>CM024622.1:24690809-25978402 GCA_014182585.1 Eucalyptus coolabah
ATGGGATGAAATTTCGGAGCTTTGGAGTAAGATTCGTTGGCCATGCATGCTGTTTCTGGGAAGACCACTCTGACCATTCACGAGTTTGTGTGCTGCATGTGACTTTTTAGTTAGAATCTTGCTTCAATTTATTCATGAAAGTTGTAGAGAACACCTTGAAGAACAACATACTAAAATTCGAGGCAAAACGAACAAGAAATTGTCAGTGAAATGATTTTTCTTTGGAAAGACTAGATCTGGAATTCGTTGTGATGACCTTCAGTGGTTTCGTGGTCTGTAAAGTAACCTTTTTTGTGAAAATATCACTTTGATCTCTTAACTAAAGTTGTATTATACTTCTTGAGGTAGAACATATAAAAATTTAGAGGAAATGAATAAAAATAGGTCGGTGAAATCGTTGTCTTTTGAAGAAACTGGATCTGGGAAAACGCTGCTTCGACCTAGTATGATTTCTGGATTTTTATAAAATCATACAGTAAAAATTTGATCATATGTCTTTAATTAAAGTTTTAGATAATATTTTGAGAAAAAACATACTGAAATTTCAGAGTAAATGGACCAGTAATGACCAAGGAAACGATTTTTCTTCAACACGGGTAGATCTAGAAAACGATACCGAGAATAGGAAAAGTAAATTGATTTTATCTTTTAATCCAGAACGAATTGGACTACGATTTCTTTACCTCTAGGTCTTAAATACAACATGTCCAAATTTCAGAACTTTCTGAGTTTATTTAAGGGCTTAATCGAAATTGTTTTCAAAACTGTGCATGGATGATGTTAAAATACTTTTCGGTGATGCATGGACCTGTACGTTTTCTGTGAAGCCTTGTTTGATATGGTGTTCTTCACGAAATGTGTTTTCTTAGACCTTATCTAAAATATGTTAAATTTTCAGAATTAATTTCCATCGATTACTAATTTTCCAGAATTTTTCATAAACAGCACGCATTCTATTTAAGCTGAAAAACTGTTCTATTTACAGGTTATTGATTTGCTATATAAAATGTGATATCTTGGATTATCATTCGTGCAATGATGTAGTGACATTCATGCATATCATATGACATCAAAAGATCTATGGATTTTCATGAATTCAATGAAGTTTCTCAAATCCATTGCATCAAATAATATTTTTCCCAATGCATATTATATGATTTTAAAAAGGCTGATTCCAATTATTGGCATTATTACATCATGTGCCATGTTGATATTGAGATACAAATGTGAATATAAATTATGATGATGATGATACCGTTGGAGGTGTGAGCCGACGATGCCCCGGGAGTCGGGATGCCCAGAGGTTCGAATAAGTTGATGCCCTTTGGATGTCTGGTTGTATTATGAATACATGCCTAGAGGTTTTCCCTGGGAGTGTTGGGATGCCCGGTTGTATTATGATACATGCCCAGAGGGTGAGGGGTTGTATTATGATGCATGCCCGGAGGGTAGGGGTAATCATTTTCATGGCGAGCCCCAGAGATTTCTCGTGATGTCAGATGGGATGCGAGATGCCCAGAGGTTCGAATGAGTCGATGCCCTTTGGATGCCTAGTTGTATTATGATACATGCCGGGAGGGTTAGGGGTTGTATTATAATGCATGCTCGGAGGTTCCTCGTGACGCTAGGTTGGGTGCGAGCGATAAATTGTGGGATGCAAACATTGGTCCCTGAAAAGAAAAACTGATGAGATCCTTGTGAAAGATAAGAATTGAAAATGAATCATGTGCATGGGTGTATGCATATGGCATGATGCATGATCGGCTTATTAAAGTAAATTGATGCTATTTGATATTGAAAATGCGATCATGAAGGCATGAATGGATCTCATGGTGATGTATGCTTGATAGCATGGATGATATGAATCATGGTGGTAAATGCACGATGGCATGTTGAGATATACATGACTGTATGGTGGTATATGCATATATGGCATGGATATGCATGAATGTTTGATGGTGAGTGCATGGTGGTATATGCACATATGGCATGGTGACATATGCATGAATGCTTGATGATGAGTGCATGATGGTATATGCACATATGGTATGATGACATATGCATGACTGCAAGGTAAGTTATGCTTGAATGCATGAATGATATGTGCTTTGTTATGATGCCTTAATTGTGCTGTTTGACGCAATGAGTAGTTTGGTGGATCTTTACTGCTGAGTGGTTGTACTCACCCCTTTTGGGGATTAACATTTTAGACTAGATAAGATTCCTTTTGCTGCCACTTTGCCACTAGTAGATGGATCAAGTGGTTGGATATGACTATAAGGAGGAAGATAGCAAAGGAAGGAACTTTTGGACGCCGACATTGATCGATGGACTTTAAGTATATGACCGTTGGAGGAGATGTCGGTCATCCTTGAAGCATAGCCGAGTATAAAAGACTACGGCATTTTGATGTACCGACAAATGATGTCCATCTGGTTTAAGTAAATAAAAGTGTTTGGCTTTTACCTATAAATGTTTAGTTGGTGTGTATTGTTTTCTGAATATAGGGAAGGGAGTTGATGGATGTGCTTCCGCTATATGAATTGTGCAAGGGACCGATAAAAAAAAAAAATGTAAACCCCCGTGGTTGTATGGACCCGCTGCAATTGAAATGGTAGCGGAGTGACATATTATTAAGGAAAGTGAAAGGTAAGCGAACTGTGGTGACCCTAACGGATCGGGAGCCGTGTCGAGGGGTGCCACATAGAACCTCCTCGAGAGAATATAAAGTTTTCATGAGGCTAATCTTGAGCCGCCATCCAAGCATGAATACCTTCATTTAAGAGAATACTTTTGGTGTAGAAAGTTTCAAATTCAGGATCTTCTGCTGCATGTAGGTTCGAGCTAGACCGACTACTCCAAGAGCACTCATCCATAAACCGATTACATTGGTACAAATAACATAAATAAATGTAACCAACGTTTATTGGAAAAATCAACCCAAAGATTTGGGACCAAAAGCGATTACTTATGACCATTGAATAAGTTTATTCAGCTTGAGTTGGGTTAAAAGCGTGGAATGTATTTGCACCATCACCATCTTCAAATAAAGTATTTTCTACGATAGCACCATGAAATGGGTTCAATGTCCAATTATGAAACCCCTAGAAAAAAAGGATGAAGCGAAATATAGTTGCTACACCAAAACTAGGCGCAAAGAACCAACTAGACTCGACCTAGTGGATAAATTAGGAATACATAAACAAAAACAACAATTGGACCAAAGAATGCGATTGCATTATAAGGTTGCAATTGAACAGATCGAGCAAGTTTAAATTGGCGTAACATGAAATCTATTAGTCCGAAAGTGCTTGGAGAGCCACAAAAGTCCACAAACTGCCTAATTGACACCAACGAGTAAAATCTCCTTGTACTTCAGGACCCCATAGTAACAACAAAGAATGTGCTAAACTATTAGCGGGAGTAGAAACTGCGGCGGTTAAGAAGTTGCATCCTTCCAAATAGGAACTGGCCAATCCATGGGTATACCATGAAGTTACAAAGGTTGTACCTGTGAACCAACCACCTAAGGCGAAATAGGCACAAGGCGAAATAGGCCATCATCTAAAACTGCAATTGAAAAATTTAGGACATTTTTTTCTTTTTAGTGTAGGGGGTTTAGATATTTAGAGGGTGAAAATAATGCCACCCTTAATTTATTTCTAGATTTTACTAGACAATTTATTCATAAATTTGAGCAACAATGTAGAAAAGAAATAAATTTTTAAAGGGATTTCTCTTTTCGACAAAACTAATTTTTATGGAAATAAAATCTAACAATTAAAAAAGGTTTACCCCTAATATACATTAAAACTTTGTCTCTATGGTAACAAAATGCTACATGAAAACAACAAAGTTAAAAGGAAAGGAAAGCAAAATTTGGGGGCCACCACTTATAAAATGTAATTGAATGATTATGAGCGATTTTTTTTTTTCTAATAGCAATCGGTTAGATTTAAACATTTAAGGGGAGGAAATAACGCGGTGTAGAAAAGGAAAAAGGAGCAGCTACATGATCCCTCAACTTTTGCATAGTTACTAAATTACATAAAAAATGCAGTTAGGCAAAAACAAGACGAAACATCAGAGAGGGATTCACTCAAAACACCATGTCCCCCCACTTTTCCCTTCCTCCTTATCCCGTCCACCCTATAAAAACCCGCCACCTCATCCTCCCCCAACTCCCTCTCTCTCCCCTCTTTCTCTCTCCACACAACCCAATGTTGTTCAAGCACGAGCTCAAATCATCCTCCTTGCGCTCCACTTCGCCGCTTTCAGGACGCCACTATCCATAATGAGGCCGCCTCCTCAAACTACAACAATGACGGTGACAGTGATGGCAGCTACCATGGGGCGGCCCGGTCGCCTTGCTTGCGGCTCTACTCCACGGCTCAAGAGCTCCCACTATCGGAGATCCAACACAAACTCTGGAGCCTCGTCACTCGGATCAAGAGGTGCCGAAAGCAAGGCCACGTCACAACCTTAGAGTTTGGGTATGATATGATGAGCTATGCGCTCAACTTTGAGGGCGGATGAGGATTCCCTGGCTTCGCAGCAAGGTTGCCTATGTCTCCGGATCGGTTGCTACTGAATGTCAAGGGAAGCCGTAGTGTGTAGCTGAAGTTTTCTTTAATAAGGATATTATTGATTTTGATCAAGGAATTGGGTTATCACAATCTCGGAGCGATCCACGGTGTCCGTACATATTAAAATTTCAAGATCATAAATTCATGGAAAATCTACTTTGACATGTCATCATCGTCTTTTTGTCTACAGTGTTATGTGTTCGAGCATTTTGTTGATTAGTAGTGTTAATGAAATGTGAAGGGATAGGAAGTAAATTTGTCCTGAATGAATGAATTTACGTGGATCCAACTTATTTTCTTATGGATAGGGATAAGTAATAGGTCGTGTCTCATGATAGGGCACTGCCCATTAGATGGCAGGCTGTGTCATGCATTATGCTTAGGCTTGACCAGACCCATGGACCTATCTAGGTCAAACAATTATTATTATTATTATTATTTTTTTGGGATTGGGCCTTTGGGGGCAAGTCTAGTTGTTCGGCCCATACCTAAGCATAGCCCTGTGAGATGACAGGTTGTGTTGCATATTTATGGTTTAGGCCTAGTCAAGCCCATGCCTAATGGGCCTACTTGGGTCCAACAATTTTTCTTTTGGGTTTGGCCTTGGAGGTTAAGGCCAATGGTCGCACCCATGTGATTGGAAGGAATTGCAAGGTGAAAGTCGAAAGCAATGGGCATGAAGTTTCTATTTTGATTTTGTTGATTATATGGATACATAAAGAAGAAGACTTTATTTGATTAGAAAATATAAATGATTGCATCAAGTCCTTAATTATCACACTATGATAAATGCAGACTTAACGTGAATAAAGATCGAAATAAAAGTTATGTTTTTGGGTCGATAAAATTTCTCATATCCAAGCGGGAGAGAAAGAATCCAATTGAGAAAGGAATAGGGCTGACGGTTATCTTCAAAGTGATCACCATCTTGATTTGATGATGGCAAGCATCTAAATAATCATAATCTTAGCCATCGATTAGATCTATCAAAATGGATCAACTTATATTTGATGGGTTGAGTTGTAATATAGGTTAATTATATTCATGAATGAGTTTAGAATGATAAGGTCTATAGTGTAATACTAGTTCACGACCTATTTAAACTCAATCCACCTCTATGATTCTCTCTTTACGGGGTAAGTACACTATCAGTGCCAAAACTTGTGTACGACGCTTACTTTGGTGCCAAAAGTTTCAATCGGATCACTTAAGTGCCAAATTAGAGGAAAAACGATCATTTTGGGTGCCACTAGCGATAGATTCCACCCAAAATGGTTATATATATATACATACATACATATTTTAAATTTACATGGCTTTTAAACGATGTCGTTTTCGTCCTCATTAAGAAAACGGCGTTGTTTTGCCGTCCTAAGTGGATGGCCTCACAAAAACGACACCGCACAATTCATTTGGGGATTTTTTTTTAGGGATTGAAATTAGGGTTTTTTGTCCAATTCTCGTCTAATGCCGACCCAGCTTGCTCGGTCGCCGTCGCTCGGCAACGTGAGGTTCGTACTTGAGCGAGACCATGGCCTTCGACTTGGCTGTTGAGTGGCCGTTGTCGAGGTTGGGGTCGGGGGTGAGAAGCCGTGGTTGCCAAGCGGGGCTGTCGAGGACGGCAATTAGCCCATCGCCGACGAAAGCGGAGGCGAGGGATGTGGGCAATTAAAGAGGGAGGAGGAGGGAAAACCATTGTAATGTTTAAAACAACACTAGGGAGTGGCCGAGATTATCCAAGAGGTTGAACCGTAACCGGTTGTCGTTGATGAAAATAGCGTCTAGATCCTTGTTGAAGAGGTCTCATAGGACCAACCCGTCGAACTCGTTGAACCGGAGGTCGAAGAACTTGAGCATCGGGAGCTCCAGCACGACCCTCGGGAACTTCCTGGCGAACCGGTTGTTACTCAGATCCAGCTCAAAGAGCCGCTTCAAGTTCCGAAACTTCTGCAACATGCTGCCACATAAGTGGTTGGAGTTGAGGTGGAAGAGCGCGAGGTCGGCGAGCAGGCCGAGCTCCTCGGGAGGTACCGGGTGATGTCGCTGGGTTGAGGTCAACGCCCGAAAGTGCGGACGCCGAGGTTGTCAAGGGCGGGGGAGCGAAGACATTGGAGTAGCCGCATACGTCGAGGCCGACTCGGTTGGCAATGAAGTTGTTGGGGTTAGAGAGGATGGCTGCCGGGGCTCGGAGGGCGACGTAGGCATTGCAAAGGCATGGGTTCTCGAAGGAGGTGGAGGGTTTGACGGTGACTTGCTTGTCACGGTCGTTGAACTCGTCAAGGTAGTGGAGGAGGTGGCGGTGCTTGGCGGCGCCATGGTCGACGGCAGAGGACAAGTAAGGGAGGAGAAGAGGACGAAGAGGGCAGCAATGGCCGAGATTATCCGACAAATTTAGGGTTTAGGGTTTTGAATTGAGGGAGAGACACCAAACAACATCATTTTGTTGTTTAAATGTTGATTGTACTCTCTAAGTGAGCCACATTAGCTTCAAAAATTAATAAAAAAGTGCCACATCGTATTTCCAGCCAACCAAATCAGCAATTTGCATTGAAATTATCATTTTTCAAAAGTTTTGGCACTTAAGTGATCCGATTGAAACTTTTGGCACCAAAATAAGTACCATACACAAGCTTTGGCACCGATAGTATACTTACCCCTTCTCTTTACTTTCTTGTCTTTTACTTGATCTCGCTCGCTCACTTCATGTTCTCATCTTAGTTTAAGTACAAGTTTTTCTAGATTGGATTAACTATAGAAGTGTTTTAATAATGTATGGAAATTAGTAAAAAGAAAATTAAATAGGTCACTTTGGGTCAAATAATATTTCAACCTAACCTGATCTACCAATTTGATAGATCTATTGTCGACCATATTGTAGTTTTGTTTATTATCTTAATGTGAACACTTCAAAGTCTCTTAAAGGTATAAGACAAAATTGGCTAGGATTATTATTTTTTTGGTAATTTTCCTTATAATTAGCCGTCAAGGTATATTTCAAATTCCTAAAAAAAATTATTGGTTAGTTCAATTTATTTTCCGACGCTTTTAAATTATCTAGTAGTTATCTTGTCTTTTAGCTCTTATCTATTAGTTTATTGTTGTTTAGAACTTGATTTCTAATGTTAGAATTCAAAAGTTTTTAAGCATCTAATCACTCAAGAGGAATTTGCCACATGAACTTATAAAGCAAATTTAGTTGGCGAAGTATGTATAGTATTTAACAATAGAAAGAATAAGAAAAGTCTTTGGACCACTAATGGGATTAATTTAGTAAATGATCCAAAGACTTATGATGATGCTAAGTCTAGAATGAATGCACATAATAGAAAATGGCAATGTATGTTGAGATTAGGAGTGAGCATAATTTAATGGTAGAAGAGAGAATTGGAGAACTGTTGGGAACCGTTCTAATTCCAAGTTTTGGATGACTCGGTCCAATTCCTAATTCCTTATTGTTTTAAACATGTATTATGCGGTTTGATTCCCGAGCAGAATCGAATCGAACTGGACTAGGAATTAAGAACTAAAGAACTGGATCGGGAATCTATGAAACCCTAATATGGAAATTGGCATATCCAAACATGGGGAGACTTGGACACAGTGAATGAAAAGAAACCATTCCTCTTCGAGCATGACTCTTTGGCTTTTTCGAGCAATAGTACATCATAAGTGTCAAAACTTAGTATGGGTAGACATTTAAGTGTCAAAATTTTCAAAAAAGGTACATTTAAGTTTCACTTTAAAAAAAAAAAAAAAGTGGATACTTAATTGCGAAGTCTGACAAGGCTAGTTAGAAACCCGACATGGCATTATTTTAAAAATAAAACCGATCTATGTAGCTCGTTGGAAATTCACATGGCACTAATGTGGCTAGCTTGTGCCTTCAAATTTGAATTTTGATAAAAAAATTAATTAAATTAAATTGGAAAAAACCAAAAAAAGAAAAGAAAAGAAAGTAGCACATAGTTTTGGGAGCTCTTGGCCCCTCGGGTGAGGGTTGCCTCTGCGGGAGGGTCAACTAGCCTCGCACCGGTTTTGGGCAAGGGCTTGCGGGCCCTACCTACGGTTTGCCGGGTCGATGGCCCGGCTAGGGCCTGCCAACTTAGGCCCTTTCCAACAATAATGGGGTGGCAGTAGTGGCAATGCAAAACCTATTGCTTGTTTGGCATTATTGACACCCGATTTTTAGTTGACATATTATTAAAACATAAAAAATCAAGATTTAGGTTTCTAATCAAGACGGAATCATACCTCTCGACAAAAAAAAATGTCGTTTTCATTTCTTTTCTTTTACATTGTCGTTTTTAAGCAGTTCAAGAAAAACCCGAAAAGTCAAACCGTTGACTTTTAGGTTGACTTTTTGGTCAACCTTTTGACCAAAAGTCAACCCCAGGTCAAAAATTGACTTTTTGCCCAAAAACAAATTATACTTAGCTTTTATTTCACTTTTTCAAATCAATTTCTTGAAAATTCAAAAATTTGATCAAAAATCAACATTTTAGGAAAAGTCAACTAAATGGTTGACTTTTGGTCAAACATTTGAGCCAAAAATAAAAAATAAAAATGCACAAATATATTTCTTTTAATGCCAATTTGATTTTTGTGTAAAAAATTTCACAAAATTCGATTAAGAACCTTAATTTCTAATTTTTTTAGTTTTAAGTTTTAAATCGACCAAAAATGAAATTAATTTTATTGTAGTCATAATTAGGTGTAGTTCTTTCTTTGACATTTGGTTTAGGGATTATTTGAAATCTATTTGAGCATTCAATTTCGCCATTTTAAGCCATAGCTTGCGAATGGACAATTATTTCTCACTCATTTTCTTAAGATAAGTCCAAATTCGAGATTGTTTTGTGAAATTCACACAAGAACTCATCAATTTGAAGAATTTTATCCTCCCAAGCATTAGAAAGTCAAGCAATTAATCTTCAATTGACAAAATTCGAATTGACCCATTCATGGCTATGGTTTAATTTCATAAATCTAGATCCAATTTTAATATTAGGCCTAGATGCATTTTTTACCTAAGCTCGAGCACTTTAATTCATGGTCATTTTGAATGTGGTAAGTGATCTTACTTATGCGTAGCTCATTAGATAGGGCAATTGTGACACTAATTGAGTTTAATTTTAGTTAATTTGCAATTTTTCCCATAGACTTGCAAATTTTACCATTTTTTTTACCATTTTAGCCCTTTAGGCCTAATTCAAAGCACCCATGGTTTCGACTCATTTTTTTTTTTCCACGATCGTCATTCAATTAGGTCAATAAAAGACCCTAAATCACGTTCAAAAGGTTTCATTAGCTTAATTGTATCTTAATTGGTCCATTTCTTCATTAAAAAAGGATAAAATTCCTTTTCAATTAGGTCATTTAGAGGTCAAATTGCATAAATTTTTGACCCACAAGGGTCCAAAGTGGACAAAACACCAAGAATTTGACCAAATCGGTCAAGAATTGGTCAAAATCCGCCGAACCGGACCAAACCGATCCAAGAGGTCTTACCAGCCACCCAGGATTGGTCGGTTCAAGCCCTTTCCGCCCGATTCTCGGCCTCTAGCCACCGTTTTGGATCCTCTCACTCCCAATTTCGCTTCTACACTTTCAATTTCCCAAACATTTATAAATTGGTCATTGAATTTCGTCAAATTGCAAATTAACCCATAATTAGACATTTTGATGCAATTCTCAATTTTGGCTGGATTTTTTGCAAATCAAATCCACTAAATCAATTACCCAACACCTCAAGCCTTCGAAATGGATTTTTGACCATTAAATCGAGATTTTGGTCATAGGGTCAAATCGACGGCCAAAATTGCTTAATGTGGGAGTATATAAGTGAAATCTCTTCTTTGTTCAAAAGAAGGGGTTTCATTTGCACGAATTTTCTCTCTCCTCAACCTCCCTCTCTCATTTCTCCCTCTAAAACCCTACCCAAACAGCTCAATCTCTCTCTCTCTCTCTCTCTCTCTCTCTCTCTCTCTCTCTCGGTTTTAGTTCATCTCTTGGTGATTCTTCATTTTTCTTGAGCCGATGGTTCGATTGATCCCGATCCAAGCCGTAGTGACTTGATCTACGTTCTTGGAGTCCCGATCATGATCCGGTGATTTGATTTGACTAATCGTGATAGAAACCGATGAAAATTGCGAAAAGGTAACGACTCGAAACTCAAATCCGATGAAGCGAGATCAAGTTAGTCGATCGGGGCTAGGATTCAAGATTATGAGCTTTTACATGTTTAAGATTAATAAGTATGAATGCTGCAATGAGTTGTTGATGATTTGAATGATGATTGTGATTTTAAGCCTAATCTATGATTTTCGTAGGCCGTATATAGGTTATTATTTTAGCCAAAACAAGGTCCGAAACGACATCGTTTCAACTCAAGTCCTCTTAGGATTAAATAGTAGACATCTCGAGCTTCGAAAAAATATGTTGCATGTCCAAAACGACCATCGTTTGGCCCTCCAAAAACACCTCCAAAGATTAATGATTCTGCAGTAGTTTAGGTTTTTTTTTTTTTTTTTTTTTTTTCGTTTATGATCCAGTTCCGCCTTCGACTTTGTTATTTTTGTGCCGACTTTCATGATCATTTTTTGAGAAAATTTTCTTCATGAGTTTTGTTCCAAATCATGTCATACATCTTCTGTAAATTTTATTTTTTTTAATGATTTTTGGATGTGTTCAACTAGGTCGATCTACTTAGATCTAGGCTTCAGTCAATTTGTTTCATATTGATCTCTGTTTTTGCTATTTTTGTGTTGAGTTTTGGAAAAACTATTCTTCATGAAAGTTGCTTGTACAAGTGTTGTGCATCTTTGTATTTTTTTCAAAATTTTTGACATGGTTGGTTAGGTCAAAATTGCTTAGATCTAGACATAGGTCAGGTCTGTCTTGTATTAATTCAAGATTTGTTTTAGTGAATCTCTGTTTTTGCTTCTTCTTTTTTTTGGTTCAGCAGTCATTTGACGTCGTCAAAGTCATTCAAAAATGGCTCAAGACCGCCCAGAGTTGTTAGAAGAGCTATGCAAATAAGTGGCGTAGACCATTGGAGTTCCAAGTAGGTGAACATGTATTCCTCAGGGGAGGTACTTCACGTTTTAGCAAGAAATGAAAGCTAAGCCCGAGGTATGTTGGCCCCTTTGAAATTTTGGAGTGAATTGGGACTTTGGCGTATCATCTTGCGTTGCCATCAAGACTTCCTCAAGTGCATGACATCTTCCACGTGTCGATATTGAGGAAGTATGAACCTGATCCAACCCACATGCTGAATTTTGAGTAAATAGACGTGGATGAGAGAGTGTCGTACGTGGAGAGACCAATTCGGATAATTGATCGAAAAGAGCAAATGCTAAGTAATAAGACGATTCTTTTGGTTAAAGTGGTCTAGCAACACCACAGAACGAAGAGAACCACATGGGAAAGTGAAGAGTCGATGAGACGTCAACACCTTCACCTTTTTTAGGAAGGATTGTAGTGGTTCAAATTTCAAGGACGAAATTTTTGTACAATGGGAAGAGTTGTGATATCCCAAAATTTGGCCATATTTCGAAATATATGAAATGGTTATTTCATCAACACACTTATGGTTATTTTACTTTGAACCGATCACTCACGAGTTAACTAATTTATTAGGTTATGCCATAAAGGGTTAAAACGCGAAAGACCAGAGAATTTGATTGAAAATTGACCGCTCGACCATAAGGATCGACAATGGTCAATACTACATTGTATAAATTAATTAGCGAATAAATATAAATCGATTCGACTGAAGTACGTAGTTGGTTTGCGAGTGATTCCGCCCAATTACGATATTCGTGTCGAATGATAATAAATCGATTTTCTATTGATATTATATTCAGGGTACGTAATTGAATCCTTGCGATTACATGACAACCGAGGGTCGCCTACGATTTGAAGATGCACAAACGTTGGTTTAAAATTATCGACCATGGGTTAAATGCGAAAACCCCTAAAAACTACTCGATAGATTAGGTCACACTAAAGTCACGTTCGATCGATTTTAACCACAAAATTTATTTCAATTTCGAGTATCGAACTTTTGAGCGTGTTGCAATTTAATTATTGGATGCCGTCTCATCTTTCATCAAATTTTTGACCAGTCTGAATTTTTTTTTCAAAAAAGGATTCTCAGACAAAAAGAAAAAGGAAATGAAATTCGGATGAAGAAGCAAATTGGGAATTTGCCACCCAAAAAGCCTTATTTTTGAGAAATTAAAGCTAAAGAAGATAATTAGGAAACTAAGGATAAGATTAGAAAAATTTTGAGGTATATGTGATGATTGTTTTTGGGATATTTTCCTAAGTCTCTTGTTTGCTTTATTCATTTTCTCTCTCTCCCACTCTTCTTCTCTCTTTCTCTCTTCTCGCCCCCACGCCATTTCCTTTCTTTTCTTCTTTGCAGCCGACGGTTCCTCCCTCCACCTCCCTCTTTTCTCTTCCACTCTTCCTCCTCCTTCATTTCTACTTCATCCTCCTTCATTTTCTTTT
Organism: Eucalyptus coolabah; assembly: GCA_014182585.1. Lineage (NCBI taxonomy): Eukaryota > Viridiplantae > Streptophyta > Magnoliopsida > Myrtales > Myrtaceae > Eucalyptus > Eucalyptus coolabah. The sequence goes on from CM024622.1 coordinate 24,703,910, forward strand.
CACCCCTTCCACCAACTCCATTTCCACCGCCACCATCAGCCCCCTATCCATCAGCACCACCTCAAAGCACCATCCTCTTCAATCCTTCACCATCCTCCACCACCATCACCTTGGCCGCACCACCACCACCACCAAGCAACCACCATTGCCAGCTCCAACCACCAAGTAGCCACCACTGCCAGCTCCAACCACTAGCACCTCCACCGTCCATCACCACATTCGCTAGCAGCTCCTCCACGCCACCATCATCCCACCACCCCCATCACCATCATCTTGCCACTGCCTGCTCGTGCCATCCATCACCTCCACTGCGGCCACCACAAAGCCAAGCCACTCTAGGTGGCCGAGAACTTGAGGGGCTGACATGGCCACCGTCAAGCCTCCGTTCGAGCCGTGAGTCACACTCTCGACACCATCGTGTCGCCGTTGCTGCAAGCCAGCCACTGTCGAAAACCAATGAGTTGATTTTCTAATCTTGGATTAGATCGTTAATTGCATTTAGGGGTGGTTAGATTGGTGCTAATGAGGGTTTGTCTTAGTTAAGCTTAGTTAAGTTTTAATTGCGATTAACAATGGTTTGGGTTAGGTTAAACTGCGATTAGTGTAAATAATTTTGATTAGTCTAATTAATCATTTTTTAGATTAATTAATTGCATTTATCTTTATTAATTGAAATTTATTTAATTAATCGCAATTTGCGTAATATCATGATTTTGATTGTTTGCATGTACGATATTTTGTGGTTGATTGCTCTATGGTAAGTTTCGATTATTATTACAAAAGACAGTTTTATAGGCAATTAAATAGAAAAATGTGAGGTGTCAAGTTTGGACACCAAATTTTATGTGCTCAATAAAATAATGGGTTTTTAAAATAGAAGTGTGCAAAGTTTGACAAGTTGATTTTAAATACATGATCTCGTATAAATTTATTTCGGGGAGTTTAAAGAAAAAAAGGGGGGATTGCCAAGTTTATTATTTGGAAATGAAGTATTGTGTTCTTGGCTAAATAACGACAATAAAAGTCAGCTTGATTGATGATGTGCTTGATTGGTCACATAATTGAACTAGTCACCCAATGGGAGTTTGGGGGCGATGCCCGATTTTATCGGATGCTCGGCAGGGGTCTAAATGCTGAGTCGCGGTTGAGGCCGGACCGAAACTCCTTTATGGAATGTCATTTAGGCAAGGTTCCTAGATGATGCCATGCCCGATGGGGTGGGACAATGCCCAATCATGTCGGAAGACCACCGACACTTGTGTTGGCTATAGCTCAAGGGGTCGTAATAATTGGAACACGTGTATTGACAATGCATATGAAATTCTAGTATGTGTTATGATTGTTATTTATGCACATTACACTATTATTGTTGAGCAAGACGTGCTAATATACAGGGGCGCGCCGAGGTGAGGTGAGTTTATGTGTGGTGCGTGCTTAGGTTGCCTTCGAGGCGAATTCGTGTCCTAATCGAGGCTTAGGGATTTAACTTGCTGTGATTTTATCTCACACCGTCGTTGTCAAACATTTTTCAGGTTTGTAGTATGGAGTGTCGCCTTGTACGTTTCGGGGTTACTTGGGACATGGAGGTAGAGGCTACTCTATATCCTATCCCTGGGACTGACCATACTTGCGAGCTAGTAGTTACAGCCGTATGGGTAGACAAGGGGTTTGTACATGTGGTGCCCCACTGCTTCAAGTGGTTTATTAGGGAGGCGAACAGTGGACGGGAGGGTTCCCTCCATGGTTTTGATGGACCGCTCGTTGGACACGTGGAAGGGCACGCAAGTGACCCCATGGATATCGACATCCCTGATGGTGTTGTTGTGGATCCAAATTTCAATCTAGATGGACTCGAGGAGCCGTACCCACCTGACTACGTGCCCAACTTTGCGCCTAGGAACTAGAGCAAGTGTTGGGAGTTTGTGCAGCTAGAAGTTGACCTTGACCTTCTGACTTTTTTTTGCTTGTAGGTCACATGAAAGTTTCTTTTGTGGTAGGCGTGTATATATTAAACTCCTTAAATTAACTTCTTGATAAATAAATCATAGTTTTTGTAAAAAAAAAAATTCAATGTTGTGTTTTACTATCCCAATTATTATTGATTGTCTAGGTGTTTAATTCAGTCACTTCCACATGCGTATAATCAAAAGATAAAAAGAATGGATCGGCGACACATCCTGGGACGTCACATTTTTAATTGACTGTTGAGGGATGTTCACGTACTTAGGTTTGGGGCGTGACAATGGGTACTTATTTTTAATTGTAACTTGATTTAATTGCCGATAATTAATGCAAAGGCATATCAACCCATTTTTCTTCTTCACAAACAACATTGATATACCCCAAGGTGATGCACTAGGTCAAATAGAATCCTTATTAAGCAGTTGTTGTAGCTGCACCTTTTACTCTTTCAGCTCCGCTAAAGCCATCTGATAGGGAGCTTTGGAAATAGGTTCCATTCCAAGAGTGAGTTCAATAACAAATTCAACTTTACACTCCAGCGATAACCCTGGTAGCTCATTTGGAAAGACATCAAGAAATTTACGAACTACAGGGATTTCCTCAAGTTTTGTTACTTCCTTTGATTGATCTTCTAACAATGCCAAATATCCCTTGCAACCGTCATTGAGAAGACGATGTGCCTCAAGTCTAGAGACAAGTGACATTAAATGATTTGACCAATTTCTAAAGAATTTAAAACTAGGATGATCAAGTGGATTGAACTAGATTATTTTCTGATAACAATCCACATTGGCTCGCTGCTTACAAAGCCAATCCATTTCCAAAATAACATCAAAATCGTACATGGTCAACACAATTAAATCTACCATATGGTCTTGTCCACCTATAGCAACCTTACAACCCTTACATATCAACAGGACAAAATCGCATCTCTTAGCGATGTAGACACACTAAGGGATATTTCAATTGGTCCAGGGTTTACTCTAATCAATTGTACGAACCATGCAGATATGAATGAATGCGTGGCACCAGTATCAAACAAAGCATAAGCATTATTGTGCATGATACTTGATATAACCATCTTGGAAGCCTTAGCTTCCTCTTACGTGATCGCATAAACTCAACCTTGAGCTGGTGCCCTCTAGATATTTCCCTACCGTGGGACTTTGTTCCATGGAAGTTATTGGATAGGCATGCCATGTTGCTGTTGCGTCACCAAAGGACTCTCCCTTGTCATATGGCCTTGTTATCCACATTTAAAACAAGCTCTTGTCCGAGCCAGGCATGTTTTACTTCCATGTTGCTTCCTGCAATATCAACATACAATATTTTGACGTTGTATCCACCCAATTTGTTGGTTGTTCTATGTGGATCCAAGCTATCGTCTAGCATTATTTCTCTTATTTGGCACACATGTTTGCTTTACAATTTGCGTGGGCCTCTTATTACGACGAAAGTTAGCTCGAAATGCTTGATGATTAGGTAGTGCTTGGAATGTTGATGCCATTGCTAACTTTGCCAAATTTTTCCCTACGAGTTGTGCATACTCATAAAGCTCATCATAATCATTGACATTTAAAGGCACTAGTGTGCTTCTAATTTTCGGCCTCAAACCATCCAAAAATCTCTTAGCTTTGTCCTCTCTGTCCTCAACCAACTTAGGAGTGAACCTTCACAATTTTTCAAACTTTGCCTCATACCGACCCACAGTTAGGTCATTCCACTTCAACTGCATAAACTCTATCATCTTTTTCTCTTGGGCACAATTCGAGAAATACTTCCTGAAAAATGCTTTAACAAAGCCACTCCAAGTCATAGTAGCCTCGGCTGGGAATATTATTCCTTTAGATGCCCTCCACCAGTGATTGGCATTTCCTACCTTAGCAATATCATTGCAATTGAGTAATGCAAATATTTTCTCCATCCCATCGACCCATGATTATGCCTCTTTAGGGTTTCCTACTCCCAACAAACCTTGGTGGCTTCACCTTCAAGAATTGTTCAATCAAATCTTGTAAATAGTGTTCGCCATTCCCCGAACTAGAGGCAGCTTGTTGTAAAGCCTGATTTTCCATCAAACTTTCAACATTTGCAAGTGCTAGAAGGATTCCCTCCATTCAAGGATCTTCCTCCGAGTTATTACCAGAGCTCATCTTGTCTTACAATACCTACAATATTATTTTAGTAGCTAACTAATTAGTAATAAATATGCTTGTACCACACAACCTGTCAAGGGCAAACACATGCATTTGGTCTTTTATAATCGTAGGGTCTATTTTACTACTCTAACCACTAAGCACACATTATCACTTCATGGGTAAACATGCCCTGATACCAAACAGGCTATGACGTCCCAGAACGTCATGCGCGACACATGTACTTTTTGATTTTTTTTTATTTATTTAATAGCAAGCGGAAGCATTACAAATACAACACCATACAACATACAAAAGATCATTGCACAAGTTAAATATTACACATAATATTTCATTATATTAACTTCATATTTACAACTCATAATAGTATGACAAACAATACACAAAATACCAAAAGACCTGGGAAGAAGTAGGATCGCCTAACTTTAACTTTATCCTTCTATACCCAAAAACCTGCATGTACAACACTAAAGCTAAAATCTAAGGATCGATGACCTCCCCCATTGATGGTCCATTCGAAATGTAGTCAGCAAGACTATCAAATCCTTTGAGCGGTCCCAACCGATTGCCATCAAAGATCTTGTACCAAGCTATGTACTGATGCAGAACCCACTCAGCATGTCCCATGTCGACCTAGACCGTTGTTGTACACTTAACATACATAAGAATCATATAAGGCAATACCACTTCTTCATAACTATACTCAATGTGAGCTAGAGCTCCAAAAAGCGGTAGTGGTGTAAGAGCTATCCTACAGGTTTGAAAAAATAAATAAATGAATAAGCTGAGACTTAGTAAATGAAATTCTTAAGTCGAAGATAGGAGATCAACCTATCATTCCATCTGGTATCAACAAAAATTGTGAATTCAAGGTAGTATAAAACAACCATGCATTACGAGTGCAAGAATAAATGTACAATTTTTCATATCATGACATATCAATGAGGAAATCATAATAGTGCATAAGATCGATCACACATGTGCAAAAGGATATAAAAAATATATACAAGTACCACAACATCTCATTATCTTACACATATGAACTCATTCGTCACTGGCTAAGACCATCTCGATTCACGAGGCATCTCAACTAATGAGGCATCGTTAGTGCCAACTCATGGGGGATGGAATTATACATACCCATTGGCCACGCCTCAGCCTATCAATCACAGGTGTCCTCTACATTAGTGAGGATTAATACATCACTGTACATCCGCATGATGATAGCCATTTATTAATATCATACCATGGCTTCACAAGCCATGTCATACCATGACTACACGAGTCCATCTGAACCTTGTATAGAACCATCTCATACGATAGAACATTTGGTTGACTTCAAAGTCTCATATATACTCATACAAGGGAATTTGCTCCATGATGAATAGGCCGTGACAAAGGTCTTAATCATGTAATATCAAAGACATACATAATTAATCATAACATAATAAGTGCCACATACTTTTCGGTGTCCATGATTGCAAGTGACAACACATTACTCTCTTTGCATTTTCATATAACCATGAGAATCGATTAATTACGTACACTTTAACAATTAAATATTCTTCTTCTTTTCACTAATCCATAATCATTTGGTAGAGAACTTTTACTAGTATATTAATTCTTGATGTCCATTTAGCAATATACTCTATTATTCCAATAATTAAAAATAACTCAAATATTTACATTTTTATAATAAAATCACCCTTGATTAAGCTCACTTTTTCCACAAAAATTAAGAAGTATTTTCTATAATTCCAAATTCTTAAAAACTAGACTATAGCCCTAGTAAAATGATCATTTTATAAATTTACCCATAATTTTTTATTTTCAACCAACTAAGTCATATTAATTAAATTAAAACTAAAAGATATACTTTTTGTTATCTAAGACATACTAACATTTTTTTTTATACTATAGACACATCACATATTTTACAAAACTATTAAAACAACCCACTTTTGATTTATTAGTACAACTAGTTCCAATTTTTGCATAATTTACACTTCATCTAAATTAAAAAATTAACTTTGAAAATAACTTTACCACCTATCATAATAAGATTCCACAAGCTGTGAACAGTCCCCAGAATTTTCATTTTTTGCAGATTCGTCCCTCATCTTGGTGAAATTACAAATTTGCCCCTAAAGCTTCTAAAACACTTTTTGAACCGGTTTGATTTCCCTTGTTAATTCTTACTTAGAAACCTACTTATTAAAACTAAAAATCATAAAATAAACCCGTTCGTAGCCTTAGCTTCATTCTGGAAATTTCAAAATTATCCCATAATTTGTCAAAAATTTACCAAAACACCCATTCTTAATACAAATCCACCAATCACCATAGCTCAACAGTTAACCATGGCAACTTACACACATATAGAGTAAAATCTATAGTAAATAAACAAACAATCAATCAACCAAGCTTAAGAGTACTAACTAGACCATTCTAACTTAGTCCTTAGGATTTTCACTTACCTCGAGTAAAATCTTCAACAAACAAAGCCTTACTCACCTTGAAATCAAAATAATCATTAATTTAACAAGTGTCATTCTTTAGAAAATAACAAAACTCATTTGATAAAAATAAAAGGAAATCCATGAGGATACCTTGTAAGACACTAAATTGAAAGTGAGGGTGTGAGCCTTATCTTGAAAGAGAAAGTGAATAAAACTTGAACTTGAAGAAGTGAAGAAGATGGAGGTGCACGTTCAAGGAGGTAAGGGAAATAAGGCATTTATCTATTGTCTTCCAAAGTTATTATCTACATTTAAGAGTGGCTTGGAGTAACATTTATTAGCCTTGGTTAAAGGTAATACTGCCAATTAACTATGGTTAAATGTAGACAAAAAAAAAAGATTATGTCATGCATGAGGTCATATAGATAAATTCAAAGGATTTAATTTAGACACGTGGATTAAAAAAAAAATGGTGGAGATGAAGACATTTGTCTAAGTTGTCACGGTGACAAATGGCATGGTTTAATAAAGAAAAATGGAGATATTATGTTCATTTGGATAAATACATTATATTGCAGTAAATAATCAAAGAAATCGGTATTTGTTTGAAATGTCGATAAATCAAAAAATTATTTTAATGCCACTAAAATTATTAACAAAAGATATAGAACAATATGGAAACATTAATTTAGTAAAAATTCAATGTTTGAAAATTCTTTAATACGTATTCAAGAGTGTATCGATTCTTGCCGACAGTTACTATACTAATTATATATCCTAAATATCATAAACTATAGAGAAAATTCCAAACGTCACAACATTGCCTTTTATTGGTTGCTCATGAATGTCCATTCTTCCCCATTTGTTATCTCTAGGTCATTCATTATATTTTTAGGAACCAACATCAATTGTCCTTGTTCTCTACCCTCACAATAGCCCAAGTTAATGGAAATATTTGATTATTCATATCTCTTCCAATTGCAGTTAGTAATTCTCTCTTGTACAAGCCCCTCAAGAAATAGTTGTCTAATCCTATAGTCCATCTACAACAAGATAAAAATCTACGTCTACATGTATCGAAGCATGCATAGAACTTATTGAACTTGGTCTTACTATTAGCAAGTGATCTCTTCACAACCTCTGCATACATTCTACTTGAAGCGTTTTTCAGTATATACTTCCAAGCATAATCCCACACTACCCATATTCCTTGTTGTACTAACCAATGAGTATCCTCATCACCTTTTGCTTCGATCTTTTGCACTGATTCCTAGATACATTGATATTTATATGCTCCTTCACCAACATCCCGAACTCAGTATTCTTCATCTCGGACATCAGCTTAATCAGATCGAAGAAGTGCTTGGACAACCATGCACTTGTTACTCTTTTATTTTCAAAATTAATGGAACAAGTATGTTCCTTTTGGTAGGCCCTAATCTAGAGGACCCATTCCTCCTAACAAACACGTCGTATATCTTCCATAGACAATTTTGCTGCGAATTTCTAGTTCTTAAAAGGGTTTTAGTGTTTATAATGAAATCAATATTCCTTTATACAGCAATGGAGTTTTTCAGCATAACTTCTATAAATTATTTCGCATCTTGGAATTTCATACTTACCGATAAAGTAGGGGAAGCAACATATAGATCATAGGAAGGAAACTTACTTTTCCTTTACGCACAGCTCCTTGATATTTCTCAAGCTCATCCTGAGAAGTAGCATTCTCGACACTTTCTTCATAATCACTCTCCTTAGTAGCAATACCAGCATCTCCAACTCCTTCGGCCTTATTTACAACTTCATCAGTTACCTACAAAGCTACAAACCTATCTACCAAAAACTCATTTTGTTTATTCCTTGAGTGTGCAAGTTCATTGTCGTTGTCATCACTTAAGAAATTTTCAATAGGCAACCCTTCATCGTCATCATCACTATATTCAGCTACTTCCCAATTTAATCCAGTGATTGTTATATCACCTATGTAATTATTACTTTGCGGATCTATGCCCCTCTCCTCCCCATCCTGTCTATCATGCCTTCCTTCATTCTTAATCTCAATACTAGCTTGAATATCATCTCCCTCTTCACCTACTTGGGTGCTTTCTCTCCGTTATCATCTTCGTCCTTAGTGTCACTATTGTACTCAACGCATACTTTCGCCTTTTTACCGTGAAGATAATGGTGTTGGACATCCCTAAAACCATTATCATCTTCTAAGCTTCTCAAACCATCGCTCAAGCCCTTTCTAGGAACACAATACAACAACTTTAGTACTTTACATGGCAAATACGTCATTATATCCCTAACAAATCCACTATAATATGTTTTTTTAATATCGACAAATATAGTTCCATCATTTCCTCCCTCATACTTCCACTCATCCTCCCCAATTGCAAAATCTCCGCTATAGCAAATAATGATAGCAATATAATCCTTATGATAAGCAATTTATGCAACCAAGGACAAAAAAAAAAAAAAAAAAAAAGTAATTAACTTTTGAGACCACATCGACAAAGGACAATAGACAATTGCACATGGAGGTCTTTACACTCTCATAGACTTCATTAAAGAAAATGGAAGAGATAAATAGGTCAAACTACTCATTGGAAAGATGTCCCCACAACTAACAGAGGTCCCCACATTGATAAGATGCCCCCACGACAATCTCTTTGATTATCTTGCCTTCCCTTAAAAATATTGACCAATAAACAAAGGTCCCTATGACAAGCATAGGTCCCCACGACACCCATTTCAACACTTTCATTTTAAAAAATGACTAGAGGTCTGCATGACAACCATTCTGAACCTTAAATATTGTCCTCGCACATCACATCTCACATCCGACCCCTAGAGATTGCCCTCGCACATTACAATACCACATTTGAGCCCTAAATTACAATCATAGTAGTATAGGAGCCCTACTTTTCCCCTCGCTAAGCTCTACATTTTGAGGTTGACCCTTAAATTGCCAATCCAAACCCCGATTAGGGTTTGAGCACCACATCTGAACCCTAAATTGCACATTAGAGTACCATTCAAGCTCTACATTTTCCAGCCAACCCCCACATTTCCCAACCGAGTCCCAAATTTCCCATTGAAGCCTTAATAGATGAGTCTAAACCCTAATTTCACCATAGGGGAGGGGGAGAAGAGGACAAACTTGGGTGAGCAACAACAGTGAGCTACGATGATGAGCAATGACCGACCTTAGTGAGCATGAACGGTGACCATGAACAACGATGGAGAGAAGGGTGTCGATGTGAGCATGAATGTGAATGGAGAGGAGCATCGATGGCTAGATCTAATCTGGGGTAAGCCTAAAAATTACTAAATGACGTTGCTTAGCACCAAAGAAAAACGACATTGTTTAGGTCGCCAAAGCCAGCGTGGATGGGGCAATGTCGTTTTTATTGTCCACGTGTGCTTTTTTAATATATAAGCCACCTTAGTAAATCATGTTGTCAAAAAATGCTATGCATACAATTTGGCCAAATTTTTTGATGTTGGCACTTAACTAATCTGTTTTACCCCAATTTTGGCACTTAAGTGTCACTTTCCTAACTTTTAGCATTTAAGTGTCTCCCTGTAGTAGGTTTTGTCACTCCAAGAGTCTATTTTTATAATATATATCCCCTTCTCAATATATCAATTTATATATTGTGTTTGCTAATAAAAGCAATGAATTTTTTTTTTTTTATCTCACCCAACAAAATGAATCTTTTGAAACAATTCTTTTTGGATAATCACGTTAGCAAGTGGGAAATTACTAAAGTCACATAACAATTTGTTTTTCTTCTCGGATAATTAAAGGGAATTCATATAGCCATCATTATTATTTAATAGCATTAGAATTTCTTGACTAACTTGTTTTCCATCATAAAGGACAATGAAAAGAAAACCTTGAACAAGAAATTTCTTTGAAGCTCCTTGGAGCTCCGGATTGGAAAGAATAAAGGACAATGAACAGGAAAATTCTCTAAAGCTTCCTAGAGCTACGCATTGACAATGAAATATCTTGAAAAGGAAAGTTCTGGGAGCTTTCTAGAGCTGCGCATTGAAAAAGGAAACAGGACAATGAAAAGAAAATCTTGAACAGGAAATTCCTTTGAAGCTTCCTGGAGCTGCGAATTGACAATGAAAAATCCATTTAGCTTTAGAAAAAGCTTCAACCTTCAAAAGTCACGGAAATACTCTATTAAATTATAAATTTGTGTCCAAAGTGAATGAATATGAAAAGGAAGGAGTTACGTAAAAGCATCCTATGGAGAGCCGCTTTAACAAGAATGAAAATGGTGAAAACAGAAATTATGCATTTTACTCTTGAAGCCAAAAAGTGAAAATGATTTTTTTTCCATATTTTCTTTTGAAAATTCTCCATATCAGTCAAATATAGTGAGGATGAAAATTCGAAGTATTTTTTCGAACCATTGTTAGTTTTAGTGGGTGCAATTACAACGAGGGCGAAGGGCACATGACATAAGCAGGATGGACACTATATGCACCATTGTAGAGGATGGACACTCGAAGGCACATGACATAAGCAGCAAATCTAATAAACCGATTAAGTTTTTAGGCCTTTGGACTATGCGCAGATGGCTCTAACTTTTCGTGATATTTGAACAGGTGATTCTAATTTCTAAAATAGACCTACAATTTTTGTAAACATAATTAGTATGAGACCCAAAATTCATTTAACTTTCGTATCAAAATACATTTAACTTTCGTATCACGTTTTATATTATTTGACAAATCATATATCTCTCATTTATTCTTTCATCATTTGGGTAAAAAAGAATAAAAAAATTTTTATTAGAGAGGTGTACAAATATATTTGGTTTTCTTTTAGATTCCAATTTCCAACCCACCGAGGAACACAATCATTTGGAGCTCCATCAGAAGTGCAAATGCTCTCACTTTATTGTTTTTTGTTTCCCCGTTGATAAACAAGCAGGATTAAGGCTATTGTTTGGACATCAAAGTGGGTGAGTTAAAAAAAGCAAGTCGGGCGACAAATGCCCCTCGTCTCATGCCTTACTCGACTCATCTTTTTCCTGTGAAACTTCCATCTGTGTTGATTCCATTCATCTTTTGAAAAACTTTCGTTGCAGACTTCTGTTTCACACCACTTTTGTACTTGAATACGACAACGTCATAGAATATGCTATTATGATGTTCTTCTACTTACTTAGCTGATGTATCGTAATGTTGTAACGTTACAATAGGGACACTGTAAAGGTTTTCCTCATCTTCCGGCCTTTGCTACGAGCCAGTGGCCTTGAACATAGCAATTTTATCAATGTCAATCCAATGGTTTACTCTGACAAAGTTTCGATTGCACAGCTTAACGCAATTTAAAAGGACAGCTAACGTTAAAATGCCTACATCAAATGGCTGACGAGGACATGGCAAAATTGTTATGCACGAACATGCCAGACCAGAACTGGCCCCATCTTCCTCATATTTTTGACTAGTCATCGAATCAATCTTTCTTTCTTTTTCCTTCCTTTTCTTTCTGAGTTGCTGTTCATGTACGCCGTGATTCTCACGGGACAGAAAAGAAGAGTAATCAAATGTACGACTTTGCTTGCACGCTAATCTTGTTGATTTTTTGGCAAAACAAAATGTTAGTTTAACTTGACCATTGAAAAATATGGAGATTCACATAATCGGATCTTTCTAAACGTGTACTTGAAAAGCTCTTGTCAATGTTTCACTTTCTTTCTTTCTTTTTTTTTTTTTTTTTTTTGAGAGAGAGAGATACAATAGGAGTTTTCTATGAAAGTGGCATAGATTTACTTAGTGATTTATCATTTTAGAGCAACCTCCTTAAGAAAAAATTAGATTGCTAATTGAAAATAATAAACTTTTCTTATTTGAATATAAAGTCTTGGATCCTTGGATGGCCAGAACTCAGCATAGTTCAAGCACGAACGATAAAAAGCGTTGCGTGTGGGTAATCCAACGTCAAAGGTGAGAATCGGTGGAGATCACAGCAGTGCGTGGATTGCGCTATTTGAGCACTCCTTAGTTAATTGGCGACTACTTGCTCTTCTCCTCCTCTCTTTCTTGTTTTGATCGCTCCATTTTCTTCTGATTAGTTGTAGAAGAGCTTTTATTTTTCTTTGAATGTAGCTCTCAATTGAGTTCCAGAGACATTTCTGCAATTCCAGATCTGGGATTCCATATTCCTCTTCTTTGAAGCTCCGCTCCATCTATCTCAAGATGAAAATAAAAGAACCCAGTCATTTAGAAGATCTGCTATATGGGGCATCTTCCTCGTCGACCTCTCCACATGTAGATGATAATGGAGGTGGAACCAAAAGGCTGAAAGGAAATGACTATGAAAGTGTTCTTGAGCTTTAGAGGGAAAGACACTCGCCAAGGCTTTACTGATTATCTCTATACTAGCCTTGTTGATGCAGGAATTTTTGTGTTCAAAGATGACAATGAACTCCGTATTGGTGAGGAGATTGGTTTGGAGCTTCTTTGTAGTATTACACAGTCTAAGATCTCAATCCCAATTATATCTAAGGACTACGCTTTCAGCAAATGGTGCCTTCAAGAGCTGGCTCAGATGTTGAATTGCAGGAGAAGCAGAGGACAAGTAGTGTTGCCCATATTTTACAAAGTGGAACCCTCACAGGTGCAATATCTTAGAGAGAGATTTGGAGATGCCATCAATGCACATAAAAAGAACTTGAACCAAATGGTTGTGAAGGAATGGGAAGATGCACTCAAAGAAGTTAGTCTTTTAAAAGGATGGGAATATGAGAAAATTGATAAGGGGTACATTATTCTCCACAAAAACACTTTTTAGTTTTTCACAAACAGATCTTACTTGAAAAGACATATAAACATTGCAATCATATATTGAAATTTTATGTTTTTATTTGTCAGGCACGAAGCAGGATTAGTCAAAATGGTCGTTAGAAGAGTTATGAGTGAGTTAAAAAGACTTTTCAGCTAGATGTTCCGAAACAGTTGGTGGGAACTCATGATCATGTGGAACAAATTATGAGCCAAATAGATGCTAGATTCAATGATACATGGTTTATTGGAATTTATGGAATGGGTGGTATCGGTAAAACAACTCTTGCAAAGATATTATACAACAAACTATCTAGTCATTTTGAGAATCGCAGCTTTGTGGCAAATGTTCGAGAAACATTTCAACGTCAGGGTATTACATTCCTACAAAAGCAGCTCATTTTTGACATAATAGGAAGTTTGTGTGAGGTGTCTAATGTCGATGACGGAATCAGTGTCCTCAAATCTCGATTTACAAGTAAAAAAAAAGTCCTCACTCTTCTTGATGATATAGATGATTATACTCACTTGAATGCTTTGGTGGGAGATGGTAGTTGGTTTGAAGTAGGAAGTATAGTCATCATCACAACTAGAGACAAGAGTATTCTTGACAAGGCTAGGGCTAATCATATTTATAAACTCAACGAGTTGCCTTCGGATCAATCATTGATTTTATTTAGTAGACATGCTTTTCGAAAAGATTTTCCTCTGAGTGGTTATGAGGATATCTCTTATGATGTTGTATCTATTACTGGGGGACTTCCTTTAGCTCTTGAAGTTATAGGCTCATTCTTATGTGGAAAGACAAAGGAAGCATGGAAAGATACATCTAAGAAATTAAAGAAAGTGCCAGAAAAAAAAGTGCAAGAGAGGTTGAGGATAAGTTACGAAGCATTAGATTATGAGGAGCAACATATTTTTTGGATATTGCATGCTTTTTTATTGGAGCATCTAAACAAAATCCGATTTATATGTGGGATGCTTGTGACTTTTTCCCGGGAGGGGGATTGAAGTATTGAGTCTTATGTCCCTCATTAAAGTTGATGAACACGGCAAGCTAATGATGCACGATCAATTGAGAGATCTTGGAAGGGAAATAGTTCGTCAAGAAAATCAAAAGAAGCCTCAAAAGCATAGCAGATTATGGATTAGTGAGAAAGTCGAAGATGTGCTTGCAAGCAACAAGGTAAGAGTTTTCTCTACTTGTCTTATAGTTAGTGAATGTTGAGTCCATCTTCTCTATATTCTTTGAGAGAAAAATTGATGCGTCAAAACTTGGGCCATCTATTAGTAAATGAGCTCTTCGATTAATAGATGTTCTTGCCTCGATTCAAGGACATAACGAGGAGCAATTTCTTGATTATTGATGATCAATATATATCTTTACCTCATAGTATTTTGTTGAGGACACTCCTTTGCTAACTTCAATGCAATAACAACAGATACATAATATTTGATAGAGCTCTTTCAGAGAAAACACAACATCTACAAGTTGTTGGGCCATGCTTTTCCGACATTTACGTTTGATGCGTATTTTTATGTTTGGATTCTTTTGTTAATTTCTTGTGAGTTCGTTTCTTTCTTTCTTTCTTTTACCGAGTATTGACATCTCATGAGTTGCTTGCTATAATAAACGATAACTCCATTCATTTGTGACAATCAGCTATCCCGCCTCTTATATTTTTCAAGCTAAGTTAAGTACACATATATAGTCCGCTAAGTGTTATTGTTTGTGCAATTTAGTCCCCTATTGTTTTTTTTCTTTGCTTAATGTAGTCCTTTTATCATTCACAATTGGCGCAATCGAGTCCATTATCATCAACCATGGTCCATTTGATACCCACGGCTTTCATATTTCCTCCAATCATATATTATTTTCATTCTATAGACTTTTCATAATAATGTGTTATTTACTTCCGTAAATTTGTTGTTCATTCTTTTTTTGTAGTTTTGTGACGTTGTCTATTATTTTCTAAATAACATTCATTTGTTAAATGTAGGCTTTCATGTTATATAACTGTTCTGTCGATTTTTTAATTCCTCAAGCATTAGCTACCATGTTATAATAGATATTTCTATATCGTTCAACCTAATAATGAGCATATTACAGCTCATATTTAATACATCATTTATTTGTTAAATATAAGCTATCATGTTATATGGTTTTTTTTTTTTTTTATCGATGATCCGCTTATCAAATGCAACAACATATTTTCTCATAAGGAGTATCCATAGAACTTTTTAATCATAATAGCCATCGCTTATTATGCATTTCGTTATACTTATTGTAGAAATATATGTTATCATGTAAAAGATCCGTCTAAACAGATGTTCTTTTTCCTTCTATAATGGAAATTTTATTATATTCATTTATTTGTAAAGCTTGTTAAATAAATTTTTTGTGATGATGGATATTTCTTAGTCACAATGGGTATTTATACAACTTCACAATCACAAGAGGCGTTGCTACATTGCGTCATACTTATTGTTGAAACATATGCATTCATGTGATAGATTCCTCTAAACATGTACTGGTTTCTTCTATAATAGTTAATTTGATTGTATAATTTATTTCTAAAGCATGTAATATAATTTTTTTGTAATGATGGATATCTTTTTTTATTGACCTTTCAATATTATATATTTGTCAAATATGAGTCCAATATGATATTGATCTATAATTTAACAAGTATGAACTTAATATTATTTATTTATCAAATATTAGCCCGTTGCATATAATGAAAGATAAATCCATAAATTGTTCCCATTGCTACAAAATATATATGTTATATTGTTTGGTGAGCTCTACGGATTAAAATAAGACATTAGAAGAAGAAAGTTAAACTTTTATGATGAACGGAACAATAGAGCTATAACTATTTAATTAGTTTTTTTAACACTGAAAATACTTTTAACTTCTGCTGCACACTCTTGCCTCAAGATCCTGATCTTCCCTATGCTTCTCAAGTTCAATGAACCAGCAAAAGTATAGAGAGGTA
Source organism: Eucalyptus coolabah (assembly GCA_014182585.1). NCBI lineage: Eukaryota > Viridiplantae > Streptophyta > Magnoliopsida > Myrtales > Myrtaceae > Eucalyptus > Eucalyptus coolabah. The sequence goes on from CM024622.1 coordinate 24,720,296, forward strand.
GTCAACAACTTACACCACCTGTATGATAAGGCTTCAATATAATCGCTATTATGTTGAGATGTCCTAAAACTATAGTAGCTATATGTTGATTGGTTTAAGTTAGCATAAAAGTTATTACATGATTTTGTTTCATTAACAACATGTATAATATAAAGAAATGTGTCTATTCAAACTTATGTTTTCAAAATGAAGTGTCTGTTAATGCAAACATAAAAGTAGCAAATAAACATTAACTAATATGAGTATGAGCAAAGAAAGAAATGGACCAAACATGACGTATGTACCATTGAAAAAAAAAAGTCATCTAGAAACTACACCACTCAAAATGCAAGATAAATTCTAGTCCAGATGTATTACTTCCTAGAGAAGTACTATTCATCAACATATTTATAATGTAATAAATTTGAAAAGTCATATTTCGAATAGAAAATGTACTTTCATCCAATATTAAAGTAAACAACACTAATGGATCAAACTCTTCTTTCTCATATTCAAGAAAGAAAAGAATCGTAAGTAGAATAAAAAAGGAATTGCATAGAAAAAGGAGTTTAACATATGATGTGAAATGTATGCATATTTAAATGGACCATTTTGAATAGAAGGGTTCAATTATGAGAATATGGATAAAAGTTTTATAAACAATGTACTATTTTGATGAAATGAATAAAACATTGACAACAAACATTAAAAAAAATAGTGCATGGTCAAGAATAAAGGCCACAAAAATAAATGACTTCGTTTTAGAAGAATAATGAAAATTAGCCAAAACTATTCATAATCACAAAAAAATTATAGAAGAATAGTGATTACTGTATCTATGTATATAAAAATATAATTGAAAGTTAATATCTAGATCACAATTTCCATTAGAAGTGCATACAAGAATTTCTAGTGGTGAAATTATAGATTTATTTACAATGTTATATTATACTTATATAAGAATATGTATTTGCAATGATATGTTTTCGCAATGTTTTTAAAATGTAATTTGAGAACCATGTATTTTCAACAAAACATATTACCAAACGTACATCTTCAATGATAAAAAATAACAAACTTTCTTGTCACGCCCTAAGCCACTACGATTTCGCGACCCGTATTTTCCCTTTCAGTCATTTGCTTATGACATCCCAGGAGGCATTGCCAACCCAATTCGTGATAACAATAAATTACACAAGCCGAAGCATAAATTAAAATCTTCAATTATTCAATAGATAGGGATAGTTAAAAACATAATCATATATATGTGTCATAAGCCAACGTTTCATACATGTCATAATCAGAAGTTAAACAACTAATTTCATCACATCCGATACGCTTCATCGTGTTGCCACGACATTTTACAAAAAGGGCCCGGAATACACCTAACACCTCTAATACTACGAGGGTGGTTCAAAAAGTATCATCAACCCCACTATTACCTAATGGCATCCAAGATTCATGGCTCTAGCTCGGTGATCAACAAGGGGTCGAGCTCGGGGTCGAACACTTCCCCATCGGGAATGTCCCCATCCTTGGCATCCTTGCTGATGCCTCCCCCTGAGCCTCTGACATCTGACGGACCATCAAAGCCGCAGATGGGACCATGGCTCTCATTGCCTAGCCCAAAATACTAGGCCACGAATCAGAGGGACGAGATTAGGTAGACCTTTGTTGACCTAGATGGTCATGATGTAACGCATGTAATGCGTGTCGACCCCCTCCGGTATAGGACACTTTGTCACCTCCTGATTGTGCTCGACAGGCAGGCCAAACTATATCTGACAGAATGGCTCAACCATTCCTAGAGCCTATAAATATTCAACAAACAAATATGAGATAAACTCAATGAGTGAACTTCCTAGACCTTATGTAGGGAAGCCGTTCACCTTGGAAGCACCCTAAACATGCAATTTTCTATCAATGGTGAAAACATAAAAAAGCTCCTCTTGTTTTACCCTAACTATTCACATCAAAGCAAACCTATTACTCAAGGCTGTCAATATAAACACATAAGCAAATTCCATCATATTTTTCATGCTCATGAGCCAAACATACGAATGCGCAATATAATTAAATCACGCACGTATGCCATGCAATAATCCGGACTTGAACACATACGAATCTCATCGAGTATGGCATCATCCCACGTGAACGCATCAAGACGGTTATTCTTGTAAGGAGCTTCGTTCTGAAATCCATCCGTGAACAACATCCTGTTGACTTGTGAACATCCGAACTTAATTGGGCATCGTCCTGCGTAAAACGCATCAGGGTCTTAGGTGATCACACAGGCATGCCATCACATAATTATTTTCATATCTTTCTCATTAATGCACGTGATACTCATGCAATATGCCATGTCACTTGCCAAAAGCTTAATGCTACACACGTGCATCATACTATATTATATATAAATGCGCCATTTAATTCATAAACCCATGGCATGTGGATCACTTATAAGAATGGAATATAGTCATCATAATATTTCAAAATCATTTTTCCACGTGCCATCATACCCCATCTCATAGTTCATCCTTCAATTAATATAATGTACATATCATGTAAGTACATCAAACACGTACAACACATAACACATATAGCACATTTAATATATCATCCGTACTCCGTATAAGCCTATATCACATAATAGTATTTTATCCTTTTATGGCATAATAAAACAACATATCAATTTCACTTATCATTACCCGATCGCTTATCGCCCTAAACATGATAACCTATCGTCAAAACCGGATAACTTATTATTAAAATTCTGATAACCTATCGTCCGAACATGAGAACTTATTGTCCTAGGCTCGATAACTTATCACCTAAAATCCAATAACCTATTGCTTTGAAACCCGATAACCTATCAATAAACATTCGATAACCTATCTAAGCCCAATAATCACTTATCACACAACATCCACTTATCACATCAATAAATCATCATTTAACCCTAAACAAGCCCTAAACTACACCCTAAGTACAATGAAAGCCCTAATCAAAGGCTAGAAAGCCACTCACAAACTAATCCAAGCTTCGTAAAATGTTGGGGGTGGTGCGACAAAGCTAGACAGTGACTGAGGCTACTGTTTACGCCTCCTTAGGGCGTGTGGGGCTAGACAGTGGCTGGTCGGTGGTTCGACAGTGGCACAATGACGGTCTGGTGGCGGTTCGGTGTCGCACGGCCTCCAAGCTTCGCGGGGGACCAAATTGAAGAGGAAATGATCGAGAGGGGGCTGCTGTGAGGGCTGGACGGCAGCCTTCTTAGATTGAAAGCTTGGCTACGGCGATGGAAATGACGTGTGGAGGGCGGTGTGGCATTGGGGTGCAAGGGACGGTCGCCGGCGAGGTAAAAACAAGAGGAAAAATGAAGAGAAAAGCTTGAGATGAAGATGACAATGGCTATGGGGGTTTGGTCTTGGTGAGGGAGAGAGGCGAGAGAGCTTGAAATCAAACAGGTGAGGAAATGAGAGAGAATGAGGGTGAGGGGAAGAGTAGCCAACGGTGAAGGAGGAGAGAGACAAAGAGATATCTTACCCAATAATGCACACAAAATCCATATCTTCTTGGACTCTCATCAATCAATCAAGAAGGCTTGCTCAAGAAGAAAAATTCTTGCATTAATAAGAGGATTTGCACTCAAGTGACTAGGTTAGGGCTAGACTAGGCAAGGCTAGGCTAGTCTAGAATGGTCTTCAAGCTTCTTCTTGGCCACCCAACATGCTTGTGCCTCCCTTCATGTCCAACTTCCCATTTTGCCCTTTTGTCCTTTGTCAATGGAAGGGCATTTCGGTCCATTCACCAATATTGTGCACTATTTATGCACTATTCATGTACTTTGGTGTATTAAATGCCAATATCTTGCCAAAAGAGGGCTTGAAGGGCCCATGGGTCTCCTTTGACCGCCCACCCCTTGGGCATGTGGGCCTTGGGCTGCCCACTTGGGCTTAGGCCCATTGGGTTCTTGTCCATGGCCCGTTTTACTTTTCTAAACTTTTTTGTCTTACCAATGAAAAACCGAGTTTTCACCCCAAAGTTTTCTTTCTAATGCCCTTGTAGTTCATCGATCCTCAAGATGACAATCATTTTGTTATGAAAATCGGGTTGAAATAAGGATGTCACATTTCTAATGTCGAAGAACTAACTAAAAATTGACACATGATATTGAATTAAACTTGGATTTTTAATATTTTAACAATATATGACTTTTTTCATAGAGCATCATCAAAGGTTACATTTTAGTGATAAAATAACCTTACATTTACAATTTTGTTAGAAATTTATAAGTGAATGGTCATTAGTAATAGAACTAAAAACAAATTCACAACCATATGCTCACAAAGTAGTAATATCAACGTAATATTTAGAAAAAGAAATAATGTTGATTCTACATTTGTTAAATAAAGACCATCACTTAAATTTTAGAACCCTGTATTCACATAATAAAAATTAATAAAATCCTTACATTCTAATATGATTAAATGCAAAATTAGAGATAGCTTTTATTACTTTGTAGTAAAATTGAAGTCGGAATAATTTTTTTATTATTATTAGATCTAAATGTGAAGATTACTATCGAGTGATAAATTTGATGAAGGAAGATTGAAAAATTGACATATCCAATTTTATTAATGAGATTAATATGCACAATATCTATAAATGTGGGCGAAGTTGAAGCAACGGTTCATTCCAATTGTGATGTGAAAATTATGGTTTTGAATTTTGTATCATGATTAATTTTCATTATTAGCATGAAAGTTAAAAAGGTAAGCAATTACAACATATGGATCATTTGTGCAAGCATCAAACAAGCATGCGCAAACCTTTAATTAAAAAAATACAAAGTATAAACATTGAGAATGCACAATATAATGAAGTAACGAGATAAGTGAAAAACATGCTATTGATGCATCTCGGTGTGCATATTGTTGCACAAATAGAAATATAATCAACTGAATAGAGCATTACTTAGAACTGAAATAAGGATATCTATGAAGTTATTGATGAAAACGTGATGATATACGAGAAATTTTGAAAGGAAAAATAAGTAGTATCTCATCTGAAAAATAATCTTTTGAAAGAAATATTCAAACTGTCAAACAAACCGTCTTATAACTCTCATGATTTGTGCTCAATGTGCAATTCATCACCTGAGACAAAAAAGTTGAGTTCCCAAAATATTTGGTTTACAACGAAATACAATGTAAAAACTTAAGTTTCCTAAGTATCCAATTTAATCAATCTTCATGCCTAATCCTTGTGGAATCAAGATCTCATTAATTTATGCTATTTCACTGTAACAAAATAAACAAGATATTGAAAATGTTGCATCAAACATCTGTACTAATAAAAAGAGGAGTAAAGATCATTTATATAAGTTGATATATAATCAATTTTTCTTGAATGTGCAATTTAAAAATACTCATTAAAGAAACACATGATAACAAAGGAATGTAAAAACGAGCATTCTTCTTGAGATGACATTCTTGTTTTCATATTGCTATTGAGAATTGCAAACAAGGTAAACCAGAATTATATAGGGGATTTCACAATTCAGATTCTCTAATTTTGAAATGTATTTTGATGAGAAGTTTGATAGACGTACTTGGACTTCAAGAGTCACGTTGTTTCACATATAAATTATATGAGTTAGGGTTGTGTTGTTTCACATATAAAGAGCAATGAATTTTGATAGATATATTTGAAGTAGTTTGTACATAAGGCCTTCTATTGTAATTTTGAAAAAAAAAAAAAGGCAATTTTTGTTAATTCAAAAGGAATAAATTTGCAAAAGGCATAATTGGAAGAGTAAAAGTTTGAAAACACCTTCTTGAGCTTCACATATCTACATTAATTAAATAAACCATATGCAATGACAACTTGTTGTTTCACCAAGTTGAAAGTTAGAAGCCTACACCATGATAGTATGATATGAAATTGAAATTAGTCCATCTTTTTATATATGGTTAGTCTCATTTCATCAATTAAAACTTATGGTCCACAATGTTTTGTAATTGCAGGGCACTAGTGAGATTGAGGCCCTTCATCTTGACTATTATGGCAAGTGGGAAAGCTACCGAGGTGAACAGTTTAATGAACTCACCAACTTGAGGTTCCTCAAAGTGTGTGGTGTGAATTTCACTGGAGATTTCCAAAATTTACTTCCTCAATTAAGATGGCTTGAATGGATGTTTTGTCCCTTGGATTTTGAAATGGTCAACTTTCACCCAAAGAAATTAGTCGTGCTCGATCTATCAACTAGTAAGATTACAGAGTACTGGGGAGGATGGGGCCCACTCAAGGTAAGATATTGAGAAGATATATCTCTTATGAATGATAACATGTTACCGAAGGTCCAATAGCACTAGGTTCTTCTTTCTTTCTTATAGAAAGGTTTGCTAATGTTCCTCGGATTAAGGATTTTCATCTAAATATAAGAGGAATTTATAGTTACCTAAATAATCATAAGCTAAAAAACAAAAATAAAAGTAATCGGAAGCTTATGCTCCTTAATTATTTTTTATTGATAAAACTCAACAACCCATCATGCTTAACCTTAGACAATACTAGAAAAAAGAAATTAACTATATTAATTAACATCTGTTGAAAATATAATTACTTATTTGTACCTATTCTAATTTACTTTAATCTAGATGGTTTATGGCTAAGTTAATTTCTCCCAATCCAAAGTATGTCTCCTAAGTGATTCTTGCCGTATCTCTACATGGATCTTCTTTCATGGAGGAAAAGAACTCCCACAGAGTAACTTCTGTTGTGCATAAATACTAAAATTGTGAATTCATTTTAATCTTAGAGTAATGGATATAATTTATGGATTGCTTTGACTTGTTGTATGAAATATTTATTCATTGTAATTGTTGATTATGGAAGTCATTGTATGACACAAATATAAATTATTAATGTTATGAGAGTAATAAAACTATCCTTCCTATGGCATTAATTTTTTTTGGAATACAACATTCTTTAACTTTTTTTTAAGTCACTTTTAAGAAATTGTTTTTCATAATTAAACTATTAATTTCTTGCTATTGGAGTGTCTCTTTGATAATAAAATTTGAGTATGTCTAATGAACAGCATCGCCATAGCTCTTAAAAATTGAATATATTTTTTTTTTCAAATTTTATCCGAAAATAAAAATGGTTGGCACTTGTACGTCCCTAACATTCTTTTGCGATTAATATGCTTAAACAAATCAATATGGTGGTCTAGCCTGACACTACTGAAGAAAAACATTTAAAATTAAATAATACAATCATGAAAGAGCAGTGGAGTATGGGTATTTTTCTAGGAATTTTAAAGATTCTTAAAAGAAAAGGAAGGAATGGTGGAAAATCACACATTGCTATTGTCCACTTTCACTGAAGTTTCCTTTGTTTTTTTTTTTTCAGGTGGCAACCGAGTTGAAAGTTCTCAACCTCTCATTTTGTGACAATTTGAGAAGAACTCCCGACTTGTCTGCTTTCAAAAGCTTGGAGATTTTGAATCTTGAAAGCTGTTCAGCTCTACAAGAAATTCATCCTTCTATATGGTATATCAAGACCCTTGTCTCCTTGGATGTCCATTTTTGTTCTAGACTAAAGAAGCTACCAGTAAGAGTAAGGAGAATGGAAGAATCAAGGGATCTTCAATGTTATGATAAACTTGCTCAACTTCCTGATTCCATGGGTTCCTCTAAGTCGTTAACTAAGCTGGACTTATCTCATACAAGGATTAAAGAATTACCTGAATCCATTGGTTCTATGAAGGCGCTAAAAACTCTTAATGCTGCTGAGTGTAGTATATTAGATCACATACCCAAATCCATAGGCAACCTAGCATCTCTATCTCTCCTTTAACTTAGTGGAATGCGAGTCGTTGAGAGAGATCCTCGACTCGATTGGAGAGTTGGCATCGTTGACCGACCTACAATTAGAAGGGACTTCGATTACAAAATTACCAGAAAGCATTGGGAATCTGCAAAATTTGAGGATCTTGGACCTTAATAAAACTCTCGTGACAGAATTGCCTAGCACCATTGGAATGCTGGTGAAACTCCAAGAGGTGAGGGCAATGAGATGCAACAATCTGAAAGGACTGCCTAGTAGTATAGGCGAGCTGGTTTCACTAAAGGAGCTTCTTTTATACGGATCGGGCATTTTGGGCTTGCCAGAGAGCATTTCGAAGCTCTGTTCTCTCCGACATCTCGGCGCTCGATGTTGCGACTTCCTTCGAGAAATACCGGAACCGCCCTCCAGCTTAATAGCTCTGCATATTGATTTCCCAACTCCATCGTTGCCATTTCTTTCCAAACTAACCCTTCTCGAGAAACTCTCTCTTGTCGATATCCGTCCTCTTGAATGTCTTCCAAAGCTTCCCGTCCGACTATCCAAGCTTTCTATTAAATGGAGTCATTTGAGCGGTGCCGAAAGGTTGAATTTAGAGAAGGCCGTGTCCGAATTTATTCGCTACAAGTCCTTTGGGCGAAGAAAAGCCACCAGATTTAAGCTTGGGGATTCTTGGGGTTTCTGGTGCTTCCGAATTGATGAGGCAACGAGCCCAGATTCTCCAGAGGTAACGAGCACTCTAGCATCCGCATAACCCTCTACAAAATCAAGCGAAGAAGGAGGCAGCTGAACAATGACGGAATCCAATGCCATCCCTCCTTCGCTTCGCTAGCTGAAGGTACACCGCCGCCACTTAGCTGAATTCGATGCGTGTTTGCTTTTGTGGCGCTCTGTCCGCATTTATTCTCTTCTTGATTGAGTGTTTCGGTTCATATTTGCTTCTCCCTTGTGTACGGTCTCGCGTTTTGTTGGGGTAGTAGCTGCCGTTGTCGTCCATCTAGTGGAAGGGTTTGGATGTAATGAGACGGCTCTTGTGCGGTGGCGGGTGGGTTTTGTTTTGCGCTGGGTCATGTTTGGCGGGGTGATTTTTAAAAATAGTTAGGTGGCTGTGCCGTTCCAGTTTCGTGCTCTCGGTGCATTTGGATTTTGAACTTGCCTTTGTACAATGCCGCGTGCATGTGATGGCAGACTGTTGGTGGTTGAAGCCGAAGGGTATTGTAGAGGTTAAGTAACACTAATCTTGACATGCAACACGACACAACATGACACTCCAACACGTCATTTCTCAAAAATAGAGAATTCGACACGTTAGGACACGTTGTATATTAAATATATATTTTCATATATACATAATAAATTATCATTTTTATGATTATTTCAATCAAATTAATTTGATTCAGATTTACAAATAAATAAATAATAATAAAAAAGGCTAGAATGAATTTATACTAAAACATTAATCCATCATTTATTAGTAGCATTCATTGTTTTAATTTGACAAATTCGACTCTATTCCAATAATTCATAAAACTTGAAGAAAAAAAAAATAAGCAATTCACATTCGGACTCACAGGCTAGATATGTTGGAAGAGGAGAAAAAACATAAGGAGTTTTTCTTCTTTCCCCATTTATTATTTTTATTATTATGTTTTATTTTTTTCGCATATATACATTTCGACATCTCATTTATTGAAAATTTTTAAAATTGACCTCAATATTAGAATCACGCGTCAAAAACTTGTATGTTGGAATTTCAATTCAAGTGTCAAAGAGTATCGGGAAAGTTAACCAAGTGTCGGATTTTCGACATGTGTTAACCGAGTATCGAAAGAGTGTCCGAAAGTATCAGGAGAGTGTCGACATGTGTGGAAGTGTCCGACACAAACATGAAAGCTCTTGGAGAGCATCAGTGCTTCATAGATGGCATATACCTATGCTTGACCAAGCTGAATTTTGGGAAGGTTAATGTCTTTAAATGCATGTCCATTAAAAAGATTAACAGACCTTTCAATCCATTAAAAGATAAACAGACTTTCAAGTTCAAAATGTCTAAAGGGATTCTATGCTGCAGGAATCCGGTTGAAATTCACGGCCTTGAGAGGTTGATTATTGGTCAGGTTGGAGGATATCTCTAATTGCACATCCATCGAAAGATAACCAGACCTTTCTAATTTAAAGAATTTGTGGGCTTTCATGTTGCAAAGTGCAGGAGTCTAGGTGAAACGTGGCCATGACGGGCTGGATTTTTTGGTAATATTGGATATATGTGGTTGCACTTCCCTTGGAAGGTTATTGGATCTACCGTGCTTGGAAACCCTGAAAAGGTTAAAACATTAACCACTATGAAGCTACATGACATTCAAAACCTAGAGATATTCTCATCCTGCAAAAGTTTGTGTATTCAAGGATACAAGTTGTTACCAAAATTCCCAGATGTGTTGTAAATCCAGAGATTTAAGGTACTTGATAGTGATAGCTTGTTGGGAGCTATGAGCTATCGAACATACCAGGACTCAAAGGATGGAGATACGTATGAAACATAGAGATTTCATGGTGCTCGTCAATTGTTGCATGAAAAAGCAGCAAACTAATTGAGCCCCGAGGGCTTGGAGACTAGGAGCTCCACAAGCTTTAGACATTTCTAGATGCAAGTCGCTAAAGCCAACATCTGTATTGTCTTGAGCTTTTTTTTTATATAGAATATGAGTAGTTGTTACGTTAGGTTTTCATGAGATCACATTCTGGTGATAGTTCGATATATGAGGCGATCCGTGTCCCTTAATAAGGCAAAATCTTAGACTTGATCAAATCATGAATGAAGCTGGCAGTCCTGGGGAATCATCCATGAGATTTTTGTGTACATTACTGAGTGATTCGTGTTTCTTAGTTGGAATGAAATCTTTCTCTTGATCATGATAGTAATGTAACGGCAGCCCTTGTCGAGGTCTAGATCATAAGAGTGCCTTCTTGAGAAAATAATTTGTCATTTGTCATCCACTATGATTCTTCAATCTCAACATGATATTGGGAACTAGACTTTTAGATTAATAATCTCTTTTCCATTTTTGTATATGAAGGTTGTTCTGCTTGCTCGCAGGTCATCCATCACATCCTCGTCTTGTTACCTTGGTGTGGTAAACTTTTATCTTCAATTGAGGCATACGGGTTTATACTTGATGTTGATATGGTGGAAATATCAAAATGTTGAAAGAACAAGCAGCTCTTTCAGAAAATCCCTTTGACCATAGTCATCCCAGATTCTTAAGGTGGATAACTAAGATCCCACACTTATGAATAATGTGAATTTGATTGCTTTTCCTGATTGATTGAATTGGGGTTTTTATTGTTCCTGGGATATTGCAACTAATTTTCTCTTTTGTCTATTCCCATATGATTGCTCAAAGTAATTTAGAGTGCATTTGGTTCAGCATTTTGAAAGCCCATTGGAAAAATGCAAAGCAGTTTAGCTAAAGGACTTTAGGCAAATGCAAATGCCGTTTGATAAACTATGCTTTGAGAAACAACTTTTGGAGAAATGCCGTTTAGTAGAAAACACATTTAAAAACCCTTTGCATGATTAATAATAGTTTTTTTAAAATTTCATTTGTTTTACAACTTTTTAAATATAAATTTTGACAATAATATTAAAAAAATCAAATATATATATAATTTTTTTTTTTTTAAAGACCAAACCCTTCATCAGAATTTTTTAATTTTTAATTTTTAAAATTGAAAAAAAAAATGTATGCAACTTTTTAAATATAAATTTTGACAATAATGCTAAAAGATTTTAAAAAAACATGTATATAACTTTTTTTAAAAAAAAAAAACCAAATCCTTCGTTGAAATTTTTTAATTTTTATTTGTTTAAAATTGAAAAAAATATGCATGCAAATTTTAAATATAAATTTGAAAATAATGCTAAAAAAACTCAAATACATATATATTTAAAAAAAAAAAAGGGACCAAACTCTTTGTCAAAATTTTCTAATTTTTATTTGTGAAAATTGAAAAAAAATAATGTATGTAACTTTTTAAATATAAATTTTGACAATAATGCTAAAAAAATCAAATATATAAATAATTTTTTTAAAAAGACCAAAATATAATTATTTTTTTAGTATTTATATAATTTTAATTTTTGTAGCATTATTTTGGCATTTAAAAAAATAATAACAAGGGCAAAATTAGAAATTTGAAGAATAAGTGATGAAAGTTTTGGAAAAAAAATAAGTTTCGTATTTGGCTAAATGCTAAAACTCAAAGCTAGTCCTTACTTAGTATTGGGCTTTTCGACCTTCCCAATGTTGACTTTCACTGAAACCTACTTCAAAGTGGTTGCTAAACGTTTCCTAAGGGGCTTTGAAGTTGAAAGCCCATTGGAAATCTTAAGCCAAATACACCCTCGCTTTCTCAATTTGAATCCAATGCAATCAGACTGGCAGAGGCTCCTGAAAAGCGTGAGGGCAGGCGGCGACAGAAGGTAGGGGTTCCTGGATCTGGACGAAATTCAAAAGAAGACAGATCCACCGCTTGGATTTATTTGACCAAATTGTGATTCTTTTTTTGACCGGAGCAGCGGATTAATTTCTTCAATCTCACCGGTCTTCTTCTTCATCCACGTTCTCTTTCAACTTCTGTTTCTTCTCGTCGGCCGTGGTGCAAGCCCAACTCTCACGTTCCCTGTTCGCCGGCATTATCGGCGGACTTCCAGTGTGCGGCAAGTGAGAGCGCGACTCGGGGAGGTGCCAGCTCGTCGTGTAGCAGCAGCGATCAAAGTAGGTGTGTCCGGCGAGGCTACTTCATCGAGGGTCAAGAAGCTTGGCCAAGCACCTTTTCTCTCTCTCACTCGTGGATCTCTCTCATCTCTATGTGCGCTTTGGAATTGTGGATTTGCCGGTCTCCAAGTAGTGATGGTCAGATCATGGAATAATCCATGTGACCATCCATGATCAGGGGTTGTAAAAATAATATGGTGGAGTACGTGATTTGATCGAAGAAAAAAAAAGGGCAGAGGTGTGAATGTGATGAGGGGAGGAGAGAAATATTGTAAAAAATCTGAATTGATGCCGTGCTTCTCTCTCAATCTCTCACGCTTTCTTCTCTTTATTCTGTCAAGAGCTCTCTTAGAATTGTGACCGTACATTCAATATGTAGCCTACGCGAACAATCTATTTATAGGCCAAGAATTAGGGTTTTAATTTTTCCAAATTAACATCCACGAAGATTTTTTTTCTGAACGCAATATTTGTTTTTGATATGATTCGGGATTGCAAAAGGATTTTTTTCAAGTTTGAAATCTCGCAAATATGAGTTCGTAATATCTCATCGAGGATACGAGCTTTGACTAATTTGCTCCATTCATGGGCTTAGTTCAACCTGTCAATTTAAAGCTCAAAACCACCCATTCGAACTCATCTGTCATCAGCCTAATGCAAATACAATAATAATAAATAAATGCACCTAAAATTATATAATATGCAATTAATTATTTAAATTTTTAGGGGTTAAAATCAATTCCTGATTTTTAATGCGATAAATAACTAAACAAGTCGCCAAAATTTAGGTATCAACAAACTCCCTCCTATCTCCCTATTTACGTTGTCATATGATGCCCCATAAAATGTTAATCTAATTCTACTTTTGTAAAATCAAAAAGAAATCCCTCGACTTTTGCGTAATTACCAAACTGCCCAACGAGAAAGTTAGGCAAAATAGAAACCCCACGCGGGATTGACTAAAAAAAAACCGCTTCCCACTGCTCGCCGCCGCCCCTCGGCCGCGTCCTTCTCCATCCACCCTATTAAAACCCGCCACCTCAGCCTCTTCTCCATCTTCTTCCTCATCACCATCCACTCTCTTCACTCTCTTCACAGTCGCGCACAGACCGGACCAAAATCTGACTCCATCACGCGCTCTCCCTCTCTTTCACACCCAAAATGTAGTTCAATCACAAACTTAGATCATCCTCCCCTTGCCTCTTCTTCGGCTGCTTCCGCGATGGCCACGCTGCCGCCTACAACAAGGCCGCCGCCTCGGACTGCAACGAGCAGCCACCCGAGGCAGCTTGGTAGCCCGGCTGGTGGCTGCTTTTCACTGCTTAGGAGCTTCCGCTGCCGGAGATGAGGGACAAGTGCAGGGCCCTCATCACTTGAATCCAGAGGTGCAGGTGCAGGCAGGGCCACGTCCCAGCCTCGGATTTCGGGTACAATCTCATGAGCTACGCGCTCAACTTCGAGGATGATCAAAGCTGGGAGTCGGACGAGGAGCTCCCAGCAAGGAACTTCTCGGTGAGGTTGCTGGTGTCTCCGGATCGGTTGCTACTCGCGAAGTTGCTGAGGGAAGTTATAGCGTTTAGCTGAAGTTTTCTTCTCTAGTTCTTTTGATTTTGATCGACGAGTTTGGCTATTAGGTCGACAGTGTCTTACTGTACATATTGTAGATTTTGAAATATCAAATTTATGGAAAATCTGCGCTGATATGTCATCTTCATCTCCATTTTGCTTTCGCTTTTTGTCTGGAGTGTGCCATATTCGAGTATTTTTGCTGATTGGTGTTGCGTCAATGAAATGGGAGCCGACAAGAAGTAAATTATGTTGGGGATGAATGAATTTACTTTATGGATAACGTGGATGCAGCTTCCTTTTCTTGTGGATAGGGGACAGTGGACTATGCATGGCCGGGTATTAATTAAAATGGATTATAAATCTATTTCTATATGATATGATTGGCTGAATTATTATATGAATAAGTTATATTCATAATTAATACAATTTTTAGGTTTTTTGTCATCCGCGAAAAGTGACCATAGCCTATGACATGAGGAATGACTTTGGATCCCTTAATTATTATATATATTCGACTTAATCTGAAAATCGATTTCTTTTGTGTATTTGAAAAGCGTGTTTTGTCTAAAAAGATATCTTATTTCATTGAACTATTATTATGTTATATAGTTAGACTCTTTTGGTAATCATATTTGATCTATAAAAGTGAAGTTTACTACTTATTTACCCGAGCTTTAGTATCTCGATTTTCCCAGTCAAATTAAACTTAAGCATCAATCTTATTACTCGATCAAGCTCGAGTCGAGTTTCGAGCATCAAACACGCAAGATCAAGTCAAACCAAGCTCTCAAAATCATCGTGTTGACTGACCCGACTCGAATACACCCCTAGAGACAAAACACCACGTTTCGCCTATTTATCTATACCAAAATGTCGGGCGAGGAAACATCCGGCGGCGAGCAACCGATGGCTGGGTGCATGAACCCATTTTCCTTCGGATGCTCACTCCAATCTCCACCGACGTGGAACGCTCTCATATGTGGATTCGCACTTTGAGAGCTGCACGAACCCAGGAGTCACAGGAGGCGCTCGGCTCGTAAATGACTAAAATCCAAACCAAGCACGACGCATGGCTGCCCCCATTGTTTTTAATTAGTGAATATTATGCCGTAGCTACTGGGCATTAGGGAACATTCATCATCCCCCGTTTTGTTCATGCACCACGGGACATCTCGGTTATTATAACTAGAGAGAGAGAGAAAGAGAAAGCAAATTCTAGGTATGTGGGAAAACCAGCTTGGAGATCTAAGAAACTACCATTGGAAGAAGTGTCACATGAAGAGATGAGTGGAGATCAGTGCAAGGGTATATAGGGAATAAAATGATTTGTTCTTATTGACTTCAAATATTAGCCGTTGTTCATTTTGTTTCGATGCTCGACATATATTCATTTTTATGGAATGATAGTGTACGCACTGCTATTATTTGTGCTTTACTATTTTGTTGTTGAGATTTACTTTATTTTGAGTCTTTCACATATCATCTTGAGATATAAATGGACTATTTATTTTTGAACAGGAAAATAGAATTTTATCAAAGCAACCTAGTTTGAATTATTGATTGAATGATTTTTCTATGTGTGTTAAATAATGTAGGCAACACACTTTCTTGATTTTGGGATCAATTTGTGCATCAACATATGTTTAAGGGATGCATCAACATACCAACAAACTGGTTTAAACATCACCTATCCGCTCAAAAGGAACTGCATGAACATGACTCAAAGTTAGTATTTTACAAGACATTGAATGAAAATAAAAATTGTTGATTTTCTTTCTCAATATAATTGTCTCCATCACATTCCCAAGCTTATGGATTCTCCGTCTTCATATAAATCATCTTTCCCACACCGTAGCTGCTTCAAAAGACCAAAGCTCCATTTTTTTCACCAAAAAAAATAATAATTTGAAAAATATTTTCCTAATTTTAATTTTTTACATCACTAAGAAAAGTGATAATAAAAAATATTCTCATCATCAATAAAAATGTTTAGATATAAATCGTTAATGAAAATGCATTTCATTAATTATTTTTGTAACTGATTAACAACAATTAAAGTTAGGAAAATATTTTTCAGGATATTAATTTTTCAGCCAAACAGATGGAGTCTAAAGTCGGAATTCACGGCTTTGAACTCCCGATTCCGATCTTGTAGTTTACTCTCTCAATCTATATATATGGTCGTATGATGAAACCCATAAAAGAGTCATTTAAATTTCCACTTTTAAAACAAAAGAGAGATCTTAAAAATAAAAAATAAAAATAAAAAATAAAAGGCAGCAGCTACGTGGTCCCTTTGTCTTTTGCGTAATTACCAAACTGCCAAAATTATAGTGAAGAAAAAGTAAAGATCGACACCTTACGCGGGATTAACCCAAAAAAACCGCTTTCCACGTCCACCCCACGAAGCAGCCTCGGCTTTCCTCCTCATCCTGACTCCTCACTCCCACCCCCACCGCCCCCACCATCACGCCACTCTGCTCAGCCGCCGCACGCCTCCGTCCTCATCCGCCCGACCTATAAATAAACCCTCCAACCTTATCCTCTTCTCCATCTTCTTCCTCATCTCCATCCACTCTCTCCGCTCTCTTCACGGCCTTGCACAGACCAGACCAAGAATCCGAGTCCCATCGCTCTCGCCGTCGAAATGCTCTTCCATCACAAGCTCAGATCATCCTCCCCGTCCCTCCTCTTCTCCTGCTTCCACGACGGCGGCCATGCCGCTGCCTACCACGAGGCCGCCTCCTCAGACTGTGACGACGGCCACCCCCGCAAGGTCCGCTCGACGGCCCAGGAGCTCCTCCTGCCGGAGATCCGGTACAGGTGCCGCAGCCTCATCGCTCGGATCGGGAGGTGCCGGTGGAGGCCGGGCCATGTGGCGGCGGCGGCCTCCTCGGAGTTCGGGTATGACCCGATGAGCTACGCGCTAAACTTTGAGGACGATTTGAGCCGGGAGTCAGACGAGGAGTTCTCAATGAGGAACTTCTCGGCGCGGCTGCCGGTGTCTCCAGATCGGTTGATGCCGGCGAGGTCACCGAGGGAAGTCGTAGCTTGTTGTTGAAGTTGTTTTCCTCTGGAACTTTGATCCACAAGTTGGGCTATATCAACAGTCTCTGGAGCAATTAGCAGTGTCTGTACATATTTGTAGAACTTCGAGATCTCAATTTTATGGAAGATCTGCTTCGATATGTTTTCGTCGTCTTCGCTTTGCTTTTGCCTTTTGTCTTGATGGTTGATCCCCGGTCGAGCATTTTTGCTGATTGGCGATCTCATCGAAATGCTAACCTTCGACTAAAAAGAATAAAAAATTGAAACACGAACAAACAAGAAGCAATTTTATTGTTGGATGAATGGGACTTACTTTATGGACAAAGCGGATGCATATTCTTTTCTTACGGATAGGGGTTGGTACTGGGCCACACTGACCCAAGTATGGTATGCCTGGGCCTGGGCCTGAGCCAGGGCACAGCCCGTTAAGGTGGCAGGCCGTGTCTATTTTGTGCCTAAAGTCGGGCCCATGGGCCCTAGTGGGCCAGCCTAGGCTCGATAAATTTTCAGTCAAACATAACTCATTAAGTCTCCACCAACAATTTTTATAATTAAATGAAAAAAAATTGGGATAAAATATTTTAGGATTATATCAAACGTATTTCTTTTTTTTTTATGTTTTGAGAATGGAAATATTGTGTAGTTAACAAATGAGTTGTTCTACTTAGAAGCTCGTATAGAAAATAGACTTGGAAAAGAAATTATGCCCACAAACAAAAAGATTAGCTAACTCGTTCCTAGTTTGGTTTATTTTGTGAATTATATATCAGCCCAACATGTTTTATGTTGGAGAATGTAATTGCAATTTTATTTTGGAAAATCATCAAAGAAAAAAAAATTTTATCGATCATTCCATTACATATATAATTAAATCCACCCAATTTTCACCAAAGATACAAAATTACCCTCTATCATTTAATTGCAAGTTTTTCTATACTTATGGAGGATCTACCTACCATAATTAAGAATTTTATATGTTTAATTTTTGTTTATTGTATATTTTCCATGTATATTAAAGGCACTATGTCTTCTTTTATTGTTAGATATTACTTCAATAAAAAGTTATTTTGTCGAAAAGAGAGATTTCAAGAAATCCATTTCTTTTCTATATTTTCAATTAAATTTGTGGATAAATTGTTAAGTAAAAAAATTTAATTAAATCAAAACATTGCATAAAGTAAGATTTTTTTTTTTGAAAATGCTAGTGAAATTTCATTATTTTGGATTGACAAAAATTAATATCATCAACAAACTATTTATGAAAAAATATTAAGTTGCCTCATTGTGCATAAGGTATTTAGTGTATTCTTAGATATATCTCTAACTTCTTACATGCTATGTATACAAGTATTTCACCAATATAGTCAAAAAAAAATATAAGTACTTTGATATAGTAAATAAAGAGAGTTGATATATTTTCTATACTAATGAAATTAATAAAAAGGTCATCAAGAAAGTGAGCTTTTGATATAAGAGGAACAAAAAATAGATAAGTTGTTATAAGATCAATAATGAAGAAGAGACTTTTCAATTTTATACTATATCAAATACTGTTTTTTTTCGTTACTATTAGCAAGATAATTTTACATAGAGCATGTAAAACGATATGAAAATTTCTAAGCTAAAAAACAAAACATGTGAGATTTTTAATTATGGCAACTACCCTAAATAGAAAAAAAAAAAAAAAAAAAAAAAAAAAGAGTTTGGCCATCATCTGAAACTACAATTGAAAGATTGAGGACAATCTTATCTTTTTAGTGTATGTGGGTTTGGTTATTTAGAGGATGAAAATAATGCCACCCTTAATTTATTTCTAGATTTCACTCGACAATTTAACCATAAATTTGAGCAATAGCGTAGAAAAGAAAAAGATTTTTCTTAGAATTTCTCTTTTTGACAAAACTAATTTTTATGGAAATAAAATCTAACAATTAAAAAAAAAAGTGTACCCCTTAATATACATGGAAACTTTACCTCTATGGTAACAAAATCCTACATAAAAACAGCAAAGTTAAAGAAAAGGAAAGCAAAATTTGGGCACCACCACTTATAAAATGCAGTCAACTGATTAGGGGCGATTTTTGTCTTTTTGATAGCAATCAGTCAGATTTAAACATTTAAGCGGAAATAACACCGTGTAGAAAAGGAAAAAGGAGCAGCTACATGATCCCTTGACTTTTGCTTAATTACCAAACTGCCCAAAAAATGAAGTTGGGGAAAAACAAGACGAAACGTCGGGGAGGGATTAACTCAAAACTCCACGTCCCCCACTTTGCCCTTCCTCTTTGTCTTGTCCACCCAATAAAAGCCCGCCAGCTCATCCTCCACCCCGCCCCCCCGGCCCTCCTTTTCTCGCTCCCCTCTTTCTCTCTCCACATATCCCAATGTCGTTCAAACACGAGCTCAAATCGTCCTCCCCGCACCTCCTCTTATGCTGCTTTCGAGACGCCACTGTCCACGATGAGGCTGCCTCCTCCAACTACAACGACGACAACGACGGCAACGGCGATGGCAGCTGCCATAGGGCGGCCCAATTGCCCTGCTCGTGGCTCCGCTCCACGGCCCAAGGGCTCCCACTGTTAAAGATCCGACGCAAGCTCCAGAGCCTCATCACTCAGATCAAGAGGTGCCAAAAGCAGGGCCATGTCACAGCCTCGGAGTTCAGGTATGATCTAATGAGCTATGCGCTCAACTTCGAGGGCGATTGGGGTCAGGAGTTAGATGAGGAGTCCCCAGCAAGGAACTTTGCAACAAGGCTACCGGTATCTCCAGATCGATTGCTGCCGAATGCCGAGGGAAGTCGTAGTGTGTAGTTGAAGTTTTTTTCGGTAAAGATATTATTGATTTTGATCAATGAATTGGATTATCACAATCCCTAGAACGATCCATAGTGCCTATACATACTATAGATTTCGGGATCTCAAATTCATGGAAAATCTGCTTTGATATGTCATCATTGTTTTTTTGTCCAGAGTATTCCGTGATCAAGCATTTTTGCTTATCAGTATTGTGTCAATGAAATACAAACATACAGGAAGTAAAATTTATCCTGAATGAATGAATTTACGTAGATCCAACTTATTTTCTTATGGATATGGACCAGTAGTAGGTCGTGTCCTGTGCCAAGGGACAGCCCATTAGATCGTGGGTCATGTCATGCTTTACGCCTAGGCTCGATTAGGCACATGGGCCTATGTAGGTCCAACGATTTTTTTTTCTTTTTGGGGATTTGGTCTTGGGGGCAAGTCTAATTGTTCGGCCCATGCCCAAGCATAGCCCCGTGAGGTGATAGGCTGCGTTGCCTTTTTTTGGTTTAGGCCCAGTCAAGCCCATGCCTAATGGGCCTACCTAGGTCCAACAATTTTTCTTTTGGGTTTGGCCTTGGAGGTCGAGTCCAATAGTCAGGCCCATGTGATTGGAAGGAATTGCAATGTGAAAGTTGGAAGCAATGGGCGTGAAATTTCTAGTTTGATTTTGTTGATTATTTAGACACATAATAAAATAGACTTTATTTGATTAGAAAATATAAATTATTGCATCATGTCCTTAATTATCACACCATGATAAATGTAGACTTAATGTGAATATAAACCAAAATAAAAGTTATGGTGTTGGTTCAGATAAAATTTCTCATATCCAAGTGGGAGAGAGAATCCAATTGAGAAAGGAATAGGGATGAATGTTATCTTCAAAGCGATCACCACCTTGATTTGATGATGGCAAGTGTCTAAATAGTCATAATCTTTGCCATCGATTAGATCTATCGAAATGGGTCATAAAAATATTTCTTAACCTATATTTGATGGATTGAGTTGTAATATGGGTTAGTTATATTCATAAATGAATTTAGAATGGTAAAGTTTATAATAATATGAGTGTTAAATCAACCTATTCAAACTCAACTAACCTCTATGATTCTCTCCACTTTCTTGTTCTCACTTGATCTTGTGCTCACTCTCTCCATGTTCTCATCTTAGTTTAAGTATGAGTTTTTCTAGATTGGATTAACTATAGAAGTGTTTTAGTAGTATATGGAAATTAGTCAAAACAATTCAAACATGTCACTTTGAGTCATATCATTTTTTGGTCAAATTAGATCCACCCATTTGATAGATCTATTGTCGACCATATCATAGTTTTATTTATTACCTTAATACTAAACACTTCAAATTCTCTTAAAGGTTGAGGACTGAATTGGCCATTGTATAGTAAGTATAGAATTTTATTTTATTTTTGGTAATTTTCCCTATATTTGACGGTTAAGGTATATTTCAAATTCCTCAGAAAAATTAAGGTATATCTTGTCTTTTAGCTCTTATCTATTAGTTTATTGCTGTTTAGAACTTGATTTATAACGTTAGAATTCAAAAGTTATTTAAGCATCTTATCACTCAGGATGAATTTGCCACATCAACTAATTAAGCAAATTTAATTGGTGAAGTATGTATAGCATTTAACAAAAGAAAGAATAAGAAAAGTCACTGGACCACTGATGGGATTAATTTAGTAAATGATCCAAAAAGTTATAATGACGCTAAGTCTAGAATGGATGCACATATTTGGAAAATGGAAATGGATGTTGAGATTATGGGTGAGCATAATTCAATGGTAGAAGAGAGAACTGGAGAACCAATGGGAACTATTCTAATTCCAAGTTCTAGGGGACTCAGTCCAATTGAACTGGATGAGGAATTAAGAACTAAAGAACAAGATCGGGAATCTACAAAACCCTAAAATAGGAATTGGCATATCCAATCATGGTGAGGCTTGGATGCAACGAACGAAAAGAAACCCTTCCTCTCCGAGCACAACTCCTTCTCCTTGGCTTTTTCTTAGCAAAAATACACTACAAGTGTCAAAACTTGGCACGGGTAGACATTTAAATGCCAAAGTTTTCTTTTTTTTTTTGGTTGATAAGTGCCAAAGTATCCATTTTTTTATAAGAAAATATGACACTTAAACGTACCTTTTGAAAATTCTGGTACGCTTAAACATACCAAAGTTTTCAAAATGTACGTTTAAGTGTCACTTTAAGAAAAAAAAAATTGGATACTTAATTGCTAAGTCCAATGAAGCTAGCTAGAAGTCTGACATGACATTATTTAATAAAACAATCGTCTACGTAGCTCATTGGAAATTTAGATGGCGTTGACGTAGTTAGCTTGTCCAAAAATGACATCATTTTGCCCCTAAATTTGATGTTTAATATAAATATTAATTAAGTTAAATTAAAAACTAAAAAAAAAAAAAAAAAGTGGTATCTAGTTTTGTGAGCCTTGGCCCCTTTGGGCAAGGGCTAGCAACCCTCACCCAATCTAAGGTAGTGCCGGCTACCCCTCGCCCCAATTTTAGGTGAGGGCTTGCAGGCCCTCACCTACAGTCGGCTAAGGTCGATGACCACTGGCCGAGGCCTGATGACCCTAGCCCTTTCCAGCAACGGTGGGGCAACGGCAGTGGCAATGTGAAACCTATTGCTCGCTTGGCGTGCAAAATGGTGAAAGTTGAGTCAATTCACACCAAATCTCAGGGTCATTGTCGATCCCTTTGTGCTAAAGTTGCACTCATGTTAAAAGACCTCTCGCGCCTTGAACAGGGAGTGTTAGGGATAATCGCAGCATTGGGTAGGGATTTGATATGGGCGAACACCAAACTTTTGTTGCTCGTGTAATCATTGGCCACACTAGGAAGCTATGTGACAATGAAGTTCTTATGTCTGCAGCTGTGGCTAAACAACCTGAATATGACCCTCGTAATCTCATGGGGTTTAAGTTCACTGCACTTACAAGAAGCATTAATTTCATGAAAAACCATGGTTTTCACTCATATCAATTGCACCAGCATATCTCCTTTTTCTGAATAGGAGAGGTCAAGGTTTCAAATCTTGGACTTCAAGATGAGGTGAGGAAAAAGTGACTCGCGGTGTAAACCACCGAACTATTTGAAGATATCTAAGAGCAAAAATATTAAAAATAGGAATTGTTGTTGCCTAGAAGCAGCCACCCTTGAAAGAGTGCGTAATAGTTCACTCATTGAGCGCTCTATCTAGTTCAAGAATTGTGGGTTGGGGGCCCAAACATTAGAAGATCCTAAAGTTGGGCATCCAATGATTTAGTGGATTAGCATGTATGGTATACGTGCCAAGAAGTCAATGATGGGAATAATGAAACATAATGCCAAAAAAAAATGCAAAAAGACCTACACAATAACAGAAAAATCATCAAACGGTTCATTAATAAATGTTTGGTATCCCAGGACAAAAGGGCAGTTCAAATGAAGCAATGTTTTTATATGCCCAAGTTGCATCAGAAAATTCCGATGTTCATCTCTTTTATGGACCGTACTTTCTCGAATTCGTTTTGCTAATGAGCATCAGCTGACTTGGAGTTGGCTGGCAGAAACAAATTTCCATTTATTTGTCATAAGTCATCTTGAAGAAAAGCTGAGCAAATTTCTGTGATTATTGTAAAGTATGGCATTTTTTTTATTTTTTTCTGGATTCACTAAGGACAAGCTCAAATGGTTATCTTTAAGTTAGCATTTAGACCGACCCCCAGATCATTTCCTCCTATTCAGATCTCGATTTGTCAAGAAACGGAACTTCGTATGCGACATGAGCCACACAAGAGGTGACCACTCAATGTGTAGGAGTTCATGACAGATAGAAATTGTCGTGGCAAGAAAGTTGTTTTTCATTACATAGAAGGAGAACATGATGCGTTATTCTCACATGTATAAAGCTGAGAGGGATATGAATTGAACTTTTTTACTGCATCTAGCCTAATTAACAATTACTGTAGAATGAATGAAATATGTGGCCGCCACAATGAAGTGGCTAAATCATCACAACAACCGGGGACAATCTTTGAGGATTGTAATACACTATAGAATTTCAAACAAATGATCATGTCTATAACCATACTCATTGTCCCTAGTAGCAATACAAAGCTAGCAACCTTAGCAGTACCCAACTGTATGTTACTCTAACAATAATCTACACCTCATTGGACAGCCAAGAAAAACTACAAATGTAATCAACATGCAGTACAGAGGGGAACTATGCAGAGATCATTATGCCAAGCGTGCAAAAATACCTAACTACACCTACATATTCACTAAAGGCAAATTAGACAAGCAGTGGAGACAATGAAACCATCTAAAATTACTTCTAGTTCTAAATGTGTAATTTCCCAGCTCGGTACCCCCTCAATAATCACTATCACATCTATAGTCAATTGATTTCCTTCAGAAATCCTGTCGCAAAGCGAGAGCCGTCCTCTTTGCTAACATATTCTCTTTTTCCTAGAATCAAAGTCTTCCAAATGTTCCTGTTTGATGAAGCTTTGTATGAGGCCACTGGCCAACGTTCCTTGTATTGAGTACCCATTCTAATGAAGCACTGAATGTTGTCTGTTAGAATTTGATCATTGCTCTTGCTTAAATCCGCATCAAGGGATCAATAGCCGCTGCTTTCACTTGCAGAAGTTCTTCAAACTTAGCACGCAAAGAAATGGAATATCAAAAAAGTTTCGCATAAATGAGGCGATGTCTATTTTGAGGGACCTTTTGCGCTTGCTCTTTGAGATGGACGACGATGATGGGTTGCTGTGCCAATTTCTTCTGATGAACCAATTATTTATCTGCTTCAATTGCAAACCGGTTTCCTGCACCAGCTTCGCCTTGTCTACCCCCTGTCAAGTCCCAAAACAGAATTAGATTCTTCCAAAGAGCTAGGTTAAACATTTACATAGAAGCAGGTAACCTAATAATCGCTTGCAACAATCTTTCACGGTTTCCAAATTTGACCGTAGATACACTACTTCCAACTTTCTCGATCTCTTTTCCCGTCTTTATTTTTTCATATCGACATTTTAGAGAACTGCTTTTCTCTATCACAGAGAACTGAAAACACTGTGACTATTGGCGAGGAAGAGGACTGGACCAGAGCCGGACCCTAATTGCTCCTCCGATGAAGAATCGGAAGGTCAGAACTCCAAAATGCTTATGGGTCCACTTCCATTAATCGTGAACTTTACAGCAGTCCTGTGGATTTTGTTTGAATTCGTTGGCTCGAAACGGTCTGGCAGGAGAGAAAGTTAAGAAACAGGAGACGGAGTAGAAGGATTCGGTGGTGGAAGAAACCTGCACCGTCTTCCCTATCGGCTGCTGCATCAGCAGAATTGATGGGAAACCAGAGGTTGTCTTAAAAAAATAAAAATAAAATACGCAAAAATAAAAAAATTCAAAATTCAAGAAATATCAAAATATTATTAAAAATATACATGTCAACATCAATTTTGTCACGTAAACGGTTAGTGTTCACGTCAATTATTTTCTAGTCAAATTAATCAAATAAACTCAATTAATGTTAATACATAAAGGTTTTAAACTAAATTACTCCAATTAAATTGTCAGGTAGTTTGGGTCGATTTTAATCCAATGTTAATGCGGGTACACAAATATTAAAGATAACACTCAATAAATAAAGAAATTGTAGGAAATTAAATACCATAGCAACCAATTATTTTTAGATTTCTTTTTATTTTGAAATTAAAACATGCCTGTGTGACATGCAATTTCATTTAACTACATGACCTAGTTCTAATTAAATGAACCTAACATGTGCATTATGTGACACACATATGACAGAGCAATATAACATGGCCTAAACTACAAGATGCATATGATATTTTGGTATTTTTATTAAAATTTGAAGTAGATAAATATCCTAATTAAACTATCTAAAATAAGTAATTAACGGATTAGGGAATAATTTAACCTAAACGTATCTTAGAAGACAATTTTAAACATGCATTATTATCTAAATAAATCCTATTTATTAAGGAAAATTCATATCTAAAATATATTCTAATTTATTTTTTTAGAATCAATCTTGACATGCAATCTAATTTAAATTAGGCAATATCATATAAAAAAAACCATATATTCGAACATACCATCTTTTTTTTCATTCATTAAAGTTTGCTATCTAATCAAAATTTCAAACATAGCAAAAATCATCAAAGATATCCATCAAGATTCAAATAAAAGATTATAATATCTGAAAAAACAATTCATCCTCTCACGTCTTATAAGGCACTTACTAGCTTGGAGATAATTTATAAAAAAAAAAGAGATGTCATTTCATGACTCAAATTAATGAATATATTTAATTTTTGTCAATAAAATCCTATCGAATAATATTTAAAATCTCGAATATTATAATTAGATCAATTCGAAATTTACAATGAAATATTCAAATTCGAATAATTTGAAGTGAGCAGTCCAAATTCAAATTCGTTCAAAGGCAGCTCGCGGGTGAGGCTCGCGGCAAGGCTACTTGCGGTGGTGCTTGACGGCAAAGGATGGCTGCAGCGGTGGTTCGGCAGGTGGTTTGTGACCCGGCTCGGCTCGGCTCGGCTTGGTGGTGACGGTCCGGAAAACGTGAAGAACGAGCACCGAGGAGCGAATATCCAGAATTTCCCCTTTTCTCTGTTCTCTGTATCGCGTATTCTGGAAAGTGGGGGCGTGGATATTGTTTCCAAATGATGGAATAAATCTTCTCCGTTTCAATTTTTCTTTTTCTCCACTTCGACCACGGCTTGACTTTTCTTCCACTCTGTTGAAGATCACCTCTTTCTTTTTGTCCTGGCTCGCTGCAGTGGGGACTTAGAACAAGTGCAGGAGATGCTGGGCGTCACTGGATGGTCACCGGCGATGGAAACCTGTAGGAAAAGAAAATTCACCGACGCTGTTAATAGAAGGTGGCCGTCAGGACTGAAGCGTGGCTAGCACTGTTGCTGTTGGGTGGCCAGTGTTGGAGGTGCAACAGATGGCGGCGACAGGTGGGTGGCAAATGGAAGACAACGCCGTTGTCGAGCGAGAAGCAGCAGTGATTTGCGGGGTGATCCGTGGACTATCGTTGAAGGGTCGTAGCAAGGACCATCGTTGGAGGCTCCCGGCTTGTCGTCAGTGTAGCAAGAAGAGGCCACGGATCTGCTGGCCGTCGGAGCGGGCAGGTAGCACCAGGACAGAAGAAGCAGCGTCGCGGTGGTCCTGCGGGTGCTCACTCGAGCCAAGACTCATCACGGTGAAGTGGCGTCAGGTCAACGAGGGAGCGATCGTTGACAGATCGCGTCTTTGGCGTCGGGACAGAAGCTTTGGCGTCGCAGATGCAGCTAGATCGTCGCGGGACAGAGCAGTGAAGAAGCTAGTGCCCACGCGCATGAGATAAGCGGAGATCGGTGCAAGGGCATGAAGGGAATAAAATTATTCATTCTTGATAACTTTAATTATCGGAGTAACCCAGGTTGAACCCCAATCGAACAATTTATCTATGCAGATCAACATATGTGACATGCTTTCTTAAGATTAGAATCACTTTTGCCCTTGTTTAAGAGATGCATTGACACACCAATTAAGTGTTGACTTAGATGGTAAGGCAGCTTGCTCCTCTCTTATGACACTTTTGCACTCAAATTTTGTTGAGAGAACTGAGTAAAATCATAAATGCACTATATCAATATAAGGAGTATGCCCTCGGGGAGATGGACCGATGGAGATGTGTAAAAGCTGGCCCAAACTCCATAACTGCTTAAATCAAATATGTCAGTACAACTCAAAACTAAGATTTCGCTAGACATAGAGAGAGAGCATGAAAAGCAATTGTAATATGGGAGGTGATAGAATGATTCGAACATTTGGATATTGTATTTTGATATCACATGGAAAAAAAAAATGAATGTCCCATTCTTCTCTCTTCTATGGCCTTGACTCAAAAATATACTCATCTATCTAAATTCTTATCTAAATTATTATGTAGATCGATGAAAATATGACTTGAACTTAATGTCATGGACTAGACCAGACCAAGACTCTGACTCGATCGAAGCGCTCTCCCTCTCTCTCTCACACCCAAAATATTGTTCAATCACAAGCTCAGATCATCCTCCCCTTGCCTCTTCTTTTGCTGCTTCCACGATGGCCACACACCATCGCCTACCACGAGGCCACTGCCTTGGACTGTCAATTGTGTCGTGGCTACTTTTGATGGGCTATGAGCTCCCACTCCCAGAGATTTGGTACAAGCGCGGGAGCCTCACTGCAAGGATTTGGATGTGACGGTGGAGTTAGGGCCACATTGCCGCGACCTCAGAGTTCGGGTATGACCCAATGAGCTACGTGCTCGACCTCAAGGACGATGGGAGCCCGAAGTCGGACGAGGAGTTCCCAGTGAGGTTCAGATCTGTTGCTCGCATACCTAGCTCATAGGCAATCTAACATCTCTGTCTTTCATTTATTTAACGCGATGCTATTAGTTGAGAGAAATGCCTATCGATTGGAAAGTTGACACTATTAACTGAGCTGCAATTAGTATGGACATAGATTACAAAATTATCGGAGAGTATTGAGAACTTGCAAAATTTGAGGATTTCGGACATTGACGAAACTCTCGTGATAGAATTGCCTAGTGCCATCAGAATGTTGGCGAAACTCCCGAGTGTTGAGTGCATCGTGGTGCTAAAAACTGGAAGGATTGTATGGTAATATAGGTTAACTAGTTTTGCCTAACAAGCTTCGCTTAGACTACTCGGGCATTTTGTGTTAGATGCAAAACGTGCAATCCCACAATCTCCATAACTAGAACAAAAACATAGATAATCGAGTGGAAAGATTAATACACCTGTATTGGAATCCATCATTCTTGATGCGGAAGCGGAAAAGCGATGATCCACGCACAAGTCTTTCTTCTCTATTGCCTTGTGTATCACTAACTCAATGAGACGCCCCCGTCACCCTTTAGTGTTAAGTAAACACTCATTTTGTGAGGATATTTGAGAATTAGAGTTAGAGGAGAGACTTGAGCACTATTTATAGAGTTTCTAACCAGGCCCTCTCATTATGGACTAGACTCAACTTGGCCTATACTAACTAGCCCCATATTAGATTAATTAAGAAACCATTTATCTCACCTTAGACCAACTCCGTAAATGATAAATTATAATATCAATTAATGTAGTCCACATTAGAAAAACTTTTACATTCTCCCACTTAGGCTATATTAATTAAAATTGCATTGTATGTGCACACATTGGTCTAGAGATAATTCTTAATAGTCAATCACATCCCATAAAGTCTCAAACATCGAATCATGGCGATAACTACATGTATACATAGAGCTTTCCATGGTCATGGGTACTTTCAACTTTATTGATATACATTCAATACAGTAGTCCTTTGAGCTAATAAAAGCCAAACAAATTGCTACGTGTCGCAAGAATCTAGTTGACATTCGCGGGACCTTTTGAGTTCAAAACGTTCGAGGCTATCATGTGTTGTGAATTGCAAGAGCCTGGTCTCTAGTCACATGTCCATTCAATCACTCATCCTTTCAAGGTTAAAAGAGAAACAAATGAGCCAAAACGCAAGAATTTAGTTATAGTTTGAGGCTTTGATCTCTACGCAGAGAACCACGGTCGAGTAATCATTACCGGTCGAATCCTCAAGTCTATTGCATTAAAATCTTTAATGACTTCCTCAGATCATTAAGTTATCTCAAAAGTGATCAGCTCTGAGAACAATATTATAGGCGCATCGATGAAAAGTCCAATTTATTCAATTGAAAGCCAAATGAAATTTAAGGATGTCACATGTGTCCTAGGTCACTAATGTCATCGTGACATTAGCCTTTGCATGCACGTCGCATCATGCACGCGCGTCACACGAGCATCCCACGCATGCACTATTTATAGAATTTCTAACTAGCTCCTCTCATTACGGGCCAAGCTCAACTCGGCCCACACTAACCAGCTTAATATTAGATTAATTAAAAAACATTCTATCTCACCTTAGACCAACCCCATAAAATAGTAAATTATAATATCAATTAATTTAGTCCACATTAGGAAAACTTTTACATTTTGAGCTTGCCGGAAAGCATTTCGAAGCTCTCTTCTCTCCAACATCTTAGCCTTCGATTTTGCAAGAAACTTCAAGAAATACCGGAAACCGTCCTCCAACTTAATAGCTCTGCATATCACTTTCCCAACTCTATCATTACCATATCTTTCCAAACTAACCCTTCTCAAGGATCTTACTCTTTATGATTGACATCCGCTCGAATGCCTCTTGGGGCTTCCCGCTCGACTATAGAAGCTCTCTCTTCCATATCATCTGTGGATGGCCGAATTGATTCACGACAAGTCCTTTTGGCTAATAAAAGCCAAACAAATTGCTGCGTGTCACAAAATCTAGTCGACATTCGTGGGACCTTTCAAGTTCGAAACGTCCGAGGCTATCATGTGTTGCGAATTGCAAGAGCCTGGTAAGTTTGAATATCTCGGTCGCATGTCCATTCAATCACTCATCCTTTCAAGGTCAAAAGAAAATTAAATGCGCCAAACCACAAGAATTTAGTTGCAGTTAGAGGCTTTGATCTCTACGGATAAGCACGGTCGAATAGCCGATTCCTGATCGAATTCTCAAGTCTATTACATTAAAATCTCTTAATGACTTCTCAAGATCTCAAGATCATCTAGTTATCTCAAGAGTGATCAACTCGAAAACGACACTATAGGTAGGGGTGTGCATGGTCCGGGCGGGCGGTTCCCGACCTCGAACCGGAACCGCCCGCTAAAAACTAGTTTCGAAAATGGAACCGAGATCCACCCATTTGTTGCATGGATCCATCCGGGAACTAGATCGCCGGTCTGGTCCAATTCCTGGGTGAATCCATGCAACCGAAGCATGAATTTGACGACACAAATGACTAGGAACTTCTATGCTCAGCATAAAGAGTCAGATAGAAACAATAGTCAACAACTGGACTTCGAACTCTCAGAAATGTCATAAATGTTCTACAAAGCATCAAGTCATTTAATAAACGAAAATCATTACAAGTAGCATTGCACACATAACAATCCGGTCAATTTAATGAAACTCAAAATGGAAAAATGGTGCCATAAACAAAAAATGCAAGATGGTCTTCGGAGAACTTATCGATGTCCACCACACGGATATACATAGCAAAATAACATTGAACAGAACGCAAAATTTAATAAGTGTTTGAGACATGGAGGACCAAATTAACATGTAAAAGATATGAAAGTTACATATGCGAGAATAGCTTGACCAGAACTTGTTGCTTAATAGTGAATGCTGAGTGATGTGGCAAGCTATCATAAGAGATGCGGTCAATCGTTGAGCCAGTCTAAAGAGAAGCACTTGTCCATGACTTGAACTAGAACATCCTCCCTCGGCTTACAGAATCTTTCGTGACTATAGGGGCTGCAATGGCATTGGATTGCTAGCAGAGGGGGCCCGAAGCAAAAGCAATGGCGATGGTGCTCGAACGGAAAGCAGCAAAAGCGAAGGTGATTGCGGTGACGGGCGAGCGGGCGAAGGGTGCTCGAGGCTGCTGGTGCGGTGGTCGGCACGGAGGCGAGGTGTGGCATCGCAGGACACTGCTGGGCCGAGCAGAGGCTATGGCGAGTGGCAACTGGCGCGAGGGGGCGGACAGCAATGGTGGAGGAGCAGCGGCGGCAACGTCGACGGTCAGGGAGGAATCGAAATGGCAAGAGGAACCAAGGAAGAGACAGAGAGAGAGAGGCAGCCACAAAACCGAAGACAAAGAGAAGTAAGAAAGATGAGATCTATGGTTTGTTTTAGTAATCTTTTTTTTTTTTAATATTAAAAGGGAACCGGTCCGTCAGGTAGGCGGGCGGGCGGATCCGCCCATGGAATAAGAATCGGACCGGTTCCTCAAGAACCGCTGATTCCGGGCTGTTCCGGTCCGGTTCCGGGTGGTTCGGGTGGATCTCGGTTCTTTAGCACACCCCTAACCATAGGCACGTTGATGAAAAGCCTGATTTATTCAATTGAAAGCAAAATGAAATTTCAGGATGTCACACGTGTCCCAGGTCACTGACGTCATTGTGACATCAGCCTTCGCATGCGCGTCGCACCATGCACGTGCGTTGCACGCACGTCGCACAAGCGTCCAACGCATGCACGTCGCACGCACGAGCAACTTAACACTATTTATAAAGTTTCTAACCAGACCCTCTCATTACGGACCAAGCTCAACTCGGCCTACACTAACCAATCTAATATTAAACTAATTAAAAAACATTTTATCTCACCTTAGACCAATCCCATAAAATGGTAAATTATAATATCAATTAATGTAATTCTCATTAGGAAAACTTTTAGATTTTGGGCTTGCCGGAAAGCATTTCGAAGCTCTCTTCTCTCCAACATCTTAGCCTTTGATTTTGCAAGAAACTTCAAGAAATACCGGAACCACCCTCCAGCTTAACAGCTTTGCATATCACTTTCCCAACTTCATCGTTATCATATCTTTCCAAACTAACCCTTCTCAAGGATCTTACTCTTTATGATTGACGTTCTCTCGAATGTCTCCCAGGGCTTCCGCGTGACTATAGATGCTCTCTCTTCCATATCATATGTGGATGGCCGAATTGATTAGCGACAAGTCCTTTGGGCTAATAAAAGCCAAACAAACTGCTGCGTGTCGCAAGATTCTAGTCAACATTCACGGGACCTTTCAAGTTTGAAACGTCCGAGGCTATCGTGTGTTGCAAATTGTAAGAGCCTGGTAAGTTTGAATATCTCCGGTCGCATGTCTGTTGACACCTAATTTAAATTTAGCTTTTAGAAATAGAAGATAATATTTGATTAGAGGGAAATTTTGAAAAAAAAAATTGAATTCAAAAATTCAACAGCCGTGTGATTTTGAAGCCACTTTTTTGTTGAGAAATTGAGTGAAAATCTCCACCTGGAGAAACAAACTCGAGTTTTCCTTTTATTAATAGAGAGTGCGAGACATGAAAGAGGTGGGGGCTTTGTGATTGAGTTTTTGAAACATTCACGAAAGGGAATAGAATTTTTGTGAGAAAGTTTTTTTCTCTTATGCTGAAAAGCATAAGACAGAGGTAGAGAAGAGAGAGAGGGAGTCATCCGTGGAGTCCTCGAGAGAAGGAGAGAAGTGAAAAGGGAAAAGTTTCTTTAGTGTTTTCTTTTAGCAAAGTTAGCAAAAGGACCAAGCCTCTGCTAAAGGTACAGCCGCAACAGTGCATTACAGAGGAAGTGACTGGACTTGCAGTGGAGAGAGAAAAAAATCACTGTTTCTCTTCTTCGGGCCCCTTGCCGACGCCCTCCAGTCGCCGGTTCTTGCGCCGCTGCCAGCTGTCATGCCACCAGTCGCCATCCATGAAGCCCGACACCAAAGCTACTGTCCTCGCCACACTCCTCCTGTGGCCCGTTCGCCGTTGCTCCCTGCTGCCTGGTTTCTCCACCCGAACGACAGCCCAACTCCACCGCTGTCCTTGCTTCACCCGCGACCTGCTGGCCCGCAACCCTCTTGCCGTCCGTGAGCCGTGCCGACCTTCGCTGAGCCTCCATTAGAGCCGGACCCGAGCCAGATCTGTAGCCCACCGCCCGCACCGCTCCTGTTCCGAGCTCCCTTGACGACCGCTGCTGCTGCAACCCGCGAGCTCGCCCTGATGCGCCTCCACTCGCCGGTTATCGAGCCACCGTACGCCCGAGCGACACCAGGGCTAGTCGCCGAACTCCCCTCCGACGAAGTCACCGCCTTGCTGCATCGCGACGCCATTGCTCTGCACCTCTGTTCTTGCCCGAGTCACTCATCATCATCGTCGCTCGACCCCCTTGCAAATTCAGCAGCGAAGCCGTTTCTGCCCACAACCCAGCCGCATCACCGCACCCATGTGCTGGTCTCTGTCTTTCCTACAGTTAGATCCGACCACCGCGACCTTTGTCAAGTGACTCGACGCTGCTGCCGAGCCGCTCCACCCGCCCGGCGTCCGACGCTCTTCCTCCGAGTGACGCTTCTACACCGGCTCTCGGTTTTTTTTTTTTTTTTTTTGATTTTTTTGCAGCAGTAGCAGCCCTTTGACCAAGGCACAGCCACTTGCTCGCAGCCACCGCTCGCTGTTGTTTCTCCCTCATTGTGTGCCGGTCCCCCACCGGAGCTCCAACGCCGGCCATCCTCCGCCCGGCGACGCCCATCGTCGCTATTCCTCTCTTTTTCAAATTTCACCTAGGTAGTTTATTTTTCATTTTATTGTCATTTATTCACCCAATAATTGTTTGGTTTGTATGTTTAATTCTTTTGATGCACTTCTATAGGCGCGTCGATAAAGAGTCCGATTTATTCAATTAAAAGCATAATGAAATTTCAGGATGTCACACGTATCCCAGGTCACTAACATCATCGTGACATCAGCCTTCACATGCGCATTGCACCACGCACGCACGTCACACGCACGTCGCACGAGCGTCCAACGCACGCACGTCGCACGCACAAGCGACTTGAGCATTATTTATAAAGTTTCTAACCAGACCCTCTCATTACGAGCCAAGCTCAACTCAGCCCACTACTAACCAGCCTAATATTAGACTAATTAAAAAATATTCTATCTCACCTTAGACCAATTCCGTAAAATGGTAAATTATAATATCAGTTATTGTAGTGTACATTAGAAAACTTTTACATTTTGGGCTTGCCGGAAAGAATTTCGAACCTCTCTTCTCTCCAACATCTCAGCCTTCTATTTTGCAAGAAACTTCAAGAAATACCAGAACCACCCTCTAGCTTAACAGCTCTGCATATCACTTTCCCAACTCCATCGTTACCATATTTTTCCAAACTAACCCTTCTCAAGGATCTTACTCTTTATGATTGACGTCCGCTCGAATGTCTCCTCGGTCTTCCCGCCCGACTATCGAAGCTCTCTCTTCCATATCATACGTGGATGGCCGAATTGATTAGCGACAAGTCCTTTGGGCTAATAAAAGCCAAACAAATTGATGCGTGTCGTAAGAATCTAGTTGACATTCGCGGGACCTTTCGAGTTCGAAACGTTCAAGGCTATAGTGTGTTGTGAATTGCAAGAGCCTGGTAAGTTTGAATATCTCCGGTCGCATGTCCATTCAATCACTCGTCCTTTCATAGTTAAAAGAGAATCAGATGCACCAAACCGTGAGAATTTAGTTGCAATTTGAGGGTTTGATATATGCGGATAAGCACGGTCGAATAGCTAATTCCTAGTCAAATTCTCAAGTCTATTACATTAAAATCTCTTAATGACTTCCCCAGATCATCCAGTTATCTCAAGAGTGATCAGCTCTGATAACAGCACTATAGGCACATCAATGAAAGTCCGATTTATTTAATTAAAAGCATAATGAAATTTCAGGATGTCACACATGTCCCAGGTCACTGACGTCATCGTGACATCAGCCTTCGCATGTGCCATGCACCATGCACGCACGTCGCACGCATGCATGTCGCACGCACGAGTGACTTGAGCACTATTTATAGAGTTTCTAACTAGACTCTCTCATTACGAGCCAAGCTCAACTCGACCCATACTAACTAGCATATTATTAGACTAATTAAAAAACATTATATCTCACCTTAGACCAACCCCATAAAATAATAAATTATAATATCAATTAATGTAATCCACATCAGGAAAATTTTTACATTTTGGGCTTGCTGGAAAGAATTTTGAAGCTCTCTTCTCTCCAACATCTCAGCCTTCGATTTTGCAAGAATCTTCAAGAAATACCGGAATTGCCCTCCATCATAATAGCTATGCATATCACTTTCCCAGCTCCATCATTACCATATCTTTCCAAACTAACCCTTCTCAAAGATCTTACTCTTTATGATTGACGTTCGCTTGAATGTCTCCTAGGCTTTCCGCCCGCCTATCGAAGCTCTATCTTCCATATCATACATGGATGGCCGAATTGATTTGCGACAAGTCCTTTGGGCTAATAAAAGCCAAACAAATTGCTGCGTGTCGCAAGAATCTAGTCAACATTCACGGGACCTTTCGAGTTCGAAACGTCCAAGGCTATCATGTGTTGCGAATTGCAAGAGCCTGGTAAGTTTGAATATCTCCAGTTGCATGTTTATTCAATCACTCGTCCTTTCAAGGTTAAAAGAGAATCAGATGCGCCAAACCGCGAGAATTTAGTTGCAGTTTGAGGCTTTGATCTCTGCGGATAAGCACGGTCGAGTAGCCGTTTTTTGGTCGAATTCTCAAGTCTATTGCATTAAAATCTCTTAATGACTTCTCCAGATCGTCCAATTATCTCAAGAGTGATCAGCTCTGAGAACAGCACTATAAGCGCATCGATGAAAAGTCCGATTTATTTAATTAAAAACATAATGAAATTTCAGGATATCACACGTGTTCCAGGTCACTGACGTCATTGTGAAATCAGCCTTCACATGTGCCGCGCACCATGCACGCGCATCGCATGTACGAGCGACTTGAACACCATTTATAGAGTTTCTAACCAGACCCTCTCATTACAGGTCAAGCTCAACTCAGCCCATACTAACCAGCCTAATATTAGACTAATTAAAAAACATTATATCTCACCTTAGACCAACCCCGTAAAACAGTAAATTATAATATCAATTAATGTAGTCCACATTAGGAAAACTTTTACATTTTGGGCTTGCCGGAAAGCATTTCGAAGCTCTCTTCTCTCCAACATCTCAGCCTTCGATTTTGCAAGAAACTTCAAGAAATACCGGAACCGCCCTCCAGCTTAACAGCTCTGCATATCACTTTCCCAACTCCATCGTTACCATATCTTTCCAAACTAACCATTCTCAAGGATCTTACTCTTTATGATTGACGTCCACTCGAATGTCTCCTGGGGCTTCCCGCCCGACTATCGAAGCTCTCTCTTCCATATCATACGTGGATGGCCGAATTGATTCGCAACAAGTCCTTTGGGCTAATAAAAGCCAAACAAATTGCTGCGTGTCGCAAGAATCTAGTCAACATTCGTGGGACCTTTTGAGTTCGAAATGTCCGAGGCTATCATGTGTTGCGAATTGCAAGAGCTTGGTAAGTTTGAATATCTCTAGTCGCATGTCCATTCAATCACTTGTCCTTTCAAGGTTAAAAGAGAATCAGATGCGCCAAACCGCAAGAATTTTGTTGCAGTTTGAGGCTTTGACCCATTTAGAATATCTGGAGGCGGTCTGTATCTCTCTGGATGCACGTCCATTGAAAGATTCTATGTTGCGAATTGCCAAAATCTAGTTGAAATTCGTGGTGTTTACAGGTTGAATTTAGTGGCAAGATCAAATATCTCTGGGCACAATTTTGTTAAAAGATTGCTAGACTTTTCCAGTTTAAAAACTTAAAATTTCACACTGCAACTTGCAAGAATCTAGCTGAAGTTGGAGGCCTTGGTTGATTGATTAGAATCTTTGAGAAGGTTTAATGTCTATAAATGCATGTCCATCAAAATGATTAATAGATCTTGCAATCCATTAAAAGTTAAAAGACCTTTCAAGTTCAAAATGTCTAAAGGGATTCTATGCTGCAGATTGCGGGAATCTAGTTGAAATGCCGGCCATGAAAGTTTGATTATTGGTAAGATTGGATATATGTAATCGCACATCCATTGAAAGATAACCAGAACTTTCGATTTTATAGAATTTCAGGGCTTTCATGTTGCAAGATTTTTTTTTTTGGGTCGGTGCAAGAGTCTAGTTGAAACTGGTCCTAATGGTTTGAATTTTTTTTTTTTTTGGTAATATTGGATATTTGTGGTTGCGCCTTCCTTAGAAGTTATTGGATCTATAGTGCTTGGAAACCCTAAAAAGGTTGAACATCAACCATTGTGAGAAGCTACATGACATTCAAAGCCTAGACGTATTCTCATCCTGCAAAAGTTTGTGTATTCAAGGATGTACGTCATTAGCAAAATTCCCAAATGTGTTGAAATTTGAAGATTTAAGGAACTTTTTAGTGATAGCTTGTTGGGAGCTATCAGACATCCCAGGACTCACAAGATTGAGATACCTATAAAGTATAGAGATTTCCTAATGCTCGTCAATTGTCACACGAGACTGCAACAAACTAATTAAACCCCAAGGGCTTAGAGACTAGGAGCTCCAAAAGTTTTAGACACTTCTACATGCAAACTAATATGTGAATTGTCTTGAGCTTTCCCCATATATAATATGAGCAGTTGTTATGTTAGTTCTTCATGAGATCACATTCTGGGGATTGTTCAATCTATGAGATGATCCCTGTCCCCTCCTTGTCCCCTAATAAGGCAAAATCTTAGACTTAATAAAAATATGAGTAAAGCTAACAATCCTGGTGAATCATCTGTGAGTGATTCTTTTTGTACATTACGAGCGATTCATGTTTCGAAAGCTTTATTTAATTAATTAAAGGGCTTAAGGCCCGTCCGCCAAGCTGGGCCCAGAAGGCCCGGCCCATGGGAATATGGCCCATGGGAAGGGAGAGGTATAAAGGGAGAGAGAGAGAGAGAGAATAAGTTGATTGAAAATCATTCTCACGTACGTCTTCCCTCTCCCGCGTATTCTCTCTCTCAAAAGGAAAAAGGAAGAACGGCTTCGCTTCTTCCCTTTCAAGGCTTCATCGAATTGAACAAAGCGACAAATTCTCTCCCTCCATTGGCGTCGGTGTTTAATCCGTGGCTAACAAGGTACGCTCGAATCCGTGGTGTGCTTTACGATCGGTGATACGTGTCGTTTTCTTGGGCTACGCTTCCGCTTGATTTAGGGGTTCGATTTAGTGTCGAATCCGGTTTTCGGGGATCAGTTATTCCCAACATTGGTATCAGAGCCCTAGTTCACGTTTTCCCGATCAATTTGATGTGTTTTTGATTGATTTTCGCAAAAAATACCTTCGGCCGTACGGATCGGGCGAGCAATCTCGACACCCGAGACTTCTTCGGCCATTTTTCCGACTTTTCGTAAGTCGAAATCAAAGTCTGATTGCACGGGGAAGAAGCGCGACGTCGAGACGAGTCCGGCGACGTGTCGAACGCCGCCGGAGCCGCCGCACGCGCCCACGCGCGGCGGAAGGCGCCGCGCGTGGGCGCGACGCGCCCGGAGGCGCTCGATCGCCAGGCGCGTGCGGCACACGCGCCGGTCGGCTTGAATCGGCGCGCGCGCCGGCCGGCCGCGAAGCCGGCACGCCGGTCCGCGGACCGCCGCCTTTGGCGTCATCATGACGTCACCCAACGGTAAATAACCGCCGGGGTGACGACATCGATGACGTCGGCAATGACGTCGGTTCACCGACCCGACGACCCGACCGGAATCCGACCCGACCCGACCGCGGACGAGCACGCGCGGCACGTGCGGATGACGTCGCGTGACGTCATCCGCGCACGCAGCGCACGCGCACGTGCGGTCGATCCGTTCGACCGGCCCGACGGCCCGAGCGGTCCGACCAGCCTGTCGGTCCAACCGGTCCGGCGACCGGCGACCTTGACCGTTGACCTCCGTTGACCGTTGACGACGACCGTGACCGTTGACCGTTGACTTTGACCGTTGACTTTGACCGTTGACCCAAAAAAAAAAAAAAAAAAAAGGAAAAGAATGTGTTTTTTTTTTTAATTAAGTCTATGTGGATTATATGTAATCCTTTATTTGTTCTGCATTTGTTGCAGGAACAATGCCTCCCCGAGGGTGCGCACACCTATTCGCGCGATTCTGGATGAACAAAAGGAAAAGCCGTCTAAGTTCGATAGCGAGGCGCCCGATCATCGATGGGAGAGCGGTGACTTAATTGATCACGTCCTTGAAGTCAACGCGAAAATTCAACAGGTCATATGGAATGGTCGTCCAATGTCACAGTCAGAGATGGTGCGATTTTTCATATGCACTCTTCCACCTGAATGGCAAGATGTGTTGAATCGCATATGGGATGTCAACGGAGCTCCTTCCTATAAGAAAATTGTGATGGATTTTGCAAATGAATATTACTGTATTGTTTCAAAAGAAAAGATCAAGAAATTGAAGAAAATAGGATCTTTCCCAGTTCGTGTGTTGACTTGGTGTTAGTTGTATTGACTGATATATGTTAAGTGTGATTTGTGAACATATTATGTAATGATTACTACCTATTTGTATTGATTGAAAGCATTATTGTTTTATTGGAATTCAATTATTTGTTGCTTTTCGTTAATTGTCAGTTCTTTGTGGGTAATTAGCTATGGGTAGTTATAGAAGTTTTTGTAGCTTCATAGAATTGATTTTGCATATGACAATTATATTAATGATAGTTTTAAGTTAGGATTTTTGGAGGATGATTGGAAACATAGTGACCTTTTGATTCTCAAGCCTTACTTCAAATTATTTATTAATATGATGGGTCTATGCAAATAGGGATGCATAAATGATAGGCATTAATAATTCGTGCATATTTGTCCGATTTGTTCGAGGATCAATGGTTGAGCCACAAAAACATAATTCTTGATATGAACAAAGGTGAAAAGCTCAATGGAGACAACTATGAAGTTTGGTAAATGAAAATTCAATATGTCTTGCTGGAAGAGCAAGAAGCACTTGAGGCTCTTGTCATGACCATGGTTGAACTGAAGATGGAACCACCGAGCAGCACAAAAGGGACAAAGAAGCTTTTACGGTGGAAAAGAAAGAACTCTCTAGCTCGCATCACGTTGCTGAGCAGCATGGAAAATGATGTCATGCGAGAGTTTCGGCGTTTTGACAATGCCAAAGAAATGTGGGAGGCACTGGAAGCTAGGTTTGGTCATACTTCGGTGACTAGACTAAGGCAGCTCACTATCAGATTTGACTCTTATAAGAAGCCTCATGGTCAGACCATGAAGCAACATCTTAGAAAGATGTCAAATATGATAACTGAGCTGAGAGACGCTGGCCATGTCCTCACGGATGAACAACAGTGCAAGCGGTGATTCGTTCCTTGCCTCGAGTTGGGAGCATATGAAGGTGCACCGACTCACAATGAGAATATCAAAACATTTGAGGATGCATTGCGTCATCTTGAGCTGGAAGAGGACCGCCTAACGGTATTTGAGCCGTAAATAGACGATCTATATCATGCAAGTTCTAGCTCAAATGGAGCTTTGTGCTCCAAGCGCAAAGCGCCCTATTGATTGGTTTGATATGGGGAAAGGCAAGGAAGAAGCTGGTCCTTATTGGAAGAAACCCAAATTTGACCAACATGATAGAGGAAAGCGTCCTCACATGAAAAAAGCTAGCAAGGGTGAAATGCTACAATTGTGACAAGAAGGGTCACTATGCTCGCGGTGTCGTGAGCCAAAGAAGGTATGCACCCCTTGTACATTTGAGAACTTTACTTATGTGTCAAGTTCTGTGTTCTTGGCTGAATCAAATCCTTTGTGGAATGTGGATTCGGGGCGACGGACCATGTAGCGAAGGATAGAGGATCCTTCGTGGAATTCGACGAGTACCAATTGGAACTAAGTGGATCTATGTGGGAAACAACTCTAGAGCTGAAGTGAAAGGAATTGGCACATGCCAATTGAATATGCGCGGTGGACGCACTTTGTTCCTTCATGATGTCTGTATGCTCGGAGATTCGTCGGAATTTAGTGTCCGTATTAGTGTTGGTAG
Source organism: Eucalyptus coolabah (assembly GCA_014182585.1). Classification (NCBI taxonomy): domain Eukaryota; kingdom Viridiplantae; phylum Streptophyta; class Magnoliopsida; order Myrtales; family Myrtaceae; genus Eucalyptus; species Eucalyptus coolabah. Next base: position 24,761,978 of record CM024622.1, read on the forward strand.
GATTAGGTTTTTGTATGAACTTCCATAATAGAGGTGTGAATTTGTTCTTGAATACAAATTACTATGGTTGTGGCTATTTTCTAAATGGTTTTATTGTATTAGATGTTGATTATGTTAATGCTAATGTTTGTTATTCCCTTCTCACGTCTCCTAATAAATATGATAATGATGTGAATGTGTGGCATGCTAGACTTGGTCACATTGGCCAACAGCGTATGAATAGACTAGCCAAAGAGGGCTTGTTAGGCAATATTGGAAAAGTCGATTTGCCCGTATGTAAGCATTGCCTGGAAGGGAAAGCAACACGAAAACCATTTGGAAAAGGAAAAAGAGCTGAATTTCCTCTACATTTAATCCATTCCGATGTCTGTGGTCCAATGAATGTGAGAGGAAGGCATGGGGCTGTTTATTTCATCACCTTTATTGATGATTATACTCGATTCGGATATGTCTATTTGATTTCTCACAAGTCTGAAGCAATAAGTTGTTTCAAAAGGTTTATGAACCTGGTAGAAAATCAATTAGACAAGAAAATAAAAGCATTGAGATCCGATCGAGGTCGAGAATATTTATCTGATGAGTTCAGAAAATTATGTGATGAAAAAGGAATAGAAAGACAGTTGTCTATTCCATATACTCCTCAACAAAATGGTGTTGCGGAAAGAAGAAACAGAACCCTACTAGAAATGGTTAGGTCTATGATGGCGCATGCTAACTTACCAATCACCTTTTGGAGTGATGCATTGTTAACTGCTGCGTATATACTTAACCGGGTGCCTTCCAAATCAGTTACTTCCACTCCATATGAGTTATGGACAGGTAGAAAACCGGACTTAAGTTTTCTTAAGCCATGGGGTTGTGCTGCCTATACACATGAGTCCTCTCACAAGTTTGGGAAATTAGGTCCTAGAGGAAAGAAGAGTATTTTCATAAGATACTCGGAACACTCGAAAGGGTATGTGTTCATTGGTGAGCAGGAAAGTGGGAGTATAACTGAATTTGAATCACGAGATGTCACATTCTTAGAGGATGAGTTTCCTAAGAAGGGCGAAATAGGGGAAGATCACTCCCTATTTGAGACTTTGGATCAAGATAATGATACTAGTGGTGTTCATCCAAGTGGGAGCACAATAGGGAATGATGTGCAAAGTGTACAATCTCCCGTACGGCGAACAAGTCGCCAAAGTATTCCCCGTCGACGTTTTGACATTGAAGGGGAAACTTTTATGGTTGCTCCACAAGATGAGGATGAGCCAAGAAATATCGATGAGGCTCTGAAGTGCCCTAGTAAAGAAAAATGGATTAATGCAATGGAAGAGGAAATGGAGTCAATGGAATCAAACCAAGTCTGGGAACCGATTGATCTTCCAAAAGGACGCGAGCTATTGGGAACAAATGGGTTCTCAAAATAAAGCGAAAGGCTGATGGCTCGATAGAAAGGCATAAGGCTCGCCTTGTGGCGAAGGGGTATAATCAACGAGGAAGGAATTGATTATGAAGATACGTTTTCCCGTGGTGAGATTTACCTCGATTCGCATTATTCGGCAATAGTAGCTAGTCTGGATCTTGAGTTACATCAAATGGATGTAAAGACTGCTTTCCTCAATGGAGAATTAGAGGAAGAAATATATATGGAACAACTGATGGTTTCATAGTGAAAGGCCAAGAAAAAAGGTATGTCGACTTTTAAGGTCGATATATGGTCTTAAGCAGTCATCAAGACAATGGTATATACGTTTTCATAATGCCATAGTGGCATATGATTTTACAATGATTGATGAGGATCATTGTGTATATATCAAAAGATCCAAGGATCAATTTGTGATCATATCATTATATGTTGATGATATACGATTGCCGGAAGCAATATGGAGTTGGTTAATACTTGTCAAGAGATGGTTGTCTTCTAACTTTGAGATGAAGGATATGGGTGAGGCTGCATACATTCTTGGAGTTAAGATTTCAAGAGATCGTTCGAAGAGATCGTTGTCTCTTTCGCAAGAAACCTATATAAATAAGGTTCTTGAACGATTTCGTACGCAATATTATAAACCTATAGACACTCCTATTGCAAAAGGTGAAGGATTGAGCCATAGGCGTGTCCGGGGACTCCACAAGAGAAGGAACAAATGAAACAAGTTCCTTATGCTAGTGCTGTTGGAAGCTTGATGTACGCTATGATGTGTACAAGACCCGACATATGTTTTGCGGTTGGAATGGTGAGTAGATACCAATCCAACCCGGGTCCAGACATTGGAAAGCCGTGAAGAGAATACTAAGGTATACGAAGGGAACCGCTGATTTCAAGCTGAATTATCAAGGAAAGGATCTGCGACTTGAAGGCTATTCGAGATGCTTGATTGGGGAGGAGATTTAGATGAAAGAAAATCTACCTCGGGTTTTGCTTTCTTGCGAACAATGGCGCCATATCATGGAGCGGTAAGAAGCAAACGTGCATAGCCTTGTCCACGATGGAAGCTGAGTTCGTGGCGTTATCGCGGCGGTACAAGAAGCAGTTTGGCTTAAGAGATTTTTGGATCATTTAGGTGTTATTGAGAAAGCTGCAAATCCATTGTTGGTTAAGCGTGATAGCCAAGCAGCTATAGCGTACACCAAAGATCCAAAGTATCATGGCAAGACCAAACATATAGATACCAAGTATAACTTTGTAAAAGATATGGTTGCACGAAAAGATGTGAACTTGCGGTACATATCTACGCATAGAATGGTAGCAGATCCTATGACAAAGCCAATACCTAGAGATGTGTTTTGTGGTCATGTAAAATCTCTAGGATTGCGTAGAGTCGATGTACTTGAATTGTAATTTCCCGAGTTGTTCACATTTATGAAATTTTGTTTTTCATTGATTAATGCCTATGAATCTTTGTATGATCTTTATGCATCTTAATGCTCAGTGCATTATTTTTAAGTTGAGAAGTATGTCGGACAGATATAAGATTAGCCCACTCACACGGGTAATCGCCTCTATTTACTGTGTGATAAATAGAGATGAGATTGTTTTTAAGCTTATTATCTAGGTGATAATCGAGAGCTCAAGCTTAAAACACGTATGTCGCCTTAATGGGGTGTTAAGATGAGGACATAATCTTAAGATGTCCGAAAGTAAAATACCCCACATATTTTACTTTATCTCGTCTAAGATGCCAGATGTGAGTTACGATGAATTTTGTGATTGAGTAGATACGTGAACTCAAGTTAGACATTGGGTATGTCCGAACTATCATCTGTACGGTATTGAAAAGTGTAGACATACGCTCCATGGGAAAGGAGTTAATACCGTAATACGTATTTCATACTACGTATGCATGAGACGACCAATAAGAGTGGCAAAAAGTTTGATCTCAACTTTTATGACGTGTGAGACTCTTGAGGAAAAGAGTTCCTCAATTTTTAGTCCCCTCGGGACTCTTACTTATTCTCAAGGTTTCTATTTAGTGTTTGCTATCTTAGGGTGTTGCCAATGGTCATGAGATGATTCGATCTAATGGGGCATTTCTAGAAAAGCAAGCTGGACTGAAATTGAGAGTTTGAAGGAAAGAGGAAGATCGATTTTGGAGAATCACATTGTGGTTTTGTATTCACTGGTCGACCAATTATAACTGTCTTTGTGATAATTATAATTGTGAATGCAATATATATATCATTGTTTAAAAGAGATCAAGAGAGATATAAATGTGATCGATCGATCTAGGTACTGCATACTAAATCTACTCGAGTGTGACGCCCAATTATGAGCTGCTATATATTCCTAACAGATGTATAGCAACGAGCTCTCAAAGTATGCTGGTCGCACGGATTATTCACCGGTATGAAAGTTGAAGAGAGGTAAAGAGAATACTGTTCGGCCCACCTTGTGCGAGTGGGAGATGAAGGCTTTATTTAATTAATTAAAGGGCTTAAGGCCCGTCCGCCCAAGCGGGCCTGGGGAAGGCCCGGCCCATGGGAATATGGCCCATGGGAAGGGAGAGGTATAAAAGGGAGAGAGAGAGAGAGAGAGAGAGAATAAGTTGATTGAAAATCATTCTCACGTACGTCTTCCCTCTCCCGCGTATTCTCTCTCTCAAAAAGGAAAAAGGAAGAAAGTGGCGCTTCTTCCCTTTCAAGGCTTCATCGAATTGAACAGCGACAAATTCTCTCCCTCCATTGGCGTCGGTGTTTAATCTGTGGCTAACAAGGTACGCTCGAATCCGTGGTGTGCTTTACGATCGGTGATACGTGTCGTTTTCTTGGGCTACGCTTCCGCTTGATTTAGGGGTTCGATTTAGTGTCGAATCCGGTTTTCGGGGATCAGTTATTCCCAACAGTTTCTTAGTTGAAATGAAATCTTTCCCTCAATCATGAAAGGAATGTAACTGTCAGCCCTTGTTGGAGTTCTAGACTTAAGAGTGCCTTTTGAGAAAATAATTGTCCTATACATCCACTATGATTGCTCAATCTCAACATGATATCAGGAACCAGACTTTTAGATTAATCTTCTCTTTTCCAGTTTCAGATCTGAAGGTCGTTCCGCTTGCTCACAGGTCATCTGTAGCGTGTTTGTTTTGTTTCCAGGGCAAGTTAAACTTTTATCTTAAGTTGCATACTGGTTTATACATGACGTTGATACAGTGGAAATTACAAAATGTTGAAAGAACAAGCAGCTCTTTAAGAAAATCTCTTTGACCATAGTCATCTCAGCTTCTTAAGGTGGACGAGTGAAATTCCACACTTAGAAACAATGTGAATTTGCTTTCTTTTCCTGATTGCTTGATTTGGGGTTATTATTGTTCTGGAATATTGCAACTGTAATTTTCTCTTTTGTCTGTTCTCATATGATTGCTTGAAGCAATTTAATGATTGACATGTCGATTATCAGGGGAGCTTCTGGAGGCAAAGTACAATAAACACATAAGCAAAGAGAGCGGTCATGTTGCTGGACTTGCGGCACTCTGGATCCCCAAAATTTGTCGGTTTCTTTCAAGCTAATCATCAGGTGTGAATGTGATATGTTGCAGGGCTGCAAGAGTGAGTCCATATTTTCATTGTCATTTTAAGTTCTTGATTGACTGTTTGTGTTGAGTTTGATCCTAACAAGATTCACACCATTTTTCCTGTCACCGTGTGATTTAGTCTTCTGCTTATTTGTCATTCCAATGGTGGGACTTTTAGCTATGCCAATGAGGATTTATTCTAGTGATCCTCTATTTCAACTTTCCAGTATGCAAGTTTTTGTCTCCTGCCATGTTCTAATTTTTCTAATAATCTTGATTTTCATGATATCAGAACTGGAAATAGAGCCAAACTTCAGAATATGGAGTAGAACCATATATTTGTTCCAAAGAAGCTTATGATCTATTACAAGTTTGAGCAATGTTATTTATATGGATCAGGCTGGAATTATGAGAATAAGCATTTTTGCAAGTTTATTAACTTTATGATGAGTAGCAACATCTCGTAATCTATCCATAGTCCACCTATATCTAGTAAAAAATAATGATTTAATGTATAATGAACTCTTGAACAGGACTAGCAGTGTTACACAGATATGAAGCATCACCTTCTAGGTGGTGGCAGAGATGGAGTGGTCCTAGTGGCTGGGGCTGGTAGCTATGGGGATCCAGCTGGACTGGAGGTCGGGGCTTTGGAAGTTTCACCTACAGTGACAGCTAATTTTTGGCCCTAAGAACAATGATTACTGTTAGCAAAGGTGTAGACAAAGTAAAATTCACAGGCGCTGTCGAGGGAAAAGTTGGCTGGTCCATTGGTTAGTGTATGAACATAGAAGCACTGTGGCAGTTACTGTTTTCACCATTTGACATGTTGACGATGTCGTGTGACCCTGCGTAGAATTAGAACACTACAAAAATAATGGAAGATCACTGGCATTAACAGAGTGAACCTCAAGATTGATTCTTCGGCCAATGAAGCTCAAGATTAATTGCACATAAGTACGCGTGTGCAATTTAAATTTGGAGGTTTTACTGAAAGAGCTTTAGGCTTTGGAGAGGTAAGCAGGACCACCATCCACGCACCCGGGTAAGATCACCAGCAAATTCGAAACTGAGACCTCCGCGGTGGAGTCCAGCAGCCCTACCATCCACGCTGCCACGATGGGTGGTGTTTTTCTTCTATCTTCATATGTTAGCTTTCTAGTATTTCTTCTCCAAAAAGAATGGGATATTAAGTTCTCTTCAGGGAGGTATGCATAGATATGTCTCTCCCCTCTGTGAGAGCTTTCCCTACATCACAATGATGTTTTCCTTCAGCAACCTTACTCCATGATCGTCAACTCCAATTTTCTTAATCATCCATAATCCTCATATTCACTTTCTATCATCATTAGTTAATTCCATCTGATTTCTGTTTTACTTAAGTCTCTTTGGCATTGTTTCGTCACATTAGTTTTCCTATCACTACACATTGGCCCTATCAACTGTTTGACGACCTTCCTTAGTTGATTCTCGACTAATTTTATTTCTTTTTAATTCATTACAGGATGCCTGCAGAGGTTCCCTTAACATCGGAAGCATATCTGTTAGACAATCTTGTGGGGCGTCATTTGGTTTTGGAGCAAGTTGATGATGAGGAAGCTGAAATAGTTTTGATGGAAACGATTTTGTCAGAGAAGTGCCTGAGTCGAGCTGGGTAGCTGTTTTATAAGGAAAGCCTGGGCTGGTATGGGCGGGATTTCTATAACCCCTCAATATGAGAAGATGTATTTGTTCACGTCCCATGGATTGGCAACAAGCAGAGAGAGGTCCTCAGTTCTGGCCCTTGGTCGATCATGGGAAATTGCATAAACCTGCAGAGATGGGATGCTGAGAGGAGACGGGAGGACCTCTGTTTTCATGGATCGACCTTCGACCAAATGACAGAACAATGCAAAACCTATTGCTTGTTTGGCGCGCAAACTGGTGAAAGTTGAGTCAATTCACACCAAATCTCGGGGTCAACATGGATCCCTTCTCGTTAAAGTTGCACTTATGTTAAAAAAAAATCCCCCCGTACCTTGAACATGGAGTGTTAGAGAGTGTTAGAGATAATCGTGGCATTGGTTAGAGATTTGATATGAGTGAACACTAAACGTTTGTTGCTTATGTAATCATTGGCCACACTGGAAGCCATGTGACAATGAAGTTCTTATGTCTGAAGCTGTGGCTAGACAACCTAGATATGGCCCTTATAATCTCAGGGGGTTTAAGTTTACTACACATACAAAAAGCATTAATTTCATGGAAAAACATCGTCTTCATTCGCACTAATTCGTGTTTGTGAAATGTACCAGCATATCTCCCTTTCTTAAATAGGAGAGGTCAAGGTTTCAAATGTGGACTTAAAGATGAGGTGAGGAAAAAGTCATTTGCTGAGAGCTGTTTAAAGATATTTAAGAGCAAAATTATAAAAATGGGAATTGCAGTTATCTAGTTCAAGAATTGGGGGTAAGTGGCACAAACGTTAGAAGATCCTTGAGTTGTGCATCCAATTAATTAGTGGATTGCATGATAGCGTGTATGGTATACATGCCAAGAAGTCAATGATGAAATAGGGAAATACAATGCCAAAAAGATACAAAAAGACGTACATAATAATAATAAAATCATCACATAGTTCATTAATTAATGTTTAGTATACTTGGACAAAAGGGAGGTTGAAATGTTGCAATGTTTTTATATGCCCAAGTTGCATCAGAAAACTCCAATGTCCATCCATTTTATGCACCATTCTTTCTCGGATTCGTTCTGCCAATGAGCATTAGCTGACTTGGAGTTGGCCAAATGAGCATTAGCTGACTTGGAGTTGGCCGGCTGAAACAAATTTTCAATACTTTGTCATAGGTCGCCTTGAAGAAAAGCTGAGGAAATTTCTGGTGATTATTGTGAGGTACAGCTTTTTTATTTTTCCTGAATTCACTAAGGACAAGCTCGAATGGTTTATCTTTAAGGTTGCTTTTAGACCGACCCCTGGACTGTTTCTCCTATTCAGATCTCAGTTTGTCAAGAAACATAACTCCGTATGCTATGTGAGCTACACTAGAGGTGATCACTTGATGTGTAGGAGTTCATGACAGACAGAATTGTCACGATAAAGTTGTTTTTCGTTACATAAGAGGAGAGAAAGATGCATTATTCTCATGTTTATGGACTGGGAGGGATGAACATAACTTTTCAGCCGCATCTAGCTTGATGTACGATTATTGCAGAATGAATTAAACTTGTAGCCGTGACAATGAAGTGGCTAAATCATCATAAGAACCGGCGACATACACTATAGAATTTCAGACAAATGATCGTGTCTATAACCATACTCAGTCATTATCCCCAGTAGCAATACAAACCCAGTAACCTCACAGTGGACAAACTGTATGTTACTCTTACAGTAAATCTACACTACACTAGAGAGCAAAGAAAAGCTATAAATGTGATTAGCATGCAAAATGGAGAGGAACTATGTAGAGATCATTGTACCTAACCACGCCTATATATTCACAAAACGCAAAGTGGACAAGCAGTAGAGACAATGAAACCATCTAAAATTACTTTTAGTTCTAAGTGTGTAATTTCCTAGCTCAGTACCCCCTCAATGATCACGATCGCATCTATGGTTAATTGACTGCCTTCAGGATTCCTGTCGCAAGGTGAGAGCCATCCTCTTCACTAACGTATTTTCTTTTTCCTAGAATCAAAGTCATCTTCCAAATGTTCCTGCTTGATGAAGCTTTGTATGAGGCCACTGGCCAATGTTCTTTGTATTAACTCTAAGTACCCATTCTAGTGAAATTGTATGTCAGAACTTGATCGTTGCTCTTGCTCAAATCCGAATCAAGGGATCAATAGCTGCTGCTTTCACCTGCAGTAGGTCTTCAAACTTAGAATGCAAAGAAATGGAATATCAAGGAAGTTTCGCATTAACGAGGCAACAGTCTATTTTGAGGGACCTTTTACGTTTGCTTTTTGAGACGGACGATGATGAAGAGTTGCTGTGCCAGTTTCTTTTCCTCTGATGAACCAATTATTTATCTGCTTCAATTGCAAACCGGTTTCCTGCACCAGCTTCGCCTTGTCTTCCTCCTGTCAAGTCCCAAAACAGAATTAGAGTTTTCCAAAGAGCAAGGTTAATGATCTACATAGAAGCAGGTAACCTAATAATCTCTTGCAACAAATCTTTCACCGTTTCTAAATTTGTCCATAGATACGGTACTTCCACTTTCTTGATCTTTTCACATCTTTCTTTTTTTATATCCACATTTTAGAGTGTGCTACTTTTCTCTGTCACAGAGAACTGAAGACACTGTAACTATATGAGGATTAGGAAGAGAAATTCAATCCATGAATAACATAACTGTAACGATTCTCATGCCATTTAATTACCTCTGGCTTTTACGTTACGCTGTTTTTATTTCAGCAAAATGATGTATGATTAGTATCCTTGATATAGAGCGTACCGTAGGATATGGCCATTTAGCGTGCGACTGCCACCAGGCTTTCAGGACTGACGTAGTATCTCCTGGAAGCTTTCCCGCTCTCCTCTTGCGTAAAATTTCCTCCCTTATATCGACAATTTTTTCCTTGTACCCCTGAAGGGAGACACAGAGCAAACGAGGATTCAAGATTAAGCCTTTATAGGCAAAATTACAGCAATTTCAGGATTCCAACTGTTTACCTGCTTCAACTCGTGCTTTAACTCTTGCCTCACGCGTTCCATTAATGATCGTTCTGTCTCCGTTGGAATGAGAGGGCCAAATCCCATGCTGTCTGGGCCATCCAAACCTCCATCAAACAGGGTCGCATCGCTATCTATTGGGTCATCTTCGTCATCGGACATCGTCGCACCAGTTCCTTGACCGGGCGAAACTCCTGCAATGAGACATGTCAGAATGTCAGAATATGATGACGACAACCTGATTCACAATTATGAGACTAGACATCATTGGGATGGGCAACTTAAATCCTTTGCTCAGCTAAACGTTATCTTTGGCAAAATGGAGACCTCACCATCACTTCTACTAATATGATGTAAAGATAAACGATGAATGCTCAAGAAGAGCAATGGTGTATCTTTCAGGAGTTGCATAATCATAAGCCAGTTGAAACGGCAGCAGCGATATGTCAAAGATCAAGTAAAAAAAGTTATTGCTGTGTATCTTGAGTAATGGATACCAAATCTGCCGGGCCATCATACCTATGCCTAAGAAGACTACTTTTTTCTCATAACTGATTAAGAAGACTCAAACTAACTTAGATAGGGGGAAAAAAAAGATGGACTCGAAAGACTTCACAGGATAAGATTGTAATGTCGCTGACCATCTTTTAACCGAGCAAATGCTAACAATCGAGCTAAAGAAAATAGCCCATGTACCTTGGCAAGAATAGTCATCGTGCTCAGTCAGACCCAAAATGCGAAAAAACAGAGTAAAATACAAGTCCTGGCAGAAGAACATCACCTGTTAGGCTCTGCAGGGACTGCTCAATCTCCCAGCAAGCCATTACTGCTTCCATGGCGTGGACACGGACATGTTGCTGCAACTGCTCTTTAAAAGAACAGAGCAAGAGGACGTAATGCGTCTGCAATATCAAGAACAAAATGATTAATAATGTTGACCTGTATTAGGAAAGAATTTAGTTTTTGGCCATCGCTTGCACAGAATTTTATTGCAACAGTTTCATACACATATTGGTCCCATTCTGCCAACAATAATCATGAAGCTGTCGCTTTGTTTCCTAAAACCGTCATGAAAAATTGCAGAAGCCGTCGTGTAGTGGAATAAAGCTTCGTCAGCTTAAATACAATGCTATATTGTTTAGTGCCTTTTCATTCGTCAGCTTAAATACAATGTAAAGCTCCGTCAGCTTTACATTTTCAGGAGCAACTAGAGGTGAGAATAGGTCCAAATTCTAGGAAAAGCATCCGCAATTTCACACATATGCAAATAGTCATCCAGAGATCAAGTTTTATTAAGCATTAGGAGGATTTGGTAGATGCAAACGTCAATGTCATGAATCCTCTACAGCGTTAACATCCCAGGAAAATTCAGGAACAGGAAGCAGAAAATTCCTTTGGGCTTTCTTGTTCGAACGAAAAAGATCATTCCCCATAATTTCTACGGACTGATTCAAGCACACAGCAACAGTTTTCAACCCTTTCGCACTCAAAGCAAGAACTTCCAGTCCCAAGTATTCGACCGGAGCGAGGGAAGCTGTCCACAGCGAAATCACCAACACTTTTGCAAAGAAACAGATCATGTGTTTGGCGCGTGCTAAAAGTTGCACCAATCCTTGCTTTATGTTACAGTCTCTGTGACATCCTTATTCAATCCAATCATTTTTATATCAAGCAACGACCCAACAGATCCACTTGTTCCCCAACCATCACCGGAAAAGACCCATCATCGACAAAATCTTCCCTTCTTGATACGCTACAGAGAGAGAGAGAGAGAGAGAGAGAGAGAGAGAGGGAAAGAAAACCGTCGGTGCCTCCAACCGCTGTAATTCACCTAAACCCAACGTGCGAGATTAACTGCCAACTACCATTTTCCAAGTAAAAGAAATTAAAAAGGACGAAAAATAAAAATAAAAATAAAAGAAAGAAGGAGACAACCGAGTGTCAGAAATTTGCATGACAGAAACACCGGGAAGCAAATAAGCACAAAATTGAAGAACCCTTATGTCAGAAAATAATTGTGTATGGATGAAGTACTTTTACTGCCAAAAATAAGAAACGATTGGTCTCGGACAGACCGACCCAGACCCAGAGAGCCAGACGCAGATGCAAACGCATTTATTGTCTCTTTCAGATTCATCAGCATGATTCGTACATGGTGAATTGAATTGACCCGGTCACAAGCCAAACACAAGAACTCAGACACAAAACCCTAGGAAGGACCAACCGATCATCAAGGAAAAAAACACTCCAGTAACTTAGAAAAAATTGCCCATGATTGATATGTAAGAGACCATTTATGGGTAATCAAAAAAAAAATATTTATTATATGTCTCATATCTAATCACACTCTGTTAGTTTCAACAGAGAGCTAAATGATTCTGATTAATTTCTCCAGAAGTACTTCAGAGTTTTCTGTATTGAAAAGTTGGAAGTGTCGGTTCTACCTAAACTGGCCGCGACAAGATTTGTCTAAGGAAAGATAGTCAAACAAAAAAAAAGAAAATTAAGATACCATAATTATCGCTGCATTTGTAGATTTCTTTTCAGTGAATTTACCATGAATTGGTCAAGCTCCTTGTCGTCCGCAACCCCGTCGTGGCCGGCAGCAGCGCCGAGAGCCGAGTACTTAGCGACGACCTGAGCCGACTGGGCGAGCTGCGTGTCGATCCGGGGAGCTGGTCCACGGGCGTCGCTATCCGGAGGCAGGCCACATGAGCGGACTGGAGCTGCTCGTACAGCGGGTGGGACACGATCTCGGCCTTGTGCCTGGCGTCGCGCCAGTCCTCCAATGCACCGACGCCGTCGTCGTCGCGCCTCTCCCCCTCCGCCGCGTCGGGGGGCGGCGCGATGACGCCGGTCATGGCGTCGGAGGAGGAGGAGGGGTGGGGGAGGTGTGGAGGTTGAGGAAGTTGGCGGTGGGGTTGTGGAAGAGAGCGGCGTTGAGCCAGTTCGGGGCGGAGGAGGCGCCGGTGGTGGGGGAGGGTTCGTGGGGGGAGGCGGCGGCGGCGGCGGCGGTTGGGGAAAGTGGTGGGGGGGTGGTGGAGGTGGGAAGAGAGGTCGTCGTGAGAGAGGTGGTTGTCTGGAAAAGACATGGTAGCTGCTATGATATGAGAATTGCAGGTGATGAAGTGAGGATGATGAGGGTGATGATGAAGGTCATTACTGCCATATGGAGTTCATGGTTACAGAGAGAGAAGAGAAAGAGAGAGAGAGAGAGAGAGAGAGAGGTTTATATATGGTGACTCCAGAAGATATGAACAGAACGCACAGAGACAGAGATGGATATGATTTTGTCAAGAGAAAACTAGAGAGAGAGAGAGAGAGAGAGAGAGAGAGAGTTGCTTGGTGTGCTTTAATATGGCTTGATGATGAAATCACATTTGGTGATGGCAAAACTTAAATTAATCAAACACATAAAGAAAGGGATCTACAAAATCTAGTGAGAGCTTTGTCTCATATGGTGATTGAACTTTGATGGCACATATAATCAACTTAATAAACTTTGATTTTCTTTTGCCCTGATTCACTAAACCTCCGATTCTTTATGATTGATACATTTTAAATTGAATTATGCCAATTTTTCAATGACTTGATATCCAGATGGCTACGAAATTGGCCAAGTGTCCTCCACAACATATGCATAAAAAATTTAGCATCCTGATTTGATACCAATTGAAAATAGCTAACACAATCATAAAAGTACGTGAATTAGTTGTTTTAAGAAAACTATTTTTTTTTTCTCAAATAACTTGTGAATGTGCTTATGCAGAAGTAAAAAAAAGTAATGCAAAGGTAGTAGCCATCATCATGTAGGGTTAAAGAGAGAGCAGATACTGCAAAATAGATACTAAGTTCAGCCTTCCACTTGGCCTACGCCTACTGTCTTAAGCTGACAACATTTTAATAAAACTCGAATCCATTAGAAATCTTTTACATGAAACTCAATACACAACTCTACAAACAAAAACACCTCTAACAACCCTATAATCCACTCTCTTCCTAGATTACAATTAATGAAGCTTCACAGAGAATAACATTCAGAAACACAAGCAGCTTTTCACAGATAAAAGCTCGAGAGCATGATCAGCAAAGAGAGAATAGGAGTTTTCAACTCCTTGCCCAAACCCTTAGCCACCTATGATCTACTTATATAAGCCTCCATCTTTCTAATTAACCCTTGGAGCCTTGTTAAGGGTGGAGCCGTTGGACCAACTTGTAGACTTGCTTTCTGCACAATCAGTGGGCAATCTGCGGGCAAAGTATAAGTTTTCCAGAAATAGAGCATTCTGCTTCTATAGGCTACATGACTCTTTGATCTGCCTTCTGAAAAGAGAAAAAACTGCTCTAATCTTCTACGGATTCCAGAGTTTTCAGTTGTTAGACACCAATTTGAAGTGAAATCAAATCGTTAAAAAGTCAGGATCCTCTTATCTAGGAAATGTAGGAACACGCATCACATCCTCTATCCTGCCCGTAGCCTAAGATACTTCTACATACTATTTCTCTAGTATTTTCATGCTTCACACTGAATAGACTGTTCACCGTGACCGGTCTTTCCAAGCATATTGACATCTTTTGATTTTGATATAGTTGATCATCTTAAATTGGACCCTCCAAACCTTAATCTCATTCTATAATTTGTTCACCTTCTACATAAGTTCATCCAGCCTTAGACATTCTCCACATCCAATACCTTGTTCAATTTCTGTAGAAGTAGAGTGTTATTAGCCTTTTGATGTTTGTGTTTGAGATTCCATCTACATATTAGCATGTGCATCTACAAATTGGTTCTACCCAACAAATGCGTATATTAGTAGCCTTTGATTATTTAATTTTCTTCAAAACATCATAGAAGATTTTCTCGATAGAAATTTTGGGACTTTCATTGAATTTTGCAATGTCTCAATTCAATCGAGGTGAAAGTGTAAATTGTGGACGCTCGAACTTTTCCATTTAATTATGTTAATTATATAGTTTAGATAATTTCAATTTAATTATAAACGGCCCTTTCTTATCAAAAGATTCCAAAAAACGCAATATAATATTCGAAACTATTGTCGTCTTAACTACAATTCAAATGCACGTCTTAAAATGCAAATTTCATGTGATCAACAAAGTAAAAGTTACATATCATGATGGTTACTAGACTGGTTATATGAGGAGATTTCATCGTTACATCATCATTAAAATTGACAAGGAAATTCATAAAAGTTTACATCTGATTAACTCCAAAAAATAACTGTCACTACTCTAATAAGACATGTTTATTTGCACTAATGTTGAAAAGTATCTTCACTTGAAAAGGAAAATGTCTCCAATAAAATCGTTTTATCGACAAAGACCGAATATTTTGTTTTAGATTTGCTAGACAAGCATTTAGCTGAACGCCCCATTAGTTTGATCTCTGTAGCATTGAGTACTTCTATATCTAATTTCCAATATTTTAAAAAGTTGAGGGAAGAAATTTTGCAACGCACACGTCGTCGTTGCTAGTTCTACCTATTTGAGGGTCTCACATTGTTTTTAAATCAAGTTGTGAACTGAAACCTTATCGTAAATCAAGGATCCAATCAAATGGTAATATTCAGCAAAGTAACTAAAATTAGTGTTTTACATTAGAGACAGTAGTCAAATTTATAGATAGCATTAGAAGATACAACAATTTGTATAAGAATTATGATTTAGCAAAGCGATTTTAATTTTGAGCACATGTGACGATGCCAATGCTTAAGGAGATATAATATCAAGTTGTTTTATTGAAAAAGTTACTTTCAATTATTGGTTGCAAGTCTTTGTGTGTCATTTCATTTATCTTAGCATCTAAAGTGTAAAGATTCAATTCAAACTAATATGCCACTATCCGAACAAAATAGGCAATAATGGATAATAATAAATATAGTTGATGAAATTTAATCCAATGTAGAATGTGTCCTTGAGCTTTTGATTTGATCTATGTGATATGTGAACTTTAGATAAATATTCAATTAAGTCCTTAAATAATTTGAACATTTTCATAAAGTTAATTGACTAAATTGAATATATACAAAAAGTTCAATAATTACATTGAATAAATTAAAATTTTATAAACAACATTACATAATAAGCTAAAATTTAACAATTACATTCAATAAATTAAAAGTTAAGGAACCTATCATTTTTTCAATGGTTAAAAAAAATTGAATTGCCAGAATTTATGTGTACGCACCAAACCATAAATTGGCTAGGGAATTAAGAAACCCATTCGTTAAGGTTTCGAATGGCATCGAGTCGAATATCGTGTCGTTGTCATGATTAATTGATTATGATCTCGATTTTATGTAGCATTCTTCGATTAATTGAGTGGACCCAAATATTAATCCGAGGCAGCAAGGTTGTCAAGTGTGGACACCGCAATCATGGTCAGACACGCCTATTACGTAGGACGGTTGTTGTGGGCCCCCACACATTTTCCACGAGCCAACACCAAACCTGTCGTGTCCCCAGTGGAATTTGAAAGTATTTTCTCTTTGGTAGGTTCCTTTCCTTTCCCTCCCCTTTCCTTTTTTTTTTTAATTATTTTTTTGTGTTCCATTTTATTTTGACTCTAGATTTGCGAGACGAAGTCGTCTGTTTCAGTGTTTCAACTTTTTTTGGCCTTTTGATGAGAGGGGTCCTACTTATAATGTTGAGGACAACAATGGACTCAAGGACGGCCCAATATAAAAATGCCCTTTTGAGTAGGGTTTTGTGTTTGTCTACATCGTCAATCTTACGTCGTGATTACATTAACAAAATGCAACTGTTCATCACGAAGCTTTTACCAAGTATTGCCGACACGATTATATAATATACCCACTACACTCTCCTTGATAATAAATATTTGGTAGGAGCCTTGGCTATTGTCGAGTTTGAGCGGTCTTGTCACCGTTACCCTATCACGATACTAATGGGAGTAAAACTAGGAATTTACTACACTACCCTTGCGGCACGATGGAGCTAGGACTTTACAAGACTAAGGAGCAACTTGACAGATTCAAACCCCGTGACAATAGAGGTCCCAAGGCTGATGCCATTATACCAATTGTAATGGGAGTAGGCTAGGGATATCCTATGCTACCGTTGTGGCACAATCAAACCGGAATTTCCGGAGATTGAGGAGTGACTTGAGAGTTTCGGACCCATCGACAATAGGGGGTCCCAAACCACTTGGGAGTAAGCCAATGCCATTATACCGACCATTGCAATGGTACTTCCGTTGCACTCTTAATTTAACGGATAGAATGCAATTATCGTTCTTCATAAACAAAAGCTTCAACATATTTGTCGTGTGCCGGAGATTGCTTGACTACAAGCAACACCGAGAAGGAAATTACGTGTAAAAATTCTGGAAATAGATAACTCCCAATTCATGCTCCAATTGGACAATTTAGGCGGACAAATTTTTAAAATTTTCGTGAGAAGAAAAGAGAGGAAATTTATATTTATATTATTCTCTTCAAAGTAGTATTATTATTATTATTATTATTATTATTATTATTATTATTATTATTATTAAGCCAATAAAAATAATAATTGTTTCCGATTCTTCTCGACCCATTTCATTGTGGTGAATGATCCCTTACACAAGTTGAAATGTCAGCTCGTTGCGCCCGCCATCGTGTTAGTAGATCTTCGCTCGATGCATGTAAGCATAGTGATTTACGCATATCCGCAAGATAGGTGAGCAGTTTAAGACTTAATTTGTTCAATTTTATAGATAAAGTTTAGGATTTTTGGTACAAATTTTTCCTCCAAATCCAAAACACATGGAGATTAGGAATTTAAATTGCATGAAATTTAGATGTGTTAAATTTATCACGGTATAATAGTATGAGATTTGTTCTGTTAGAATATTAATATGGGGGTAACTATGGCACAAATATATTAATTGAGATTTTTATTTTATAGTATTAATCCCTAACTATTGCTATTGGATGTCGATTGATGGGTCTCTTTGCAATTCAAGACCACTGACCTTGAATCCCATGGCATTGACTTATTAATTAAAAGGAACGAATTTGTGCGTGGGTATTACGTGCACCGATGTAATGTTTGGAATATTCACTCTAGCCTTTAGGTTCGTGTCTTTTCAGCCCATGAAGTTGGAGTCCGAGTTCATCTAAACCTAAGACACTCTCGTCCATTGCCCGGAAGAATTTGATGATTAAAAATAAAATATTATTAATACATTAACTAAAGTAAATACAAATAAAAAGAAAGAAAAACTTAACGAGACATCTTCAAAATCGAAACAAAAAAATACACTAGAAAAGCAACAACGGTAGATAAAAGATAAAAGAAGTTTATGTTTCAAACGCATTTTTAATGAACTTTGATTAGTGATCTAAATGAATTGCT
Organism: Eucalyptus coolabah; assembly: GCA_014182585.1. NCBI lineage: Eukaryota > Viridiplantae > Streptophyta > Magnoliopsida > Myrtales > Myrtaceae > Eucalyptus > Eucalyptus coolabah. The sequence continues at coordinate 24,780,014 of CM024622.1, forward strand.
TCAACACTTTTCAGGGAAATATTGGATTTTGCTGAAGAATGCGTTAACTAAATCAAGGTATATTGAAAATTTTAAAATCATCGATTTTTTTCGATCTTAAATATAACCAGTACTTTGAAAAGAAAATATGTTTATATTAAAATTATGTTTGTTTTGTGGAAAATTAAAGGTATTTTTATTATCAACGACGATTTATGTCTAAATATTTTCGTGAACAATGAAAATATTTTCCATTCATTTATTTTTGCAAATGATACAAATGATTTTTATAGGAAAATAATTTTCAAATTATTTATTTTTCACAAAACAAACATGCGCTAAAGTATGTTTAACAAGTGTCCTACAACTTCATTTACATGAAATTTAATAATGATTCGACCCAACTTGGCTTTGGTTGATTTTCCAATTCATTGTCGAATGTCTAGGATAATGGACCCACCACCAATCAGGTCTCCTAAAAAGTTGGGACATTTTGCATCCATCGCTACCTTTACCAAGAAAATGATATTTAACTGTTTATAGTCGCACATAATGCGTCTCCTTTTCCCCTTCTTTCTTCTTTTCACCGGGTCCGATATGATCATCCACAAAGATAATGCAAAGTCATCCTCCTAGAGTCTTCCATTTATGCTGGCAGCCGGCAGGAGCACTTGGCTTTGCAAGAAAATTATCTAATCAATGGTAAATTTATTATGTACACATACCAATTTAATCATAAAAATTTTAATTTTTTTAAATTACATGATCTCCGGCAAACTAGAAAAGCTACATCGCAGATATTTAGAATTAAATTGGCAACATTTGAAAGTTTATAACCGAATTGACATCTGTACAATAAATTTAGAACTGATTCAATAATTTTCCTAGCTTTTGCTGAAAAAAAAAATGCTGGTTTTAGATGGATCTCATCATGTTTGGATTTCATTATTCTTTATTTTTACTTTATAAGTAAATAAGTCTTGAGAATATGTCCTAAATTAAAGAAATTTTTGTTGTTTTACGTTGGTGTAAGAAGTATAAATGAATTAAACGACATCATCAACAGCCACATCTCTCCAATTAAGTAATTCTCAGTATGAAATCTGAACTATATAGTATATTAGCATCTCTCTTCAATAGCAATGGAAATGCTCAATTGTTCGATGCGTCTCTTACCTTAATTGCTTTGTGTTTTACCAAGTGCAGTGTGCCTGCTGTGCTATCCACGTGGGTTCAAACTCAATCCATTAAATTTAGTGTCCACTCCTCGGAAGACATACCCCTGATGTCCTCTCAATCTTAATACCAAAAGGCAAAAAGAAGAAGCAAAGTGAGTATTATAAATCATTAAAATTAGATATCTTCTGGCAGCCACCACCGGACCCATCCTCACCATTGAAATTTCTATTCATTATCTCTTGCTAAAATCAATTCAAATTCATTTCGAATCCGCCATGCGCAGAGAAATCTCATTCTAGCCCCTAGAATGAGATTTCTCGTGTTAAAAAAAAAAAAGAAGAAAGAAATAGCTCGCCCACGATGAGTTTTCTCGCAAGAGAAAAAGACAATAGAGAAAGCGATGATCGATGTCCCTTTCCCGGCGGACACTCATCCCAAACCGCCCCATGTCAAACCAGGTTGACATAACTTCCGATCATCTAGGTCCTACACGGGTCCTATGACACCTCGATCACGATCGCATCCCAGCCCACAAATGCATTTCGAATCCAGATTAAAATATCTCCTCGTTCCGTTGACAAAGTTCTAAGATGGTCCAAAACTAAGAACTAAAACAAGGAATCTCGTATTCCAGGGTCGAAAAGGAAACCTAGGGTTATCACCGAGCTCCCCCTCCTTTTCTTTCTGTCTTTTTGGAATATTTCCACTCCGGATGGCCGAACAGTTGCAATCACAAGCTTTTCCTCCTTTTCGGATCACGGCGATGCACCGACGCGATCCCCGCGCACATCACACTGAATTGTCACGGAACACGTCAAATCCTCTGTACAAAAAATCAATGAACAGAGACAGAAAAGAAAGGAAAAGAGAGGAAGAAAAGCGTCCGATTCCGTTACGCGTGAGAACGGGTGTCGGCTGGCTAGAGGGGAGGAGGGGCGTGATGGGATCGCCTTATCCATGCACTGTAGTGTTGTGGCAAAGAGAGGTTCGTGTTTTCTTGTCTTGGAAGGAGGGGCCCCTTTTTCTTTTCCTCCTTCTCCTTTCGAGTTTTCTTTGTCTTTTGCCTTTTGATCCGACTGCTCCTCGTGGCCTTATGGGGTCGCTCTTGTGGTGAAGAACGTCGCACGTAAAGTAGGGGAAAGAGAGAGAGAGAGAGAGACGGGAAATTTCATCGCGTTTCCATAGACCGTCAGTGTCGCTCGCCCTATCGGAAGAAGTTACGTCTTCAAGATGCGAGAAATTCTATTCGAATTCGATTGAAGTCTCGCCGTGTGGCACGTGTTATGGACCAACATTCGAGGTAATTGTACTTTACTAAAAGTAATCGGATGCGTCTGTAAAGTGGTGATATACAATTTCCCCATAAAGAAAGAGAAGTCCCAATCATATTGTTGAAATATAAGCGATTTAACATATTTTTGTAGGTTTTTTTTTTTTGTTGGGTATGATCCATTTGATTAAATGTTCACTTGCAATTTATCATGATATTTGAAACCGTTCCGTTCATTTCATAAAAAAATGTGGTGCTTTCAAAAATTGTTATCTAAGAAGTAATTTTTCAAGAAAATAACCATATTTTTCAATATTCGGTTAAAATTTAAAAATGAACTGGAAAATATTTTCCTTTGTTCCTTTTCCTGCATGCACTAATTTTCAATAATTTTTATTATTTTACTTTTTAAAATCAATTTTTAATTTTTAATTTATTTTCCTTTCCTTTTCTTTTTTTCTTCTTCCTTGGCCAGAATTAAAAACACGATTTAAAAAAATAAAACATAAAAATAAAAGGAAAATGTGTTTTGTAAAAGAAAGTGAAGTGGAAGAAATTAGAAAAATGTTTCCACTTTTTAAAAGTGGAAAGCATTTTCCCCACTTTTGAATGTCCCACTTTTGAATGTGTTTTTCCAATAACGAAAAATGTTTTCTCTTATTAGTTCATTTTCTATGAAATGAATACCTAGGGAAAATTTTAAAAATTTTTTTATTGGAAATTATTTTCCATAAAACGAATGGAGCGCTTAGTAAACACGTATAGTAAACTAATTTTAGTACCAAGAAAAAGGGAATCAAATGGGGGATAGACCGTGGAAGAGCTACGTGAAAAGTAAAACAAGATAGTATCACTTTGGTGATCGTGAAAAACGAGACGCTTTACGACGCTGCCTCTGAAGATTTTAGTTAAATCAAGACATGGGAGTTTCGATCCTGGTTTTGGAAGCGAGGATGAGGTTATATGGATGGATAGAAATTGAAGGTGAGAGAGTGATGCGTCCCATCACATAGAATGACAAATTTGGCATTTATTGCCACAATTCTTGCTTGCCTGCTTCTTCCCACAATCATGTTTCCTCTTTTGCTTTCCTTCCACCTTGAGATTAGGCTTTGCAATTGATGGACCACAAGACCACTGGGGCGAAATTCTCTCTCTCTCTCTTAGGACCACTATTGCACTTGGCCTGAGCTCTTGCTCTCTTCCTTTCCTTTTCCCCTCCCATGGTTGTTGTAATTGCGGTGACTAGACAAGACCTAAACACAGTGCACTCAATCAATGTCAATGAGCTCTAATGGCCTGGTACCACAGGTACACTATACTATTGACTTGGTATACAGTGTTTTGAGCTCCAAGAGCCAAGATAAATTACATACCCGGTGGAAACTTGCTAGCTATACATGGATTTTCAGCCGCCTACTAGCTAATATATAAATAAATATATATGTATGTATGTATGTATGTATGTATGTATGTATGTATGTATTTGTGTGTATATTATATCTTGGATTAAGCTCCAAGACCAATTTGCACATACTAACTTATGTGAGTTGGTCACTCCGAATACTTATCACCGAGTAACATGTGAAGCCCACTAAATTTGATAGCTCGCCCTAAGCGGACGCTCAAGAATTTACCATCTACCTTCTTTTGTCCATCATACCTTTTCAAGAACCCAATTCGAGTATTGCCGTTGTGATGCATCTTCTTCTCCATGCTTCTATTTGTAGAGGAAGAGGACTTTCTAACGATGAAGTGTGCGTAGGGCAAAAGCTGTTTTTGGGTTTTGAGTGAAAGTATATTTTGAAAGACAAAATTTGGGCTTAAAGAACTTTAATAATTTGAAGTTTGCGAGAAAATATATCCATTCGAGTTTTGTGATAGAATCTAAGGTAAGGGGTTTTGACTATATCCTTGGATTTCATTTGGGATGCGATGACCATTTTAATCTAAGGTTCTAAGGAGCCTGTTAGGTTGTATTTTCCCCCATAGCCCCATAGGCGAAGATAATGTATTATATAGAAGGGACTATGAGATGGTACTAGAAGGATTTAAGGATGGCTAATAGGGAGTGTTGTCATTATTTTATTAGGATATTTCTCATTTCGATTAGGCAATTGACACCTACTACTAGTGGGAGTTAGGTGAATTTTCCGACAACATGCGCATGAACTGCTTACGACATTATTGGACATGATTTTGCATGATTGGGAAGGTTAATTGAGACATCTAAATATCCCCTCCAGTCCCCATTTTTCTGGTGAGATTGGAGAGGATATTGACACTGAATGATCCAATGATGTGCGCATGTATTGCTTACGACATCAAAGATTTTACTGTTCCTCCTCCCAGAAACAGATAGCCCCAACAAATTTCTGAAGGATTTGGTAAGTGCAAGAACACTGTCTATAAAAAGTTACTAGTCACCTGATTTCTCGGTAACTTCATGGCAAATTTTCAACATAATTATGGAAATCACCTATTGTTTTAGACATCATGCAAATCATCAGTCTTTCTTATCTTTTACCAATTTTCATTCATCAATCTTACCAATGTATTCTTTACCCAAAAAAAAAAAAAAATCTTACCAATGTATTAAATTACCAACAATTATGTAAATTGATCAAGTTTTATTGTAGAGACTTACCCACTCTTTTCCAATTAAATTATAAATCACAGTTGAGTTACCAATTCTCATTTGAGTTACTTATTGATTTGTTTCAATTTCTCAACTTTAGTTATCATTTGTCAATTTCTAAATTGATTTGGAGTGCATTATGCCATACTAATTCATGTCAAGCACATTGAACTTCTTTAGGTTTCAAAGTGCTCTAGAGGTTACCGAGTGAAAATATAAATTTCATCAACTTGTAGATAAAATTTTAGATTCTTCTCAAGTGCCTAAGATACTCGAAAAGTAGTTGACTTACCAATCTCTTTTTATGATAAGGGATAGGAGTGTAGAGACTCGATTATCCAGCAAGTCGTGAAACACTTTGCAAGTCTCATAACTCGATTATCTTCACTCTTGGCCTGTGCATACCAATGGTACCAATATAGAATAGTTTTTATGCAATTGATGGAGCTTGCATATGTGACTTCCACTTAAGAAATTTCCCAGCACGTCAGACAATTAGGTGCCGACCCTGAAAAGTTCTTTTATTTTTTTACTGGAAATCTAACACCATTAACTCTACCCCTACCACCTATAGGTAGCTCTAGACTTCTAGTCAATTTTGTCAACCAAAGTGTGAGCATGTGGTTTGACTATGGCTCTTCAATCACGCCGCAACATGTCATGCCTCTCCAAACTTATCAAAGCTCTGTAGAATTTGTCCCCGCTTGGTTATGATCGACTGCTTTCTTGGGACAAAGGAAGGCTTTCACACGCACCGCCAATCACAAGACGCATTGAAATGAACCCCAAAATTCGACTTGATTTCAAAGCGGGTTCATTATTTGCCATGCTCAAATCTGTCAAATTTAATATTACATGTTATTTAGGACTTTACATGTATTTTCGCTCAAAGATTTTTTTCTATTATTACATCCATCATGAAATGACTCACTTAATAGTTAATCAGAATAGCGTGTTAGTAAAAGATAAATTAGTTTTAAGCAATAATAGTGACTACAACAATGTTAACCATCTGGGGTCAAGGTTTGGACTTAAGTTCAGAGCAACTTATAATGATGTGAAATATTATTCAGCAACTAGATAAGAACCAAGTGAAACTCAAGTAGCTGTCCATTACGTTATGGCATTCTATATTTTGTTGTAGTGATGGATTGATATATGACCAATCTTCATATCATGTCAAGTCACTGCTGAATCTTAGTTTTACCTAATTCGATGGTCTTTAAATGATCTGGTCTAGTTGTTATCGGCACTTGTGGAGAGGCCCAATTTTGATTGGCCAAAACAAAAACAGACATTGATAGATAGTGTTATGTCCCAAGCTGCCTACCACTCATTTTCTGATTACTGACATTTGTGCACATGATTTGATAAAATGAAAAAATATAGAACAATTTTGCACAAGCATTGCGGGTTTCCAAAAAAAAAAAAAATTGTCATTTTCAAAAAATTAGCAACAGCCCTTTTTATTATATGTTTGAATTGATCAAATGATGGATAAATTATCCTGAAAATGCACAAACGATGAAGGAAACGTATGGAGTCTTTCTAAAGATGGTTTTTGAACCAAAAAAGAAAAATATCAGATTCTATTATTAAAATATGTGAAATTAAATAGAATTATTAAGTTATGCATGATCAATAAATATCGGTAACATAAAATTATTTCACGTTTATATCTATTTGACGAATGAACCATGAAAAATTCCAAAGGAAGGGGACAAGTACAAAAATTGCGAACTAATAGAATTCGGAATAATGCCCGATCATTAAAAAAAAAATGAATTGTTCATGCGACCAGCCTTCGTGCATTCATGTTCATAAGATCCATTCGATAGGATGAAAGGCGAAAAACATGATTTCCCCATGTAAAAGTGCAAATAAAACAAATTAACCGAAAGATAACGGTTTAATGTGGTTTCATAAGTTTTTACCAAAAAAAATGTGGTTTCATAAGTACACTTAGGAAACTTGTAAAATCCATTAGAATAATCATAAACAGATTTGAGCAAACCATGGTCAAGTATCTCGACATTTGTCACCTAAAACAAGATTTGACGGTCTGTAATGTCATACGCTTTCGATGGATGAAAGATGAAAATTAAAAATTTTCATTTGTTTGTTGATTTAAGCCAAGGAAAGTGAATCGTTCTGTCAAAATGGGAAGTTGTTTTCCCACAATCTATGTTTATTATTTTCAATCTAACGATTAATTTTCCATCATCCAAATAACAGAACATAAACCCGTCAAACGGGTTAATTGGGTCAGGCTAAAAATAATCCAACTTAAATAGACTCATTTAGCTCGTTCTAACCTTTTACATACAATGTAAATTCAATGACTCATACCTGGTCCGCATTGTTAAAACACTTCTGTATTTAACTTAATTTACAGAAACTCATACCAAAAAATGAGGGCGAGAAAGTATGAAGTGGATTAGGTCTAAGTAAGTTTTAAACTTATTTTTGACACATTTACTTAATATAACTAACCCATTTTAACCCATTTAACACAAATGTGGATTAATAAATGGGTCCATGACTCATTTTGACTGGTCTACTGAAAAGTTGGAGAACAATTTCTCGAAAAATAAGTTTCGTTCAAACAAACGCACCTTTAACTTGGACGAGAAACGAGGGCGATCGAGGGCTACAAAGTGAACCAGGTATAGGAGCTTCTACTCTAATTCTATCATAGAATAAGTTTTACACGGGCCCGGCCCGATGCTGATCCTCCGTCGGGCATGGAACAAATGCCACTGCGAAGCCCACATAAAATATTTCCCGAAGATGATAAGCCACTTGTACCCAAATACAAAAGGATTTGTAGCCCAAGATTACGAGGAATCTCCCCGGAATCCTGGGCTATTCCCCACGTCGGAGAGCGGCTCGGCTGAATCCGCCGGACGGTTTAAGGCCGAGTTCTTCGAGTTCAGACATTAGTTCCATTTCACATCAATAGGGCTTGCCTCTTGTTCTATATGAACGAACGCGAGTTTTCCTTTCTCGAACAAGAATTAGGGGGACCGCGGATGTCCGAAAGTATCTCGGCCCAGGCCTCTTTTCTCAATACCCTCATTCGCCTTTCATCCGGAGCTGCTGTAGCACGGGCTCGTCATTCCACGTTGGCGGGGAAGGGAAAAAAAACGAGAAGTTTAGGCTTTAGCAAGTGCCGTTTCATGGGCTGTAGTATTCACTGGCCAGGCTGGATTATTACCTGTCCAAATTCCTAGGAATCTATGTGAGGTCAATGGATACCAACTTCATGTTTTGGTAAGCCTATAAAGATCCTATCCTCTCTCTGATGGCTCTTTATGTTCTTGTTCACATTTTCCGCATTTCATTCGACTCATGAAATATAAGAATACACGATCAAAATTGAGCTGGTCTCCTTGGAAAATCTCAAATTTTAGATCTAATTCCAATTTCATCCTAAATGTTTTCTTGTCTCGCTCTAATCCCAAATTTGCCTATACGGTTAAAAATCGCCACTAATTTCTTCAAAATTATCAACGTCAAAAGTCCATCGTTGTTTCATGCATAGGTACATGGATTGATGAAGATTTAGATTCTGATAAAGAATTTTTAACTAGTGTCGATATTGATAATTTTCAAGAACTTAATATCAATTTTGTATTCATGGTCAAATTTAAAATTAGAGGAATTTAAAAAAATTAAATAAAAGAAAGTTTGCTCATCAGTTATCGGCTCGTGGGTCTCTAGATTATCAAAAAAAAAAAATTGCGACATTGCAATTGAACGTAAAGTCGGGACTTTTGGTTTTCTTTTTTCAAAAGGGGAATTAGGCCGACCTAAACTACACTCGCTCTCTCCGGAGGGCTTCAACGGGCATTTCTTCGGCGCTGCCTTCATCTTCTTCTTCTTCATCATCATCATCTTCCCAGTAAAACTGAAAGCACGAAGGTCTTCCCAGCCAACCCTCATGTCGACGGAGGAGGCGGCCGCGACGGCGACCGACTCCGCGGCGGCGCTCGCACCTCCTCCCAATCCTCCGCTCTTGCGCCGCCTCCGCGACATCCTCAGCTCCTGCGCCGAGGTGAGCCTTCCCTCCCTTCCCTCGCGCTCTCCGTCCCCGTCCCGGACTGTCTAAAACCTCGCCTGCTCTCTCTGAGAAATCGGGACGCCATCGCGCGGTTCTTTTTCCTTTTTTTTTTTTTTTTTTGGGATTTCGAGACCTAGAAAGCTCGTCGCCGTCGCGATGACGATCGCTGCTTCGAGCCGGACGCGGCGCGGTGGGTCGTCGCTCGATCGCTGTGCACGGACGCTTGCCGTTAGTGCGATTGAAGTGGCCGGATTTGAAGGAAACTGATGAGTTCCCCGTCCGCAATGGCTGACGGCGACGCTTTTGGCATTTGCCTGTCCGGAGAGAAATTGGATTTTCTTGTTTTTTTTTCGACTGTGTACTTCGCCGCTTTCGAATGGTTATGCTCCTGCTGTGGTTGGTGCGTTCGAAGGGTTTGTGACGCTTGTCCGTTGCCTCTGTGCGTGTTCCAGTCCGTCCAGAGTGGAGATAGCTATCGAACCGAGAGGTCAGTCTCCGAGCTCGCTAAGTTCCTCGGGGATGTGTCAGCGGCCGCGGAGGATGAAAACACGCGTGAAGATGCGTTGGAACTGCTGTCACGTATCTATGAGTATATAAGCTCCTCTTCGATCGATCAGGTCTTGATTTTCTTTAAGGCTCAATTTAGTTAATTAGCTAAATTCCATCTTTCTTTTAACAATGGGTTCTCTGTCGCATGGTTGAATAGCAGGAGCTCCTTGATGCGCTATCTTTTGAGCTTCCGAAGGCTGTTTCGAAATTTTCAGGGGCATCGAGACAATATTTGACGGTTGCGGAAAGGATAATCCATCAGTTTTTGGTGAAGTGTAATCCGCGGGACATGTTGCCAGTTCTCTGCGAGGTTTGATGTTTGACTTATTTTGAATAATTTGAAGTAAATAAACTTATTCTCCCGTTTTATCTGTATTTGCTTATTAACTGCACATCCAGACAAGTTTTTGCTGTACATAACTAGATTAACTTTGTTGCACCAGTACTCATGTAAATAATGTTATTCATTGTCATTATTATTATTGTTTCACATTACCTCATGTGCTCCTTTATATCATTTGGCATTTGTAAGTGTATCTGTCGCTGTCTTTTATAGTTAATGGTGAGTTAATAATTTGAATTAGGAGATTGAGTGAGTATTTATCAGATTTAATTTTGGCCCTAAAATGCTCTTTGTTCAACCCTGCATTTGTTCGTTAGCTTATATCATGCAACATGTGCTCTGGTAATCTCTCTAGCTGTTAAATGTAGAGTGAACTCTTTGGCATTTTAGCTCCCTAGCAAAAGCCTTTCTAACCATGTGTGGGTAAAATTAAACTGGAATTTTGAAGCCATTTACCCGTTGTTGGCAAAATTTAAGATGAGGAGAATAGACGTGTTCCCAGGTTTGAAAATGGGAAAGCATCATAAGAAGAAAGCCTTTCATTTTCATGTTGCTTGAGCTTCATGAGTGAGTTTGCTTCTCTCAAATGCCTCTCAAGTTCATGGATGTATGAAACCTGCAAATTAAGCATTTTCAGAAATAGAATGGCCGAGAACCAAGTGTAAGAGTCTGTACATGCTGTCAATGAACTTGTCGATAAACATAATAGGCATGTTTAGCCACATGTAATAATCTCCCCTGTTTTAGGGGGACGCTTTGCAAACTTCATGAAGTTAAACTAATTAATATACGAAAGTAACACTTCCCTGAAATTTTTCATGAAAAGTTACTTTTATTCTTTTTGACGGGGAAAGATTTGGAACTTTCTTTCATTTGGTTGAGAATAGATTTGCAGTAGTCTATAATTGTCTATATTTATCTGAGAAATTGCGGACGTGTACTCCTGACAATGTCCATGGTTGAGTTCAATAGATACTTATCTAGTTGACGAGACTAAACTAATAATACCACTGTTTATTAGTTTTCTTTCGTTTCCTCATCAAAAGGATGCTGGGTTTGATTGAGCTGTCACTCTGTCTTAAAATTGTTGCTTGTTCTCTTGATACTCGAAATTAGAAGAATACCCCGGAGGGTTTTTGCTTCCATCCCACCAGAGTGTTCTGCCTTTTTCAAATACGTCCAAGTTGCATATAGATAGTTCTATGGGCATAAACACGTGATGACCTAACATAAAACTCACTCCTCTCTTGAAATTCTGCTATCACTTTCATGTTCTATTATGAGAATTTAATTATTTTATTTTAGTAATATCACCCAAAAAAAAAGGGATTAAACATCAACTATTACATGGTTTTGGTAAAACCTGATCTTTAATTTGATTCGAATCTTTTATGATTCTGATTTTTCTGGATGATAAGATCTTGCAGTACATTCTTTAAAGCAATGTTTAAGCATATGGTTAGCTCTAATCAATTTCTTTAAGTTTAAATTTTTCTGGAATGAGATCTTGCTAATCCTCCATCAATGTTGGAACAGGCCCTAGATTCCTCAAGTGAAGGTGAAAAGATTAACCTCTGTAGCTACTTTGCCCCTCTTTTGAGTGGTCTTTCAGAAGGTACTTTTTTCTATTCCTTGAATAGGTTATGTTCATATTGGTGAAGATTATTGTTTGAAGTATTTTATCTCCTTGGACATATCTCTGAGTAAAGAAGTCTTGATTGTAGCATCAAAAATGCTATTTGGGATTTCTTTTCTTGGTAGTATTTTTACTGGATGCTTTTCTCAATGTTTGCCATTCAAATGATGTAGTCAAACCCTAATACTTGCAGAGAGGCCTTCATATAGCTACCGTAAAACAAATGTTTTTCCTCAATTAGCTCATTATATCTTGATTGGATGTGCATGCTGATTGTGCAACTAAACGAGATGCAAATACATTTCTGCAATTCTTTATCCATTGAGGTGAAAAACTGGTAGCGTACTGCACTGTATGCAGCATGTACTCATTAAAATATTCGGAGGCCTTTTCCATTTTGACTTTCACTAAAGCAGTTAAATAAAGTATGGTCAAATGATATGTTGGATGTTGGATGCTGATGAAAATATATCCTGTCCATCTTTCAAATTTTATTTAAAGACAGTTTATGTGCTCACAAAAAAAATCTCTTTTATAATGCGATCGACCTTTTCAATGCTTATCAATCCATTTTGAAATAATACTGTGATGTTTTATGGTATTTTATTGCTTCTGGTGATATTCATACTTTGTTTGTGTCTTCAAAATCTTATATTCCCATGGTAATTTTTGTTTCCATGATTTGCCCTTTATGTAGACTTATCTTTCCATTTGAACATCAGCCATTATGGCATATTCAATGCTCCAAAGTTAACATCTGCAAGTTGTCCCTGGTAGGATAATATCAGGGATTTTCTACACATTGTAGAAATGCTTTGGAAGCTTGAGATTGTAGTTGAGAATATTGTATCTGTATATGATACTTTTATCAATGAGTCAAAAGAAAAACCCTTCAGTCTGGATCAAACTATAATACCACTGCTTCACATTTTCCATATTACAGTTCTCCTTATGATTAAAAGGCATCATTTTGAGCATATAAAGGAGGTAGTTCCTGCAATCCTTCGTGTTTGGGAGAAAGTATCTACTGATGCAGATGAGGAGGATTCGGATCTTGAGGATCTGTTCAGCAGGGGTATAAAAATTGCTAATTCGATGCAAATTGTTCACCAGAAGTTGGTCTGTGATCCATAATCATGAAATTATTTACATGCAATATCTTGTCAGATTATAGATTAACGGGGTAAGTGTTTAACAGGATGGTGGATCAGCTGAGAAGCTCCTTGCTTTGCTTGGTCTGTACGTCTTGCAGATGATGGTTGGTATATTTATTTTAGAGGTCATGTAAGAGTGCGTAGCATCTGTTTGTACTTGAAAGATTTAACTTCCTTATCCAAAATAACTTGTAGATGATTTGTCAGCATGAAGGCATTTGACATAATCACATCATAATAAAACTTTTGTATGTGCAGACTCATGTATCCATTGGTGTGGATGAGGATGTGTCCATTGCTCTCCGCCTTGTGACTGAACTTTCACACTTCTTGAGAAGTTGCCGTTTATCTTACATTGGCTTGATAACAGGGTCTGCTGTTGACATGATGACCAGCACCATAACTGGTGGTAATATGCTGCTCCATCTATGGATTTTATTATTTTTCCAATCTGCAAGCTGGAAGGAATTTCTTAACTTTTGGGATTTAAAGTGATAAATTTTTTTTTCCATATGTGTAGAAGAAGATAGTTTCTGGGCTCCTTCACCCAGTATCAAGCTTGGAGCAGCTCTTTCAGGTAATTATTTAGCAGTCCATTGGCAGTGTAATCTGTTGCAGTTTGCCTTAAGATCTTCCTGATTCATGCAGTTTTCTTTATTCCATTTGTGAGTTCAGTTTTGTTTGCTTCCTGGTACAGTTATATGGGGTGATATGTGTAACGAGGTTGCTCATAATGCTGAGGAGGATTTAACTGCGTTAAAGAATGAAATTCGGGGCAGTCAAACCAGAAGGTGGCAAGCAATTGGCATGCTAAGGCATGTGTTCTGTTCAGCTACTCTACCTTGGAGATTAAAGAAACATGCCATTGACTTCTTGCTTTGCATCACAGAAGGAGATATCTCACAGGAGAGTGAGAGTGAAACTATAGATTTCTCATCATTTGTTCCTGGCCATTTTGCTGCGTTGCAGGTATTAAGGTGAAAGATCTTGATTTTATGCCATCTTCATTTTGTATATTCTTCTTATCATTAAAGTTCAAAATCTAGGGGATTGAGAACGTCATCATGTACGCATCGGATGCTGTACTAAGGAAGAAAGCTTTTGATGTGCTGAAAAGGGTTAGTGTTTTTGACTTAAGATGCTCTGCTCTTGCATCGCTAACCAGCTTGTCGCTCCTGTAGTCCATTTCTCGCTTGTTTAAGTTGTGCATCTATTTCATAATCTCCAGGTGCTTGCTGATATTCCAACTTCTCAAAGGTTTGACATCCTAAAAGCCCTGATTACAAATTGCAACTCTTCCTCTATGGTAACTGCATTAGAGCCCGTTTAAAGGACATAAGTGTATTTTTTCCTTACATGGAAGGACACTTAATGTTTATGATTGCTATAACTTGCGTAGGTTGCCATCCTTCTGGATATTGTTAGACAAGTGAGGCACACCAAAACTAGTGGCACATCATCGAGAGGAAATGTTGATGAAGTTTTCCATGAGACACCAGTTTGGTCTGCTGATGCTCTTGAACTAGTGGAATTGGTCTTGAGGCCTTCTAAGGGAGGCCCTCCAAGTCTTCCTGAACAAAGTGATGCGGTATATATGACTCCTTATTATTGATTATTTCCATATTGTGTCCTCGCTTTGGTGATGACCACTCCTCATTTCTTTTTAGTTTGTGACGTTTTCGGTGGTGTCAACTCTTTTGAATGGGTTTAAAGCTCATTGGTTTTCTTGAGAGCATTGAAAGCTCAAAAAATGAATAGGAATAGCAAGCTGAAAAAGCCAATTCAAAAGTATCCAGCTTTCTACATTAACTTTCAAGATGCAAAGTTGAGGGAAGTCTATATTTACATGTGATGTGCAATAACACATTCCAATTCCTTTTCCAGATAAAGGTTATATGCACACTCTCCTTACATCCTTACATTATAAATGCCAACTGGATCTTATTGTTGTTCACTTCTCTGTAATGAACCTATGTGCTAGTCATTTGAACCTCTTCCACTATGAACACACAACCTCTATGATATGTGTTAGAAGTGTGCTAATAAGAATGTGTAGGCACACACATTAGAAATGACTTGGCTGATACTCTCAAAATCTTAAATAGAGTCTAATGATCTAAAATGACAAGCTTGCATTTGATCTTACAGGTTCTATCTGCCCTTAACTTGTACAGATTTGTGCTCTTGTCTGAATCAACAGGTAAAACTTTTCTTTGTTTATTTCCATTTTATATGTTATTCTTTCGCCTATGCTTCAGTCACTTTTATTTTCTTATTGGAGTTGTGAGTTTGTGACTCTTCTTGCACTTGCTGCATAAGATTGTTGTTTTTCTCCAGCTGTGATTTTCATGCAAGTTGTAAAAATTTCAGTTAGAAAGCATTTGTTCAATTATACAGCTCTGATCCACTATTTGGGATAATCTTGATCGTTCTTGTTGATCAAAGAACTTGTAGAGACTCTTTCAGGAGAAGTTCTTCTATTTCGCTTTTATTAGTTTTGGTTTATCTAGACCTGTTTAACCGGTGAGGCATATAGGCATGATAAATTATTGAAAAAGTTGCCATAATAGTGAAAAGAACTCCCTGAAAGAGTTTCTCGTATGAGAATCCTTGAAGTATTACCAAGACACTATAAATTATAGATTTATATTGTGCCTCCCTTGAGTATCTGGATTCTAATCGTTTAAACATTTTCTTCCCTCAAACCTGGCATTACAATGTCAATGTCAATCCTGCCTAGTTCCATTGGAATGGCAGTTTTGGACACTGCTTTTTAAACAAGACAAGAATAATTGCAGTTTTGCTACATTGTATCTTTAGACTAAACCACCATGAAAGACTAGAGTATCTAATGATAATTTTGCATCGGTCATGCATAGGGACATCAGATATTAGTGAATCTTTTATCTCCCTACATAATGGAGATTAATAAAGATTTTGCACTTCAATCTTAAAGATGGGGCATTTTAGTAATTAGTACTTCTAAACTTTATTTTTCATGGATAAGTATTTTCAATCTTCATAACTATGACAATACTAAGAAGCAATCCCATTCAATATTTGAATAAATTAATATAATTTGAATATGCAACTTTAATATGAACTTCTTCATTTAAGTTTGTCCATGTCCCTATTCTCTGCAGTGGGCTTATTACTGCCTACTCGATTGGGGAAAAGCTGGCGCCACTAGAAAAATGCAGCTTATTTTATAAGTGGTAAATAGGGTCAATATGGGATTTAATCTTTGTTAAGTTATGTGAAGACTACAGTCAGTTGTTCTAAAAACATAAACTAAAAAATAAAGGTTTTGTTCAGTATCTAACTATCTAGCACCCATTGCCCTCGCACATAGGATGATACTGGAGATTGATAGTAGGGAGAAGGATCTGAATTCTTGACCTCTTATTTTGATGCCATGTGAAACATTGTGAGAAAAAAAGCCAACTGTTTTAAAAACTTAAATTGTTAGACGAAGGACTTGGTTTTCTATATAAATATCTATTGCACCCTATGTTGGAAGGTTAAATGTAGTAGTCAGAAAGCACATACATCAAATCCTCCACAAATGTGGCATGTTATGGACTAAATCAAAGTGTAAATAATATTACGCTGAACATATAAATTGGAATGCAATAGTTGCCTTTTCATTGGGCTGGGGCCTTCTACCATTCTTCGGCATGCAGAACTCCTTGTTGGCTATCGTTTGGATCTTACTGAGCTAGCTAAGGATCTTTGGAGACCTTTGTCGATACGTTTGGCTGTACCGTTTGCTCAGTGCGATTTGATCAGCTGCATTCGTCGCTTATGCTCGAATGTAAGTAATCATGCATACATTTGTATGAATGTACATGTCTATTGTGCTAGCAACCTTGCTCAGACTTGCATGTGCTTGTAGTAGCGTAGACTGTAGATGGACACACCCACAGAAGCAGGCTTGGAATTAGATTCTAGTGAAAATGCTCCACAAATAGGTTTTTCATGTTTTTATGAAATAAGAGATGCATTATCAGAAAAAACTCTCTCTCTCTCTCTCTCTCTCTCTCTCTCTCTCTCTCTCTCATGCAAATCATCCTGTGACTTTGAAACAGGAAAAACCAATTACACAGGAGTGCTGTCCGAGACCAACTTGAAGAAGGCCTACAATGAATGGCTTTTGCCTCTCCGGACCCTGGTGACCGGCATTCTAGCAGAGAACAGGAATGATGACGATCCATTCTCATGCGACACCATCGGCGCCCTAAATCCATTAGAAGTAGTTCTCTATCGCTGCATTGAACTCGTTGAAGAAAAGCTCAAGCATAATTTGTAAGTTTGCCTTCTGCGCAGAAGTTCGGACTTGATCTTTTGTTGTTTGCGATCTCTGTTATAGAATACCGACTGCTGCGTGGTGGAACCCTTCGCTTATGCAGCTTTATTTTCTTCTTATTTTTCCTGCATTTCATCCGATTCCTTAAAATGGGCATTCCCAATCGTACGCTCCTAATTTGGGGTCCGGAAGATGGACCCGGATCTAGTCCACACCGAGAAAATCTTTTAACCATATAAATACGCCAAAATATCTCAAAATTTTGGTGGAAGAGCAAAAGGTACTTTTTAGCTAAACAATACGTGCCCAGAGTTGGATTTGACGACGAAAGCTAAATTGGATGCATTCAGTATGATTTGTAGATGAGGACTTTTTTAGCCCTGATCTAAAGATGTAATGGAATCCTATCCATCCTCGGACTTTAGGTTGAGGGGTCTATGATTGGATTGGTTGTAAATGGGACAAGATATATAATGTATAATGGAATCCTATCCATCCCCAAACCTTACGATTGAAATAATAATTGGATTAGATGTAAATAGGACAAGATATCACCAATTGTGAGCTTCTTCCTTCCAAGCATTCCACGCACGCACGTCACCGTTGCCCCACTACGGTGCTGGTGGGAGCAAGGTCCGGATTATCTTACACCTTTGCAATCAACGTCTGAACAAACCAAGCTTTCATGAGGCTAAGGAGCGTTTGGGGAATTCCAATCTGTAATCGGAGAGCCCCAAACTACTTGAGATAAGGTGTTCCATTAGATGGTAAACTAAGGGCGCGCATGGAAAACATTGCTTTTTTTGTTCAGGAACGAATGGAATAAAAGTGTTTGCTCCTAACGATTTTTGAACAAAAGAACGCGTTTGGTAAGTGTAAAAAAATTGTTCTTGGAATAAAAAAGAATGTAAACACGTTTAGAATCGCTATGAATAATTTACTGTTCTTAGAATAGAAAAAGAATAGAAACACGTTTGGTAAACGACAATTTTTTTTTTCTGTTTTAAATTTTTTTAAACATTTTTTTAATAAAATTTAAAATTGATATTGAATTCTCATTCTTATGAAATGCTCATTAATTTTATTTTATTCATGGTTAGTGAAGACAAACATTTTTAGCATGATCACATGGCATATTTCGTAGAAAATTTTGTAATTAAAGTTTGTATCAAATTTTTCAAGTACTTTTTTTATTTTTTATTTTTAAAACATATAAACTTGATATTGATTTCTCATTCTCATTAAATGCTTATCTGGGCAATTCTGGTTTCCAGCAAGATTACTGAAATTAAGTTCCTAATTGAACGACATAGAAAACCCTTTAAAGATTAGGCAAAATGAAAATTATAACGGGCACTTTCATGCGGATAGGGACATAAATATTTGACTAAATTAAGATTTCCACTATCATTTTGCATAGGGAAAAGTGTCATAAAAGTCCTAAAGCTATTATATTTGTGTTAATTTAATCTTAAACATTTTATTTGTGCTAATTTAATTCTAAACCTTTTGATTTAATGCCAATTTAATCCTTCCAACTAATCTTGACTAGATATTGTTAACATAAACGCCGACTAGCTTATGCGATACCATCAATGTCGACACAAATTTTTTTTAATAACATTTCAATAATTTCTCAATTTTTTATTATTTATTCTGATTTTTTTTTTTTTTTTTGTCCTTCCTCCACCAAGGGTGAGGGCTGGGTGAGCTAGCCTAAATATACTGCTGCAACAATTGAGCACTCTCTTGCAGATACACTCGCAGAAGCTATCAGTTCGCAATAATTCTTAGGTTAAAGAATTTTGCTTTAACGAGCCATGGTAAGATCAGCAAAGGAAATAAGTATTTAAAACTATCTCAAAGAATTCCAGACTGCTGAGCACGACTAAAGCAGTTCCCCAAACATCTCTACCTTAGCAACTTCACGTCTTCTAAGTTATGACCGTAGCACTCCATAAGTCGACAGAGAATGTCAAGAGAACTGCAGGACAAATTAAACCGGAGTAATGCTGTTCAACCATATAGATCCACTGGTCACCAACATCAGCCCTTAAGGCCATGATAATCAAACCCCCACAGATTTATCCTTGTAAGCATCTTCCTTCCTTACCAATGACCATGAATCAGTTTCATCAACCAGTCAGTTAATCCATCACTGTTTGTTAAGAGGTTTAGCTTATCTCGTTATAACACTAGACACCCCACTAACAGGAGTTCCGAAACCAGGTTCTTGCATACCTCCTCTGTCTCCAGGATAAGGAGAAAAAAGGTATACAAAGCATTGTTGGCTTTAATTCAGGAATTACCTCCAGCAAACTTACTGAAAATTAGATTGTCAGCAATGAATCATCTGCTTCCAACAAGCAATGAAATACAGCAGCCACAAAAGATACAGCCAAAAGATCTACTGCATTATACAATTTACTTGAGAAAACTTAAACTCGCCACAAAAGGAACAAAAAAGTAATCTACTCTCCTGATGGTAATATATGTACTGCCTTATATATTTCGCTAGAAAGCAGAAGAGAGAACGAATGCAACTGAACAATTGAAAACAAAAATAGACTTTAGCATTCATGAAGGCTCCAAAACTTTCAACTTATGAACATCCAATCCAGACATGCTACATTCCTCTTGACGGGGGGTCTTGTTAACATACTGACTGAAAAAGGAAAAGAACTAGCAACCCGCACTGGTCATAAGTCACAATCATTAAACATCACATACAAATAGAGTGGAGTTTTCAACTCAAAACCAGATAAGTTTATAACACCCTTACAAGGAACAGAAGAGGGAAAATTGATGACCTCAATTCTAATGATGAAACAAATGTATATGAGATTGGTTCCGACCATGAAATCATTCTTCCATAGCTCGGTTTTCCTGAGATTCTTGATGAGAAACCTTGACCTTGATCTTGGGCAAAGTGAGAGATGGCTCCTCTTGAAGTACTGATGGAGCTTTGACCAGGGTGATTCCTTGCTCCAACTCCTTCGCTTCCTCTCTCTGCTTCTTTGCTTTCTTGCCCTTCATTCTGCCATTTAACCGGGACACAAATTACTTTGTTGTCACATGGCAGAACTTAAAAAAAGAAGAAAAAAAAAAAGAGCAAGAACTACTCCACTTCTAAACAAAGTTTAAAAGGAAAGAGCTAATACCTAAGCGCATGGTGCCCGGCTGCCCTATCTTCCCTAACCTTGGCTATCTTCTTAATGGCCTTTAATGTGTTCTCTGCCAGATTCCTATCATACCTCTCTGGCCGATTTCGCTTCCTCTCAAATTCAAAAGTCGAATCCTTGAAGAGGAACAAGGCATAGAGGGATTCGAAATCAGTTAAACAGAATACTCTACAGACTCTCTTGTCCGACAAAGCAACAAGACTTATGTACAGCCAAGAAAAGAAGTAATTGATAAATGAGATAACAAAGAAAGATCAAAAGCTCAAGCCACTTTGCTTACCTGGGTCATATCCTTCCCCTGCAATCTCCTATAGGCCTTGGTCCATTTTACCTTCCGAGGATTTCTCTTCATCTTAAAGTTCTTGTGGCATTTGGATCTACAAAACCGGAATACCTGCACAGATACACGCCACGATCAGGGAGCACACCTGAATTCCCAGTGTTCAACCCCACTAGAAGCCCAATAACAACGAACCAACACCAGTTTCATCGAATGCATCCAAAGAAGCAAAAACATAATGCCAGTTGCAACAGAACACAAAAAGATAACAGCATGCACTTAGTAATTTACAGAATTTGTAGTAACCCAGCAAAAGGCGGGGAATTTCTCATGATACACCTAACGAAGATTTCGAAGTATAAGCTGCTACGACATACCTTAGCATCGTTTCGAACAAACTGAATACCATGGCCAGGGTACACGGTGGAGGAACAGAACCAGCACTTTTCCAACCTCATTGTGCCTCCTCGTCAAGATCGAAGCATAAATTTCTGGACGAGGGTTTTCTATGTCGTTCGATTAGGAACCTAATTTCAGCAATCTCGCTGCTCTGCCGAGCAAACACAGCAGCTCCAGCTCGGCAGAGCAGCTCGAGCGAGCCGCCGTCGCCCAGATCTGCCGCAGATCTGGGCGAGCGACGCGCACTTGAGCCTCCACCGAGCTGTCGCCGAAGCCCTCGTCGACCGGAGAAGGAGGAGCACCAGAAAACGTACCTGGATTCGGAAGCTTCAGCCGGTGCGTCGGCGGAGTGAGGAGTCGCTGGAGAGTTGGCCGAGTGGGAGGCACCGGAGAGAAGGGAGACACGTCGGAAAGTTGCCGGAGACAACCAGTGCGTCGGCGGAGTGAGGAGTCGCCGGTAAGGAGGACGAACGAAGGAGAAGTGTTCCCGTTTTGTTTTTTGTTTCTTTTCATTTTTGTTCTTGAAGAAGTGTTTCTATAGAAAAGAAACAACTTTTTTTTGTTTTTTTTCGGCTTCAATTTTGTTGAGAACAAAAAAAAAAAAGAACAGAAACGCAACCAAACGCATTTCTGTTTTTTTGTTCCTAAAAAAATCCGTACTGAAGTGTTAGAAACACTTCTTTGGAAATTTTCATGCGCACCCTAAATTGCTTTCTAAATTCTAATATAATGTGCTAGACTTTTGTTGGGTGGCTAACTAGGTTACTAATGAAAATAAGGATGAGTGCAAGTAGAGTCTGCAATCAATTCTTAAAACTTTCAGTTTTGTGTAATTAAATCTTAAAACTTGATTGAAAAGTGCAATTAAGTATCTTCATTAGCTCCATCTAATTTCAATGATAGAAAACACTAATCTAGTTTTCTCAAATAGATTACAAAAACCTTAAATTATGCCCATTATGATATCAATATTTCAATTTTTTTTTGTCATCAAAGTTCTTAAACTATGTCCACTACATTAATACCACTTTCTTTTTGTGTGTAACCAAACCCCTCAAACTTATACTAGTACGGCAAAACTACATCCATCTACCACCAATGACCCTTTGGCGCTAAAAGGTTCCCTTACATTCTAATGAAAACAAACCCCTGTCATTGGTACAAATTCGGGTATTTGATCGAAAAAAGTTTGTGGCATTGATATCACGGTGGACAAAATTCAGAATTTTTAATGGTAGCACACTTGTATTCCAAATACGCATTACATTGATAAATACCATCAACGTGTCTTGGACAAATCCTTTAGAGGGATGATCAAGGAGCATGCCCCAAAGAGGATAATATTGGATTGGGTAAGGGATGGTCCAATTTGAGTATTCATTAATTGAGAAAAATAAAAAGTTCATAGTATTAGTGTCATAATGGGTTAAGTTTGGTGTTTTTGGTTGTAGATGGTAGATGATACCGAGAGGTTTTAGTTATATAAAAAAAATATCTAAAGTACAGACGTCATAGTGTGCGTAGCTTAGAATTTTTGGAGATATTTTCCTTTACAAATGTGGTGACCATGTGGCACTGATTTGACGCCCAGTGACCGCAATCAGCAAAAGTAAAATATAAAATAAAAAGGAAATTATAAAAAGAAAATTAAATAGCAGAACAAGATAGGGGTAGCACAAACTAGAACAATGGCTCTTGACGGGGGGTTTTGCTCTATGAAGCACGGACACGTTGCCCGTGCTTCCGTGTCGTGTCTGACACGTGTCGGAGCGTGTCGGACACGTCGACACGCTCGGACACGGTCGGACACGCGTTGACCGCGTGTCCGATTTTTCGACACGCGGTCAACATTTTCGACACGCGTCGACACGCGTGTCCGGAAGCCTGACGGAGGGTGGAGGCCAGGGAGGGCGAGGGAGAAGAGGCCGCGAGCGACGGCGAGACGAAGCCGCGCAACGGACCATTGCGACGGCGAGAGAGAGCAGCCGCCACTGTTGCGATGGATCGGCGACGAGGAGGAGGAGGAGGAGGAGAAGGATCAAGAGGAAGGGGGTCGTGCAGAGAGGAAGGTGGTCGTGCGGCGAGGAGGAGGAGGAGAAAGATCGAGAGGAAGGGGGTCGTGCGGCGGGCGGCGTGCGGTGAGCGGCGAGAAGGAGGAGGAAAAGTTCGCCGAGAAAGAGGAGGAAAAGTTTGCTAGGGTTTTTATGAGGGAATAAAAGTAATAAAAAAAAAAGGGGACGATGGAGGGAAATGGACGAAGGAAGTGGCGTGGCTTTTGAGTTTTGGGGGAGGGAAGTGACAGGTTGACAACCTGTCTGTCAGGGGAGGGAAAAATGTAAAATAAATTTGGGGTGGAGGGAAATGGACGGAGGAAAAAAGGGGTGGATTTTGGAGATTTGTTTTTTTAATGGGAAAATCAAATAAATGAGATTAACAAATAATTTTAAAAAATAAAAGTATTGAACTTTGAATAATGATAAATTTTGATTATTATAGAAAATTATGGATTTATTTAAATAAATTGATTTTAATTTTTTTATTAATTATTATTTTCATCAATAATTTTTGTTAAAGGTAAAAACATGTTTCGCATTAACTATAAACATATTTTTCGAATTTTTAATGAATTGATTTATTAATATTATCAGTGTATTTATTATAGGCTCTTTTTTTTAATTAATTAATTATTTATGAATTTGAATTAAATTAATTAAAAATAAAAATATTTATTTAATATACAACGTGCCGCAACGTGTCGGAATTCTCTGTTTTTAGAAATGACGTGTCGACGTGTCGTGTCGTGTCGACACTCGTGTCGTGCCCCGTGTCGGTGCTACATAGGTTTTGCTTGGCATCGGCGAGGGTCCGCGATCATTGCGACCACCGCACGTGCGGAACATCATCTAATCTCGAAAATATGTAAAGGGCCACGTCGGTGTTTTGTTACTTTAATCGTACGGCATTGACTAAAATACTTGATTGCACTGTTTTTGTCGGGACTCGATGTCATAAATTTGCGAGTCTAAAGATGCAAGTTTAAGGATTTCATTACATTTCTCTTATACATTTTAGAACTTTCTAAACGCTTCAATTATAAACAATTTCAGGTATTAATTTACAAATCGATTTACTTTTTCTATATCACGAATTTCTTTTTTAATTGTCTGTATATATAATTTTACACAGAAACACATGTTGCATGATACTTTGATAAAATATTGGAATAACGACATGGAAAATCTTCAAAATTTTTAATTTATGCAACGCCATCCTCAAACTCATTTTTTTGTGCCATGGGAGCCCTCAAATTATATAATTCTTTCTTTGAGTTAGTCTTCCCATGGAAACATTTAACAAAAATGCGGACATGGCATCCATGTCAAGGTCACGTTAGTTTATTTCCTCATTTGCTGACTTGGACAAAGAAATGTGAGAGAAACCAAAAATAGACAAACAAAAACCTAGAGCGAGAGAGAGGGGAGAGGGAGGCTTGGGCTGTCGGGCACTGGGGCGGCCCCCGGAGGCACCTCCAGCCACCGGCGAGGGTCCAGCAGCCCTCACCGGAGGAAACGTGGCGTGGCTGCTGATCTCAAATCGCTAATAAACACGTCCTCAACGAAGTTGAGATGGAGAGCCGGAAGGGAAGGCCTAGCCGAGGATTGCTCTGGTTGCTTGAATAAGCCCAAATCTGTTTAGTAGCATGCGCTTCGTTCCAGATCTGAAGCATGAGGAGGCAAGCCATAACCTGAATCTCCACCCACCAACCAATCCACACTCACCATCCTAAAGTCCATAGAAAAAAAGGGTCGTAAAAAAAAAAAGAGGATGACACAAATAATCTCGAATTTTGACCTAATATGCTATGTCGTTTTTTAATGCTCTATTTGTGTAATGCGGTTCCTGAGCTTTTAGTAAATATTCAATTTAGTTTATGAATTATATGGATTTATTTAATATTATCTTGAAAAGATATACTTGGATATTTTCATATAGTCAAAAAATAATTTAAAATATTTACATATTGAATAAATAAAAATTTGCACAAAACTACATTAAACAAATGATTTGAGTCATTATCGGAAGTAGCAGGCTGTGAACGGTAATCGCAAGAACTTTGCTTCGATAATGGGTCATAATAATGGTTGATAAGGTGAGAATGATTTAGGAAGCTGATGTCTTTAGGGAAGATCAAATGGTTGGTGGAAAGGGCCGGCGTCACCTAAGTCCAGCCAGCGTCCTGCTGACCGCACGGATGATCGCCAGCGCCGGTGGCTGGACGGCAGCAGCAGCAACACCCTTTGTTTACCGTTTTCCATTCCAGCCAAGGTTACACTTCACTTCTCTTTTCAAAATTTCCATTAGATAAAAAAGTGCGTTTCCTTTTAAAAATCTTTTTATGTTTCTTAACGACCATGTTGATGCCGGCGTCGATCATTTTCACCAGTTATTTCGACAGAAAGACCAATTCAAAGAAACGATTGTACAAATCGAAAAAGGCGACCGGACTTTCTACACGCATGCGTGAAAATCAATTAAGGCTTAGATTCAAACCCACTCTATCCCAACAATAAAAGAAGCAATTTTTTAATCAATTCCAATGGCAGTGATGCTTCATTATTCAGGTACCATCTCCATCCAAGAAAGGTGGACAGATAAGGAAATTAAAAACAAAAGAAAGCAATCTGAAAGAGATTCTCTTGGAGGAACAAAATTTGAGAAGTTTGTATTCAAGTTGCTCTGCCAAATGCCTACAAAGAATGGCTTAGTTATACCGTTCATACAAGATATGCAACGATCGAGAAGTGGCGAGGATTATTAAACCCCGTGTCCAGTTGAAACGGAGATCTCGCTCTGCAACCCAACGACATTTCAGCTCGACTGCAGAGTCAGAACCATCCTTATAACTCGTAGCTCTTGACAACATGGATATGGAGATCCACTCCTCTTTATCTGATCCTGTATGATATAACCCAGAACATCGTCTGCATGAGTGTCGCCATCGCTTTTAATTACAACAGCCACGTATCCATAACATTCTCGCTTAGCTCAACCCATGAAGATCTTCAGAGGGTATCATGTTTAGATCAGGTAGCAAGAAAGATCCGTCACTGTCCTTGGTCACCGCCTCAGGATACTGGCTAGAGCTGGAAGATGGATGACCCTTGCTCGCATCTCGTTCTGATGATGTTGACGATGCAAGGTTATCTGATGTAGATGCTTCCATCTTGTCATGCAAACCGGAAGTTGCTTCATCTCTGTCATCAGCAGTGACCACATTGCCCTTTCCAGAAAGCAAATTCAAATCAAGCTGCAAAACAGAGGACTAACTGTCAGAAGTGCATTCCACAATAGCAGGGCAAACGGAGAAGTATAAATATCAATTTCAAGCCGTTGAAATAACAGAGAGTTACATGGACAAAATCTAATTTGGCAATTCCACAACTGATACGGTCATCTGATGGATGCCACACATACATAGGCATTTTGAGGCGAATTACTACCATTTCCACCAGAAAACTTCCAAACATTAACTGTCTAAACAATGTCCACTTCATTTCACATAATTCAAGACCCTCTCTTCACCTGCCACTCCCTTCATGAAGCTTGGGAAGATGGGGAAAATTTATAAGTGCAAAAGCACCAAGATAATTTTCTAATCTCAGCCAAATGAGGGACATAATGATGTATTTTCCCACTACTATTATTCATTAATTATTCATGTAATGAAACAACTCAATCACAGTTCCAAGGAAAAAAAAAAAAATAGAAATGGAGCAACGAAGCAGAACAAAAAAGAAAGCTGGATCACCTTCATCTTCTTCAAGGATTTGTTCCTAGCTATCTGCTCTGTGAAAGTTGCACGCAGCCTCGCTATATCCTGTTTCGAGTTCAGAGACACAATTCACATGAGGAACGAGCGCGAAACAGAGCCAAGAACAAGCACTCAGAACCGAAACCGCTTATCAGATCAAGAGCTGTAGTGCGTTACCTTCTTCATTTGGATCCTTTCATTCAGCAAGTAGTTCTCCTCGTCTTTGAGTTCAGCAAAAGTCTATGCAAAACAAAAAGGGGAACAAGCTAAAGATCAGCCTCCACAAATGTATAATGCAGGAAGTAAATAAACGAACGAACAGATCGATCAGAAATCTCACCTTCTTCTTCCTCGGCTTGTTGACAGCCAGGCAGGAGGCGTCGTTCTGAGCAATGCCCTGAAAGATCGAAATCATCCCATCAATGAAGTCGCCAGGAAAATTCAACTTTTACGCGAAGCACAAAGCTACAAACATCCCCACAAAACAAGCGCGCACGAGAGATAAAACCGGGGAAGAAGTCAAAGTCAAAGACAGCGACCGAATTGTTTGGGGCCGGGTGGTTGACCCACCTCCTACCCCTCCGGTCAAAGCGCCGAGCGACGTGGCACGTCCTCATTGGACGACGGCGGAGGGGAAAAAAAAAAAAAAAACAAGAGTTCCTCGACTCGAGGTGAGCCGAGTCAACTCGCTCCGCTTCACCATCACCATCCCCCCGTGCGACCAAAAAAAAAAAAACGATTTCTCTTTTCTTTTTTTTTCTCCTCCCTTTTCTCCTTTCTTTTTTTTTTGAGCGAAAATATGGGAAAGAGGGGGACAGAGAGACCGGGACCCACTTGACGTGTCGCCTCCTGCACTCAAACAGGACCCAATCGCGCCCCGCCACGTCACGCCGCGACACGTGGTCTCACGTGACCAATAGACAAACAGCTCTCCCTTTCCTTCCCCGAGCGTGGCTCCTGTTCACGTGGCCCATCGCGTGCCCTCATACTTGCCCCCCAAGACAAACAGCATCCGAGCCCGAACCGGTTCCCACCCCACCGCCGTCCGATCCGGCCCCCAGGTCAAACGAGCTCGGAGGATCCGACGGCGCGTCGAATTCAACGCATTCCTCTCTTCACTCGCCGAACCGCGACTGGGGAACACGCGCGCGCGCAACCGCCTGAACGGGACTCGCCGCGTTGCAGATCGCGCATCGCCCCGCGTGACCCGACACGGGCGCGAGGATGGGGGGGGGCCCACGCCCCCAATCCCACCGCCACACGAAAGTACACGGTGCACCGGCACGCAGGCGAAAGCTGCTCCTCCCTCGGCCGGGGGGGCCCCACGTCATAACGGAGGACCTACCAAACGCACCACCACACGTCGCGCCCCCAAATGACCATACTACCCCCCCGCCCCCTTGACCCTATCTCGATCTCTCTCTCTCCGTCTCCGTCTCCGTCTCCGTTGGCGTGGAAATAAAGGGGGAGGTCGCCGAAAAAAGGAGGAAAAGGCGCGATGGCCTTTTTGGTAAAAAAAAAAAAAGAATAAGAATAAGAAGGGGCCCGAGGGAGGGGCGTAATCGGAACAATAAAGGAGCGAAAAAGAAATATGCCGAGGAGAGGAAAATCCAAATCTGGAATTTAAAAAAAAAAAAATCCAGGAAAATGCTGAAAAAGGAAACCAAAGGAAACGAAGAACGACGGGTGGCGATGGGGTTGAACGAAAGAAGAGGAGAGAGAAAGTACGCATCGTAACCGGCCACGAAAGACCTCACAACAATAGCGTCTCCAACAAAGAAACCACGAAAAAAGAGAGAGAGAGAGAGAGAGTGATTCTTGAGGGTGGTATGGGCATTAAAATAGCTAGAAAAAATCCCCCGCATAGTAATTGTCGTCGTATCGCCAAAGACACCGCTTTGTACGGCTGCCGCCGCCGCCGTCGAATCGGCGAGCAGCTCAGGTACGAGAGAGAGATCGGGGAACGGGAAGTTGAAGACGGCGGCGAGGACAAAATGGTCGTCGCAAGAAAAAAGGGTGACTGCTGCTCAAGAGAGTCGAGACGGCTGAAGAATTTCTCGCTTCCAGAACCCCCCCAACAAAAGCGGCGCCTTCTGGCTTGGGCCTCAAGGCAAGAAGGACGAAATTACGCGCACTCGGGAAGGGTACTTTGGTCAACTAAAGAAAGGGAGCCCCTGGCAGGCTGACACCAAACCGAACGTCACCGGCCGCCGGAAATCTCACGCAAAAAGAGAGCAAGACAGGCAAGAGAGAGAGAGAGAGAGAGAGCACACTCTGAACAGGACGCAGTTGCCGACGTAAAAAAAAAAAAGTCGAGGAAAAGAAAGATGCGCGAACGCTAGAGAGAGAAGAGAGAGGGAGATACCTTGGATCTGGCAGAGCCTGAGGAGCGGTTCGCCGGCAAGCTCGACTCCTCGAAACCGTCGGCGGTGGCCGAAGGAGAGGCACCTCCACCGCCGCCGCTCCAGGAGAGCGGCGTCGTCGGGCTGTTCCTCGCCGAATCCGCCTCCTTCCTCTGGGAGGCGGTGGCCGCGGCGGCCTCGCATCTCGGGGCCGTCCTCGACCTCGGCTGCCGGACTCCCCACCGCATCGGCAGCACGACCGCCGACCTGACCGGCGCCGCCGCCGCCGTCGCCGCGCGCGCCCGCTTCAGCAGGACAAGCAGCTCCGCCACCACCCCGCTGTCCACCATGGCCGCCACCATCCACCCGTCCTCCGCTGCACCCATCGCCGCCGCCATCTCCGTCGTTTCCATCTCAGGTGGGTAGGTGCCAAAATTTCCCGAGGGCTCGAATCCGACGTCGAAGGAAAAGGAAAGAGCAGATGGAGATGGAGATGGGGAGATGGAGGCCGAGATGTCGCTAGAGAGAGAGAGAGAGAGGAGAGAGGAAGCTCGTCCCGAGAGGTAGAGAGAGAGAGAGGAGACGAGAGAGAAGGTTGTGGGGGTGTTGTGTTGAATGCTGATGAATATGACAGAGAGAGAGAAGAGAGAGAAAGAGAGAGTGGGAGATAAGGAGACGGATGCTTATATATCTAGAGAGAAGAGAGGGAGAGAGGTGGGTTCTGGTGGTGATGATGGAGGAGTGAGGCTGATTCTAGTTATTCTCGTTTTTATGTTTTTTTTTTTTTTTATTTTTCTTTCTTTTTCTCTCTGTTTCCGCTTTTCCCCCTTTCCGATTTTCTCCCCCTCCTTTTTCTTTTTTTTTTTAATCCGGCAATTGAGTGTCGAGGGGGCTAGGGTTCGGTGCGGGCGGCTTCACGGGAGACGGCTACGCCCCCCGCGATTTTGACTTCTACGACGCAGCAACAGCGGGCGTGCTGCTGCTGCACACATGCGCTAGGGAGCAGCGGCCATCCCGCTCCCTTATCTAGAATTTTCCTTTTTTTTTTTGTTTTTTTGAAAAACGAAATATTAATTTTATTACTAACTTCCAAAACTCCGCTCTCTCCTTTCTCGTGCGGAGGGGGAGCGGGGCCCGCACGTGACGCGAGTATAGCCCCCTGTCCCTGTTCCCGTTCCCGTTCCCGTATGTAAGTGTCGCTGACGATGTCGCTTTCATCTCTCTCTCTCCCTCCCTCCTCTCTCCTCTTCTTTGCTTTCTTTTCCGTTTTATCTATATTCTCTTTTTTTCTCCATCAAAATCATTTTATAAAATGTGGCACTTTTACCGCATATCAACGGGGATGCCGGAAAATAAATGGTATTGACGTGGGGCTGAAGAAACTTTTGACGGATCTTGTCAACGGAAAATGTGTCAATTAGATACATTTTGAATTTTTTCAGTCAAAAAAATTTAGAATATATATGTCAATGGGTATAATTAAGTTAGAGGTAAATGTGACATAATAGACATAATTTAAAATTATTTATGTTGTAAAAATAAGTTTGAAATAAATATATCAAGAAGGGTATGATTTTAGAATTTTTTATGCTTTTTTTCCTTTTTTTTTTTAATAAATTGGCCTTTTAGGGATTTTCCGTGATCCATTCGAATGCAAAATGGAAACCCTCATTTGATCAGGGTAAATTTATTCTTCTTCGTAATGTGGTTGGAGGATGTTTATATATGTAACTCGATATATTGACACTAAGGATGCGTATGTTTAGAAAAAAATAATTATTTAAAAATATTATGATTATTTATATCATTTATAAAAATAAATGAATTTCATTTTTCATTGAAAAATATTTAAATATGAACTGTCATAGTAATTGAATATCTTTTATTAATTAATTAGTTCGAGTAATACAAAGCAATCATTTTCACATAAAGTTTTTCCAAATATTTATTTTCCACAACAATGAAAGGAGCTTGATTTTTATAGTCGATGACATTGATGTTTTGCACGTCCCTTGACTTTGAATGGTCCTCTAATTTATCTCCTGAGCCTTTACATGTGCAATAGTGTGATTTAGACTTTATGCCATCCATTCCTTCTTTTTTCCCTATTGTTAGCTAGTATGTGTTACATCGTCTAAACTTTTGGTATTGCCAAGTTGACACTGTTAACAGCGAAAGCTAATGAAATGATTTGACCATACAAATCGAAATAGTTAGAAGATTCGATCGGAAAAAAAAAACACTTTTTGGGATCCAGTTGGAATACATAAAGATGTTAAATAACCATAGTACTTAATCCTACTTTTAAATTGATTTTTGGAAGAAATTTCTGAGAGAGAGAAAATAAATAAGATTTTTATCTTAATTGGTGTTTCGGGAATGGTAAAGTAGGAAGAGAAAGGTAGTGGATTGATTGTATTACCTTTATTTGGAAAAAAATATATAGGAAAACAAAAAGAAAGAAACAAGCGTCACTTCCTTTATAGTGACACTTTTACCCTTTAATCTTTTCAACATCAAAGGAGTCTCATTTCGAAATTTCCAATATTTGAATTGATGGAAGATTCACGCACTTTCTTCCCCACAAAAATTGAGATTATCAAAATTAATTGGCTTAGAAAAAGACTTTCTCACTTTTTCCTTCTTTTGCCTTTTCAATGTCCCTTCCTTTGAAAAGCAGAGGAAAATCAATTTTTTTTTTTTTTTTTGGGTGAAACAAATTTCATTTTTTTTTTTCTTTTCATTTTCTCTACCAATTTCCGCTTCTTCCGCTCCTCCCTGCGGCGCATGAATGATGATGCGATACCCCTTTTCAATCAAACCACCGTCTAACCTACTTTAATTAGACACGCTAGCCTTTAGACTCTTACATCCAAGTGAAAGGCTCGAGTTCATTGTTTTCAAGTCCATGAAAAACCTTGATTCATTGGCGAAACGCGAAAGCCAAGGGGAGACTCGGCCTTGGACACACCAGCACCTTGTAGGGAAATAATGACGGGGCTCACTTTAATTAGATACATGGCTTGGGTCGCCAATGTCGATAAGCTCTTCTCAAAATCTTTCTTATGAGTCAAAAAAAAAAAAAATGATCACCATCCGTGAATTAATTAAGATCCACATTTAAAACATAGTAAATAAAAATGACACATTTAATAAATAGAAGTACAATCTAAATTATGTATAGTTAACTTGGAGCAGAAAGGAGAGAGTTGTAATCCTTGTTGCATAGCATTTGACTTTCTCTCTGTGTTGGTCATGCGGCATGACATATGGCATGGTTATATCATATGACACATATTCAATCAATGAGTTTTGACTTTAATAATTTGTTATTTGCATGTTTCTACCTTTTATTGGATTCCACGATTCCTAGTAAAGAGTGTGTAATATGCCTACTTTGTCTTAAACATAAAATAAGATGAGTGACAAAAGCCAATTAGAGATTCTCAAGCAACTTGGACTAATCATATATGTAAATAATTGAATTTTCTTTCTTTGTGATCAAGTAAGATTCCTTCTCAAAGTAATTCAAAATTTTCATCATTTGCGATTATTGAGTTTTTTTTTTTTTAATGGTCTTAATTGCATAATATGTCCTAAGTTCAAACTTCCCTTTCTGTTGTATATATGGCGGACATATATTGGTGAGTAAGACCTTACTTGAACAGTTCCAAACTAATTCAAATGGGACTAGACAGGTTCTTGGGTAATAAATTGGAGAACCGCCTTGACCAATTCAATTCTAGATTATATACAATGAATCTAGGAAGTATAGGAAATTCATCAATGTCTTAACCACTAAATGGCAAATTGTCCACATTATATTATTCTCCTAAAATGATAGTTATACTACTTAAAGTTAGATATGATTTCTGAGTGAATCTTAAAACTCACCGAAAACTAAGAATTGATTCCTACAAATAGGTTAGAGGTTTTTAAACTAGAATTTACTCACTTTAAAACTGATCATCTTTCATTTCTGGAAACATTTCTCAACATCCTTTATTAATATTTCTTCATAATTCTTAAACATATCTTGTCTAATTACTATGTCTTTCCTAGAACTAGAACAAATTTGTTATCTTTCAATGATTTATACCTTTTTCTACCCTAACTCAACTTTTTCATTCACACAAATTTATATGAGTTATGCAACTTAGATGATAATCCGATGTAACGAGACTAACTATAATTATTTTTGGTTTCTGGTTGTTGTATTTAATCCTTGCATAGGTATTTTATGAGTTTACAAAAGGAAGGGCAAAACAGTAAGGAATTGGGAAACCAGGTCCTTTGTAAGAAATCTAGCCCTGGTGGCAATTCCGCAAACATTTGAGGCTATAAAGGGAAAATAGGTATTAAAAAGCTCGATAGGAATGACGATTGTGATGGCAGGGCATGATTGACATAACATCAAAACTTGAGAAGTCCTGGCGCCACCTTTAAACGCTTACGTTATTCGTATCACCCAGTTTAGGGGTTTTGTGAATTTATAGAACACATGAATTCAATTTGTCAATTATTATTGAATGAGGAAATAGTATTATCTAAAGGGTAAATATATTAACCTTAAAACAGCAACCATTAATTACTATTGCTATTATGCAAGCTTGTATTTGATCTTTGTTCCCTTTTATGGCGAGAAACAATTAGAAAGTCTATAAATAAATAAATAAATAAATAAATAAAGCATACAAAGAACCTAATATGGACAGTGAAGAATTCCAACGAAGCATAACAAGAAGGAAAATATATAAAAGTGCAGAACAAGATCATAACATGCCTCTTTAGTAGAGAACGAGAAAGGAAACTTTTATCCTGCCGAGCAAGGAAAGAGTTCTTAAAGCAGCGATTGGATCATCAATAATACTTTCGATCCGAAATTCAGATCCAAAATAGAAAATTTACGACATCTAATCTAAAATATTATACTGAAAGCGACTTGCACATTAAATGCATTCAATTTCATTAAAGGAGTGTTTACTTTTTCCACACAAAATTTGAGGGCTTTACAACGTAAAAGTAGTAATTCTTGGGAAAATCTTGCTATAATAAATTGTGAAGTTGACTACATAAGAGTGAGAATCTATTTTTAAACGAATTTTTAATCGGAAAATTTGTTAAAATATTGACGACATTATCAATATGACATCTATTTATAAACATCTAAAGTACGAAGTAGTAAAGTCAATTCTACTATAATGAGAAAAGTAACAGAAAATCTTGCCACAACATATGGTAAAATCTACTTTAAAAGAATGAGAAAATATTTTTCAAAATATTAATGTAGTAACTTTTTACATATATTTACCAAGGAATAAATAAATCAAAGTGCTATAAGTTTTGTACAATACTCACTTAAGTATTATAAATTTTTTTTCCATCAATTGAGTGTCACATCAGTAAAAAATCATTCAATTGAGTGGCTATTGTAGTGATTTATTTTACGTGGCCTTTTAAGATAAGTTTTGGGTATGATATGGCTTTTTTTTTTTTTTTTTAAGAATTTCATGTCCAAAGTGGAAAATGAAACAAATTTCAAGTCCAAACCTTGAGTCCGACATGCTACACCTTATCTTCTTGTCTTCATGTTCGTCTTCTTCGCTGGAGACTTGGAAAGAAGAGGACGCCGAAACAAACACATCTCTTTTTCCCCCTCAATCCACACGCTACAAATCTGTTGCTTTCACGATGGCGATGGAATGACTGCGGATATCAGAGTGAGCCGAGCTTGCCAAGCTTTGGACGTCTTGCCATTAGTCCAAGACAATCCGAGTTTTTCAACTCGCTTGGCTTCGTCGCGTGCAATCCAGGGCATTTGGCGAAAAACGCATTTTTCAATTTGCCTTTGAGTGACAAGACGAAGCATGGATGAACAAGAGACACTGAGGCCATACATACTCCTTTGCCTGATTAGGCATTTGATTCTGGAAATCAGACTCACAAATAATAAGAGAAGGACTTTGAACAAGAGAGCAAAATCATTATTTTCCATTTCTTCTATTTATTGCCCCAAACAATTCAGCAGGTAATTTTATTAGGGCTAATTAGTTCATAGTTCCCAAAATTGGGAATTGGGGACTAGACATCGGTCCGGTCCAGTCCAATGGCATTGGTTACTTCTTCTTCTTCTTTTTTTAAATATGATTATTTGATGATTTATGTTACGAAGAAATTAAAAAAATATATTTACAAAAAAAGAAATTAAAAAAAGCTTGTTATTTTTTTTTTTTTGAAGAATAATAAAAAACATATGTATCGATCTAGTCCAATTCCGCCTTTTCACTTTTAGGAACCCGGAATCGGATTGATACACTCAACTAAACCCAAACGGCTGATTTGATTTGGTCTGAGTGATTTTCAGTTTTAGTGGTCTCTTTTACACACCCCTAATTTTGCCCAAAATGGAGGAAATTAGGGTTTTGATGATTTGGGAATGGGGCTTCAATATAGAAAGGGAAAGTTTTGAGAAGAAGAGAGGAGCAACGAGGCCAAGTGCTTCCTCTTAAACTAGGAGAAAGCATGGTATTCCACGGACAGATGAACGCACATTAGCAAGCATTTGGACTTCCATGGCTGCTTTGGTGCTCCAGTTCTAACGTGGCTGCTCTATGAAGTTTTTTTTTTTTTTTTTTTTTTTTGGGGGGGGATTACTTAAAATAACAACCATTAATTACTATTGCAATAATATAAGTTTGTATTTTATCTTTGTTACATTTTTCTTAATAACATAAACAATTCGAAAGTTCACAAATATTACATTTTCTTAATAACATAAACAAGTCGAAAGTTCGTACATAATTAAAGCATTCAAGGAACCTAATTTGGAAAGTGAAGGCTGCCAATGAAGCATAACAACAAGGAATATTAATGTCAAGACCATACCATGCCTCTTTAGTAGAGGAAAGATAAAGTGAACTTTTACTCTGCCGAACTGCCAAGGAAGGAAAGTGTTTAAAAGAAGCGATCGGATCATCGATCTTATCCACAAGTGAGCAAATACTTTTAAATCTGAAATTCAGATTGAAAATAATATACGGCATCCAATCTAATATATTATACTAAAAGCGATTCTTGCACGTTGAATGCATTCGAGTTGAATCAAAGGAATGTTTCTGAAAAAAAAAGAAAAAATTGAGAGTTTTACAATGTAAAAGTAGTAGTTCTGGGGAAAATCTAGCCTTGATAAATTGTGAGATTGACTTTATAAGAACGAGAGCATATTTGTAAACGAATTTTTAAACAGAAAATTTGTTAGAATATTGACATAATTATCATTATGACATCTATTTACGAACATCTAAAGTACCAAGTGGTAAAGTTAATTCTACTAGAATGTGAAATATAGAAGTTTTGACGAAAATTTTGCGATAATATATGGTAAAACTGACTTTATGAGAATGAGAATTTTTTTTTTCAAAATATTAACATGGTTAATTTTTACATACATTTACTAATATTTATAGTAATAAGTAGTGAAACTAACTCTACGAGAATGAGAAAACAATATGCCTGTACATCTGTAAAATCAACTCTATAAAATAATATAAATAGAACCAATGGACTTTTGTCTATTGCAATACACCCTAGAGAGTAAAATTATTTCGGTTTCATCCAACACAACATATAATAAAATGCAATATTAGAGCAATGTCACTTAAAAAATAACAATCACTTACGAAAATGACCGAAAAATGTGATGCAAATCCTTTATTCAATTGCCAAACAAATGAGGCATAGCGTTTTCAGGTGATATTTCGTTCTGTTTATTAAAATTCCTCATTATTTTTACTCAAAAGATTCATTTTCTTGGTCCGTCCATGATTACAAATTCTCCAACAAAAAGAAAGCTAAATGGGAGGTGCCAAGTATCCAT
Organism: Eucalyptus coolabah; assembly: GCA_014182585.1. NCBI lineage: Eukaryota > Viridiplantae > Streptophyta > Magnoliopsida > Myrtales > Myrtaceae > Eucalyptus > Eucalyptus coolabah. The sequence goes on from CM024622.1 coordinate 24,817,022, forward strand.
CGTGATAATGCTTCATGACCAGCGTGCCTTTGCTGGTACTTCCGCCAATATACTTGATCCACTTCATCTTCAAAAATCAATAGAAAGGACTGCAATTCGATCCACAGAACGATCCCGGCCTTCATTTCTTCATTCATATTCGTAGCCGAGTCTACTAAAAAGAGGGACATTGCCAAAAATGAAGTGTTGTTTAGCTTCTGCAAAGAATAAAGGAGCAAACATCTGTCCTCTTGGTTCCAACAGGGCTTAAATGGAGAAAGCCCACAATACATAGAGCCTTTTTAATTGGGCTTCTCATCTCGAGTCTTTCTACATCACAGAATCCACAAAGAGAGCCCTCAAATTGATGCTTGTGTTTTTTTTTTTTTTAATTATTTAGTTTGGGCCATAATAAATTGATGTTTATTAAATTTCCCAACTTTTTGAATTATCGCCTTCGAGCTGCTCCAAATTAGACAACCCTTTACCAAAAATTGGACATGATTTGGACCGCCCAAGCTTGCGATCAAACTTGCGCAACAGTGGATACGGAAGTTTAGACTAGGGGTGTGCATAAAAATTGGAACCAGGATCCACCCGTTTATTGCATAGATCCACCCGGGAACCGGACCGCCGGTCCAGTCCGGTTCCCGAGTGGATCCATGGAACCGGTCTCACTCGATTGAAGATGAAGAGTCAATAAGAACATTTTTTTATTTATTTCCTAAATCGGCATAACGGGAACAACGGAAACAGCAGCAACATATATTTGAAAATTGATAAACTCATTAAACGAGGGATGGGCAAGCTGCAAATTTCAAAAAATAGTGAATAAGGAGTACATAGAGAACTTTCAGTGTGTCCCTCCACTACATATATTTGTTATTGCTGATGATTTCAAGTGGAAGTGGCCTTCCCATCCTTAGAGAGAGAGAGAGAGAGAGAGAGAGAGAGAGAGAGAGAGAGAGAGAGAGAGAGAGAGAGAGAGAGAGAGAGAGAGAGAGAGAGAGAGAGAGAGAGAGGATCGAAAGAGTAAATCCTAAGTGCTATTGAGTGTTTGTTAATTAGTAATTTTTTTTATATTAAAAGTTATTCATCCGATTTCATGGAACCAGTGAATCAAACCGGTTCCGATCAATAACCACCGGTGGATGGATGGACGATCCGCGCCAGGAATCGGACCGGTTCCTCAATAACCACCGGTGCAGTTCTAGGTTTGATTCCCGCAAAGCCTAGGCGAATCCAAGTTCTTTTGCACATCCCTAGTTTAGACTATACATTGCAATACCCTAACTTGGTGGGCGAGACATAAATGCCCTTATGGAATTCTTGTTCTTTGCTTAAAAAGAAAAAAAGAAAAGAAAAATAATACCTAGAAATCTCAAATTCTTTATCAGAGTCATTAAAACTATAAGGGTACTATAAGGGTACGGCAAAGCAATAAATACTCAATTTACTAGCATTATTCAGTTTTTTTTCCTAGAAAACTAATATCAGTGGTCCATGAATTTTGATTTAATATATAATATTGTCCATAAATTTTTAATTTGTTCAATATGGTTAATATAATGTTGGTAATTGTTTAATATAGTCTTTCTATCAAACAACAAATTAGACTATATTTGACGATGTGGTTATGATGCATATCTATCTTTTTATCCATCTATTTTATAAAAGGCAAAAAAGATAGGGCATTAACATGTCCGTCATTATTTAATAATGTAAATTATTATATCAAGAGCCCCGAGCAGGTGGTGACAATCAATTCTTAGTCTGCATCAGATCTAAGCCAAAAAGGTAAGACAAGACAAATTTCGACAAAAAGCCAAATGGAGACGAACGTTTTGACTTTCATCAGATGAAGCTCGAAAAGGAACAGACGAGGCACCGTACTTCTTCGTTTTGGTCGTCTTTTCCCATCTCTACTCGCACCCGTCGCTGAAAGTGAGATTCGTAGACGCTTGGAATCCAGCCGATCGGACAGGGACGCATCACCCACCCTAACAGATCTGATCAATTAGTGCATGCATTTTCCCACATTCCAACCAAGACCTTTTTTTCTTTTTTCTTTTTTTCCCACTTTTAAATCTTAAAGAACATGGAAAATATGCCCCCACGGACTTTTTTTTAATGTTGATTTTGATAGTTATAGCAACTATGGCATTTGAGAAAAAAGAAAAAGCTTTTCTCATTGCTCGTCGCATCAAGAATGAATAAAGCCATTAGTGAAAGAAGAAATTCAATTTTTTTTATTAGGACCATAAGCATCACAAATCCTAACTTTTATTAGGGGTGTCATAAAGAAATCCTTAATTGAACAAAAAAACGTCCTGTCTTTTCAGCCTATGTTTCATCTTAATTCAAGCTGTGAGCTTCTAATGGCTTGGTTTGGTTTCCACCATAAATTGGAACCGACCCAAAATATAGTACTAAACTTGTTTCAAAACCAAAACAATTGAGTAAACGGGGTCTACCAAACATTATATACATTCGCAAACACCGAAAAGGAGACTTGATAAAAGTTGATCTAACCCGTTTTCCGATTCAAAATTTTATGTGGGTCATGCATTAAATCAAAGCACTAAAAACATATATCTGCGCCAACATAGATCGAATCGGCCTATCAAGACCCACAAATCTTTTGATATCCATTTCCATTGGATCTTTAATCAAGGCTCAAGAGTGATCGTCGGGCCCCCACGCGATCTTAAGGATGATATATGTACGCATTTCGTTAAGCCTTGAGAATCGTCGGAAAAGCATGTGGGGCCAAGAAGGATCGTCCCGATCCGAGGGGCTACGCTTAAAATCCTCGTTCCTCCACCTTCGCCACCTAACACGTGCGACTGCCGTTTTCTTTTCTTTGCTTCGTATTACACCAAAACATGACCCTGCCATGCACATGAATATTTAATTCTTTTCCTTTTGTCTTTCAAAATAATATTTCATTGCTTCACAAAAGAGTGGTGCGGCAATCTATTCTAAATGTTTAAACTATTAGAAGACGACGACTTTTACGTCTTTATATCAAGGTTGATGTGATAATGGTGGCTTTAAGAAGATAAACCTGCTGCCGGTGAGTAAAATAGTTATTTATTGCGCACGAAGAAACTCATTGATAGATGAAAGAGGGTCAAGAGGAATTGAATCAAAATCAGCACTAACATAATTGAGTGACGCCACCATTTGTTCCAAAAGTTCAATCAAATTATTACAAAATGGAGAGGTTTTATCATCTTATATCTTTGGCGTTATCTCTTCTATTGGAGTTAAGCGAACCGCATAATGGAGTACACTGTAAATTGGATACATTAGACAATTTTTTACGATGTGTTCGACCAGTTTCATACTGTAATTACCAAATTCATATTAGAAGGACATAAAAAATATAAAAATTGTGAACTCTGTGTGACCTGCTTGTGCAATAGATGGCAATTAGTCTATACCGTTATATAACTTAAAAAACACCTCTTACCTTTTAGGAATTTCAGACCTTTTTCTTTCTTCCTCGATTATCCCCAAATATTTATTCTATAAATGGGGTACACATGGGCACATACATCAATAATTTTCTTTTATCTCTTACATGTTAAATTTTGATTTTTTTTTCTATCCTGTCACCGCCCTCCTAACAAAAATTAAATTTTAAACTTTCCACATATGCAACTTCTTTGAACAATATAGTTTTACCAATAATTTTTATCTATTAATTATTCAAAATTTTCATCATAAAAGTGATTTTGCTAATCTTGCAAATATCAATTTTTTGCACACACGCTACATATTCTTTAATGACCCATGTTTGCCAGGGTGAGTGAGCCTTTTGACGAATAGTGAATGACGAATGGAGTAAAGATGAATCAAATATTACATCAAAAAAAGGAATAGCGATCTTGGATTGTATATATGTGAAATTGGAGTTAACTTGCAAGAGATGCATTTCTACATAATGACAAAGTTTAGCTTGGGTGAGAGCACTACCGGTATGCCAGGTGACAAAATCATGAATCCCTAGTCAAGGTCAAATTATGGGATAAACTAAAATGGATAGTATTTGAGTGAGTAAAATAAGGACGTCACTTATGTGCACATTTGTTATTAATAATGAAAAGAGGAGAGAGAAAGATGATGGTTACAGTTAAGTTACAACCATTCAATTTTAAACATGAAATCATGCCTTGAACTGAGAGATTGTCTTTGCTTTGACCAAAGAATAACAAAAAAGTAAGTTAGGCCAAACACGCAATTTGAGTTTATAAATTCTGAAAAATTTTAAAGGGGAAAAATAAAAGACAAAGAAAGAGGGAATCGGATTCCCAGACAACGCAACGGAGAAAAACAACCTTAAAATGCGAATTGTCGTAAGAGCAAGAATTAAAAGTAAATTATTTATAGGACAAAAAGATAGAAGTTCCAGCCAAGCTCTAATAGGGCCACTACCCCGATCAAAATTAAAAAATGTTTAAAAACACTAAAGCGGTGTCCACAGAAAGGAAGGCCTAAGCGGCTTCTGGTTTTCCTACGTGTCATATGATGATTGGTTGTCCAGGCCGTTAACGTGCACAACTTGCATTTTTTATTTGTTTAATTCTCTTCAATTTTCTTAATTTTTTTGTTCTAACTTGAGATAACGCCTACATTTTGTATCACTGTGTAGCCACTTAAAAACTTCAAACTTTGTTTAATATGACACGTTATCCTAAATCTTTTTTATGACATAAAAATTGCTAAATTTATACCTATATGACATCCTTACAAGCATTGTTAAAAAGCTGCTTAAGCATAACTGGTGTTATTTTGACTAAAAAAACTTCTATGGAACCTTAATGGAGGGAAAACATTTCATATATTACAAGAAAAATTTTAACATAAATATGCCACAATGAACATAGTTTGGGTTTTTTTTTTTTTTTTGTTACTAAAAAAAGTCTTGGAAAAATGTGTCATGGTAGGTATGGTTTAGGATTTCTAGTGACTTTTTTTTTTTAATTTCTCTTTCAATTTAATTAGACCATTTATTTTAATTTCTCTCTACACCCCTCTAAATAAAGATGAATTTACTTTTTGCTTCTTCTTTTTTTTTAAAACATATAATTGTACTGTTCTATATTTCCCTTATTAACACCATTGGATGGAAGGAAGTCACATGCATATCAGGTCCGATTCAATTTAGGTTTCAATAATGGTAACAACATTTATCTAGAGGGAAGGTAAATGTATCAAAAATAAGTATAAATTCATAAGGTCCTATTCAATTTTTTTATTTATTTATGTTAAGTTAAATGTTATAGTAGATATAATTTGGGAAATTTTGTAGGATATAATTTTTTTTTATTTTTTTTCAATGACATTATTTATTAAAAGGAAGATGCGGTTGATCTGAGCTTAATGAAATGTCATTTCATATAAGGGACGGCATTAATGGTTATGATTTGTGACAACATTTGGTGATCTACAGCTAGATAGAAGTGCGAGAGTGTCAAGCGAATCTCATAGGATTTTTTCAGATTGATTTATAAGATCCTTGAGAAGACAGCATACCGATAGGTGCATGGACCGATCACTTTGCTGTCTTAATTTGACTTATGGTGTTTATTTCTATCCCTATATAACAACCGGATTTTGGTTTACTTATGGTTGGACTTTTGTGACCAATAATGTAGAAAGATGAGGAAAAAGCTCTTCTCATATAATTACTTCATTTCATTAGACCAGTATCAATGGTTTGAAGTTCGAATCATTGTAATCTCATAGTCTTTTTGCAACATCCGTTAGATAAACTCCTGATGAATTTATTGTTTAAGTCATGGGTACTCAGCACGGCACCACTAATTACATAAAGGCTTGAGATTGGGAAGTCTATCACCGTCATTCTATTAGTGCGCGAAAAACCGCATCTTCCTTTGCTCAGAATTGGCAAAGCTCATAATAAATTTTGTCCACAATTTGTGGTATTCGAACCCATCTCCTTGGGAAATAGATCAAAGCAATAACAATTTGAGTCGACCACAGTTGGCCACCACGTGGCGTCGCGCTGCTGTCGTCGTTTACTTTCCGCCACCGCCACCGCCGCTGCTCGCTGCCCCTGGGGAGCTAATTCGCTACCCTTCCCATTGGAGCCAGCCAGCCTGGGGACCAGAAAGCCGCAGTCGTCCATGGCCTTGGGAATCAAGGCCAAGGCTAAGATCTCAGTGGCCGTCGGCAAGCCACCAGATTAACGGCGAGCGCAAAAAAAAAAAAAAAAAAAGATACGAACAATGGGAGGTGACAACCGAAGCACCGTGGGTGGTGATTCACGAGGTGGCATTAGCACGACGAGGAGGCGGTGACGGAAAAGGAGATAGGCTTCATCCTTTTAGTTCTGTCATTAAAAATCAGCATGTAGGAGCAAATTTTTGTCCGATGATAATTATCAAAGGTTATATCAATCTTTTTTTTTTTTTTAGTCGGAAAAGTTACATCATAATCAAAGGATATCTTTATGAGCTACATACTTTTTATATTAAATTAATCTTAACTTTTATAGTAGCAAAAACATCAATTCTATTTTTTTTTTAAAGAAAAAAGTGTATTTCGTGATCATTTTCCACTGGAAAGGGAATAACGGGCATAATAAAATAAAAGAGGAACTTTAGTCGGTCAATTAAAGGTCTCGAAAATATGGGCAACAAAAAAAACAAAAATACAAAAATTGTTCAAAAAGTCCCAAATCTATTATACTTTCATCAATTTAGTCCTAATTTTTTTAATTTTGCCAATTGAGTTCGAACTTTTTCAAGTTTTGCCAATTGAGTTAATTTAACCAATTTTGGTTAAAAATCATTGATATAACACTCCAATCAACACCGACTGTCTTAGGTAGTTTGCCCTTGTTGACATGGGCAAATTTTAATAAATTTTCATTTTTTTTTATTTTTCTAATATTTTCCTTTTCTTTTTAGTTTAAAGGGTTAACAACCCCCTACTAGCACCTAAGCACGGGCCACGAAACCCTTATTGGCCAGGGGTGAGGGTCATGACCCCCATTGGATCTAGCAAGGACTCAATAGGTTGAATGAACATGGATTTAAGATTTGGAAGAGCAAATTTTGTGATTTGGCAAGATGCTAGAACTCCTACAATCATCATTGGAATTAGAGGGTAGAAGACTTGTGCACGGATAAAGCATCGGGGTATGGAACCCCAAAAACATATTTTATTAGACCCTTGATTTAGATTGGGAGATGATAACTTTCAAATTTAGAATTAAATCGAGAGAGTTCAAACTCTCAAATCCAAAAGTAATTTGGAAGAAGAGAGTTCCCAATTTAGAACGAGAAAGAAGAAGAATTAAGAAAGAACAAAAATACATGAACAAAATTAACAGGAGATGGAGAGGAGGGTGACCCTCCCCCATGACTTAAGGTTGAAGAAGACGATGGAGAGAGAAGAAAGAGAGGGAAGTGGGAGAAATGACTACCAACTAGGGGTGTACATGGTTCGGGTGGGCGATTCCCGATCTAGAATCGGAATTGCCGTTAATGACCGGTTCCGAAAAATTGAAACCGGGTGGATCCATGGAATTGGTCTCACAATAATAATAATATCATTTTCTCGAAAGCTTCGATCTTGACGGGAAACAACTTTGGTTTTTGATCAAAATTGCTGGTTCTTCATCGCTTGACCTATTCTTCTCCTCCTCCTGCAACCCTACTTCTTTCATGTGCTTGCTTTTTGCCCACCAATTGCTCGGCATTTTGTCAATGTGCACTTTGGACTTTTTAGCTTAAGCGCCTTTCCATTTGGTTTGACTAGAGATTAGCGCCTCTCCATTTGGTGCGCTTTGGACTTTTTTTCCCACTTTAATTAATTTTTTTAATTGTTTGATTTGGGTTTGTTAATTAGTAATTTTTCATTTTTAATATTAAAAATTAATATATTATTTTAATATAATTGATATGGTCTTTGGGTAGGCGGGTGGATGAATCCACCCATGGAATTGAGAACTAGATCGGTATCCATTGGTTCCTATAAATTGGAACCGAGAACTGGATCAATTCCTCAAGAACCACCGATTCCGAGCGGTTCCGGTTCGGTTGCTGGTGGTTTGGAGGGGTTCCGGATTTTTTTGCACACCCCTACTACTAACTACACATTCTTGGATGAAAGTACTTTATTGAGCTATATTATCGGAAGCTATTGGAAGCTTCTTTAAGTCTTTATATTTTTGAAAAAATGGAATGAAGTATCTCAAGTCTCGTGTCTTCTTGGAAAGTAAGATGTACTACGTTTTTAGAAAAATTCCGAAAATCCCCTGAAATAGCGTTTGTTTTTCAAAGTTCTCTCTAGACTTGACCTTGTTCTAATGTACCCTATGAATTTAATCATTTTGACCAAATAGATTCCCCAAAGTTGCGTCTATTTTTTAAAGTTCTCCTCTAACTTAACTTTGTTCCGAAGTATCCCTTGAACTTAGCCATTTTGACACGATAATCTTCCTAAACTTAGATGATCATTTCAATCTAATAACCCCTAAGGTTACTGCCGGTGAAAATGATGGCTGACAAACATGTGCTTGTCACGACACGATGTTCTCATTACAACTCTTCTAGCACATCCGTAATGATCAATTCTCTAATTGTTCGTTCTATGCTAGAGAAACCCTAACTCTTTTTTTTTACCTTCACAGGCGGGACAAATTTGGGCTTTTAAACATTTTTTATGTGCATGTGAGTGGCATGGGAGAAATGTGTCTATTTTTTTCTTCACTGATATGATCTCGGAAAAAAGCGCGAAACATGCACATTGTATTTTGGAATAAAGGGGACTTAAAAAATGAGCACCTCTTCATAGGATAATTAAATCAAATCGATCAAGCTCATGAGATAATTTGATATAAAATCAAGTCATTTTAAGACATAAATGTCACTTTAAGGAAAAAAATTTATAATAATTTTCTTATTTTTTTGTAGCACAAAGCATCCCAACCTTTCGATTCAACTAATCTTAATGGATGCACACAAATTCTCTCGTTCATTGCACGCATTAGATAAACACACACCGACAAACGGGGCTTCCAACTTTCTTCTGCCCTTAATCACCCGGCCGATGACTTCGGCGTTGAGGTGTCGTTCTCCCTTAATAATGGACGCTAATAAGTCAGTCTCACTGTCAAGTCTCAATTCGAGTAATACGCGGACGGCGTTCACAGTCCTTGGAACGCTCGTGTCAAGTGCCATCAGTAATAACTCAAACTCAATGCAGTTGAAGGCTCGACATCGACGTTGCGAATGTTTTTGTGTCTGTCCTTCGACCAGGGCAGAAGGCAATCTCCTTCAATTTCTCCGGCTCTGTGCTTTTTTTTTGGGGCTTCCTATTAAATGGCTGGTTTATTAGTTGCACAAGTAACAATAAATGCCGGTGGCCCAAAAACTCCCATAAAGACGTTTTGGATATCTCGATCTAAATTAAATTAAAACCGGGTGGGGTTATGAGGATGAACTGAATTGATTCTAAATGAATCCTGCATTAAATTTGGAAAAATTATCGAAAAAGTCATAATTCTATTACAATGTAGCAATTCAGTCATAAATTTTTTTTTGGCCAATTTAGTTTATTCAATCAAATTTGGCTAGTCGGCATTGACATGCATGCTAGCCGGCACTAGCCGTATAAGAACGCTAATGTGGATAATTTTTAATAATTTTTTTTGCATTTCTTTCTTCCTCTAGCTAGTCGTTGGATTGAGGCAACTGATCGAGGTGAGGGTTGATCGCCTTAGTCCGACGACCAATTAAAGGGAAAAATAGAAAAAGAAAAAGAATTCAAAATTCAAGATTAAAAAAATAATTAATAAATTGTCCATGCAAATGTTTGACATTAGCGCCGATTAGTCAAGTTTGGCCAAATGGACTGAATCGATAAAATTGCAAAAGGTTTATGACTTAATCAGCCAAAAAAAAGTTGTGGATTGAAGTGATACAATTGTAGTAAGTTTATAACTTTTTTGGTGATTCTCTTGGTAATTTTCATCGATTAGCACTTAAAAGTCAGCCACAATTAACTACCACTTTCCACTATTCAAGTGTCAAATAAAAAAAATTAAATACACTCAAATTTCTAAAACTTGTCATGGAAGTGCAATTGATTTTCAAATCTTTTAAAAAATCCAATTAAATCCTAGAACTTTTTCAATTTGTGCAATTTAGTTCTTTTGTTCTTCATCCAACCCTGGCTTACGGAAAATGATGACATGACTTCTTTTATTGTTATATTATATTTCCTATGTGGCACCGACATGGTTAAACCGATGTCATTTTAGTCAAAATATGATTTTTAACATAAATTTATTTATTTTTTAAAATACAAAAATACTTAAAAAAAAGAAGGAGAAGGAAGATGTGAGGTGGTGCCACCGCCCCACTATTGCTTGAAAGGCTAGCGATGGTGGGGACGTGGTCAGTGGGGGTCATTGGCGATCCTCACTTGCCACATGAATGGAAGAAAAAGAAATAAGAAAAATAATAATAATAAAAATTCAAAAATAATGAAAATACTATTAAAAAACATTTATATTAACATTGACCGTATCATGTAAGATGGCTAGTATTTACATGAGTGATCTTCTATCAAAATTGCTCGTATGGACTCAATTATCAAAATGTAAAAAAATTTAGGATTAAATTGACAAAATTAAAATATTAATTATTGAATTTGCACAATTACAATAGATTCATGAATTTTTAAATAATAATCCCCCTATTAGCTCATGCCTTTTTTTTCTTCCTTCTTGGGATACCTTAGAACACTATCGATGGTTCTTAAGTGAAATAACCAATCAAGACACTTAAAAAATGAGTAGACATACCTTACAAAAAAAGTTATGCCTAATTTGACCAACGCAGAAACGTAAATTAAAGAGGCGAGATAATTAAATCTTACAATACCTAATTGGGGGGGGCGGGGGCAGTAAAATAACTTTAAAAATATTGATAGATTATAGTATGTACATATCTCATAAAAATTGCATTAAGCATCGAGTGACCGGAACACGGCTAGGGAAGCCTGTGGCCTTCGCTAATCTTGTTCGAACGCCAACTATGTTTCATCTCAAATTGGAAAATTTTGTGCTTTCTAAAACATGGTTAATAGAGGGGAAGTAGAATAACTTATAAAAGATATTTGATAGATTATAATGTGTACATATCTCATAAAAACTATTTTAAGCATCGAGTAGACTAGTCAATCATGCGGGTCTGGGTCGGGTTTGGTTATATATAATTTGATCCAAATAGACTCATTAATTAATTTTGATCTATTTCAACATAATGTAAATTTGGTGACCCATACTACTTAATTCATATTTAACTCATATTCAATTTGATCCCATATTGTTAAATATTTTCATTTTTAACTAATTTTATGAAAATTCCTAGTCAAATTGAGGTGAAAGTGTAGAGTGATTGAGCGACCGTGAGATTAGGAAAGGTTAGACAGATTGAAGAGAGAGGTGTAAACAAGTGTCGTTTTCTTAAGAACGCCGAGCGTTGTCGTTTGCGTGTTTAGCAAATCCCACGTCGCGCAACTCGGAAATCCACGAGGCGCTAAAACAAATGCCGTCCTTGTCGTTTCCCTAAAGGTCATTTTTCTGCTGCTTTTAGCCCCCCTCCCCCGTTGCTGACTTTTGGCCTTGATGATTTTTGACCAAACTATTTCTCTCTATCAATAATTACAACTTAAGGCTTAAGCAATATGAACTCCCAGAATTCAACCTGGGTCTGCTAAAAAAAAAATACCAATAATGCGACAAAGCCCATATACCTACCTCCTATTTTAATTCCAGTGAATAAAAAGTTCAAATATAAATAATTCGTTATAAATTATCAATTCCCACTTCACGTGGACACCATGATTTCTAGCTCTTCTTCCATGTTCACTTCCCACTTTTGAAGGGGGATTTATATAAGTGAATGTGATCTTACTAATGAAATGTTAAGAATTTTTTTTGATCTATATTATATTCTAATTCTTAACTTGCTATCAAATTTTTATTTCCCCTCTTTGCAAAGTATGGGAATTGAACCTCACACTTGAATCTAAACATCCTACCCCAACCCTTGAAATAGGTGGGAAATCAAAGTTCTTACCTCGCCCTTTCTTTCCACGACTACCCGGGCAACCCCCATTAATTAAATGACTGGAAAATTGAACTATAAATTTCTTTAGGCTTTCCATTAGAATGAAAAAGATACATCATAAACTCAGAAATCATTAACAAAATTTAGGAATATCCTAGCTCGAAGGTTTGAGAAAAGGTGTTCTTGTTTTTCAAAAGGCTCACGGCACAATTTAATGTAAATGTGTGCACTAAATCCGATTCAACTCCTAAACGAGACTAAATTGGCCAATTGGTTCTATGGAGAAATTATTTAAACAATTCAGTTTTAAAGCCTCCAAAAGAAAGTAATTTTGCAATCATTGAGAATTGAAAATGATCTTGAACATAAAGAAACAATGCAGTTGTTTAATAGTGAAATGGTTCTACTTTTTTATTTGTTCTAAAAGTTTGATTTTTAACACAAAACAAAAGATGAGCCCATTTGATGCCCACTTCCAATCATCTGGAGCCGTGAGTCACAGCGTCGACCCGCTCGAGAACCCATCTGCCAATTCAATTTAGAAACTAAGTTAGAAGCTGAAAAACTTTAAAAATTAAGGAGCCGATCATACACACATGAAGAATCCGATTTCTCTTCTTAAGCCATTTAGAGACAGCAGAGTCGGATTCCCACATGATTGCTGTGGGCTCTGTCCCCGCTTCTCTTTGCACAGAACGCCCCCCCTTCTTTTCCTTCCTTTCTCTCCTTTTCACCTTTCTGTACCAAGCATAAAAGAAACACACCGTTAAAAAAGAAGCATAAAGAAAGAGAAAAGAAGAGAGAGAGAGAGGGGAAAAGGTTTTTTCAAAGAATCATAAAGGACATCATGGAGAGGGACTAGAAGATCCAAGGACCACCACACTTTCCCTCGCCCCTTTCGTATATGCTCAAAGGCAGGGTCCTCACATGTCGCAAGGCGTTCTTTGTGTGAGCCTGAGCTGAGAAGCGAGAGGGGTCGTGGGTGTGTCGTGTGTCCCCTGTTTAAGCAGCCCACAAGAACCAAAGCCAGGACAAACCCGCTTCCTCTCACTCTTCTCCCACATTTCTCTATCTTCATGTGTTCTTGAAAAAGAACAAAATCAGGGAAAGAGAGAGGGAGGAAAAAATTAATGGGAGGAAGAAAACAAAGAATGGAGGAGCTTCTTCCTCTTCTCCTCCTCGTTCTTGTGATTCCCGTTTGGAGTTATGCAATGGGTAGTGACCCACCTCTGTCCCCTATGTCAGCTCCTCCCGATCCCTCTCCTCCTTCTCTTCCCTCCTCTCCAGTCTCCACTTCAATGGCTGCTGCTTTCTCTCCAGGTACTTCGTCGGACTCAGGATTCAAAGTTTTTTTCTTTAATCAAGTTTCCAAGAGTTCTTGGAAGGGATTTGGACAATGCTGCCATCAGTGAGCGGCCGGATTGTGTCTCGTTTTCTTGAGATTTTGTTTTGGTGCTCTGATATTGAGGCCCATAGTGGAAAAATCTCACATTGGTAGATGAATTGTGTGCTCTAGTCAAGTTTTCAGTAAAATTTGGAACTTTGGGTTTTGCAGATACGGGAGGCAGGAGACACCGGTTGGATTCACATGAGAAGTTGCTCGTCGCTCTCATTGCTTCTTGTTCTTTAGTGGGTGCAATCATCCTGATCTTCATGGGCCTTTGGATTTATCAGAATAAGTTCACCAAGAAGTCCACCAAAAAGAGCTCTCTGAGATCAGGTAAACTACTCTTTCTTTTTTCCCTGAATCTAAACTCTCTCTCTCTCTCTCTCTTTTAACTCTCTTTTGGGTTAAATTATAAATAATTGGAGGGTTTGAGTTTTGGCTCTAGTGATGACGCTTACAATGCGATTCCCATTGTGCCTTTATCTTTGTAAGTTATGGGGGTTAATTCTTGCAGAAGCTGAAAAGGGGCTTGCATTAGCTCCATTTTTGGGTAAATTTAGTTCTTTGAAGACGGTTAGTCGGAAAAACTCCATTGCGTTCTTTGAATACAAGCTTCTGGAGAAGGCAAGCAACAGTTTTTCGGACAGTAACATTTTGGGGGAGGGCGGATTCGGACGTGTATACGAGGCTAGGTTGGATGACAACAAGCATGTTGCTGTCAAGAAGCTAGATTGTGCGAGTCAGGATGCCGTTAGAGAGTTCGAGGTACTATGTCTTGGTAAAATTACATGGTGGGTGTTTTTCTTGGATTCTCTTTGGTCATCTTACTGTTCCATTGCAAAACTCTGGTGTGACATCGCAGAATGAGGTGGATTTGTTGAGCAAGATGCAGCATCCGAATATAATTTCCCTCCTGGGTTATAGCATCAATTGTGAGACAAGGTTTATTGTTTACGAATTGATGCAGAATGGCTCATTGGAGACTCAGTTGCATGGTAAAAGAATATTCGTTTTGTTCATGCTTGGGTTTTTATATTGAACCAAGTACCAAAAATGGTCATAAGAGAAGACGAATTGATTTTCAGTTGTAAAATTTTTTGTATTAGGACCTTCTCGAGGATCAGCATTAACTTGGCATATGCGGATGAAAATCGCTCTAGATACAGCGAGGTAAGCTTTTGGTGTGGCACCCAAAGTCTGAAATCCTTTCATTGTCATTTAATAATGCGGATTCAACAAATCATTTGAATTTTGACCAGAGGATTAGAATATCTGCATGAGCACTGCAATCCACCAGTCATCCATAGAGATCTGAAATCATCCAATATACTTCTCAATGCCAACTTTAATGCTAAGGTACACTATGTATATAATATTGCAGCATCTCTAATGTTCTTAATATTATATTCCCACCAATATGTTACAAAACTGTTGCTACACCTTCTTGTCTGTTTATTATATACAGCGATTTCTTTCTCATCATATTCTTCTTCAGCTTTCAGATTTTGGCCTTGCTGTGACTGACGGATCCCAAAATAAAAGCAATGTCAAGCTTTCGGGCACACTGGGTTATGTAGCTCCAGAGTACCTATTGGATGGTATGCCAACTGTATTGACAAATAGAGTATTTTAATGGCTCACGATGTCTTATTAATTTATTGCTCACTCTTCCCCAGCACAAATTATTTAGCCTCTCCTTTTGGACCACCAGTGACCTCAATTATGTTGTGTGATGATTTTGGCTAATGGATTGCAAGCAACCTCCCTTGTGAAGTTGTTTTGAGCGCCTGGCTACACATCACACATGTGCTGCTGCCTCTGTGCAATCAACCTAATAAACACGTGATTAAAGCTTTGGTTAGACAAATACCTAACTCCATAAGATCTAAGTCCCATTGTTATGAGTCCTTAGAATTTCCCTGTATGCTCTTGGAGTACGAGATGCCAAATCTCAGAGCGCACTATCTGCAGGTGGTTTACTGTCCTAGTTAGAAGAATTCTTTGCTTGCATTGTCTTTATGATACAGACATCGATCACCTTACTTCTTGTGAAGTCTATGTTGTTTGTGTCGTTAGCCTAATTTTAGTCTAATTTACTATTGAACATGCTTGATTACATAAGACAAGATCTAGGCTGCACATGCATTTCCTGATGAGTGCTAATTTGTGCAAATTTGAAGAAGAGTACAGCTTAGCACCGATTTTTATACTCAAATGAGAAAAGGAGGACAAAGCAAGGAACTGTGGAATTAGTGACTGTAACTCAGAGAGGGACGGCTGATTGCCAGATATATGTTTTTCGAACAAGTATCAGATATTCGAAAGAAGAACCTCTTGTAGCATGATCTGTGATGTCGAAATTAGTTAACTTCATTTCTTGTTCAAGATGAGATCCGTGCACTGACATGGCTTTTTTTAGCTGGCCTGTGTGCTTAATGCCATCACCATAGTGGTTAATTATGTCATTTCAGGTAAACTGACGGACAAGAGTGACGTGTATGCTTTTGGGGTCGTGCTGTTGGAGCTCCTCTTGGGAAGGAAGCCCGTGGAGAAACTTGCACCAGCTCAATGCCAATCTATCGTCACATGGGTAAACACCTGCTCCTAATCTCCATCAAATGCCTTGTCTGATGGGCGTGCAACCCCATTTATGGTCTGAAATTATTCAATTTTTAATCACAAGCTGTCTCTTAATGAATATGTAGGCCATGCCTCAGCTTACTGACAGATCAAAGCTTCCAAAAATTGTGGACCCTGCGATAAAAGATACCATGGATATGAAACACTTATACCAGGTGATTGACCGTTAGTTTCAGCTAAAACCATCTCTGTAAAGAAGCTGAATTAGTTTCATTTCTTAAAAGAGGCTGAGTTTAGCATTTCTGTGGAACGTTCGGACTTCCTACTTGGTTTGCCATTCTTAATTCCGGGCGTGTAATGTCTTTGCTCAGGTCGCTGCTGTGGCTGTGTTGTGCGTGCAACCGGAGCCGAGCTACCGTCCGCTGATAACGGACGTGCTACACTCTCTCATCCCACTCGTGCCGGTCGAGCTCGGGGGTACCCTGAGAGCTGCAGTGCATTCTGGTAACTAAGATACGCGCGCAAGAAAATGCGTTTGCGGGCAGCTTTTTAGGGTGTCGGGTCCTCTAGAATGCTCAAAACACGGCGGCTGAGCAGCGGAGACCGCGCTTCACGCGTGGGTTCACGGTCATACCGGGTGTCGTGTCTAAACGAAAGTGGGCCTGACAGGAGAAGTGCTTATTTATGTACCAATCTGTAAATTGCGGGACTATATATAATGGAATGGGTTTCTTATGGTATTGCTAAACAGTTTGCCGGGGGCGGAACGTCGATTACTTCTCGCTAGAGATTTCTGATTTGAATATAGATTGAGAATACTCCTCGATACTTTTAAACGTCTGCATATATACGAAATATTGTATGATTGGTCTTTTTCCGTTTGTTTCAAACTCTTGCCAAAGAAGAAAACTTCAGACCGATCCTTGTCATGGCTATAAGGGTTATTAAAATTTTTTTCATTGAAAACGAATGAGACGCATGGATTTAGGTGGTTTCTTTAGTACGTGTCATGGTTAGATGGTCAAAATGGGTCATTGACCTATTTCTTAACTCATATGGCTACGTTAGGATGTTCAAATTTTTAATTGAGATAGGGTTAGAGATTTTATGATATAAAATTTAGGAATTCTATTATATCCTATTTATCGTTTATTGATTATAGTCGGATATATTTATATCATATTATGTATATTATTTGGTATAAACGTCATATAGTATAAATGAGCCAAAAATATTACAAATGGAGATAATAAAAATCTCTTAGGGCTTTTGTCTGCTTTATTTTAATTTATTTTTCATTTTTTCCTCTCTTTTTTAAAATAATTTCTTTGTTATTGCTTTCTTTCCCTTCTATCATCCTCTTATAAAATTTTATTAAATAGTAAACTATACTATATACCTAACTAAAATACTTAAAATATGTGCTAATTATGTATTGAATTTATATTTCAAAATAGATTGAATTCCAATGTATAAATAAAAATAAGATTGAATTAAAATAACTATTTTTTATTTTGAATTTCTCATAGTAGAATTCAAATATTATTTATATGTTGAAATTTAATTTTAATTTTGTTAATTTTTTGGTCAAATAATTTTAATTTTGTTAATTTTGTTAATTTAAAAGTTTGTTATTTATGAAAATAAATTTTCTAATATGAATATTATAAATTTTATTCACCTTCATCCCATCTCTCTCTTTAGATAATTTTATTTGGTCAATATCCTCTTATATTTGACTTTATTCCCGTCTTAAGGAGACACAAAATGTAGCATATAATAAATTTTATCATATCTTGAATTTTATCCCGATTATCAAACGCATTATATGCGTATTAAATGAGTTATAAATGAGATAGTTATATTAAGTAAATAGATCATAAATGTGTTTAAATATAATATGGTGTTAAATGAGTCGAACAAGTTTACAACTTGGACTCAACCTACCTCACTTGATTTTGCTCTTACTTTAGTTTTGCTATGAATTTTTGTATATTGAGTAAAGTTAAGTGTGTAAATGAATTTGTTTAGGTATGTATTAGGTATGGGTTGGATATTGATCACTAGATTTACATTATATGAGAATGGGTCATAATGGGTTAAATAATTTTATTTGGATCGGTCCATCTTTGACTTGATTTACCTGTTTGATGGATCTAGTTATGCTTGAAGGCTTGAGATGACTTGAGAAAGGGATCTCTTTGGACAAATTGGCCTGAAATTTGATAACTTCAGTGGTTGGGACGGAGCACGTTGGATTAGTAAGCTCCAAATCAATAAATTCTGTCTTGGGTTTGGCCCTTTCAGACGCTTGGTTGGATCATTAGGCCTCAAGAAGTGGTGAGAGTGCACTTGAAGTTCCTTTTTTAAATACTTATGGGCAGAATAATTCAGTGAACCCAGAAAAAATCTTACTTGATAGGTCTTAGTATGGTCCCCACCTAGAGGTGATAAATAGGCTGCCATCGGATCACATGATAATATTTATGCGTGCGCTAGGCACATTCAGTTCCTTAATGGAGCCGTGCCTGCATCATGTCATGCGGATTCTAGGTTAGGCCTTGTACCATATCCCCGGGATAAGGCTTGTCAGCCTCATTGCGGAATTTCTGTTCACTTTATGGTTTCTTCATTTGTATGGCCTAATTTCCTAAGGAACCCTCAATTTTAAATCTAGTTTTGATTTCAACCCGAATTTCATTTAGTCTAAAAAAAATCATTAACTTTCACTTAAATTTCAAATCTATCTATAGAGCGATAATTTCACCTCATTTTCTTTTTCCAAGTCAGCTTTATATAATTTTCTCCCCCACTTTTACTTTCTTCTTCTTCCTTCTAAGTTCTACATAGTTATGGAATTCGCGCCCTGCCACTGCGATCTCAAGCTCACGAACCTCCTCCTCACCTTTATCAGTGACCTGAAGGCATTTGAGCATGGGAGCCTCTAGAGAATTGGGTTGGGCACTTCCTTGTTAAACTAAGCTCGACCTTGTTCAAATTTGAAGGCATGTTGGAGGAGCTTGCTGAACAGTGTATTTGAGCTCCTCACTCTCCGTCGTAGTTATTTTGGGTTGAGTAGAACAGTGGGGAGCATGGTGAACAATTTGGAGCTTCTCTTTGTTCATCGTCTTCTTCACAAGAAGAGAGGGAAGGCGAATTATTTTTCGTGGTCTTTGTTCTTTTCTGCTCCTCACTATTTAAATTTTAAGAAGTTCATGGAACTTCTCTTCCGGGTTTTCAATCTTCAATGCAAAATCCAAATCTATTATGCTTATTCTCTTAAATTAAAACTAATTGGAAGGACATACACGGCGGTCTAAGACTTAATTTGTTTCATGAATAATAAATTATTCAAAAATATTTTCTTAAAAATAATTACTTGTATCACTTATAAAAATGAAGAAATGAAAAATATTTTCATAGACCTATTTTCATCATCTATAAAAATATTTTAACATAAATTATTATTAATAATGAAACTTTTTTTATTAACTAATTATTTTAAGTAATACAAATGATCATTTTTAAGATGATATTTTAAATCATTCATATTTTGTAAAAGAAATGGAGCTTAAAGATTAGCATGTTTTTCCTTCTTTCCCGACCAAAAAAGCAAGAAAAGATCATATGAAAGGGAAAAGAGGGGAAAGAAAAAGACACGTGAAACAACCCATGGAAGAAACGCTAGCCTATGGCCTTTTCTCTCAACCTGTGTGAGATTCCTCTCTACCCTTCTGGTGGTAGTGTTTTCCCTTAAACCCTAAATCTTGGGCCTCCTGCTCTCATCTTCCATAGAGACTTCCATACATTTCAATCTAGACTAAGTTTTTATCCAGTCTTCTTCTCCACAAGGGTTTTCCATATGGGACCGTAACAGCCCAAAGCGACAACACCGACATTGTGGGCTCTTTCTCAATTTAGCTTACCCCAACCAGCATTGGCATTGATTCCCATCTCTGAACAAAAAACCAGCCAAGACCCACCTCGGAGCAAGCCAAATGTGGTGGTCTCGGCTCATTTAGGGCTCTCTTCACGCTAGAATCACCAAGAAGACTACCGGGTTTGATTTGACACAATTTTTGTTCTCAAGCTAATACAACATGGAAGGCATTGAAAATTTTTTTTTGCAAAAGAATGGGCAACTTGTGGTCAGAAGAGGACATCATAGAACCGGTCGATGAAATGCTTAACAAAGAAAAATAGGATAGTGAACTTATTCTTTATGGGAAACTTTTTTTTACACCAAATATTAATTTTGAAGCCTTTTTAAGTACAATGAAGAGAAAGTGGAAGTTAGAATAAGTGAAATGTGATTTTCGAACTCGGATACTTTCTAATTACATTTGATGTGAGAGAAGAGAAGTGCAATTCTAGTCCTTATCTTTTTCGCAATTTTTTTGTGGCAACAAGGAGACCTTAATGTTTGTGAACACTTGGAGTTCAATCATTATGCTTTTTGAAGAATCATCTCATCGGGATGTGGTCTAATATAGTTTCAAACTGAGAAAAGACAAGGTGGTCACAATTCAGAAAAAATGTGGTGGATAACAAAGTTCAAGAAATAAAGGAGGCTCCAGCAATGTTGGGAGGTTGAAAATGGTGGATTGATTTCAAATATGGGAGGCTCCCTCATTTTTGTTACTCTTATGGTTGTATTGGACATTACACAAACTTTTACCCTAGATGGGATTGGCTCATGACAAACCTGATATATAGATCATGGCTGAAAGTTGAAGAGAGAGATTACAGCCCTTGTTGGAAGACCTTTTATGGCAAGTTAGACCTCAATCTTGAAGAAGAGGAGAGCATACCAGAAACACCAAGACCTGCTAAAGATTTTAACCTACAAAAGGATAATATAGAGCTGAATAAGGCTCTAGTTATCTACAACTTAGTGGCAAATAAGCTAATACATGATGAACGGATATCGGAATATATGGCCATCAATAAGGGGAAAAGAGCACATCAAACTTAGGTACTTTCTTTACCTTCAACATAACATTATAGCATTTCGGGGGCAGCAAAGAAGGGCAAAACATGATAGAAAACACCAACAACCATTAAACAAAAATGGTTCACTCCATATGAGAAACGAGAACAACCAAAGATCTTGCTGGAAGAGGAAAACCTCTTGGATACTTTGTTTATATGTGGGAAGGGGTTGGCAAATGAGCTTTGGTGGCTAGCTCTAATAAGCTACCTGGGATATATATGAAGTTTTGACTCTTCCATCTTCGGTCCTCCTGTGTAGTGCTGTTTGGCCTTTTGCTTGTCTCTTGTTTTGGTCTCTTAGTTTGTTTCTTGGATTTTCGAAGTATTATTCTTTTCGAGTGTCCTCCTTTTGCATCGGCGGAATTGGATTTTTCACTCATTCTGACTTATTGTCACTATGAGTGAATGTTTTAGTAAGCACCAAAAAATTTTAAAAGTACATAGTCAAATTCTTTTTTTTTTTTTTTGTATATTTGGTTAAAGCTATTTATAAATTCTTACATTTAGATTTCTATGCTCCAAAAAAAAAAAAAGAACTATAACGTACAACTTTTTAGCATACTCTATGGTAACTTCCCACATCTTAACAAACATACCAATGCCAATAATCTAGACATACATAATCTAGAAAAACCAATAAGAAGTTTCAAAGTGCTTTTGTTGAAGGAAGACAAATTCAAGATGACATTTTCATTATCTAGGAGGTCCTACATTAGCTTAAAGGAAATGAGATGCTTGATTAACTATAATGAGAATGGGTTTTAGTGATAAATTGTGCCCACATATGTCAATATATGTGCACTAAAGCTTAGATCGTTCTTCATATGATGCATTTCTTTATGCCATATACCAAGGCTCGGAATCCTATTCTACATTAGTATTTCTTTGTGTCAAGATAAGCTATTAATCTCAACAAGTTAGGAATTTTCTTTGGAAAAAATTCTCTTCAAGGGTAAAACAGAATTTAGCAGCTGAATTAAGAGTACCAATCGTTAAGAAAATGGGGAAATATCTAGGCGTCAAAGATCTAAATGTTCTCTTGGGTTCTTACAAAAGTTGAAAGGAAGTTGGATGGGTGGAAAGAGAAGCTAATGTCAAAGGCAGGTAAAGATATCTTGATTAAAAAAATAGTTTAAGCATCAACTCAATTCATCATGTCCATTTTTAAAGTCCCCATATTGATTTGTAGAGCCATTGAAAAGCAAGTATCCTCTTTTAGTGGAAACAAAATGCTATTAGATAAGGTATACATTAGAAAATATGAGATATTTTGAAGACTAAGAAAGATTGTGGGGACTAGGCTTTAGAGACCTAGTTGATTTCAACAAAGTGATGCTAAGGAAATAGACTTGAAGATTTATTCAAGACTCAAATGCCATATGAAGCAGATTGCTAAAAGGAACTTATTTTCCAAGAGGAGACTTCTGCATAGCAAACAAAGGCCCTCGACCCTTTTGGGCATGGCAAAGCTTACTAATAGGGAGAGAGACGATTGAGCCATAATTAAATGGGAAGTGGGGGATGGCAAAAGATCAGAATAAGAGAGGATAGATGGCTACTTTTGGGCAAGATAGGAGGTCGAACAAATAGAAACAACCTTTACTTGGTAGCTGAATTAACGAATGAAAATGATGAAGCAAAATATACTAAGGAGATGAAAAACTAAAAGTGTCAACAAGATCTCAAATCTTCACAACAAAGCTAATCACGAAATAGGACGGTGGGAAACTCACTCGTGAAGAAAGAGACCCATGTGCAGTTCCTCACCAAACCGGATCTACAGCAAAATAAATGTGAATTACTCTTGAAACAACTCTACCATGGAAGGATTTACAGCGGTTTTGCATAGGAATGCAAATGAAGTGCTTGTCGACAAGCTCACAAGGTCGATCTTCGCTCCTTTTGCCATTGGTGCTGAAGCACTAGCAATTAGGGAAGCTTTGAAGTGGCTAAAAGTGCAGCAAAACTTACGAAGGGAGGAACCAAGCGCAAGAAGTGGGGGTGTACTTCCTATTGATTTGACCATGCTCTTGTCAAGTGATAGTTTGTTAGTGGTTAATTGCATCCTGGGCCAATCGGAAACATCATGGGCTTTGTGGTCCATTATTCAAGATTGCATCAACTTGTTGGGCCGGCTAAATGGAGTTGCTATACGATTCAAATCAAGGGACTATAATCAAGTAGTTGACTGGGTTGCAAAGGCCCATTGAGCTGGTTCTCTTTCCCGATGAATTGGATTATTAATCCCCCTCATTCTGTTAAGTTGATCTTATGTTCGGATCTAGAATCATTTTGTAATCCTTTATCTTCGATCTAGTAATGAATATCTGTATTTCTGACCAAAATAAAATAAAATAATAACACATGGAAGATGAGAAAGAGAGATCTACACGTGTAATTGCCACATCATACTATTAACGGCAACATTGGATAGAGGGTGGATCTGTGCCATGTGTGAAAGTTGATATTTTCTTAAGAGAAAAAAAGGTTCGGGATACAATTATAATGGGACCTAAAGTTGGAATGTTTCAAGGGGATCAACCCATTTTTTTACCCACAATTTTGGATAAATGCATTGTAAGATGTTTTGCTCGGGAAGCATCCCTTCGGATAGTTGACTTGACAATAAGAGCTATCACGCTTTGACTAATTAACAAATTGACCAACACATCGTGGTCATTGTTCTTTGTTTTGCTTTCGTAAAAACAAAGGAACAAGAACAAAGAAACTAAATTGGCATGACTAAAAATTAATTGCTTGAAAATGACTGAAAATAAGCTACAAGAAGATAGAGTAAATTTTTTTCTTTAGTTGTTCGTGTCACACCCTTAACTCTACAAGAATAGAGGTAATGACACAGCAATCCTTTCACTCAAGGATATAGTCTCAAATGTGACCATAACTCAATATTATATCGAAATATATACACATTCATAGATATTTGATAGAAAGTCATCTAGTTACAATATCAAAGTTTTTGTAATCCATAAAAAAGATGTATACATATGTCCAACAAACAACTAACTCATAAGCTTATTATTGCCATATATAACTCATATAGAAATATCTTCACTAGCAAAATGTCATCCTAATAATGATAATACTCCCATCCTATTTGCGGCTCGTTGAAATACTAGAAAAGCAAATAAGATGAATGAAATGAGCAATCATAGACTCATAGCTCAACAAGTGATATATTTCTTCTAAGCCGATTGAATATTCACAATGCATTTTTATAAATCAATATTTAAGCTCACCACTTCCAAATCCAGAACACAATATACATAAAATATCAAAAGTGAATGATATATTTTCTAACAATGATTTATATGTATATGATCAACCAATATTACAATAATCAATTGTCTGTTCCATTGATTAATTTCAATCCAATTAACTTTCAAGGTCCATTCTATAGACTAATCTCATGCTCAACATCTAATTATAGTCACACTTACAATGTGACAAAGGCAACCAAGTTTACCTCCTTAGTTAGGTCTTGATTTATATCAGCTGGTGGTTTAGCCTAGAAGAACGTGTGGATAACAGTATGCATACTTACCCCCTCGGTGGGTACTAATCATCATGACATGAACATAATCCATCAACCTGAATCTCCAACAAAACATTTTGCAATCAATAAAGCATTTCATAGTTCCATTTATCAAATAAAATGTATTTCATAAAGCATTTCACAATCACTACATATTAACTTTTGGCAAGTCCCTTCATAAAACATTTAATTAAAACATTCCCAAATGATATTGTCAAACCTTTTGAATAAGGCTTTTCAATGCCTTGTTAACCGACTAAAAAGGTGATAAAAATTTGATCCAATGTAGACAAGAAATATGCTCTTTCATGACTCATACTTATTAAATCTCTAACATTTTCAAGGTACGAGTTTGCAAATAAATAAAAAAGATAGTACCACTCACATGAAAAAGTTGAAAAGCAACCTATGAAGGTTACTCGAATCGACAAACTTTTATTTTTATCAATTAATTGGAAAACGATATTAAAATTCGAGTAATACACTATTCTAAGGAATGGATGACTAACTATGCTTAATCGTCGATAAAATGACTCTTATACACTAACAAAGGAACTCATTTATAACAAACATTTGTTTTTGTTCGTCACCTTTATAGTCTGGTATGCATAACTTGCACTAGAAACTTCAAAAATTCATTCCGATCAAACTTTATTTCAAAATTGATTTTCATCAAACCCTATAGCTTCAGAACATTCTAAATTATCACTTTCATATATATCCAAACTCCCAAGTTCCTCAATCGACCCTCACAGTTCAAAATTGATATAACTTTGGATTTATGACTTAGCTTCAAAAATTACTTCGATGATATGAATAATGAGCTTAAATACTTATCCCTTATTGCAATTCAGAATCGTCGGCTTGTTAGGACATCCGAATTGGCCGCGCGCAAAAGTTTCTCTCTTTCCTCTCTTTTTCCTCTTTTCCTTCTTCGTGGACGAGCTCCCTTTGATATTTCCTTGTTTTGTCCAGTGGAGTCTTCTTTGAAGAAGGAAAGAAAGGGCTTGGGCTTGGGCTGGTTTATGGGCCCTTATATTATAGTTTGTGCATCCCGTCGTGGTTGCATGTGAAAGTGCAAGATAGGCTTATGAGAGCACGTTTAGGGCCTCTCGAGACGTTTTGCCGAAATATTAGCCACATATATGATATTCAGTTTAACTTTATTCGATACATTGAGTAATTGGACAAAAGCTAATGATCTTGAATTTTATGTATTTTGTATCTATGTAGTTCTGTCACTATTGGGTCCAAATATCTACAACTTCATAATTCTGAACATAAACTTCCCAATCTCAATAAGTTAATTCATATCATTTATCTTCCAATAATTTTCCGACCGAATATGTAATTATAAAAGATTTGTTACTAGGAACGGTACAATATTAAGTAGTAGGAACGGACGAGCTCAGAAAAAGAAAAAAAGAAAGAAACAAACTAGTCAACAATATTTTGTATATCTCACCCAAAATTATTAGGCTTTCTTATTTCGATGGACTGTTCGTTTAATATGTAACGATGGATATATGCCCTTTATATTTCTTTTTTCCTCCAAGTTATAAATCACGACTTGATTTATGCTTTTGATTCTATATTTGGATTTCATTGACCACTACAAATTCTAATAGTCTTTAACGATATACATTTATATGCATACCATGTGATGAAAATTCATTGAAAGTATATTTATTTCGCCAAGAAGAAGACCACTCACATTTTACATATTATAAAGTCAAAGGAAGGCCGTTGACTATTTAAATATGTAGTCCAGATAATATACAAAAAAAGAGAACAAAAGCTTGGTGGCGTAGACCACCATAACATCGGATGGATGTGGATGGAGTCCCACGTGGAAACAATCGAACGTCCACTTCGACTTATATTAAACGAGCAAGATAGGGAAAAGTTGTCTTCTCAGAGACATTCGATAAAATTAAAATGATACAACGAAGATTAACGTGGCCCTTCGCGAAGATGACGCAAACAAATTGAGAAATGGTTCTATTTTTTTAAACCTTTTTATTTGAATTTCGAAGGAATATAAATTTCTTTATCTCCTTATGATGTTTCATTTTCAATCTACATATTCATCAACAGATAAATATATCTTCTCATTGTTCTACCTTAATTCACAAGATTGAAATAATATCCTCTTTGTTTTCAGTTTTTCTCACGAACCTTACTCCTCCTGTCAAGTACTTCTACATCTGTTGCTGTTAAGCTTTGGAGATTTCCGTTATGCTTTGGCTCGGAAATCTCCAAAGCTTTACAGTATTGGACGTAAACTTCCAATCACCATAACTAGAACGAAGATTGGGGGACAATTAAACTGTATCCCATTTATGAGCTTTCGGCCTTGTTCTTTTTATACAATAATTCAGGGACACGGTGTTTATATCTAGTTATCTGAACATTCATAGAGCGCTCTATAAGTTCCATGAATTGATTAAATCTAGATCTTCAATAACTGTTGTTAACGTTTGAGAAAATATTTGGTATAATAGATTAATCAACTCAAAATTTAATAAGTCGTGTTTTTTTCACTCATCTTTCTATTTAGACATTCCATTTTTATAAATTTTGACAATACTATCCATTGTGGTTTCCTTGAGCATCTCACTTTTCCTTTTCTTCTTTTCATGCTTTTGATATCTGTTGACACTCGAATTTTTATCGACGTTGTAAGTATCCATTTATTTGAAAAGAAAAAGGAAAAAAAAAAAAAAAAAGAAAGCAATTAAGATATAAAAAGTGACGAAAAAGCAAGCAAATGAATAGATAGGGATGAAAGAAAATGATAATAATTAAAAAGAAAAAGAAAGAATTTGAGCGGCCGACATGTCCGGCCCACTTGTCTAAAACTTTCGGCTCACCCCTCAACCCATCTCCCCATTTCCCTTCCTCTCTTTTGGCCCATTTTTCTTTGTTTCCTTCAGCCTACAAGTGTGGAGGAGGGGGGCGTGCGAGCAAGCGTGTAGGACGTGGGCGAAAAAATGGGAATCGTCCGGTTATGGTGAGGGCAGAAAACCGCATCATGGAGAGAAACGGTGGAGGCTTGAGTGGCTGTTTTTACGGAGAGAGAGATACCGAGAGGGAACCGAGAAAGGCTCGGCGGTTTTGGCAAAGATCAGATCGCAGAGAGAGAATCCGAGAAAGGAGTTGCTCGCCGAGGAACGTCTTCGGCCGGAAGGGATGCCCGCCTGAAGAGGCTCCCGTTCGCATAACGAAAGAAGGAGAGACGCCTGTGGGTTTTCGGAGAGGGCGGCCGTTGAAGAGGCAAGTTGCGGAGAGCCGGAAAGTGAGAGAACCAAGGGGGGGAGCTTCGGCTGGTTTTGGTTTGTGTGAGGAGACTACCTGAGCTCGAACCAGAAGGAAGGGAAAAGAAAGGAGGGGCAGGGCGCTAATTCTGGAGGCAAGAGGTCGAGCGTTCGGCCATTGAAGAAAAGAAACCAGAGAGAGCGTGGTCTAACGGAAGGGGATTCTCTGCTGAAAAGAGTGGGGGGCTGGACGCTCTTGGAGGCAGAGAAGGTAGAGGGGGTGTGTCACTTTTTTTTGGAGGGGGATCGGAAGAAGAAAGGCCAGCGACGAGAGGGTGCCTCGTTAAAAGAGGATTCGGCTGGAAGGAGGATCATCTGCGTCGGTCATCGGAGGATTCCGTTCTGCCCAGCGTCAAAAGCGTTGCGGAAACCAGACACGATGCGCCAGAAGACCAGCCCAACCCACTCATGGGGATAGCCAATCATATTTCGTCTCCGAAGCCAGGTAATCTCTTAGTTGCTTTTTTTTTTTGCCGATCTTAGGATATATGGCTTGATGATCAATGCCCTAACCAAGTTAGCGTGTAGTTCATTCCGTTTCTGGGTTCGTTTTTCTTTGAGTCTTATGTTCCAATGCTGTGCGAGAGCTATGTCGGAGTGGAAATCACGTTTGCCGATCACTCGTGAAATCCATAAGTCTATTTCCGCATGTTTCTTTTTTCTTCATGTCCTCCGGATTTTGTTCGTTAAGTTGCGGTAAAAGAAAAGAAAAAAAAGGGCAGCCTCCGACGGGTGGTAGTTGGAATAGTGTTGTTTCTGTGACGGTTGAAGATGGCGGTCAACGGCCGGAGAGATGGTGGCGGCCGGTGGTGTTGGTTTCTGGTTCGGGAAGAAGAAGAAGCGAGTTGCGGGCGTTCATGGGCTGCGCTTTTTTTTTTTTTTTTTTTTTTTTTTTGTTTGGGGTAGGGGTGAGGTTGAAGATGAAGGGAATAAGACAAAAGAGAAAAAGAAAAGAATAAAAAAATCAAATAAAAAAGGTTGGGCCGGGTACTGTTCATGGGCTAGGAGTGTGTGGGTTAGCGGAATTTCAATGAGAAGTGGGCTTAGAATAAAAAAGCGTTGGGCGGACAAGAAGTGAAAATGGGCTGGAGGTTGGGCGATTTTTGTTCTAAAAAAATTAGTGGGCCTATTTAATTTATTCTGCCTGGGCCTTAGGACCGGTCCGATTTTAGTCCAACCCGGACCGATAGGGTCCGGGTCGGGTCTCTTGGCCCGGTCCGAATTTCTTTTACATTAATAATAATAATAATAATAATAATAATAATAATAATAATAATAATAATAATAAATGTTGAAAATTTTAAATCAGAAAATTTATTAAAATTAACAAATTTTGGAAATCACTAACAAATTTTAGAGAATTTAGGAAATCATTAAAAAATCTAGAGAAAATTAGAAAAATTATTTAATTTTTTTCAAATAATTCTAAAATAAACTTCAAAAAAAAAAAAAAAAAAAATTCAATTAGAAAACCTTTAGAGATTGAAACCTAAAATTGGACAAGTTTTTAAGGCTTTACAAGAGGATTCTTTGTTTTGATTGCCTTTTTATTCTTAGAGACAATATTTGGATACTTGTGTGTTTTCTTTCACGATTATAATTAATTACGTATTTTAATATTTGGGTAGTTACTATCTTGTTTTAGAATGGTTAAGATGAACATTAGATTTCTTTTGGATAGGTTGGCATGGTGTTAGTTAGCATGTGATTAGGTAAGGTACAAAAACGGCATTAACATAAAAAACCCGAGTTTAGAATCTCTGATTGTATAGATAGTAAAATATTCTCCTATTACTAGGATTCTAGTCGATTTCAAAAGAGCTAGTGGCGACTCCTTAGTCAAAATTTGTATAGGCTTAAATCAATTAAAATCTTGAATGCTTGATGTCGCGTGAGGTACAAGCTTGGAAGAACCTAAGTTAATGAAAAGCCGTCGGTCTGAAGTTGAGAATACACTTAAATCTAACTCTCTCCTCGATTGAATAGATAGGGCTGAGAAAAGCAGTTGTGGGCTTAAAAACCAAGACCGATAGGGTCCACATAAGCTTAGCTGGGCTTAGCCTGTCTTCGTCGCTATCAACAAGATCGGGCCAAGCATGTCTCTTCCATACTTTATTTTCTCTGTTATTTAGAAATTGGATGTGAGATTGCAAGCTTTGGAGAGAGAGGGGTTTTGCAGAAATGAGGTTTAGGAAATTAAAAAAAAAAAAAAAAATGAGATAAGGCTAGGTGTGAAGTGACTTAGGATTGAATAGATTTGGTCGAGAAAAGCGGTTGTTGGTTTAAAAACTTGAACCGAGAGAGTTCGCGTCAGCTTAGCTGGCTGGGTCCTTTGACCCAATCCGATTTTCTTTTTGTTGATATTAAAGAATTAATTTAAAAAAACTCATAATAAAAACTGGTGTTGTTATAGGATACGCTTGCAATTATATCTTCTCGAAGATAAACGGGTGGCGTGTCATGTTTTAGGAGGGATTAACATCATTGACGTTGCTGGCCATTGTGTTATGTGCCATGCCAGAATCACCGCGCTGGCTCATATACATGCCGCAAATATTGGAGAAGGCTGGAGTCATAAATATTAATGAGAAGGTCCTTTGGATTGTTCTAATTGACCTTCTGAAGACGGTATGTTTCCTTGTTGCCGCTTTGCTGCTTGACCGACACGGTCGACGACAATTGCTTTTGATTAATATTTGTGGGATGGTAGTATCCCTTATTAATATTGACAGTTATTTGATGAGGATTGACCATATTAGTCTTGGTGACATCCAAAGCCACATCCAAACTGATGGGAGCCCACCAACCATGAATGCGGGTCATCAAATCGAGTCAAGTGAATCGGGTTGAGGGACAAATCCCTACCCAAATTTCTCGCCCGATTTCTTGCACTTTCTAGTCGCCAAGACTAATATGGTCAATCTTCATCAAGCAACCGCCAAGACTAATAAAGGCTATCCCACCAATACTAATCAAAAGTAATTGCCGTCAATCGTGTCAGTCAAATAGCAAAGCGGCAACAAGGACGCATATAGTTTTCAGAAGGTCAATTAGAATAATCCAAAGGACCTTCTCATTAATATTTATGACTCCAACATTCTCCAATATTTGTGGCGTGTATATGAGCCGGTGTTATGATTTTGGCATGGCACATAACACAACAGTCAGCAACGTCAAAGATATTACTTCCTCCCAAAACATGACATGCCACCAGTTCAATCTTCGAGAAGATGTAATTGCAAGCATATCCAATAACGATATCAATTTTTTTTTTATTAATTTTTTAATATCAACAAAAAGAAAATCGGATTGAGTCAAATAGTCCAATCCAACTAAGCTGATGCGGACCCTATTGGTCCGGGTTTTTAGGCCCACAACTGCTTTTCTCAGCCCAATCTATTCAATCCTAACCCACTTAACACCAAGCTCATTTTTATTATTTCCTAAACCTTGTTTCTGCAAAAACCCTTCTCCCCCCAGAGCTTGCAATCTCACATCCAATTTCTGAATAATAGAGAAAATAAAGTGTGGAAGAGACATGCTCGGCCCGATGTTGTTGATAGCGACGAAGACGGGCTAAGCCTAGCTAAGCCGACGTGGACCCTATCGGTTTGAGTTTTTAAGTCCACAACTGCTTTTCTCGGCCCAATCTATTCAATCGTGACCCACTAACACCTAACCTTATCTCATTTTTATTATTTCCTAGATCTCGTTTCTGCAACCCCTCTCCTCCCCCCAAACCCTGCAATCTCACACACAATTCCGGAAGAACCGAGAAGATAAAGTGGAGAAGAGACATACTTGGCCCGATGTTGTTGATAGCGACAAAATACGGCCGTGCAATTCACTCCCGCTCCCGCTCTAGTCGCATTTTCATCAAAACTTGATTCATCCTCGCCCTCAATGATCTCCACCTTCACTCCATTTTCATCTTAATTTCTCTCCTCTCCAGCCCTCTCTCTTTTCCCACAACCCTCAATCCCATAATAAATCCGTTCCCTCATAATTCCTAGTATAGATTAAACCCCGTAAGACACCGACCGAAATTCACTCACCCTCTTTTATGTTGGGGATTTTGTTGGGTGTTATTTATCAATAGAAAACCCCTTAAGACTGTAATTCCCTCCCATAACAGAAAAAACTATTGACTCAACACCCGCAAGTATGCATAATTACATCAACAATTTACTAGCGCCACATGAGATTCACTATTTCGCCAAAGCCTCTTCCCAGATTTAATGTCTATTTAGCAATTTACTTCGTCTATTGTGAGATAAGGCTAGCTGTTAAGTGGCTTAAGATTGAATAGATTGGGTCGAGAAAAGCAGTTGTGGGCTTAAAAACTTGAATCGAGAGAGTCCGCATCAGATTAGCTGGGCTGGGCCGTTTGATCCGATCCGATTTTCTTTTTCTGACCGAATATATAATTATATAAGATTTTTTTCTAGGAACGGTACAATATTAAGTAGTAGGAACGGATGAGCTCAGAAAAAGAAAGAAAGAAAGAAACAAACTAGTCAACAATATTTTGTATATCTCACCCAAAATTAGGAAAAAGCCACCAAAAACCCTAAACTTTGCCTCGAACTTTATTTTGTGACGTGAAAAATCCTGAAATTTGCTAACTGTGACACATTTACCCATTAAGGGTATTTTTGTCTTTTTTTTCTATTTTTTATTTTTTATTTTTTTCTTCCTCTCTCTTCCCTCCGCTGGCCATGGTGGAGCCGACGTCCAGCGTCGGGCTGCCCTCGCCGGCGTCGGGCGAGGGTTGCCCTTGCCTGGGCTAGCGAGGGCCGCCCTTGCCGGCGTTGGGCGAGGGAGGCCCTCGACTGGGTCGAACGAGGGCTTCCTTGCCCGATGCCGAGGGTGCCCCGCTAGATCCGGGAGGGGTGCCCTTGCCGGCGTCGGGGGAGGGTGCCCTCGCCGGATCACCCTCGTCGGCGTCGGGGAGGGTGCCCTCGCCGGATCACCCTCGCCGGCGTCGGGTGAGGGTGCCCTCGCTAGATCCGGTGAGGGAGGCCCTCGCCGGATGCCGGTTTCCCTCCACCGGCTCCGCCATGGTCGGCGGAGGGAAGGAATAAGAAGAAGAAAAAAAAAAAAAAAAAAAAATTTTTTTTTAAAAGTAAAAAGAACAAAATGCCCTTATGATTTAGGATAAATGTGTCACACAAATGAAAGTTCGTGATTTTTTGTGTCCCAAATAAAAGTTTGGGGTAAATGTGTCACAAGAAGCAAACTTCGGGGTTTTTCACGTCACGAAACAAAGTTCGGGGTAAATCTGTCACTCGAGCAAAATTTGGGGTTTTTGGTGGCTTTTTCCCCCCAAAATTATTAGGCTTTTGTATTTTGATGGACTGTTCGTTTAATATGTAAGGATGGATATATGCCTTTTATATTTCTTTTTTTCTTCCTATAAATCATGACTTGATTTATGCTTTTGAGTCTATATTTGGATTTCATTGACCACTACAAATTCTAATAGTCTTTAACGATATACATTTATATGCATACCATGTGATGAAAATTCATTGAAAGTATATTTATTTCGCCAAGAAGAAGATCACTCACATTTTACATATTATAAAGTCAAAAGAAGGCCGTTGACTATTTAAATATGTAGTCCAAATAAAGTACAAAAAAAGAGAACAAAAGCTTGGTGGCGTAGACCACCATAACATCGGATGGATGTGGATGGAGTCCCACGTGGAAACAATCGAACGTCCACTTCGACTTATATTAAACGAGCGAGATAGGGAAAAGTTGTCTTCTCAGAGACATTCGATAAAATTAAAATGATACAACGAAGATTAACGTGGCCCTTTGCGAAGATGCCGCAAACAAATTGTTTGAAATGGTTCTATTTTTTTAAACCTTTTTATTTGAATTTTTTGAATTTTGAAGGAATATAAATTTCTTTATCTCCTTATGATGTTT
The DNA here is from genome assembly GCA_014182585.1 of Eucalyptus coolabah. Lineage (NCBI taxonomy): Eukaryota > Viridiplantae > Streptophyta > Magnoliopsida > Myrtales > Myrtaceae > Eucalyptus > Eucalyptus coolabah. Next base: position 24,850,883 of record CM024622.1, read on the forward strand.
CATTTTCAATCTACATATTCATCAACAGATAAATATATCTTCTCATTGTTCTACCTTAATTCACAAGATTGAAATAATCTCCTCTTTATTTTCAGTTTTTCTCACGAACCTTACTCCTCCTGTCAAGTACTTCTACATTTGTTGCTGTTAAGCTTTGGAGATTTCCGTTATGCTTTGGCTCGGAAATCTCCAAAGCTTTACAGTATTGGACGTATACTTCCAATCACCATAACTAGAACGAAGATTGGGGGACAATTAAACTGCATCCCATTTATGAGCTTTCGGCCTTGTTCTTTTTATACAATAATTCAGGGACATGGTGTTGATATCTAGTTATCCGAACATTCATAGAGCACTCTATAAGTTCCATGAACTGATTAAATCTAGATCTTCAATAACTGTTGTTAACGTTGAAGAAAATATTTCGTGTAATAGATTAATCAACTCAAAATTTAATAAGTCGTGCTTTTTTCGCTCATCTTTCTATTTAGACACTCCATTTTTATATGTTTTGACCATACTATCCATTGTGGTTTTTTCGCGTCTTTCACTTTTCCTTTTCTTCTTTTCATACTTTTGATATTTGTTGACACTCGAATTTTTATTGACGTTGTAAGTATCCATTTATTTAAAAAGAAAAAGGAAAAAATAGAAGAAAAATAAAGCAATTAAGATATAAAAAGTGACGAAAAAGCAAGCAAATGAATAGATAGGGATGAAAGAAATTGATAATAATTAAAGAGAAAAAGAAAGAATTCGAGCGGCCGGCATGTCCGGCCCACTTGTCTAAAACTTTCGTCTCACCCCTTAACCCATCTCCCCATTTCCCTTCCTCTCTTTTGGCCCATTTTTATTTGTTTCCTTCAGCCCACAAGTGTGGAGGACGGGGGCGTGCGAGAAAGCGTGAAGGACGTGGGCGAAAAAATGGGAACCGTCCGGTTATGGTGAGGGCAGAAAACCGCATCATGGAGAGAAACGGTGGAGGCTTGAGTGGCTGTTTTTACGGAGAGAGAGATACCGAGAGGGAACCGAGAAAGGCTCGTCGGTTTTGGCAAAGATCAGATCGCAGAGAGAGAATCCGAGAAAGGAGTTGCTCGCCGAGGAACGTCTTCGGCCGGAAGGGATGCTCGCCTGAAGAGGCTCCTGTTTGCATAACGAAAGAAGGAGAGACGCCTGTCGGTTTTCGGAGAGGGCGGCCGTTGAAGAGGCAAGTTGCGGAGAGCCGGAAAGTGAGAGAACCAAGGGGAGCTTCGGCTGGTTTTGGTTTGTGGGAGGAGACTGCCTGAGCTCGAACCAGAAGGAAGGGAAAAGAAAGGTGGGACAGGGCGCTAATTCTGGAGGCAGGAGGTCGAGCGTTCGGCCATTGAAGAAAAGAAACCAGAGAGAGCGTGGTCTAACGGAAGGGGATTCTCTGCTGAAAAGAGTGGGGGCTGGACGCTCTTGGAGGCGGAGAAGGTAGAGGGGGTGTGTCACTTTTTTTGGAGGGGGATCGGAAGAAGAAAGGCCAGCGACGAGAGGGTGCCTCGTTAAAAGAGGATTCGGCTGGAAGGAGGATCATCTGCGTCGGTCATCGGAGGATTCCGTTCTGCCCAGCGTCAAAAGCGTTGCGGAAACCAGACACGATGCGCCAGAAGACGAGCCCAACCCACTCAGGGGGATAGCCAATCACATTTCGTCTTCGAAGCCAGGTAATCTCTTAGTTGCTTTTTTTTTTTTTTGCCGATCTTAGGATATATGGCTTGATGATCAATGCCCTAACCAAGTTAGCGTGTAGTTCATTCCGTTTCTGGGTTCGTTTTTCTTTGAGTCTTATGTTCCAATGCTGTGCGAGAGCTATGTCGGAGTGGAAATCACGTTTGCTGATCAGAAATCCATAAGTCTATTTCCGCATGTTTCTTTTTTTCTTCATGTCCTCCGGATTTTGTTCGTTAAGTTGCGGTAAAAGAAAAAAAAAAAAAAAGGGCAGCCTCCGACGGGTGGTAGTTGGAATAGTGTTGTTTCTGTGACGGTTGAAGATGGCGGTCGACGGCCGGAGAGATGGTGGCGGCCGGTGGTGTTGGTTTCTGGTTTGGGAAGAAGAAGAAGCGAGTTGCGGGCGTTCATGGGCTGCGCGTTTTTTTTTTTTTTTTTTGTTTGGGGTAGGGGTGAGGTTGAAGGTGAATGGAATAAGACAAAAGAGAAAAAGAAAAGAATAAAAAATCAATAAAAAAGGTTGGGCCGGGTACTGTTCATGGGCTAGGAGTGTGTGGGTTAGCGGAATTTCAATGAGAAGTGGGCTTAGAATAAAAAAGCGTTGGGCGGACAAGAAGTGAAAATGGGCTGGAGGTTGGGTGATTTTTGTTCTAAAAAAATTAGTGGGCCTATTTAATTTATTCTGCATGGGCCTTAGGACCGGTCCGATTTTAGTCCAACCCCGACCGATAGGGTCCGGGTCGGTTTGGTTGGGTCAAATCTCTTGGCCCGGTAATAATTAATAATTTACATTAATAATAATAATAATAATAATAATAATAATAATAATAATAATAATAATAATAAATGTTGAAAATTTTAAATCAGAAAATTTATTAAAATTAACAAATTTTGGAAATCACTAACAAATTTTAGAGAATTTAGGAAATCATTAAAAAAATCTAGAGAAAATTAGAAAAATTATTTAATTTTTTTTTCAAATAATTCTAAAATAAACTTCAAAAAAAAAAAAAAAATTCAATTAGAAAACCTTTAGAGATTGAAACCTAAAATTGGACAAGTTTTTAAGGCTTTACAAGAGGATTCTTTGTTTTGATTGCCTTTTTATTCTTAGAGACAATATTTGGATACTTGTGTGTTTTCTTTCATGATTATAATTAATTACGTAGTTTAATATTTGGGTAGTTACTATCTTGTTTTAGAATGGTTAAGATGAACATTAGATTTCTTTTGGATAGGTTGGCATGGTGTTAGTTAGCATGTGATTAGGTAAGGTACAAAACGGCATTAGCATAAACAACCCGAGTTTAGAATCTCGATTGTATAGATAGTAAAATATTCTCCTATTACTAGGATTCTAGTCGATTTCAAAAGAGCTAGTGGCGACTCCTTTGTCAAAATTTGTATAGGCTTAAATCAATTAAAATCTTGAACGCTTGATGTCGCGTGAGGTACAAGCTTGGAAGAACCTAAGTTAATGAAAAGCCGTCGTCTGAAGTTGAGAATACCCTTAAATCTAACTCTCTCCTCGATTGGATAGATAGGGCTGAGAAAAGCAGTTGTGGGCTTAAAAATCAAGACCGATAGGGTCCACATAAGCTTAGCTGGGCCTAGCCTGTCTTCGTCGCTATCAACAACATCGGGCCGAGCATGTCTCTTCCATACTTTATTTTCTCTGTTATTCAGAAATTGGATGTGAGATTGCAAGCTTTGGAGGGAGAGGGGTTTGCAGAAATGAGGTTTAGGAAATTTAAAAAAAAAAAAAAATGAGATAAGGCTAGGTGTGAAGTGACTTAGGATTAAATAGATTTGGTCGAGAAAGCAGTTGTTGGCTTAAAAACTTGAACCGAGAGAGTTCACGTCAGCTTAGCTGGGCTGGGTCCTTTGACCCAATCCGATTTTCTTTTTGTTGATATTAAAGAATTAATTTTAAAAAAACTCATAATAAAAACTGGTGTTGTTATAGGATACGCTTGCAATTATATCTTCTCGAAGATAAACGGGTGGCGTGTCATGTTTTAGGAGGGATTAACATCATTGACGTTGCTGGCCATTGTGTTATGTGCCATGCTAGAATCACCGTGCTAGCTCATATACATGCCGCAAATATTGGAGAAGGCTGGAGTCATAAATATTGATGAGAAGGTCCTTTGGATTGTTCTAATTGACCTTCTGAAGACTGTATGTGTTCTTGTTGCCGCTTTGCTACTTGATCGGCACGGTCAACGACAATTGCTTTTGATTAATATTGGTGGGATGGTAGTATCCCTTATTAATATTGACAGTTGTTTGATGAAGATTGACCATATTAGTCTTGGTGACATCCAAAGCCACATCCAAACTGATGGGAGCCCACCAACCATGAATGCGGGTCATCAAATCGAGTCAAGTGAATCGGGTTGACGGACAAATCCCTACCCAAATTTCTCGCCCGATTTCCTGCACTTTCTAGTCGCCAAGACTAATATGGTCAATCTTCATCAAGCAACTGCCAAGACTAATAAAGGCTATCCCACCAATACAGATCAAAAGTAATTGTTGTCGATCGTGCCGGTCAAATAGCAAAGCGGCAATAATGACGCATATAGTTTTCAAAAGGTCAATTAGAATAATCCAAAGTACATTCTCATTAATATTTATGACTCCAACATTCTCCAATATTTGTGGCGTGTATATGAGCCGGTGTTGTGATTTTGGCATGGCACATAACACAACGGCCAGCAATGTCAAAGATATTACTCCCTCCCAAAACATGACATGCCACAGTTCAATCTTCGAGAAGATGTAATTGCAAGCATATCCAATAACGATATCAATTTTTTTTATTATTTTTTATTAATTTTTAATATCAACAAAAAGAAAATCGGATCGAGTCAAATAGTCCAATCCAACTAAGCTGATGTGGACCCTATTGGTCCGGGTTTTAGGCCCACAACCTTTTCTCAGCCCAATCTATTCAATCCTAACCCACTTAACACCAAGCTCATTTTTATTATTTCCTAAACCTTGTTTCGCAAAAACCCCTCTCCCCCCAAAGCTTGCAATTTCACATCCAATTTCTGAATAATAGAGAAAATAAAGTGTGGAAGAGACATGGTAGGCCCGATGTTGTTGATAGCGACGAAGACGGGCTAAGCCCAGCTAAGCTGACATGGACCCAATCGGTTTGAGTTTTTAAGTCCACAACTGCTTTTCTCGGCCCAATCTATTCAATCGTGACCCACTAACACCTAATCTTATCTCATTTTTATTATTTCCTAGATCTCATTTCTGCAACCCCTCTCCTCCCCCCAAACCCTGCAATCTCACACACAATTCCGGAAGAACCGAGAAGATAAAGTGGAGAAGAGACATACTTGGCCCGATGTTGTTGATAGCGACAAATACGGCCGTGCAATTCGCTCCCGCTCCCGCTCTAGTCGCATTTTCATCAAAACTTGATTCATCCTCGCCCTCAATGATCTCCACCTTCACTCCATTTTCATCTTAATTTCTCTCCTCTCCAGCCCTCTCTCCTTTCCCGCAACCCTCAATCCCATAATAAATCCGTTCCCTCATAATTCCTAGTATAGATTAAACCCCCGTAAGACACCGACCGAAATTCACTCACCCTTTTTTTATGTTGGGGATTTTGTTGGGTGTTATTTATCAATAGAAAACCCCTTAAGACTGTAATTCCCTCCCCTAACAGAAAAAACTATTGACTCAACACCCGCAAGTATGCATAATTACATCAACAATTTACTAGCGCCACATGAGATTCACTATTTCGCTAAAGCCTCTTCCTAGATTTAATGTCTATTTAGCAATTTACTTCGTCTATTGTGAGATAAGGCTAGCTGTTAAGTGGCTTAAGATTGAATAGATTGGGTCGAGAAAAGCAGTTGTGGGCTTAAAAACTTGAACCGAGAGAGTCCGCATCAGATTAGCTAGGCTGGGCCCTTTGATCCGATCCGATTTTCTTTTTCTGACCGAATATATAATTATAAAAGATTTGTTACTAGGAACGGTACAATATTAAGTAGTAGGAACGGATGAGCTCATAAAAAGAAAGAAAGAAACAAACAAACTAGCCAACAATATTTTGTATATCTCACCCAAAATTAGGGAAAAAGCCATCAAAAACCCCAAACTTTGCCTCGAACTTTATTTTGTGACGTGAAAAATCCCGAAATTTGCTAATCGTGACACATTTACCCATTAAGGGTGTTTTTGTCTTATTTTTTTTTCTATTTTTTATTTTTTTTTTTTCTTCCTCTCTCTTCCCTCCGTGGCCATGGTGGAGCCTCGGGCTGCCCTCGCCAGCGTCGGGCTGCCCTCGCCCGGCGTCGGGCCCTCGCCCGCGGGCGAGGGTTGCCCTTGCCGGGCTAGCTAGGGCAGCCCTTGCCGGCGTGTGGGCGAGGGAGGCCCTCGGCCGGGTCGGACGAGGGCCTTCCTTGCCCGATGCCAACAACGGTGCCCTCGCCAAATCGGGGAGGGGTGCTATTGCGGCGTGGGGAGGGTGCCCTCGCGGATTTGGCGAGGATCACCCTCGTCGGCGTCGGGCGAGGGTGCCCTCGCCAAATCACCCTTGCCGGCGTCGGGCGAGGGTGCCCTCGCTACATCTGGCAAGGGAGGCCCTCGCCGGACGCCGGTTTCCCTCCGCCGGCTCCGCCATGGTCGGCGGAGGGAAGGAATAAGAAGAAGAAAAAAAGAAAAAAAAAGAAAAAAGTTTTTAAAAGTAAAAAGAACAAAATGCCCTTATGATTTAGGATAAATGTGTTACACAAATGAAAGTTCGGGATTTTTTGTGTCACAAATAAAAGTTTGGGGTAAATATGTCACAGTTAGCAAACTTCAGGGTTTTTCACGTCACAAAATAAAGTTCGGGATAAATCTGTCACTCGAGACAAAGTTTGGGGTTTTTGGTGGCTTTTCCCCCCCAAAATTATTAGGCTTTCTTATTTTGATGGACTGTTCGTTTAATATGTAACGATGGATATATGCCTTTTATATTTCTTTTTTTCTTCCTATAAATCATGACTTGATTTATGCTTTTGATTCTATATTTGGATTTCATTGACCACTACAAATTCTAATAGTCTTTAACGATATACATTTATATGCATATCATGTGATGAAAATTCATTGAAAATATATTTATTTTGGAAGGGTAATACAATGCCTTAAACAATTTGGCCCAAAGGGAATGAGGCTGTTGTAGTAAACGCCAAACTTGTTTCCCCAACATAGCCTTATTAAAGTCGGCTAGATCTCGGAATCCCAATCCTCCCATTGCCTTTGTACATTTTAGAACCTCCAGGCGCTTCCAATGAACCCCGACTTTCGACTATCACTCGCCACCAGAATCTAGCAACTTTCTGCTCAATAGCTTTGCAAATGGATATAGGAATTTTAAAGACAGACATGGAATGCGAGGTATAGCCCGCACAACTGTCTTGATTAGAACTTCCTTGCCACCCTTGGAAATTAGATTTTCCTTCCAACCATCTAGCTTTTTATTCACTCTAGCCATCAGCCATGCAAACATATCCCTTTTTGATCTACCCCAGTCCGATGGAATGCCTAGGTATTTTCCTGTTTTATCAAGTATGGGAACTCGGAGTTCACTAGCCAGATTTTCTTTTAGACATGTAGGACAATCCTTGCTGAAAAAGATACCTGACTTATTTCTATTTATTTCTTGTCCCGTGGCTAGGCAATATTGGTTCAATATGTTAGCCAAGTTCTGACATTCTCTAATTGTGCCATCAAAAAAGAAAATGGCATCATCAGCGAAAAACAAATGGGAGAGAGTAGGACACGACCTGTTTAGTTTGATTCCCCGCAGATTCCGATATCAATTGCTTGCTTGATGAGAGTTGATAGGAGATTAGCTAGCAGATGAACAAATAAGGGGACAAAGGATCCCCTTGACGAAGTCCTCGTGTTGGGTGGAAGTAAGGTAGCTGCTCGCCATTGAATTTGATCGATAGATACTGTTGAGATACATTGTGAAACCCATTGAATCCATATAGGATGGAACCCTAGCTTGAGTAAATAGGCCATTAGAAAATCCCATTCCACTCTATCATATGCCTTTTGCATATCCATTTTTAATATTGCTGGAAAATTCCTTCGTCGTTTTCGAATTCGAATCTGATGGAGAATCTCTTGAACCATGAGGACGTTGTCCTGGATTTGACGTCCAGTAACAAATGCGGTTTGCTCCGTAGATATTATGTACGGCAATAAGGGCTTTAGCCGATTTGCTAGGATCTTGGATATGATTTTATAGGCAAATTGCATAGGCTAATAGGGCGAAAATGGCTCGGACTTTCGGGGAGTGGTATCTTCGGGATCAGGATTATAGTCGTTTTGTTAAGGTCTGGTGGCATCACACCTGATTGAAAAAACTTTTGAATTGAAAGGAAAACGTCTTCTTGAAGTGTGTCCCAGTTAGATTGATAAAACAAACCATTCAATCCATCTGGTCCCGGAGCTTTTGTGCTTCCCAATTGAAAAGCTGCAATGCGTACCTCCTCTCTGGTGACCTCCGCTGTGAGACTGGAATTCATATCATCAGTAACTACAGCTGAGCATTGTTCTAGAATGGGGTTATAATCTCTGTAGCCCACCGTTTTATAGAGATCAAAGTAGAAATCTTTGTGTCATTTCCTTCAAAGTATCCTCATCTCGCACCCATTCATGATTATTTTCCATGAGCATTCTTATTTTGTTCCTCTGCCTTCTCTGGATGGTTGTTGCATGGAAGAATCTCATGTTTTTGTCGCCACATTTCAGCCAGTTAATCCTTGATCTCATAGCCCAATATTGCTCCTTTTGCCAGAGTTTTTGAAGTTCTGTTTTGATTTGGGTTGCTGTTGTTTTATCAAAGCTGAAGTTGGTTTGGTTTGTGATCTGTTGTAGCTGAAGTTGCAAGTCTGATATTCTATTTTTGACTTTGGAAAACTTTTCCCGACTCCATCTGGTAAGTGCAGCCCCAACTGACTTTAATTTCTGTGGTAGGTCAGAATTGGAGTTGATTGCAAACTTCCATGCTTCGGCAATTATCATCTGCCAGTCCGGTTCTTGTAGCCAAAACGCTTCAAAAGATAAATGGCCTCCGTCTTCTCCTCGAAATGCTTCAGTAATTAAAAGTAAAGGGCTATGGTATGATCCTACTGCTGGTAAAGCAAATACCTCGGCTTCCGGGAATGTGATTCTCCAATCGAGGTTGCAAAGGATCTTATCCAGTCTTTCTTTTACATTTTCATCACCCTCTCGGTTAATTTGTCCAGGTGAATGCGCAACCCTTACTCTCCATGTCTAATAAGGAACAATCATGAAGAACCTCTCGGAAAGAATTCATACGTTGGAAATCTGCGGCACGCTTACCGACCTTTTCCCAGTGATAGGTAATTTCATTAAAGTCTCCGGCGCAAATCCAAGGAGAATTGTTGGAGTTTGCAATTCGTCGGAGGTCCTGCCACAGGTTTTGGCGAAGTCGGAACACAGCTGGTGCATGGAGACAAGTCACACGAATAGGTATTTTCTTCTCTAGTTCTATACACATCAGGTCTATGAGTTCCTGATTTGACTGGATCACTTTGAGAGAAATATTTTCCTGCCAGAAGATGGCCGGACCTCTGAACCAACGGGATTAACCAAAAAAGGAGTAAGGGAACTTAAGCCGCCGCTGAATTTTATTAAGCACCTCCGGTCTATTTTTGGTTTCCATTAAAAAAAGAGGTCGGGTCTTTCTTTGGCCACTAGGGCCTTAAGGGATTGAAGCGTCGGGAAGACCCTGCACCTCGAGCGGTTCCAACTAACAAGCTTCATTTTCCGTAGGTGGCTTTTGAGGGCAAGCCACCTCGGCCCCTTTGTTGTTCTCTGCAGCAATGAGAATCGGAGTGTCCATTAATTGGGTCTCATCGAAGTCCTCATCAATATGAGCTCTAGATTCATAAGGATTATATCTCCTTAACTTCTTGGAACTTCCCGCCTTGGTAAGTGCTCTTGATTGCTTCGCTTTTTTTTTTTTTTTTTTTTTTTTTTTTTTGTGATATTGGACAATAGTGTGCTGATCCTGAACACCTTTTAATTTTGCAGATGCAGGAGTTAGATCCTTCTTTAAAAAACCTAAACTAGGTTGTGGCACATGTTGTACACCTTTCATAGATTTTTCTCCCATATCATCTGACTGAAGTATTGCTGATATATGCTTACCCCCCTCTCTTTGCTGTATATCAGAACGAGTGATGTCTAGCATATCCTCCTGATTAGGTAAAACAAGGGCCATTTCGCCTATGGAAGATTGCTCTACTGTCTGTCCTTCATTATTAATTGGCCTGGTGGGATTGTCTATCGGAGGGAGTGTTGGGGCCTTAGCGATCAAGGAGGGAGGTGTCTCAGGTATCACTTCCTCTGTTTGTGCTGCTTTTTCTTGAACACCATAAAAAGTAATCCAGTAAGGACTATGTTGTTTGACTTCAGCACGCAACCATTGTCCAAAGGCCATTTTTTCCTTTCCTTCAAATTTTGCTTGAGTGAAGGGAATTTCCTCACAGTGTGCGGCATAGTGTCCCAGCCTACCACATGAATAGCAGAAGTGTGGAAGGCGCTCATATCGGAAATCTAACCATATATTCCTTCCATCAATACGAATTAAGTGCCCTATTTTTAAAGGCTGACTTAGATTTATTTCCACCCGAGCTCTACCTGCCCTGAAGTTGGAACCTTCTCTAGTGTCTACTTTAACCGTAATTACTTTCCCAACATGTCTTGCTGCTCGTCAAGCATCTCGATCCGAGCACCATTCTAGCGGTAATCCAAAGATTTGAACCCAAAAGGCACATGAGGAGAAATCATAATAATGCAAAGGTGTATTAGGAATCCATGGCTTTAAAATGACTAGGTGATTGGCGAAACACCATGGACCTCCCTCTAGGACTCTGTTTTTCCTCTTCGATGTAAATTTTGCTACATAAAGGCCGGTATCCTGTTGTGTGAGTTCTACCTTGTCGATCGCCATGTTCGTGCAAGAGTATTTTGTAATGGTTGAAGTTAACCGAAGGGTCTGATAGAATTTTACCAACTAAGATTTGTTTACATTCATCAATCTTCTCCGGCGCCGGCGGCGGGTCATCCCAAACTTCAATCTCATGATCGGCGCAAAGCCGACCTAGCCTTTTACGAGAGCGGCCAGTCGTGGGTCTTCCTCCAAGTCCTTCTCCTCCATAAATCTGGATGACGTACAGGATTGCGATGAGGCGAGAAGGCAGGTGAAGCAGGTTGCGGTGTAATTGGGGTGAAAAATGAAGGCGATGGAAAAAGGGGGTGGGTCAATGGAGATGAAACAAAGGAAGCGAGGGTTTTAGTCGAGGCGAGGAATCGAGCGAGACGAAAGGAAATTCAATTTCTACGAGACTTCAGACAGAAGAGCGAAGCTCCCAGAAGACAGACTCAGCGTGAGGAAGAAGATTCGATGGATTGAGGGTTGATTTAGGTCAAACTACCATGACGGTAGAGGGTGAGCTCTGCAAAACGAGAGAGAAAAAGTGCCCAATTCTGGTACAGTGTCAAGTGATTGACAACTGCATTAATCGCACAGTCTAGAAGACCATTGAAAGTATATTTATTTCGGCAAGAAGAAGATCACTCACATTTTACATATTATAAAGTCAAAAGAAGGCCGTTGACTATTTAAATATGTAGTCCAAATAATATACAAAAAAAAAAAGAGAACAAAAGCTTGGTGGCGTAGACCACCATAACATCGGATGGATGTGGATGGAGTCCCACGTGGAAACAATCGAACGTCCACTTCGACTTATAGTAAACGAGCGAGATAGGGAAAAGTTGTCTTCTCAGAGACATTCGATAAAATTAAAGTGATACAACGAAGATTAACGTGGCCCTTCGCGAAGATGCCGCAAACAAATTGTTTGAAATGGTTCTATTTTTTTAAACCTTTTTATTTGAATTTCAAAGGAATATAAATTTCTTTATCTCCTTATGATGTTTCATTTTCAATCTACATATTCATCAACAGATAAATATATCTTCTCATTGTTCTACCTTAATTCACAAGATTGAAATAATCTCCTCTTTGTTTTCAGTTTTTCTCACGAACCTTACTCCTCCTGTCAAGTACTTCTACATCTGTTGCTGTTAAGCTTTGGAGATTTCCGTTATGCTTTGGCTCGGAAATCTCCAAAGCTTTACAGTATTGGACGTATACTTCCAATCACCATAACTAGAACGAAGATTGGGGGACAATTAAACTGCATCCCATTTATGAGCTTTCGGCCTTGTTCTTTTTATACAATAATTCAAGGACATGGTGTTGATATCTAGTTATCCGAACATTCATAGAGCACTCTATAAGTTCCATGAACTGATTAAATCCAGATCTTCAATAACTGTTGTTAATGTTGAAGAAAATATTTGGTATAATAGATTAATCAACTCAAAATTTAATAAGTCGTGCTTTTTTCGCTCATCTTTCTATTTAGACACTCCATTTTTATATGTTTTGACCATACTATCCCTTGTGGTTTCCTTGAGCGTCTCACTTTTCCTTTTCTTCTTTTCATGCTTTTGATATTTGTTGACACTTGAATTTTTATTGACGTTGTAAGTATCCATTTATTTAAAAAGAAAAAGGAAAAAATAGAAGAAAAATAAAGCAATTAAGATATAAAAAGTGACGAAAAAGCAAGCAAATGAATAGATAGGGATGAAAGAAATTGATAATAATTAAAGAGAAAAAGAAAGAATTCGAGCGGCCGGCATGTCAAGAATTCGAGCGGCCGGCATGTCCGGCCCACTTGTCTAAAACTTTCGGCTCACCCCTTAACCCATCTCCCCATTTCCCTTCCTCTCTTTTGGCCCATTTTTATTTGTTTCCTTCAGCCCACAAGTGTGGAGGAGAGGGGGCGTGCGAGAAAGCGTGAAGGACGTGGGCAAAAAAATGGGAATCGTCCGGTTATGGTGAGGGCAGAAAACCGCATCATGGAGAGAAACGGTGGAGGCTTGAGTGGCTGTTTTACGGAGAGAGAGATACCGAGAGGGAACCGAGAAAGGCTCGGCGGTTTTGGCAAAGATCAGATCGCAGAGAGAGAATCCGAGAAAGGAGTTGCTCGCCGAGGAACGTCTTCGGCCGGAAGGGATGCCCGCCTGAAGAGGATCCTGTTCGCATAACGAAAGAAGGAGAGACGCCTGTGGGTTTTCGGAGAGGGCGGCTGTTGAAGAGGCCAAGTTGCGGAGAGCCGGAAAGTGAGAGAACCAAGGGGGAGCTGTTGGGGTTTCTTGAATCATGTATAAGAAAAATCAACAGAATAAACGCAGCGGAAACAAAGATATATTTTACACATGATTTTCCTTAAGCGTTGTTCGTGCGTTTTAATCAAAAATCTAAACATAAAAGGGAGTTAAACGAATTACCTCGCGAAGCGCTTTGAAACGAGTCGATTCCGGATGTTCTACAATTCGAGTCCCACAAGCGTCGGACCTCTAGTTCAGACACACCAACAACGAACGTCAAACGGAAGAGAGAACCTTCGGATATTCTCCACTTCGATCGTGCTAGCAATCACGTGGAAACAAACCGTCGTATCCTTGATGTATAATAGTCACGACCCAAACGCGATAACGTTCTTCTTTCTTGCGTCTCAAAGACACAAGAACACGCACACAATTTGCTCTCTATTTTCAGCAAAACATTTTCTCTCTAAAACACAAAATGCACACCCACCTTTTCTCTGTTTTTCCAACCCCTTTAAGTGTCGCAGAAACAACTCTTTTTAAACTAAAAATATAAACCGATCAGCAACGGTTACTGATCGATGGATGATTAGCAACCGTTGCTGATCGTCCCCACTCATGCACGAACAATCGTGCATGAGCGGTTGCTCACACACGAGTTCGTGCATGAGCGGTTGCTCATGCACGACTTCGTGCATGATGGTCAGCAACTGCTGACCGTTCATGCACGGTTTCGTGGATGATGGTCGGCGGTTGCTGACCATCCAAGATTTCATGCATGTGCTTCGTGCACATGCATGAAGCTTTATATATATATATAATTTATTAAAAAGTATTAATTAATTAATTAAATGAACACATAATTAATTAATTAATTCCTTTAGTGCATATATCTAACAATCTCCCACTTGCACTAAAGCCAACTTGTTTAGTATGTTAACATATATCCACTTTGGGCATGCGTGTGCATCATATGCAAGTAGGCTCGTGACTATAATACAAATTAAATTAAATCTCATTTAATTTAATTTCAAATCGACTCAATTCGATTGCAGTAATTGCAAACATATTTGCAATAATATTTCTCTTGTTCCACGTCATCCTAGTTGTTTATGGTTTGTGACATCCCTAGGTTCATCACTAAGCTGGTAGTAAGACTTGTACTAACACTTTAGTACTTCCAAAAGAATTAATTGTCCCGATTAATCTTTTAGGTCCTACAAGCCACGATTGACATCTAGCAATATGTCATGGCTACCCGATAGTGTGAATGCTTTAAGAACATAATGAACCTGTCAGCTTTGGCTACAGTGCAATTCAATCCCTCTCCGTCTTACTATGTCCCGATCAAACAAAGACCATGGAATATTTGTCAAGTCATTAATTCGATCATATGCACAAATCTAATTGACATGCATTTTATTCGAGACATAAACAATTTATTCTCGATTACAACCCCGGCCGAGGATTTCAATACAGTGTCACAATTAGATCGCATAGGACGTCATTATCATACCTTGCATATAACAAGGAGATTCCATATTGCGCACATGTGTAACTTCGTATATGAACAAACTATGACCATCAGGTATAAAGACGGATCGACGACCCGGCATTATGTGCACCCGTGAACCATAGTTGTTCAATACACAAGTTAACACTGTGCCTCGGTCTAAGGATTATTTACACAAGACCAAAGCATGAACAATTAGACATTGACCACGCTAAAAGCTTCCATGTTGCTAATCGTTCCATATGCGTCACGTTCAGTGAATTTGTCTAATACAAAACACTTGTGTTCTAACTCAGGCATCATAATACCCAATGACATGTGACTCATCATTCCCTTAAGTATCTAATACTTAATGGCGAGTTAAGAACACCGGTCTCAACGGGATTATTAATATCCACTTAATAATCCATCGGCGGGGAACAATTTAAAGATTCAGTCTAACTATGAACGTCACATATATTCTTGACGTCTCAAGAATAGGTCTAGTTGCAACGATCTTATGGAATCATTCATCAATATAAAATAATTGGACAAATGAATGAATACGTCGTTGCCATTAATTAAATAATAATAATGAAAGTACAAGCTTGAAATCCCTAATATGTAACTATTACATAGTAGCTTTAAGGCATACATCCAACAATTTCCCAGTTGCACTAAAGCCAACATGCAGTACCTCAAACCCATTTTGTCAATATGTCTTTCAAAGAAGACGAGGTAAGGCCTTAGTGAAGGGATCGCCACGTTTCTCTGAGGCAATTTTCTGCAAGACGATATCACCTCTCCCAACAATTTCTCGATGAGATGGAAGCGTCTCTCAATATGCTTGGACTTACGAGTGAGACCTTGGTTCCTTAGCTTGAGCTATCGCCCCATTGTTGTCACAAAACAATGTGATCGGTTGCTCAATTGAAGGAACGACTCCAAGTTCTGAAATGAACTTCTTCATCCAAGCGGCTTCCTTTGCGCCGAAGTATGCTACATACTCGCCTCGGTGGTGGAATCGCGAGTTATGCTTTGTTTGGAACTTTTCCAACTAACTGCACCACCATTGAATGTGAAGACAAACCCAGACGTAGACTTATAATCATTAGGATCCGATTGAAAATCGGAATCGGTATAAGCTACAACTTTAAATTCTCCTTCTCCATATATCAAGAATAAATCTTTAGTCCTTCGCAAGTACTTAAGAATATTCTTGATTGCTATCCGGTGCTCTTTCTCGGATCGGGCCCGATATTTGCTAGTAATACTTACAGCATGCGCAATATCAGGTCTAATACATAGCATAGCATACATTATGCTTCCAATAGCGGATGCATATGGTATCTTTGCCATCCGCTCTCTTTCTTCAGGAGTGTTGGGACACATCTCCTTAGAAAGACGGATCCCTTGCCTAAAAGGCAATAATCCTCTCTTGGAACATTGCATGTTAAACCGTGTTAACACTTTGTCTATGTACGTAGATTGTGAGAGGCCAATCAATCGTCTTGATCTATCTCTATAGATCTTGATACCTAAAATGTAGGTTGCCTCTCCTAAATCTTTCATGGAGAATTTCGTGACAAGAATAGTTTTATCGATGATATCATTGGTACATCATTTCCAATCAAAAAGTATATCATCGACATACAAAACCGAAATGCAATTGCACTCCCACCGATCTTCTTATATACACAAGGTTCATCTGGATTTTTGATGAAGCCAAACGATTTGACTACCTCATCAAAACGGATGTTCCAACTTCTAGAGGCTTGTTTGAGTCCATAAATGGATCTCTTAAGCTTACACACCTTATGTTTTTCACTATTGGATTCAAAACCCTGGGGCTGTTCCATATAGATGTCCTCATCGAGAAATCCATTTAGAAAAGCCGTTTTGACATCCATCGGAATATCTCATAATCAAGGTGTGCAGCTATAGCCAACATAATCCGAATGGATTTTAGCATGGCCAATTGAGAAAGTTTCGTCATAATCAATTCCTTCTTTTGACGATATCCTTCGCCACCAGCCGTGCTTTGTAAATTCCAATTTGACCTTCAACATTCATCTTCCTCTTGAAGATCCATTTACAGCCAATTGGTACAATACCATCAAAGTGTGTCAAGGTCCATACCTCATTGGAATACATTGAGTCCATTTCGGATTTCATGGCTTCTAGCCATTTACCGAATCGATGTCCAACATCGCCTCCTCATAGGTTTTAGGATCACCGGGTTGATCACTATCATTCACAATGAATAATGGTTCAATATGATCAACCGAGTGTCTATAACGACGGTGGGCGAGACATTCTCGCACTTCTCCTAAGAGGTTGTGTATTAGAAGCTCCCACTAAATCGCAGATTGGTATCGAACTCGGTTGTTTGATACTTCATTATTTTATTCTTGTAAGACTATTTTCCGCCAGCACCACTTTCTTGGATGAACCGATTCTCCAAGAAAGAAGCGTGCTTGCATACCAAAATTCTTTGGTCTCGAATGAAAATAGAAATAATATCCAAGAGTTTCCTTTGGATATCCAATGAAGCGACCTTGTTCAGATCTTGCCTCCAATTTTTCCACTTTCAGCTTTTCACAAAAGCTGGACAACCCCAAATCTTAATATGATTAAGACTAGGTTTCCTACTATGCCATATCTCATAGAGCGTAGTTGGAACAGATTTGGACGGCACTCTATTCAGTATATATGCAGAAGTCTCAGGGCATATCCCCAAAGGGATATTGGCAAATCGGTGTAACTCATCATAGATCGTACCATATCTAATAAAGTACGATTTCTTCGTTCGAGATACACCATTATGTTCTGGAGTTCCAGGAGGTGTCCATTGTGATAAAATGCCATTCTCTTTAAGAAAGTCCAGAATTCGGTACTAAGGTATTCACCTCCTCGATCGATCGAAGAGCCTTAATACATTTTCTTGTTTGTTTCTCAACTTCAGCCTTGAATTCCTTGAACTTTTCAAAGGATTCAGATTTATACTTCATGAGGTATAAATAACCATACCGTGTGATCATCGTGAAGGTAATGAAGTAATTATAACCACCTCTAGCAGATTCATTAATTGGTCCACATACATCCGTATGTATTAATTCTAATATGTCAAGCTCGCGCACTTTGTCCCACAAAGGTGCTTTGGTCATTTTCCTAGAAGACATGCCTCACAAGTCGAGTATGACTCAAAATTTGAAGGATCAATGTATCCATCATTACTCAACTTGTTAATTCTCGTCTTCTCCAATATGACCTAATCGAAGATGCCAAACATACTTTTTATTTGGACCGTCTCTAGGGCGTTTATTAGTTATGGCATTTATATCAATTCTATTTTGCTTATTGACATTGGTAATCGCATTACCGGACATTGTAATGGTATAAAGATTGTTGGTTAATAAGCTAGAACCAACACATATTCTATTATGATAAATAGAACATACATCATCAGCAAAAGAAAATTCATAATTCTCTTTACCCAAACGAGGTATAGAGATGATGTTCTAACAGCATTCTTATAATGCAAACAGTTCTTTAAAACCAATACATGTCCAAAAGGCAAACATAAACGAAAAGTCCCTATAGCTAATGCAGCAACTCTTGCTCCATTGGCAAACATCAGGACAATCTCATTTCGCCCTAGCATCCTGCTTATTTCCAGATTCTGCAAAGACATACAAATATGTGAAGTTGCAGCAGAATCTAGAACCCATGAGCTGGATTTAGCACTAACCATAAGATTAGTTTCAATAAGCATAGACACCATACCTTCATAAGGTCGGTTCTTGGGCTTGACCTTCAAGCTCGCGAGTACCTCTTACGAGTTCCTCCTCCAGTGCCCTTTGACACCACAAGTAATGACATTTCCCTTTATCAATCATGGGCTTTGGTTGCACAATAGGTTTGGCGAGGCCTCTTCCATTTATTCTTCTTTAAAACAGTCTTACCCTTTGAAGAAGAAGCCTTAGCCATAGCCACTACATTTGGCCTCGTGTTATGCATTTCCTTCTCATAAACTACCAGCATGCTATGTAACTCCGCAAGAGTTTTATCCATCTTATGCATGTGGAAGTTTTGGACAAAACCAGAGAAGGAATCGGGTAAAGATTGGAGGATCAAATCCACAGCTAACTCATTATCCATAATGAGATTCAGCCTAGCCAATTCTTCAATGTGCCCAGATCATTTTCAAAGCATGATCATTAACAGATGATCCTTCAGCCATCCTCATACGGTACAATGCCTTAGATATCTCATATCTAGAGGTTCGACCATTCTCATCAAAGTATTCCTTTAAGTGCAAAATGATCGACCCAAACATCTTCCATAGATTCATACTTCTTCGTAATTCATTATTCATAGAAGCAAGCATATATGACCTAACTTTTAAGTCATCGTCACGCCACTTATCATAAGTGACACGCTCCTCTGGGTCCCACCCTCGGGAAAGCGAGGTTGGCATCTTTTTATCAAGCACATACCCAATTTTTTTCTGAATTGAGAACAATTCTCAAATTCCTCACCCGGTCAGTGAAATTGGGTCCGGTCAAACAATTCTTGTCAAGTATAGAAGCGAGTGGGTTTGTGGTCACCATTTTCAGAGTAATAATATATCTGTTGCAGAAAATAAATTGTTAGCCGTTGTATCTTTCAAAGTAACTATTTCATTTTGGCCTTTAAATGAAATAGATCCTCCCACTAAATTTATATTCGAATCCCATACTCCTTAAGATGGGAAGCGGTAATCTTTGTTGGGTAAAGATTACTAGTGGGGATTAGAGTCCCACCAGTCCAAAGTCCACCTCACCTAACAGTTATTAGTGTCCTATGAACTTAGTGAGTGAACCAGCTTGTTCAACGCATCATATGCGAGTCCCAATCATAACTTCGGCCTCTAGACCATGAAAGCCTCACCTAACTTGATTATTGGCATCACGATCATAGTTAAGTCTAGCCCATCGTCTCATGCAAGTATTGAAAACACAAATCATTCCCTCACCCGACGTTATTAGAAATCATTTGGCTCCAACCCCACAAAGCATCATATGCATAATGGAGTGGTCCAATATTATAAATGGTAATTAACCCCTATGTATCCATAACAGGTTAGTTAACCACTATAATATTGGATCAAACCACGACGATGGAAGGCCACGAGTTCGAAACCCGTTTCGACTTAATATTCTTTGTAAGGAGATTTGGGTCGTTATTAACGGTCTCACTTTGCACATTAACCGGTTTAACATGCACGATATCATAAACACAATAAATAAATAGATATCATATAAACATCTATCCTATGTGGTGATCATGGAATTATGGTTCAATGGGTCTCGAGCCAAGAGACCCATTTAGCCATTTTAATGTTTTAATTGTATGGACCTGCTCTTCACTTTTTCTTCAATCTTTGGACTCTTCAAAGACCGGGCCCAAAGAGCTCACCGGTTTAATGGCTCCTCCAATGGCTCCTCCTCTCTTATAGTATTTACATCAACAATTGAAATACTAAACTATACTAAAAATTACATATCAAGAAAAATTAAAAGTAAAATAAAAGGAAGGACGCAGCCTCCATTTAATAATTACATCCCCAAAAAGAATACCTGTAATCATCATACATTCATCCATACAACAATCACAACAATTATGGATTTTTTCCATGATCACCACCCTTCCTTACGAGCCATAAATTCAAAATTTAAAGCTCTGAAGGCATGCATAAA
Organism: Eucalyptus coolabah; assembly: GCA_014182585.1. Taxonomy (NCBI): domain Eukaryota; kingdom Viridiplantae; phylum Streptophyta; class Magnoliopsida; order Myrtales; family Myrtaceae; genus Eucalyptus; species Eucalyptus coolabah. The sequence goes on from CM024622.1 coordinate 24,871,055, forward strand.
ATTTTGCATATCATTTGCAAAATATAAACATCAAGTATAACAAGTTACGGATTTTTGATTCAAAATTGATTTAGTTCTAATTTTTGCTTAGTTGATTAAATTTATCACATAAACCAATCAACTTCTATAGGCCACATAAGAGCAAGAGAACCAATTCTCTTAACAAAAGTAAATTGGCCATTAGAACGCAAAAATATATTTGAACTATAAATCAATTAAACGCACGAAAACGCCTAAGGTTGGCTCACGATACCCTTTGTTGGGGTTTCTTGAATCATGTATAAGAAAAATCAACAGAATAAACGCAGCGGAAACAAAGATATATTTTACACATGATTCTCCTTAAGCGTTGTTCGTGCGTTTTAATCAAAAATCTAAACATAAAAGGGAGTTAAACGAATTACCTCACGAAGCGCTTTGAAACGAGTCGATTCGGATGTTCTACAATTCGAGTCCCACAAGCGTCGGACCTCTAGTTCAGACACACCAACAACGAACGCCAAACGGAAGAGAGAACCTTCGGATATTCTCCACTTCGATCGTGCTAGCAATCACGTGGAAACAAACCGTCGTATCCTTGATGTATAATAGTCACGACCCGAACGCGATAACGTTCTTCTTTCTTGCATCTCAAAGACACAAGAACACGCACACAATTTGCTCTCTGTTTTCAGCAAAACATTTTCTCTCTAAAACACAAAATGCACACCCACCTTTTCTCTGTTTTTCCAACCCCTTTAAGTGTCGCAGAAACAACTCTTTTAAACTAAAAATATAAACCGATCAGCAACGGTTCTGATCGATGGACGATCAGCAACCGTTGCTGTCGTCCCCACTCATGCACGAACAATCGTGCATGAGCGGTTGCTCACACAGTTCGTGCATGAGCGGTTGCTCATGCACGACTTCGTGCATGATGGTCAGCAGCTGCCGACCGTTCATGCACGGTTTCGTGGATGATGGTCGCCGGTTCGACCATCCAGATTTCATGCATGTGCTTCGTGCACATGCATGAAGCTTTCTATATATATATATATATATATATATATATATATATAAAATTTATTAAAAAGTATTAATTAATTAATTAAATGAACACATAATTAATTAATTAATTCCTTTAGTGCATATATCTAACGGGAGCTTCGGCTGGTTTGGGTTTGTGGGAGGAGACCGCCGAGCTCGAACCGGAAAGGAAGGGAAAGAAAGGAGGGGCGGGCGCTAGTCCGGAGGCAAGAGGTCAAGCGTTCGGCCATTGAAGAAAAGAAACCGAGAGAGCGTGGTCTAACGGAAGGGGATTCTCTGCTGAAAGAGTGGGGGCTGGACGCTCTTGGAGGCGAGAGAAAGGTAGAGGGGGTGTGTCACTTTTTTTTTGGAGGGGATCGGAAGAAGAAAGGCCAGCGACGAGAGGGTGCCTCGTAAAAAGAGGATTCGGCTGGAAGGAGGATCATCTGCGTCGGTCATCGGAGGTGGCCGCCCTGGATCTCGTCACCGTTCGTCGCCTTTTCATCGTTCCGTTCTGCCCAGCGTCAAAAGCGTTGCGGAAACCAGACACGATGCGTCAGAAGACGGGCCCAACCCACTCATGGGGATAGCCAATCACATTTCGTCTTCGAAGTCGGGTAATCTCTCGGTTGCTTTTTTTTGCCGATCTTAGGATATATGGCTTGATGATCAATGCCCTAACCAAGTTAGCGTGTAGTTCATTCTGTTTTAGGTTCGTTTTCTTTGAGTCTTATGTTCCAATGCTGTGCGAGAGCTATGTCGGAGTGGAAATCACGTTTGCCGATCACTCGTGAAATCCATAAGTCTATTTCCGCATGTTTCTTTTTCTTCATGTCCTCCGGATTTTGTTCGTTAAGTTGCGGTAAAAGAAAAGGAAAAAAAATTGCAGCCTCCGACGGGTGGTAGTTGGAATAGTGTTGTTTTACGTGACGGTTGAAGATGGCGGTCGACGGCGGAGAAATGGTGGCGGCCGGTGGTGTTGGTTTCTGGTTCGGGAAGAAGAAGAAGCGAGTTGCGGGCGTTCATGGGCTGCGCGTTTTTTTTTTTTTTTTGGGGTGGGGGTGAGGTTGAAGATGAAGGGAATAAGACAAAGAGAAAAGAAAAGAATAAAAAAATCAAATAAAAAAGGTTGGGCGTAAGTCTTGTTCATGGGCTAGGAGTGTGTGGGTTAGCGGAATTTCAATGGGAAGTGGGCTTAGAATAAAAAGCGTTGGGCCGACAAGAAGTGAAAATGGGCTGGAGGTTGGGTGATTTTTGTTCTAAAAAAAATTAGAGGGCCTATTTCATTTATTCTGCGTGGGCCTTAGGACTGCCCGATTTAAGTCCAACCCGGACCGATAGGGTCCGGTCGGGTCTCTTGGCCCGGTCCGAATTTCTTTTACATTAATAATAATAATAATAAAAATAATAAAAATAAAAATAAAAATAAAAATAATAAAAATAATAAAAATAATAATAATAATAATAATAATAATAATAATAATAATAATAATAATAATTAATGTTGAAAATTTTAAATCAGAAAATTTATTAAAATTAACAAATTTTGGAAATCACTAACAAGTTTTAGAGAATTTAGGAAATCATTAAAAAAATCTAGAGAAAATTAGAAAAATTATTTAAATTTTTCAAATAATTCTAAAAAAAACTTCAAAAAAAAAATTTCAATTAGAAAACCTTTAGAGATTGAAACCTAAAATTGGACAAGTTTTTAAGGCTTTACAAGAGGATTCTTTGTTTTGATTGCCTTTTATTCTTAGAGACAATATTTGGATACTTGTGTGTTTTCTTTCACGATTATAATTAATTACGTATTTTAATATTTGGGTAGTTACTATCTTGTTTTAGAATGGTTAAGATGAACATTAGATTTCTTTTGGATAGGTTGGCATGGTGTTAGTTAGCATGTGATTAGGTAAGGTACAAAAACGACATTAGCATCAAAAACCTGAGTTTAGAATCTCTGATTGTATAGATAGTAAAATATTCTCCTATTACTAGGATTCTAGTCGATTTCAAAAGAGCTAGTGGCGACTCCTTAGTCAAAATTTGTATAGGCTTAAATCAATTAAAATCTTGAATGCTTGATGTCGCGTGAGGTACAAGCTTGGAAGAACCTAAGTTAATGAAAAGCCGTCGGTCTGGAGTTGAGAATACCCTTAAATCTAACTCTCTCCTCGATTGAATAGATAGGGCTGAGAAAAGCAGTTATGGGCTTAAAAACCAAGACCGATAGGGTCCACATCAGCTAGCTGGGCTTAGCTGTCTTCATCGCTATCAACAACATCGGGCCGAGCATGTCTCTTCCATACTTTATTTTTCTGTTATTCAGAAATTGGATGTGAGATTGCAAGCTTTTGAGGGAGAGGGTTTTGTAGAAACGAGGTTTAGGAAATTAAAAAAAAAAATGAGATAAGGCTAGGTGTGAAGTGACTTAGGATTGAATAGATTTGGTCGATAAAAGCAGTTGTCGGCTTAAAAACTTGAACCGAGAGAGTCCGCGTCAGCTTAGCTGGGCTGGGTCCTTTGACCCAATCCGATTTTCTTTTTGTTGATATTAAAGAATTAATTTAAAAAAAAACTCATAATAAAAACTGGTGTTGTTATTGGATACGCTTGCAATTATATCTTCTCGAAGATAAACGGGTGGCGTGTCATGTTTTGGGATGGAGTAACATCATTGACGTTGCTGGCCATTGTGTTATGTGCCATGCCAGAATCACCGTGCTAGCTCATATACATGCCGCAAATATTGGAGAAGGCTGAGTCATAAATATTAATGAGAAGGTCCTTTGGATTGTTCTAATTGACCTTCGAAGACTGTATGTGTCCTTATTGCCGCTTTGCTACTTGATCGGGCACGATCAACAACAATTGCTTTTGATTAATATTGGTGGGATGGTAGTATCACTTATTAATCTTGGCAGTTGTCTGATGAAGATTGACCATATTAGTCTTGGTGACATCCAAAGCCACATCCAAAGCGGTGGGAGCCCACCAACCATGAATGGGGGTCATCAAATCGAGTCAAGTGAATCGGGTTGAGGGACAAATCCCTACCCAAATTTCTCGCCCGATTTCCTGCACTTTCTAGTCGCCAAGACTAATATGGTCAATCTTCATCAAGCAAGCCAAGACTAATAAAGGCCATCCCACCAATACTGATCAAAAGTAATTGTCGTCGACCGTGCCGGTCAAATAGCAAAGCGGCAACAAGGACGAATATAGTTTTCAGAAGGTCAATTAGAATAATCCAAAGGACATTCTCATTGATATTTATGACTCCAACATTCTCCAATATTTGTGGCGTGTATATGAGCCGGTGTTGTGATTTTGGCATGGCACATAACACAACGGCCAGCAACGTCAAAGATATTACTCCCTCCCAAAACATGACATGCCACCGTTCAATCTTCGAGAAGATGTAATTGCAAGTATATCCAATAACGATATCAATTTTTTTTTTTTTTATTATTTTTTTAATATCAACAAAAGAAAATCAGATTGAGTCAAATAGTCCAATCCAACTGAGCTGATGCGGACCTTATTGTCCGGGTTTTAGGCCCACAAGCTTTGCTTTTCTCAGCCCAATCTATTCAATCCTAACCCACTTAACACCAAGCTCATTTTTATTATTTCCTAAACCTTGTTTCTGCAAAAACCCTTCTCCCCCCCAGAGCTTGCAATCTCACATCCAATTTCTGAATAATAGAGAAAATAAAGTGTGGAAGAGACATGCTCGGTCCGATGTTGTTGATAGCGACGAAGACGGGCTAAGCCCGGCTAAGCTGACGTGGACCCTATCGGTTTGAGTTTTTAAGTCCACAACTGCTTTTCTCGGCCCAATCTATTCAATCGTGACCCACTAACACCTAACCTTATCTCATTTTTATTATTTCTTAGATCTCGTTTCTGCAACCCCTCTTCTTCCCCCAAACCCTGCAAACTCACACACAATTCCGGAAGAACCGAGAAGATAAAGTGGAGAAGAGACATACTTGGCCCGATGTTGTTGATAGCGACAAAGACGGCCGTGCAATTCGCTTTCGCTCCCGCTCTAGTCGCATTTTCATCAAAACTTGATTCATCCTCGCCCTCAATGATCTCCACCTTCACTCCATTTTCATCTTAATTTCTCTCCTCTCCAGCCCTCTCTCCTTTCCCGCAACCCTCAATCCCATAATAAACTCCCTCATAATTCCTAGTATAGATTAAACCCCTGTAAGACACCGACCGAAATTCACTCACCCTCTTTTATGTTGGGGATTTTGTTGGGTGTTATTTATCAATAGAAAACCCCTTAAGACTGTAATTCCCTCCCCTAACAGAAAAAACTATTGACTCAACACCCACAAGTATGCATAATTACATCAACAATTTACGAGCGCCACATGAGATTCACTATTTCGCCAAAGCCTCTTCCCGTTTAGCAATTTACTTCGTCTATTGTGAGATAAGGCTAGCTGTTAAGTGGCTTAAGATTGAATAGATTGGGTCGAAAAAAGCAGTTATGGGCTTAAAAACTTGAGCCGAGAGAGTCCGCATCAGATTAGCTGGGCTGGGCCCTTTGATCCGATCCGATTTTCTTTTTGTTGATATTAAAAAGTTGATAAATAGAAAACTCATAATAAAAACTGGTGTTGTTATTAGATACGCTTGCTATTATATCTTCTCGTAGATAAACAGGTGGCGTGTCATGTTTTGGGAGGGAGTAACGTCGTTGACATTGCTGGCCGTTGTGTTATGTGCCATGCCGTAATCACCGCACTAGCTCATATACATGCTACAAATATTGGAGAAAGCTGAGTCATAAATATTAATGAGAAAATCCTTTGAATTGTTCTAATTGACCTTTTGAAGATTGTATGCGTCATTGTTGCCGCTTTGCTGCTTGACCGGCACGGTCAACGGCAATTGCTTTTGATCAATATTGATGGGATGGTAGTATCCCTTATTTGTCTTGGCAGTTATTTGATGAAGATTAACCATATTAGTCTTGGCGACATCCAAAACCACATCCAAACTAATGAGAGCCCACCAACCATGAATGCGGGTCATCAAATCGAGTCAAGCAAATCGGGTTGAGGGACAAATCCCTACCCAAGGGCTAACTCAGCCCATGATTCAAAAGAGCCCATAGCCCACAAATTAAAGAAAATAACCACACAAGCAGTTATTTTGAGGGTTACTTCTTAAAAAGAGAAAAGAACATGTTTTTTTTTTCTCTAAGTGCTTAAAAGTATAGGATTATGTATCCTAAAAGAAATGAAGAAAAATGAAAAGGCTCTCTTCTTGTGAAGAAAATTATTTCCACTTGATCTCTCTCATGATGATGCAATAAGTGCATTTAATTCGTGAAGAATAATATACGTTCCGTTGCATGATGTACTTTTCAATCAGTGATACAAAGTACTTTTGGCCCTTTTGTGCATGCGGTTTGATGTTACTTGATAGTTCGAGTTTAGAATTTTGAAATTAGTTTCCTTAAAAAACAAAAAACCCATCGTTCAACTTCTTGAAGAACAGGGTGTGGCTTTTAACTTGGCAGTAGATGCCACTCATCTCCTCATTTGAGGGTCTAAGATGAGGCTAGAATATGAGATCTCAAAATAAAACATGCAAAACAAGGAATAGAAAGTAAGGGAAAGACCTCGATAGCAATTTTACCTGTGGGGAGCTTTAGGCGAAAAAACTTCTCCGAAAAATTAATGGCAATTATATCTGCCTATGTAGATACTAGGAACAAACTATTACAAAACTTTATATTGAGACATAGGATTCATACGAATCAATAGCTCCCTCAGAAGCTCGTTACTACTTTTTCGAACCAAAAGACCTTTTTCAACCAAAAAAGCAAAAGAACCAAACGAACGTTTTTGAGCAAAAAAAAGAAAAGTTTAGAGCACCATTAAATAGAACCACCTCATCCACTACCACTGCCACTAGATTGTTTTATCCCTGTATCCTGGCATTCCTACTCAACAGGGGACCAATACAGGGTAGCCGCCATTTGGGGGGCCGATTAGGACTCACATTTCCCCCGAACGAGGGATTGATGTGGGGATAGCGTTCATCGACCTAGTTTTGCAACCATATCCATATATGCAATCTTCTACCGCTAAAAGACAAGAAGCCGAAGTTTTAGAGGTAACAAGGTGGAATTCCATGAGTGTTATGTTTAATCAGTAACTCATTTTAGTACTTATCTGGAATCTAAGTAATCACAGTAAAAATTCTTAGTAACAAAAAAATTTGAGAGTCATACCAAAGACATTTTTATTCCGGGACTAAAAGTTTTATATAGTCAGCAAACGTTTCCAGATACTTAAAAACTCGTTCAGGAAACATAACTACAAAAATCATTTTTAAATAGAAATTATACTGAAGAATAGGTTCTTATCCCTACTAAATTAGACACCCGAAGTCGGAAAAACTAGAGAAACTAATGTCTCGTTTGATTCGTTAACCCAGCAATTCAGGTTTGCTCTTCAATGTTTCCGTCTGTGGAAGTCCGTTGGCACATTAGACATATCGGTCACAACTCTGTATGAGCCAATTCATTAGCAAAGCATTTCCAGCTGAAACGTAGGGGCCAAATGCGGTCTACTTCTTGTTGTGTAATGGAGGCTTTTCTGCAATCCTCTTGTTGCAGTCTTCAAAATCCTTAAATAGATGGATTAGGGGCAGTTCTCGGTAGCTGGATTCTTAGCGCAGTTCACGCGTGTTGCCGTCATAAGTTCCATGTCATGTTAGAGAAAATTGACTTGGGATGCATTTGCAAAGAGTAGTGTAGACATCATTCATCCACCATTTCTATTGAAATAAGATGACATTACAAAGTTGGTCTTGAGCAGTGCTCATTAGCATAGAACACACGATATAAACTAATGCCACTATCACAACATTATAATAGGATAGAGACGATCCGCAGAGGCGACAGCTAAGGCACTTGGTCCGATTGCCGTGGGTGGTCATATTGGTGTAGCCTTTGCTGCACAAAACCTTCTCATTTTTAGTTAAATACACAAAACCTGCTCGACGAAATGTTTTTGAGTTGCAGTCTTGAAATATTTCCTCTTATTGTTCTATCTGAAAACGTAATGGTGTGTTTGCGTGATGTTAACTAAGCTGTAAGGTAATTAAACATGATTTTTGGTATATTTCATAGCTACTACAGATGTGTTGTTGAAAATGTACTAGTGTGTTTGCATTATGTTAGCCGAGCCGTGAGTCATTAAACATGATTCTTAGGAATATTTCATATTTGTTGCTCATATAATTTTACAGTAAAAAATGAAACCAGAAAAAAAAAAAAGAAGAAGATTTTCAAGTAGATCTTGGAACTGGACCGGTAAAACATGGTAGGTTTTACATCTGGTTTTAGGGAAAACATGGTAGGTTTTAAATTCCTAAAAATGGGAGTCGGTTATAGAAGGTTAGGTTCTAAATTTCAGGTTTGGAACCTCCCTATCTAGGAACCGATCACCCTTAATCACTATAACCCATTTTGAAAGGTACCTAGTCATGCAATTGAAAAGTAATTACTATGATCGTAACTAATAATAGAGTGGCCAAGGAAACTAATCTTGAGAAGCTTGATGCTTATCTTCTCTAAATATTAATTTCTTTTACGTAATTGAAATGCACAGTAAAAACAACGCACTCTTGGACTTAAAAGCACAAGAAAGTTGTTTTTGGATGATCTGAAACAAGCATGTGGGCTTACAAATGCGGACGAACTTCTCCTTCACATTGGTCAAATGTTGGGTGTTGGTGACGCGAAACAAGAAGTTAGGATAGTTGTCATGATTAACACAGTTTGAAGGGTTGGTTGTGCCAATAGCCAGAATTGCTGCGGGAACTTTGCACTCACGGGACTCCTCCATCACTGAAATTCCAAGTAGAAAGATGCATGAGCACGAATAGGGATCACTGCTATATATGGATGCATGAATAGAGGGTAGGTAACAATTAATCAAATTCCCATTTAGATTAGATGGGTCCTTAATTCCCACTAGGGTGGGGTTGCTAGGGCGGATATATATTCGTGGGGCCGATGCATTAAGAATGCATTTGGCGGCATGGCGCCGGAGCATTAAACTCGGTCCAATTCCATCGTTTGGTCCAATTTGATGGTTGAACCTTATGAATAAGGGACTGGGAAATTAAACGAGTTTCTATAATGATGTTATAAGAAAGAAATGCTCCTAAGAGAGGTTTCGGAAAGTATGGGCGGCTGTTGAAACAAGGATTGCGATGAAGCAATCTTTGTCTCTTTTCCAATCAATTTGGCTTAGGCTAAGGAGCGCGACAATTGCTAGTGGTTTATACGGTCACGTTCCACACATCAAGTAGGATATAGAAAGTCTAGAAATTTTTTATTAAGTTAGATTCGTAGGTAATTAGTCTAGACATTCCATGATCAAATGCAGCCAAAGTCATGTTCAGTGCTAGACTTGAGAGCGGTAGCGACAAACCATAGCCATCGCGATGAGATGCAATGCCTTGTCTCTTGAGGTTAGCGTTCTGAAAATGTGGCGAATGTTTAGCTTTATTTGTTTCACCAAAAATGAATTTGTGTGAAAAATATTTTCTCAAAAATTGATCGCTCGTTTTGCTTATAAACAAAAATTATTTTTATCGTCCAAATATGTATAAATATAGATTGTAGTCAACAATGAAAATATTCCTAATTGTATAATTTTTGTAAGCGATATAAGGGATTGATTTGAGAAAATTGTTTTCAAAATTAATTATTTTACATGAAACAAATGGAGAATTAGCTGCCATTTATATGGTAACAAGGGATGGATCTATGAGGTTAGTGTAAGATTCTATGAGACTACTATCCGATCACTCAAAAAGTTTGAACTATTAAATCATGAAATTGTTGGGGGTGTTTCATAGACTTTTAATTTTGTTTTTCAGTCAATGTAATTTTTTTTACAAAAGCATATTAGATTTTTTTTTTAATAAAAAGCACCTGAAACTTTCACAATAAGAAAATGTTGATACGTGAGTTGGACATTTTTATTTTAAAATTTGAGTACAATTTTTAATTTTGGAGGAAAAGCAAAAAAAAAAAAAAAAAACTTTCACTTTCACTTTTGCTTCTACTTAATCATAAACAAAGAAAATCTTAATTATTTGAGCACACTCTCCCATGCATAGACTATAATTTGATCTAAGCCCAATGGTCCCTTGTAATTGACCGGGTGGAGATATGGTAATTCCACACACTGTACCAATCTGCTATCCCTTCTGCCGGATTTTGCCATGAGCCCAGCCTAACTTCCTTTCTAAACCCATTGGCATCAACCACCGTTGTTGTCACACCTTTGACCACAGCGGCCGCTGGCACAACTAGCGTCACATCAACGATGAACATCATTGGCACCACCGAACCACCACATCGACGTCCATTGTTCTCATGCATGACTTGAGAACTCCCTCTTTCTTGTCTGTCCATCTTCTCTATGGCTGTTCTATTAAACGGGGTTGGTGTCAGGTTCATTGCCGATTGGAGAGACTATAAATGCCTGCCTTGAGCCTGCTAGGTTGCTGTTTACAAGCAATCACTCATCGACAAAGATAAGCCTCTAAGATGTGGAGGCTTTCCTGACGTTGTTGACATTTAAATTTTGATGACCTCTTTAGTCAATTATTGTATTAAAAATTACGAGTGGATCCCAAAACCTAAACAAAAATATCACTTGTATTATTCACATTTTGTGTTTTAAGTCATCAGATGAGTTCCCCATGATGCTATCATGGACTGATGCATGCAAAATCACTTTTTGTAGTGTAACGCCGCCATTGAAAAGCATATGGAGGATCGTCTCCCAAAGATAGCTAGCCATTCACATGAGGAAGTACTCGTGGGAAGAAATACAAAACAAGAAATAAAAAGAACCGGTTGAGATGTGGATTGATGGAGCATATTCCCGCTTCTTGCCTTTTAAAATCAAGGTTAACACCTATAAGTAGGGGTCTGTACAAACTCTCAATATACATTACACACAGAACACATTCAGAAGAGTTCTCTTTTGAAGTCGAGGACCATTAAGGTCCTTTCCCTCTACTTTTGTGTGATTGACTATTACCTAATTCAAAGGAGATCCCCATCATTTTTGAGGTCCATTGTACAGGCGTACTCTACTTTGGACTCATCGCCTATTAGCTAACTTAAATAGGGAAAGGAGAAAGATAATTTAACAATCGAGTCAGACCTTTTGACATTGGTAGATGCAGTTTTAAATCCAACGCATGACTTAGAACTTGCGGCTATTATCTTTGCTCTGAAGATTTGGAGACACTATCTGTGCGGAGAAAGATTCTAGATCTTCACGGACCATCAAAGCCTCAAGTAGACGTTCTCTCATAAGGAGTTGAACATGAGACAACGCCGATGGATAATATTGTTGAAGGACTACGACTATGATATCCTATATCACCCGGGAAAGGCGAATAAGGTTGCCGATGCTTTGAGTCAGAAGTCTTTAATTGCTTATATACTGATTAAGGAGTGGAACCTAATCAAGAGGGCTTGAGATTTGGTATTCAAGTTTGAGGTAGGCCACCTTTCAAGTCTTATGGCCACCCTTAGAATTGAACCAGATGTCCATATCAAAATCAAGTTACTCTAACCGATAGACCTAGATGTCTAGAAAATTTTGCAAGAAGACATAGATAAGAGAAAGCCTAACTTTCAAATTTTGTTGATGAAACACTAAGGGTTTGGTAACGTTTCGTTTAAAAATTGTTTATGGGAACAGAAATAGAAAAAAGTGTTTGCCATTCGTGGAACAATTTTTGAACAAAAAAATGTGTTTGGTAAACTGTTCTAGAAGTTAAAAAGAATAGAAACACGTTTGGTAAATTTGTATAATTTTTTATTTCTTTTAATTTTTAAATATTTTTATTTTATTTTTCTATTTTATTATTTATTTTTCTTATTTATTTTTCATTTTTTTCTTTTTTTTCTTCTTTGGCTGGTCGCCGGCCTCGGCCATGGCCGGTGACCGGCCGACGGCCTCGCCCAGCCACGCGAGGCTCGCAGCCCGGCGAGGCCGAGCTCGCCCGGCGCCGGCGAGGCTCGGCTCGCCCGGCCACCGCCAAGCGACGCCGACTCGGCGGTGGCCAGCGAGGCCGAGCCTCCCCCGGCCGGCGAGGCTCGGCCTCGCTCGGCCACCGCCAGGTCGGCGTCGCTGGCGGTGGCCGGGCGAGGCCGAGCCTCGCCCGAGCCCATAGCCGGCTCGGCCTCGCCCGCCGGCGAGCCTCGCCGGCGCCGGCGAGCCTCGCCGTGGTTGGGCGAGGCCGCCGGCCCTCGTCGCCGGTCGCCGGCGACCGGCCAAAGAAAAAAAGAAAGAAAAAGAAGAAGAAAAGAAAAAAAATAAAAAGAGAAGTGTTTCTAGATTTTGTTCCGTAAACAAGAAACAACTTTTTTTGTTTCTTGTTTCATTTTTTTTGTTCCCAGGTGAACAAAAAAATAGAAATTTTGTTCCTGGGAAGAAACACGGTGCAAACAAACGCACCCTAAGATTCCGAGAACGTTTGGTTATGCATGACGATGTGGAGTTTAGAGATGATATTTTATATGAAGCACATTGTAGTAGTTACAACATTCATCCTTGTAGCACCAAGATGTATCAGAATCTACGTCAACACTATTGATGGTCAAGTATGAAGGTGGACATCGCCAAGTGTCTAACGTATCAGTAGGTTAAAGCTTAGCATTGGAAACCGGGAGGACTCCTACAACCTCTTGAGATCCCATAATGAAAATGGGAGCATATCATGATGGATTTCATGACCGGACTACCGAGTAGTTAGAGAGGAAATTATTCGATTTGGGTGGTAGTCGACAGATTGACAAATTCGGCTCACTTCATTGCAATTCGAAAGGACCTTAGTTTGGATAGACATGCAGATCTGTATGTGCGTCAAGTAGTTCATTTGCATGGACTGCCGGTGACGATAACTTTAGATAGAAACCCGAGATTTACAACCGCCTTTTGGAAGAGCTTACAAAGTGCGTTAGGTACCAAACTGCTGTATAGTATGGCATATTATCCTCAGATCGATGGCTAGTCTAAGAGGACAATTCAGACCCTCGAGGACATTATGATTTTAAAGGAAGTTAAGAAGAACAGTTCATCTAGTGGAATTTGCCTACAACAATAGTTATCAGCACAATATTCAGATGGCTCATTTTGAAGTGTTGTATAGAAGAGTGTGTAGGACACCGGTGTGTTGGGATGAAGTTGGGGAGATAAAGATTATAGGCTTAGAGTTGGTCTAGCAGTCAGTGGATGCCGTTGCACTAATCAAAGGCAGATTAAAGACCGCCCAGAACAGGTAGAAAAGTTACACAGATAAGTGCTGGAGATTATTGGAATTCTGGAATTTCAAGTTGGTGATCACATTTCTATGAAAGTGTCACCAATGACGGGAACTTCGCGCTTTGGAAAGAAAGGCAAATTGAGTCCGAGGTACGTAGATCCGTTTGAAATTCTAGAAAGAATTAGGACTCTAGTGTATCGTCTTGTATTGGCGCCGAGATTGGTGCAAGTGCACAACGTCTTTCATGTGTTAATGTTGAGCAAGTACGAGCTTGACCCCCACTCACGTGCTTAATTTTGAAGAATTTGACGTGGATGACCGAGTGTCATACGTTGAAAGCCTAGTTCAAATAGTGGACAGGAAAGAGCAAGTTTTTGCATACAAAGACCATTCTAGTGGTCTGGCAACACCGTGGTATTGAAAGAGCATGGGAGGCCGAAGAGTTGATGAGGCAATTGTACCCCCACCTTTTTGCTTAAGTATTGTAATGATTTAACTTTTGAGGACAAAATTTTTATAAGAGAGGAAGATTTGTGACATCTTAAAATTTCATTTCTGCTTTCAATAGAATTAATCGGGCATTTCATTGATGCCTCTATAGAGCTGTTCTCAGAGCTAATCACTCTCGAGATAATTAGACTATTTAGGGAAGCCATTAAGGAATTTTAAGATAATAAACTTGAGAATTCGACAAAGAAACGCTATTTGACCATGTTAATCTTTAGAAGCCATTATGGCACAATTAAAATCAATTAGAGATAGAGATAAGTTAGTTCGACTGAAATGTGTGGCTAATTGTAGGTGACTCCACTAAATTGGAAAATTCTCATCGGCCGGCACTAGACTGATTTTTCTATTATTTTGGTATCCTGTGTTTGAATTTGAATCATCGAGATTTTCATGACAATCGAAAGTCGCCAATGTGTCGAGTGAGTTCATTATGGCTCGAAGAATATCGACCATGGATCAATTGCATTAAATTTTTTTGAAAACTACCCGGTAGCCTAGGTCACGCTAAAATCGAGTCAAATTGAAATTAACCGTGAATTTGAGTCCGATTTTAGAAATTGAAAGTTCTGTCATGTCATAAACATTTTAGGAACATCAACTCAGTTTCATAAGATTTTTTCTGCAAACCTATACTTTTTGGGAAAAAGTTGAGGTAGGGCCGTTTTTTTTTAGAAAACATTGAAGATTGTTTTTTTTATCGTAAAATTGGGATGCAAGTGAGATTAATTGATGTGGAAAAATATCAATTGGATTAATGAGGTGTCGGTTGAATTTATGGAAGCCAAATTGAGTGATATCAAGAACCAATTGGTGTCAAATTTGAAAGAAAACACATGAAATTCGTACGCCCCCCGCCCCTCACCAATTCAATTGAGCTTCTAGAAGGACTTTGATGGCTGATTTTCAACCAAGAGATGTAGTTGGTGGAGGGGAATGGTCAAGGTGACCAATTTGCTAAGGTTGAAGGCTTGGTAGGCCCATTGTCCCTCATCTCTCCCTCTCTCCCTCATCTACCCTTGGTAGCCTCTTCCTCCCCTTTCATTGTGCCATTTCAAACCTCTTATCTAGTAGAGAAGTTGTCGAAACAAGCCAACACGCTACCGGGACCCCACGCTGCCATTGTTTGCCGTTTTCTCCCCGCACGAGTGCCACGCACGCCACCGCACCTTGTCGCTCGACCCCGATGTTCTAGCCGCCCGTTCTATTGTCCAACCTTGCTATTCTGCTTGTCCCACTACCCAGCAAGCCTCCTGCCACCGTCGCAAGCCGCTACCACTACCCGCCCGAGCTATTGAGGCTCCATCGATCTTGTTTGCCTTAATCAACCATTGTCTCTCTTTTGTAGCCCAAAACAGAAGCAAAGTTAGTGGGTTTCAGCCAAGGGTTTAGCTCGTTTTGGCCCATTTCCCAGCCCTGAAAGCTAGGCCCGCTTTGGAGAGAAGTGAGCCCCGTTGTGTCCGTTGATTTGCACCGATCGGATCGCCGATCAAGTGAGTTTAACTCACTAATCCTCGCTTAGTAGGGTAATGACTCTTAAGGGTTGATTAGTTTATGTTAAACATGGTTTAGGTGGATAGTTAGATTAGATTAGTGAATTTAATTATTTACCGATGTATGTTAGGTGGATAGTTAGTGCGATTATGGCCTAGATGAACTCTAGTATTTATCTAGAGTGACTTGAAAATTTTCCGGGTCCATTTCGATGTTCAATTAGGCATTACATGCCTAAGTTGGATTTATTGACATTTATTTAATATTTTCTGTAATTATTTTAATTATTTTTTGAAAATTAGATTGGATAACTGGTGATTGGAATTTTATGCTGATTATTGTGGTTCAATATGTTTATTTAATTGAGCTTCAATTTGTTTCAATTTTGCATGATTGTGATTTTAGGATTTTATTCCTAAATTAATTAATTTTAGTAATTAATTGGAGAATTATCGAGCGTGGGTCTATAGCGCCAAAAATCTATTTTGGGATTACTGAAAATAGTGGAAGGTTCAAAAGTGAAAACTTTGTATTTTGGCTAAGGCCGGCCGTGTACCTACACGTGTATTTTTATTGGGCATGATAAAAATGGTAAATTGATGGTATGATCGGAATAGTATAATACAATGGCTTGATGACTTTATATGTCATCTTGGAGAAAGAACGTTATATTATGACAGCTCGATGGTTTTATATGTCATATGGAGAAGGAACAATATACTATATTATCTCAATGACTCGTATGTCTTTTAGATGATGTAATTGTCAGTAATTATGAATTATACAGACTTGCAGGAAGAGATTAAGGCCAAGGTAAGTCCTCTGACTCGTGTTGTGTTTAGTAGCCCTTAAGAACACATTTACTTCCTAGTCGGGTCTTAAGAGGTGGAACTCGCTGAGATGTCGCCTCACCCCATTATAGGATAACATTTCAGATCCATAGATGGCAGCACCTCCAGCTCCTCCTGAGCTTTTTGGTGAACTTAAGAAATTTACAGAGATAGGTATCGGCACCCTGAAGGGTTATAATATGTATTTATAGTCCACCGCTTGGGTTGATATGGGTGAACCTAAAAAGGTGCCCCATGAATACCGGGCGTGGTATCGCCACTATAGTGATGGACGAAAGGTGGGCCCAGTGTCAAAATATGATGTACCTCTATATGCATTGGAGGTTGCGTTTGGGAAGGGTACAACAGATCCTAAGGGTGGATCAGTGATAGATGCGAATGATTCCAAGTTTGAGGGTGATTTCGACTCTATGTGTATTCGGTTGTCGGCTCCAGCTGGAGCGAGGAAGATGAGAGATTTTCGAGGAGGAGGAGGACCTATAGGAGGATCCAGAGGAGTAGATCGAAAACCCCCACCCCTGTTTGTTGAATTGGCTTTGAGTAGAACCAAACTTGTTAGTTTTGTTGTATGTATATATATAACTCAATTGTTGTATATGTATATAAGTGTGATCGTTTTTCAGGTTCAAGGTTTTGGAATCTTACTTTTCTATCCCATTGTTTTATTGTTTGGGGATTATTTATATGTTTTCGCTTGCGTATTAAAATGAATGGGTTGGCGATATGTTCTCGAACGTCGCTATTTAATTGACCAGTGAGGAATGGGTGTGCGCTTGAGGATCGGGGTGTGACACTCGTCGTGGATTTCATCTTGGTCGCCATTTTGGCTTAGATTTGAACTCGAAAATAGAACATTTCTTGAATTGAATTTCCCAATGTTAATGCTCAAGCAAAATTCCAACTAGTATGCATCACATAGAGAGAGATAGATCGTGTAGTAGAGTGCCCCCACCCCCCTCCCCAATTATGGCATAACATTTCAGGTCCATAGATGGCAGCACCTCTAGCTCCTCCCGAGCTTTTTGGTGAACCTAAAAAATTTACAGAGATAGGTATGGGCACCCTGAAGGGTTATAATATGTATTGATAGTCCACCGCTTGGGTTGATGTGGGTGAACCCAAAAAGGTGCCCCATGAATACCGGGCGTGGTATCGCCACTATAGTGATGGACAAAAGGTGGGCCCAATGCCAAAATATGATGTACCTCTATGTGCATTGGAGGTTGCGTTTGGGAAGGGTACAACATATCCTAAGGGTGGATCGGTGATAGATGCGAATGATTCCAAGTTCGAGGGTGATTCCGACTCTTTGGTGTATTCAGTCGTCAGCTCCAGCTAGAGCGAGGAAGATGAGAGATCGTCGAGGAGGAGGAGGACCTAGAGGAGGATCCAGAGGAGTAGATGAAAACCCCCACCCCTGTTTGTTGAATTGGCTTTGAGTAGAACCAAACTTGTTAGTTTTGTTGTATGTATATATAACTCAATTGTTGTATATGTATATAAGTGTGATCGTTTTTCAGGTTCAAAGTTTTGGAATCTTACTTTCCTATCCCATTAATTTATTGTTTGGGGATTATTTATATGTTTTCGCTTGCGTATTAAAATAAATGGGTTGGCGATGCATCCTCGGACGTCACTATTTAATTGACCAGTGAGGAATGGGCGCACGCTTGAGGATCGGGGCGTGACACTCGTCGTGGATTTCGTCTTGGTCGCCATTTCGGCTTTAGATCTGAACTCGAAAATAGAACATTTCTTGAATTGAATTTCCCGATGCTAATGCTCAAGCAAAGTTCCAACTAGTACGCATCAAATAGAGAGAGATAGATCGCGAGTAGAGTGCACCCCCCCCAACTCTTCCTCCTCATGCCAGTTGACGTCACCCTTCTCCCTTCCTTTGAACGAACGTCCTCCTTCCTCACCTCAACCTAAGGATCTTCCAGAAGTCCTCGAATCCATTTTGCTCACGGACGTTCCACACGCTCCTTCGCAGCGGCATTCGACTGTGGTGGATCTCCAAAAACTTTTAGTCGAGAGAGCTTTTCTTCCCTTTCTTCTTCCTACTGAACTGATACTTCCTCTATGAAAGAGATTCTCGTTCAGAGGATTTTATACAACCGCTTCCAACGAGGCACGTCATGTAGAAACCTCCTTGGGGGTTCACTTTGGTCACCCACCTATGAGACGAGGGACGGTGGCTCGGGAAGAGGCTTAGGTTTTTTTTTTTTTTTTTTTTTTTTTTTTTTTTCTTTCTGTGTTTTGAATGGGCTCGGGCTGTAATTGATATTTCTTGAGGCCGTGGATTGAATGGAGTCTGGGCTATCGTCCAAATGAATTGGGCCGGAGTGAAATGGGCTAGCTTGGGCCATATGGGTTGGACCAAAAAATGGCTAACTGGCCCCTTTTCTCTATTTTCTTGTTTTCTTTTCTCATTTTTATCATAAAATATATGTAGTTGATGCACTTATTAAAATTTAGGTGTCGGCATAAGGTGGTGATTCTTGGAGCTTTTATCATGGGTATGTGGGGATTTTGCTTGTATAGATCAAGTTTGCACATCTAATATGTACCAATTGAGGCACCACATTATTTGATCATGTAAAGCAGCGGCACTCTATCCATATTTTTGTTGTGGAATCACTTCGTTCGTGCAAATGGGTATAATACTTTGAAAGGGCATGTATTTCAACGATATGTGGGGACCAATAAATCTTTGCACTATTGCTCGCTCGATCGGAATGAGATGTAACCTAAGCACTTTAAGAGAAATTATTCTACCGTATGGTTGTGTTATGCAGATAGTTACAGATGAGCAATAATAGTATCATTAGCACATTAGGAGTCGGTCTTCTCGACATGATAATCCCTAGTGATTTCGAGCGTGCAAATGGTTACGGACATTGGGAATCTACTGACAACTATTTCTTGAGGGGAACCAAGAAAAAACCTGCAATCTCTTCTTCAAATTTGTATTTTCTCGAATTGAATTTTAATTTTGTCGAGAGTCCTTACCGTAGATTGCTCTGAAGGAAGCTACCATACCTTCTTGGTCGTCGCTTCTCTCGCCATGCTTCATTGCAATGATGTTCTTCCCTTGAACCCCATAAAAATCCGAGAATGATTTGTTTCTAAGTCTTCCCTTGAACGATCATCTACACTTCTTTTTTACGATTCGAGGGAAACGGTCTTCATAAATTGAAAGAAAGAAAAAGAAACATAAAAATTATAAATTCTTTGAAAAATCTTGTTTATGATTCACTTAAATTTATTAGGTAATCCATCCATGGCTCATTTAAAATCCATTTAGTTTTTTTTTTTTTTTTTTTGGCTCTAAATCCATTAGTTGTTAGGTAATTCATTTATGACCCACTTGAGTTTATTTTAAAACTAAAGACAATCCATTTATGATTCACAATATTAAATGAGTTAAAATATCAGTTCTAGATTCATTTTGTCATCTCTAATTTCAATGAATGGCAAACAGGGAATAAGTCGAGAGAATCAGTTAGACAATCTCACATATTTTGGAGAAAAATGAAATGCATATAGAAACCATCATCCTAAAATAGGTAGTTTAAAGAGTCTCACCATTTAGGAAACTTAGGTTATATGTAGTCTCTCAGTTTTGTACACCAAGCAATGAGGCCTCTTCGTTAATTTGGAGAAATTATTGAAAAAGTCCTAAATTTATTGCAATTTTTTCAATTCGGTCATGAACATTCTTCTTTATAATCAGTTCACTCCTAAACAATTTATAATTATGTCAATTCAGTCCATCCGATCAAATTTGGCCGACCAAGATTGACATAGATGTCACCGACACCGGTAGATAATTTTTAATAATATTTTATCTTTTTGAATTCTTTTATCAATATTTTATTAATAATATTTTATCTTTTTGAATTTATTTATCAATATTTTATTTTATCTTTTATTTTTCCTTCTCTCTCTCTCTCTTTTCCTCCTCCCTCCTTCCTTTTGCTTCGACGACCGGCCAATGGCAAGCTCGCCTCCTCACCATTGCTAGGTGAGGGCAAGCCTCACTAGGGGATTAGCAAGATGAGCCTTGCTAGGGCCTCGCCAAATTTGGTAAAGGCTTGCCTTGCCGGTGGTCGGGCGAGCTTGCTCTCGCCTAATGACGACAAGGTCAAGCACACCGATCCATTAGTGAGGGCTTGCTTTGTCGGATTTGAGCGAGCTCACCCTCTCCCAATGATGGCGAGGTCAAGCTCCCAATCCATTAGCGAGGGCTTGCCTCGCAGGACCGGGTGAGCTAGCCATTGGCCAATCGCCTTAGTCCGGTGACCGACCCTCCACTTTAGCTAGTTGGTAGAGAAGAAAAATAGGAGGGAGAAGGGAAAAAAAAGAGAAAAAAAGAAAAAGAAAAGAAAAATTAAAAAATATTTAAAAATAAGAAAATAAAATATTATTAAAAAATTGTTTGTTGTCGCTGGCCGGCGTCCATGTTAGCATTGATTAGCTAAATTTGGCAAGATTGATTGAATTGACATAATTACAAACGTTTTAGAACTAAATTGACCAAAAAAATGTTTATGATTGAATTTGAAAATTTACAATAGGTTTATAACTTTTTTGGTAATTTTCCCCATTAGTTTGGATTATTCTATTCTTATTTTGCAAATACCGATAACCTTATGAGGTGGGTTGATATACACAAACTGTGCATGGTTATGAGCTATGCACCATAACCTTCTCATTTTTAGTCGAATACACAAAACCTGCTCCACGAAATGTTTCTGCATTGCAGTCTTAAAAAATTTCCTCTGATTGTTCTATCTGAAAATGTAATGGTGTGTTTACGTGATGTTAACTAAGCTGTAAGTTAATCAAACATGATTTTTGGTATATTTCATAGCTACTAAAGATGTGTTGTTGAGAATGTACCAGTGTGTTTGCATGATGTTAGTTGAGCCGTGAGTCATTAAACATGATTCTTAGGAATATTTCATATCTGATGCTCGTATAATTTTACTGTAAAAAATGAAACCAAAAAAGGAAAAAAAAAAAAAGGTTCTTTTGGTAGATCTTGGAACTGGGCTGATAAAACATGATAGGTTTTACATCCGGTTTCAGGGAAAACATGCCAGGTTTTAAATTCCAAAAACCAAGAGTTGGTTATAGAAGGTTAGGTTCTAAATTTTAGGTCTGGAACCTACCTATTTAGGAATCGGTCACCCTTAATTACTATAACCCATTTTGAAAGGTACCTAGTAATGCAATTGAAAAGTAATTACTATGATTGTAACTAGTGGCCAAGGAAACTAATCTCGACAAGCTCAACGCTTATCTTCTCTAAATATTAATTTCTTTTTACATAATTGAAAAGCCCAATAAAACAATGCTCTCTTGGACTTAAAGTACAAGAACGTTGGGTTTTTGATGATTTGAAACAAGAATGTGGGCTTACAAATGCGGACGAACTTCTCCTTCACATCGGTCAAATGCTGGGTGTTGGTGACGCGAAACAAGAAGTCAGAATAGTCGTCCTGATTGACACAGTTTGAAGGGTTGGCTGTGCCAATGGCCAGAATTGCTGCTGGAACTTTGTACTCACGGGACTCCTCCATTGCTGAAATTCCAAGTAGAAAGATGCATGAGCATGAATAGGGATTACTGCTATATATGGATGCATGAATAGAGGGTGGGTTACAAATAATCAAATTCCTATTTAGATTAGATGGGTCCTTAATTCCCCTGGGATGGGGCTGATGCATTAAGAACACGTTCGGCGGCATGGTGCCGGAGCATTAAAGTCAGTCCAATTCCATCATTTGGTCCAATTTGATGGTTGAACCTTATGAATAATGGACTAGGAAATTAGACGAGTTTCTATAATGATGTTTTAAGAAAGAAATGCTCCAGAATTTAAGAGAGGTTTTAAAAAGTATGGGCAGCTATTGAAACAAGGATTGCGACGAAGCAACCCTTGTCCCTTTTCAAATCAATTTGGCTTAGGCTAAGGAGCACGACAATTGCTAGTGGTTTATACGGTCGTGTTCCACACACATCGAGTAGGATATAGAAAGTCTAGAAAATATTCATATCTTGCAGGTAATAAGTCTAGACATTTCATGATCAAATGCAGCCGAAGTCATGTTCAGTGCTGGACTTGAGAGCGGCAGCGACAAGCAATAGCCATCGCGATGGGATGCAACGCCTTACCTCTTGAGGTTAGTGTTTGGAACAATGTGGCGAATGTTTAGGCTTTATTTGTTTCACGAAATATGAATTTGTGTGAAAAATATTTTCTCTAAAATTGATCACTCGTATTGCTTACATAAATGAATGAACAAAAATTATTTTCATCATCTGCGAATATCTTTAAACATAGATTGTAGTCAACAATGAAAATATTTTAAATTGCATAATTATTGTAAGCGACATAAGGGATTGATTTTAGAAAAAATATTTTCTAAATTATTTATTTTACTTGAAACAAATAGAGAATTAGCTGCCATTTGCATGGTAACAAGGGATGGATCTATGAGGTTAGTGTAAGATTCCACGAGACTACTATTCGACTACTCTAAAGTTTGAACTAAAAAATCATGAAATTGTTGGGGTGTTTGGATGGACTTTAAATTTTGTTCTTCACTCGATGTAATTTTTTTTTGACAAAAAGCATATTATATTTTTTAATAAAAAAACACCCGAAACTTTCACAATAAGAAAGTGTCGGTACGTAAGTTGGACATTTTTATTTTAAAATTTGAGTACAATTTTTAATTTTGGAGCACAAGCAAAAAACAAAAACTTTTACTTTTACATAATCCTAAACAAAGAAAATCTTAAATATTTGAGCACACTCTCTCATGAATAGACTACAATTTGATCTAAGCCCAATGGTCCCTCGTAATTTATTTTTTTAGTCGAAACGGTCCCTTGTAATTGACCAGGTGGAGATATGCCAATTCCACCATCGTACCCATCTACTCTTCCTTCCGCCAGATTTTGCCCTGAGCCCAGCCTAACTGCCGCCCTAAACCCATCGGCATTGACCACCGTCGCTATCACACCTTTGACCACAGCAGCCGCTGGCCACGACGAGGATCGCATCAACGACGAGCACTATCGGCACCACTGAACCACCATGTTAACGTCCATTGTTCTCAGGCATGACTCGAGTACTCCCTCTTTCATGTCTATCCATCTTCTCCATGGCTGTTCTACTAGACAGCTTTGGCATCAGTTTTGTTGAGATATAATACGCGGAAACAATAGGATCTTGCAAATTACGTCAACGCAAAATCGCCAGAGAATTAAACGAGAAAATCATGACACCAAAAATTTACGTGGTTCGGTCCGAGTATGGGTACCTACGTCCACGGGGAGAGCCAGCAGCAAATAATCCACTAAAATCGGAGAATCAGAGTTTATAATCGCTCAATCGCTCAAGTGTTTCCCGCACCTAGATTTAACCAAAAACCCTAAGTGTATAAATAACAACTCGCTTGGGTATAAACTCACGGCACAAATTACCACGCTACAAAACTCTCTACGTACGGCTTCGCGAGGCTTCAAGATCTTGCGGATCTTCTTCAAGCGGCGTGGACGTCTTCTCACGTACGTAGGAATTCGGCGAACGTTCGCGTGAACGTGGGTTCTCTTGTGCGGCTACGTTCTTCGTCGGACGCTCGTATGTGCAGAACCCTTAAACCAAGAGGAAACTCTCTGCTTCTTTTATATATGTGGGCCCAAGTCAAAGGCCCACCACCACTTTGAATTCCTAGGCATGGAGTACTACGCCGAACGTGTGCGAAGTTTGCCCAAGGTCAAACCTTTGACCTTGGGCCCCACCATTAATCATCCACGTTCAGAGGCTTCACGGCTTCATTCTTCTTCTCCAATTCGGATTCCGCAACAGCAAAGAAGAAAGTTTCACTTCTTTTATTTTATTTTTATATTCTTTCTTTTCTAGCGAAAAACTCGAGACATAATTTTAACAATTCTCCACCTTGGCTCGATGTTTGAAACCAAGTCATAGTGCTCATCACCTATGTTGCTCTCCCAATGCCCCGACGGGCGCTCACTCTCCACAGACGCCAATAGAGCTTAAGCAGAGCTTGAGCTTCGTCACAGGAACAGACTTAGTCATCATGTCTGCCGGGTTATCTGCTGTAGTAATCTTTTTAACAGTAACAATACCCTTAGCTAAGACATCTCGGATGAAGTAGTACCTGATGTTGATATGTTTCGTTCGCTCGTGATAAACTGGATTATACGCCAAATATATCGCACCTTGGTTATCACAGTGTATATCCACACTTTTCTGTTCTAACCCAAAGTCCAAGAGCAAACTTTGTAACCATATCGCCTCTTTTGCTATAAAGGTCGGTGCCATGTACTTTGCCTCGATTGAAGACAAGGCAATGTGATCTTGTAAGATGCTTTCCAACTTACGCACCACCCGCTAGCGTAAACACGTACACTGCTAAAGATCATCATCCAAGTCACGGCGTGATCCGAATCCACATAACCGGTGGTTTCACCGCCATTGATGTCTCTCCGATATACTATACCCATATACATTTGTCCCCTTCAAATATCTAAGGATCCACTTCACACTTCCCAATGAGCTTTACAGGACGTTTCATATAGTGACTAACCATGCTCACAGCTTGTGAAATATCAGGCCTAGTGCACACCATAGCATACATAATACTACCCACGGCACTAGAATAAGGAACACGGGACATATGCTCATCCTCCTCCTCGGTTTGCGGTGATAATTTTTCTGAAAGTTTAAAGTGCTTCGCTAAAGGTGTACTTGCTGATTTCGCCCATTTTGCATGTTAAAACGCGCCACAATCTTCTCAATGTATTTCTTTTGAGACAGATGTAAAACTCTACTGATCTGTCACGCAAAATCTCCATACTCAAAATTTTCTTTGCTGCACCTAAATCTTTCATCTCAAATTCAGCATTTAACTGTCTCTTGAGAATATCAATATTAGACATATTCTTAGCTGCTATCAGCATATCATCAACATATAAAAGCAGATAAATCAAAGAACCATTATCCAATCTCCTAAAGTAAACGCAGCTGTCCATCTGACTTTTTGAATAGTCTTGACTAACCATAAATGCATCAAAATGTTTATACCACTGCCTAGGAGATTGTTTCAGCCCATACAAAGATTTATTTAACAAGCAAACATGATCTTCCTTATTCGGAATAGCAAATCCCTTTAGTTGCCTCATGTAAATCTGCTCCTCCAACTCACCGTGAAGAAACACAGTTTTCACATCTAATTGCTCTAATTCGAGATCTGCGAAGCAACTAAGGCAAGTTAAAACACGAATAGAAGTATGTCTTACCATAGGAGAGAACACCTTATTGTAGTCAATGCCCTCACGCCTGTGTATACCCCTTCGCCACAAGTCTCGCCTTATACCTTGTTGCCTCGACATCAGGAATGCCCTCTTTCCGTTTAAAAACCCATTTACTTCCGACAATCTTTTGGCTTTTGGGTACTTTGACTAGCTCCCATGTCTGATTTCGATGGAGTGATTCCATCTCTTCACTCATAGCCCCTAGCCACTGCGATGACTCCGAACTAGCCATCGCCTCAGAGTAAGACGAAGGCTCATCTGTCTCCACCTCATCACCTACAGTCAATGCATAAGCAATATCTGTATAACCATAACGTACCGGTGGTTTAATTTTCTTTCTCTCTCTATCTGCGGCTATAGTCTGCTGCGGCTTTGCTGATTGTTCACTATCACCGACTTCAGGAATTGCGACTTCATCTGCAGTCTCAACCTCTGTTACCTTCGAGGTCTCCGGAGTCTCCACTTGAGGCTCCACCTCACTTATGACACCATGATCGTCTTCTCTGTCGGTTGTGTCTCAAAACTCTTATGTTGAAGCATTGCAATCTTATCGAAGATCACATCTCTGCTGATTAAAAAACCGGGTGATCTGGGATCGGTGCACCACAGCCAGTAGCCTTTCACCCCTTGTGCATAACCCATAAATATGCACTTCTTTGCCCTCGACTCAAGCTTACCATCACTCGCATGAGCATACGCGGAGACATCCAAATATTCGTAATCCGGAATAATCAACGAGGTTTCCCGACCATACTTCCTCGGGAGTCTTCCACTCGATAGCGGACGATGGAGATCGATTTACCGGGTAACACGACATGTTCTTGCTTCAGCCCAAAATTCCTTGCCAAGTCATGCATGCGAAAGCATGCATCGAGCTCGCTCAAGCAAGATTCTGTTCTTCCGTTCTGCCACGCCATTCTGCTGTGGTGTCGCAGGTACTGTGCGGTGTCTTACAATACCTTCTTTCTCGGAGTCGGTAAAATCTTTACCACGAATTCCATGCCATTATCGGTTCTCAGGCAATTGATTTTCTTATCTGATTGCTTTTTAATCAATGCCTTAAATTTCTTGAACCGATCAAACACGTCATATTTGTGCTTCAGAAAGTATATCCATACATTCCTTGAATAATCGTCGATAAAAGTTAGCATATATCGGGCACCTCCTTTTGAAGGAACTGAAGACGGGCCCGACGTACGAATGAATATATTCAGCGGTCGTTTGGTCGAATGAATAAGCGTAGTAAACTTAACTCGTGCTTGCTTCTCATAGATGCGTGCTCACATAAGTCCGGCTTTCTGTTTTCGACCACTCAACAACCCCCTTTCACAAAGCATCGTCATACTGCCTCACTCATGTGCCCTAAACGCATATGCCATGGCGAGTCAAGTTAGAGTCGACTCCGATGAAACAGCAGCACTTCCGGTCACGGTCTCACCCCGGTAGATGATAGAGAGTATTCACTTTCTTCCCTTTCATCACTTTGTCATAGCACCTCGAGAGACCTTCGGTACTCCACCTTCAGCGGTGTACCTGCACCCGATGTCATCGAGTGTCCCCAGAGAAATAAGGTTCTTCTTGAGCTCCGGTACATGCCTCACATCTGTCAATGTGCGAACCACCCCATCGTGCATCCGAATCCGAATTGTCCCTATCCCCACAGCCTTGCAGACTGCATTATTCCCCAAAAGAACTCTACCACCATCTGCAGCTTGGTAAGTAGTAAACCAGTTCTTATGAGGCGTCATGTGATAAGAACACCCCGAATCTAGCACCCATTCGTCTCCTGACGAAGTAGCAGTCACACATAAGATAGCTTATGCATCCCTATTGCTCCCCTCAGCAACGTTTGCTACATTACTTGTAGCATTCTGCTTATCAACTTTATTTCTTTGCTTTGGACAATCTCTCCTGATGTGCCCCTCCTCGTGACACTTAAAGCACTTCACGCGTCCTTTGGACTTTCTATTGCGTGATTTCGATCTGCTTTACCTCTCGCTGCTGCTAGGCTCTCGATGTTGTTCTCTACCCCGAATCGTCGGTGTTTGCGCTGCTCCTTTCGCTGACCGTCATCTCGCAATTTTCTCTGCCACTCCTTAGAGAATAAGGCGGACTTTACCTCCTCTGAGGTAATAGTAGTACGCCCCTACAACAGCGAATCAGTAAAGTGCTCCCATGACTCTGGTAAAGAGGCTAACAACATCATGCCCTGTTCTTCATCATCAAGTATCTTATCGACGTTCTTCAGATCCAACATGAGTTTATTAAATTCATCTAGGTGGGTTCTAATAGATGTACCTTCAGTATATCTAAATTGAAACATCTTTTTCAACATATACAAGCGATTGTTCAAACCTGTCTTCACATAGAGTGTTTGAAGTTTTGCCCATAATGCCGCGGCATCTTCTCCTCAATAACCTCTAATAAGACCTCATCCAACAAATTTAATATGATTATGCTCTTTGCTTTTTGCATAAGCTCTACCCTCTCTGAGGCTTTCATTATAATCGGCAACTCATCTTCACCATCCAGTGCCTTGGCCAAACCTTGTGTTGTCAATAAAGCCCGCATCTTGATGCTCCATAACACAAAGTTATTTCTCCCATCAAACTTCTCAATCTCAGATTTTCTCTCAGACATAATTGCAATAACAGAATTTCCAGATAATAATCAGACAAGCAAAAGCCCCAAATCACAATCAAGAAATCCAACCCCAAGTTCGATACCAATTGTTGGGATATAATACGCGGAAACAATAGGATCTTGCAAATTACGTCAACGCGAAATTACCAGAGAATTAAATAAGAAAATCAGGACACCAGAAATTTACGTGATTCGGTCCGAGTATCGGTACCTACGTCCATGGGGAGAGCCAGCAGCAAATAATCCACTAAAATCGGAGAATCAAAGTTTACAATCACTCAATCGCTCAAGTGTTTCCCGCACCTAGATTTAACCCCAAACCCTAAGTGTATAAATAACAACTCGCTTGGGTATAAACTCACGGCACAAATTACCACGCTACAAAACTCTCTACATACGGCCGCGAGGCTTCAAGATCTTGCGGATCTTCTTCAAGCGGCGTGGACGTCTTCTCACGTACGTAGGAATTCGGCGGACGTTCGCATGAACGTGGGTTCTCTTGTGCGGCTACGTTCTTCGTCGGACGCTCGTATGTGCAGAACCCTTAAACCAAGAAGAAACTCTCTGCTTCTTTTATATATGTGGGCCCAAGTCAAAGGCCCACCACCACTTTTGAATTCCTACGCATGGAGTACTTCACGCCGAACGTGTGCGAGTTTGCCCAAGGTCAAACCTTTGACCTTGGGCCCCACCATTAATCATCCACGTTCAGAGGCTTCACGGCTTCATTCTTCTTCTCCAATTTGGATTCCGCAACAGCAAAGAAGAAAGTTTCACTTCTTTTATTTTATTTTTATATTTCTTCTTTTCTAGCGAAAAACTCGAGACATAATTTTAACAAGTTTCATCATCGATTGGAGAACCTGAAAATGCCCACTTTGAGCCCGCTAGGTTGCTATTTACGAGCTCATTCATCGATGACGATAAGCCTCTTAGATGTGGAGGCTCCTCAACGTTGCTGATACTTAAATTTTGATGACCCACTTAGTCAACTATTGTATTAAATATTAGGAGTTGATCCCAATCCCCAAATAAAAGTATCACCGGTATTATTCACATTTTGTGTTTTAAGTCATCACATGAGTTCCCGATGATGCTGTCATGGAGTGATGCACTACACTAATTAGTAGTAATTTTTTTTTCTTTTTAATTTGGTAATAGCCAATGAGTCCGTTACCCATTTTTAGATCTCTACTGTTGGTCAATTATTGAGATAACAATCATTTGATGACGTAATAACCCTCAACCCCTTACATTGTTTGTGAGCCAAATCTCCAACCCCTTTGCATAAACCCCAAAAAAACAACCAACTTATATCTGGGCCTGGACAAAAATCGCCCGACTAATAAAATATTCACATCGTTAGCCACGTTAGCAGCTACATAGGATAGTTTAAACTTCAATTTTTATTTATTTATTATTTTAGCCCTTGAGTAAAAAAAATATGCTTTTGTTGGAAACTTTTAGGCTTGTAGCAAGAGTAATAGTTAGTTTTATGCTAACTCTTGCAAAGTACTTTTATGCTAATTTTAGGCACATAAATATTTTGTAAATTTTGAAATTGGGTAACATGTTTAATTTTTTGGTAAGAATCAAGAAAGTATTTTTATGCTAAATCCTCGCAAAGCCCACGAAACTTTTGTTCTCATCGGATCCCGATGCATGCAACGTTCTTGTTTGTTCGATTAGTTGCTAGTATGTGCTAAATGAATTTGAGGTATAGTAGCTCTTGCGGTTGCAAGGGAATAAAGATTTAATAAATTGTTAATTGTAATAAAATTATTACACTATTCTTCATATAGTTCTTCTCCAAGTAAATCCCATCACCTCTCCTCTCAGTCCCAATCATTCGGGAGGGAGAAGACAAGATGAATGGTGAGAACTTAGACTTTGCATCAAATCGTAAGAGACGAATAAAAAATCGATCAGTTCCAAGGCCTTCTAGCAACCCTTAAACTTAACTATTTCCTCCTAACATTGGGTAGCAAAGCAGGAAACTGCAGATTCCAAAAGCTTCAATTCTTCAATGACAAGATGTTCATTGAGTTTCATTTGGCTCTAATTCTATCATGAGGTTGGTGAGGGTGGCCAATGGTACTTAAGCTATGACGACTCCACTTGTCTTGAATGATTTCACGTACAATGGAAAAAATTGAATTTAAAATTAGATATTTTGTAGATACCGTGACATACAACATGAAATTCTTGCAATCACATGAATATTGAAATTCGAAAGAAATTAATAGTAAGTCCTTTTCATACTACTTAGCTTTTCATGGTTGATGAATTTTGATTTGGGTGCAAAAGAACGTGGATCTTTGGTGAAAGTGAGCAATTTTAACATTTAAGAAAATATTTGGTATAATAGATTCGTCAACTCAACAACATAATCAGCTACCTTCACTGGTGAGTTACTAGCCTAGTATGCTAGGAGAAGGCAGAGCTCTACCTTAAGCCCGGGGAGTGTTTCCAAGTTGGTTACAAGCCCCGACGGTTTATCATTATTCTCTTTTAGGTTGGAAGGTTGACTCTGAGAGAAACCACTTGAATTTACGTCTCCAGTTCGACGGAGCAGTTTAAGGACCTGCTCAGGTCCACAACAATATAACAATGGTTGTGCTTTTTTCACTCTTCCTCATCTTCATTACACAAGCAGAATCAGAAATGCGTAATGAAGATGAGGAAGAGGGGGAGAGGATGGTTATTTATAGGGACGGATACACCGACTTCGGATTGACTGTCAATAATAAATAAATACGAAGCAAGGGTCGTGATTGGATGGCTGTAATCTTTGACGTTTTAATTCAGGAAAGTCGGTGGGCCAATTCTGACCGTTGCTTGAGACGCATGTGGTATCGCGTGAAGAATTGGGAAGGCACGCTCGGCATGAATCATCTCTGAACACGTGTCCTAGGTTGGTGTGATCATGTCCTTCCTTCTTAACATGGATAAAAAGTAAATAAAACCATAAAAAATGCACCTGAAAATTTAAGTGGTTCGGCCCAGTTGACCTACATCCACGGATGAAAAGGAGCGCATTATCTTTATGAACCAAGAATTACAACATGGCAGCCATCTAGATTCAATTGCTTCCTGGCAACACATATTCCAACAATCTCAAGACATTTATCCCTACTTGAGTAGCAACAAGTGGGCCTGGTCCCACTCTCCCCCGGCCACACCACAATGAGGGCCCGGCGACTCTTTATCTCGTAGATGTTCCTGGTTACTCAACTACGACAACAGAAAATAAAAGTACTCAGAAGAGAAGCAAGTTCCCTACTACAGATGGGATAAGGTATTGTTCGATGGCCACCGCATTGCTGGAATAGCCTTCCTCGCCCCAATTTTTCACCAATCTGAGGTTGACACGATAGTTGCATAATCTGCACTGGTTTCCAAATTTTTTATGGCAAGATCAAACTATTCACGAAACGCATGTGTTACTGTTGAATTATCTTGATTTTTAGGATATGATTATAAGGAATATTCAATCATGATTTCTTGGGTCCTAATTATTAGGAAATAGCTGTAAATAATTAGTTAGGAAATGATTTATTAGTATCCCTTGATTTGTGGGATTATAACTGTATTTTACAGATCTGTTTTTTTTTTCCTTAGTTAGTACTTGAAGAAGTCCTATAAATAGCTTTGTAATCCTAGTACAGAAATACAAAGAATTATCACAATTCTTTTCTCTAAATTCTTCATGGTATCAAAGCCTTGGGCTCATTTTTCTAGGATAGTGTTGCAGTGCATCCTTCATTGAGGCAATAATCTTACAATCACAGCCTTCATTGCTGGGTTTGTCTTTATCCTTAACAATCTGATCGCAATTGTCATTATTGTGATCCCTTTAGCTATATTTTTCTCTCTTCGCTTCTAAACTTGTCCCAATTTTTGCCCTAAACCTCATTCACTTGTAGCCTTTATTGCATATGTTTTTTGCTCTTCCTTTCCAAGTACTTTCTTTGTGCCTAGAATTATCCATGTCTAAGACAAAACTGATTGGAGATACTTCGTCTCAAAATGAGGAGGCCAACACCAACCATATGACTGGAGATCTACAAAATGTGAGATCAACTTAGAGGCTGAATGAAAAGAATTATCTCAAATGGTCACAATTCGTCAAGACCTATTTGAAGGGTAAAGGAAGACTTAGCCATCTTCTTGGAATAGGTCCAACACCAGAAGATCCCACGTTCAACGCATGGGATGAGGCAGATTTAATGATCATGTCATGGCTTTGGAATTCATGGATCCAACCATAAGTGATACATGTATGTTTCTCAAAACTGCAAAGGAGATTTGGGATTCTATTTGCAGGACTTATTTAAAGGCTTGAGATGCAGCACAAGTATATGAAATCAAGGTAGAGACAAGTGCAACAAAACAAGGGAGCAAAACGGTGACTGAATATGCCAATTCCCTTCAAAATCTATGGCAAGAACTCGATCATTATCGAGTATTTGAGATGAAGTGTGCAGATGATGCTGCGACTCTAAAAACCTTCATTGAAAAGGATCGAGTATATGATTTCCTGGCAGGTCTTAATTCTGAATTTGACCAAGTTAGGATTCAAATACTTGGAAAGGAAGAAATCTCTTCTTTGGAAGAGACGATCTCTCTAATTCGGGCAGAAGAAAGTCGAAGGGGAATAATGCTAGAGCCTCAAGCTATGGAAGGTTCAGCATTAATAACTTGCAATGCGTCAACACAAGAAAGGGCAAAGGTGGATGCTTTGAGGCCTACCTGGAGGGATAATCGAGCAGGTTGTGGTATACCTCTTTGTAAGAAACCAAGACATACAAAGGAACGTTGCTGGAAACTGAATGGCAAACCAACAACCTCAAGCCGAGAGTGGGGAAACAAAGGAGGACAGCCAAGGACCTAGGCTCATCTAATTGAACAGACCAACTAGCAAATTAGTCATGGTGAAGGACGGGTGAAAGAATCCTTTAGCAATGAGGAAGTATAAAGAATTAAAGGGCTTTTAGGGTCTCTTGATAAACCCTCCGATGCATGTTCCTTAGCACTCTCAGTTAAGTCTCCATTCTCTTTTAGTCTAAATCCCTTAGAAAAACTTTCAAATGAAGCTTGGATAATAGACTCAGGTGCCACTGATCACATGACTCACACTTCACATTTTTTTATTACCTACACCCCATGTCCAAGCAATAGGAAAATAGTTGTGGTAGATGGTTCTATAGCCACTGTTGCAGGAGTTGGTGATATTTATATTACGTTTGTTCTCACTCTAAAAGATGTCCTCCATGTGTCAAAACTATCAGCCAACCTAGTCTCCATACAAAGGCTCACCGATGACCTCAAATGTTATGCAATTTTTTACCCTACCTACTGTGTTTTCAGGAACAAGATTCGAGGAGGAAGATTAAACTTGCTAAGGAAAAGAATGGGTTGTACTATCTTGAGAAGTCGGGATTTCAAAGAAAGTCATGAACAATTCACCCTCGTCATTTCTTAGTGCTTCAAATAAGGATCTCATTTGGCTTTACCATTTTTGTTTTGGTCATCCATCTTTTCATGTCTTAAACATCATGTTTCCTTCTTTGTTTAAAGGATTAGATATGAGTCAATTCCAATGTGATACTTGTGAATTTGCTAAGCACACCCGTGTATCTTTTCCTATAAACAACAAAAGAAGTTCTCATCCTTTTGATTTTGTTAAAAGAAGGGTAAATGAGTCTTTACCATTTTTAGGGTTTATTTTGATGTATATATATATATTAAATTTTATTGAATAATACGAAGTATGTTTTCCTCACATGGTATTAGAGCGTAGGGCTTAGCCCTATACGATGGAGCAACCACTCGCCGCCGTCGATTCATTGGAATAGGGTTTCTCTCACTTCTTCGTGTGGCTTGCTCGCGCGGCTCACTCGTGCTGCTCGCGCGGCTCGCTCGCATTGCCCGCATGGCTTGATCGGGTTGCTAACGCTGTGCGCTCACACTCGCGCTGCTCACCACGTGACTTGATTGCACTCACGCGGCTTGCTCGTGCTCGTGCGATTTGCTGGCCTCACTTGAGGACTCCGGAGGGCGAGGTCACGGAGCTCCTGTGGAAGCGGATGGTGGAAGATCCATCCAAGGCGGGGAAGTTGGAGAACCGCATTGCTGTGTGTGTCGTCTTGGGAAGCATGTTGGGACATCGATGAAGGTGTCAGTGGCGCTTGGGTTGTTGGTGTCGGAACTTAGCCAAGAGCCGTGGAAGGGCAAGATAATCACATTCAGCTAGAGCCCTCGTCTTCACGCAATACAAGGCTAAGGCTTGCTCTCCAAGACCAAATTCATCGAGAGCAGTAATACTCGTGGGATGATTTTGTGGGTGATGATTTTGTGGGTTAGAATTCTCTTTTAAGTTGCTGATTTGGCTGATTAATTTATTTGAGACTTGTGATGAAGCAAGTTGCTGCTTGAGTATAGTGCAGTTATTTATTTGGTGATTTGAAAGTTATGTGGTAGCTTCTGTCATTTTATATGGTAGCGGTAATATTGGTTATTGAATTATTGAGGCTGAGTTGTTTGATGGAAGCTAAGGTTAGAGTTTGCTTATTTTTATTTGAAAAATGGGCGATCACTCAAAGAGTACAATTGAAGTAGATCCTGAGAAGAATAATACTATGATGACTGAGGTGATTTTCTCTTCATCTAATCGAATTACTGATAAGAAGTTTGCAGGTAGTGCTAACTTCCACCAATGTAAGAAAATCATGAAGCTTACTTTGACAGGTAGGAATCAACATAGATACTTAACTGAGTTTAAGCTTAGAGATGATGTAACTTGGGATGGTGTTGATACATGTATTCTTGGTCAAATGCTAAATTCTATGGAGAGTAATATAATTGACATGGTAACTCATATTAATACAATTAGAGAACTATGGGAGTATTTGAATGTGCTGTATTTTGGCCAAGATAATTTGTCATGGATTTATGAGCTATCGCAAGAGTTTTATTGATTTGAAAGGAAGGGATGCTTTATTACCTAGTGCTTTGCAGACTTTATGAGATTGTATGAGGAGTTAAATGCTGTTCTCCCTATTTCAGCCGATGTTCAACAAATGCAACGTCAAAGGGAACAATTGGCTGTAATGAGATTCTTAGGATGTCTTCATTCTGAATATGAAAATGTTAGGTCTCAGATTCTTGGAGGAGAGAATATAGCATCACTCATAGATACATTTGCTCGAGTTCTTCGAGTATCTCGTGAGTCTTCTTAGGATACTACATCTATGGTGGGGAGTTTAGCTCTTGTGTCCCAGACTCGAACTGGTAGTGGTAATAGGAGTGATGGAGGAAACCATGGCGAATATAATGGGCGTGGTGTCCGAGGAGGAGGCCAAGGCATAGGAATAGGGAGAGGTTAAGGTAATCAGCATCCTTATGGACAATTCCACATATCTACTGATAATTCGGGATTACACGAGTTTGTCATTATTGTGGCAAACCTGGTCACATCAAATTTTTTTGCTACAAGCTACATGGAAGACCAGGGCAGCAGCACCAATTCGCTAATACATCATCTAATATTGACTCTACTCCATAGTCATCTGAAGACAAGGTAGTAGTTATGACTGGTGAGGAATATGCTCGGTACAAACAATCTCAAATCTTACAACTTATTTCTTCCATTGCTACTTTGGCAAAGACAGGTAATGCTATTGCATGCCTTTCGGCTACTTCTCGTCCTTGGATCATTGATTCAAGGGCTTCTGATCACATGTCAGGTCTTTTAGGTATATTTTCCTTTTTTTCTCTGTCTTCATCCATAGTTACTCTAGCCAATAGGTCACCTACACATGTTAAGGGAATTAGCATAGTTAACCCAACTCCTTCATTGTCACTATCCTCAGTGCTTTATCTTCCACAATTTCCATTTAATCTCATGTTTGTTAGTAAGTTAACCAAAAACTTTCAGTGTTCAGTAACTTTTTATCTCGATTCTTGTATTTTCCAGGATTTGGCTACGAAGAAGACGATTGGTAGAGGACGTGAGGAAGGGGGGTTGTATGTACTTGAAGATGCTTCTTCAGTTGCTTGCACAAGTGTTGCGTCTCCACATCAAATCCATTGTTGTCTTGGTCATCCTTCTCTATGTAGTCTTCAAAAGTTGGGTTCTAGTTTTCAATCTCCTTCTAGTCTAGAGTGCGAGTTGTGCCAACTTGGCAAATTACATCGTGTTAATTACACACCTCGAGTCATTAAACGATCAGCATCTCCTTTTTATTAGTTCATTCAAGATATTTGGGGTCCATGTCATGTGGTTTCCAATTTGGGTTTAAGATATTTTGTTACTTTTGTTGATGACTATTCCAGAAGTTACTTGGTTATATTTAATGAAATATCGTTTAAAATTATTCTCTATTTTTGTGCATTTATATCTGAAAGTTATACTCAATTTGGCATGCATGTTAAAGTTATGTGTTCGATAATGCTAAGGAGTACTTTTCCACATCTTTTTTATTTTATGACTCAACATGGTATGATCCATGAATCTTCCTATCCCTGCTCTCCACAACAGAATGTGTTCTTTGAACGAAAGAATAAGCATTTATTGGAAGTTACTAGATCCATGTTATTTGAGATGAAGGCACTGAAAACCTTTTGGTCTAATGCTATTCTAATTGCATGTTATCTCATTAATAACATGCCTTCTTCTATTCTACAAGGTGGTATTCCTTTTTCCACCTTGTTTCCTAGTGAACCACTTTGTTTGTCCTAACACCCCGTATTTTTGGTTTGTCTTTTTGTTCGTGATCATCGACGTGGAGTATCAAAACTTGATCCTAAGGCACTCAAGTGTATGTTTATGGGTTATTCCCGCACTCAAAAGGGATATCAATGTTATTCTCCATTACTAAGAAAATATTTTGTAATAGTTGATGTTTCATTTTTGAATCCACTCCTTATCATAATGTTCCGCTTGATGTGTTTGAATTGGATGAAGACTTGTATGAGACCACCATTCGGTCTACTATTCCAAATGTATCACCAGTATTTACAGAGAAATCACCTCATCTCCAGGTTTATACTCGACGTCCTCGTGTTGCTACTACTACTCCCCCCGCTCCTCTTGTCACTACTACGTTGTCTTCTGCTCTAGATCCACCATTAGCTGACCCTCCTCTTGTATCTGATCTTAATCTTCCTATTGCTCATCGCAAAGTTATACATACTTGTACTCAACATTCTATTGCAAATTTTATTTCTCACTCTTCTGTGTCTCCTACTTTTCAAGCCTTTTTAACTACTATTGAATAATATCCTATCCCCAAGTCTGTCGTCGAGGCATTACAAAGTTCTGGCTGGAGGACATCAATGGAAGAAGAATTAAAGGCTCTCAAGATTAATCAAACTTGTGACTTAGTACCACTTCCTCTAGGCAAAACTGTTATTCATTGTCGATGGGTGTATGCTGTAAAAGTCAACCCCGATGGTTCTCTTGCTTGTTTAAAAGCAAGACTTGTTACCAAAGATATGCTTAGGTGTATGGGGTTGACTATCTAGACACATTTTCTCCTGTTGCCAAACTTACTTTTGTTCCTATTTTGATCTCTTTTGCTGCAACGTATAACTGACTTTTATTTTAGCTTGATGTTAAGAATGTTTTCTTGCATGACACTCTTCATGAGGAAGTTTATATGGAGCAACCTCCAGGGTTTGTTCCTCATGGAGAGTCTGGACTAGTTTGCAAATTAAAAAAGTCTTTATATGGTTTGAAACAATCTTCCATAGGCATGGTTTGGAAGATTTTCTGAGGTTGTACTGTCTTTTGGGCTATCAAGATATGGAAATGATCATTCTCTCTTTTATAAACAACCGGGGGGAGGCAAACTATTCTTGATTATGTATGTTGATGATATTATCATCACGGGAGATGACTTGATTGGTATAGCTAAGCTAAAAACCTACCATCAGCAACAATTTCAAACTAAGGACTTGGGAAAATTGAAATATTTCCTAGGAATCGAAGTAGCACAATCACAGAAAAGTGTTGTTCTGTCACAACAAAAATATGTCTTGGATTTGCTCATTGATATAGGTATGTTAGGATCAAAGCCTCTTGATTTACCCATGGAACAAGGGGTTAAATTAGTTGCTGATGGAGGAGAAATTCTTAATAATCCCAAGAGATATAAAAGACTGGTAGG
The DNA here is from genome assembly GCA_014182585.1 of Eucalyptus coolabah. Lineage (NCBI taxonomy): Eukaryota > Viridiplantae > Streptophyta > Magnoliopsida > Myrtales > Myrtaceae > Eucalyptus > Eucalyptus coolabah. The sequence continues at coordinate 24,909,423 of CM024622.1, forward strand.
TAAGCTGAATTATTTTACGTTACTCGACTAGACATTATTTTTCCGTCGGTGTAGTAAGCCGTTTTTGTCTTCTCCTCGTACATCTCACTGTGATGCAGTTGTTTGGATATTAAGGTATTTGAAGAAAGCTCAGGGAAAATGAATTATCTACCAAAACCATGGTCATATCAGGGTTGAAGGTTTTTCTGATGTTGATTGGGCTGGGTCTCCAGATGATAGAAGATCAACTATTGGGTATTGTACCTTAGTTGGAGGAAATCTGGTATCATGGAAAAGTAAGAAACAAAATGTTGTTGCTCGCTCCAGTGCTGAGTCAGAATATAGAGCCATGGCACAAGTGACATGTGAATTAGTATGGATTCGACAATTATTGGCGAGTTAGGCTTTAAAGATTTAGTATCCATGACTCTATGGTGCGATAATAAAGCTGCAATGCATATAGATTTCAACCCCGTGTTTCATGAGAGAACAAAACACATTGATGTTGATTGTCATTTTATTCGAGAGAAGTTGCAAAGTGGAGTAATTCTTCCCAATCATGTTCGAACCGGCAAACAACTTGCAGACATCTTCACTAAATCCTTGGGTAATGGGAGGATAGAACATATTTGTAACAAGCTGGGCATGATTAATACTTATGCTCCAGCTTGAGGGGGAGTGTTAGAAGTAAGAAAGGTAAATGAGTCCTTACCACTTTTAGGGTTTATTTGGATGTATATATATATTAAACTTTATTGAATAATACGAAGTACGTTTTCCTCACATATTTGATTTACAGTGACATTTGGGGACCTTTCACAATTCCAAATATCTTAGGGGCTCGTTGGTTCGTTTCTCTAATTCATGATTGCACTAGGGCCACATGGATATTTTTACTCAAACACAAATCTGATGTAAGTAGTATTGTTCCCAATTTTAATTCTATGGTTCAAAATCAATTTGGAGTTAAAATTAAGAGTTTTAGATCAGATTATGCTAGAGACTACTTTAATCAGATTTCCAAAAGGAAGGGATCATCTGTGACTCATCTTATGTAAACACACCACAGCAAAATGAGGTGGCTGAAAGAAAAAATGGTCATTTGCTCAACACTACTTTAGCCTTATTGTTTCATGGAATGTCTCTAAGTCTTATTTGGGGGAATCCATCCTTACATCTACATACATGATTAAATTTCATCAAGAGTATTAAATTTCAAAACTCCTATGACAGTTCTTTCTAGCTTTTATCCCCATTTCAAGACAACAAATAATCTCATACCTAGAGTCTTCGGTTGCACCTCATTTGTACATGTTCATAATCAGTAAAGGGAAAAGCTAGATCCTAGAGCAATCAAGCGTGTCTTTCTTGGTTACTCCTCTACACAAAAGGGGTATAAATGTTATCATCCTCATTCTTGAAAGACACCTATATCAGTCGATGTTACATTTGTAGAAAACAAACCTTACTTTCCTCAGTCTTATCTTCAGGGGGAGAAGTCATTAGTTGAAGATAAAGACTTTGACAGCCTTAATCTTGACTTATCTCCTAATAATCTTCCAATCCGAGCTCCCACTTCTGATCAATCAATCCTTGATCAATCAGCCTCCAACTCTAATCAACGGGCTCCACATGAATCAATTTTTGATGAATCAATTCGTGCTACTTCAATCCCGGACTCACTCTCTACGATTGAGCCTATTCCGAAACAAGAGTCCACCACTCTCATATCTCCCCATATTTATGACTCTATGAGATTTCCTCAGGTATACTCAAGAAAGACAGCTGTTCCAGACCAAACACAAGTTCAAGATTCTCATCCAAGTTTTGAAAATGAATTTCCGGTAAGTTTTGACTCTCCTTTGCATAAATAGTCAATTGATATGCTAGAAAATGACTTGTATCTTCCCATTGCTATTAGAAAAGGTACTAGAGAGTGTACAAAGCGATCCTTATATCATCAATCTAACTATGTGTCATTTGATTGCCTATCACCATCTCATAAAAATTTCATTGTGAGTCTAAACACCTTTTCTATTCCAAATACTTCATCTGAGGCATTGTTTAAAGAAGAATGGAGAAATGCAATGAGAGAAAAATGGATGCATTAGAAAAAAAAAAAAAAACAAATTTGGGAGATTATCGAAAAACCTAAGGGAAAGAATCTTGTGGGCTGCAAATGGGTTTTTACCTTGAAATACAAAGCTGATGGTTCTCTTGTGAGGTATAAAGCACGATTGGTGGCAAAGGATTATACTCAGACTTATGGAGTAGATTATTAGGAGACATTTGCTCCGATGGCAAAGATAAACACTGTGAGAATTCTACTCTCTTTGGCGGCTCATTTTAATTGCCAACTTCAACAAAAGTATGATGTGAAGATGCATTCTTACATGGAGACCTAGAGGAGGAGATCTACATGAGTATTCCACTAGGATTTGAAGGAGAAAAGACAACAAAGAAAGCATGTAGATTATGAAAAGCACTTTATGGGCTCAAGCAATCACCTAAAGCTTGGTTTGAGAGATTTTCCAAAGTTATGAAAGCTTCAGGCTACAAACAAAGCCAAGGTGATCATACTCTCTTCATTAAGCATTCGGCAAGAGGGAGAGTGATAGGACTTCTAATGTGCATCGATGATATTATTGTCACAGGTGACGATGATGAGGAGAAACAACAGTTAAAGCGGTGTTTGATTAAAGAGTTTGAAATAAAAGAGCTAGGAAGACTCAAGTACTTTCTTGGCATTGAAGTTTCTTACTCTAGACAATGAATTTTTGTCTCACAATAGAAACATGTGACTAATCTCTTGAAGGAAACTAGAAAACATGGTTGTAAACCTGGTAGCCACACCTATTGAGCCTAATAAAAAGCTTGGGAATGCATAGGAAGAACTTGCTGTAGATCGAGAAATGTATCAAAAATTGGTCGGGAAACTCATCTATTTGGTTCATACTAGGCCTAATATTGCCTATTTAGTAAGTGTGATTAGTCAATTTATGCATGACCCAAGAGAATCATAGTTACAAGTTGTCAATCGAGTGCTACATTATTTAAAAGGAAATCTCGGAAAAGGAGTCCTTTTTAGAAGATATCAAAAACTGGTGCTGCAAGCTTATACCGATGTTGACTATGTAGGATCCATGGTGGATAGAAGGTTAACATTTGGTTATTGCACATTTCTTGGTGGAAATTTAGTGACTTGGCGGAATAAAAAACAAAATGTAGTTACAAGAACAAGTGCTGAATCAGAATTTCGAGCAATGGCCAAAGGAATATGTGAGCTATTATGGCTTAAAATCATCCTAGAAGACTTGAAAATCAAGTGAGAGGGTCCTAGAAATTGTATTTGACAATAAATCAGCAATTAATATTGCTCATAATCTCATACAGCGTGATAGGATGAAGCATATTGAAATTGACAGGCATTTCATCAAAGAAAAGATAGAAGAGGGGTTGATCTGCATGTCCTACATACCTTCCGGAGATCAACTAGCTGATGCGCTAACCAAAGGACTTAATGGTGGGATCTTTCACTAAATAATCTCCAAGCTAAGAATGGAAGACATCTATTCCTCAGCTTGAGGGAGAGTACTGAATTATCCTGATTTTTAGGATTTGATTATTAGGAATATTCAATCCTGATTTTTTGGGTCCTAATTATTAGGAAATAGCTGTAAATAATTAGTTAGGACATGATTTATTAATATCCATTGATTTGTGGGATTATAGCTGTATTTTACAGATCTGTTTTTTTCCTAGTTAGTACTTGTAGAACTCCTATAAATAGCATTGTAATCCTGGTACAAAAATACAGAGAATTACCACAATTCTTTTCTCTAAATTCTTCAGTTGCAGTTGTTCTCGTACTGCAGAAGCTCCTTTCAAATATGAATACAAACATGACAATTAAAGAATGATCCAAAACAAGTATCGTAGCACATAAGATAGTACAAAGGACATGCGTCATTCTAAAACTCCCCACTCTTATCAACATGGGTTTACTTAAAGTTTGTGGACGGTGCACTAACGTTGGCTTGACAATACCCTCGCATTTAAGCCTGGCTCCACCACCCACATATACAATACAACACAAGAAAGAGCAAAATCCCAGGCATTTTATTATCAACAATGCTCGAAAATTGTAAGAGATGATGCAGTAACGCAGGAGCTAAGGAACACAAATTAATGGACCTAGCTCCAAGCAGAATTGAAATCGGCACGACAACCTAGAGCTGAGGGACATGCAAATAGAAGATCCCAGCTTCTTCAAATAAACAGATTCAGAATCCACAAGATAACCCTCTTCTCCCACTTGTCATCCAAAGATATAAAAGTCGAGAGAGAGTCAAAACTACTTTCAAACTCCAAATTAAAGAGAGGGATTCTGAAAGGAGTCGGATACAAACATCAAACTTCTACTGATAGCTCCATCATCATAATTATGTGTCCCAAAGATGTTTCCAGAGCTGAACGTTCAAGTAAATCTCCAGATGGTAAACATATGGCCTATATACATCTTCAGTCAGTCAACATTGTATTGTGCTTAACCAAAAAAAAAAAAAAAAAAAAAAAAAAAAACCACAGACAAACAAAAACCCAGCAACGAATTCAGGTCCTTAGGAGGTGCAAAGAAATACACCAAAACTCTTCATCAGAATGAAGATCTATAATTGTGACTGGCATCTTGGCTAGTTCTCAATTTTACCACCTCTCTTGATTGCTGACAGCGCAAATGCTGTGGCCTTGCAAGGTAAGCATCAATGAGAAGGAAAACAAGTACTGCTAACAAATAGTTAGAAATTGCCTCTTGAACAGAATTAGGGATAACAGATTTGATATGCCTACATAATCAAGGTAGGTACAGAACTTAAAACAAAACACTCATTATATAAAAGAACCAGGTTACTATAACGAACAAATTGAAGTGCTCAGCCATAGTAGAGATTGTCAATAGTTCCAGAAGCTGTGCACAAGTCAATACTTCCACATCTAATAGCATTAACAATAACCATGCTTGGTGAGGATTTCCCAGAGAGCCAATGATACAATGGTCAGCAGGAAACAGTATAGACAAGGAAGAAACATTACTCAGTATAGCTGGATGAGGTATCGACATTCTTGAAGATCACCTTCCTGATGTCTGGTGTACAATATTAAAAGGACCATCAACCCTCAACGACATCAGAAGATTGGGAGAAATGAGTAAGGCAAGTTTTGTGAAACATCTCCATCAGGTAAAAATCTTACATACATCACATGGGAATCAAGGCGATAGCAACTGGTTAACAAAGAAAAGACAATAGACCCATCTCATATCCGACTGAAGCAATTTCCCAAGAAGGTAATAACCTCAGCCATCTGCGATCAACCAGTCACTTCAAGTGAAATTACCATTAAGATAGCGCACCAAATGGCAACTGTCCAGCCAAAATAAGGCTGGCATTATCCTTACAGTGACTAAAATAACTGAAAGACTCCAGTAATAAGTAAATCTTCTTTGTCTTAATCAAATTCCATTGCTATTAAAGACAACTTAGAAACCTTATCCATATAAAAGCAAGTTGTTTCCACATTGTTTTGACTTATTGATGGTGCGTCAAGATCAGAACTGAATAGAAAAACCTCGGTCTTAACAACCAATTGACCAAATTGAAATCACCATCATTTTGGAAACCATAACATTGTGAAGATCTGTTGATCAATGGCAAGGGAACTTCAAAATTTCCTTCTTATTCACTGACACCAGAATCTTTTGCCCATAAGAAACATGAACTCTGGAAAACGAGAACCAGAAGCATCAAGTCCAAAGATATGCAGCTGAAAGTCCACAGCAGGAGTCTTATTGCAGATGTCCTCCATCCTATTGTAAAAAGAAATGATCTCCAGAATCAGAAAAATTTTGCATAGGAATAGTATGTAATCAGAGCACTGTAAACCCCAAGACAACTGCAAGAGAAGCCTCAACCCACTCCCCTCAACAGAGCAACCTACCCATTACAGTCATTGGTGGGAAGCCCACGTTTTCAAAACACAGTAGAAGATCACCCCATTATGGTTTCAAACCCATCAAAGTCCCCAATAAAAAGTTTTTTATCAGGATCAAGCATGTACCAAGTAAGCTCGTGCCACAGACAACCTTGAATATGGGAACAAGCAATACGTCTCTCTTCCATTTGTCTGGTGTATTAAAGCCTCAATAACGCATGACAAGGACACCACCCATAAACCAACCCAACCAAAGATAGATGTCAATAGATCATCGAACTTGGGAAAAGCTCAGTCATTCTAAGTAATAATTGACCAACCTCATCATATGTACTCATTCCTAACACAACCTCCTCAATCAAAGAGATTGCTCTGTGAAAAAAGAAGCACAGCCAGTGCATTGGATTATAAATGCAGAAACAGCTCTAAAACAACAAAAGGATTGATCAATCCATCAATTGATGATCAAAGGAGTGTAAACACTGAGGATGTCCATGACCACTCCTCAACAACCAACTTAAAGCATAGAAATCACCTGGTAAATGAAAAGTTCCAACAAAAATTCTGTATCAAAAGAAACATATAAATCGTATAGAATGAAACCCTAAGCTAAGTAAATTGTATGAAGCTAGCATTCACAAATAAATTACACTTGCAATATCTCCATGATTTACCACCAATCACTTTAGTTAATGCAGCATGCATTACAAGGATAGAAACAAGCCATAACTTTGAGGATCCCAAGCTTTCCAATTTCATAAACAATCCCTACAATGGAAGATAGTGAATGACTATTCATTTTCCAAAAACAACAAAAGGCAAGAGAAGCTCAAATAAATAAGAGCTTGTTAATTGAAATGTAAAAAGAACCATTACAGATTAAAGACAGCCCACACCTAAACAAAAGAGGCTTGCAATACAAGGAAAATGAGGAAGGCCTAATCATCTCACCATAAACGGAAAAAAGCAGAAGTGGAAAACAAACTTCATTCAAACCAATAACTGCCTAGAATCCACAAAGCAGCTGCTTGTCCAATTTCAAACAATCATCAACTCAGCCCTACAGAAGAACACAATAGATCACCACTTCTCAAACCCAGAAAAGCTTAAACCTCTAGAGAGAACTAAACAATTTCTATCTCACTGCTCCCTGAAGACAGTCAACTGAAGACAAACTTAAATCAAAACTACAAAATGCCTAGAGATCTTCAAAATTCCAGTCCACTGCCTGTCCTGAATATGTGGTCAGAGACTATTTCAGAACTCGAGCAAACAAAAACTGCATAATAGATCACCACTTCTCCAAGACATACAAATCAAAAGTTTCCAATCCAATTCCGAAGAGAAAGTAGACACTAAAATAATAAAGAACAACTAGTATCAACTATCATCATCTGTTAAAAAATAGTTTTAAAATAAGAAAGATCAAGAATACCAATCCAGATAGTTATTTGAAATACATCATCAAAAAATAAAATTCTACCAGTATGCCCTGAAGTAAAACCGATTCTGTAAGCAAACAGCCTTCACAGTCCCAATAACCAAAGAAAACCTACAATTCTTTAGATATTTAAATGGCCATTGACTGAATCCAACTTGAACAATCTCTTGCACAGAAAGAACACGAAATGACCTCTTGATCTGTACCAAAATAAAAACACAGAAGTCGTGTACAAAGGAAGACGAAGCAAAGTAGCTAATGCCAAGAGCGATCTCCACGATGGGGAAGAAGTGCATAACGCATACATCTTAATGATATCTTCATGAATAACCAGAGATCCAATTAGTGATTGTGGCACACAGATAAGAATGAAGAGAAATGAGCTACTACATGTCTGGAACTTTCCAGACAAGAAAGAACTCTGACAGAAGAGCTTGTCCTATGAATTAATTCTTATGCAGCAAGAAAGAGCCATCACTGATCACAGACACTCCATCGTGAAATTGACGAGTTAAAGGATTGCCTTGACCAAACTATGACCTGCAAAGGAAAGAAAACATCTGATTGTTCCACCTCAACTAGATGATAACCACCTTGACTAGAAGATAACAGAAGTGGAAGACAAATTAGAAATTGATGCTGCATTGTAGACACTCCACGTCGAACTTGGCCACATGAAATATTGCCTTGACCAAACTCTGATCTGCGAAGGGAAGAGAACTAGATCTGATCTCTCGGATTAACTAAGAAATAACAGAAGTTAAGGAAGAGTTTCATTCAAACCAATTAACTGCCCAAAATCCGAAAACAGGAGCTCATCCAATTTCAAGCGATTATCAACTCAGCCCACAGAAAAAGCAACAGATCACCAGCTGTCAAATCCAGTAAAACTTTCAATCTGTAAAAGAAGCCTAGAAGGTTGTCAAAATTTCAGTCCACCGTTTGTCCTGAAGAAAAAAGGCTTCTAAAGATCATCAGCTCAACCAAAGAGTGCAAGATCATTAGTCCTCTAAAAAGCCCAAATGCCATATTCTAGGTAACCGACTGACCAATTGCATTGTATTAATTGTCCTTAGACAACATCCTCAGAGAAAAAAAAAATGATCACTCCAGGAAGAAAGAAGCCACTACCAATTCACGGAATTAGTCTTTACCAGAATCAGCTCATAATACAATGGAAAGATCAATCAATGATGAATCTATCAACGATCAGAAGAGCGTAAACCGTAACAACGCCCACAACATGGGAAAGTCCCAGAGAGGCCAGGTGTAACCTTTGGAAAATAAGATAGCATAAACAGAATCAGACCAATTTAACAATCAATCAAAGAAACAAGAAGAAAAGCAGAGGATCAAGAGCGCATTTTGGGAACAATGTCTCATCTGAACTTTGCAGAGGCTGTCGACTGAGAGGGGAACACAATGCAAGATGAAACTGAAGGATGAGGGCACACAAGAGGGACTATTTCTAGGAAGGAGACACTGGCCTTCAAACTTATAAGATGCGGATCTGGATTGGATACTGGATAGTGATCTGCTGTGGCGTGTAAAGACAGGTTTTATGAAGAATCTCCATGAGGTGAAAAACTTATATACGTTATAAGCGAATCAAGGCGATACCAACTGAATAACAAAGAAAAGAGTTAGACCAAAAACTCATATCTGACTGAAGCAATTCCCCGAGAAGGCAAGAACCTCATCCATCTGTGACCAACCACTTGTTTCAAGTGAAATTACCAGCAAGGGAGTGCATCAAATGCTATCCAACCACAAGGTGAGTAATATACTTAGAATAACTATGAAATAATCGAAAGACTCCTGCAATTAGCACATCTTCTCCATCTAAATCAAATTCCATGGCTATTAAAAACCAAAAAGATACTATGTCCATATAAAAAGCAATTTGTCTCCACATTGACCAACTTACTGATGGTGGATTGTGATCAGAGTTGGATAAAATCTCAGTCTCAACAACCATCTTCACCAAATTGAATTCACCATCATCTTAAAGCTGGTGAAAGGTAGCAGAGAGCTGTTGATCAATGGCAAGGGAACTTCAAAATTTCACTTTTATTCACCCACACTAAAATTTTTGTTAATAAGAGAAAATAACTCTGGAAAATGAGAGCCAGAAGCATCAAGTCATACGGTATGCAGCTGAAAGTGCAATCAGGAGTCCTACAGAAGAATGGGGAGAGAAACGAGCTAGAACATGTGCGGACCTTTCCAGACATGAAAGAACTCTGAAAGAAGAACTTGTCCCATGAATTAATGCTTATGCAACAAGAATGAACCATTACCGATCGCAGATACTCCATATCAAAATTGACGAGGTAAACTATTGGCTCGACCAAACTCTGATCTGCGAAAGAAAGAGAACATCTGATTGTTCCACCTTAACTAGAAGATAACAGAATTGGAAGACATATTAGGTGTTGATGTGTATGAGCAAGAAAGAACATCACTTATCCCAGACACTCCATATCAATCTTGGCCAGGTATAGTATTGCCTCAACCGAACTCTGATCTGTGGAGTCTGATCTTTCGGGTTAACTCGAAAATAACAGTAGTAAAGGACAAGTTCCATTCAAAACAATAACTGCCTAAAATCCAAGCAGCAACAGCTCATTAAATTTCAAACAGTTCTCATCTCAGCCCTCCAGAAAACGCAATAGATCACCAGCTGTCAAAATCCAGTAATACTTTGGAACTGTAAAAGAAGCCTAGAAGGTTGTCAAAATTTCAATTTCAATCATTTGTCATACTTCTAGGTCATCAGCTCAACCACAAACAGTGTAAGATCGATCATTAGTCCTCCAAAAGCCCAAATGTGGCATTCTATGTAACCAACTGACCAGTTGCATTGTATTCATTGTCCACTTGGACATCATCCTCAGAGAAAATGATCACTCCAAGAAGAAAGAAGAAACTGCCAATTCAGGGAATAGTGAATGCCAGAATGAACTCATAATGCAATTGAACTTGTAAAGATCAATCGATGATGAATCGATCAGTGATCAGAGGAGTGCAGACCCTAACGATGCCCACAACATGCCAGAGTCCCAGAAAGGCCAGGTGTAACCTTTGGAAAATAACATAGTGTTAAAAAAATCAGACTGATTTCAAATCAATCAAGAAATACAAAGAAAAAAAGAAAGGTCAGGAAAGCGTTTTCTGGAACAATGTCTCCTCTGAAGAGTAGTTCAGAAAGGGTGTCAGTGAGGAATGGCTCAGTGAGGAATGCATGCACAATCATAGACACACAATGAGCCTGAAGGATGATTAGGGATCATCAGTCCTCCAAGAAGCCCAACATCTAGTTTTATGTCAAACAAAAACTGACCGGTGTCATGAAGAATAATTCCCAATACAGAAAATTCATTACTGGTTCATTCTTCCCATCAGTCAGAAAAATAGTTCAAACTGACCAGTGTCATGGTATTCATTAGTTCTTGGGAAACAAACCACTGCAAATTCACCAAATACCAGAATCTAGAAGCAGATCATAAAACAATTTTACAGAAAAGTGGGTTCTTTAAAGAATCAGAGGAAGAGCTAAACCAAACACTTCCCTTAACAATGTCTCCCGATGAGACTGAAGGATGAGGACATGAGGGAGCGACAATTTCTAGGAAGGAGACACCGGCAAGCAGATCCGTATTGGATAATGATCTGTTGCAGCACGTACACCTTGCAAAGAAAGAACCATCACAGATCATATGTCAACCAAACACTGACCTCCAGAGGAACGAGAATCAGGTTTTGCATTAATTGGAAAATTAGGGGATTGGAGAACAAATTTCCATTCAAACCGATAACTGCCTTGAGAGACGATAGAGCTTATCCAATTTCAGAAAATGATCAGCTCGCACCAGATCACCACTTGTCAAGTCTAGCAAAACTCCGACCTGTGAGAGGATCCGGGCAAACAATAATCAACCCCCAAAGTTTAAAAAACACCGAAGAACAAGTTCCAATCAAGAACAGCAAATTTCAGCCTGTCGCCTGAAAGACTACTGGTTCATTATCTCAACCGAAAAGAGACGGCAAAAGGATCATCATTCTCCAAAAGCCCAACATCTAGTTTTATGACAAACTGACCAATGCCATGGTATTTATTCGTTCTTGCCATCCTTCGAAAAGTAGTTCACTCCGAGGGGGAAAGAAACCACTGCAAATTCACCATAATTACAAAATCTAGAAGCAGATCATTAAAAATTGTACAGAAAGTGGTTTCTTTAAATGATCAGAGGAGGAGCTAAACCAAACACTTCCCATAACGATGTTTCCCGATGAGACTGAAGGATGAGGACATGAGGGAGGGACAATTTCTAGGAAGGAGACACCAGCAAGCGGATCCAGATTGGATAATGATCTGTTGTGGCGCGTACACCTTGCAAAGAAAGAACCATCAAAGATCATATGTCAACCAAATGCTATGCTGGCCTTTAAGGAATGAGAATTGGGTTTTGCATTAATTGGAAAATTATGGGATTGGAGAACAAATTTCCATTCAAACTGACAAGAGATGATAGAGCTTATCCAATTTCAGACAATCATCAGCCCGCGGCAAATCACCACTTGTCAAATCCATCAAAACTCCAACCTGTCGGGACTAGACCAGCAAATTTCAGCCTTTTGCCCGAAAGAATACTTTCGTCATCTCAACCAAGAAAAAAGAAGCAGCAAAAGGATCATCGGTCTTCCAAAAAGCTGTGTTTTATGAAACAAGTTGTTCATCGTCCTTGACATCCTCAAACAAACAATTTCGCTCCAAGGAAAAAGGATCTACTGCGGATTCACCAAATAACAAAATCCAGAAGCAGCTCGTGAAACAATTGTACAGAAAGATCGATCGGGCATCGTATTAATAAAGGGTCAAAGGAGGAGCTAAACCAAACACTCCCATTACGGCATCACGGCATCCTCAAGATATATGATCCAAGAGGAAGGAACGAAGCCGCGCACTGCCCATTTCACCGAACAACACGATTCCATAATGAGCTGGTCAAAACAACGACGCATAATGCAAAGATCAATCGATCGGTCAATGAATCGCTAAGCGATCAAAGGGATGAGGCGTAAACCAATAGGCAAGGTAGACCGAGCCGAACCCTGAAAAATCTCCGCATCAACAGTCAAATCGGGATCGCTACTTCTCCTCCTCTCTGGAAGATGACGATATCGCCAGACGCCGACAGAGATCGTAGGCCAAGCGAAACCCTCGAGAATCTCCGCGCAACAGGGGTGTGGGTGGGTCTCTGCAACCAAGTGATGCTTCCACAAAATCAAGACCGAGATAGCGAGACCCCATCAACAATCAATCAATCGAGAAACGGAATTAGAAAAGGGAGACGGGCGATGGGAAAGCTCTCAATCGAGAAGACGAACGATATCGCCAGATGCCACTGCAGGCATTAAAGGACTTGGCAAATAAATTTGAAACAAATTTAAACAGTTGGATCTTTTTATGATAAGATTAAATATCAGGATGTAATTAAGCACTCATTAGAAGGTTGGGATTTATTCTACTACTTAGCCTTTAGTGGGAACAACATTTTTTGGATAATTCAACCACACGAATGACTCGATGGCAAAGAAAGAAAAGGACAAGTAAATCGAGTCGTTCTTAATAGAGTAAGAATTTTGGGGAGAATGAGGGGTGAATCCATGTAGAGGGATTGTGCGAGCTCGTGGCCAAGTAACTTTTGATTCCAACACACAAGCAATATAAAACTAATTTGTCCGGCGAGTAATATCAACTGGAACTTCAATATAAAGAGAATCCCCAAGAGAGCTTCTACAGACTGCAACAAACCAATTGAAAGTAGAAACGAATAATCTGCCATGATGTTGGTGAATATCTGCAATCAGTTTCTCATCTCACAGGGGTAAGCTAGAAGCATCTGACAAGCCAAACTGCCATCCATGTGTGCCACCAGCAAAGCAACAACTAGAGTTAGCCTTGGAAACAGGACTCAATAGGAGTTTCATCCAGTGAAGTTCACAGAAAAAGATGAGAGGACGACATTATCAAAGAGAGAGACTTGAACTGGCACCCAGAATTAACCAATTATACCAAAAATACCCCCAGAAGAAGCAAAAAAAAAGCCACATATGACCAACCTAACCAACAACAAGACTTAGCCATGGACACAACACTCAATTGTAGTAATTCTAGTTTTATCCAGTGAGGTTTGTAGACAAAGATAGAGAGCATGACATCATCAAAGAGAGATACTAGAACTGGCACCCAACATAAACCACTTATACTGAAAATACCCCAGGAGAAGCACGAAGCAAAAAGCAAAAGCTTGCTAAGTCAAATACACTATCACACAAACCAGGTCGAATTCAGAATGATCTGCAACAAAAGGACTCCAACTCACAACATGAGAGAACTATATGTTCATTGCATCTCCTCTAATCCTTGAAAATAAAAGAATCAGACAGTCCCTGTAGAAAGATCCAGAACCCGCTCATCACTCTGATCCAAAAAGGAAAACAACAATTCAGTAGCTCAACTAAACATAATTGCATTAAATAATAACCTCCTGCCTTCCCAACTCAAGAACATGGATTCTCTAACAGTTTCAATTACACGGTCCTTAGTTGGATTGCTCTAAACTGGAACAAGCACCCGTGGAAAACTGAATAAGTCCATACAGCATGGAAGCTACAAAATTAGTATGCTCAGAGGGAGACTTTGAACCTTAATAACTTTGATAAGCTTTCTATCCAAAATCAGAGCCTTCGCCAACATTGTTCTGGACATAGACCCAACCAGATTCTTCAAAATTCATCCCTTCAAAGAAAATACCAAGGCAAATGAAACTGATCATAAGGCAACCGTCTAGTATCTCCAATAACAAGGAAGATGACTTCGAACAACCCTTGTAGAGCCGATGAGAAAGAGATACAGTAAATATCTGGTCGACAGATCATCATTCGCAAAGGATCACAATGCAATTGGACATGTATAAGTTCATAGCCCTAAACAGGTTTGCTTTATTAAATTTAGATCATATATACGAAGCAGAAGTTCACCCGTCATACATTAGGGTATCATAAGAGATCAGAAGGGGTCCATGCTCGCTAGACATTTTAAAACCTCAAACCAAAGCTTATTCACTGCAGGATTGTTGTCTGCCCCTTCAGTTTCACCGATTTAAAAATAAATACATAAATTTGACAAACATGGCAACCAAGCACCAAGTGTCTGCTCCTCCCAGCTTGACCAGCCATGTCTGCTGACAGCATACATGAAACGGCACAGCGTTGTGAAGAATAAGAAATGAGAGAATCAGCAGAAAGGAGAGAACCGGTCCAAGCGCAAGCAATGCCAAGGAAGTTATGTCCATATGGCTGTCCGGTCAACATCCCCATGTGAGGCCTGATCACATATACCAATCATGCAAACAGGCAAAAGCACAGCACAGTTCATCTTTTCAGAATGAGATGCTAACAGTTTGCAATGGAGTATCACTTGGGCCCTTGCAGAAAAGCCTTCATTGTCCCATGGATCGACGAGAACCTAAAATATTCACAATTTAGGCCCCCATGTGGCACCCTGCACACTAAAAACAACCCATCTCACATAAAAAACCCCTCAGTTGTAAACTGTCGAATATCGGCTAAGCAAAAATCCATACAGATATCTTATTGCAACTAAGCAGACTTAGTACTCTCCTTTTGCAAGTATGTCCAACAGAGAGGCCATCCAATGACAATCCGCGATCTTTTGTCAAACTTCAAACCCTCAAAGCATAAGTCGAGCTTGTTCTCGCACACCCTATCATAGCATGGCCAAAATATTAATTGATTAAGGATTCATCCATGTACACATATAGAGTGAAGACATCAAAGGAACCAAATCCAAGAAGGGGGAGCTTATCCAATTTCAAACAAAGCGCGGACTCCGCAATTCATCAACTTAGCCACACAGAAAAAGCTGAACTGTCACATTTTTCAACTCCAAGGGAATCAACTGAGGAATGACATTCAACAAAAAAGTGCCTACGCAGCAGGAGTTTATCAAAATTTCAGCTCATCACCTGGTCCTCAAGATGATCAAGGACACTGCCCATACACCAACCCAACCGAAGACAGATGTGAATAGATCATCAAACTCAAGAAAAGCTCAGTCATTCTAAGTAATAATCGACCAACCTCATCATATATTCCATTCCTTGGAATCCACAAATGGCTGTTTATCCAATTTCAAACAATCATCAACTCACCCTACAGAAGAAGGCAATAGATCACACCACTTCTCAGCATGGCAAAGCTTCCAGTAGAGGAATTAGAACTTGATAATAATTATCTCGCTGCTCCGAAGATAATCAACTGAAGACAAACTTAAATCAAAACTACAAGATGCCTATAAATCCTCAAAATTCGCTCATCCTGAAGATGCAATCAGAGAAGACTACTTCAGAACTCAAGAAAACAAAGACTGCATAATAGATCACCTCTCCTCCAAGAAGCCCAATCACCTTCTTATATGTTAACTCACCAGCTTCTATGTATTTGTCATTCTTAGACAACACTCCACATCAAACTTGGCCACGTAAAGTATTGCCTCGACCAAACTCTGATCTGCAAAGGGCAGAGAACTAGGTCTAATCTTCTGGATTAACAAAGAAATAACAGAAGTAAAGGACAAGTTCCATTCAAACCAATAACTGCCCAAAATCCGGGAAGCAGGAGCTCATCCAATTTCAAACAATTATCAACTCAGCCCCACAGAAAACACAACACATCACCAACTGTCAAAACCAGTAAAACTTTCCATTTGCAAAAGAAGCCTAGAAGGTTGTCAAAATTTCAGCCCATCATTTGTCCTGAAGACAAAAGGCTTCTTTTGATGATCGACTCAACCACAAACAGTGCAAGATAGATCATTAATCGACCAAAAATCCCAAATGTCATATTCTATGTAACCAACTGACCAGCTGCATAATATTCATTGTCCTCTCAGACATCATCCTCAGAGAAAATGATCGCTCCGAGAAGAAAGAAACCACTGCCAATTCAAGGAATATTTAATGCCAGAATCAGCTCATGATACAATGGACAAATCAATCAATGATAAATCAACCAACGGTCAGACGAGGAATAACCATAACAATGCCCACAACATGGCAGAGTCCGAGAGAGGCCAGGGGTCACCTTCAGAAAATAACATAGCATAAACAGAATCAAACCGTTTTAAAATCAATCAAGAAATAAAAAGAAAAGAAGAAAGGCCAGGAGTGCAATTTCAGGAATGATGTCTCCTCTGAGGAGTAAGGGTGTCAGCTGATTGAGGAATGCATGCACAATCATAGACGCACGATGAGAACATGAGGAAGGGACTATTTCTGGGAAGGATACTCCAGCAAGCGGATCCCTATAGTGATCTCTTGTGGCGCGTACACCTTACAAAGAACCATCATAGGTCATACAACAATAAAACACTGACCTCTGAAGGAATGAGAATCAGGTTTCACATTAATTGGAAAATTATGGGACTGGAGAACAAATTTCATTCAAACCGATAACTGCCTTGAGAGACGATGGAGTTTATCAAATTTCAGACAATCATCAGCTCACGGTAGATCACCACTTAGTTGAGCTAGCAAAACTCCGACCTGTGAGAGGATCAGGACTACACAATAATCAACCCCCAAAGATAAAAAAACCAAAGAACAAAATTCCAATGAAGACCAGCAAATTTCAGCCTATCGCCTGAAAGACTACTAGTTCATCATCTCAACCAAGAAAAAAAGACAGCAGCAAAAGGATCATTGGTCCTCCAAAAAGCCCAAACATCCTTGTTTTATGAAACAAGCTGACCGGAGTCGTCGCATTTATGTCCTGGACATCCTCAGATAAACACTTTCGCTCCATGTAGAAAAGAAGCCACTGTGGATTCACCAAATAACAAAAATCCAGAAGCAGCTCGTGAAACAATTGTACAGAAAGTGAGTTTGATAAAGGATCAGAGGAGGAGCTAGACCAAACACTTCCTATAACGACATCTCCCGATGAGATTGAAGGATGAGAACATGAGGGAGGGACTAATTCTAGCAAGGAGACACTGGCAAGTGGATCAGTATTGGATACTGATCTGTTGTGGCGCGTACACCTTGCAAAGAAAGAACCATCACAAATCATACAACGACCATACACAGACCTCCGAAGGAATGAGAATTGGGTTTCGCATTAATCGCAAAATTATGGGACTGGAGAACAAATTTCAATCAAACCGATAACCGCCTCCAGAGGCGATAGAGCTTATCCAACTTCAGACAATCATCAGCTCGCACCAGATCACCACTTAGTCGAGTCTAGCAAAACTCCGACCTGTGAGAGGATCAGGACTACACAATACTCAACCCCCAAAGATAAAAAAACCAAAGAACAAAATTCCAATGAAGACCAGCAAATTTCAGCCTATCGCCTGAAAGACTACTAGTTCATCATCTCAACCAAGAAAAAAAGACAGCAGCAAAAGGATCATCAGTCCTCCAAAAAGCCCAAACATCCGTGTTTTATGAAACAAGCTGACCGGAGTCGTCACATTCACGTCCTGGACATCCTCAGACAAACACTTCCGCTCCATGTAGAAAAGAAGCCACTGCGGATTCACCAAATAACAAAAATCCAGAAGCAGCTCGTGAAACAATTGTACAGAAAGTGAGTTTGATAGAGGATCAGAGGAGGAGCTAGACCAAACACTTCCTATAATGACATCTCCCGATGAGAACATGAGGGAGGGACTACTTCTAGCAAGGAGACACCGGCAAGTGGATCTGTATTGGATACTGATCTGTTGTGGCGCATACACCTTGCAAAGAAAGAACACCATCACAAATCATACATCGACCATAACACAGACCTCCGAAGGAATGAGAATTGGGTTTCGCATTAATCGCAAAATTATGGGACTGGAGAACAAATTTCAATCAAACCGATAACCGCCTCCAGAGGCGATAGAGCTTATCCAACTTCAGACAATCATCAGCTCGAACCAGATCACCACCTAGTCAAGTCTAGCAAAACTCCGAGCTGTGAGAGGATCAGGACTACACAATAATCAATCCCCAAATATAAAAAAACCGAAGAACAAAATTCCAATGAAGACCAGCAAATTTCAGCCTATTGCCTGAAAGACTACTAGTTCATCATCTCAACCAAGAGAAAAAGACAGCAGCCAAAGGATCATCAGTCCTCCAAAAAGCCCAAACATCCGTGTTATATAAAACATGCTAACCGGTGTCGTTGTATTCATCGTCCTTGACATCCCAAGACAAACAGTTTCACTCCATCGGGAAAAGAAGCCACTGCAGATCCACCAAATAACAAAAATCCAGAAGCGGCTCATGAAACAATTGTACAGAAAGTGGATTTGATAAAGGATCAGAGGAGGAGCAAAACCAAACACTTTCCATAACGACGTCTCCCAATGAGATTGAAGGATGAGAACACAAGGGAGGGACTATTTCTAGGAAGGAGACACCGGCAAGCGGATCTGGATTGGATAGTGATCTGTCGTGGTGCTTGCACCTTGCAAAGAAAGAACCATGACAGATCATACATCGACAAAACAGACCTCCGAAGGAATGAGAATCGGGTTTCGCATTAATCGGAAAATTATGGGAGTGGAGAACAAATTTCATTCAAACCAATGACTGCCAAGAGAGACAGAGCTTATCCAATTTCAGACGATTGTCAGCTTGCACCAGATCACCACTTGTCGAGTCTTGCAAAACTCTGACCTGTGAGAGGATCAGGACTAGATGATAATCAACCCCAAAAATAGAAAACCGAAGAACAAATTCCAATCAAGACCACCAAATTTCAGCCTATCGCATGAAAGACTACTTTCATCATCTCAACCAAAAAGATGAAAGCCAAAATGCTCCAAACAAACGAAACACCTGTGTTTTAGTATTCATTGTCCTTGACATCCTCAGACAAGCAATTTCGCCTGAGGGGGAAAGAAGCCAACTGCAAATTCACCAAATAACAGAAAGATCGATAGGTTATTGTATCAATAAAGGGTCAAAGGAGGAGTTAAATCAAGCACTTCCCATGAGGACATCCTCTGACGTCAAGAAATATGATCCAAGAGGAAAGAAGCCACACTCCCAATTCACCGAACAACAAAATCCAGAATGATCTGGTCAAAACAACAGCGCAAAGTTCAATCGATCGGTCGATGAATCACTAAGCAACCAAAGGACAAGAGGTAAATTTAATAATTCCGATAACCAATAAGCATCGTAGGCCAAGCAAGAAACCCTCAAGAATCTCCGCAACAGGGGTGGGTCGCTGCAACCAGATAACGCCTCACAAAATCAAGACCGAGATAACAATGAATAAAAAACAGAAACCAAAAAGAAGAAAGAGCAGTTTCCCTCTAAGGGGAAAGAAGCCACTCGGATTCACCAAATAAGAAAATCCAGAAACAGCTCGTGACAGAAAGATCAACCGGTCAGAAAAGGAGCGCTAAACCAAACACTTGCTGCGACAGCATCCTCATATGAAAGAAAGAAGCCACACTGCCAATTCACCGAACAACGAGAATCCAGAATGAGCTGGTCAAAACAACAACCCAAAGTTCAATCGATTGGTCAATGAATCACTAAGCGATCAAAGGGACGAGACATAAACCAAAGAATCCAATAACCAAATAGGAACTGTAGGCCGAGCCCAACCCTCAAAAATCTCCGCAACATTGAGTCTTCTGCAACCAAATGCTTCACAAAATCAGACCGAGAAAGCAATCAATCCCCGATCAACAATCAATCAAGAAACAGAAACCAAAAAGGAGAAAGGCCGATGGAGAACGCTCGATCGGGATAATCGCTACTTCTTCTCTCTGGAAGAAGATGATATCGCCAGACGCCAATAAAGATTGTAGCGCAAGTGAAACCCTCAAGAATCTCCGCAGTATAGGGGTGGACCTCTGCAACCAGATGATGCTTCCCAAAATCAAGACAAAGAAAGCAATTTGCCTAATCAACAATCAATCAATCAAGAAACGGAAAACAAAATCGAAAAAGGGCCGACGGAGAACGCTCAGAAAACGAAGATAATAGAGTAAGAGTTTTGGAGAGAATGGGGGTGAATCAATGTAGAGGATCGTGCGAGCTCATGGCCAAGTAACTTTTGGTTCCAACACACAAGCAATATAAAACTAAATTGTCAGGCAAGTAGTATCAACTGGAACTTCAATATAAAGTGGTTCCAACACACAAGCAATATAAAACTAAATTGTCAGGCAAGTAGTATCAACTGGAACTTCAATATAAAGAGAATCACCAAGAGAAAGCTTCTACGGACTGCAACAAACCAATTGAAAGTAGAAATGAATAATCTGCCATGATGTTGGTGAATATCTGCAATCAGTTTCTCATCTCTCAAGTATAATCTAGAAGCATCTGACAAGCCAAACTGCCATCCATGTGTGCCACCAGCAAAGCAACAACTAGAATTAGCCTAGAAACAGGACTCAATAGGAGTTTTATCCAGTGAAGTTCACAGAAAAAGATGAGAGGACGATATTATCAAAAAGAGAGACTTGAACTGGCACCCAAAATTAACCAATTATACCAAAAATACCCCAGAAGAAGCAAAAAGTAGCCACATATGACCAACCTAAGCAACAACGAGACTTAGCCTTGGACACAAGACTCAACTGTAGTAATTGTAAATTTATCCAGTGAGGTTTGTAGACGAAGATAGAGAGTACGACATCATCAAAGAGAGATACTTGAACTGGAACCCAAATAAACTACTTAAAAGAAAAATACACCAGGAGAAGCAAAAAGCAAAAGCTTGCTAAGTCAAATACACTACAACACAAACCAGGTCGAATTCAGAATGATCTGCAACAAAAGGACTCCAACTCACAACATGAGAGAAGTCTATGTTCATCGCATCTCCTCTAATCCTTGAAAATAAAAGAATCAGACAATCCCTGTAGAAAGATCCAGAACCAGCTCATCACTCCGATCTAAAAAGGAAAACAACAATTCAGTAGCTCAACTAAACATAATTGCATTAAATAATAACCTCCTGCCTTCCCAACTCAAGAACATGGATTCTCTAACAGTTTTGATTACATGGTCCTTAGTTGGATTGCTCTAAACTGGAACAAGCACCCGTGGAAAACTGAATAAGTCCATACAGCATGGAAGCCACAAAATTAGTATGATCAGAGGGAGACTTTGAACCTTAATAACTTTGATAAGCTTTCTATCCAAAATCAGAGCCTTTGCCAACATTGTTCTAGACATAGACCCAACCAGATGCTTCAAAATTCATCCCTTCAAAGAAAATACCAAAGCAAATAAACCTGATCATGAAGTAACTGTCAAGTATCTCCAATTACAAGGAAGATGACTTCGAACAACCCTTGTAGAGCCGATGAGAAAGAGATACAGTAAATATCTGGTCGACAGATCATCATTCGCAAAGGATCACGATGGAATTGGACATGTATAAGTTCATAGCCCTAAACAGCTGTGCTTTATTAAATTTAGATCATATATACGAAGTAGAAGTTCACCCGTCGTATATTAGGGTATCATAAGAGATCAGAAGGGGTCTATCCTCGCTAGATATGCTAAAAACTCAAACCAAAGGTTATTCACTACAGGATTGTTGTCTGCCCCTTCAGCTTCACCGATTTAAAAATAACTACAAAATTTGACAGACATGGCAACCAAGCACCAAGTGTCTGCTCCTCCCAGCTTGACCAGCCATGTCTGCTGACAGCATACATGAAACGACACAGCTTTGTGATGAATAGGAAATGAGAGAATCAGCAGAAAGGAGAGAACCGGTCCAAGCGCAAGCAATGCCAAGGAAGTTATGTCCATATGGCTGTCCGGTCAACATCCCCATGTGAGGCCTGATCACATATGCCAATCATGCAAACAGGCAAAAGCACAGCACAGTTCATCTTTTCAGAATGAGATGCTAACAGTTTGCAATGGAGTATCACTTGGGTCCGTGAAGAAAAGCCTTCATTGTCCCATGGATCGACGAGAACCTAAAATATTCACAATTTAGGCCCTCAAGGTGGCACACTACAAGCTAAAAACAACCCATCTCACATACAAAAACCCTCACTTGTAAACTGTCCCCAACAATGACGGTGCCAGAACGAAGTATTACAGCAGTGGAGAATATCGGCAAAGCAAAAACCCATACAGATATCTTATTGCAACTAAGGAGACTTAGTACTCTCCTTTTGCATCTATGTCCAACAGAGAGGCCATCCAATGACAATCCACGATCTTTTGTCAAACTTCAAACCCTCAAAGCATAAGTTGAGCCTGTTCTCGCACACCCTATCATAGCATGGCCAAAATATTAATTGATTAAGGATTCATACACATGTAGAGTGAAGACATCAAAGGAACCAAATCCAAGAAGGGGGAGCTTATCCAATTTTAAACAAAGCACGGACTCCGCAATTCATCAACTTAGCCATACAGAAAAAGCTGAATTGTCATCTTTCCACTCCAAGGGAATCAACTGAGGAATGACATTCAACAAAGTGCCTACGCAGCAGGAGTTTATCAAAATTTCAGCTCTTCAACTGGTCCTCAAGATGATCAAGGACACTGCCCATACACCAACCCAACCGAAGATAGATGTGAATAGATCGTCAAACTCAAGAAAAGCTCAGTCATTCTAAGTAATAATCGACCAACCTCATCATACATACCAGTCCTTAGAATCCACAAAATGGCTGTTTATCCAATTTCAAACAATCATCAACTCACCCTAACAGAAGAAGGCAATAGATCACCACTTCTCAAACCTGGCAAAGCTTCCTGTAGAGGAATTAGAACTCGATAATAATTATCTCACTGCTCCCGAAGATAATCAACTTACGACAAACTTAAATCAAAACTACAAGATGCCTATAAATCCTCAAATTCGCTCATCCTGAAGATGCAATCAGAGAAGACTACTTCAGAACTCAAGAAAACAAAGACTGCATAATAGATCACCTCTCCTCCAAGAAGCCCAATCACCTTCTTCTATGTTAACTCACCAGCTTCTATGTATTTGTCATTCTTAGACAACATGCTCGGATGAAGAGATCGCTACAAGAGGAAAGATGCAACTGCCAATCCACCAAAATCCATAATCATTTTGATAAACAATTTAAACGGATCAATCTATTGATGAACCATCCGAGAACATTGTTTTATAAGTGAAAACATTCCATGCTATACTTTTGGTAAAATTTTGGCAAAAGGTAAATACTACCACATAAAACAATGTAAAAAATAAATATTTTTTTGGAAAAGAACCTAGCCTGCAAGCTCCGAATAACATAGGGAAAAAAGAGGCAATATGTCACAAAAAAGTAACATCTCAGCATGGGAAATTACCATGCAGACAACATCAACTCATAAAATATAAAAACAAAAGGAACCTGACAAAAAATTCTTCAAATAAACCAAATTTAACATTTCATTGACACAAAATTCAAGCAGACATACACACCAAGTCAAAACAAATGCATATGCAAGAAACGTATTTGAAATGAATGTGTAACAAAATACGTTGAAAGGAAAAAGTCGATGATAAATAAAATGCAGGATAGTTTCCATCAAAGAAAAAGGACATACTAATCAAAAGTTTCCAATCCAATCCCAAAGATAAAATAGTCTCTAATCTCCCAAAGAACGGCTGGTATCATCCATCATCTTCCATTACAAAATAGAAAGAATATAAGAAAGATTAAGAATGCAAATTGCGATAGATATCTGAAGTACGTCATTTCAAAATAAGATGATACCACTTTGCCCTGAAGTGAAACCAATTGTGTAGAACTTTTTCAGACAAGAAAGCACTTTGAAAGGAGAGCTTGTCCTATGAATTAATTCTTATTCAGCAAGAAAGAACCATCATGGACCACAGACACTCCATCTCAAAATTGACGAGGTAAGGTATTGCCTTGACCAAACTATGACCTGCGAAGAAAAGAGAATAACTGATTGTTCCACCTCAACTAGATGATAACCACCTTAACTAGACAATAACATAAGTGGAAGACAAATCAGAAATTGATGTTTATGCAGCAAGAAAGAACATCACAGATCATAGACACTCCATATCGAACTTGGCCACGTAAAGTATTGCCTCGACCAAAATCTGATCTGCAAAGGGAAGAGAACTAGATCTGATCTTTCGGATTAACAAAGAAATAACAGAAGTAAAGTACAAGTTCCATTCAAACCAATAACTGCCCAAAATCCGGAAAGCAGGAGCTCATACAATTTTGAACAATTATCAACTCAGCCCCACAGAAAACGCAACAGATCACCAGCTGTTAAAACCAGTAAAACTTTCCATTTGGAAAAGAAGCCTAGAAGGTTGTCAAAATTTCAGTCCATCATTTGTCCTGAAGAGAAAAGGCTTCTTTAGATGATCAACTCAACCACAAACAGTGCAAGATAGATCATTAGTCCACCAAAAAGCCCAAATGTCATATTCTATGTAACCAACTGACCAGCTGGATCATATTCATTGTCCTCTCAGACATCATCCTCAGAGAAAATGATCGCTCCGAGAAGAAAGAAACCACTGCCAATTCAAGGAATTGTTAATGCCAGAATCAGCTCATGATACAATGGAAAGATCAATCAATGATAAATCAACCAACGGTCAGACGAGCAATAACCCTAACACTGCCCACAACATGGCAGAGTCCAAGAGAGGCCAGGTGTTCCTTCAGAAAATAACATAGCATAAACAGAATCAGACCGATTTTAAAATCAATCAAGAAATAAAAATGAAAGAAGACAGGCCAGGAGTGCGTTTTCAGGAACGATGTCTCCTCTGAAGAGTAAGGGTGTCAGCCGATTGAGGAATGCATGCACAATCATAGATGCACGATGAGAACATGAGGAAGGGACTATTTCTGGGAAGGATACACCAGCAAGTGGATCCATATTGGATAGTAATCTGTTGTGACGCATACACCTTGCAAAGAACCATCACTGGTCATACATCAATAAAACACCGACCTCCGAAGGAAGGAGAATCGGGTTTTGCATTAATTGAAAAATTATGAGACTGGAGAACAAATTTCAATCAAACCGATAACCGCCTCCAGAGGTGATAGAGCTTATCCAACTTCAGACAATTATCAGCTCACACCAGATCACCACTTAGTCGAGTCTAGCAAAACTCCAACCTGTGAGAGGATCAGGACTAGATGATAATCAACCCACAAAGAAAAAAAAAACCAAAGAACAAATTCCAATTAAGACCAGCAAATTTCAGCACATCCCCTAAAAGACTACTAGTTCATCATCTCAACCAAGAAAAAGACAGCAGCAAAAGGATTATCAGTCCTCCAAAAAGCACAAACATCCGTGTTTTATGAAACAAGCTGACCGGTGTCGTCATCCTTGACATCCTCAGACAAACACTTTCACTCCATGAAGAAAAGAAGCCACTGCAGATTCACCAAATAACAAAAATCCAGAAGCAGCTCATGAAACAATTGTACAGAAAGTGAGTTTGATAAAGGATCAGAGGAGGAGCTAGACCAAACACTTCCTAAAACAACATCTCCCCATGAGATTGAAGGATGAGAACACGAGGGATGGACTACTTCTAGCAGGAGACACACCAGCAAGTGGATCCTTATTGGATACTGATCTGTTGTGTGTACACCTTGCAAAGAAAGAACCATCACAGATCATACATCAACCAAACACAGACCTCCGAAGGAATGAGAATCGGGTTTCGCATTAATCGCAAAATTATGGGACTGGAGAACCAATTTCATTCAAACCGATAACCGCCTTGAGAGACGATAGAGCTTATCCAATTTCAGACAATCATCAGCTTGCACCAGATCACCACTTAGCTGAGTCTAGCAAAATTCCGACCTGTGAGAGGATCAGGACTACACAATAATCATCCCCCCAGAGATTATTAAAAAATAAATAAAAAAATAAAAGGAAGAACAAAATTCCAATGAAGACCAGCAAATTTCAGCCTATCTCCTGAAAGACTACTAGTTCATCATCTCAACCAAGAGAAAAGGACAGCAGCGAAAAGATCATCAGTCCTCCAAAAAGCCCAAACATCCATGTTATATGAAACAAGCTGACCAGTGTCGTCATATTCACCGTTGTCCTCGACATCCCAAGACAAACAGTTTTGCTCCATGGGGAAAAGAAGCCACTGCAGATTCACCAAATAACAAAAATCCAGAAGCAGCTCGTGAAACAATTGTACAGAAAGTGGGTTTGATAAAGGATCAGAAGAGGAGCTAAACCAAACATTTCCCATAACGACGTCTCCCAATGAGATTGAAGGATGAGAACAGAAGGTAGGGACCATTTCTAGGAAGGAGACACTAGCAAGCGGATCTGGATTGGATAGTGATCTGTTGTGGTGCTTACACCTTGCAAAGAAAGAACCATGACAGATCATACATCGACAAAACAGACCTCCAAAGGAATGAGAATCGGGTTTCCCATTAATCAGAAAATTATGGGAGTGGAGAACAAATTTCATTCAAACCAATAACTGCCTAGAGAGACAGATATCCAATTTCAGACAATCGTCAGCTCGCACCAGATCACCACTTGTCAAGTCTTGCAAAACTCCAACCTGTGAGAGGATAGTGATCTGTTGTGGTGCTTACACCTTGCAAAGAAAGAACTATGACAGATCATACATCGATAAAACAGACCGCTGAAGGAATGAGAATCGGGCTTCGCGTTAATCGGAAAATTATGGGAGTGGAGAACAAATTTCATTCAAACCAATAACTGCCTAGAGACACAGAGCTTATCCAATTTCAGACAATCGTCAGCTCACATCAGATCACCACTTGTCAAGTCTTGCAAAACTCCGACCTGTAAAAGGATCAGGACTAGACGATAATCAACCCCCAAAAATAGAAAACCGAAGAACAAATTCCAATCAAGACCACCAAGTTTCAGCCTATCGCATGAAAGACTACTTTCATCATCTCAACCAAAAAGATGAAAGCAAAATGATCATCAATGCTCCAAAAAGACGAAACACCCATGTTTTAGTATTCATTGTCCTTGACATCCTCAGACAAGCAATTTCACCTGAGGGGGAAAGAAGCCAACTGCAAATTCACCAAATAACAGAAAGATCGATAGGTTATTGTATCGATAAAGGGTCAAAGGAGGAGTTAAACCAAGCACTTCCCATGAGGACATCCTCTGACGTCAAGAGATATGAGGAAAGAAGCCACACTCCCAATTCACCGAACAACAAGAATCCAGAATGATCTGGTCAAAACAACAGCACAAAGTTCAATCGATCGGTCGATGAATCACTAAGCAACCAAAGGACAAGAGGTAAACTGAATAATTCCGATAACCAATAGGCATCGTAGGCCAAGCGCGAAACCCTCAAGAATCTCTGCAACAGGGGTGGGTCTCTGCAACCAGATAACGCCTCACAAAATCAAGACCAAGATAACAATGAATCAAGAAACGGAAACCAAAAAGGAGAAAGAGCAGTTTCACTCTAAGGGGAAAGAAGCCACTGGGATTCACCAAAAAGAAAATCCAGAAACAGCTCGTGACAGAAAGATCAACCGGTCAGAAAAGGAGCGCTAAACCAAACACTTGCTGCAACAGCATCCTCATATGAAAGAAAGAAGCCACGTTGCCAATTCACCAAACAACGAGAATCCAGAATGAGCTGGTCAAAACAACAACCCAAAGTTCAATTGATCGGTCAATGAATCACTAAGCGATCGAAGGGACGAGGCATAAACCAAAGAATCCAATAACCAAAATAGGCACCGTAGGCAAGCCAAACCCTCAAAAATCTCCGCAACATTGAGTCTTCTGCAACCAAATGCTTCACAAAATCAGACCGAGAAAGCAATCAATCCCCGATCAACAATCAATCAAGAAACAGAAACCAAAAAGGAGAAAGCCTGATGGAGAACGCTCGATCGGGATAATCGCTACTTCTTCTCTCTGGAAGAAGATGATATCGCCAGACGCCAATAAAGATTGTAGGGCAAGCGAAACCCTCAAGAATCTCCGCAATATAGGGGTGGACCTCTGCAACCAGATGATGCTTCACAAAATCAAGACAAAGAAAGCAATTTGCCCCATCAACAATCAATCAATCAAGAAACAGAAAAAAAAACAAAGAAGGCCGGCGGAGAATGCTCAGAAAATGAAGATAATAGAGTAAGAGTTTTGGAGAGAATGGGGGGTGAATCAATGTAGAGGGATTGTGCGAGCTCGTGGCCAAGCGCGAAACCCTCAAGAATCTCTGCAACAGGGGTGGGTCTCTGCAACCAGATAACGCCTCACAAAATCAAGGCCGAGATAACAATGAATCAAGAAACGGAAACCAAAAAGGAGAAAGAGCAGTTTCGCTCTAAGGGGAAAGAAGCCACTGCGGATTCACCAAATAAGAAAAT
This sequence comes from Eucalyptus coolabah, assembly GCA_014182585.1. NCBI lineage: Eukaryota > Viridiplantae > Streptophyta > Magnoliopsida > Myrtales > Myrtaceae > Eucalyptus > Eucalyptus coolabah. Next base: position 24,938,291 of record CM024622.1, read on the forward strand.
CCAGAAACAGCTCGTGACAGAAAGATCAACCGGTCAGAAAAGTAGCGCTGAACCAAACACTTGCTGCGACAGCATCCTCATATGAAAGAAAGAAGCCACACTCCCAATTCACCGAACAACAAGAATCCAGAATTAGCTGGTCAAAACAACAGTTCAATCGATAGGTCGATGAATCAATCACTAAGCGATCGAAGGGATCGTAGGCCGAGCCAAACCCTCAAAAATCTCCGCAACAGGGGGGGTCTCTGCAACCAGAAGACGCCTCACAAAATCAGACCGAGAAAGCAATCGATCCCCCATCAACAATCAATCAAGAAACGGAAACCAAAAAGGAGAGAGGCCGACAGAGAAAACGCTCAATCGGGATCATCACTACAACCACGTCTTCTCTCCGGAAGAAGATGATATCGCCAGACACCAATAAAAATCGTAGGGTAAGCGAAACCCTCAAGAATCTCCCGCACCATAGAAGTGGATCTCTGCAACCAGACGATGCTTCACAAAATCAAGACAAACAAAAGCAATCGGCCCCCATCAACAATCAATCGATCAGAAACGGAAAACCAAAAGCGAAGAAGGGCCGACGGAGAACGCTCAATCGGGAAGACGACATCTCCAGACGCCATGACGAGAGAGGCGAGAGGAAAAACGCGTAATGAAGAGGGAATGGAGAGGACGGAGAGAACGGTTACTTTTATGGAAGGATGCACCGACTTCGGATTGACCGTCCGATAATAAATAAAAAAATTCCGAAGCCGGAGCTGTGATTGGACGGCTGTGATCTTCTGCTGACGGTTTAATTTAGGAAAGTCGGTTGGCTGCCAATTCCGACCGCGTGTGCTTGGGACGCACGCGGTGCCTTCAGTCCTTTTATTGCGTAAAGAATTTTTCTGTACACTTGTCCTGACTTCTTCCTGCCGCTTTCCCCTGAAATTTTTAAGTATCCTCCCTTGAAAAATAAGATTAGATAAACTTTCATTCTTTAAGGATGAAATTGAAATTTGAGAAGAAATCTAATTCGAAATATTTGTTCCCATCGGAGGTGTTAAAAGACTTGAGAAATAAATTTGAACAATTGGATCTTTTTATGATAGGATTAGAAGTTAGGATAAAATTGGACACTCTTTAGAAAATTGGAATCGATTCTACTACTTAGCGATTAGTAGGAAAAGAAATTTTGAGAAAATTCAACCACATGAACAACTTGCTGGCAAAGAAAGAAAAGGTGATTGAACTTGGATAGCTTTTTGCCAGCACAATCTTGTCCAGGACAAGTGGCTCTCCACCGACAAGAACTTCTTTTCTCCCCATTGGGGTCCTCGTCCTCAAATTTGGCCAAAGATGTTGAAAAGTTCTTGTGCCCCTTTTTTGTCTTTGGATTACATTACCACACCATTCCGTTTATACAAACTCTTATCAATCCATGACTACTTAGTTTATGAGTTTATAAACGAGTGTCAAACCGTAAGCTTGTTATCTATGGAAGATTTGCCATGAGTTTTTGTCAATTTAAGATATTTTTGCTTCTATTTCATGCTAGGATTCTACATGTGATAGTTTCAATTGCAAAAGAGATAGCACATGGCAATTTGTTATCCTTGATTTTATAACAAAAATGCTGACCGAAAAATAAAGTATCATCAATTTGCAAAGCAACTAAAGTAATTTGACTTATTCTCATGTCAATTTATTCATCTCCTTCATCATTAGAGGATTATTTACTAGCAAAATTCATAAGAGTATTTCAAACTTTCATATTAGATATTAATGAATGTCTCTTTTGTGAGAGTATTTTCCAACATTAATAAGAGACAAAGATACCATGTTTATTGATTACGACTTATAAATCTTTAATTTAAGATGGGAGAGCTAAGTAACGAAGGTTTTTATCTCTATGTTGTCATTTCATATAAACCTAGACTATTGACACGGATAAAAAAAATAGATAGACCACCAAAAGATACACACGAAAATTTACGTGGTTCAGCCAAATTGACCTACATCCACGGATAAAAAGGAGCAGATTATCATATTAGGAATTGAGAATTACAGTACGGCAACCATCTAGTTTCAATTGCTCCCTTGGCAACACATATTCCAACAACTCTACATCCATCCCTACTTGAGCAGCAACAAGTGGTCTGGCCCCGCTCTCCTCTGGCCACATCACAATGAAGACAACTCTTATCTTCTAGATGTTTCTGTTGACTTAACTACGACAAAAGGAAACAAAAGCATTCAGCAGAGCAGCAGGTTTTCTACTCCAGATGGGATAAGGTATAGCTCTCTAATCAAGACAAAATTGCATTCTATGTAGCCAACCTATCCACCATAATTGCACTCTAGCAAAATTCAATGACCACCGCATTGCTGAAAGTAGCCTTCCTCACCGCAATTTTTCAACAGTTCTGAGGTTGGCACGATGGTTGCATAACCAGTGCACTAATATCCAGATTATAGACGGAAAGACCCAACTCTGTTTACAAAACGCATGCTAAAAACTGTTAATTGTGCCACAGAAGCTCCTTTTTACATATGAATACAAACGTCACATTTGTAAAATGATCCAGAACAAGTGTCATAGCCCATCTTAGTACGAAGGACACATGAATCACGCTAAAACTCACCCTTCTTATCAACATGGATTTGCAGAAAGTTTGTGGACAGTTCACTAACGTTGACACTACCTCCTTGCAATTAAGCGTGGCTCTGCCACCACATAATATACATATATATTAACTGTTGTGATATAATACGCGGAAACGATAGGATCTTGCAAATTACGTCAACGCGAAATCGCTAGGAGAATTAAACGAGAAAATCAGGACACAGAAATTTACGTGGTTCGGTCCGAGATCGTACCTACGTCCACGGGGAGAGCAAAGCAGCAAATAATCCACTAAAACCGGAGAATCGAGTTTACAATCGCTCAATCGCTCAAGTGTTTCCCGCACCTAGATTTAACCCCAAACCCTAAGTGTATAAATAACAACTCGATTGGGAATAAACTCACGGCACAAAATTACCGCGCATTCAAAGCTCAAACGAAACGCTCTACGTACATCAAACAAGAACAGTATATTCACGTACGTATCCTCTTCGTAGGGCTTCAACAAACGGCGCAGTCGTGCGGCTCCTTGCTTCGTAGGTCTTCGGCGTGCGACTCTCAGAAGAAAAGAGAAACCTGCAAAATCTGTTTATATATGTTTACGTGTGTGCCCAAGGTCAAAACTTTGACCTTGGGCCCACCACTAAATTTCCTATTTTGGCTTCACAGAAGCGTTGCAGAGTCTTCTTCAAATTCGGATGTGTATGCGTGTGCCCACCTTGGGCCCACCTCCTATTAATTCAATCAGCCGAAAGGAAGAAAGCCCATGGCGTGGGACCCCACCATGGATTGAAGAATTCGGCTTCCGCAGCAACACAAAGAAAGTTTCCCTTCTTATATTTTATTTTTATATTTCTTCTTTTCAAGCGAAAAACTCGAGACATAATTAACAATTCTCCACCTCGACTCGATGTTTTAAGCCAAGTTATAGTGCTTCATCTTCCATGCCGCTTCTCCCAACGCCCCCAACGGGCGCTCACTCTCCACAGACGTGATAGAGCTCAAGCAAAGCTTGAGCTTCGTCACAAAACAGACTTAGTCATCATGTCCGGGTTATTCTTTGTAGCAATCTTTTAACAAGTAATAATACCCTTAGCTATGACATCTCGGATGAAGTGGTACCGATGTTGATATGTTTTGTTCGCTCGTGATAAACCTGGATTATACGCCAAATATATCGCACCTTGGTTATCACGGTGTATATCCACACTTTTCTGTTCTAACCCAAAGTCCAAGAGCAAACTTTGTAACCATATCGCCTCTTTCGCTACAAAGGTTAGTGCCATGTACTCTGCCTCAGTCGAAGACAATGCAATGTGATCTTGTAAGGATGCCTTCCAACTAACTGCACCACCTGCTAGCGTAAACACGTACCCTGCTAAAGATCTGCAATCATCCAAGTCACCGGCGTGATCCGAATCCACATAACCAGTGGTCTCACTGCCATTGCTGTCCCTTCGGTATACTATACCCACGTCTGTTGTCCCCTTCAAATATCTCGAGGATCCACTTCACAGCCTTCCCAATGAGCTTTACCAGACGCTTCATGTAGCGACTAACCACGCTCACTTGTGAAATATCGGGCCTAGTGCACACCATAGCATACATAATACTACCCACGGCACTAGAATAAGGAACACGGGACATATGCTCCTCCTCCTCCTCGCTCCGCGGTGATAATTTTTCTGAAAGTTTAAAGTGCTTCGCTAAAGGTGTACTTACAGATTTTGCCGACCGCATGTTAAAACGTGCCACAATTTTCTCAATGTATTTCTTTTGAGACAGACGTAAAACTCCCTGCGCCTCCCGTCACGCAAAATCTCCATACCCAAAATTTTCTTTGCAAAGCACCTAAATCTTTCATCTCAAATTCAGCATTCAACCGCCTCTTCAAAGACATCAATATCGACATATCCTTAGCTGCTATCGCATATCATCAACATATAAAAGCAGATAAATCAAAGAACCATCATCCAATCTCCTAAAGTAAACGCAGCTGTCCATCTGACTTTTTGAATAGTATTGACTAACCATAAAGGCATCAAAACGTTTATACCACTGCCTAGGAGATTGTTTCAGACCATACAAAGATTTCTTTAACAAGCAAACATGATCTTCCTTACCCGGAATAGTAAATCCCTTCGGTTGCCTCATGTAAATCTGCTCCTCTAACTCACCGTGAAGAAATGCAGTTTTCACATCTAGCTGCTCTAACTCGAGATCCCGCGAAGCAACTAAGGCAAGTAAAACACGAATAGAAGTATGTCTTACCACAGGAGAGAACACCTCATTGTAGTCAATGCCCTCACGCCGTGTGTATACCCTTTCGCCACAAGTCTCGCCTTATACCTCGCCGCCTCGACACCGGGAATGCCCTCTTTCCGTTTGAAGACCCATTTACTTCCGACAATCTTTTGGCTCTTTGGTACTTTGACCAGCTCCCATGTCTGATTTCGATGGAGAGATTCCATCTCTTCACTCATAGCTCCTAACCACTGCGACGACTCCGAATTAGCCATCGCCTCGAGTAAGACGAAGGCTCATCTGTCTCCACCTCATCACCTACGGTCAATGCATAAGCAATATCCGTATAACCATAACGTACCGGTGGTTTAATTTGCCTTCTTTCTCTTTTCGCGGCTATAGTCTCCTGCGGCTTTGCCGATTGTTGACTATCACCGACTTCAGAACTGCGGCTTCATCTCGCAGTCTCAACCTCTGTTACCTTCGAGGTCTCCGGAGTCTCCACCGAGGCTCCACCTCATTTATGACACCATGATCTGTCTTCTCGCTTGTTGTGTCTCGAACTCCTCTCGTTGAAGCATTGCGGTCTCGTCGAAGATCACATCTCTCGCCGATTAGAAAACCGGGTGATCCGGGATCTCGTGCACCACACAGGTAGCCTTTCACCCCTTGTGCATAACCCAGAAATATGCACTTCTTTGCCCTCGGCTCAAGCTTACCATCACTCGCATGAGCATACGCAGACATCCGAATATTCGTAATCCGAATAATCAACGGGTTTCCCGACCATACTTCCTCGGGAGTCTTCCACTCGATAGCAGATGATGGAGATCGATTTACAGTAACATGACATGTTCTTGCTTCAGCCCAAAATTCCTTGCCAAGTCCCGCATGCGAAAGCATGCATCGAGCTCGCTCAAGCAAGACTCGTTCTTCCGTTCGCCACGCCATTCTCGTGGTGTCCTGTGCTTGTGCGGTGTCTTACAATACCTTCTTTCTCGCGAGAACTCGGTAAAATCTTTACCACGTAACTCCATGCCATTATCGGTTCTCGGGCACTTGATTTGCTTATCTCGCTTCTCAATCAATGCCTTAAATTTCTTGAACCGATCAAACACTTCAAATTTGTGCTTCGAAAGTATACCCATACCTTCCTCGAATAATCGTCGATAAAAGTCAGCATATATCGAGCACCTCCTTTCGAAGGAATCGAAGACGGGCCCCGACGTCCGAATGAATATATTCAACAGTCGTTTGGTCGAATGAATAGCCGTAGTAAACTTAACTCGTGCTGCTTCCCATAGATGCAAAGTGCTCACATAAGTCCAAGCTTTCCTGTTTTCGACCACTCAACAACCCCTTTCACTCAAAGATCGTCATACCGCCTCACTCATGTGCCCCAAACGCATATGCCATAATTGAGTCAAATTAGAGTCGACTCACCCGATGAAACAGAAGACTTCCACCACGGTCTCTCCCAAGTAAATGATAGAGAGTATTCACTTTCTTTCCCTTCATCCTTTGTCATAGCACCTCGAGAGATTTTTAGTACTCCACCTTCGGTGTACCCGCACCCGATGTCATCGAGTGTCCCAGAGAAATAAGGTTCTTCTTGAGCTCGGTACATGCCTCACATCCGTCAATGTGCGAACCACCCCATCGTGCATCCGGATCCGGATTGTCCCTATCCCCATGCCTTGCAGATCGCATTATTCCCCAAAAGAACCCTACCACCATCTGCAGCTTGGTAAGTAGTAAACCAGTTCTTATGAGGCGTCATGTGATAAGAACACCCCGAATCTAGCACCCATTCGTCTCCAGACGAAGTAGTAGTCACACATAAGATAGCTTCTGCATCCCTATTGCTCCCCTCAGCAACGTTTGCCACATTACTTGTAGCATTTCGCTATCAACTTTATTTCTCCGCTTTGGACAATCTCTCCGGATGTGCCCCTCCTCGTGACACTCAAAGCACTTCACGCGTCCTTTGGACTTCCTATTGCGTGATTTTGATCTGCTTTTACCTCGCCGCCGCTAGGCTCTCGATGTTGTTCTCTACCCCGAATCGTCGTGCTTGCGCCGCTCCTTTCGCCTGACCATCATCTCGCAACTTTCTTTGCCACTCCTTAGAGAATAAGGCGGACTTTACCTCCCTCGAGGTAATAGTTGTACGCCCCGCAACAACGAATCGCAAAGTGCTCCCATGACTCGTAAAGAGGCTAACAACATCATGCCCCGCTCTTCATCATCAAGTATCTTACCGACATTCTTCGGATCCAACATGAGTTTATTAAATTCATCTAGGTGGGTTCGATAGACGTACCTTCGGTATATCTAAATTGAAACATCTTCTTTAGCATATACAAGCGATTGTTCAAACCTCGTCTTCACATAGAGTGTTTGAAGTTTTGCCCATAATGATGCGGCATCCTTCTCCTCAATAACCTCTAGTAATACCTCATCCGACAAATTTAACAGATTATGCTCTTTGCTTTTTGCATAAGCTCTACCCTCTCCGAGGCTTTCATTATAATCGGCAACTCATCCTCACCATCCAAAGTGCCTTGGCCAAACCTTGTGTTGTCAATAAAGCCCGCATCTTGATGCTCCATAACACAAAGTTATTTCTCCCATCAAACTTCTCAATCTCGATTTCCTCTCGACATAATTGCAATAATGTAATTTCCAGATAATAATCGACAAGCAAAAGCCCCAAATCGAATCAAGAAATCCAACCCCAAGCTCGATACCAATTGTTGTGATATAATACGCGGAAACGATAGGATCTTGCAAATTACGTCAACGCGAAATCGCCAGAGAATTAAACGAGAAAATCGGGACACTGAAATTTACGTGGTTCGGTCCGAGTATCGGTACCTACGTCCACGGGGAGAGCCAGAAGCAAATAATCCACTAAAACCGAGAATCGTAGTTTACAATCGCTCAATCGCTCAAGTGTTTCCCGCACCTAGATTTAACCCCAAACCCTAAGTGTATAAATAACAACTCAATTGGGAATAAACTCACGGCACAAAATTACCGCGCATTCAAGCTCAAACGAAACGCTCTACGTACATCAAACAAGAACAGTATATTCACGTACGTATCCTCTTCGTAGGGCTTCAACAAACGGCGCGGTCGTGCGGCTCCTTGCTTCGTAGGTCTTCGGCGTGCGACTCTCAGAAGAAAAGAGAAACCTGCAAAATCTGTTTATATATGTTTACGTGTGTGCCCAAGGTCAAAACTTTGACCTTGGGCCCACCACTAAATTTCCTATTTTGGCTTCACAGAAGCGTTGCAGAGTCTTCTTCAAATTCGGATGTGTATGCGTGTGCCCACCTTGGGCCCACCTCCTATTAATTCAATCAGCCGAAAGGAAGAAAGCCCATGGCGTGGGACCCCACCATGGATTGAAGAATTCGGCTTCCGCAGCAACATAAAAGAAAGTTTCCCTTCTTATATTTTATTTTTATATTTCTTCTTTTCAAGCGAAAAACTCGAGACATAATTAACATTAACAATGCCAGAAAATTGGAAGAGATGATGAATAAAGGAGCTAAGGAACACAGATCAATGGACCTGGCTCCAGACAGATTCGAAATCAGCACAACAACCTGGAGCTGACGTAAATGGAAATAGAAGATCCCAGCTTCTTCACATAAACAGATTCATAATCTGCAAGATGACCTGCTTCTCCCACTTGTCATCCAACGAAAGAAAGAACAGTCAAGAGAGAGAGCATCATAACTTCGTTCAAACGTCAAATTAAAGAGAGGGATTCTGAAAGGAGTTAAATACAAATATCAAACTTCTACCAATAGCTCCATCATCATAATCATGGGTCCTAGAGATGTTTTCAAATATAAGCGTTCAAGTAAATCTCAAGACAGTAGAGTAATACATGTTCCTAGTCAGATGAGATTGCATCAGCTTAACCAACTGTGAAGGAAAACCATAGGCGAACCCCACAATGAATTCAGGTCCTAGGAGGCGACGGAGATACACCAAGACCTCTACATCAGTACGAAGATCTGCAGGTGTGACTGGCATCTCGGAAAGTTCTCAATTTCACTTCACTGCTGATAATGTGAATGATATGGCCTTGCAAGGTAAGCATCAATGAGAAGGATAACGAGTAATAGGAACAAATATTTAGAAATTGTCTCTTGATCATAATTAGGGAGCTTTCATATAGCTACACGGTCAAGACAGAAATTGTCTCTTCATCAGAATTCGAGCTTTCATATGGCTACATGGTCAAGGGAGGTACCAAACTTAATACAGAACACTAATTGTGTAACAAAAACCAGGTTACGATACTGAAGAAATGGAAGTGCTCTGCAGTGATAGAGGTTGTCAATAGTACCAGGAGCTGGACACAAGTATATAATTCCACATCTAATAGCATTCACAATAACCATGCTTGGGACATTACTCACTATAAATGGATGAGGTATCAACACTCTTGAAGATCACCTGGTATATGCTATTCAAAGGACCATCCATTTCCATGACATCAGAAGAAGAGAAATGAGTCCGGTTTTGTGAAACATCTCCATCAGGTGAAAATCTTATTTACATCACAAGGGAATCGAGGCGATGACAATTAAATAACAAAGAAAAGAGAATAGACTAATCCCATATCTGACCGAAGCAATTTCCCAAAAAGATAATAACCTTATCCATCTGCAACCAACCAGTCATTTCAAGAGAAATTACCGCTAAGGAAGCACACCAAATGCTACCAATCCAGCCTAAGGCTAGTATTATCCTTACAGTGACTCTGAAATAATCGAGACTCCTACAATCAGTAAATCTTCTCTGTCCTAATCAAATTCCATAGCTACCAAAGACCAGAAAGAAACCAGATCCATATAAAAGCAATTTGTTTCCACATTGTCCGACTTATTGACGATGCATTGTGATCAGAACTTAATAAAAAACCCCAGTCCCAATGACCATCTTGACAAAATTGAAATTGCCATTATTTTGGAAACCAGTGGAAGTTTCAAGAGATCTGTTGATCAATGGCAGTCACTTCAAAATTTTATTCTTATTCACTGAAACCAGAATCTTTTGTTCATGAAAGAAAAAACTCCGGAAGAAGAGAACCAGAAGCATCAAGTCCTTATGTATTCAGCCGAAAGTCTACAGCTGGAGTCTTACTGGAGATATCCCCTCCGATGGTTAAAAGTAACTATCTTTGGAACAGAAAACCATTGTTGTCAGAGCGTTGTACAGAAAAGCAATGATGGACAGCTTGCTAAATCCCAACACAACTGCAAGCAAAGAAGCCTCAACCCACTCCCCTCAATTGAGCAACCTAGCCCTTCCAGTTATTGGTAGGATACCCATATTTTCAGCACGTGGTAGAAGAGGAACTATTCTGGTTTCAAACCCATCCAAGTCACCCAGTGAAAAGTTCCTTATTGGGATCAGGCATGCCCATATTATGCTTGTACCACAGACAACCTTGAATATGGGGAACAAGCAATTCGTCTCTCTGCCCTTGGTCTGATGTGTTAAAAGCCTCATGAACACATGACAAAGGCACATTGACAAAGGTAAGACAAAGACAACATTGGCTCTGTAAACGCGCAATTCATCTTGTGCTCCTTGTGTCCCATGGGCTATAAAAAAAAGCCTCCACATTGGACTTTATATCATCTCCAAAAAGTTAAATTCTTAGACAAATCATGGAATCTTCCATAAAAGGCACTCTAGAAAACCATATGCGGGAATAAATATGACCAACATCATAATCAACCCCAAACCAGAAGCCAGAAGGGGACGAAAAATAAGGACCTTCTTATGTCTCTTCTCAAGTTCATCAGACCTGAAGTCACCCTGCAAACAGCATCCAAACTGGGAAACTGACAATAAATAGTTACACGTGCCATGCGCGCATGTCATGTGAAGTCTTAGTTTCTCAAAGACCTAAGAGAAAGAGCAAGAAAGGGGCCACCATAACATTTCCTTTGAATGATATCCAAACTTCATCCACCTAATTCTGCTAAGCATTTTTTCTCTTCCATAACTCAACAGACATCTCTTCAATGTTGCTTCCAATGGATCAATAATTCATGATATGGGGTCCATCATCCATCTAGTTAGATGAGGAGAAGTGAAGAAAAGGACAGAGACAGTGTTCAAGTTGCGTGCGTGTAAACCAAGTGCAACCCCACCATTTCAATGGCTGCAACTCTAATCAACTTCAGAGTCCTAATCAAAGGACATCAACGAGACAAAGAGACTCTGCCAAACATCTAACAACCCAATCAAACAGCCTCTAATCCACTAACAACAAAATGTCAGAAGATGATACAACCAGTCCACCCAATACGAACGTGAACCCACCTGACGCCAAAGCAGGTTCTACCCCTGAAAATGTCTGTATAGGTCCATCCAATTTTTGAAGTAAAAATCGAGAAAAGAACATATAAAAAAATGGAGTACAGAGAATGGCAGTCACAACTGTGCGTCCTCAAGGCCTGACTGATTCAGGAAATCCATCCCAGTATAATATGTCCAGCTGCCATTCTAATTTCTGTGCCAACAGAAAAGAACACAAAAAGTGCATATCGATGGGCCAGAATGAACACTATTAAATACTATTGAGATACAAAACACAATCCACGGCCCACTTCTCTTCAAATTCGTCCAAAGAGGTAGCCACCTATTTTTCAGAGTGAACAACCGTTGAGAAAAGAGTTTCAATAGAAATGGATAACCTATTCTATTGTTAGGAGAAAACAAAGATGGCTTCTGCATGAAAGAAATGGCAACAAATCCAATCTTCGTTGCAGCAAAAAATTATTGGACAGCAGGCACCAAAAGCAGTAGTCTCAATAACCTTACACGGACAGCAGGCATCCACCAAGAGACATCCATTCTCATAGAAAAAGTTTTTTGGCAGACACTGGTAGAAGGAGAAGATATCCAATTCTGAGAGAGAATATCCAGCAACACCATCATCAACATAGCCACAGTAAATGGTAAAAAACACTGCACAGTAGTGACCATACTTCCATAGATATTGCTTTTCCTACTGTCCATTTCTACAGGAGCTTAAGGTGCAAAGAATAATGACTGCTTGATAGTGAATATGCCTGAAGAAACAATATCCAAAGTTTTAACAAAAAGCAATAAGGAGTAGTGAATATGAGAATCAAAAGCAAAGTTCTCTAAATAAAAAAGGTTCCTACTGTTGAAAATCAGAACAATCCATTATCTTAACTGAAAAAACATACTGAAAGATCTAATTGGCAAAAGAAAACATGGAAATCAGATAAAAAGAGCTGGTAATAAAAAATATACCCAATGCCCATGTGGCCAAATTTGCTGAGGTACTCATGCTAATAACAATAAGCCAGCCACACTAACAAATCCACAATCAGAAACTACCAATGCAAGGGGAAAGTGAAAGGGAAATTGATCTATATGCAAAATGCTTGCAGCATCATTCCTCTTCATCAACTTGGAAGAAATTTCAAGGAGAAAAAGTAATTACATTTAATCTGGCAAAGAAAATACATCTTTATGAGGATTTCCTTCTCCTAGTGGGAGGCACAAGGATCCTCTTTCCTGGTTTCTATGGCAAGGAAAGAGCTAGAGTTGGACAAAATATCAATAGGACACCTTAGTTTTACTAGCAAGCGGAATCATCTAATCTTCTACATTATATAAAGAAATGATCAAATTTCTTCATCCATTTCTGAATACAGTACAAGAGGCCAATAATAAATTGAGAATAATTATGTGTACAACAATTAAATTTTCAACAGGAGAACTTAGTAACTAAAAATTATATTGAAAAAATATATGAAGCAAATTTATAAATTAATGTAAACTAACAGTAGAATTACTTCTCAACAGATTAATTAATGTTCTACAGAAGGCACTGAAATGGAACTTTGCTGTGGCTTATCATTAAGCTTGATTTTATAGACTTCCCAACTTTACATTAGTGATCACAGATTAGTGCTACAGTGAAGTCGATGCAAATGGCAGTGTAGCTTAGCTGTAATATCGAAGTAAGTTTACTTGGAGGAAAGAAGAATAAACTGACCAGTGCTGGGAATGGTCAATGTCTGTACCTGACTGAATCAAAGATCAACAGGGACATTGGCATCAACAAAAAATGAAATCAGTTTGTTTCTTCTGATAATAAGACTATTCCCAACAGTTTAACCGAAATACTGCACTGAGAGGAGTGACGGAGATGTGATCCAGGGTGAAAAAGATGAGATCTCAACTCTGCTAGGAGCAGCCACAGAAATCCTCAATTTTGTAAGGCTCCAATTGCCATTACAAAACATTCATATTGGAAAAAGTGAAAAGACATTTAATTGCAAAAGTACCCATGCCACCTGGATAGTTTGTAAAAGCATTCTAAAAGAGAGGAAGAGATGCCAATTCCATAATGCCCATGACTACTAGTCAGCAAACACTCAAAATATCTCCAATTAGGAAACTTGACCATAAACGCCCACAATTAGACGCTACAAATGAAAATCCGAGATGTTACAAGAAAATCGCCACCTCTCATTTGGCAAATCTCAAGAATTTATAGTCCATAAAATACAGATCATTAGCCAGGGACATCACTTCCAAGAGTGTGCAACTGACAATAGACAGAAATATGTTGAACAGTCCAAATATATGAGCAAAGTTTTATGAGCTCCATACATCCTGCAGGAAGGCCCAATTCTTTGCAAAGTCTTCAAAACAGTTAGTTTTTCTTGTCAAGGTATAGCCATACAACATACAAACCTACCAAAAAAAATGTCCAAACCATCTCATTCAAAGAAAATGAGCAAATTCCAAGCATCTTTGCAGATATAGTTTTGCAGGTACAAAATAAAGCCAGCTTCCACAGAAATGATGATAATAGAAAATGAGTTTCTGAGAGAATGACACATGAATCCATGTAGAGGGATGAAGCAAACTCCTGGCCAAGTGACTCTCAATTTCAACACACAAGCAATATAAAACTAATTTGTTCAACTGGAGATTCAATATAACGAGCATCCCGAGGAGAGAACTTCTATGGACTGCACCAAACCAATTGAAAGAAGGGATAATCTGCCATGATGTTAGTGAATATCAGCAATCAGTTTCCCATGATGTTAGTGAATATCAGCAATCAGTTTCCCATGATGTTAGTGAATATCAGCAATCAGTTTCCCATGATGTTAGTGAATATCAGCAATCAGTTTCCCATATCACAAGTACACATTAGTAGAATTTGATAAGAAATGGAACAAACAGTTAGGAGACTTGGTCACTACTCCATAAGTCAAGCAGCCATCAATGTGTGCCACCAAATGACCAAGCAAAGCAACAACTAGACTTAGCCTTGAAACAGGACTCACTTGTATTCTTATCCAGTGAAGTTGACAGAAAAAAGATGAGAGCATGACATCATCTAAGAGAAAGACATAAACTGGCACCCAAAATAAAGCAATTACACCATAAATACCTCCAGAAGAAGCAAAAAGTAAAGGCCCCAAATGACCAAGCTACGCAACAAGTAGACTTAGCCTTGGACACAAGACTCAATAGTAGTAATGTAGTTTTATCCAGTCACATTCGAAAATGAAGATGGGAGCAAGACATTGAAAAAAAAACTTGAACTGGCAACCAAAATAAACCATTTCTACCAAAAATATCCCCAGAAGAAGCAAAAAGTAAAGGCTTGCTCAGTCAAGTCATTTCACTAAAAGTTAGGTAAAATGGGTCAATACCTTCAACACAGACCAGGTCAAATTCAGCATAATCTGCACAAAAAAGAAAAAGAAAAAAGAGAGACCCCAACCTACAACAGGAAGAGAACTAGATGTCCATCACATCTCCTCTAATCTGTGAAATGAAAATATCATAAACCAGATCTTTGCAGAGGTCATAAAGCTACAGATAATCCCTATAGAAAGATCCAGACATCACTCATCACCCTGATCCTCAAAGAAAAACAACAATTCAGTAGCTCAACTAAACATAATTGCGTTAGATAATAACCTCTTGCCTTCCCAGCTCAAAAACTTGGATTCTCTAACAGCTTGATCAATTAGCATCCTCACACAGTCCATAGTGAGATCTCTCTAAACTGGAACAAGCACCAGTTGACAACCGAAAAATCCGTATAGCATGGAAGCTACTAAATTAGTTGATATAATCAGAAGGAGACCTGAAACTTAATAACGTTGATAAACCTTTCTGTATAAAATCAGAGCCTTCACCGGCATTGTTCTGGAAATAGATCCAGCTAGATGCTTCAAAATTCATGCCTTCAAGGCAAATACCAAAGCAAATGAAACCGATCATAAGGCAAAAGTTTAATATTTCTGATTAGAAGGAAGATGGCTCCAAAAGAGCCAACACTAGAACCACAAATTAATCTGGACAACGGATCACCATTGGCAAAGGATCATGATGCAACTGAAGATCTATAAATTCATAGCCCTAAAGACCTTCAACAGCTATGCTTGATGCTTAGATCAGATTACATATACAGAGTAGAAATTCACCCACCATCCATTAGGGTATCATAAGAAATCAGAAGGGGAAGTAGACTGAACTCTGTGCCCACCAGAAATGTTAAAACCTCAAATCAAAGCCTCATTCACTGCAGGTTTGTTGTATGCCCCTTCAGTTTCACCCATAAACATAATTGCATTAAATAATAACCTCCTGCCTTCCCAACTCAAGAACATTTCCTAACAGTTTTGACCAATTGGCATCCTCACACCGTCCTTAGTTGGATCACTCTAAAGTGGAACAAGCACCAATAACCATATAGCATGGAAGCCACAAAATTAGTTGATATGATTAGAGGGAGACTTGAACCTTAATAACATTGATAAGCTTTCTGTATAAAATCAGAGCCTTCGCAAGCATTGTTCTGGAGATAAACCCAACCAAATGCTTCAAAATTCATCCCTTCGAGGCAGATACCCAAGCAAATGAAACCGATCATAAGGCAACCGTCTAGTATCTCCAATTACAAGGAAGATGACTTTGAACAACCATTGTTGAGCTTATGAGAAAGAGATACAGAAGAGCCATGAATTAAAATATCTGGTCGACAGATCATCATTCGCAAAGTTTATGATGAAATTGGAAATGTATAAATTGATAGCCCTAAACAGCAGTGCTTTATTAAATTTAGATCATATATATGAAGTAGAATTTCACCCGTCATACATTAGGGTATCGTCAGAGATCAGAAGGGGTCTATGCTCAGCAAATATGTTAAAACCTCAAACCAAAGCTTATTCACTGCAGGATAGTTGTCTCCTCACCCATTTTAAAAAAAAAAAAACTACAAAATTTGATGAACATGCCAACCAAGCACCAAGTGTCTGCTCCTCCCTGCCTGACCAGCCATGTCTGCTGACAGCATACACAAAACAACCAGCTTATGATGAATAAGAAACAAGAGAATCAGCAAAAAGGAGAGAAGTGGTCACAGCGCAAGCAATGCCAAGGGAAGTTATGTCTAGACGGCTGTCCCATCAACATCCCCATGTGAGGCCTCATCACATATGCCAATCATTAAACATGAGAACAAAGAGACCTAGTTATGAAAGTAACCTACGTGGTGTATGTTATTAAGAGCAAACAGGCACAAACCAGTTCATCTTTTCAAAATGAGATGCTAACAGTTTGCAACGGAGTATAACTTAGGTCCTCGCAAAAAAGCCTTCATAGTCCCATGGATCTATGCGAACCAAAAAATTCAGAATTTAGGCCCTCAAGGTGGCACTACAAACAAAAAATAACCCATCTCACATAAAAACACCTCACTTGTAGACTGTGCCCAACAATAACAATGCCAGAAGAAAGTATTACAGCAGTGGAAAATGATGGCTAAGCAAAGGCATACAGATATCTCATTGCAACTAAGGAGACCTAGTACTCTCCTTTTGCAACTATGTCCAATAGAGAGGCCATCCAATGACAATCAGAGATCTCATGTCAAACTTCAAACCCTCAAAGCATAAGTCAAGCTTGTTCTTGCACACCCTATCATAGCATGGCCAAAATATTAATTGATTACAGATTGATCCATATACACATATAGAGTGAGGATAGCCAGTGAGGACATCAAAAGAACCAAAATCCAAGATGTGGAAGCTTATCCAATTTCAAACAAAGCACGCACTCCACAATTTTTCACTGCTCCTCAAGATGATCAAGGACACTGCCCATACACCAACCCAACCAAAGATAAATGTGAATAGATCATCAAACTTGAGAAAAGCTCCATCATTCTAAGTAATAATTGACCAACCTCATCATATGTACCATTCCTTAGGATCCACACAATGGCTGTTTGTCCAATTTCAAATGATCATCAACTCACCCTACAGAAGAAGGCAATAGATCGCCACTTCTCAAACCTGGCGAAACATCAACTTGTTGAGGAATTAGAACTTGAGAATAATTATCTCACTGCTCCCTGAAGATAATCAACTGAAGAAAAACTCAAATCAAAACTACAAAATGCCTAGAAATCCTCAAAATTCGCTCATCCTGAAGATTTGATAAGAGGAGACTACTTCAGAACTCAAGAAAACAAAGACTGCATAATAATCACCACTCCTCCAAGAAGCCCAAGCACCTTATTCTATGTTAAGTGACCAGCTTTGTCATTCTTGGACAACATGCTCAGATGAAGAGATTGCTACAAAGGAAAGATGCAACTGCCAACCCCTGAATCCATAATCATCTTGATAAACAATTTAATGGAAATATCAGTCTATTGATGAACCATCCAACAACACTGCTTTATGTCAAAACATTACATGATATACTTTTAGGGAAAGTTCTGGAAAAGGTAAATGCTACCACAAAAAAAGTGTCGAAAACAAATGTTTTTTGGAAAAGAATGTAGCCTGCAAGTTCCAAATAACATAACAGATCACACAAAAATAACATATCAGCATAGGAAATCACCATCCAGACAACATCAATCTCATCAAAATATAAACAAGAAACCTGACAAAAAGTTCTTCAAATAAACCATATATAACATTTTATTTACACAAAATTCAAGCAGACATACACACCAAGTCAAAACAAATGCATATGCAATAAATGTACTTCCAAATGTGTAACAAAGTATGATGAAAGGAAAAGGTCCATGATAAATAACATGCAGGATAATTCCATCAAAGAAAAAGGTAAAACATACGAATCAAAAGTTTCCAATCCAATCCCAAAGATAAAGTAGGCTCTAATCTGCCGAAGAACAACTGATATCAGCTATCATCATCCGTTAAGAAATAGAAACAAAACAAGAAAGATTAAAAATTCAAATCGTGATAAATATCTGAAGCACATCATTTCAAAATAAGATCCTACCAGTATGCCCTGAAGTAAAACCAATTCTGTTAGCAATCTTCAAAGACCCGATACCAAAGAAAACCTACAATTTAGACAATTTATATGGCCACTGACTGAGTCCAACCAACTCAAACAACCTCTCGCTTGGAAAGAACATGAAATGACCTCTTATTCTGCACCAAGAGAAAACACAGAAGTTGTGTAAAAAGAAAGGCAAAGCAAACTAGATAATGTCAGGAGCCATTTCCGAAATAGGGAAGAAGAGCATGATACATGCACCTTACATATGATATCTCCATGATTTACCAGATCCAATTAGTGATCATAAAACACAGATAAGAATGAAGAGAAACTAGCTAGAGCATGTGTAGACCTTTTCACACATGAAAGAACTCTAAAAGGAGAGCTTGTCCTATGAATTAATTCTTATGCAGCAAGAAAGAACCATCACTGATCACAGACAATCCATCTCAAAATTGACCAAACTATAACCTACAAAGAAAAGAGAACATCTGATCATTCCACCTCAACTAGATGATAACCACCTTAATTAGATGATAACATAAGTGGAAGACAAATTAGAAATTGATGCTTATGCAGCAAGAAAGAACATCACTGATTGTAGACACTCCATATCGAACTTGGGGACATAAAGTATTGCCTCGGCCAAACTCTGATCTGCAAAGGTAAGAGAACTAGATCTAATGTTTCAGATTAACTAAGAAATAACAGATGTAAAGGACAAGTTCCATTCAAACCAATAACTGCCCAAAATCCAAGAAGCAGGAGCTCATCCAATTTCGAACAATTATCAACTCAGCCCAATGGAAAAGGCAACGGATCACCAGCTGTCAAATCCAGTAAAACTTTCAATCCATAAAAGAAGCCTAGAAGGTGGTCAAAATTTCAGTCCATCGTTTGTCCTGAAGACAAAAGCTTCTATAGATCATCAGATCAACCACAAACAGTGCAAGATAGATCATTAGTCCTCCAAAAAACCAAACGTTGTATTCAAGGTAACCGACTGACCAGTTGCATTGTATTCATTGTCCTTAGAACACATCCTCAGAAAAAATGATTGCTCCAAGAAGAAAGAAGCCACCACTTATTCAAGGAATTGTTAATGCCAGAATCAACTCATAATACAATGGAAAGACCAATAAATGATGAATCAACCAGCGGTCGGAGAAGCGATAACCCTAACAATGCCCACAACATGGCAGAATCCCAAAGAGGCCAGGTGTCACCTTCGGAAAATAACATAGCGTAAATAGAATCAGACAGATTTTAAAATCAATCAAGAAATAAAAAGAAAGAAGAAAGGTCAGGAGTGCATTTTCAGGAATGATGTCTCCTCTGAAGAGTACTTCTCAAAGTGTGTCAGCTGATTGAGGAACGCATGCACAATCATAGACGCATGATGAGACTGAAGGATGCGGACATAAGGGAGGGACTACTTCTAGGAAGGACACACCAGCAAGTGGATCCATATTGGATACTGATCTGTTGTGGCAGGTATACCTTGCAAAGAATGAACCATCACAGATCATACATTGACCAAACACAGACCTTCGAAGGAATGAGAATCGTGTTTCGCATTAATCGGAAAATTATGGGAGTGGAGAACAAATTTCATTCAAACCGATAACTGCCTCGAGAGACGATAGAGCTTATCCAAGTTCAGACAATCATCAGCTCGCGGCAGATCACCACTTGTCGAGTCTAGCAAAACTCCGACCTGTGAGGGGATCAGGACTAGACAATAATCAACCCCCTGAGATAAAAGAACCGAAGAACAAATTCCAATCAAGACCAGCAAATTTCAGGCGATCGCCTGAAAGACTACTAGTTCATCATCTCAACCAAGAAAAAAGACAGCAGCAAAAAGATCATCAGTCCTCCAAAAAGCCCAAACATCCATGTTTTATGAAACAAGATGACTGATGTTGTCGTATTCATCGTCCTTGACATCCTCAGACAAACAGTTTCACTCCAAGGGGAAAAGAAGCCACTGCGGATTCACCAAATAACAAGAATCCAGAAGCAGCTCGTGAAACAATTGCACAGCAAGTGGGTTTGATAAAGGATCAGAGGATAAGCTAAAACAAACACTTCCCATACGGACATCTCCTGATGAGATTGAAGGATGAGGACACGAGGGAAGGACTACTTTTACAAAGGAGCTACCGGCAAGCAGATCTGGATTGGATAGTGATCTTTTGTGGCGCCTACACCTTGCAAAGAAAGAACCATCACAGATCATACATCGACCAAACACTAACCTCCAAAGGAATGAGAATCGGGTTTCGCATTTAATGGAAAATTATGGGACTGGAGAACAAATTTCATTCAAACCGATAACTGCCTCAAGAGACGATAGAGCTTATCAAATTTCATACAATCATCAGCTCGCGGTAGATCACCACTTGTCAAGTCTTAGCAAAACTCCGACCTGTGAGAGGATCAGGACTAGACGATAATCAACCCCCAAAAGAAAAAAACAGAAGAACAAAATTCCAATCAAGACCGGCAAATTTCAGCCTATCGCCTGAAAGACTACTTTCATCATCTCAACCAAAAAAGATGAAAGCAAAATGATCAACAGTCCTCGAAAAAGCCCAAACACCCGTGCTTTAGGAAACAAGCTGACCGGTGTTATCATAGTATTCATCGTCCTTGAGATCCTCAAACAAGCAGTTTCGCCCCAAGGGGAAAGAAGCCAACTGTGAATTCACCAAATAACGGAAAGATCGATCGGTCACTGTACCAATAAAGGGTCAAAGGAGAAGCGCTAAACCAAACACTTCCCGTAACGACATCCTCCAACGTCAAGCGATATGATCCAAGATGAAAGAAAGAAGCCACGCTGCCAATTCAACGAACGACAAGAATCCAGAAGAAGCTGGTCAAAACAATAACGCAAAGATCAATCGATCGGTCGATGAATCCCTAAGCGATCAAAAGGACGAGGCGTAGACCGAATAATTCCGACAACCAAATAGGCATCGTAGGCCAAGCCAAACCCTAATAAATCTCCGCAACATTGCGTTTTCTGCAACCAGATGACGCTTCACAAAATCAGACCAATAGATCCCGATCAACAATCAATCAAGAAACGGAAACCCCAAAAAGGAGAAAGGCCGACGGAGAAACGCTCAATCGGGATCATCGCTACTTCTTCTTCTCTCCGGAAGAAGATGACATCGCCAGACGCCATGGCGAGAGAGACGAGAGGAACGCGAGCAGAACCAGAAACGCCTAATGAGGAGGGTGGATTGACCGTCGAAAACAAATAAAATACCCAAAGCTGGGATCGTGATTGGACGGCTGTGATCTGCTGACGGTTTGATTCAGGAAAGTCGGCGGGCTGCCAATTCCGACCGTTGCTTGAATCGCACGCGGTGCCTTCCGTCGTTCATTGCGTAAAAATTAGGGAAGGGACGCTCGCCACGAATCATATTACGTGTCCTGAGTTGTTGTGATCGTGTCCCGCCGCCGGAATTTCGAAATAACTAAAAATATTGTTATCTGGATTTAATAAATTTAGGGATGACGAAATTAAAAATCATATTCTTAAAAAAAAAATCATATCTGCGCAGCTACTTTCTTTCAGCTGAATATATCGAGCCGGTCATGACATAACACATATCCTTTATTGTTCATGCCTGCAATCCGATGATTTATGTATGTAAAGGTAAAGCTATAAGCGAAAAAGTTTAATAAAAAATAATATAGACATTTGCAAAATACAAAATCATTTTAAACAAACAAAATAAAAGAGTAGCAAGATAGTTTAGATTCTTGCACAATCATACCCGAATTATTAATTGCTTTTACTGAAGAAATTATAAAAAATATCATGTAAGATTCTACATGAAACTTTCGAGTATTTTGGGCTAAATAAAAGTCAAGATGTTTATTTTGCAAAATTTATTCATATAAAAAATAAAATAATAAAGCCATTTAGCCCTAAGTGAAAAGAAGAACAATAGGAAAGCTCAAAGCTCCACATGAGGATGATGGCTCTCCTTTCTTTATTGATTTTCTAGTTTCTTATCCATTTCAAAGTTGTGTTGTTTGAAAGATAGTTTGTAATTGTCCTAATTGTAAAACGCTGTAACTTTTATCGATGGTAAAGTTGCATTGAAATTTTCCAAGTATATAAGGCCATAACTTTTTTTGGAAGTTGTCTTTTTCTTAATATCGCAAGGACAACTTTCTTCGTCTAATAACAATCATAATGTGAGTTCAATAAATCTTTCTTTATCCATAATATGCCCTCATTTTCATTATTAAAACAAACAGTGAATACAATTTGTGCTCACCTTGTCTCCTCTCCCAATTTTATCCTTACCCTTTCTAAGTTATTAAAGTGAATCCTCACCTTTCAGATTTTAATCACATCTATCCCAAAACTAGCAAAAAATCAATTTAATTACCTCTGGTCCTTTTCACCCTTAAGTATTTATAGCACTGCAATTTAGACTATCTTTATAGAAGACCCAGATTTTTTTAAATTCCTCTTCATACCAAAAATTTTGATTGTATTTTGAAAATAACCTAATAAATATTCTCCCTTCAATTAAAAATAATACTAGATAAGCTTTCTTTCTTTAAGGGTAAGTTAGAATTTGAGAATGAATGTAACGGAATATTTGAAATAAAATTGAAGGAAGAATAGAATAAAATTTAGAACTCTTTGAAAGATCCATTTATGCTCTCATTTGGCTTGCATAGGGATGAAGAGGGATAATTCAACTACATGCATGAATTGATGGCAAGGAAAGAGACGTGATGAACTCAGATAGCTTTCTAGTAGCCTTCTTCTTATTATTATTGTTATTGTTATTATTGTTATTGTTATTATTGTTATTGTTATTATTGTTATTATTATTGTTATTATTGTTATTATTGTTATTATTATTATTATTATTATTATTATTATTATTATTATTATTATTATTCTTATTATTATTCTTATTCTTATGTTATTATTGTTATTGTTATTATTATTATTGTTCTTATTCTTATTCTTATTCTTATTATTATTGTTGTTATTGTTATTATTATTATTATTGTTATTATTGTTATTATTGTTATTATTGTTGTTATTATTATTGTTATTATTATTGTTATTATTGTTGTTGTTGTTCTTATTATTATTATTATTATTATTATTATTATTATTATTATTATTATTATTATTATTATTATTATTATTATTATTATTATTATCCCCATTTCTTTCGAAAACTTCATATCCCCATTTTTATCGTCTCTGGATTATATTATCCCACCATTCAGTTTATACAAAGGCTATTAATCCATAACTATTAAGTTAATGATCTATAAACAACTACTAAATAAGCATCAAACGTGGCCTTTTAATAAATAGAGAATTTACTATGTTTTTGTAGATCTAAGCTAATTTCATTTTATATTTCATTATTGGGTTTTACACATGGTTATAGTTTCAATTGAGAATAAAATAGCACATGACAGTTTCTCATCCTTTTATTGTAATAGAAATACCGACTTGAAATAAAATATCATTTTTTTGCAAAATAACTCAAGTAATTTGACTCTTCCCTATATATGAATTTGTTCATCTACCCTTTGGCACCAAAACCCATATGAGCATTTGGTCCTTACCTTGTTGAACAAATTTTTAACATCCAGCTAAACTTTTATTTTAAATATAAGACCTTTTCACCTCAGTTTTTGATTCACAAGATCTTTCGAGTATAAAGCATATGATTAGGATAAGGTGCTATTTTACCATTTTAAAATCTCTAATGGCGGATATAAATTTGAAGAGAAAATGGGAGAATTGTGGTCGGCCCATGACAGAGATCTAATCACCCCAATTCGTTCATTTCATTGAAAGCAAGGTTGTTGCATAATGCAGGAAAAGATACAAGGGAGAACCCTAAATAAAGAAGCTATTTTGAAGACGGAAAGACACTCTTAACTCCTAATATTGAGACTCGAGACAAACTCCTTAACATTTTAACGTATGTAGGCGTGGTCCCACTACATATCGCACTTGACTTAATCTAACTAATGAGGACAGCTTCCACTCGTGGCACCCCCACTAACTTGGGTCAACTTTGAGGCACGCTCCTCGGCTTTCTTAAGTTCCCTTTTGAGGTGCTTGATCTTAGCTTGGTGGGTGATCTTCAATGGCACTTTAGGAATCTTTAGGCAGAGGCTCTCCTTTAAGGGTGGAAAGGATGTGAAGCTCGGGTACCCCCATTGTATGTTAACTAAAGTTACGATCAACCTAATTTGTTATGGACCGACAAAAAAAAAAAGGCAAATAAGTAAATTGCAAATAAAAGAATTTGAAAAAATCACCCTCCTCATTGAGTAGCAATGCTAATGACATAGACATGTGCATGGGTGGTGGTTCGATTTCTACTCTAAATGGCTCAAAATGGAGCCATAAGATCACCAGATTGAACCAACATGATCGCGGCTAGGTTGTGTTACCCATGACTTCAGTTTCGTCAAAGAATCGACCCACGTCGCATGGTTGTAGACCAAGGTGGGGACCTTTGACATCAGGAAAGAAATTTTGAGGTTGAGATGGACAACTCGTATCACATGGTTCTAATCAGAGTGATATCCACCTCAACATCATCCTAGGTGATCCTATGCAGCCCAGGTCCGACGGTAGGTAATGTGTGCCATGGTGTAGTGCAATGCAGGGAACGTAGGTTTGACAATTTATAAGCAAGCAGCACTTCATACGTAAATTAACCATTCATTCCTACACCCCATACAAGACAAAAAACAAGGGTTAGCAATCACTTTTCCTTATGCCTCTTACTCAACATAAACATACATAATATCCTCGCTACCAAATAAAAATGTTTTTTGAATAAGATCAATTCCAGCGTAAGTCCTCTAAGATCTAAAACCGGTCCCCTAGGAGAGTCGCCAAGCTATTGCGACCTACCCTCGGGGGGAGGGAACATATTTAAAGTTATTGCCTAAAGGATAGACCTATGGCCCATGATTAGACACGGGCTCTCCCAAGCCCATGTCTCGCGTGACGCTGGGGTATTTTTAAGAAATTTGTAAAAATGAGTTACCACTAACCTATTGGGGTTAGCTAGAAACCAAATGAAGCATGTTCGACTTGTCGGCGACTCTCGATTGTTGTAAAAATCTAAAGGTTTCAATTATGAGTACTGAGTACAGAATCGACAGAAAATCGGGTTAGTGTCGTTTGACGGGAATTTTGCAATCATGCGGAATCACCCGCAATTCAATTATGCCATTCCATCGAATCGACCTATATTTGATCACTAATCGATTATAACGGTGTCGTATTGACCCTTACCAATTATTACGGTCTAGCAGTCAATTTCTGATCAAATTTTCAAGTCTATCTTGTTTATATCCCTTAATGGCTTTACTTGATAGATCGGTTAAATAATCAGCTCTAAGAAAAAAGACCATAGGCGCGTTAACGAAATGCCTATTTCATTTTATTGAGACGAGGTCGAAATTTAGGATGTCACGGTCTTGATTGAGATAGTTTCAGAAGTTATTGATTAACAACACTATAAAAAAAAAAAAATTTGATGCACAACAAGTCTAATTTGTGACTTTTGATGGGTTTTTTCCTTGAGTTTTCTCCCGTTATGTTTTAGTAATGATGGTGAGCGATAAGAAAATTGTTATTTCTCATTTTTATTCTGAAAATAACAAAGTATAAAATTTTCACTTCTCATCTATATTGAAATTTTTTTTGGATTAATAATTTATTTCAGAAATAGAAAAAATAAGATTACTTTATCAAGTTTTAAATCTGTCTCGAAAACAGAAAAATAAAAAATAAAAAGATAAAATGATTATTATATGCCTCCCCATTGGCCAATAAACATGACGGAAAGTCAAAACGGGATCCACAGTTTGACCGACCGCTTGCCCCGATCGAACACAGTGAGATTATCCGGGGCCTCCCTCATCGTCTGACCCAAATCCTTCCTACACAATTTCTTGTGTTTTTTTACTTATTTTTCTTTTTGTATTTATTTATCTGCAGCTTTTATTTCGGTCGGTCTCGGAGATGCCGAGCTACCGCGCTCGGGCTGCTTCATGGAAGGTTCCGAACTTCACCCGCGATTCACTCGTACCATTGGAGAATCCTCGTCAGATTGGTCTTTGTTCAGCTTCCAACTCCACTACTCAGTTTTAAATTCTGCAAATCCAGTCTCTGTTTCCCTTCTTATATTGTGTCTTGTCACATCTGCTTTGGTAGGAGCATGTCCATGTTTGCTTCCCGCGCTGCCCTTTCCCTTCGAAGTACTCCACTTTCCTCCCTGTAGGTGATATTTTGTTCTTGGACTTTAATCGACGTTGTTTGAGTGAGCGAAGAACGGAAAGAAAGTTATTGAAGAGGGAGTTGTTTTGTTGCAGGCCGAGTGCATTTTACTTTAATTAATTGATGTTCTGGGGAGTGCAAATATACTGGCGTGGGGTTTGAGAGACGTGACGTGGCGTGGCCGGTCCACAATATTTTCCCAGAGTTTGAATAGTAGACGTGTAATACGAGGACTCTTTGATCAAGTCAAAAGAGGTGGGCTCTTTGATCAAGTCAAAAGAAGTGGGGGACCTATGGAAAATAAATGAATGAAAAAAGGGGAAAATGGGCTGAGAAGTCAAAGAGAAAAGGGGAAAGAAAAAGAGGAGCCCCGGGGGGGGGCGGCGCTCGTCTGAGAATAAAGAAAGCCGGAGGGCTCGCGCAAGAAAGAAAAATGAGATAGAAGAAAGAATAGAAAGAAGAATAAGAAGAAAGGAAAATTGGGGGGGGTGGTGCGGCGCTCGTCTGAGAATAAAGAAAGCCGGAGGGCTCGCGCAAGAAAGAAAAATGAGATAGAAGAAATAATAGAAAGAAGAAGAAGAAGAAGAAAGGAAAGGAGGCCTTGTCCATTCGTGCCATGAGATCTCGCCAAGTTGACTTGACTACGTATAGCAACATCTAGTGAGTATTCACGCCTCTTGTTCATCTGATTGGAGTAGTTTTCCGGTTTAGGGCCGTGAAGTTCGATTTTTGAGTTATGGAGCTTTAGGCTTTCTTGGAAATGAGGGTTTATGGCGTGGTAGAACCGTGGGTCTTGACAAGGGTCGTTTTGGCACAACAATTTTGTTGGAGCAAGATTTTAGGATTTTGCTAGTGAGTTTTAAGTTGAGTTTAAGTTTGAGTAATTGCTTTGGCTGAGGGATTTGCTAATGCGTAGGAGTTTGCTTTGTTAGCATTAAGGATTAGTTTATTCGTTTCATAGTTGAGGTAGAGTTTTATTTTTTTAACATTATTTCTCAATTATTTGATAGGGCTATGAGTGCGTACCCTTTATTGTTTGATAATAGGCGACGGGGCAAGTGGTACCGTATCTTCTTTGGTTTTGTAAAACCCATGCCTTGAAGTGTGTGTGTGTGTATATACATACATACATACATACATATACATATACATATACATATACATATACATATATTGAATTGAGAAGAGCATTTTATTGTATAAAGTTGGATTGAGTATTCACTACCTCTTGATTATTTGAGAATGGTTTGAGAAATATATTATGAAATGTGTCATTATAATTTACAAATATGTAATTGCTTTGCGACCGATTTATGGAAAGTTCTATGAATGATTTGAGAAATGGATGAGAAATGGTGGATAATTATATTATTGAAAGTTATTTGCTTGACTTATGAGATTGATTTTCAGATTGAATTTCTGGTATTGAAAGATGGTTGTTTATGCTTGTTATTACTGTGAGCCCATTAAGGGGCACATACCGAGTTTAGGGTATAATTCTAGGCTAAGCCACGGGCTTTATAGGTGGAGACTTTTCCAAGGGGGAATTTTGGTCATCCTATGACAAGGTAATGTGTTATAACCATAGTTTGATATTAAGCAAAAATTGGATGATGGATGGACCACAGAGATGTAGTTTCATATGAGATGAATCAATGAAATAAACCATTGATGTATGGCATAATATTAACCAATGGAATAGACCATTAACATATTTATTGATGAGATTGATTAATGGATTGGATCATTGATATTTGTTATAATATTATTGATTTAATGAGTGTTTTTAGATATGTATAGGCTACGTCAAAGCAATATAACTCATTTATATGTTATATGTGTATTATATACTGAAATTGAGATAAATGAGTTTTAAAATTGTTTTGTAAAGTGCATAGTGATTACTTGATCTGCTTAGAAGATATAACTACTCACTAAGCTTATGGTTGCTCGTCTTACTATTTTCAAATGTTCCTAAATTCCTCAGTTAGTGGACACTAGAGCGTGAGTAATTTTGTTGGGAGACTTTTGGAAGTGGACTTTGGATAGGTTTGAGGTGCATCTTTCCGGTAGAAGGACGGCCGTGTCACCCGCATCCATGTAAGATTCGGGGTGTGACAAGATGACCATGGATACTCATCGCACCAGTTGTGGCAATGTTGATGATCTTCCAATAGACAGCCATGCCTTTTCACCTAATCCAGATCAGCACCCGCGTCTAGCAAATGATTTCCTTTTGGATGACCCTTTTCTAGACCTTAAATCCTCGGATATTGCTTTTGTTTCGAGTAAAGTAGTGAAACCAGTCGACCTCGATAATGGAGATTTAATCCTTCCCTCGACAAGCATGAGCCTAGATGGAGGCTCATTTGGTCCATCTAGGAGCTTGAATAAGGGCCAGAGTCCAGAGAGAGATTCTCTCCCCCCCTCGGGGGACAGTGACTCATTGGATCCCGTTCTAAAGTACATAACTCAGATGCTTATGGAAGAGAACATGGAGGAGCAACCGTGGGTATTCGCCGATCAGTTTGCTCTGCAAAATATTGAAAATTCATTGTACGATGCCCTTGTCCAGCAGAATTTGGAACAGTCTGATCAGAGCTTCTCACAGGTTGATTTAAGCCAATATATCGAGGGCCCAACTAGTAACCTTTCTGGAAGTAGCAGTGCTCCCAGAAGCCACGATGCTACAAACGTTACTCTTAGCTCTAATGACTTGGCCGATGCTGATATTCTGTACACAATCGGAGAATATAGCCATGCTGTGCTGAAAAATCCTGACCAAGACTTCCAGTCGAATGTGGATTCCAATTCGCAGTTCTTGGCCAATTCTTCAAGCAGCATCACCAATTATGATGATGGGTCCGAGGAATCTTTGCATGGGCTTCTTTTCAAGAGAATTTTCAACCATGGAGAGTCTATGATTCAGTTCCAAAAAGGATTAGAGGAGGCCAGCAAATTCTTTCCCACTGACAATCGATTAGCAATTAATACAGAGGACAGCAAACCGTCCTCTGAAAAAAAGAAAGGAACCACAAAAACGCACGTGAATAAGGAGATCAACATGAAGAGATCATCTAATGGATTCAAGGAATTAAAGAATCACGAGAGGGACAAGAATGCTTTTGAGGAAGGCAGGGCCAATAAGCAAACAGCCTTGTACACAGAAGAGAGCGAGCTTTCAGATTTGTTTGATAAAGTGTTGCTCGGCACCGAAAATGGTGCGGGCATGTCTTCTGGCAACGAAGCTGCAGAGACAGGTGTGAGGAAAGACACACAGCCACAAACGAACAAGCACGGTTCCAATAGTGGTAGCGGTTGTGGTAAGAAGCAGGGAAGCGAGAATACTGTTGACTTGAGAAGTCTTCTGATTCGCTGCGCACAAGCTATTTCTACTAGTGATTTCAGGACTGCTAATGAATTGTTGAAGCAGATTAGAGAAAACTCTTCTCCATTTGGGGATGCCTCTCAGAGATTGGCCCATTACTTTGCAAATGGGCTAGAGGCACGATTGATGGGCAACAACGTCCGAGGGGAACTCTTTCTTTCTACTATTGTTCCCAGGACGACGTCAGCAGCTGATATCTTGAAATCTCACAACCTTCTCATTTCAACATGCCCGTTTAAACAGTTTTGCAAGTTCTTTGCAAATTACATGATTTTGAAATTTGCCGAGAAAGCCACTACGCTTCACATAATAGATTTTGGCATTGCATTTGGTTTTAAATGGCCAAACCTCATACAGAAGCTCTCTTCCAGACCAGGAGGGTCCTGTAAATTGCGCATCACAGGGATAGAGCTTCCACAGGCTGGTTTGCGCCCGGCAGAGAGAATAGAGGAGACAGGTTGCCGTTTGAAAAAGTATCGTGAGCGTTTTGGCGTCCCTTTCGAATTCAATTTCATGGCATCAAGGAATTGGGAATTCATCAAACTTGCGGATCTCAAGATTCAAAGCAATGAGACAGTTGCTGTGAATTGTCTAGATCAGTTTAAGAATCTCGATGACACAGTTGAGGACAACAATCCACGTGACACTGTGTTATATTTAATTAGGAAAATTAAACCAGATATTTTTGTTCATGCTGTACGTAGCGGCTCCTACAATGCGGCCTCTTTTGCGTCAAGATTCCGAGAGGCACTTTTCTTTTTTTCTGCTGTGTATGATTGTCTTGATGCTACCATTGATCGTGACAACAAAGAGAGGTTGGTCTTTGAGAGAGACTTCCATGGACGGGAAATTATGAATGTCATAGCATGTGAAGGTTCGGAAAGGATTGAGAAGCCAGAAACGTACAAGCAATGGCAGGTTCGTCATATGAGGGCTGGGTTTAAGGCGCTTCCTCTGGACCAAGATTTCATGAAGTCATTCAGGGTTAAGATGAAAGCATGGTACCACAAAGATTTTGCGCTTGATGAAGATGGCAACTGGATGCTGCAATGTTGGAGAGGTCGGATTTTTTTTGGCTCCTCCTGTTGGGTGCCTACTTAGGATGCTCCAAAAAGAACGTTTTCTGTCATGGACCTGTATATTACTGGGATTCTTCCCCGGTCGACAGGTCAAGGATTCGTATTAGAGTAGCTCAGCATTAACTTATTTTCGGCTCCTCTATTTGAATCAACAAATTGAATTGAGATTTCTCCATTTTGAATATGATCTCTAATGAAGTGATGACGAATCTCAATATGCTTTGCTCTAGAATGAAGGATTGGATTTTTGGTGAGATTGATCGCGCTTGTGTTGTCATCTGATTTACGTGCATGAGTCTTCAATGCCAAAGTCTTGTAGCTGTTGTTTATCCATAGAATTTGCGAACAGCAGCTTCCAAGAGCTACATACTCGCTTCCGTTGTTGAGAGAGCTAAAAAGTGCTTTGCTTTCTTGAAAACCAAGACCTGTCCTATTTCCAAAGCAGGTTGACAAGTTCCGGAAAACGAGTATCCTAGAAGATTAAAGTCTCCCCTCTTTGGATACCAAAGACCGATGCTTGAAGATGAAGCAACGTATTTGATAATACGTTTCACGGCAATGAGATGTGATTCTCTAGGATCCGATTGAAACCTAGCACGAGATACAAACACTAAACAAAATATCGGGTCTTTAAGATAAAGTGAACCGATCATGCTCTTCAGCTTTTGATCTACTTTCTTCCCTTCTTCATCCTTGTCTATCTTCGAGAACATGACATTGGTATGTCGGTCTTCTTGCACTTTTCCAATCCAAACCTTTTGACAAGATCATTCGCATATTTTTCTTGATGAATGAAAGTTCCTTCATTCATTTGTTTCACTTGAAGTCCAAGAAAGAATGTTAATTCTCCCATCATACTCATTTCAAATTCATCCCGCATAGACTTAGAAAATTTCTTCAAAGACTTTCATTAGAGGATCCAAAATAATGTCATCAACATATATTTGGACAAGTAAGAAGTTTTGTTTTCCTTTTTGATAAATAAGGTAGTATCTACTTTACCTTTGACAAAACCATTTTGTAATAAAACTTACTTAGCCC
Organism: Eucalyptus coolabah; assembly: GCA_014182585.1. NCBI lineage: Eukaryota > Viridiplantae > Streptophyta > Magnoliopsida > Myrtales > Myrtaceae > Eucalyptus > Eucalyptus coolabah. The sequence goes on from CM024622.1 coordinate 24,970,333, forward strand.
GTACAAGCTCGAGGTGCTTGCTTTTACTGAGCCTCTTAAGCTTCTTTGGGTCTTCAAATCCAGGCGGTTGTTCCACATAAACTTCCTCATGGATAAATCCATTAAGATGGCAACTGGATGCTGCAATGTTGGAGAGGTCGGATTTTTTTGGCTCCTCCTGTTGGGTGCCTACTTAGGATGCTCCAAAAGAACGTTTTCTGTCATGGACCTGTATATTACTGGGATTCTTCCCGGTCGACAGGTCAAGGATTCGTATTAGAGTAGCTCAGCATTAACTTATTTTCGGCTCCTCTATTTGTTGATGTATCTTTTACTTGCAAACAATTTTGAATCTGAAACGTTTTCTGACCGTTATCTAATTTTTGAGATAGGAAATTTTATTTGCAGCTTTTGTCACGCCCCGAACCCTGAGTGCATGAACATCCCTTGGCGGTCGATTAAATTGCAACGTCCTAGGACGCATCGCCGACCCATTCTTTTTACCTTTTAATTAAATGCATGCGGAAGCAGTTAAAATAAACACCCAATCAATAAACAAACAACAAGGATAGAATAACACAGCATATAGTGCTGAAAATAACATATGTATTTGTCCACTGTTACCCATAGGAAGTTTAATAATTACAAGTCTTTTTACAGCCGCTTCCTATTGATCCTCTCAAAAACCTTTAGGGATTAGGGTTAACCTAAACTTCACTAACGGTAGGGCTAGCAAAAAAGGTGTCGCATCTTGCATCCACCACAACCGCACCTGACGGTTCTCCACGCTACGACCTTGAAAATGGTTAACAACAACGGGGTGAGATAAATCTCAGTGAGTTAACAGCCTAAACCTCGATTAGGACGCAAATTCGTCTCGGAGGCAGCCTAAACATGCAACGGCATACAATCTTATCTCGCCTTGTCACACTCCTGCATATTAGTATATCACATATGCCATTATAAATACAACAAGCATAATCAATAATTAGAACACATAACTCTTGTGCATCAAGCATCTACATGGGTCCTAATTATAAGGTAAAACCTGTTTTGGCACGTCCCATACCATGCCTAATAGTTTTACCCCATAATCAAGCGCAATGCATCATAATCATTCACGTGTGTTTCGATTATCATGACCCCTTGGGTCACGGCCAACACATGAGTTGGTGGTCTTTCAGCATGACCGGACATCATCCCGTCCCATTAGGCACGGCATCATCTAGAACCCTCGCCTAGACGGCATTCCATAAAGGAGTATCGGTCTGGCCTCAACCATGACTCGACATCCAGACTCTCGTCGGGCTACCGATAAACATTGGGCATCGTCCCCAAACTCCCGTTGGGTGACGGGTTCAATTAAATGACCACACAAGCACACCAACATTCAAGCCAATTTTTATCTTCCATCAATTAGCCCAGTGTAAAAGAGTTTGTGCTTAAATAACAAATTTCGGAAAATCTTTACATTTAAAATTCCGATAAAATAATCGCACGTTGTCACATATTTAAAATCAACTCATCAAAATTTGCACACTTTCATTTTAAAACATCATTGCCCCTTTTATCATGTAAAATACGACATCCAAACACGACACTTCCAAGTTTGCTATTTTCTTACCAATAAACCATCTTTGAAAAATAGCATTTAAAATACATGATATGGGAAATCAAACATCATGGCATTACATGCTCAAACGATCATAATTAAGTGTAAATTCATCCAGTAAAACGAGCATAAAATTTTACTTAATGGCTAATCCATCATTAATTACACTAATTGCGATTAATTAAGGTAATCACAATTAATTAGGCTAATTACGATTAAGTAGACTAATTACAATTAATTGAAACCAAACTCGATTAATTAGCCTAAATTTAATTAATTAAAAATTAATTGACGTTAACTAAAATAATTACGATTAATAAATTATGATTAAATAAATTAAACTCAATTAATTAATCTAGCCACAATTTGGCCTGGCTCGGCCTACGACCCCTGTCCCATGATTCTTCAATCGCTGCGGGGACGGCAACAAAGCAAGCGACGGGGGTGGCTCCTCTGGTCGGGGCCGTGATGGTGCCACCCCTGTTAGGCAGGGCATAGCTTGGCTTCTAGGCAAGTGGCGGTGGCCCTCCGGTGGCCAAAAATCTAAGTCGAGCTCTACACAAAGGAGTTGGGGAGGAAGAGTCACTTGGGCATTTCAACGAGTAGGTGGCGTGCGCCGTGGATCCGAGGAGTTTCAGCTCCGCCGAGGCCCGAGCTGTTGGAGAAATCTTTCCAGAATATTTTGAAGCTGACAAAACATTTCTATCAATCTAGTCTGGAGCATTGCAAACCCTTCTATTTAGAGTCTGAAGACCATCAGATCACCAGACTCAGTACACAAGACTCAAGACTCAAGACTATTCTCATTGATAGTTTCTAATCCAGTGACGAAGACGATCCAGAGCTAAAGTGGTTGGTTGAGGATTTGGTCTTATCCACTGGAGAAGATCTCTTGGCTGGATATGATATAACGGATTCTTTTATTCGAAGTGAAGATCATTTGAAGATCCGATGATTGACGAAATACTCTTGGAAGGTTTTATTCTTGGAAACCAAGATCCTGATTGTATGGGCGAACATGATTAATGGGCTATCGACATGTTCCTTTAATAGCTCGAATGATCTTCTTAATTGATTCTGTCCAATGGGAAGATTGGAAGAATTCCTTTGGTAAGTGCCAACGGGTATGATGGCATAAATGAGTATAAAAGGAAGATGTTCCAGCTGTTCTAGAAGATGCACGATAAAGAAATTCTAGAGTCTGAAGCTCCTTGATTATTAGTCGATTTATATTGAGCAAAACTATATGCACAAAAGAGAGTCTATACTTAGTGATACCTTGAGGGAGTGTGATAGATCTTCTACACCGTGAAATCAAGGGAGAACAAAGTCTTTGTAACATCTCTTTGTTCATAGTGGAATCTAGCCGGTGGGCCGTCGGTGCGAAGAGTGGATGTAGGCTTGAAATAAGCTGAACCACTATAAACCTTGCGTTCAATTTTCTCTTCCCTACTCTCAGTCTTATTTTGATTGTTGTTTGACGAGAAACAATTGTCTCAATTTTATCAACTGTCTAGTATTGTGCGATTATTGTGAGAAATTACTTTTTATATCTATTCACCCCCCTCTAGATACTTTTACTAGCCATATCAATTGGTATCAGAGCTCGTGTACTCACTTTATTTGAAGTGTTTTACTTCAGAGTAAAAGATCCATGGCTAGTATGCTAGCTTCAGGGCTGATGGAAGGACAAAGCAATACCATACCTCTTTACTTTGATGGAAAGGACTACAACATCTAGAAAAACAAAATGAAAGCATTTCTTCGATCAAAGGATCCTCTAGAATGGGACGTTATAGAAAAAGGAATCACTCCTAAAGTTGCATCTGTCTTAGAAAGAGGGAAAGGAACTGTTGAGACCAGCGGAATGACTCAGGAAGAGATAATCAAGAGACAAACTCTTGATGCAAAAGCTATTTATTTTTTATATTGTGCATTGTCACCTACTGAATATAACAGAATATCTTCTTGTGTTACAACAAAAGAAGTCTGGGATAGGTTACATATCACCTATGAAGGAACTGATCGAGTGAAAGAGACTAGAATCAACATCCTTCTCGGTCAATATGAAGCCTTCAAAATGAAACCTAGAGAATCTATAAGCGACATGTTTAGCTATTTTACAGAAATTGTAAATGGTCTTGAAAATCAATGACAACCAATTTCGATCCCATGAAGGTAAACAAGCTACTACGTGGACTCTCCAAGGATTGGAATCACATAAAGACTTCAATAAGAGAGATGCAAAGAATCATGCCACTATCGTCGACGAGCTGGTTGGAACTCTTCAATCTTATGAAGTGGAACGAATTAATGAAGACGAAGATCCAAAAGGTAAGAAATCCATTGCATTAAAATCAAATGATGATTATGATGTTACAGATTCTCGAAGATGATATGGATGATGAGGAGCTTGCTCTCATGATAAAAAGATTTAGAAAACTGAATAGAAAAGGAAGAAGGTTCAACTCAAAGAAACAAAGTTTTCAAAGACAACGGACCAAGTCTGTTGATGATGATGAATCAAACAAAGATGTAGTTTGCTTTGAATGTAAGAAAAAAGGACACATCAGACCCAACTGTCCTTTTCTGAAGAAGAAGAGAGGAAAAGCTGAAAAGTCTCGAAAGGCTCTCAAAGCTGAAACCTGGAGTGATACAGAGTGTGAATAAAGTGATGATGAATATGCCAACTTATGTTTGATGGCGCAATTAGATTCAGACTCAAACTCTGGATCAGACTCAAACAGTGAATTTGAGGTAAGTAATTTTAAAATTCCTGTCAAGGTTTCTAAGTATATTGATGAGCTGTATTTTAGTCTTAAGACTTCTCTCAAAAGAATTTTCGAACTTAAAAAGGAAAACTCTACTTTAAAACAACATGAAAACGTTTTAAAAAAAAGAGTTAAATGTTTAGACATGAATGTTTCCACTCTTAAAGAAAATGAAGATAGTCTTTTGAAAGAAAATGCTCTTTTAAAAAGCGACTCATCAAATATCTCAAAGAAATTTTCAATAGGGTCCGAGAAACTTGAAAAATTCTTTCAACTCAAAGACCTTACTTCAATAAGTCTGGTCTAGGTATGACGGCAGAAATTATTCCCTTGATTGATTTTCCTAAAGTAAAAGAAAGAATTAAGCAAAAACCCTCGAGAGAGGCTTACAAAAATCATTTCAAGAATGTTTTTGTAAAGTACGTAGGTCGAAATGCCCTCAGTGTTCAAAGTGCAATAGCCCGGATCACTTTGAAAAAGAGTGTCCTATGGTTTAGAAACCTGTTAAGAAAACATGGGCTAATACTGTTTATCTTACAACACCAATGGACCTAAGAAAATATGGGTACCAAAGAAAGCTTGTGACTCTTTTTTAAATGCAGGTCTACATCAAGAAAAAGGTAAAGTGGTATTTGGACAGTGGATGCTCAAGACATATGACAGGAGATTCAAATTGCTTTATAAAGATCATTCAAGTAAATGGTGGAAAAGTCTCATTTGGAGGAAACAAACAAAGGAAGAATTGTGGGATTTAGAACTGTGAAAATTGGAAATTTCACAATAAGTAATGTTTTCCTAGTGGAAGGACTTAATTACAATCTTCTCAAAGCATCGAGTCAACTGTGTGATACTGGTTTTAAGATATTCTTTCAAGAAGGAATATGTTCTGGAACCAGTAAAGACTCTACTCAGTCTTTCATGGGTCAAAGGCATGGAAATATCTATCTCTTGGATGTGAAACCGGATGAATCGCAATGCTTAATCTCAATTTAAGACGAAGCAAGCTTATGGCACGAAAGCTTGGTCACATCAATATGAAACAATTAGCCAAAATCTCATCAAAGCAGATTGTTTGTGGTCTACCCAACTTATCATACCAAAAGTCTGATCTATGCACTCCATGTATATTGGGAAAGCATGTAAGAAATTCATTTAAGCCAATAAATCATGTCTCTACTAATCATGTACTGCAGCTGCTAAATATAGATCTCTTCGGACCAACCAGAACCCAGAGCATTGGAGGTAAGAAATATTGCCTAGTAATTGTGGACGATTACTCCCGATTTATTTGGGTGTATTTCCTTGCAAGTGAGTCCAAAACCTTCTCATATTTTGAAAAATTTGCTTAAAAGGTTCAAAATGAAAAATTATGTGTTATCTCAAGTATAAGAACAAATCATGGAGGCGAATTTGAAAATCAAGATTTTACAAAATTTTGTGATAAATCTGGGTTTAAGCATGTGTTCTCCTCTCCATATACTCCTCAGCAAAATGGAGTTGTGGAAAGAAAGAATAGATCACTTCAAGAAATGGTTAGAACTCTTTTAATTGAAAGTAAGATTTCTTTACGATTTTGGGCTGAAGCTGTTTCAACAGCGTGTTATATCATCAATAAAGTTTTTTTAAGACCTATTATAGAGAAAACCCCTTATGAGTTATTCAAAGTTAAGAAGCCTATTGTTTCATACTTTCATGTGTTCGGTTGCAAATGCTTTATACTGAAAAATGCAAAAGATCGAGTTGGTAAGTTTGAAGAAAGATCGATGAAGGCATCTTCCTTGGATATTCTATATCAAGCAAAGCCTACAAAATCTACAACAGGAAGAGTCAATCTGTGGAGGAATCAATGAATGTCAAATTTCAAGATTCTATGCAAAATGAATCCAATCAAACTCATCATGAAGAATCTCGAACCTACTCCGAGACTCTCCAAAGCTTACAACTCAAGAAGCATCTCGGACTACGGAAGACTAGCATCAAGCTGTTCGTGAAGATTCAAGTAAAGAAAGAGATCATCAACTTTGACGAATCAACCAAGAATCTGGAAGTATAAGTCCGGTCATCCCAAAGATTTTATTATTAGCGACATTAATGAAGGAATTTGCACAAGATCCAAAATGCGCGAAGAGTCTAGTGTTGTGGCTCTCATTTCTGAAATTGAACCAAAAAGCATAGAAGAAGCTTTATCGATGAAAGCTGGATTGAAGCTATGCAAGAAGAGCTCGAGACAGTTCAACATTAATGATGTCCGAGAATTGACATCTAAACCAAAAGGTAAAACTGTTATTGGAGCTAAATGGGTGTTCAGGAACAAGATGAATGAGAAAGGAAAAGTCATAAGAAACAAAGCAAGACTCGTGGCCAAGGGTTAGACGCAAGAAGAAGGAATAGACTATGATGAGACTTACGCACCAGTAGCAAAGTTAGAAGCTATTCGATTATTACTTGCATTTACTTGTTATAAAAATTTAAGGTTATTCCACATGGATGTCAAAGTGCCTTCCTAAATGGTTTTATCCATGAGGAAGTTTATGTGGAACAACCACCAGGTTTGAAGACCCAAAAAGCCGGACTCGTCTTTAGACCGAAAAGGCCTTGTATGGTTTAAAGCAAGCACCTCGAGCTTGGTACGACGACTAAGTAAATTCTTAATACATAATGGTTTTGTCAAAGGTAAAGTAGATACTACTCTATTTATCAAAAATGAAAACAAAAGTTTTTTACTTGTTCAAATATATGTGGATGATATTATTTTTGGATCCTTTAATGAAAGTCTGTGCAAGAAATTTTCTAAGTCTATGTAGGATGAATTTGAAATGAGTATGATGGAAGAGTTAACCTTTTTCTTGGACTCCAAGTAAAACAATTGAAGGAAGGAACTTTTATTCATCAAGAAAAATATGCTAATGATCTTGTCAAAAAGTTTGGATTGGAAAAGTGCAAAAAGACCAACATACCGATGTCAAGTTCTTTGAAGATAGACAAAGATGAAGAAGGGAAGAAAGTTGATCAAAACTGTACGGGAGTATCATCGGTTCACTTCTTATCTTACTGCCTCTAGACTTGATATTTTGTTGAGTGTTTGCATCTATGCTAGGTTTCAATCAGATCCTAGAGAATCTCATCTCAGTGCTGCGAAATGTATTATTAAATATATTGCTTCATCTTCAAGCATCGGTCTTTGGTATCCTAAAGAGGGAGACTTTAATCTTCTTGGATATTAAGATGTAGATCTAGCCGTTGCGAGTTGATAGAAAGAGCACCTCGGGAACTTGCCGTTGCTTGGAAGCGAGGATAGTGTCTTGGTTTTCAAGGAAACAAAATACTGTGGCTCTCTCTACAACAGAAGTAGAGTATGTAGCTCTTGGAAGTTGTTGTTCGCAAATTCTGTGGATAAAACAATAGCTACAAGACTTTGGAATTAAAGACTCATGCATTGAGATTAGATGTGACAACACCAGCGCAATCAATCTCACTAAAAATCCAATCCTTCACTCAAGGGCAAAGCATATAAAGATTCGACATCACTTCATTAGAGATCATCTTCAAAATGGAGAAATCTCGATTCAATTTGTTGATTCAAAGAGCCAACTAGCGGATATATTCACAAACCTTTGGAGAAAAATCAATTCGATATTATCCGTTCCGGACTCAATATTTTGAAGCTTGAGGAAGTTAAAGTTTAGAGACTCTCAAACCCTCGGACTCGGACGTTCATAGCTATAGACGTAAGTTGTTTTAATATTCAATCTCGAAAAGGTACGATCATTCATTCAGTTATAATTGATTTATATTATCTTTAAAAAAATGGAATTTTGCCTTTTCAAAAAGGATAACTTCTATTTAAAATGGCAGTTTTCTTTAAAAAGGACGGTTATCGTTTTTAAAAAGGGACGACTGTTCACTTTCCTTTATGTCGATTAGCTTTTTCCTTTTTAAATTGGGTTATATATATATATATATACATATATATATATATATATATATATATATATATATATATATATATACAGTCAGTTGTTCTCTTCGCTTAACTCCAAAACCCTAAAAAGCATTCTCCTCCCAATCTTGTCTCGACTTCGTGTTCATCTTCGAGAAAGTTGTCATCTTTTCTTGGGAAAGCGAGTCAAGGAATCTTTCAAGGACAAGGAACGATGTCTTCTTCGAGAAAGTCTTCAAGAATCGCGAGCGGGGACCACAGAGAATGAGGGAGGGTCCTACCCATTTTGATCTCACCGAGGAGGAAGAGTTACCGAGACAGCAACAGAGCCCAATTCACTCTCAACCATGTCACTCTCCACCATCTACCCCACATGGTGTGGGTCAACAACCGGAGGAAGAAATAATGAGGAAGTAGACCCTACAAGGGTTATGGAAATGAGTATGTCTTTTTGCAACGAATGGAGGATTTGGGAATTGCTCCCAAAGGAAAGGCTGAGGAAGCACTTGCAAACATTCCAAGTGACCCTTGTGTAGGAGGATTGAATCCCACTAACGGGAACAATGATGATAAACTGTTTAGTGAATTCCAACCTAGGATAGGTGTTGCTGCGAAGGTTAAGGGAAAAAGAATAGAGTTGTTCAAATCGAAGGAATAGAGGATCTATTCTTTAAACCGTTGAAATGTGGGGTGATAAACCCCAGGAGCATTAATTTCAACTTTCTGGATGCCATCAATGTGAACTTGAGGGAAAAGTTCAATTTGCTTTAACTTGAGCAATTTTGCTCCGACACCACAGACGGCTATGCACAACTAACAATATATTTCTATTCAAATCTTAGCTTTTTAGATTCGAATAGAATATCTTTCAGTGTTCGAGACCAAGACTATGTGGTAGATGTGGACATGCTAGCATATATAATTGGGGTTGAAAGAGGACGATATCAACCGGTCAAGGTTTCAATTGCTCGTACCTCACTGGAGCTCGTCAAAGATAGGAATGCATAAGGGAGAATTACCTACGCAAGAATGCGTGCCATCAACATCTTGCTTCACAAAATTGTGATCAACTGTCTCAGGCCAAAATTGACATCCAAGACTGACGTGTCTAACTCTAAGGCGAAATTGATGTACGCGATCAATTCAAGGAGAAAGTCTCTCTCCCTCATACCATTCTCTTCCACATGTACGGAGCGATGGTGAAGGACAAGGGCCAATTGCCTTACTCAGGTCTTGTGACCAAGATCTTTAAACACTTGAACATTGAACCTCCACAAAATCTTTGTGTTCGATCATGCGACAAAATGGTGGTGGGTTTGAAAATGCTGACAAAAATGCGTCCGAAAGAGCTTGATAAGGAAATGGAGAAGTTCAAAGTGAAAACTCCAATCAAATCTCATCCAGTATCTTTTGCATCAAAAAGGAAAGGGAAGGAGCCCATGGGTGCTCCATCCAAAAAGAAAATAACTCTTATCTTAGATGATGAAGATGAAAAGGATGAACTCACTATCTCTGCCTTGGCATTGAAAAGGCTCGGTCATTACGTACCCGAATCAATAGAACGACGGGAAAAAGGAAAAGAAGCGAGAGGAAAAAGAACAGAGAGAGGAAGAGGGAAAAGAAGAGAACGAGAGAAGCGAGAGGAGAAAGAAGAGAAAGAAAAAGAAGAAGAGGAGAAGGAAGTTGAAGAAGAAGAAGAAGCAAGTCAAAGAAAAGTCTGCAGATGAAGCCGGAGAGAAAGGCAATCAAGACGCTGACGAGCATGATCATCACTCTTCCCCAATTAAGGCCTTAGAAACAGGGGGAGATGGCGAGCAAGGAAGGACTACACCATATCCTGTCAACAGTGAAGGTGTGAGTCGCTCACCAGCAAATCCAGAAGATCTTCAGGCTTCTCAAATGCGTTAGGAAGGACATGATACCTCAACGCCAAATCTGCGCGATTACATTGAAGTTCCATCATCTGCCTTTACTCCATCCGATAAAGCAAATGCCAGCACGCAGACAAACACTACAGCAGATTTTCGTCGCATTCTGGAAATGCAGGGTCAAATATATGCTTTAGACTGTGAACTTCAATCCTAAAGAATGCTGGACAAGCGTCTTCTGTTACCTTGTCGGATCAAATGCAAGACCTCGCTCTTCAAATTCAAGCAAATGCCAAAGGGGAAGATGTGGCACATCTACGGGAAGACTTGAAGAGGTTGGAAGGCACCGTACGGTCGATGGGAGATTTCCGGTTGTGCGCGTTCCTAAGCGAGACTTGACTTTTTCTCACCTTTTTAATGATGACAAAAAGGGGGAGAATTGCAAACTTTGAACTTTGACTTTAAATTTTTCTTACTTTAGTTTGTTTGGATATTTGTTTTGAGTATGACTTGGGTGTGGATTTGAAATTGATTGTTGCATTTATATCAAGTGTTATTGTATGGCCTTACTCATGAAAGACTAGCCTATTTTCTGTGGATACAGAGTCTAGTTGAGTTGTTAATCTTTATGAGATATCCATACTGTTTGAGTAATGTTTTGCAGGTCAAAACTGTTCAAATCTACATGAAAGTTTTGTCACCATAAAAAATGGAAAGATTGTTGGAAAAATCTTTCTAGAATATTTTGAAGCCGACAAAACATTTCTATCGGTCTAGTCCTGGAGCATTGCAAATTCTTCTATTTAGAGTACGAAGACCTTTAGATCACCAAACTCAAGACTCAAGACTCAAGACTCAAGACTCAAGACTATTCTCATTGATAGTTTCTAATCCAGCAACGAAGACGATCCAAAGCTAAAGTGTTTGGTTGAGGATTTGGTCTTATCCAGTAGAGAATATCTCTTGGCTGGATATGATATAACAGATTCTTTTATTTGAAATCAAGATCATTTGAAGATCCGATGATTGACGAAATACTCTTGGAAGGTTCTATTCTTGGAAACCAAGATCCTGATTGTATGGGCGAACATGATTGATGGGCTATGGACATGTTCCTTTAATAGCTCGAATGATCTTCTTAATTGATTCTGTCCAACGGGAAGATTGGAAGAATTCCTTTGGTAAGTGCCAACGGGTATGATGGCATAAAGGAGTATAAAAGGAAGACGTTCCAGCTGTTCTAGAAAATGCACGATAGAGAAATTCCAGAGTCTGAAGCTCCTTGATTATTAGTCAATTCATATTGAGCAAAACTATATTCACAAAAGAGAGTCTATACTTAGTGATACCTTGAGGGAGTGTGATAGATCTTCTATACCGTGAAATCAAGGGAGAACAGTGCTGTAACATCTCTTTGTTCATAGTGGAATCCAGCCAGTGGGCTGTCAGTGCAGAAGAGTGGACGTAGGCTTGAAATAAGCTGAACCACTATAAACCTTGCGTTCAATTTTCTCTTCCCTACTCTCAGTCTTATTTTGATTGTTGTTTGACGAGAAACAATTGTCTCAATTCTATCAACTGTCTAGTATTGTGCAATTATCGTGAGAAATTACTCTTTATACCTATTCACCCCCCTCTAGGTACTTTTACTAGCCATATCACGAGCACCAGTCACAAACCTCGAGGAAATACGCCATAACATCAAAGACAATCGTGGAGGATTAGTGGTGGTCGGAGCTTGCTTGAACTGGTCGGGAGGAGCTTTGGCTAGCTTGAATAAAAAAATGCACACAATGCGCTCGATGAAATGCCTACCTGGGTTCCAAGGAGGACGGCGGCGATCGACGTTGGCTGGGCGGCTCACTAGCGGTGGCACGGCGTCTCGGGACTCTCGGCTCCTCGGCTGAACTTCCCGGCCTTCCCGTCCCATTTCCCCATATTCTCTCTCAGATTCTCCTTGCCCCCGTCCCTCTATTATGTTCTATCTCCCCCTCCTTCTCTTTTGCCCCCTCCCCTTTTCTCTTTTTGCCCGCTCGGCTCGCCCACATGACTTCGTCTGACCAATCCGCTCTCTGCTGGCTTGCTTTGACCTCCGGATTGTGCCGCCCCCTATTGCCCTTAAGATCTTGCTGTGGCGGCTCCGTTTTTTGCTTTCACAAGTTCCCTGTGCGGAAGACGGCTGAAGGAGAAGACAGCAGCCCAGGCCGAGCCGAAGGGAAGAGGTAGCTCGGCCACGCAAGGAGAAAAGAAAAAGGAAAACAGAAGGGGCCGGGCCCAGGCCCACGTGGGGAAGAAGAAAAGGAAGAGGGACAGGCCGGGCCAAAGGCCGGATCTGGCCCGACCCCTACGGCTCCTTTTTTTTTTTTTTAAGAAAAGATTTTATTTATGTTTTTTTAATCAAAATTTTTATATGTGCTTGAAAATACAAATTATATGTCAACAAAAACTAATTGCTATGATCATAACTAATAATAGAGCGGCCAAGGAAACTAATCTCGAGAAGCTCAACGCTTATCTTCTCTAAATATTAATTTCTATTTACGTAATTGAAATGCACGGTTAAAACAACGCACTCTTCGACTTAAAAGCACCGGAAAGTTGTTTTTTGGATGATCTGAAACAAGCATGTGGGCTTAAAATGCAGACAAACTTTTCTTCACATCGGTCAAATGCTGGGTGTTGGTGACGCGAAACATGAAGTCAGGATAGTCGTCCTGATTAACACAGTTTGAAGGGTTGGCTGTGCCAATGGCCAGAATTGCTGCTGGAACTTTGCACTCACGGGATTCCTGCACCACTGAAATTCCAAGTAGAAAGATGCAAGGGCACGAATAGGGATTACTGCTATATACGGATGCATGAATAGAGGGTGGGTAACAATTAATCGAATTCCTATTTAGATTAGATGGGTCCATAATTCCCACTAGGATGGGGTTGCTAGGGTGGGTATATACGTTGCATGGGGCCGATGCAATAAGAACACGTTTGGCAGCATGGTGTCGGAGCATTAAACTCGATCTGATTTGATCATTTGGTCCAATTTGAGGTTGAACCTTATGAATAAAGGACTGGAAAATCAGAGGAGTTTCTATAGTGATGTTTTAAGAAAGAAATGCTCAATAATTTAAGAGAGGTTTCGTAAAGCATGAGCAGCTGTTGAAACAAGGATTGCGACGAAGCAACCTCTGTCCCTTTTCAAATCAATTTGGCTTAGGCAAAGGAGCGCGACAATTGCTATTGGTTTATATGGTCATGTTCCACACATCAAGTAGGATATAGAAAGTCTAGAAATTTTTTATTAAGTCATATCTTGCAGGTACTTAGTCTAGACATTCCATGATCAAATGCAGCCAAAGTCATGTTTAGTGCTGGACTTGAGAGCGGCAGCGACAAGCCCTAGCCGTTGCTATGAGATGCAACGCCTTACCTCTTTAGATTAGTGTTCCGAACAATGTGACGAATGTTTAGGTTTTATTTGTTTCATGAAAAATAAATTCGTGTGAAAAATGTTTTCCCAAAAATTGATCACTTGTACTGGTTACATAAATGAATGAACAAAAATTATTTTCATTGTCCATGAATATGTTCAAAGGATTAATAGCCTAAAAAATCCGAAATTGGTACACCTTTGACAATTTTATTTTAAATTAATTTTTTGATTATCAAAAACCCCAAACCGGTGCACCCTTGACAAATTTCCCCAACTTGGTATACTTGTTATAAATTTACCATCTATTTATTTTTATTAAATTTTATTGTCAAATTACTAAGTTGAATAACACGTGACAGTTGATTCATATACCAATTTAAGATTTTATTCTACATTTGTTATGGTTATGCAATTTTTGATTTTCTGTGGTATTAATCTAATTTAACGAATGGTATATTTGTCATAAATGTATCAGTTTGAGGTTTTGACGATTGAATAAATTAGTTTGGGGTAAATTTGCTGCAAATGTATTAGTTTAAGATTTTTTATGACCAGTTGGGTAAATTTGTCATGGGTGTATCAATTTGGGGTTTTTCATAGTTAAAAAATTAATTTGGAGTAAATTTATCACAAGTGTAACAATTTGAGATTTTTCAAGGTATTAACCTTATGTCTAAATATAGATTGTAGTCAACAATGAAAATATTTTTAATTGCATAATTATTGTAAGCGATGTAAGGGATTGATTTTAGAAAAAAAAAAAAATTCCAAATTATTTATTTTACATGAAATGAACGGAGAATTAGTTGCCATTTGCATGGTAACAAGGGATGGATCCATGAGGTTAGTGTAGGATTCTATGAGACTACCATCCGACTACTCTAAAAGTTTGAATTGTTAAATCATGAAATTGTTGGGGGCGTTTGGATAGACTTTTAATTTTGTTTTTCACTCAATGTAATTTTTTTGACAAAAGCATATTATATTTTTTTAATAAAAAAAACCCAAAACTGGACATTTTTTTAATAAGAAAGTGTTGATACGTAAATTGGACATTTTTATTTTAAAATTTGAGTACAATTTGTAATTTTGGAGGAAAAAAAACTTTTACTTTTACTTAATCCTAAACAAAGAAAATCTTAAATATTTGAGCACACTCTCTCATGCATAGACTATAATTTGATCTAAGCCCAATGGTCCTTTGTAATTTAATTTTTTGGTCGAAATGGTCCCTTGTAATTGACTGGGTGGAGATATGCTACTTCCACCATCGTACCCATATGCTCTTCCTTCCGCCAGATTTTGCCCTGAGCCCAGCCTAATTTCTGCCCTAAACCCACCGGCATTGACCACCGTCGCTGTCACACCTTTGACCACAGCAGCTGCTGGCCACGACGAGTGTCGCATCAACGACGAACACCATTGGCACCACCGAACCACCATGTTAACGTCCGTTGTTCTCAGGCATTACTCGAGAACTCCCTCTTTCTTGTATGTCCATCTTCTCTATGGTTGTTCTAATAGAAGGCGTTGGCATCAGGTTCATCGCCGGTTGGAGAGCCTGGAAATGCCCACTTTGAGCCCTTCAGGTTGCTATTTACAAGCAATCACTCATCGATGACGATAAGTCTCTAAAATGTGGAGGCTCCTCAACGTTGTTGATACCTATATTTTGATGACCCACTTAGTCAATTATTGTTAAAAATTAGGAGTTGATCCCAATCCCCAAACAAAAATATCACTCGTATCATTCACATTTTGTGTTTTAAGTCATCATATGAGTTCCCGATGATGCTATCATGGACTGATGCACTACATTAATTGGTTGTAATTTTTTTTTTTTTTTTTTTGGTAATAGCCAATGAGTCCGTTACCCAATTTTAGATCTCTACTTGTTGGTCAATTATTGAGATAACAATCATTTGATGACGTGATAACCCTCAACCCCTTACATTTGAGCCAATGAACTTTGTAAAATAAGTTATCAATCTTTATATCTAGCATTATTCTAGCATGCCATTGTTTGTGAGCCAAATCTCCAACCCCTTTGCATAAACCAAAAAAATTAACCAACTTATATCTGGGCCTGGACAAAAATGGCCCAACTATTAAAATATTCACATCGTTAGCCACGTTAGCAGCTACATAGGATAGTTTAAACGTTAATTTTTGTTTTATTGCCCCTTGAGTAAAAATATGTTTTTGTTGGACATTAAAAAATTAGGCCATTTTTGTCTCTCAGGTTTAGTTACGAGACAATTTCAGTGGATTTGGCTGTGGTTCGTGAAAGATGGTCATATATACGAGACTTCAGAAACTTTTAGGCTTGTAGCAAGAGTAATAGTTAGTTTTATGCTAACTCTTGCAAAGTACTTTTATGCTAACTTTAGGCACATAAATATTTTGTAAATTTTTGAAATTGGATAACATGTTTAATTTTTGGTAAGAAATCAAGAAAGTATTTTTATGCTAAATCCTCACAAAGCCCACAAAACTTTTGTTCTCATCGAATCCCGATGCATGCAAGGGTTGTTCTTGTCTGTTCGATTAGTTGCTAGTAAGTGCTAAATGAATCCGAGGTATAGTAGCTCTTGCAGTTGCGAGGGAATAAAGATTTAATAAATTGTTAATTGTAATAAAATTATTACACTATTCTTCACATAGTACTTCTATCACGCCCCGAACTTCGAGGGCGCACACATCTCATAGTGGTCGATAAAATTTGCGACATATGCAGAACACGCCGTTGACCCAATCGATTATGAACATGCGGAAGTGAATTAACTAATTCTATGACAACAACATACATGTGATAGTAAAGTAGGACAATCAATTTCAAATCAAACACACTTTTATAAACAATCTGGTTTATGCATAGAGGCCAACTCTAAGGTCTATGTATAGGAGGTCTATCTCCAAATAGAATTACTGAGCCACCCATGCTCTTGATCCATCCACCTCCAGCTCCAAGTTATTCACAATAGGGACCTAAAAATGGTAGCTCACGACAGGGTGAGATATAAATCTCAGTGAGTTCACGCCCTAAACCTCGATTAGGAAGATAATATACCTAGGGGAAGCCAACACACACCCAATGAGACTTACCTCGTCTTAGTTTTGTCGCGACCTAATTTTCAGGTGCACCACCTAGGATTAGGCTAATGGACTACTAAGTCTAACTTAGTTTGGGCTCTCCCAAGCCCATATCAATTCTCAACTTAGGTTTAAATATTTAGCATGCAAAAGGAAGTTGCCACTAATCAATTTATGGTAGTTCGATTAGATACCTAAATAAAATAATGAGAGAATTATTTTACTTCTACGAACTAGAGACTTATGAGTTCAGGGACTTGGTTACATTAGATTTCTCTAACGCCTTTCAGAACCTTTCTCTTTTATTTTGAAAAATGTTTGGTAAGTGGCTTAAATTGATTTTAATTTACCTTCCTAACATGTGAGGTGGTTAGGCGGGTGTGCAAACCATCAATTTAACATCCAGATAAAGCAATGAATAAATTGCAGGACTTATCTTATGGCAACGAAAGCATCTGCAATGTTAAAGCAGAATTCACATCAATAGTCCTAGATATGATTTCTATTTAACACGCAATCACTCAATTTTTGTTTTCACTTATTTAATGAGAATCTAATCTATATGCAATGCAATGTTATTAATCTAACATGAAATGATATGACATAGCAGTATAGCCTAAACTATATGAATGAGTAAAATAATTTTTAAAGAAATGCAATAATTAAATGTGCAATCTAAATTAACCTAATGACTTAATTCTAATGACAGACAATTTCTAATTAAATGAACCTAGCAACAATCACTAAATGACAAAATGACGTGCATTTCATGAACCTAATTCTATATGACATGCGTATGATTTTTTATTTTCTTAATAAGCATGCAATCTATCCTAATATGCAATGGCGTGCAAAGAATGCCCTAATTCTAATTTTTTCTTTTTCTTTTTCTTTTATGAAATCTGAAATTAAAATCACCGTATAATTAAACGTGCACTTCAAAATAAATAAATAAAACACTAACATCCTAAATGAACGCATTTTTTTTGGATTTTTATTTTTCTAAAATTTGAAATGATAAACCTCCAATTCTAGATATGCAATATAACCCTAAGACAAGGAATATTCTAAAACAAACCTAATCTAACTTAGATTTTTTTGGATTTTTTTTGCGAAAACAAAGTTGACTCAAACGACACGACAACACATCCAACAAAATGAGATTGATATCCAAAAATTGACATACCATATCTCACGCATGAGATCGGGTTGGCCAATTTTAAACTAAATCACAAATCGAATCTCAGGCGTGAGATTGGATTGGCAATTTTTCAAGCGATTGCAAGTCAGATTTCGGGTGTGAAAATCGGACTGTCAATCTCAAATTTCAGAGGCAATTTCATGTTGGGGAATCTCAATCATACATCAAGGAATAACTCTACTAAAAAAAAACAAAATAAAATAATAAACAAATAGAAAGAACTACCTAATTTAATTTTCTTTTTTTCCTTTTTTTGTTAACCCCACTGCTTGGTAGCTTGTGGTGGCTCAACCAAGGTGGTTGGTCCTCGGTCCAGCAAGGGGAACTCCGGCGAGGGCGGACCGGCAGGAAAGGGGCAGCACCTGGGTAGCAAGGATAGCCGACGGAATAGGGGCGTCGCGGTCGGAGCTGCCGGCGTTTGAACTTCAGCAAAGGGCGTCACGAGAAAAAGACTTTGGGTGTGGGCGGAGAGTTGCAGATCTAGCTCGGGTGGTCGCTTGGGTGCTATAGGGCGTGAGCAGGGATTAGCGTGATGTCCGGCGAGGCAACAAGCTGGTGATGTGAGCTTTTTTTGTGTCGGGCAGCAGCAGAAGGCGAAATTGCTACAGGGGTGTCAGGTCGTGGCTACTGTAGGTTGGGCAGTGGTAAAGCAGAGGTGCGATCAATTGGAGGGTGGAGGTGCAACAGGGGAAGCTCGCGGGCTACTGCGGCATCAGAGGCTAGAGGTGTGCGGTGGTAGCTTCAGGTGAGGCTGGTGTGATAGGAACTTGGAGCAGGCGCGGTTTGGTGCTGGGCTAGGTAGCACGGACACGTTGTTCGTGCTTCCGTATCATGTCCGACACGTGTCGGGCATGTCGATCACGTCAACACGCTCGGACACGCGGTCAATGCGTGTCGAAAATCCGACACGTGGTCAACGTGTGCCCGACACGTTTTGACACGTGTGTCTGGAAGATGATGGAGGGTGGAAGCGACGGTGAGGGAGTAGAGATGAGGCCGCGACGGCGAGAGACGGCCACCACTGTGACGCTGCAACGGATCCGACGAGGTTGCAGCTGCGAGGGAGAAAGGGCCAAAGGCGAGAGGAAGAGGAGAGGAAGGCAGTCGTGCAGCGAGCGGCAAGAGGCGACAAGGCGAGAGGCGCGAGCGACGAGCAGCGAGGAAAGGGGGTCGTGTGGCGAGCGGTGAGCAGCGAGGAAAGGGGTTTGTGTGGCAAGCGGCGAGGAATGAGAAGAGGAAGGGTTGTGCAGAGCTAGGGTTTTTTTATGGGCCATCGTGTATTAGGGGAGGGCGAGAGACGAATGGGTTTTTGATGGCCATCGCGTATTGGGGGAGGGGAAGAGATAGGGACAGCCTGTACGTCGGTGAACGGGAGGAAAAAAATTAATTTTGGGAGTTGGGGGAGGGAGGGAAACAAATGATGGTGGGGAGGGGAAGAAAAATAAATTTTGGGGGAGGGGGAAATAGACGAGGGAAAGAACTAGAAGAGGGTGGGGGTGGACCTTAGTGAATTTTTTTTAAATGGAAAAATAAATAAATGAGATTAAAATATAATTTCAAAAAATAAAAATACTGAATTTGAATTAAATGAATTAAAAATAAAAATATTTATTTAATACATAACGTGTCGAACGTGTCGGAATTCTCTGTTTTTTGAAATGTAACGTGTCACATGTCGTGTCGTGTCATGTCGCGTGTCCGTGTCCCCGTGTCCGTGCTACCTAGGTGCTGGGTGGTCGCGGATGGCGACTAGCGAGGCAGAGCTTCGATGAAACAGTGGCTTGTGGCGCGAGTGCCGGGGGGCTGCAGCACGGTGGCACGGGCGCGACGATCGGCACCGGCGTTTGCAGTCGGAGATCGGCAATCGATGAGAATGCCCTCAAAGAAGACGACTTAGTTCCCCCTCTTTTTACTTTTTCTCACTTGTCGCTCTCTCTCTCTCTCTCTCTCTCTCTCTCTCTCTCTCTCTCTCTCTCTCTCTCTACAATTCTCCCCGACACACTTTCAGTAGAAGCGAAGAAGACTTTTGACCTTTTCTCAATTGATGGAGAAATTTCTTCTCTTCAAGTTCCTCACTTCACACTCGAGAAAATACCCCTTTTTAAAGCACGAAAACCTTCTAGTGATTTTTCTACTTTGAAAACGAGAGAGCCCCCCTTTCGACCTTCATGCACACCCTTTTATAGGCAAAACAAATGTAATCTTTTTGTGAATATTCATCTCACAAAACAAATGTAACGTCCTTATCACAAAAATCCTTTTATTTTCCTCATCTCCCGAATATTCTCCACTAATTTGATCACCTATTGCTAAAGATAAGATTGCAACGCGATTTTTTCAAATTCCAAAAATCCACCATAATATCATATCAATTCTCCATTTTTTACAAGATAATTCCATCATTAAAAACGGGCTTGGGCCAATTTGCTCACTTCTTGGGCTTAGTCCAACTTGCCAATTTAAAGCTCAAAACCACTAATTCAAACCCATCCGTCACCGGTCCACAAATAAATAGAAAAAACTGCAAATTAAAAATAAATGCACAGAAATTTATATGCTATGCAATTAATATTTTTTCAGGGATAAAATTAACCCATAATTTTTAATGCGATAAATGACTAAATGGGTCATCAAAATTTAGGTGTCAATAGTTGCCCCTCTTTGAAGGTGAGTTCGTAGAGGTTGCATTCAAAGATAAATTGAGACCTAAATTTTGACCATGCATATCTATTGAATGATTTTTTTTTTTTTGAAAAATTAATCCTATTTTAAAATGCAGTTTATATGATGCATGGAAATGCTAACGCAAATGCATGATGTGAAAGGAAAGAACGTACCTATAGTTACTTACCAATCAGTGTGGCAGAGCATCTTGAGGTACACGATAAACCCTCATTTACTCCATAAGTACCCAATTTTCACTCAGGTTCTCTGAAGAGTCTAAGAGGTAATAAATTAAGACATCCAGATTGAGAAGAACATTCACATCCAAAGTGAAATGTTCAAAGAAAAGAATTAAGATATCCAGATCCAAATTGAGATGTCAAGATTTTTAAGAAACTCGAAATACCTAGATCACGAGAAAGATGAAAAAATTTACATCCAGAGTGAAATGTTTAACGAAAAGAATTAAGACATCTAGATCTAGATTGAGATGTCAAGATTTTGGAAGCCCTAAATACCTAAATGCAGACTAAGGTATAATGAGAAAGGTCGAAAAAACATTCACATCTAGAGTGAAATGTTTAGACGAAAATAATTAAGACATCCAGATCCAGACTGAGATGTCAAAATTTTGAACTTGAAATACCTAGATTCAGACTAAGGTATAACGAGAAAGATCGAAAAACATTCACATCCAAAGTGAAATTTTCAACGAAAAAGAATTAAGATATCTAGATCCAAACGAGATGTCAAGATTTTTAACTCGAAATACCTAGATCCAAACTAAGGTATAACAAGAAAGCTCGAAAAACATTCACATCTAAAGTGAAATGTTTAGCGAAAAGAATTACGATATCCAGATCCAGACTAAGATATCAAGATTTTTGTACTCAAAATACCTAGATCTAGACTAAGGTATAACGAGAAAGGTCGAAAAAACATTCACATCTAAAGTGAAATGTTTAGATGAAAATAATTAAGGCATCCAGATCCAGACTGACATGTCAAGATTTTGAAACTCGAAATACCTAGATCCAGACTATGGTATAACAAGGAAGATCGAAGAACATTCACATCCAGAGTGAAATGTTCAACGAAAAGAATTAAGACATCCAGATCCAGACTGAGATGTCAAAATTTTTGAACTCGAAATACCTAGATCCAGACTAGTGTATAATGAGAAAGGTCGAAAAAATATTCATATCTAGAGTGAAATGTTTAGACGAAAATAATTAAGACATCCAGATCCGCACTCGAAATGTCAAAATTTTTAAACTCAAAATACTTAGATCCAGACTAAGGTATAATGAGAAAGATCGAAAAAACATTTACATCTAGAGTGAAATGTTTAGACGAAAATAATTGAGACATCCGAGATCAAGACCTGAAATGTCAAGATTTTGAAACTCGAAATACCTAGATCCGGCCTAAGGTATAACAAGGAAGATCGAAGAACATTCACATCCAGATTGAAATGTTCAACAAAAAGAATAACGACATCCATATCAAGACTGAGATGTCAAAATATTTGAACTCGAAATACCTAGATCCAGACTAAGGTATAATGAGAAAGGTCAAAAAAACATTCACATCCATAGTGAAATGTTTAGATGAAAATAATCAAGACATCCAGATCTAGACTGAGATGTCAAAATTTTTAAACTCGAAATACTTAGATCCAAACGAAGGTATAACAAGAAAGATCGAAAAAACATTTACATATAGAGTGAAATGTTTAGACGAAAATAATTGAGACATCCAAATCAAAACTGAGATGTTAAGATTTTGAAACTCAAAATACCCAGATCTAGACTAAGGTATAACGAGAAATATCGAAAAACATTCACATCTAAAATGAAATGTTTAGATAAAAATAATCAAGATATCTAGATCCAGACTGAGATGTCAAGATTTTGAAACTCGAAATACCTAGATCCAAACTAAGATATAACGAGAAAGATAAAAAAAAAAAAAATTCACATCCAGAGTGAAATGTTTAGATGAAAATAATTAATATATCCATATCCAAATTGAGATGTCAAAGAAACCTACCTGAAATATCTTACCTTCAAGGAGAGTAGAGTGATTTATGATAGTTGGTGTTACATGTCCACGACCTGTATCTTTCAATGGTCACCTAGAATAGTAAAGAGGCTTTGTAAGGAAATTGCTTTCCTAGGACCCGTGCCTTTCTACGGTTGCCCAGTATGGTAGCAAGATTTTGTAAGGAAACTGCTTTCCTAGGACCTGTACCTTTCTACGGTCGCCCAGTATGGCAATGTTTGGTTATGTCTAGGATTCGTACCTTTCTACGGTCGCCTTGACGAAAAAAATTAATTTTCCAGGACTCGTACCTTTCTACGGTTGCCTTGATGAAAAAAATTAATTTTTTAGGATCCATATCTTTCTACGGTCGCTTGAATAGGGAAATTTCTTTTCCAGGACCTGTACCTTTCGACGGTCACCTGTTAGAGCAATAAATGTTGTCTAGGACCCGTATCTTCCTACAGTCACCTAAACTAAGGTTTTTCTTGATTAGGAGCCGAACCTTTCTTCGGTCGCCTAGCATTGCAACATAGATCATTTGACCAGGATTCAAACCTTTCTTTGGTCGCCTTAATCAGACTAAATCTGGAGAAAAGTCTTTGGGGGATAACTCAATCGAGTGTCAATATACTCAAAAGGGAATCCCTGTGCAATGACAAATATTTAAGGTATGGATAGAAATATACTTACCTAGTAACATCTCTGCTCCTGGGGGATATGTCTCCTATAAAATTTGGTCATAGGAGAGATAACATGCATTTGTAATCACAAACATGCATTAATTCAAGTGAGGTTCATGCATGATGATTTATATCAATCTTGCATCACCTAATCTCCATTGGGAAAGATTTCAAAAGAATCCAATATGAACACATGAGTGTTATGGATGTGTCAAGCGAGAGATCTTATAGTTTGAAAGGACATTTCACTCATCCTCATTAAAAGGACTATTTCATCTTGACCTTTGATATATGATCTTGACAATCACTCTATCCTTCCATTGTCATGCCAAACAATGGTCCAAGCAATCTCGCAAGTGGTACAACCTTACCAATCTGAGAGGTCTTTAACAATGATCGTAATGCAGGCTTGGTCAATGGCTTAACCAAGGGGACTATTTGAGTCAAGGCTATTGAAGAATGACATTTTGCGATTGTCTTGGGGTTTACAAGTCAAGAAACAACGAAATGAGACAGAAATTATCTTACTTGCACTTCTTCAAGCGATGCTCTCAAACATATGAACTTTTAAGTTAATTCAAGTGCCTTAATCTAAAGAGACTTTGCAAGGGACGTGACGTAAGTTAGGTTCATGGGTTGAGAAATGAAATGATCATTAAGCTCAAAAAGTATTTAAAGGGTCAAAGTTGGTGATAATCTTGACATTTCCACCAATTTTCTTCTCCACCGTCGAAGATTTTCTTCATATTAAAACATCATTGATTGCAACAACATTTGAGGTTTTGCCTTGTTGGGGATACGATTCATTACATCAAATGTTTGATTTTTCTCTTTGGGCATTAGCCTTGTTTTTACCAGGCACACTGCTTTTTCATGCCCTTTTTTGCACTTATTTTCTTTAGACTCGCACCGCCTTCATCTTTTATCAACATTGAAAACCATGCTAATTGAGTGGTTTGTTTTTTCTTGTCTTGCCCCAGTGTGGGGGATGATCACCAACCGGATTTAATGTGAAATGAATTCACATGCTCAAATGGGCTATACAATGGATAAAAGTGTATAGGATAAAGAAAGAACTACTCTTCGTCATCTAAGACACTTCAATTACCATACAAGTTACACTACGAAAGCAATACTCGAAGATTGATGCAAGTGTAAGTAAGAAAATTCCTATCATTCATTTCAAATTTTGTCCTAGTATGAGATGATCCTTGACAGGGATAATTTAAAAAACTCTTCATGTGTGTGGGCTCAAATGGCTAAACAATGGGTATACCTGTAGTATTTCGGGTAGAAGAAGAAACTGCCTCTCATCACCTCGGTTGATGTACCCTTTGCGAGATCACCATTTTCCTCGTAGGCATGAGATTTTTCCACACAACTCACTAGGGATTAGTGTATGAAACAGTGTATGGAATAAGGCTTGCCTTTCGTCATTCCAAAGTATCCCATTTGACACATTCAATTTATCTCACACAATTCATCACGGAAAACATGCAAGATTTGCAACAAATTTGAACAATTCAACTCATTGAGGCATTTTATTCATCATAGAAATACTTGTAGTTCAAAACATGACATGGAAAATTCTATCATGGAGAATACTTCTTGACAAAGCATCGGAATTAACTGGAGTGGAAAACTCATGACAATCTATTTCTGCCAGGATCAAGGCACCTCTAGGAAGTATCTTCTTTACCACACATGGGCCGTTATAATTTGGAGCAAACTTGCCCCCAGGATCTGAAAAAGTTGGCAATAGCGTCCTTAGAACAAGATCATTTACCTCGAAATGTCTCAGTCGTATCTTCCGATTGAAGGATCTGGCCACTCTCTACTAATAAGTTTGGCCATGGCAAAGAGCCTTCGGTCTTTTCTCATTGATCAAGTTCAATTGTTCAAGTCTTTGTTGTGACCATTCTGCCTAAGATAATTCCACTTGGGATAATACTCTCAGGGAAGGACTCTCCACTTCCATAGGCAAAACTGCCTCCATGCCGTATAGCAGAGCAAAGGGGGTTGCCCTAGTAGAAGTACGAATTGATGTCCGGTATGCCATTAGTGCGAAGGGTAATCTGTCATGTCAATTCGATAATTCTTGGCTATCTTAGCCAAGATCTTCTTAATATTCTTATTGGCCGCTTCAACGGCCCTATTCATTTAAGGGTGATAAGGGACGAATTTAGATGCTTGATCTTGAACTCGCTGAATAACTCATCAACAAGCTTGTTGTTCAAATTTGTCGGTTGTCAATGATGATTGCTTTAGGGACACCATAGCGAGCAATTATGTCACGTTTGGTGAACTTCGCAACATTACAAGTAGTGACACTTGCAAATGACGTAGCTTCGATCCATTTGGAGAAATAGTTTATTGCTACCAAAATGAACCGATGCCCATTTGAAGCCTTCGGATTTATTGGGCCGATCACATCAATGCCCCACATTGAGAAGGGTCATGGCTTAGAAAACTAGTGTAGCTCAGTTGGAGGGACATTTATCTTATCACCATGGATCTGGCAACGATGACAACATCAAACATGTTGAATACAGTCACCTTCTAGTGTGAGCCAGTAGTAACCTAATCTCATAATCTTCTTAGCTAACATGTGCCCATTCATATGAGGGCCACATACTCCTCCGTGCACTTCTTGCATGATTTGAGTGGTTTCGACTACATCTACACACCACAACAAGACAAAATCATAAGATCTCTTGTACAAATTTTCACCATTAAAGAAGAATTTTGAGGCCATCCTCGTGATGTATTTCCTATCAGCTGGAGTACTTCATTCGGGGAATTCCTTCTTTTGAATATAATTCACGATATCGTAATACCATGGTTTTCCTTCGGGTTCTTTAGTCATGATCATACAATAAGCTAGGTTCGGTAGAACCTCTACTTTCAAAGGCTCAACTTCTAACCCGTCAGTAACTTGCAACATAGAAGCTAAAGTTGCAAGTATTTGAATGAAACTTTATCAAACTCCTTGAATAGATCCTCTAAATACTCATGAGACGGGAGCAACTTGGTATCTTTAGTCTTCCATTCACCTACGGTCTGTAGTATGATTAGCGCAGAATCCTCGAACACTTTTAACTTGGTCACACCCATCTCGATTGCGGCTTAAATCCCGAGGATGCAAGCTTCATACTCGGCTACGTTGTTAGTGCATGGGAAGATCAATTTCGCGGCTACTGGATGGTGTTGTTCATCTGGGGATATCGTAAGCGCCCGGTGCCAAAACTAGACAAATTCACGGCTCCATCAAAAAACATTGTCCATAAGTCTTCATTTACACTCAAAACACAATCGTCTAGGGAACGGTCATTGTCATTTGAGACTCCTGAATTCTCGGCCAATAGATCAGCAATCACTCGGCCCTTAACTGACTTTTGTGACATGAATTGCACATCAAATTCTGACATCAAAATTTGCCATTTAGCCAACTTACCCACTAAAGCTGGCCGATCAAGTAAGTACTTGATAGGATTGTTCTCAGTCACGAGAAATGTCTAGTAATGTAGTGTGTACTATTGCAATCTATGCAATACCCACACCAATGTGGCACAAGTCTTTTCAACATCAGAATATTTCAGCTTTGATATAGTGAACCTTTTACTCAGATAATAAATGGCTCGTTCTTTTCTATCGATAAGACTTTCCTAAACCAACATTGCACCTAATGATTCACTATGAATGGTGAGGTAGAGAATCAAAGGTGCCCCGGCAAGGGTGGGACAAGAACTGGTGGATTCATCAAGTATTGCTTTAGCTTGCCGAATGCTTCACGACACTCATCATCCTAGTTAACTCATGCATTCTTCTTTAGGAGATTGAAGAACAGCTTGACAGTTTCGAAAGTTGTGAAATGAATCGAGCTATGTAATTCAATCTCCCCAAAAGGCTCCGGACTTCTTTGACCGTTGACGGAGGTTGCAACTCACATATAGCCTTAGTCTTAGACGGGTCTATCTCAATCCCCTTACTACTCACAATAAATCCGAATAATTTACCGAATGTTGCTCCGAACACGCATTTAGCGGGGTTTAGACAAAGTTTGAATTCACGGAGTCGATCAAACAACTTCTTCAAGGTTTTGACGTGGCTTTTCCCAGGTCAAGTCTTTGCGATCATATCATCAACATAGACCTCGATCTCTTGATACATCATTTCATGAACTAGTGCTACCATGGCTCGCTGGTAAGTTGCCCCTGCATTCTTGAGTCCGAAAGGCATGACCTTATAATGAAAGGTTCCCCACGGGGTGATAAATGCAGTTTTCTCCTTATCTTCCTCCTTCATCCTTATTCGATTACACTAGGAAAAACCATCCATAAACGAAAATAGTTCAAATCCGGCAGTACTATCCACAATGACATCTATGTGAGGTAGCTGGAAATCATCTTTTGGGCTAGCCTTGTTCAAATCCCGATAATCAACACAAACTTGAACTCGACCATCCTTCTTCATCACTAGCACAATGTTAGCTACCCATTCAGGATATTGCAAGACTTCAATGAATCCCACTTTTAGAAGCTTCATCACTTCTTCCTCTATCTTCTTTGAGAGCTCGGGTTTAGTCCTCCGCAGCCTCTGCTTCTTAGGTGGCATGTCCGGATTAGTAGGCAAATAGTGCTCCATGATTGACGGGTTTAACCCAGGCATGTCAACGTAGGTCCATCCAGAGATATCTTGATATTCCTTTAGTAGCTGAATTAGGCTCTCGGCCTTATCTTTGGGGAGACTTGCCCCAATTTTCACCTCCTTGGCTTTTTCAATGTCACTTAAATTAATAGTGATGGTATGCTCGAACGTAAGAGCCTTGGTTTTTTCATGTTGTTCCCAGCTACGTTGCACCTCAATGGAATCCTCGATCGAGTCGAGATCATCATTATCATCACTTATTGCATTGGATTGGACCATTTCCACGCCTTTGCATGCTATATGATCATCCCTAAAACAGGAAATAGAAAGATAAAAAAGACAAATAGGATAAATCATATTTTATTTTTTGTGAAATTTTTTTGAAATTCTTTTGCAAAAGCATTTTTTGAAACATTTTGACATGAGAAAGTATAATGAAGCATAGGCCTCGAATTATCCTTGGATTTTTCTTTTGTTTTATCGGCTGGATATCATCACCGGGCTGATTTGGTGACCTCATCATGCCCTCAAAATAAAGCTTGTAATTTTATTGAAATTCATCTATCAATTACAATTTATTGAATGGAAAATGCAATTCCTAAGCCCTAAAAAGAAAGCAAAAAAGAAAAAATTGAAAACAATTTCTAGAAAGCAATAAAAAAGTCCCACGCGGGGGAATGTGCAAAAGTGATAAATAGGTTACTCTTGTGGGCGAGGGCCCATTTCTTCTAGAGGTCCTTCATCAATGGCTCCTATGAAGATGTCATCAAATAGACTTGTGATTCCTTCCAAGGCATCATCGAGTTCTCTATCTTTGGAGGCGTCGGATCGTCCCTTGCCATCCCATCCACTTGGAACTATGTTGTGTGGGTGAAGTAAGAGCTAGGAGGAGCCGAATACTTCACCATATAGTCGAATTTCCCACTTGGATGTCCCAGGGTGTCCATTGCCTCTGCTTCATCTTGCCTCATAATTGGAGGACCAGGGAACGTCTTGCGAATGTTTGGAGGTAGTAAGCTTTGCCTCCCTCGCCTTTGCTCAAGTTGCAAGTTCTGCCTTCCTTGTCTTTACCTTCCAAAACTTCTGCCACCTCTTTCATGGTGCCCTAATCCAGCAGATTAAGACCTTGAGGGGCTTCAATGAGGTTTCGAATACCTTGACCCCTTCTTCCAGGATCAAAGCTATTCCCAACCATCACCCTTCCCACCATAAGGGTAGCATTTGAAACTTCAGGAGTAGGTGGTGATGAATCTCGAGAAGCATGTATGGTGGACACCAATTCAAATGAGTGATAACTCGATTCGAATTCAATGTCTGGCTTCACATAGAGGATAGCCATCTCATGGTAAATTCGATGATCCTCCTCACCATAGACAGTGACCAGCTTCCCTATGATCACGAACTTCACAGCTTGATGCAGACTTGAAGGCATTGCTCCAGCAGTATGAATCCAGGGATGACCTAGCAGAAAATTAAATGCGGTAGGGATCTCTATTACTTGAAAGGGGACATTGAAAATAACCGGCCTTATCTGCACATCGAGATGAATCTCCCTAAGCACCTCCTTATTTGTGCCATCAAAAGCTCACACATAAGTCTTTGTAGCATGTATCTTGGATGGGTCTATCTTGAGGTGGTGAAGAGTGGCCAATGGACATATGTTTAGGGCAGACCCATTATCAATGAGCACTCGGGACACATGAGAAGTCTTGTGCTTAACAGATATGTAGAGTGCTTTGTTATACCCCTTACCCTCAATAGGGAATTCCTCATAAAAAAAAGCAATCATGTCCTTGAGGAGGATTGATCTAACAAAATTCTCTAGCTTATCTGCCTTAATCATTTCTGGTACACGAATTCACTCAGCACCTTCATCAATGACTTTTGATGCGCAGGGGATGTTAGTAGGAGTTCGAGCAAAGAGATCTGAGTGGGCATCTTTAGAACTGATCAACCACATTATACTTACTTACTTTAATCACAGCTAGAAATTCCTTAGCCTTTTCGTTAGTGACTAGCTTTGCGGGTTGAGCACTAGCTTGAGCATAAGTTTGACCATATCTCGTGACAAGGTCAACATCTAGGTCATAGGACCAAGGCACCACTTTGTTCTTGACATACTCATATGGCTGAGGTATCTCAATCACTATCTCCTCGTCAGATGCATTTTTCAATGGGGGCATATCCATGAGTGATGGATCTATTTCTTCCTTATCATCATCAAGTGCAACTTGCTATTCCTCCCAATCAATAATGATATGGAAAATAATAGGAACTATGCAGTTATGGTCAGCATACATGATGATACCATTATCCACCATTTTGGCAACCTTTCTCTCATCAATGATAGGGGAATGTCCTCATGACCTGGATAATATCTAGCTCTCACCAGCCCATTGTAGGCATCTGCCATGTGCACCTTTAAGTTCTTGATTCGACCGGTGTCATGTTCGAAAATAGCATTCACCCTATCCTCATGCTCGAGTAGAGGATTCTTCTTAACATTCAGCTGAGGGTGTTGAAGGCAAACGCCTTGCTGTCCAATAAGTTTTGGACCTTATGCTTCAAAGTCATGCATTTATCAATTGAATGTCCTACTTCCCCATATGGTACTCGCATTTCTTGGAGGGGTCATAGTTAGAAAATTTGTCAGCATTGGATCGCTTTGGCTTGTAGAACAGCAATCCTTTCTTTTGAAGGACCTTTAAGACCTAGGACAGAGGGCTATGAAGAGGAGTAAAAGCCTCTTAACAAACTACCAAGGCGCGTTTGATTGGCCTTCGCCTTATTGATTATTAGGGACACGAACAATTGGAGGCTTGCTAGATTGTGCATATGCAACATTAACTTTTGTGCTAGGTTCTTTGTCTTTCTTCATGGTGAACCTTTTGCCTTGATGAGTTGGTTCATTGAACCATCCATCTCTTAGCCCAATCTCGATTTGTTCACCCACCAGGATAAGTTGGTTGAAGTTCTCAACGTACATGCTAGCCATCCGGTTATGGAACTCAAACGGGAGAGTCTTGACGAACAACTTCATCAACTCCTTGGTAGTAGGCTCAAGAGTGATTTGAGCCACCGGATTTCGCCACCTAACAGCATACTCCTTAAATGACTCACTTTTCTTCTTCTCCATCCGCTCAAGATCCTCTTGGGAAGGTGCAATGTCCATGTTGAACTTATATTGATTGAGGAACACATCAGCCACTTCATTCTAGGTGTCGAGAAGGTTTACATTCTTCATTATGTACCAGTTCAGTGCAAGCCCAGTCAAACTTGCATGGAATGATTGAATCATGAGGGGCTCAATCTTGACATATTGGGCCATGCGTATGTGGTACATCTACAAATGAGCTTTTGGGCAAGAAGTACCATCGTATTTCTCGAACTATGGCATCTTAAATTTCTTCAGCATCTTGACCTTCTCATACACGGACAAGTCGAACGAGAGTGAACTCTACGACTCTTGCAATTACTTCACTTTCTCCTCGAGTTTCGTAAAGCGTTCATCTTGCTCCTTCTTAGGGACATTGTCAAGCTTTGTCTTTTCAGCAGTGACCAACAGTGGGTTATCTTCTAGCTCAGGCATGTTGTCGTCACCCATTTGAGCCTTGTTTGCTTGCTTCGGGATAACTATCTTAGGAAGAGTGGGTGTAGGAGTCGGATTTGCTCGGAGGGATTGGATTTGATCCGTCATAAGTTACATAGAGACGAGCAGCTGTTGGAGTTGGACTTCCATAGCGGACATACAATCACGTATTTCAGGTTGGTCAACCATTCTAGCTCTTGATTGCGTAATTATGGGCGAACGTGAGGGATCCGTTATCACCTAATTTGAAGAAATGAACAAAAATAAGTATCTTATATGAAATTCGCCAGTCCATGGCAATGGTCTAGAACTTTTATTCATTAATGGAGTTTTCGACAAGCCTAACAAAATAGAAACTCAAAATGCCCTAAACAAATAAACTAAGAAAGTAAATGACTCAACTTCCTAAACATTAATCTAAAAATGAAAATAACGAGATTGATTCAAGCACTTCATCTAGCTTGATCAATATACACTTAGGACACCACTCGACACAATTGCTTATTCTCCTCTTGAGCTCTTTTGGCAACCCTTTTGAGGCGTTTATTCTCAGCACGGTTGGTGATTTTCAGCGGCACCTATGGTATCTCCGGAAGTAACTCCTCTATAATCTTGTGTTGTTGAATGTACTTAGTTGAGGCATAGTACTTCCTTTCTTTACCCTTCAGCTCCTCCTCGGGCCATTTGAGTTTTCGTGGATGGCACATGTCCCACATTGATTTGATTGTGAGAATGGAATCTTCATGGTCTCGGTCTCCATCAACAAAGCTTACTTGGAGCGGATATGCTTGCAACGCCGGGGGAAGCTCTTGCATGACTTGATACTAACGGGTCACTCTAGTCAGATAGTACTTCGTTGCTCTAGTGAATCCCAGTAAAAGGATTGGGCCAACACCTCCACATGAGAGCCTCGCCACACAAACTTGGAACCACTTAGCATGCCATAGGAAACCCTTGGAAGTTGGCTTTTTCATGAAAGCTAACCACCTAGAATAATGGTAATCTGGTGCATGTTTTTGGTTGTTCTCAAATCTCATTAGAATTACTAACATCATGTATAGTCATTAAACCACCAAAACCTTTTATATGAGAAAGAAACCAAATTTGCAAAGCTCAGGAGAGGAATGGAAAGTTTTATCACCACCTCCTTTAAATCGAGTGAGAGAAAGAAAAGTTTCAGCCAAAATAGTATTTACGAAATTTTTTCCTTCCAACATTTGTTTAACTAAATGAGCAATCAAAGGGTTAATAGCATTCTTGCAATAAGGAAAAACTATAAACCTAAAGAAAGTTAAAAGGAAAACCTTAAGCATTTGAAATGTAGCGCCATTTTCAAAACAATCTTTTAGAAAAGATAAAGGACATGTATGGCGGTGAGCCTTTAAAACCTTCCTTATATTATCCTCATTTATTCTCAAAAATGAGATAAGGCCACAATGGGATCTATTCCGATGGGCGAACTAATTAATTTAGATTTCAAGGATTTTCATATGGCAATGCTATACTCTTCCAAGGTGGGAGTGAGCTCATGCTTACTGCCGAAGATAAAAGTTGAAGTCTTGGGGCACCACCAATGGGCAAGTGCTTGGATGAGGCTGCCATGGATGTTGATACGCAGTAGTGGAAGTAGTCGAGCAATATGTGACTCTACAAATTGACGGCCAGCTTGGTCTAACTTGTCCCACCATGTGCTAAGCTCTTCCTTCGGAGGGAGAATAATTCAAATGTCCAGTATTACCATTGTATATTGATCAAGACTTAGGACAACCCTAATGCCATGAACCGACAAAATGATATAATAAAGTAAGTAGATTGCAAGGGTGTGAATTTAGAAAACTTACTTTACCCATAAACAAGGGGTAATCACATAGACATGCGCATATTAAGTAGCTCGATTTATAGTCTATAAGGCTTAACAAAGTGGAGACACAAGGATGATCAGACTAGCCACAAGCGTGTGGACTACATCGGGTCCTCATGACTCCGGCTTGGTCAAAAAGCCGACCCAAGTCACGGGCATGCGGACCGAGGTGAGTACTCACGACACCAAAGAAAAAATTTCGAGATTGAGATGGGCGACTCCTACCATGGGCATGCGGTTAGAGTGGTATCCGTCTTGATACCATCCTAGATAATCCTATGCGGCCCAGGTCCGACGGCGGGTTGTGTGTGCTAGAGTGTACTGCAAATGTAAGGCATGCACAATAGTTTATATCAAACAATACTTCATAGTTTAAAGGTAAACCATAAATTCCTAACTCCAACCTGCAAGGCAAAGGTTATCAATCACTACCCCCCTTATACCTCCAAATCTGCAAGAACATTTAACACCTTAAATGTTAGGGATGTACCTGGGATTCTCGTTGCCAAACAAAAATATTTTTTTAAAAGAGAAAATTGGCCTAAGTCCATTAAGAGCTTTAACTTAAGTCCCTAGCAGAGTCGCCAAGCTGTTGCGACCTAATTTTCGGGTGCACCACCTAGGATTAGGCTAATAGACTACTAAGTCTAATTTAGCTCGAGCTCTCCCAAGCCCATACCAATTCACAATTTAGGTTCAAATATTTAGTATGCAAAAAGGAGTCACCACTAATCAATTTACAGTAGGTCGACTAGACACCTAAGTAAAATAATGGGAGAATTATTTCACTTTTACGAACTAGAGACTTATGAGTTCAGAGACTTGGTTACGTTAGATTTCTCTAACGCCCTTTTGGTACATTTCTCTTTTATTTTGAAAAATGTTGGGCAAGCAGCTTGAATTGATTTTAATTTACCTCCCTAACATGTGAGGTGATCATGCGGGTGCGCAAACCACTAATTTAACATCTAGATAAAGCAGTGAATAAATTGCAGGACTTACCTTATGGTAACGAAAGCATCTGCAATGTTAAAGTAGAATTCACATCAACGGTCTTAAATATGATTTCTAATTAACACGCAATCACTCAATTTTTTGTTTTCTCTAATTTAATGAGAATCTAATCTATATACAATACAATGTTATTAATCTAACATGAAATGATATGACATAGCAGTATAACCTAAACTATATGAATGAGTAAAATAATTTTTAAAGAAATTCAATAATTAAATGTGCAATCTAAATTAACCTAATGACTTAATTCTAATGATGGGAAATTTCTAATCAAATGAACCTAGCAACAATTATTAAATGACGAAATGACGTGCATTTCATGAACCTAATTCTATATGACATGCACGTGATTTTTTATTTTCTTAATAAGCATGAAATCTATCCTAATATGCAATGACGTGCAAAGAATGCCATAATTCTAATTTTTTTCATTTTTCTTTTATGAAATCCGAAATTAAAATCGCCGAATAATTAAACGTGCAATTCAAAGAAAAAAAACATTAACATCCTAAATGAATGCATTTTTTTTTTGGATTTTTATTTTTTTTTTAAATTCGAAATAATAAACCTCCAATTATAGATATGCAATATAACCCTAAGACAAGGAATATTCTAAAACGAACCTAATCTAACTTAGATTTTTTTGGATTTTTTTTGCAAAAACAAAGTCGAATCAAACAACACGACAGCACATCCAACAAGATAAGATTGATATCCAAAAATTGACGAACCATATCTCATGCATGAGATTGGGTTGGCCAATTTTAAACTAAATCGCGAATCGAATCTTGGGTGTGAGATTAGATTGGCAATTTTTTAAGCAATTGCGAGTTAGATTTTGAGCACGAAAATCGGACTGTCGATCTCAAATTTCAAAGGCAATTTCATGTCAGGGAATCTCAATCATACATCAAGGAATAACTCTACTAAACAAACAAAATAAAATAAAATAAAATGACAAACAAATAGAAAGAACTATCTAACTTATTTTCTTTTTTTTTTCCTTTTTTTTTTACCCCACGGCTTGGTAGCTTGTGGTGGCTCAACCAAGGTGGCTAGTCGTCAATTCGGCAAGGGGAACTTCGGCGAGGGTGGATTGGCAAGAAAGAGGCGGCACTTGGGCAGCAGGGATAGCCGGCGGAATAGGGGCATCATGGTTGAAGCTGCCAGCGTTTGGACTCTAGTAAAGGGCGTCATGGGCAAAAGACTCCGGGTGCGGGCATCGCGAGCGGAGAGTTGCAGATCCGGCTCAGGTGGTCGCTCGGGTGCTGTAGGGCGTGAGTAGGGATCGGCGCGGCATTTGGCGGGGCAACAAGCCGGCGATGTGGGCTTCGGTGGTGTCAAACAATAGCGAAACGCGAAATTGCAGGGGTGTCAGGTCGCGGCTGCTGCAAGTTGGGCAATGGTAGAGCAAAGGCGCGATCAATCGGAGGGTGGAGGCGCAGTAGGGGAAGCTCGCGGCTACCGTAGCGTCGGGGCTAGAGGCGCATGGTGGTAGCTTCAAGCGAGGCTAGTGCGACGGGAACTTGGAGCAAGCGTGGTTCGGTTCCGGGTGGTCATGGATGGTGACCAGCGGGGTGGAGCTTCGGCGAAATAGCGATGGTGGTGTGAGCACCGGGGGGGTGCTAGCGACACGGGCGTGGCGGTTGACACCGGCGTTCACGGTCGGAGACCGACGGTGGAAGACGACTTGTTTCCCCCCTCTTTTTTACTTTTTCTCACTTATCACTCTCTCTACTCTCTCTCTCACTTCTCTCTCTACAGTTCTCCCTGACACACTTTTAGTAGAAGCCAAGAAGTCTTTTTGACCTTTTCTCAATCGAAGGAGAAATTTCTTTTCTTCAACTTCCTCACTTCACACTTGAGAAAAGACCCCTTTTAAAGCACGAAAACCTTCTGGTGATTTTTCCACTTCGAAAACCAAGAGAGCTCCCCCTTTTGACCTCCATGCACACCCTTTTATAGGCAAAACAAATGTAATCTTTTTGTGAATATTTCATCTCACGGAGATTGCCTACAACCTCCTAATCACAAAAATCCTTTTATTTTCCTCATTTCCTAAATATTCTCCACTAATTTTATCACATATTGCTAAAGATAAGATTGCAACATGATTTTTTCAAATTTCAAAATTTACCATAATATCATATCAAATCTTCATTTTTCACAAGATAATTTTTTATCATTAAAAAGGGCCTTAGGACAATTTGCTCGCTTCGTGGGCTTAGTCTGGCTTGCCATGTTAAAGCTTAGAACCACTAATTCAAACCCATCCGCCACCGGTCCAACAAATAAATAAAAAAATGCAAATTAAAAATAAATGTACCTAAATTTATATGCTATGCAATTAATATTTTTTCAGTGATAAAATTAACCCCTAATTTTTAATACAATAAATGACTAAACGGGTCACCAAAATTTAGGTGTCAACAAGTTCTTTCCTGCACATTAGTACAGTTTTTAAAACATATGCATATACTCAATGCACTTATCAATTGGAACATCTCACTATCAAACCAATCAAAGACAGCAGTCCCAATTATAAGGCCAAATTGTTATGACAGGTCCCATACCATACCACATAATTTTTTCACATAATCAGGTGCGGCTAAATCACTCAATCAAGCAATTCACAAGAGTTCCGATTATAAGGCCAAATCATTATGACACATCCCATTCCGTGTCACAAAATTTCGTCTCATAATCAGGCGTGGGTAACTCATATCAGTGGTTCAATTCACACCCGATATTCACTCTCAATATTCAAATTCCCAAATCAAACTCAACATCTTCACTCAATATCCCGACTCCACATCCCACCTCAATACTCACTACCAATCTCAAGGTTCTAGAGGTGCCCTCTCTCATGAAGTTCCGCTATTGTGTGGCACTTAGTCGTTGACCACAATTAGCAATAGCTCGAGTACTAGAGGTGGCTCCCATGAAGTCACACTGTCATGTAGCACTTAGTTCTCGACTATCATAAGCAATAGCACAAGGTACTAGAGGTGGCTCCCACAAAGTCACGCTATCGTGTAACACTTAGTTCTTGGCCACGAAAAGCACTAGTACAAGGTTCTAGAGGTCACTCACACGAAGTCTCGTTATCGTGTAGCACTTAGT
The DNA here is from genome assembly GCA_014182585.1 of Eucalyptus coolabah. NCBI lineage: Eukaryota > Viridiplantae > Streptophyta > Magnoliopsida > Myrtales > Myrtaceae > Eucalyptus > Eucalyptus coolabah. The sequence continues at coordinate 25,007,854 of CM024622.1, forward strand.
TCTTGATTATGCAGGATAATACTGCAAGGCTTCTAGAGGTGGCTCTCATGTGACTCAAGTCATCATGTAGAACTTAGACCTTAACAACAAATAAGCAACGGTACAATGTACTAAAGGTGGCTCACACGAGGTTTCATTATAGTGTAGCACTTAGTTCTTTATCAACTCACAACCCATTGGGTTCCCTCAACACAACATATGTCGCCTCATCTTTCAATAGTCATCTTGCCCTAACTATAAACCATCACTTGATCATTCAATCACGGCCAAGGGCATTGTGCTTAAGATAATGAACTTAGCCTTTTTTTTTAATATTAAAAACACTTGATAAAATAATCGTGTTTGGGTATATGATTAGCTTGAATTAGAAAATTGATATCATTCCTTAAAAAAAAAAAATCCCACTATTTTATATAGTACTTAAAAATAATTTTTGGTATCAAAACCCGACACACGATATTTTCTAATTAAATACCAAAATTTCATAATTTTGAAATAAATACTCAAAATACAATCACCACTCAATTTGCACAAATTAACATTCAATTGCATAAACTAAGCACACCACTGCAATTAGCACGAAATTATAATCACCGGTTATCCCAATATAATTTTTGAAAATATTAAATAATTAAATAAATAGCAAAATTAATTAAATAAATACAATTTAATCCAATAAATACACTCTTAGGCTTAATAATGCTAGTCTAACCACCTATAGGGCTAATTAAATTACACTAACCATTCTAACTATAAGACCACATAATAACCTAACTAACTACAATAACTAACCACCTAATTAACTAATTTAACTAACCTAATTTAACGAAATATACTACTAATTACACTAATCCCATATTAGTTTGATCTAAACACCTCTTAAGCATCATTAACACCCTAATGAGAGTTTAAGACATAAATTCATTGGTTTAGTGCAAAAACTGGTTCACGGCGACAGCGGCGCGACGGTGGCCTAAACTCGAGCTTACAGCGGCACTAAAGGAAGCTCAAACCGGGCTGAAAATGCCTAACAAATCTCAGCCTAAGCGGAGATTTATTCTTAGAGTTGAGCTGGGTCGGAGGTTGGGCTGACTTTGGTGGCGTGGCAACCACGGAGCTGGGACGTGCGTGGCTACAGCAAGGATTTGGGCTGAAGATGTGGGTTGAAGCTGGCAAAGTGGGCGACATTAAGTGGAGCTGTGTCGGTGGATGTTGGGCCGACAAGATGGTGGGCTACTTGCTGGTGGAGCGGACGAGGGAATGGAGTTGACATGGGGGTGGTTCGCTATGTTGAATCGATGGAAGGTGGGCTGGATTCATGAGGGACGGTGGACTGGCACGCGGACATTGCTGCTGGGAGGAGGGAAGCACGAAGCGATGAAGACACAGGCGTCGGAAGATGTATTGCGGTTGGGGACGCTGACTTGCGGTGGAGGACGTGTGGATGCGGAAAGGGAGACTCGGTGGAGCTGGATTGAAGGGGTTTGACTTCGTGGCAGCTGCAGGGGAAGTTGAGCTTCAAGGGAACAAAATAAAAGAAAAGAGCAGAACAATTCGTCCAAGGACGAGGATGATCCAGTCGAAGGAAAATGAAGTGAAGGCAAAAAAAGGAGAAGGAGAAGGAGAAGCAGCTGGGCGTGCATGCTCGAGAAGCTGAAGGAGGGGAAGTGAAAGTCAAATAAAAATATCTAATTCATTAGTGCTTGGCCCCAAAGTCTTCATGCATATCCCCTTTGGTCCCCCACATTACTTTCTTGCATAATTTTCCACAAAAAACTCAATTTGGACAACAAAGCAACCATTTCCCTCTCTTATCCGAATTTCCTTTCTTTTTTTTTTTTTTCCCAAAATGTCCGAAATTCCATTTTTCCGAAAAACCCCAGGCTTGCCGAAAATTTCTCGAAGGATGAGACGGCGTTCCTAAAATAAATCATGACATGCCAAAATTTTCAATTTCTAAAATTGGGTTCAATTTCATGGTTAATTTCAACCGGACATGATTTTAGCATAACCTAATTTACCGAGTAGCTTTTAGGAATTTTTAGCGCAATTGACCCGTGATCGATTATTTTCGAATCATGTTATACATCTTCGACACATTGACGACTCTCGTTTGTCGTGAAAATCTTGAGATTTCAAATATGGACACAGGATACCAAAACGATAGAAAAATTAGTCTAGTGTCGATCGACAAGAATTTTGCAATTAGGTGGAATCACCCACATTTAATCACATGGTTCTATCAAATTGATCTATCTTTGGTCTCTAAGGGGGCGCATGAGAACATTTCTGTTCCAGAAATAGTTTCTAGAAAGAAATGAATTTTTCTTTATCTATTTCGAATGAGTTTTGAGGAAAAAATCTGTTTGATAACTTAGGGGGTGCATGATAACAATAATTTCTGTTCCAGAAATGATTTTTCTGTTCCAGACCAATTTCTGGAACAGAAACTTGTTTGATAACGTTACTGAAATTTTCTATTTCTGGAGTAGGTTTCTATTCCAGAAATAGAAATAGAGAAGAAATCGAAGTAGAAATTTTCTACTTCGATTTCTCCTAGAAATCAATTTCGATTTCTCCCCATAACCCTAATTTCACTCGGTTCTCCCTCGTCTCGCCTCCTCTTCTCGCCTCCTCCTCCTTCTCCCCTTAACCCTAATTTCACTCGGTTCTCCCTCGTCTCGCCTCCTCCTCCTTCGCCTCTTCTCTCGCCTCCTCCTCCTCCTCCGCCCCTTCGCCTCATCCAAAAGCCGTCGCAGCGACACCGGAGCCACTCGAGTTCGTCCGAGCGAGGCCAACGACCGTGAAGTGCGAGCTTAGCAACGCCACTCGCGAATCCCCCCTTCGCCTCATCCGAAGCCGTCTCGCAGCAGACACCGGAGCCGCTCGAGTTCGTCCAAGCGAGGCCAACGACCGTGAAGTGCGAGCTCAACAATGCCGCTCGCGAATCCCCCCTTCGCCTCATCCGAAGCCGTCCGCAGCGGACACCGGAGCCGCTCGAGTTCATCCGAGCGAGGCCAACGACCGTGAAGTGCGAGCTCAGCAACGCCGCTCGTGAATCCCCCCTTCGCCTCATCCGAAGCCATGCAGCAGACAGGAGCCGCTCGAGTTCGTCCGACGAGGCCCACGACCGTGAAGTGCCCACTACCCTTCTCCTCCCTTCTCTGGTTAGTGCCGATTCCTCTTCTTTTTCTCTCTCCGTTGAGTGCTTTACTGCATTACGCTTTGGTTGCGTTGAGTTTGAGGCGGGAGCGATGGGTGGAGACACCGGATTCGGTGCCGCGATTCTGGATGATTGGGGTTGTTATCGGGAGATTTTAGGCGAAGGAGTGCTTCGTTGCTCCTTTTGGAAGCTTTCGAGCTCGTGTACTGTGAATCGCGCGCGTGCGGTTCCTTCATTCTCTCGCTAGCCTTTTGGTTCAAGATCGTCCACCGCGTCGCCTCCGCTTTCGTCAGTAGCTCGTGGACTCTGCGCTCGTGTTTTGTGGTGTTTTGCTGCTTCAGAAGCTGAACCGAATAAACCTGAAACTTCGTGAATGATGAAGAGATAACTTTAGTGTCGCTCTGTGTCATTTGGTCTCATGCAGCAAATACTGATGCTCACAAAACTGTGGGAATGTGATTGCGTCGGCGTTGTTGTTTTGTTAAAATGAATGAAAATTTTGTGCTTAGTTGATCTCTGCAATGGTGCTGACGAATGGAAAGTGTGTCTAAAGAATTATTAATCACGTTAATTTGATTATTTATATGTGCTACCTGCTTGTATTGGAAATCTGCACTTATCTAATCTTCTGCACTTTCCTTCTGAATCCTTGCAGCGTCTGCACTGAATCAATGCTTGAATATTACTCCAAATTATCCGTGTAAAGCAAAAATTGTTATAGCCCATTTGGACAATGATGCTTCTCAACCTGTCCAGCAGTAGCTCAACACTATACTGTAATTGCATGGAATGTTTTACTTGATAAAATTACTTGTAAATGAAATTTTATCATAAAAATTAGCAACTGCCCCTACATATCTTGGTTTGTTTTTGCACCTTGACCTTCGTCTCTGAGAACCATGAGCCATTGTCATTGTGGGTAAACACGTGGAACTTGAGCCTTCCTAGTTGAACTCCCTGTCCACTCGTTTCAAAGACATTAGGAAGCACGATCCACTTTTTGGAGCTACAGTGTTGCCCTTCTCTTGATACCCGATGTTGGATTAATTGCTTGTTATTGTTCTCATCCTAGACATGTATTTTTTTCGGAGTGCATTGCATGTCTCATCTTGACTGCCCTTCATGACAGTGAGGGTATTATCTCGATACTTCCGAATTATTTATTCAGTTTCCATTGTTACTGTATTACAAAACTAGCAGGTTATACGAGACAGGGTGTTTTTACGGGTAGCTCTTCTTCGTGGAACATTTTGCACAATTTGGCGTACGGCAATTTCTTGTCTCAGGTTAGTGCCTTGGAAATTCTTTACATCTGATTTGTTGGCAGTTTTCAAGAACATGAAAGATAAAAAGAGAGTTTCTTGACGGTGGCTTCAAAAGTTAGCAGACTTGGAAATACTAAAATTTAGAAACTTTTACCTAATCATATTGTAATTTTTTTTTTTTGAACACCTATTAAATAAATATCTTCTGGTTATTATGAACAAATAGATAGGGCATTGATTGGTGGGAATGGTTTTTTTTCTTGTAATATATGGTTGCTTGTAAAATTTTATATGAGGATTATTCTCTTTTTGCTTGATGTGATATCGATATCAAAGTCTGCGTGCTTGAACTGGTATACCAATTGATATGGCTCATTTGATGCTCAAGTAGTTAAGGTTAAATGGCTTCCCACAAAGATGTTTGTATGGCAAAGTGGACTGAGCCTTTGACCAATGAGCTTGTAAGCTTGTTGGTAATAGAGGTAACAAAGGGAAATCGCACAACTTCTACCTTCAACAAAACAGGATGGAATAACATACATGCCGAATTCAATAGCCGAATGGGACTCAACTTTAGTATAATTCAGTTGAAGAACATGGTCAACAAACTGAAGAAACAGTATAGTAGTTTCAAGAAACTTTTGTCATAATCTGGATTTGGATGGGATAATATAAACAATAAAGTTGTTGTGGATGATCAAAGTGTGTGGGAGTCTCACATCAAGGTATCAATTTACCAATGTCATTTTGTTCATATTGTATTGCAAGCTTTGATTATATTGCTGACATCTTCCATTATTGTATAAATTACAGAATAATAGCGAATGGACTAAATTCAAAAATGAAGGGTTTCCTCAGTATCCTGATTTATGTATCGTGTTTGGTGATACATATGCTACTGGAAACTATGCATCAGGAAATGCAGAAGAAGTGGTAGGATATCTGAAGAAGTGGTAGTGTCTTCTGAGAGAGATGACAATGGTGGTGACAATGGTGATGGTGGTAGTGGTTATGCAGTAGGTGATCCAGAGGAATTTGATGAACAGCGTTTTGATGAGGAGGCATTCATACCTGATACGACTACTACCTCAAATCTTAAGAACACAAGCATGATAGGACTCCAAATTCTAAGAGGAGGAGGAAGAGTACCAGATATGATGTTAGTGACACCTACAAAGCCATTCAAGAAATGATTAAAATCGGGACGGCTCAATCAACAAGTGGCTCGTGACCTCGATGCCCCATCAACCGTAGACCCTTACTCCCACAGCAGCTGTGGTTGCCGTCTTAAATAGTATGCCTGATTTAGAACAGAATATTTACAACAAAGCTGTGAACCAATCATGTCTTCATGCCAGTTGGAGAGAGGCTTTTATCACAATGCTACCTGAAAGGAGACATGGATTTCTTGAATCTCTTTAAATAGATGTTGAGTAGTATGCTATGGATTTATATATTTTGTTTAATTTCACTCTATGACTTATGTATTTGAGATACTTTGGTCTTTTTATGATGCAATTATGAAAACTTTGTGGCTATTGTTGATTATTATTAGATTCCTTACTTATATATCGTGTTTATCTTTTTTTTTTTTGCATGTGAAGGCATAGGTAATATAGAGGGGGATGAAAGTAGCATGTGTAGTGATCAAGTAGCAACTTGGTGAATCGGTTGAACCAATCTTTAATGATTTTGATATCGATATTATGATAGCATGGTTGAGCATGGTTGCGGTGGATATGTCTTTGCATTCGAGAGAACCTATTAGGGATAGCATATTGTCGGGACCCGAATGGATGATGGAGGTTCTTCAAGGACATTCGAGATAGAATATATGAATCTTTTATAATGGAGAGACACGTTTTCTCAATCTTTGTGATTTGATGAAGGTAAGAGGTTGGCTGAAAGATAGTCGATATATAAAGGTAGATGAATAAATTGGGATATTCTTATTTATGATTTGTCACAAGAACTCGAATAGAACTTTATGCGAGAGATTCCAACGTTCGGGACAAACTATTAGCAAATACTTCACTATAGTGTTGCAAGCAGTTCTCAAACTTGCAAAAGAAATTATCGTACCGCCTTCCTTTGATGTGGTCCCAAATGAGATTCTTATGGATCCCAACCATAAACTTTATTTCAAGGTAAGATTTTCATACATTCATTTACAATATTGGTTTCATTTTGTTGCTAATCTTATAAAAACACTAGTCTTTGATAAAACGACAGGATTGTGTGGGCGCTATTGATGGTACTCATGTTCATGCTTCTATACCTTTGTCAAAGAAAATTCCATTTAGAGGCAGAAAAGGAGGTACCACTCAAAATGTGATGTGTGTATGTTCGTTTGATATGAAATTCACTTTTGTGTATGCTGGTTGGGAAGGATCGCCAACGATTGCCGGGTGTTATCAGCAGCACTTGAGACTTCTCGCTTGGAATTTCCTCGACCTCCACTAGGTATTTTTACTTGTTCTAGAATTATCAATTTTCTTTAAGATTGTATTGTATTTACAAATCACTACTAATATATGAATATTTTGTTATAGGCAAATACTATGTTGTAGATTCTGGTTATGCATCAATGCCAAGATTCTTAACTCCTTTTAGACGCGAACGGTATCATCTAAATGACTATAGGGGTAGAGCAAGACGACCGAGAACAGCAAGAGAGTTGTTCAACTATAGGCATTCTTCACTAAGGAATGTCATTGAGAGATCATTTGCGGCATTAAAGAATCGCTTCTTTATTTTGAAACACATGCCTGCATTTGCAATTCGAAAGCAAGCACATGTTGTAATTGCATGTTGTGCTATCCATAACTACATCTGTGATCAAGACAGGAGGGATAGAAACTTTTCCTTATATGGAGATCCGAGTACTCATGTGAACCTGTACAAGATGAGGTTGTAGGTGATATATCGACCGAGGAGGAAATTGAGATGAATATGCTTAGAAAGAATATTGCCAATAAGATGGCAATGGATCATAATATGCCGGAGATTCCATGAAATCGTGTTTTTAATTTTTGTAATGTATTTATATTATTTTGTATTTGGGGATTTACAATATTTGCTATTGTATTGTGATAATGTATTTGACGATTTCTATCTCAATTCTTGTAATATGATGTTTAACTTGATGATTTCCCTTATTTGTAATGGTCCTTATTACACTTCATAAAATTCGCCGATTTTGTAAAATTTACCGCAAATTACCCAATACACTTCTTAGCGTTTCTTTCTAAAACGATTGCTCAATATTGTAAACCGTCGCGGCGATCAACGTGACACACTAGCATTAAGGGGATTAGAATATGGTTGCCCGCCTTCATTCTACTAGAATTTTGGGAACCTTTTATCATGCTCAAGAGTAATGCATATTGATCTATTTTTCTATTGTATGAATATTATTGATAAGTATATTATTTGACCGTAATTACCTATCTACGTGGATGCTAAAGAATTTTGTGTGAAAATTTAGAAAATTTGATATAACATCTCTTACTTTGTATTTTTTTTTTTTTTTTTTGCAAAAAGGGGGATTTTACTTTAAAAAAAAAAATCATACTTTGTATTTGAGTCAATGATGTCACAAATATATGAAATTTGTAAGAATGTACATCTCATTTGCTCCAAAAAAAGAAAAATTTGTTTTAAGAAATAGAAATTTTATTCAGTTATCAAACTAATTTCTATTTCTGAAACAGAAATTTTGTATCGTTATTAAACAGATTTTTTTCCTCAGAAACTCGTCCAGAAATAGAAATAGAAAAATTCATTTCTGTTCCGAAACTATTTCGGAACAGAAATGTTGTCATGCGCCCCCTTAATAAAATTTCTTTTTAGAAACATAAATTCGTTTGATGAGCAAGAGGAGAGGCAGAGAAGAGGCGGAGGAGAGGCGGAGGCGGAGGCGGAGCAAAGGCGGAGGAGATTTGTTGCTGAGGGGTACTCGGACAACAAGTGGGGACAGTGGGTCGCGGCGGGGGGTGGATTCATGAGCAGATGTGGATGAGCAAGAGAAGAGGCGGAGGGGAGGCGGAGCAAAGGCGAAACAGAGGAGAGAAAAAGCGGAGGTCGTGGCGAGGGGGTGGATTCGTGAGTAGATGTGGATGAGCAAGAGAAGAGGCGGAGCAAAGGCGGAACGAGAGGCGGAGAAGAGGCGAGAGGAGAGGCGGAGGCGGAGGCGGAGGCGGAGCGGAGGCGGAGGAGAGGCGGAGGTGGAGGCGGAGGCGAGGAGAGGCGGAGGAGGGGCGGAGGCGGAGGTGGAGGCGGAGGTGGAGCGAGAGGCGGGGAGACGCGGAGGAGAGGCGGAGGAGAGGTGGAGGCGGAGGAGGAGGCGGAGCGAGAGGCGAAGGAGAGGCGGAGGAGGAGGAGGAGGCGAGAGAAGAGGCGGAGGAGGAGGCGAGAGAAGAGGCGCACGAGGGAGAGAAGAGTAAAATTAGGGTTGGGAGAAATCAGAAAATAGAAAATTTCTATTTCGATTTCTCCTCCATTTCTATTTACGGAATGGAAATCTATTCCAGAAATAGAAAATTTGATAAGCGTTATCAAACAAGTTTCTGTTCTAGAAATTGGTGCGGGAACAGAAATAATTTTTATCATGCACCCCCTAAATGATTTTTAAGCGTGCCTTAGTGATACTTGCAGATTAGCATGGTCAAGTACTCAATTCTGGTCGAATTCTTAAGTTAGTTGCGTTTAGATTCCTTAACGACTTCACTTGATAGGCTAATTATCTCATGAGTGGCCAACTCGAGAAAAGAGTTATAGGTGCGTCGATAAAAAACCCATTTCATTTAGTCAAAACAATGTTTGAAAATCAGGATGTCACATCTTCTCCAAGTAAATCCCATCACCTCTCCTCTTAGTCCCAATCATTTGGGAGGGAGAAGACAAGACAAATGGCGAGAATTTAGACTTCGCATCGAATCATAAGAGAGGAATCAAAAATCGATTGGTTCCAAGGCCTTCTAGCAACCCTTAAACTTAACTATCTCCTCCTAACATTGGGAGGCAAAGCAGGGAAATTGCAGCTTCCAAAAGATTCAATTCTTAGTGACAAGATGATTTTCATTGAGTTCCATTTGGCTCTAATTCTATCATGAGGTTGGTGAGGGCGGCCAATGGTACTTAGGCCATGACGACTCCACCTGTCTTGAATGATTTCACATACAATGAAATTGAATTTAAAATTAGATGTTTTGTAGATACTGTGATTTACAACATGAAATTCTTGCAATCACATGAACATTGAAATTCAAAAGAAATTAATAGTAAGTCCTTTTCATTATACTTAGCTTTTCATGGTTGATGGATTTTGATTTGGGTGCAAAGGAACATGGATCTTTGGTGAAAGTGAGCAATTTTAACGTTTGAGAAAATATCTGGTATAATAGATTCATCAACTCAACAATATAATAAGAATTGTGCTTTTTTCACTCATCTTTCTATTTAGACATTCTCTTTTTATATGTTTTGACCATACCATCCCTTGTAGTTTCCTTGAGTGTCTCACTTTTCCTTTTCTTCTTTTCATGCTTTTGATATCTGTTGACATTTGAATTTTTATCAATGTTGTAAGTTTCCATTTATTTAAAAAGAAAAAGGAAAAATGAGAAAAAAAAAAAGAAAGCAATCAAAATGTAAAAAGTGACGAAAAAGCAAATGAATAGATAGGGATGAAAGAAAATGATAATAATTAAAAAGAAAAAGAAAAAATTCGAGCGGGCCGGCATGTCTGGCCCACTTGTCTAAAACTTTCGGCTCACCCTTTAACCCATCTCCCCATTTTTCTTTGTTTCCTTCAGCCCACAAGTGTGGAGGAGGGGGCGAGCGAGCAAAGCGTGAAGGACGTAGGCGAAAAAATGGGAATCGTCCGGTTATGGTGAGGGCAGAAAACCGCATCATGGAGAGAAACGGTGGAGGCTTGAGTGACTCTTTTTACGGAAAGAGAGAGAGATACCGAGAGGGAAGGGAGAAAGGCTCGGCGGTTTTGGCAAAGATCAGATCGCAGAGAGAGAATCCGAGAAAGGAGTTGCTCGCCGAGGAACGTCTTCGGCCGGAAGGGATGCTCGCCTGAAGAGGATCCTGTTCGCATAACGAAAGAAGGAGAGACGCCTGTCTGTTTTCGGAGAGGGTGGCCGTTGAAGAGGCAAGTTGCGGAGAGCCGGAAAGTGAGAGAACCAAGGGGGGAGCTTCGACTGGTTTCGGTTTGTGGGAGGAGACTGCCCGAGCACGAACCAGAAGGAAGGAAAAAGAAAGGAGGGGCAAGGCGCTAATTCTGGAGCAAGAGGTCGAGAGTTCGGCCATTGAAGAAGAGAAACCAGAGAGAGCGTGGTCTAACGGAAGGGGATTCTCTGCTGAAAAGAGTGGGGAGCTGGACGCTCTTGGAGGCAGAGAAGGTAGACGGGTGGGTGTCACTTTTTTGGAGGGGGATCGGAAGAAGAAAAGCCAGCGACGGGAGGGTGCCTCGTAAATAGAGGATTCGGCTGGAAGGAGGATCATCTGCGTCGGTCATCAGAGGTGGCCGCCACCCCGGATCTCGCCACCGTTCGTTGCCTTCTCATCGTCCTGTTCTGCCCATCGTCAAAAGCGTTGCGGAAACCAGACACTAATCGCTAAAAGACGAGCTCAACCCATTCACGGGGATAGCCAATTCCATTTCGTCTTCGAAGCCAGGTAATCTCTTATTTGCTTTTCTTTGCCGATCATAGGATATATGGCGTGATGGTCAATGCGTGAAAAGCTGTTCGAAGCTAGTACCGTTTTGTGGTAAGTAATATTGATCTAAAGCTTGATATATCATGTTCGGATCGAATAGATTATTGAGCTTGCTTCTGAAGTTCGTGTATAAATACGCCTGCCATATATTCATCGAAATGGCCGAACTAAGTTACTGTGTAGTTCATACCGTTTCTGGGTTCATTTTTCTTAAAGTCTTATGTTCTGTGAAATGTATGAGTCTATTTTCGCATGTTTCTTCTTTCTTCATGTCCTCCGGTTTTTGTTCATTTCGTCAAGTTGCGGTAAAGATGAAGGGAAGAAGACAAAAGAATAAAAGAAAAGAATAAAAAAAATCAAATAAAAAAGGTTGGGCTGGGTACTGTTCATGGGCTAGGAGTGGGTGGATTAGTGGAATTCCAATGAGAATTGGGCTTAGAATAAAAAAGCATTGGGCCAACAAGAAATGAAGATGGGTTGGAGGTTGGGTGATTTTGGTTCTAAAAAATATTAGTGGGCCTATTTGATGTATTCTGAATGGGCCTTAGGACCGGCCCAATTTTAGTCCAACCCGGACCGATGGGGTCCGGGTCGGTTTGGTTGGGTCAGGTCTCTTGGCCCTGTCCGAATTTCTTTTACCTTAATATTAAAAGATAATAATAAACAAAAAAATTTAAAAAAATTTAAAAATTTTGAAAAATCAGAAAATTTATTGAATTTAATAAAATTCGGAAATCATTAACAAATTTTAGAAAATTTAGGAAATCATTAAAAAAATCCAGAAAATAAAAAAATTAGAAAATTTATTTTAAAAAAATTTCAGATAGTTCTAAAAAATTTAAAAAAAATCAATTAGGAAACCTTTAGAAATTAAAACCTAAAAGTGGACAAGTTTTTTAGGCTTTACAAGAGGGTTCTTTATTTTGATCATCTTTTTATTCTTAGGGACAATATTTGGATACTTGTATGTTTTCTTTCACGATTATAATTGATTACGCATTTCTTGTGGATAGGTTGCCATGTTGTTAGTTAGCATGTAATTAGGTAAGGTATAGAAACAACGTTAGCATCAAGTCTTTGAGTCTAGAATCTCTAGTTGTATAAATAGTAAGATATTCTCTGGATACTAGGTTTCTAGTTGACCTCAAAAGGGCTACTGGCGACTCTTTGGTCAAAATTTGTATAGACTTAAATCGATTAAAATCTTGAATGCTACATGAGCTGCGAGCTTGAGAGAGCTGAGTCAATGAAAAGCCATCGGTTTGAAGTTGAGAATATCCTTAAATCTAACTCTCTCTTCGAGGGGTTAGGTTGTGATAATAGCGGCATCCTAAGTTGAGATTTTGCAAGATTTGGTAAACAACTTTACCACATGTGGTACGTATATACTAGTTGTAAAATGCTTTATCAAATTGAAAGGAAAATACTGTATACATGAGTTGTAAAATGCTTTATCAAATCGAAAGGAAATGACTATACAAATAAACCCAAGTGATATTTTTCTAAGAACTTGATCACCTATTGGCATGTGAGATTTTGTAAGATTTGGTAAACAACTTTATCCAAGTATCCCTACCATTTTATTCATATCGCTAACAGTAGGGGCATGCAAAGTATTCATGTAAATAGGTCATAAGACGTTTTCATTGAAATCATGGTCATGAAATAAAAGATTTGTTTAGTGAATGTTAGCACAAACCCAAAAAAAAAAAAGAATAAAAAAAAGAATTTATAGTTAGTTAGCAACACGGAAACTGCTATTACAAATGCCCACAAACTTCTTTTAACTTGTTAGGTGGTCAGAATTTTTGACCCGAAAGAGAAAATCGGGATAATTGTTCTGGCGGATGTAGTTCAGTGGATTAGCCGTGCCAATGGCCAGGATTGCCGCCGGTGCTTTTACCATCAACTTGTCCCTGCCATTGGTTGCCAAAGATGCCATCACAGTCTCTATCTGTACATGACTTGAGTGAAGAATCATAGTTTAGAGGGAAACAAGTGCTTTGTTTGTAGATTGTGAAAGCGACTTGAAACCTCTAAGTAGGCTTATGTACTATTTATCAATATATTGGATTATGCACAAATTCCTCATCTCTCTTCCTCACTTTTACATTTAACTTTATGCTAGAGCCTTCTAGCTTGGGGCAACCCTAGTGCACTAGGTGGACTTCGCATTTGGACACCCAAATAAATGCATCCCCACTGACAGTGTTCAGCCAAAAGCCTCATTCATATCTGACCAAACGCTACAGACAAAGGTCTCATTTGCGTCTGACCAAGTGCTATGGTCATGTTACGACGTAGGTGATGCATTGTCAAATCAAGTTTTTCCTTTTTACATAGGTAGCTTTCGCTCAATAATGCCTAGCTTATTCAACTTGTTGTAGCCATACTAGTTGTATTAGTGACATTCGTTCAGTTACTGTTTTGACAGCAAAACTGATTGTGGATGATGCATGTTGTTTGCCTCTAATTCTCGAGTTATCACTTCTTGTTTCGAGAATTGAACAGCACCATTAAACTCATTGCTATCAAACAGATTGAAACTTATCATCAATGGAAGCCTAAAGCCATTACATGAGCTACGCGCCACCTCTCTTCAGATCCATTGAGCTCATTTTTAATCAAAGATTTTGTGACATTGTTCAGATTATTTTTCAAAGTCATTGCATTTGAGAGGACGTTAGGATATTTACTTGATTTTGCATATCTATTAGGATTATGCATATATCTTCTTTGATAGTGCATATCTTGATTGCTTAGATTTGTTATTATGTTTTTCTTATTACCTTAACAGTCATCTAATAAAGCTTATGGATAAACTCACGTACTATTTATCTACATATTGAAATATACCCAAATTCCCTATTTTCTCTCCACCGTATTAATACATTTAACTAATTTTGTCATTTGTGTAGTTATTTGGGAAATGATCTTACTGATGGGATGAGATTGAAAAACAGTAGAAATATATTTAAGTAGCTAGCAAGGATCACTTGGGGGGGTGAGCAAGTGATTTTATAGAATTTTGATAAATTAAAAAAGAAATAAAAGTCAAGATTTGAGTTTGAATTTAGACTGCAAAGTTCATATTCTAGACAAAAGTTCAAAAGTAGGTTTGCTATAGAATGAACTTCAGAAGCAATATAGCAAGTTTGACTATAATAATAAATAGTAAAAGGCCATGGATAAGAGGATTTGCACACAAGATTTACAATAGTTTGGCTTAGATTAAACTTACATCTATTTTCCCACACTAATAGCCTATCAGCTAGATTTCACTACATGAATAACAAGAGATTACAATAATGAATGATTACACTTAGTGTACAATAAGTCATACTATCTCACTCGATCACTTTTTATGTACTTTTCTTAGGATCACAAAATTATGGTTCACGAAAGACAAGTGTATAGTCAAAGTACATTTAGACTTTGGAATTCGAGATCTTGGACCTTGTCTTTTACTTACTCCTTGGCATCTTGGTCTTTTTTTTTCTTTTTCTTTTTTTCCAAACTAATTATTGTCACAATCTTCAAAGGATCATCTTCCAATCTATTCGTCAAATAGATCTATATCAAAAAGATTGAGTGGTTTTTGAGTAACAAAATGTGAATCTCCACTTGATTTTGGTTGCTCATATAGTTAGAGTCTTGATTTCTATAAGTAAAACTTTTTCGTTTAGAAAGAAACTTGGCTTGAAATTGATTTGCTGATCAATTATATGGTTTTGGCATTACAAAGTTGGTTTTGCAAAACAATCTTCAAGATTGAGTCAATCAAATCTTTCTAAGTGTGAAATCTGAGCTAGATCATTATGCGAACCACTTTCCTTAGGCCTACATGGATAATGCATGATGAAGATGGAGTAATTGACACCTTAGGGCAGCCCAATGGTAAATTTGACTACTATATGAAGTATTCGGCTTCCCTGAGTTTTTATGTTGATTCACGAGACATTACTCAAGACAGATGGGGTGGCATGGATGATCCAAAGGAGGAAGATCTAGATATGATGAAAGGAATTACAACCTTACTAGATGACTGGTTGGTTGGCGCCATTGAGGATAAATAGTGGGATGGAATGGATGCAAGCTCACAACAGTAACTCTTTTAATTTCTTGCACATTACCTTGCGTGGGAACTTTTGTCACTTTTTAGAATTTGCAGCTTTACAGTATTTGCTCACTTTTTATTTCTTTTTTAAGTCGTAGGAATTTGTTGTTGCACTTTTTATTCCAATAAATGTACTTCATTTGATTGATATAAATGAAATTACAACTTGAGGCTATTGATTCCTGATTTTTAGTCGAAGCATTGTTAAGGGTAACAAACTCAAGATTAAGATTTCTGATTGCGACGAAGCTCATTTCTTGAACCGAAAGTGTCATTTTCCATTTCGTTTTCCTTGGCCTATCATTTGCAGGTAATTTCATACTCATTTTTGACAAAAATCCAAAAAGTCAAAAAAATCTTATGCGGCTATTCCCTCCCCTGCTCCACTCGTGCTTCTCAACTCGATTCAAATAAGAAACAAATGCAGGTTCAGCGAGAAGCTTGGTTTCCTGGCAACTAATTATGGGTCGCGTGACAAATATAGATACTCTCTCCTGTTTCGTCCTCTGTGCAAACCCAATCCTTGTCCTGAGTGCCCCTTGAAATAGCAAACCAAAGCAACAATGCCTCCTCGACCAACATCTTCGCCACCGGCTTCTGATCTGCCAGTAACTATATGGAAACCTTCTCTGCCCAACCGGGGATGACCACTAAGGCCGCAATCCTCCAGAGGACCAGTTAGGAGGATGACCTTACCTCTCCCCCGAATGGGGGATCGATGATGGTAATCGCATTGGCAGGATTCATCTTGGTTGGGGTGTTAATCTATGTGCTCTTCCATTGTTGGAGGTAGGGGTGTCAACAAAACCAACGCTAGCCCGACTCGACTTGACCTGACCCTAACCAAGACGAGCCCGCGTTGACCCGACTCGGGCCTTTTTATGTGTTGGTATCGTTTGAGTTATGGTTGGGTTAGGTTGGGTTAGGCCAACTCGGGTTTTTTTTCTCTCTTTGCGCATATGCAATGAGGGTGAAACACCTAGCTGATTGATGCCGGTGTTGGCCCAACTCGACTCGACATGACCCGACCTATTCTTTCAAGTTATATGATATACGGGTTTTTGGTTAGGTCAGGTCGAGTATCATAAAAACCCTACTCGACTCGACCTATTGATAGCCATAGTTGGAGAAAGAGTGGGAGCGCTTAGTGGCTGTTATGAATTGTTATTGCAAAATTTGATTTTATGGTATTTAAATAGAAAAATATCGCGTGTTGGTTTTTGACACCAAATTTTTATATACTATATAAAATCATGGAATTTTGAAATGAGAGCGTACTATGTTTAATGGTTTGGTTTAAATATGTGACCACGCACAATTATTTTATCGGGAATTTTTAATATGAAGAAAAGTTGCCAAGTTCATTATTTGAAAATGAGACAATTGAACACGAAGCATGGTGTCCTTGGCTAAACACGTGCTTGTGTGATCACCTAAATACCTTGATGCGTTTATGCAGGGTAGTGAACCCGTCTTGATGCGTTTACGTGGGACGATGCCTGATTAAGGTTGGACACCCCACATCAACGAATGCTGGTCGCGGTGGAGGCCGGGCCAATGCTCCTTTATGGAATGCCGTTTTAATGTGTTTACGGGGACGTTGCCATGCTCGACGGAGTGGGACGATGCCTGGTTACGCCAGATGACCGTTGACTTTTGAGTTGGCCATGGCCGATGAGTCGTAATAACTGGAACACGCCTGAGTGGTTGTGATAGCTGTGTTTGATTATGGGGAAAAATTGTGTGGCACGGTATGTGACGTGTCATAATGATTTAGCTTTATAATTGAAACCCATGTGATTGAAATGATGTGTTCTGGTTATTAAATTATGCTTACTGCATTGATAATAGCATATGTGATGAGCTAATGTGCAAATACACGCAAAGACAAGGTGAGTTATGTATGGTGCATGTTTAGGACCGCCTTCGAGGCGAATTTGCGTTCTAATCGGGGTTTAGGGTTTTGACTCTCTGAGATTTCATCTCACCCTTTCGTGGTTAACATTTTTCAGGGCCATAGTGTGGAGAATCCAAAGCCCAAGGCGGAAGGGTCCGGAGCATAGGTGGCCTAGTGGTTTCTTTTTGAATTGGACTTATGTGTATAAACCTGTAGGGCTAACCTGGTATGATTATAAAGTGCAGTTGTGAAATAAAAGCGTTAGCATGTTTTTACTATCCCTGTGTTTAGTGATTGTCCGAGTGCTTGTTTAATTTGCTTCTGCGTATGCTTAATTGAAAGATAAAAAGAATGGGTCAGAGAAGCGCCTTGGGACGTCGCATTTTAATCGACCGTCGAGCAATATGCGCATGCCTAGGGTTCGAGGCATGACAAGATGTTGAAATTGTTCAATCACTTGATAAGTTGTCATTGGGATAGCGACCATGCCCCACACATACTGATCGATTTCCGAGTAAACGAATCCATTGCAACAATCACAAAGCTTCATTCTCGATGGTTAAAGCCATTTTCTAGAAAGTCTCAAATACTCCAACGAGATTGCTTTGATCTTGAAGCAGTTATCTCCAAGTGGTGTGCTCTACAAATCTCCCTACATCGAGTTTTTGGACTTCAGAATAGAGCGCGTGAGACTCATGACAATGAGTGAGTTGGCTAGTTTATTGACCGTATATAAGGAAAGAGTAGCTTCCAATGCTGCTTTCTACTCCCTCTTTCATTTTCATTTTTTCTTTTTCACATAATTTTCCGCGAATATATACACTGAAAACACTTACTTCTTATGTACACGGCAACGATTGGCAAAACAAAAAAGGATTATTGTGCTTAAGAATGAGGAGGTGCTAATGATAGGATTATGGCTGCGGTGGCATTTGTAATGAAGTATTTTTTTTTTTTTGGTAAAATTGTAATGAAGTATTTTTTTTTTTGATGACCTAGGAACCGCTGTCGGCCGGCAGCCTAGACGTAAGTAAACCCGGGGCAACCGAGCCGCCACCAAATGCGACACCCAGACCCCGCGTTTGAGTCGCGCAAATGCGACACCTCCACAGACCCAGCCGCGTTTGAGTCGTCCAAACGCAACACCTCTGGGATTCAAAATTTTGGGATTCGAACTGCTCCCCTTCATGAGGGGGAGGGAGCCCGAAGCCAGCTGCGCCACCACGGGTGGTGGTTGTAATAAAGTATTTTGATCTCTTAATAGTTCAAGAAATTGATAAGTGTAATAGAAGTCCTAAGACTTGTTACAAAAATGCAATTGAGTCCTAAAACTTATTACAAAAATGCAATTGAGTCCTAAAACTTGTTACGAAAATGCAATTGAGTCCTAAAACTTGCGAAAAGTGCAATTAAGTCCTAAAATTTATCAAAATTGTTCAATTGAGTCCTAAAGTTAACATTATTAGTCTTTTTGATGGAAAATACTGACGTGGCATTCTAAATGATTTTTATTTTCCACTTGGCTTTTAAAATAATTTTTTATGAATAAAAAATTGAACCATTTTAACAAGTTTTAGGATTTGATTGCACCTTTTGCAAATTTTAGGACTCTACTGCATTTTCGTAACAAGTTTTAGGAATAAAAAATTATTTTAAAAAGCCAAGTGGAAAATAAAAAATCATTTAGAATGCCACGTCAGCATCTTCCGTCAGTAAGATTGATGGTGTTAATTTTATGATTCAATTGAACTATTTTGACAAGTTTTAGGACTTGATTGCACTTTTTGCAAGTTTTATGACTCAATTGTATTTTTGTAACAAGTTTTAGGACTTCTATTACACTTATACATTCAAGAAAAGATGGGCATTCATGGATCTAGATCAGTTCTCAAACGTCCTACCAATGAAGTAAGGCACTTGTTTTAATTACTATGATGGATAGCTCCCATTCATAAAGCCAGACGCAACGCAATCGGCTTAAAGAACGTCCCCCTTGCATCCATATCCTAGATATTTGGTTCGAACCTCACACCATGGCCGAAATTATAGTGAAGCTTTTGGTCAATTAAAGCATCAAAAGCATGAGAAATTGTCATCACCAAATGAAGAACAAACAAAAGGATGCAAATTCGATATGTAAAGACACCGATGGTATGAACAATGAACATGCGAGATGGATGATCTCTAGAATCCGATCTTTGTTGTGCTGTTGTCATGCAAATATTTTTCATAACTCTATATGGAGCATATGTTTTCATCATCATTCTGGCACACTCTGTGTAGGTGAAAATAAATGAACATGATTTCTCTCATCAGGATTCAGAGACACGCATTAACTATTGTGCGAATGATAATAAAAGAATATGATTAGTATCTTCCAAGTCAATTTGCACTCCTAATATTGCCAATGAGCTATTCTTATGTCAAGATTATAGTTGTAGTTGGAAATGCTCGCTTCTGATGCAAATCCATTTAGGCTCTCCATAGAATTAAAAATCACCTGCACAGCTCCTCCCACTTATTTTCAGAGCCATAAATAGCAGGGTAGTACTTGAGTACCACAGAATTTTTGTCCCCACCATCAGCAAAGCCAAAAATAGTGCAAATTTCTAGCTAAAACCACAATTATTGCAGGAATGACTTTCCAATACCATTTAGTGGCAGCTGTAGCAAAACATTCGGATTTGAGTTGTAGATCAAGAAAAGATGGCAATTAGAGATCTAAATCAGCTCTCAAACATTAAAGGACTTAAGCAAATCACCTTTCTAGTCACCCATTGATTACTTGTCACATTTATCCCAAAAACATGAAAGCAATACGGTTGATTTAAGGACTTCCTCCATACTTTGGTTTGGCTCTCACACTTATCCACAATACTGTGGAAATCCTCTGTTCTTTTTAAAGCCTATTGGGTGTACACATTGTCATCACCAATCGATGACCAAATTGAAGTAATAAATTGCAAATGATGTTAAGGTACGAAATTGCAAGATGATAATTAATGGCATGAAGAAAAACAAGGAAATAGTGGCTTCATGATTTGTACTGGGTTTCGATCGTTGATGATAATACTTTCAGCCTAATCAAGGCCATGTATCTGCCTTTAGAGAGAGCAATCTTTACATTGGCATATTAAGCGACGAGCTGTGTTTGATAAAGATCCATGGAGATTCATCATCTTGACATTAGTGTCTTGGCTTTGAGAAAATGCAGAGCACGTCTATGGTACCTTCTTTGCCTACTTCCATGACTTAATAACAAATTAATAAAATGCAATCAAGAGATCACATATGTGTGAGCAATTTCCAGAATCCATCAGATTGTGAATTTCTCTACTTCATAGAAGTTGGAGAGAAGTATTACTTTATATAAACAAACATAGATTGATACCACATTGAGAATGAAGAATCTCATACTTTTTATTGAAGACATCAAATATCCTTTTGGAGGCAATCTGATCTTTTTATTCATATCATGATCACGAACCAGATAATAATTGAAGCATTACAATTACTTTGCTCAAACAACTTCCTCCAGTTGTTGGGATTAAGACAGGAAAATTATAACATATCAAAGAAAAACCCCGTCCAAACTGAAAATACCAATGAAAGCAAGTAATCTCCACAGAAAATAGCATTATACTTGCTATATTTTTTGTTTAGTAGGAGAATAAGATCTTCTTCTTTCTCTCCTCTCCATTTTCTTTATACATGAGCTCCCACATTAAGTCGACGTCCACTTCCCTTGTTTACTTGACTTTTCAACCTTCACTTTTGTTTTTTTTTTTTTTACAGGCCCCAGATTTTTTTTTTTTTTTTTTTACTTGGTCAAATCCCAAGTATTACAGCAACTTCATCACTACAAGTCAATCATAAACATACTGCACCAAACTACTAGGGATAAAAATTAACACCTAATCAGTAACTCATCTACCAACCGGTGTGCTTCAACTTTTAAACTTGCGGATGAACACCCTAAACTACCTTTTATGTATTAATGTGAAAATAGAGTATGTTCAACAAAAGTGGATTTGAACAAAGACACAATTATCTGCAACAATCAAATTGGACAAAACAAATGTCACTTATTTAATAGTGGCAACATCTAAAGCCTCCAAACTAAGCTCTGAAGATTGATTTTCTTCCTTACCATTCCACAATCAAGCTTCCCAAACAACATAGATGGAGCTTTTGCGGGCGAATCGGGGAGAGACTCCATGACAGAACAATGCAACACCAGAGATTGAGGGCACAACTCAATCATGGACCAACCTTCTTGCCCAACATGAGAAAAGAAAAATGTTGAAAAGTTGAGGAACAGACAATAAGTTGGCCAAAGCAGTCTCCACCCTTGCATCAAACATAACCCATCCTTGCTAGAGATGCAATCCTCAAATTCATGGTTGAACCGGCTAGTGACCAGATATTTCTCAAGCACGACTCAACGTCATTCTTCGACACCTTTTTGTGAACTGAAATCTTTAGGCAACTTAAAAGAAAAGCTACTTACTCTCAGATTCAGTCAACTCTGTACTCTGAATTTCGCATCGGTGCAGGATACAATCAACAAGCATAGAGCTTGTAACCTTCAAAAAACACGACCATCAGATTATAGAGAATCCATATGGAGGATGACAACTTGTAAACCAACCATGGAAATAGAAACAAATTTAATGGTGTTTCTGTTTCAACATTAGAAATCAAAAGATACTTCCTGACCTTGCCAGCAAGACAAGTGCTATAATTGGCCATAAAATGCAAAGTATTATGTTTTCTAAAGGTTTGAAGCACCGAGTATTGAGCAAAAGATACATTGCAAATGCTAAAAACAATAGTATAGATGAAAGTTAAAAGCAAGAGTTCTTCCAAACACGCCACAATGTCAGAGCTTGAAACCAACATACTTCTATTATCGCAGCTCAAGTTTTTGCATTTTCCCATAGTCAGAAGGAAATAAGGAGCAATTCCATTCAACTAGAAAGCTAGCAAAGAAAAAGTAAGGACAAAATGAATAATCCATATCATCATCACAACAATTTGGACATTAGCATCCATTTCCGTGTGAAATTAGTAGCCTTCAACACCATTTCACTACATTATTAGCTAACTGGGATGAGTGAGGACATTAGGAATTTCCACATACTCATGGAGACAATGCTTTTTTGTATCATAGGTGCAAAAAAAGGTTCATAGGAGATTGTTCATCTTTCCACTTCTCATCGCCCCTCAAGGTGCATCAAGATTCAAGAAAAGGAAAGAAATGGCTATGAAAGTAGAACCTCATCAATCAAGATAATCTTCCTATTCAACTTGAAGTTAGTTCACATTAGTTCCAACAAATCTGCACTCAATTTTCACTCTACCTAGACAAAGTGATAAGATCAACCTAAACCTGTAATAGGTTCATAAGTCCTGATAATCCTGCTATACATGCTCTGTGACTGTTCAAATAATACAAGGAAAATTCACCACCATTGACACCAAACCTAATCAAAAGCTGCTAGAGTTATCTCGTTACACCATAGCAAACTGGTAGAAGGCAGATCTCTGCACCTAACAGGAATCACAAGCTGATAAATACGATAGGACAACTAACATGCTTCGCTTTACATGCTGAAAAGCTCAAATTAATTTCATTTCCTTTGTGTGCAGACATCGAACATCCAAAATCAGACCAACAATAGCGACTCAAAACCTCGAATCACCAAAATGCGCATGCGCCAATCATGCCAAGAATCAACCAATGAATAAACCGATCAATCGGCGACAATAATGGATTAATGTTAAAAGGGGTCCAATCACCTAGACTCTCTGAAGATATGGCAACCGAAAGCAATGAAGACCCTCCATGAAGA
The DNA here is from genome assembly GCA_014182585.1 of Eucalyptus coolabah. Classification (NCBI taxonomy): domain Eukaryota; kingdom Viridiplantae; phylum Streptophyta; class Magnoliopsida; order Myrtales; family Myrtaceae; genus Eucalyptus; species Eucalyptus coolabah. The sequence goes on from CM024622.1 coordinate 25,030,880, forward strand.
TCCTTCATTAGATTCCTCTCCTCCAACGTTCTCTCTTCCATGATCACCCCCATCATCGAACTCCTCCATTGCTCCATTTCAAGCAATCGGTGACCGAGTGAGGTTAGAACTCGAATTCCATTTCTCAGCTAGTGGAGCATGTGAGCATGAATCTCACTTTGGAATCAGTCATCCCATTGTCATCCATCGGAAGAAGACAAAAATGGTCCACCAGATGATGTTGGACCCCTCAATCTCTTCCCCATCTCTCTCTACTCAATTTCCACCCTCCTCTTCTTACCCCAATGCCCAGAATCACACCATGTCCTCCACAACCTCATTGGCTTCCTCATGAAGATCCGACCATAGCCCGCAAACCTCAGTTAGCTTCTTGATGTTTCATCCCTCATAAATCATGGCCCGTCGTGTGGTAAAAATTCCGGTAATATCTTGAGTGACTCACAGCCATCCGCATTAAAGAACTCAGGAATTTACTAGGGCAGCAAATTTCAACTAAGCTTTTGCACTCCCAAACAATTAGCTTCTTTAGATGCTCCGACTTTGAAAGGTCCTAGTATTTGAATGTGCTTGTGCCTAGAGATATGCAACCCTTCTAGGGATTTTAAAGCTTCCAATCCATCCAATTTCTTCATCTCACTGCAATCCTCGAGCAATAATTCCGACAAAAATTCCAAATTGGAAAGATTTGGCAACCATTCCAATTTGGGACATCCCCAAACGTCAAGTGTCCGTATGCAGGAGGGAAGCTCTGGGATGCTTTGAAGAGACTTGCAACGCCCAAGGTTGAGCTCCTTTAGATGCTTTAGGTGAGAGAGCGGTGGCAGCTCATTACTCCGACAAGTGAGCCCCAAGAATGATAAGCTAAAAGGAGGTTTCGGGAGTGACTGAAGCTCACAACAATCATATAAATCGAGGCACTCGAGAGAAGAAAGCTTATCTAAGTTTTCCGGCAAGCCAGAAATTTTTGTATGACGTAAAGAAAGGGTCTTTAGAGAAGACAATCCACCTTTATCAACATGAATTTGTCCTTCCAGGTGAAGGCATCTGTTGGCATCAAGCTCTTCAAGGCTTCGCAATTTTCCAATAGAGCTCGGTAACCATTTTATGTTGCTATGAGAAATCCTCAAAATTTTCAATTTGTTCAATTCCCCAATGGATTCGGGTAATTCCTCAATATTTGTACCTAATAAGTTTAGTTCTACCAACTCTCCCAACTGACCAATTGAAGAAGGGATCTGTCCTAATGAAAAAATTATTAGGTGACGTGCACGAAGCCTCTTCAGCTTTTTCAAAGATCCTATACATGGAGGGATTTCTTTCATCGGAGTGTTGTCTACAAAAAGTTCCTCCAAATCTTCTAGTTCACCTAGTTGTTCGGGTAACTTCTCGAGACTTTGACAATTGTCCAAGTTCAAGGAAATGAGGCACTTGACATCTCCGATGGAAGGGTCGATTTTCTTTATATTAAGACAATCTTCCAGGATTAGCATCTCTAAATTTTTGAATGTGGAGAGACTAGGGGTGCTTATTAAATTTAAGCAACCCGAAAGATTGAGAACTTTCAACCTCTCCATCTACAAGAAAGAAACATATTCCAAGATTAGCAATTAGATATAGAATGATTTATCATCAATTGAAACAAAAGAAAACGTCTTTTTCATCTTTACCTTAATTGAACTCCATCCTCTCCAATTTTCACTAATATGGTTTCTACTATTGTAATCCCCTGATAAATCAAGTATGACTAATTTCTCCAAATGAACGTTGGTTGCCTTGAAAGAGACAGGACATCTCTCCCACTTTAGCCATCTTAATTCAACAAGTGATCCTTCGAAATCTCCATCAAATTCCACATCCTTCATGTAAAGGAACTTCAAGCTAGGCATTTTTTTGAAGCTCTCTCGCTTCATGAACTCTCTAGAGCCCCCTTCATCTAGACATAGTGCCTCAATATTTTCATTTTCCTCCTACAAAAAAAATAAAAATAAAATCGAGGATTGTAAATACCATCCAACCTCCTTCCTCCTTTTGTTAGTATACTCTACATGTTATTGTGGCCGATGCATTTTGTCTATACTTATAGGGAAAAAGAAATATATCTGATCTTCTACAATTAATGGTCATGTAATACGTCGATCTTCACTTGTATGCCCCAATTTTTGATGTTTTATGTGAAATTCCTATATGAAATTAGTCTAGTTTTTGTTTATTTATTTATAGATTTTGAAATTAAATTTTGTAACATACATAGTATTGACAACTGACTAAATATGGTATCCCTTTGACATATGTGGCCACCTTTCCAACATGGAAGGGGGAGGTGAGGGGTTCAAATCCCCACCTCCTCGGGGGGATGGGGGTAGGGACGCGTTTCAAAAACAAGTGAAGAGTAGGAATAGAATAGGACTGCCCAAAAAAAAAAAAAAAAGACTTTTGCATTAATAAATGATGTCAACTCATTCCCTTCCCATTCATAAAATATTTTTGGTTTTGGGATACGGCTAGAAGGAAACAAGAATTTGGTCTATTGAACTTGAGTTTTCATTTTTGGATATTCAAGCTCAAAGCTTAACAACTAATCCTTAGACTCAAAAGAAATTGTCTAATCAATCATAAACTTACTAATTTTATTGATTTAGTTTTAGACCTTTACATGAAATTCCAATATAATCTCTTTGGTCAATTTTGTAGGAAATCATTAACATGGCGATGTGCCATATAGGACAATTGAAAATAATTGGTCCGCCATGTTGGTGATTTCTTACGAAAATTGATCTGGGAGACTATACTAAAATTTTGCACAAAAGTTTAATACTAAATTGACAAAATTAGTAAGTTCATGATTGAATTGATATCCATACAATAAGTTCGGGACTGATCAGATAATTTTCCTTGAGAAGAACACGCTATTCAATTAGTCATAATTGAATTTGCCCCCAATCAATCATGAAATTCGACTTGATTTTAAGAATTTGTTCGTGCATTTTTGCATTCACCCGATCATGTAAAAATATATAAATTAGTAAACAAAGGTTAGTGATGATTATCATTTTCCTCTTTTTTGATTCTAGCGTTTATTTTTTGTTCCTCTAGTTATCTCATTTGATTAGTTAATTATCTGATTTTTCTTCCCTAATACCTAACAATAGATTTTTGTCTCTTCTCTTTGTTAGTGTGTGTGTGTGCGCATGAAGGCACAATTAATCCTTGCTTTACAGAATGGAGGTGGATATCCTATTACACTAAGGGCAGATACGAGGAGATTACAATGTCTTTCACCTTTCAATATTCCATCACATACTCTCTACAATAATTTGATTTCTTATTTCGATCTTTGCTTTTTCAATTTTTAGTTGAAAATTACTTTGTATGAATACCTACAAAATCATATGTCAATTGTTATTTAGTTTCTTCTATCGTAATTAATTGTTATCTAATTTTACAACATAGTGAATTATGTGCTGAAAATACCAATGCATAGCACCAATATGTATACTGGGACATATTATGAAAATTGGGTAGAATAGCCTTATGTTGTCACGTCACATATCGAAATCCCATGAGTTCTATGAACGTGATTGATCCATGATCCACGTGTAGAGCTTGATTAAAAAAAAAATGTGAATTATGCCACTTCCTCTATGATTAATGTACCTTGAACAATCTTCCAACAATCTTTTTCATGTAATTTGTTAATTTGACTACAAGTTGGTACTTGGTATAGGCGACTATAATAGAAAAGCCAAAATCGCAATAGAGAATTTGAACTTATTTTCTCTAAAATTTATCAGTCCTTTAAGTGAAAAGAAAAATAAGAGTTTTCTATTTATTGTTGATTAAGAGGCATCCAAATTATAAAATGTTGTTTCAAGTTATCAACCAACCCAACCATGTTAATAACATAATTATGCATTTCTAGATTACTCAAAAATTTGATATATTTAGAGGCGCTTCTTCAATTAGGGTTTTAACATTCACTAAGTAATGCAATTTAAACTAAATATTTAATTTCTTTGTATTAAGCACATGTACTTCTGCATTTACATTATCATATTGGATTTATATCACAAACATGCATAATAAATCCTACAAAACAATTGTATAGATTTGTAAGTGGTATAAGGTAAACTTTCAAACTCGTGCAATGCTTGTTTTCAACAAGTAATATAGTAAGAAGCAGTAACAAATCTGCTAAAAAACGTTAAAAACAACAAAAGAGCAAAACCCTCTTCTGAGCCTCATAATCACGAGTGCAAACTTTTCATGGACTAAAGGCCAAAATTGGATGTAGCTTTTACCAAGAAAATGCTAACATGTTGATAATGGTCCAAGATATAGAGAAAAAGAATGACAATAATTTGAGGGATTACCACTAGAGAACATGGGGAGACACAAAAAGTACACATGATTGTTACCTTGTGTCCTAGTATTGTCATGGTTTCCACGTCCCATGGTCTGCTCCAATGCCAAGGCTTCACATATTCTGGACGGGCGATAGCTCTACCTAGATCTCTTAATTGATCATGCATTCTCAATCGATTCTCTTCATCAATTTTTATTAAAGAACGGTTAATCAGTACTCGCAATCCGGTTATTGGGAAAAATTTGAGATCCTCCCACAAGTAAGTAGCAATTCTTTTGTCAGTTCCAATGAAAAAACATGCAACGTCTAGAAATATATGTTTCTCCTTATATGTTAATGTATCGTAACTTATCTTCAATTTTCCTTGTACAATCTCATCAGGTGCATTCCTCAATTTCTGGAGCGTCTCTCTCCACACCATTTGATCTTTTACTCCATTGAGAAGTGAACCTATAACCATTAGGGCTAAGGGAAGCCCTCCTGTGGTGGCAACAATATCACTAGAAAGAGTTGCGAGATTTGTGGGAAGTTGTTCCTCTTCAAATGCATATCTACTAAATAGAAGGAAAGAATCTTTGCGGTTCATTTCTTTGAGTTCATACATTTTATATTCAAACTTCAAGAGGTTCTTATCTCGACATGTAATAATGATCCTACTTCCTGACTTGAAATTGCAATCTCCAATCAAATTATCAAGGTGGTCTCGACAATCTACATCATCAAGAAGAATAAGTACCTTCTTTTCACAACTTGATCGGATCATTGTAATCCCTGTCTTGGAATCACGCACTCCACTTTTAGGATTTTTTGTTATATCCGATATCATGAGAGATTGGACATACTCCATGCCCTTGCTTTTAATTGTTTCTCTAATATCCCGGAGAAAGCTGCTGCATTTAAATTTGTTAAAAAGCTTATTATAAATTATCGTAGCCAGAGTTGTCTTACCGATGCCACCCATCCCCCAAATCCCAATAATTCGAGTGTCTGGGCAAGCAATATCCACCAACTTCATGACCTCAGCCACACGATTCTCAATTCCAACCAGATTCATGGGAAGATGTGGTTGAAAATCATGTTGCTGTTTGTGCACTATTATTTCTACGAGTTTATTTACTAATTCCCCTTCACACCTGTCAAACAACACAATACATGAGAACTTATTTATGGCTCCACAAAACAAGGATCAAGGATGATAAATAGAAAAATCCTTTCGACAAGGATTTGTTAAAAGAAAGTAAATGAAGTACCCATCAGCAAATTTCTCTGATTCGAATACTCTAAGATCAAGTGCTCTTTTTAAAGCTGTCGGCCCTTGCTGCTTGACCTCCTCGTCAAAACGATGCTCATGCATTCGAAAGGCCTCTCCAAAGCTGCCCCCTAGGTGCCGCACATCATGGGGTTTTACCTTGTAAAGCACAGGCAAGACTAGTTGTCCTCTACTTTCCTTGCACTCCATAATATGAATGAGTTCGCGGAGGCACCATTCGCTAGCCGCATAATTTTCAGAGATGATTGGGATTGAAACCTTAGAGCACTTGATTGCATTGAGGAGATTTGCAGCAATATCCTTGCCAAAGGGGAGGTTCTCATCATCTCTGAACACAAAGTTTGGATGGAACACTAGGCCCACGTCTTTGAGTCTATGGTAGAGGTGATCGACGAAGCTTTTGCGAGTATCAGGGCCTCTAAAACTCAGGAATACGTGATAATTGTTTCCAATCACAGAGGTGGATGAAGCAGATGGCCAAGAATTCGCGCCGGACTCCAACGGCACATTGGTCTTCTCTAATGAGTCCGAAGGGGGAAGAAGAAAATTCGCTTCGCTCTTGCCCTCCCCTGACTGTAATTCAAACAATTCTTCAAGGAGGTCGGGTCTTGGTTGCTTCGACATGGTCGGAATCGAAGTTTCGGTGAATTCGGCTCGCTTGCGTTGTCTGGTCGAGGGAAGAAGAAGAGTCTGTTCGCTCTCACCCTCCTCCGACTGTAATTCAAACAATTCGTCAAGGAGGTCAGGTCTTGGTCGCTTTGACATGGTCGGAGCCGAAGCTTCAGTGAATTCAGCTCGTTGGCGTTGTCGGGTCATGGGAAGAAGAAGAGTCTCTTCGCTCTCCCCCTCCTCCGACTGTAATTCAAACAATTCTTCAAGGAGGTCGGGTCTTGGTCGCTTCAAAATGGTCGGAGTCGAAGTGTTGGTGAATTCAGCTCCCTTGCGTTGTCGGGTCGAGGGAAGAAGAGTCTCTTCGTTCCCGCACTCCTCCGACTGTAATTCGAACAATTCTTCGAGGAGGTCGGGTCTTGGTCGCTTCGACATGGTCGGAGTCGAAGCTTCGGTGAATTCAGCTTGCTTGCGCTGTCGCATCAAGGGACGATCTTCCGTTTCAGTTTACGATCTCTCTCTCTCCCTCTCTCTCTGAGACTCGACTGTTATGGATAGTTTTGAGCTGAAAAATGATTACTCAACTATCTCTGCGCCACACTTACAGCGTGGCTGGCGAAGAGGAAGAAGGGAAAGCAGGATGCAAGGCATGATTACTCCTCGACTATTATGCACAATTTAATCCGTCACAGTGCGTCGGTCGTTTCATAGAATTTCATATGTTCACACTGGGAATCTGGAGATGCCTCCAAATTGACTAAAAAACAACTGCTCACTTGTTGCCTTCTTGTGGTCGAAACTCCTCATCCTCGACGCAAGCTTCTCGGCCATATCCGATGGATGACATTCCATTCCCTGCCCCAAGCGCGCCTTTCCTTACCACTTCTTGGAGACCTCCTCTTACGCGTGCTTTTAGTCATGGCATTCTAGGCATTATCTGGTGGCAGTTCTATCTCAACGCCGAAAATAATTAAGACGAGCTGATTTTCTTGTCATTTTTTACCACAGCATTAATACCGTATCAAAAAGCAAATAAAAGAACTTAATAGCTATATTGGCGCTACAATCATCTTAACATTACAGTGGCCTATAGAGCCACGCTATGCACGGGAAAAGTCTTGTGAAATAGATTAGGGGAAATAATCATTAGAGAAGTGTGTTGATCATCATGAAAATAAGAGCTTTAGTAATTGTTCTAGAAAAAATTATTTCAATTAAAGTGGCAAATAAAAGTAATTTTTTTTTAAAGAAAGTTAAGATAGATATTATTTACGGAGAGTGCCACATGTGACCCGCCCATTGATATTGCTTTGGAGTACTACTTTTATATTCATCTAATAAGACATATTCATTGTACCTAATTTAGAAACGATACATGAAACATATTTGATTTTATAACCTTAAACTAAGCTATAAGAAGTTATGTTTTTTTTATGCTCAGGTACATCAACAATTTCCTTTTATTAACTCATGAACTTTAAGAAAGAATATAAACTATAAATTTAATTATGGAGCATTCATGTTGCGACTTCTTTTCTTTTTAACTTTTGCTATCATGTTCTTAGTGCTATTAGTTTTGCAATTTTTTTTTTTTTTTAAATTAGACAACTTATTATGAGGATAACAATTTAATTATAGGGTCTCATCTTCACTTGTTGATGGAAGGATCTCCAGTAAAGACAATCCATCTATAGAAATTTAATGTGTATTGAAAGTGCTTTACAGCATCACTTTTACATTTATCCAATAAGATATATATATATATATATATATATATATATATATTGTATCTATTTTAGATTTATTTATGAAACATTTTCATTATAATTTCTTCTGCTTCTTCTTATCCTTCTTCTTCTTCTCCTCCTCCTCCTCCTCTCCTCCTCCTCCTGCTTCTCCTTCTTCTCCTTCTCCTGCCTTCTTCTTCTTCTCCTGGTTCTGCCTCTTCTCCTTCTCCTCCTTCTCCTCCTCCTCCTCTTCCTTTTTCTCCTCCTCCTCCTCCTCCTCCTGTTTCTTCTCCTCCTACTGCTTCTTCTCCTTCTCCTCTTTCTTCTCCTTCTTCTGCTTCTCCTTCTCCCGCTGCTTCTCCTGCCTTCTTTTTCTCCTTCTTTCCTTCTGCTTCTTCTTCTGCTTCTCCTTCTCCTTCTCTTGCTTCTCCTTCTCCTGCTACTTCTCCTTCTCCTCCTCCTTCTTCTCCTCCTTCTTCTTCTTCTGCTTCTTCTCCCTCTTCTCCTTCTCCTACCACTTCTCCTTCTTCTCCTTCTCTTGCTTCTCCTTTTCCTACTACTTCTCCTTCTTCTCCTTCTCCTTGTCCTACCTTCTTCTCCTTCTTCTTCTTCTCCTTCTTCTGCTTCTTCTCCTCCTCCTTCTCCTCCTCCTTCTTCTTCTCACTAACTATGAACTTTAGTGAATGACAAAAGATATAAAATTTCTCATTCATCCCAATCACGCTTTCTTTTCGAGTCATCAAGGCATCATGACTAGGGGTGAGCATGGTTCCCGAGTAGAACTGGGAACCGAAGAACCAGATCGATGGGTCCAGTTTGGTTGCCGATTCTAAGGAGGGCGGTTCCAATACTCGGTTCCACTTTTTTTGGAACCGATGGTTCTCGATTCCAACCGGAACCAGTGGTTCCCGATTCCAACTAGAACCCGGAACCCAAAAACCCAAAACCTAATTTCGTGATGTTCTGTAACCTATCTTCTTCACTTTCCCTTCTTTCTATTTCCTTTGTAGTCTGCAACACTCCACTCCCAAATCATCGGCGACCCCACATTGCTAACCACCCTCAACATCCTCACTACTTGGCACCCTCGATGCTGCTATCATGACCCACAACGTTGCCATCGATGCCGCCGATACTCCGTTTGAAGACGCTGCCGACTCTTGCCATTGCGCGTACTACCTCCCAGCGACGAGCTGCTATCGGGTCGCCACTGCAATGCTGCTATTGTTCTGCCATTGGTAGTTCTCAACCTCGCCCACTTCTCCGATATGTCCTTGCTCCTCGATCTTCGTACCCCCCCCGCCATCGCGACGCTACTATTGTTCTGCCATCGGTAGTCCTCAACCTCGCTCACTTCTCCGATCTGTCCCTGCTCCTTGATCTTCATCAACCTCTCTCTCTCTCTCTCTCTCTCTCTCTCTCTCTCTCTCTCTCTCTGTGGACAATGACTAGTTAGTTCAATCGTAACTATTTTCCTATAAACAATTTGCTCCTTACAATTTTCTTCAAAGTTGGATGGCCAACTTCATTAACTGCATGCAAATTTGTCAATTTCAAATTATCAAGATGAAACAAATGGTGACCTTATGACTTGTGTACTCTTCTGCAGAAAAGTCATAACTGACTTTGAAACAGAAGATGAGCTAGTTACTTATGCATTCAAAAAGCTATATCTGACTTTCAAAAGAATATTATCAGGCTCATAAACTAGGCCTTTTACCCTAATCTTTAGAAAAATGTTGTATTAATCATTAATTTGGAACTTTGGGTTCCTAGATGGGGTTAGCAGAATTCATCTTGAAATGATTAATCTGTTGCCTTCATTAATACCATTTCATATACTTACTCTTAAAGTTCAGCTGAAAATGATGTTCTTGCCAAAAAATTTAGTCCATGGAGGATAAGAAGATCAGGCTCGTAGTCGTTTGCGACTCTCTCTTGTTCTAATTTCACTCTTCTCAAATTGCAGAAACTACTGGATTTCTCAAAAACTAGAACTTGGTTCATTCTGCTCTGTCCAAGTTTCTATGCACTCATGGCAGGGACACAAAGTGATTGAATTTTTCTCTTATATATGGTATTTTACTCGTGTCCTTTGAGACCTTAATTAGATTTGCTAGTGTTTATTCTGAAATATTCTAATAATTTGAGTCACTGACCCCTTAGTTACTTGGTGTCTTGCTGTTTTTGTCCTTGTAAGTAGGCATGGGGCTGAGAGAAATTAGACTGATGATTCTTAGCCATTGGCCAGTCGCTTTAGTCAGGTGATCGACCCTCCACTTTAGCTAGTCGCCAAAGAAGACAAAATAGGAGGGAGAAGGAAAAAAGAGAGAAAAATAAAATAAAATAAAATAAAATACTATTTGTTATTGCCGACCAGCATCTAGGTTAGCATTGATTGGCTAAATTTGGCCAAATGGATTGAATCGACATAATTGTAAAATTTTTAGAACTAAATTGACTAAAAAAAGGGTTTATGACTAAATTGGAAAAATAACAATAGAATTATGACTTTTTTTTTTTTTTTGTAATTTTTCCCCATTAGTTTGGATTATTCTATACTTACTTTGCAAATACAAATAACCTTATGAGGTGAGTTGGTATACACAAACAGTGCATGGTTATGAGCTATGCACCATAACCTTCTCATTTTTAGTCGAATACACAAAACCTGCTTGACGAAATGTTTCTGCATTGCAATCTTGAGATATTTCTTCTTATTATTCTATCTGAAAATGTAATGGTGTGTTTACGTGATGTTAACTAAGCTGTAAGTTAATCAAACATGATTTTTGGTATATTTCATAGCTACTAAAGATGTGATGTTGAGAACGTACCAGTGTGTTTGCATGATGTTAGCCGAGCCGTGAGTCATTAAACATGATTCTTAGGAATATTTCATATTTTTTGCTCATATAATTTTACTATAAAAAATGAAACCAAAAAAAATGAAAAAAAAAAAAAAAAGGGTTCTCAGGTAGATCTTGGAATTGGACTAGTAAAACATGGTAGGTTTTACATCCAGTTTTAGGGAAAACATGGTAGGTTTTAAATTCCAAAAACCAAGAGTTGGTTATAGAAGGTTAGGTTCTAAATTTCAGGTCTGAAACCTACCTATTTAGGAATCGGTCACCCTTAATTACTATAACCCATTTTGAAAAGTACCTAGTCATGCAATTGAAAAGTAATTACTATGATCGTAACTAATAATAGAGTGGCCAAGGAAACTAATCTCGACAAGATCAACGTTTATCTTCTCTAAATATTTTTTTTCTTTTTACATAATTGAAAAGCACAATAAAACAACGCTCTCTTGGACTTAAAGCACAAGAAAGTTTCATTTTGGATGATCTGAAACAAGCATGTCGGCTTACAAATGCGGACGAACTTCTCCTTCACATTGGTCAAATGCTGGGTGTTGGTGACGCGAAACAAGAAGTCAGGATAGTCGTCCTGATTGACACAGTTTGAAGGGTTGGCCGTGCCGATGGCCAGAATTGCTGCTGGAACTTTGCACTCACGGGACTCCTCCATCACTGAAATTCCAAGTAGAAAGATGCATGAGCACGAATAGGGATTACTGCTATATATGGATGCATGAACAAGGTGGGTAACAACTAATCAAATTCCTATTTAGATTAGATGGGTCCTTAATTCCCCATAGGATGGGGTTGCTAGGGCGGGTATATATGTTGCATGGGGCTGATGCATTAAGAACGCGTTTGGCGGCATGGCGCTGGAGCATTAAAGTCAGTCCAATCCCATCGTTTGGTCCAACTTGATGGTTGAACCTTATGAATAACGGACTGGGAAATTAGACGAGTTTCTATAATGATGTTTTAAGAAAGAAATGCTCCAGAATTTAAGAGAGGTTTCGGAAAGTATGGACAGCTGTTGAAACAAGGATTGCGACGAAGCAACCCTTGTCCCTTTTCAAATCATTTTGGCTTGGCTAAGGACTGCGACAATTGCTAGTGGCTTATACGGTCGTGTTCCACACATCAAGTAGGACATAGAAAGTCTAGAAGATTTTTATTAAGTCATATCTTGCAGGTAATAAGTCTAGACATTCCCTGATCAAATGCAGCCAAAGTCATGTTCAGTGCTGGACTTGAGAGCGGCAGTGACAAGCAATAGCCATCACAATGAGATGCAACGCCATACCTCTTGAGGTTAGTGTTTGGAACAATGTGGCGAATGTTTAGGCTTTATTTATTTCACGAAAAATGAATTTGTGTGAAAAACATTTTTTTTAAATTGATCGCTCGTATTGCTTACATAAATGAATGAACAAAAATTACTTTCATCGTCCATGAATATGTTTAAATATAGATTGTAGTCAACAATGAAAATATTTTAAATTGCATAATTATTGTAAGCGATATGTGAAACAATCAGAGAATTAGCTGCCATTTGCATGATAACAAGGGATGGATCTATGTGGTTAGTGTAAGATTCTACGAGACTACTATCCAACTACTCTAAAAGTTTGAACTATTAAATCATGAAATTGTTGGGGGTGCTTGGATAGACTTTTAATTTTTTTTTTTCACTCAATGTAATTTTTTTTGAAAAACCATATAAGATTTTTTTTTAAAATAAAAACCACCCGAAACTTTCAAAGTTGGACATTTTTATTTTGAAATTTGAGTACAATTTTTAATTTTGGAGGAAAAGCAAAAAACAAAAACTTTTACTTTTACTTAATCCTAAACAAATAAAATCTTAAATATTTGAGCACACTCTCTCATGCATGGACTATAATTTGATCCAAGCCCAATGGTCCCTTGTAATTTATTTTTTTGGTCGAAATGGTCCCTTGTAATTGACCGGGTGGAGATATGCTAATTCTACCATCATACCCATCTGCTCTTCCTTCCGCCAGATTTTGCCTTGAGCCCAGCCTAACTTCCGCCCTAAACCCATCAGCATTAACCACCGTCGCTGTCACACCTTTGACCACAGCAGCCGCTGGCCACGACGAGCGTCGCATCAACGACGAACCGCCATGTTAACGTCCATTGTTCTCAGGCATGACTCGAGAACTCCCTCTTTCTTGTCTGTCCATCTTCTCTATGGCTGGTCTACGAGACAGTGTTGGCATCAGGTTCATCGCCTATTGGAGAGCCTGAAAATGCCCACTTTGAGCGGCCGGATTGCTATTTATGAGCAATCACTCATCGATGACGATAAGCCTATAAGATGTGGAGCCTCCTCAACGTTGTTGATACCTTAATTTTGATGATCCACTTAGTCAATTATTGTATTAAAAATTAGGAGTTGATTCAAATCCCCTAACAAAAATATCACTTGTATTATTACATTTTGTGTTTTAAGTCATCACATGAGTTCCCGATGATGCTATCATGGACTGATGCACTTCATTAATTGTTTGCAATTTTATTTTTTTTATTTGGTAATAGCCAATGAGTCTGTTACCCATTTTTAGATCTCTACTTGTTGGTCAATTATTGAGATAACAATCATTTGATTACGTAATAACCCTCAACCCCTTACATTTGAGCCAATGAACTTTGTAAAATAATTTTTCAATCTTTATATCTAACATTATTCTAGCATGCCATCGTTTGTGAGCCAAATCTCCAACCCCTTTGCATAAACCCAAAAAAAAAAAAAAAAAAAAAACAACCAACTTATATCTGGGCCTGACATTAAAAAATTAAGCCATTTTTGTCTCTCAGGTGCGGTTACGAGACAATTTCAGTGGATTTGGCTGTGGTTCGTGAAAGATGGTCGATCTATATGAGACTTAAGAAACTCTTAGGCTTGTAGCGAGAGTAAGAGTTAGTTTTATGCTAACTCTTGCAAAGTACTTTTTTGCTAATTTTAGGCACATAAATATTTTGTAAGTTTTGAAATTGGATAACATGTTTAATTTTTGGTAAGAAATCAAGAAAGTATTTTTATGCTAAATCCTCGCAAAGCCCACAAAAATTTTGTTCTCATTGGATCCTGATGCATGCAAGGTTTGTTCTTATCTGTCCAATCAATTGCCACTAAGTGCTAAATGAATCCGAGGTAAAGTAACTCACGCGGTTGCGAGGGAATAAAGATTTAATAAATTATTAATTGTAATAAAATTATTACATAGTTCTTCTCCAAGTAAATCCCATCACCTCTCCTCTCAGTCCCAATCATTCAGGAGGGAGAAGACAAGACAAATGGTGATAATTTAGACTTCCAATCGAATCGTAAGAGAGGAATAAAAAATCGATCAACTCCAAGGCCTTCTAGCAACCCCTAAACTTAACTATCTCCTCCTAACATTGGGAAGCAAAGCAGGGAAACTGCACATCCAAAAGCTTCAATTCTTTAGTGACGAGATGATTTTCCTCACAAAGCCCACTGAACTTTTGTTCTCATCGGATCTCGATGCATGCAATGGTTGTTCTTGTCTGTTCGATTAGTTGCCAGTATGCGCTAAATGAATCCGAGGTATAGTAGCTCTCGCGGTTGCAAGGGAATGAAGATTTAATAAATTGTTAATTATAATAAAATTATTACACTATTCTTTATATAGTTCTTCTCCAAGTAAATCCCATCACCTCTCCTCTTAGTCCCAATCATTCGAGAGGGAGAAGACAAGACGAATGGCGAGAATTTAGACTTTGCATCGAATCGTAAGAGAGGAATAAAAAATCAATCAGTTCCAAGGCCTTCTAGCAACCCTCAAACTTAACTATCTCCCACTAACGTTGGGAAGCAAAGCACGGAAATTACAGATTCCAAAAGCTTCAATTCTTCAGTGATGAGATTATTTTCATTGAGTTTCATTTGGCTTTAGTTCTACCATGAGTTTGGAGAGGGGCGATCAATGGTATTTAGGTTGTGACAACTTTGCTTGTCTCGCATGAGTTCACATACAATATAATAAGAGTCATGCCTTTTTCACTCATCTTTCTAATTAGACACTCCGTTTTTATATGTTTTGACCATATTATCCCTTGTGATTCCCTTGAGCGTCTCACTTTTCCTTCTCTTATTTTCATGCTTTTGATATCTATTGACACTCGAATTTTTATTGACATTGTAAGTATCCATTTATTTGAAAAGAAAAAGGAAAAAAAGAGAAAAAAATATAAAATGAAACGAAAAAGCAAACAAATGAATAGACGGGGTGAATGAAAATGATAATAACTAAAAGAAAGAAAGAATTGGAGCGGGCCGGCATGTCCGGTCCACTTGTCTAAAACTTTCGGCTCAGCCCTTGACCCATCTCCCCGTTTCCCTGCCTCTCTTTTGGCCCATTTTTCTTTGTTTACTTGAGCACACAAGAGTGGAGGAGGGGGGCGTGCGAGCAAGCGTGAAGGACGTGGGCGAAAAAAGGGGAATCGTTCGGTTATGGTGAGGGCAGAAAACCGCATCATAGAGAGAATCGGTGGAGGCTTGAGTGGCTGTTTTTACGGAGAGAGAGATACCGAGAGGGAAGGGAGAGAGGCTCGGCGGTTTTGGCAAAGACCAGATCGCAGAGAGAGAGAATCTGAGAAAGGAGTTGCTCGCCGAGGAACATATTCGGCCGGAAGGGATGCTCGCCTGAAGAGGATCCTGTTCGCGTGATAAAAGGAGGAGAGAAGCCCGTCGGTTTACGGAGAGGGCGGCCGTTGAAGAGGCCAAGTTGCGGAGAGCCGGAAAGTGAGAGAACCAAGGGGGGTTTGCAGGGGGACTGCCCGAGCTCGAACCAGAAGGAAGGAAACAGAAAGGAGGGATAGGGCGCTAATTCTGGAGGCAAGAGGTCGAGCGTTCGGCCATTGAAGAAAAGAAACCAGAGAGAGCGTGGTCTAACGGAAGGGCATTCTCTGCTGAAAAGAGTGGTGTACTGGACGCTCCTTGAGGCAGAGAAGGTAGAGGGGGTGTGTCACTTTTTTTTGGAGGGGGATCGGAAGAAGAAAAGCCAGCGACGAGAGGTGCCTCGTAAAAAGCGTTGCCTTTTCATCTGCGTCGGTCATTGGAGGTGGCCGCCACCCCGGATCTCGCCACCGTTCGTTGCCTTTTCATCGTTCCGTTCTGCCCAGCGTCAAAAGCGTTGCGGAAACCAGACACGGTGCGCCAGAAGACGAGCCCAACCACTCACGGGGATAGCCGATCACATTTCGTCTTCGAATCCAGGTAATCTCATATTTGCTTTTCTTTGCCGATCTTAGGATATATGGCTTGATGATCAATGCGTGAGAAGGTTGTTCGAAGCTAGTATCGTTTTTGTGGCAAGTAATATTGATCTAAAGCTTGATATGTTACGTCGGATCGAATAGAGTATTGGGCTTGCTTCTGAATTTCATGTATAAATACACCTGCCTTCGTTGAAATGCCCGAACCAAGTTAGGGTGTAGTTCATTCTGTTTCTGGGTTCATTTTTCTTTGAGTCTTATGTTCCAATGCTGTGCGAGAGCTATGTCGGAGTGGAAATCACGTTTGCCAATCACTCGTGAAATGTATGAGTCTATTTCCGCATATTTCTTTTCTCTTCATGTCCTCCGGTTTTTGTTTATTAAGTTGCGGTTAAAAAAAAAAGGGCAGCGTTCCGGGCGGTATTCGGAGTGGTGTTGTTTCTGTGACGGCGGAAGATGGCGGCCAACGGCCGGAGAGATGGCGGCGGGGGGTGGTGTTGGTTTCTGGTTCGGGAAGAAGAAGAAGGGAGTTGCAGGCGTTCATCTTCGGTGAGCTGCGTAGGGGGTGAGGTTGAAGATGAAGGGAATAAGACAAAAGAGAAAATGAAAAGAATAAAAAAATTAAATAAAAAAGGTTGGGCCGGATACTGTTCATGGGCTAGGAGTGTGTGAGTTAGTGGAATTTCAATGAGAAGTGGGCTTAGAATAAAAAAGCGTTGGGCCGACAAGAAATGAAAATGGCCTGGAGGTTGGGTGATTGTTGTTCTAAAAAACTTAGTGGGCCTATTTATTTATTCTGAGTGGGCCTTATGACTGGCCCGATTTTAGTCCAACCCGGACCGATAGGGTCCGGGTCGGTTTGGTTGGGTCGGGTCTCTTGGCCCGGTCCGAATTTCTTTTACATTAATATTAACAAATAATAATAAATAAAATAAAATATTTTGAAAATTTTAAATCAGAAAATCTATTAAAATTAACAAAATTCTGAAATCACTAACAAATTTTAGAGAATTTAGGAAATCATAAAAAAATCTAGAGAAAATTAGAAAATTTGTTTTAAAAAATTTTCAAATAATTCTAAAAAGACACTTCAAAAAAATTTCAATTAGAAAACCTTTAGAGATTAAAACCTAAAATTGGACAAGTTTTTAAGGCTTTATGAGAGGATTCTTTGTTTTGTTTGTCTTTTTATTCTTAGGGACAATATTTGGATACTTGTGTGTTTTCTTTCATGATTATAATTAATTGCGTATTTCAATATTCGGATAGTTACTATCTTGTTTTAGAATGGTTAAGATGAATATTAGATTTCCTTTTGATAGGTTGGCATGGCGTTAGTTAGCATGTGATTAGGTAAGGTACAAAAACAGCATTAGCATCAAAAACCCGAGTTTAGAATCTCTGATTGTATAGATATTTAAAACATTCGCCTGTTACTAGGATTCTAGTCGATCGCAAAAGAGCTAGTGGTGACTCCTTAGTCAAAATTTGTATAGGCTTAAATTGATTAAAATCTTGAACGCTTGATGTCACGTGAGGTACAAGCTTGGAAGAACCTAAGTAAATGAAAAGCCGTCGGTCCGGAGTTGAGAATACCCTTAAATCTAACTCTCTCCTCGAGGGGTTAGGTTGTGATAATAGTGGCATCTTAAGTTGAGATTTTGCAAGATTTGGTAAACGATTTTATTAAATGTGGTACATATACATGAGTAGTAAAATGTTTTATCAAATCGAAAGGAAAATACTAAACAAATAAACCCAAGTGATATTTTTCCAAGAACTTGATCACCTATTGTGGCATGTGAGATTTTGCAAGATTTGCTAAACAACTTTATTCGAGTATCCCTACTATTCTATCGGTATCGCTAATAGTAGGGGCATGCAAAATATTTATGTAAATAGATCATAAAATTTTTTCATTGAAATCATAATCATGAAATAAAAGATTTGTCTACTGAGTCTTAGCACAAACCCAAAAAAAGAAAAAAAGAACTTAGAGTTAGTTGGCAACATAGAAACTGCTATTACAAATGCCCACAAACTTCTTTTTGACATGAGTCAAGTGGTCGGAATTATTGACCTAAAAGAGAAAATCAAGATAATCATTCTGGCAGATGTAGTTTCGGCGGATGTAGCGGATTAGAATGGCTAAGATTGCCGTTGGTGCTTCTACCATCGACTTGTCCTTGCATTGGTAACCAAAGATGCCATCATAGTCTCTGTTTGTACGTGACTAGAGTGAAGAATTAGTTTAGAGGGAAACAAGTGCTTTGTTTGTAGACTGTGAAAGTAGCTTAAAACATCTAAATAGGCCTATGTACTATTTATCAATATATCTAATTATGCACAAATTCCTCATTTTCTCTCTTCCACACTTTTACATTTAACTTGACACTAGAGCCTTCTGGCTTTGGGCAACCCTAGTGCACTAGGCCGACTTGGCATTTGGACACCTAAATAAATCCATTCCCATTTACAATGTTTAGCCAAAGGCCTTATTAACATCTGACCAACGGCTAAGGCCAAAGGTCTCATTTGCATTTGACCAAGCGCGACGTAAGTGATGTGTTGTGAAATCGGGTTTTTCCTTTTCATGTAGGTAGCTTTCGCTCAACAATGCCTGGCTTATTCAGCTTGCTATAGCCATACTAGCCCTACTAGTCATATTGGCTATATTTGTTCAGTTACTATTTTGATAGCAAAACTGATTGCAAATGATGCATGTTGTCGGCCTCTAATTCTCGAATTATCATTTCTCGTTTTGAGAATTGAACACTATCATTAGACTCGTTGCCATCAAACACATTGAAATTTCATCATCAATGGAAGCCTAAAGCCATAACACATGCTACGCACCGCTTTACTTCAAATCTGCTGAGCTCATTTTTTTTTTGGTAACTCAAATCATGCAAGAAGTGCACGAGGGAGTATGTGGCCCCCCTGCTAAGCTCATTTTTAATCACAAATTTTGTGACATTGTTCAGATTATTTTTCATACTCATTGCGTTTGAGAGGATTTTAGGATATTTACTTGATTTTGCATATCTATTAGAATTATGCATATTTCTTTGATAGTGGATATCTTGATTGATTATATTCGTTTTTATGTTTATCTTATTACCTTAACAGTCATCTAGTAAAGCTTATGGATAAACTCATGTACTCTTTATCTACAAAGATTGAAATATACTCAAATTCCCCATTTTCTTTCCATCATATTTATACATTTAACTAATTTGGTCATCTATATAGTTATTTGGCAAATGATCTTACTAATGAGATGAGATTGAAAAACAGTAGGAGCATATTGAAGTAGCTAGCAAGTCACTTGGAGGGAGGAAGGAGGGGATGAACAGGTGATTTTATATAATTTTGATAAATTAAAAGCAAAATAGAAAAATTCAATATCCGAGTTTGAATTTAGAGTGGAAAGTTTAGATTCTAGACGAAAATTCAAAAGCGGGTTTGCTCTGAGAACAAACTTCGGAAGCAATATGGCTAGTGTGCAATAGACTATAAAAATAAATAGTAAAAGGCTAGGGATAAGAGAATTTGCATATAAGACTTATAATTGTTCGACTTAAATTAAACTTACATCTACTCTTCCACACTAATAGCCTATCGGCTAGATTCCACTAAATGATTAACAAAAGATTACAATAATGAATGATTAACTCAATGTATGATAGGTCATACTATCTCCACTCGATTGCTTTTTTTGTACTTCTCTCAATATCAAAAAATTATAGTCCACGAAAGACAAGAGTATGGTTGAAATACATTCAGATTTTGGAATTCTAGACCTTGGACCTTGTCTTTTACTTACTCCTCAGCATCTTGTACATCACTAGGAAAAGTAAACGATTAGATGATCACCTACAATTTTTATACACTTGCAAAAAGTTAAAAATTGAGCTATTAGGTGATCGACTATATATATATCATATTTGTCATGAAAATCTAAACCCATATAAGTTAAATTGAAAACTCATTTACATCTTACCCACTCCATCAAAGACTATTGGTCCTCAGGCTAATCAGCATCCGATGCTTTTCTTTGAATGAGTAGCTCCGCTAAGACCATGTTGAATGAGTAGACATCAGCTTTTCCCATTAGCTTGCCACTCGAGTAATACTAAGGATTCATGTACCTGTATTTAACAAACCATCAGTGGTACTAGACAAAAACCATCAGTGGTACGACAAATCAAAAATGAACTTACCATAAAGTCTCCATTATGCGCGTGTATACATGTGTATCTATACCCAAAGTGAACTTGATGAGTCCAAAGTCTGTGACCTGAAATCAAAATGTTAGCTTTCATAACACTAAATTGAATTCAATAAACAACCAATTGATATTATCACGGTATCATACCTTAGTGTCAAAATCGGAGTCCAAAATAATATTGGAGGACTTGATGTCGCGATGGATAACTTTAGGATTGTCTGTCGCGATGGATAACACTAGGATTGTCGAAAGGTCAGATCAACAAAATTGAAACCCAAAACTTATTATAATAATGATAAGTTTTTTTTTTTTTTTTTGGAAAAAAATACTCACACTCTTCATGTAAGTAAGCCAAGCCTCATGCGGAACCTAAAGCCACCTTCATCTTCTTAGGCCAAGGCATGATTGGGCAATTAGTACTTACAATGACATTTGAGGCAGTTATAATCAATCGGATTTTGAGCTATGAAATAACTAAGCATACATGATAGATTTGGCTGTGCAAATGAGTGTCTAGTGTGCTGTTTGAGACAAACTCATATACTAGAATTCTGAGAGTGTCAGAAACGCAGTATCCAACCAAAGAGATGAGGTGACGATGGTGGATACAGCTGATGATATTAACCTCCACTCGAAACTCCCTCTCCCCTTGCCGACTTTCAACTTTTAGTTGCTTGATGGCAACTAATTCCCTGCTCGAGAGTACTCCATCATGAACGAGGCTGAAACCACCTTCTCCTAGTAGATTGGAATTAGAGAAATTATCCGTTGCCATTTTCAACTCTTTGTATGTAAATGTCTTATGTGGAACACCAAAGGCTATGTCTAGAGATAGAAAAGGTCAGACATTGGGACCCTATTCTACTAGCTTAATAATAATGACGAAGCATAGTTGGAAGAATTGATATTACATATGTTGGTATTATTAACATGTTACTATTGTATGTACAGCAAATTCTGATTGAGGAATCAACATTAATTTTCCTTAAGCTTGTCCTTTTCATTGTATGTGATTTTAATCCTCAATCAGAATTTGCTCTACAATTGTATCACAATAGTTACATGTTCATAATACCAAGATGTCTAACATCAATTCTTCTAACTATGCTTTCATTATCATTAAGTTGGTAGAATGGGGTTCCAACGTCTAACCTCTTCCATAGCCTTAGGTGTTTTGCATAAGTCCTTTACATACGAGGAGCTGAAAATGACAACGAATGATTTTTTTGAATTTGGTCTACTCAATGAAGGCGATTTTGGGCTCATTCATAAGAGAGTACTCTCGAGCGAGGAATTAGTTGCCATCAAGCAACTAAAAGCTAAAAGTCGGCAAGGAAGAGGGTGTTTTGAGTAGAAGTCAATATCATCAACCATATCTACCACTCTCGCCTCATTTAATTGGTTGGATATTGCGATTCTAACACTCTCGGAATCATAGTTTATGAATTCATCCCAAACAACACGCTGGACTCTTATTTGCACTGTTAGTATCCATCATGTATGCTTAGTTATTTCAAAACTCAAAATCCGATTGATTATAATTACCCCAAATGTTATTGCAAGTATTGATCCCCTTATCATGCCTTGGCCTAAGAGGATAAAGGTGGCTTAAGGTTCCGCACAAGGTTTGGCTTATTTACATGAAGAGTGAGTTTTTTTTTCAAAAAAAAAAAAAACTTATCATTAATTATAATAATTTTCGGGTTTCATTTTATTGATTTGACCTTTTAGGTAATCTCAAAGTTATTCATCGTGACAGCAAGTCCTCCAATATTCTTTTGGACTCTGATTTTGATGCTAGGTGCGATGACATGATAATGTCAATAAGTTTTTATTGATTCAAGTTATTGTTATGAAGGCTAACATTTTGATTTTAGGTTGCAAACTTTGGACTCACCAAGTTCACTTTGGGTATAGATACGCATGTATCCACGCACATAATGGAGACTTTGTGGTAAGTTCATTTTTGATTTGTCGTACCACTGATGGTTTTTGTCTAGTACCACTGATGGTTTGTCAAATGTAGGTACATGAATCCTTGGTATTACTTGAGTGGCAAGCTAATGGGAAAAAGTTTATGTCTACTCATTCAACGTGGTCTTGGTGGGGTTGCTCATGCAAAGAAAAGCATAGGATGCTGATCAACCCGAGGACCAACAATCTTTGGTGGAGTGGGTAAGATGTAAATGAGTTTTAATTTAACTTATTTGAGTTTAGATTTTCAATGACAATATGAGAAAAAGAATTCACAGTCTCTAAGCCTCTTCCATGCTTTCATGTTACGTTAGGGCAAGTGCTATGAAACCCCTGAAGTTTGTAATGTTCGGGTTAACTCCTTTATTAATCAAGAAGAATAAGGTCTACATAGGGGTAACACCAAAATGTTCTAACTTGGGTCAAGTTTGAACTAGATAAACCCATGTTGTATACTTTCTTGAGATTAACTTTGCTATCGATGTTTTTGAATATTATAGTGTTCACGAATATTATTTGATGCTCTCAAAAGTGAAGCTCATTCCTTATTAAATCTCTGTTGCCACATCTATAATAATTTTTAAATGAATATCTTTTAGCTTTCGAATATTTTATAACATATACATTTCATAGAACTACCTTTTAGGTTGATTAGCTCATCGAATGTGATTAGTACAGAGGCTTGGTTATATGAAAGGACCTTAGTTTGTCTATCTGCAATAGCCAAATTTAAAATTTCTTTGCCATATTCATTTCTTAAGTTGATGAACTAATTATCGCACATGATATCTATCAAACGCTTTAAAGCTTCCAGTCTATTGTGTTTCACACATATATGAAATATGGGATGCATTAGTTTTGCTCAAACCAAGAGTTTCAACACATCAACATGCCCTTTCATGGCCATGACATGAAGAGGGTTTCTTGGTAGAAACATATTTCGAGGCCTACTCTTAATAAGCTTATCATTATGTTAAGGTACCATTTTGTTATCGAAAGACAAAGAATAGTCAAACTCTAAGAATTTTGCTTTCTTGCTAGGTTAGCCTTTTGAGTTAGGACCTCTTTCATGAATTTCAAGTGTCTAAGCATGGTTGTGATGTGCAAAGGAGTCTCAATGTAATTCCTAGTCATAATTCTATCAAGAAGTGACTTTTCTTTTGAGAGCAACTCAAGCAAAGAAAACACACTTCTTGCCATGGTAACTTCGTAGAGCCTGAACTCTATGTTTAGCTCTCTAAACGTGAGGTTTGGAAAACCTACTCCTTCATGAAGTTTGGAATATTCACTCCATGTTTGGGAGTATTCCAAAGCTCCAATTTTGAAGAGTTAGAGTCTAAGCTCAATAATTCAGTTGAGAAATGAAATTAAGTTGCTAAGAAAAGATAAGCTGCTTCTCAATAGAATCATGATTGGGATTCACACAATAAGACTCCTTTGCATATCGCAGCCATGCTCGGACACTTGGAATTTGTAGAAATTAATATAGGAGAAGAAAAGAGAGCAATGTAGAAATTGATGAAGAAGGAACAAGGAGAACGTGTAAAACAGAAAGGAGGAGAATGTGAAAATTGATTAGGGTTTTCCACGTCTCACACTTTTATTATTAAATAATACTTAATGACCATAATAACCCTATCAGCATTAATGACCATAATAACCCTCACACTGTAACACTCCCCCTCAAGCTGGAGCATAGATATCAAGCATGCCTAGCTTGTTACAAATATACTCAACTCTATTACTCCCTAATAACTTGGTGAAAATATCAGCTAGTTGCTCACTAGTCCTAACATAACTAGTAGAAATAACTAAAGCCCGAAACTTCTCATGGATAAAGTGGCAATCAACTTCAATATGCTTGGTACGCTAATGGAATACTGAATTTGAAGCAATATGGATTGCTGCCTGATTATCACACCACAACTTCATTGACGCATGATCTTCAAATCCAAGTTCAACTTATAGCGACGTATCCAAATTAATTCACAAGTAGCTTGAGCCATAGCTCGTATTCGATTCCGTATTGGATCTAGCCACAACACTTTGCTTCTTACTCTTCCAAGATACTGGGTTTCCCCCCACAAAAGTGCAGTAACCCGATGTAGATCTTCTATCTGTAGGAGATCCAGCCCAATCGGCATCCGAAAATACTTCCACTCCTCTATGACCATGATCACCAAAGAAAAGACCACGCCTGGAGTCTTCTTCAAGTATCTCAAAATTCTTACTACATCATCCCAATGAGAGGTATGAGGAGAAGACATAAATTGACTCACAACACTCACAGAAAAGGAAATATTGGGTCAAGTGACAGTCAAATAATTCAATTTTCCAACAAGCCTTCGATACCATTCTGGATCATTCAATAGTTCACTTTCCTCTGCCATTAATTTTGAGCCAACTTCCATGGGTGTATCTAGAGGTTTTGCTCCTAACATACCTATCTCTCTAAGCAAATCCAAAATATACTTGTGTTGTGAGATATGGATACCTTTATTTGCCTATGCCACTTTGATACCCAAAAAATATCTAAGTCGTCCCAAATCCTTTGTTTGAAATTGTTGTTGCAAATGCAATTTCAATTCATCAATCCATGTAGAATCATCTCCAGTTATAACAATATCATCAACATAAACTACAAGAAATATCCAACCAGCCCCTTAAACACGATAAAACATAGAATGATTCCACTACATCTAAACAATCCAAACTGGAGCACCACTTCTGTAAACTTCCCAAACCAGGCTCTAGGAGATTGCTTCAAACCATATATAGATTTCTTCAAATGAAAAATATGACCAGACTCTCCCTAAGCAACAAACCCAGGTGGTTGCTCCATATACACTTCTTCATTTAAATCACCATGAAGAAAGACATTTTTCACATCAAGCTAAAAAAGAGGCCAACAAGGAGAAGCAGCCAATAAAAGTAAAAGACGAACATAGGTCATCTTAGCCACTGGAGAGAAAGTATCACCATAATCAACCCCATAAATTTGTGCATAACCTTTAGCAACCAATCTGGCCTTGAGACGAGCAAGAGAGTCATAGGGATTAACCTTAAAAGTGAACACCCATTTACATCCAATGGTAGTTTTTCCTTTAGGTAGAAGAACAAAAAGATCCCAAGTCTTGTTTTGGTCAAGTGCCATTAGTTTCTCCTCCACAGCTGTCCTCCGACCTTGACTAGATAATGCTTTAGCAATAGCTTTTTAGGAGTAGGATGTTTATCAATAGTGTCTAGACTAGCTCAAAAAGAAGCAAGACAAACCAGAATAGGTGACAAATTGTGCAATAGTGTTGGTTACAACTGTGAACCCCTTTGCGGTGAGCAATAGGGATATGAAGATCATTATGTGATAGACTTATCTCAGACTTAGAAGATGGAAAAGACGAAATAGGCAAAGGTACATCTGCAGATGGCTCCACATGCTGATGATGATGTCTACTGTATAAATACTGAACTGGTGGAGGGATTGGAGCAGAATTCAAAGTGGGTTTCATAATGACATATGTAAAGGAATCATCATCCACTGTAAAAGGCTCCATTGGTTCATCAGAATAAGTAGTCGACTCAAAAAAGGAAACATCTGCAGTGGTGAAATACTTATGCAACGGAGAACAATAACAACGATATCCCTTTTGTGTACGAGAATACCCCGCAAAATACATTTAAGAGATCGAGGGTCTAGTTTGGAATGTCCTAGATGATGGTCACGAATATAGCAGACACAACCAAATATACGATGTGGTAAATGAAATAAGGGTTTGAAGGAAAAAGAAGAGAGTGTGGTGTCGCACCCTTAAGAAGAGAGGACGACATGCAATTGATAAGATAGCATGCGGTCATGATAGCATTAGCCCAAAAAGATTTGTCTACTTTCATTTCAAACATCAATGATCGAGCAACTTCTAGTAAGTGGCAGTTCTTCCGTTCGGTGACACCATTTTGCTGTGGTGTATCCGAATAAGAAGATTGATGAAGGATGCCCCGTTGGGCCATGAATTTAGAAAAATGATTAGAAAAATATTCTTTAGCATTATCACTTTGGAGAATACGAACAGAAGCTGAAAATTGAGTATGTACTCGTTAACAAATGCACAAAATATAGAAAATAACTCAAAACGACTTTTCATTAGATATAGCCAAGTGGCTCTTGAATAGTCATCAACAAAAGTAACAAAGTACTTGAAACCCAACTTAGAAAGAGTAGGACAATGACCCCATATATCATAATGAACTAACACAAACGGCCGAGAGGCCCGTTTATTGACTCTTGGACGATAACTAATATTGTGCAATTTCCCAAAATGACATAACTCACACTCAAGACTAGATAAAGACTGAAACTGGGGATCTAATTTCTTTAAACTTTCCAAGGATGGGGTGGCCCAAACGACAATGGATCTGATGTGGGGAAGCTGCGGAACAAACAACACTTGTAGCATCATCCAGCAAGTATAGCCCTCCTAACACATGTCATTTACTAATCGTCTTCCTCGTCTTCAAGTCCTAAAAAACACATAAATCGAGATAGAAAGTTACGGAATAATTATGTGCTTTAGTAAGCTGACTAACAGACATAAGGTTGAACGGAAACTAGGGAGGTACATGACTGAAGATAAAGATATAAAGGATGTTAGGGGAACTGTGCCTATCCCCTTTACTATGGATAGAGAATCATCAGCTAATGTAACATTAGACATAGACTCATGAAAATCAAAAAAGATACCTGAGACTCCAGTCATATGATCGGTAGCCTGAGTCAATGACTCAGGGGCGAGAGGCAGAAGAAAGACATGCTTTTGCATTACCTGTCTGAACAAAAGTAGCTGTGGAGGAGGACTGTGAAATTGGCTGGGATATCTGGAGTTGATTATATCTAGAAAATTCCTCTTTCGACATTCTAATCAACTTTCCTCCCGTAGCGAATTGTGAAGAGGTACTAGATTCTATTGCATTAGCTACATTAGTTATAGCCTATTGAGAGGGCCTTCCATGAAGCTTATAATAGAATCTCTGAATATATCCTAGTAAACAACAGTAATGACAAGTTTGAACAAAACCGGTATTACCCCTTATGTCACTATAAGTGTTGCTAGTAAAGGGTGGTTGACCTTTACCAAAACTACGGCTGACACTACCACTTTGACCACCACCACAACCTCGACTACCACCATGATTTCTTTGGGCTGTTAAGGCTGAGTTCTCACCTATAGAAAATGCATCATTAGGTGGTTCACGTGAGACCCTTAAAACACGAGCAAATGTCTCGGTGAGTGAACTCACCCTATTTCCTCCAAGTATTTGGAATGAACAGCATCATATTCTTGCCCTAATCCTCCCAAAAAACCCATAACAGCCAATTGCTCCTATTGCTCCTGCATTTCATTAACATTAGAAGTAATGGGTAGTAGAGAATCAAGCTCATCATACATCCGTTTGAAATCAACAAAATATTGAGTAAGTGGCCGACCCTTTCTATCAGCCTTATAAAATCCCTAGGACACTTCATATATCCTTGAAAGATTATCTTGTCCAGAATAAAGGACATTCAAGTAGTCCCACAAATCCTTCATAGTTTTAATATGTGTAACCAAAACCGCAATATGAGATTCCATGGAATTCAACAGTTGACCAAGAATTCTAGCATCCACAGTATCCCAATTTGTATCGGAGGCTGATCTATCACTGGTTAGATGATTTTGTTGCTCTCTTCCAATCAACACTAATGATACGATTTTCTTCCATTGTTGGAAATTGGTGATACATTCTAGCTTCTTCTCTGTCAAACAACTAAAGGATGTATACACAACCTCAGCTACTACACCTCTATTCTCCACCATAATTCAATGTGTACCAATATAACGAAAGAACTTTCAGCACAATAATCAAATTTAAATCCCTCCAACTAATTCAATTCAACAAACTACTGCGATTTGTTTCAAACATTCCAAATCTCCATAATACTTCAATCAACTCATCCTATTTCATCAAGACAAATTCCCAAAAACATAAATTATGCCCAACCAGAAACCACCTCATCCAACATCAATTTCATGGTGAACAAGATCAGCATCTCCATCAAGCAAGTTGCTGCAATTTTTCTTTTTTTTGTAAAACTGAGAACAACGAACACACGAGCGAACCTTAGAGGACCACACCAATCAGATTAGATTGCACGGAGGAATGCGAGCTCAACCAGCGTTAGATCTTGAATGGATGGACAAGATAGTGCGACGCCTGATGACATCGGATCTAAGCCAACGAGGCTAGATCTTAGCCGACTATGCTTGTCGACATCAAATCTAGACTCAAGAGGGCTGGCCAACACCGGCTTGGGTTGAGTGATGCTTGTTGATGTGGCTCTGATACCATGTAGAAATTAATATAGGAGAAGAAAAGAGAGCGATGTAGAAATTGATAAAGAAGGAACAAGGAGAACATGTAAAACAGAAAGGAGGAGAATGTGAAAACTGATTAAGATTTTCCACGTCTCACACGTTTATTATTAAATAATGCTTAAAAACCATAATAACCCTATCAGCGTTAATGACCATAATAACCCTCACATTGTAACAGAATTCGTGAAAAATGTCATAACTCGGAAGACTGAACTAATAAGAGAGTAAGATTCCTAGATATTGATACATCATCATCTCGTGACAAAAAAAAAGTTGGCCAAATGCAAAATTGTGTTGCCATCTTTGTTTCTCAAGTTGATGAACTGATCGTTGCGCGAGTTATTTATCAAATGCTTCATAGCTTCCAATCTATAATGCTTCACACCTAAATGAAATACAAGATGCATCAAGTTTTGCTCAAACCATGAGTTCAAATACATCCATATGCCTTTTCATGACCGCGACATGAAGTGGGTTTCTTTTGTATTTATCATGGTAAAAAAATATTTAAAGGCCTCCTCTTAATCAACTTGCCACAATGTTAAGGTACCATTTTGCTACCACAACACGAAGAGTAATCGAATTGCGAGAATTTTACTTTCTTGCCTAGTTAGCCTGTCGAGCTAGGACTCCCTACATGACTTCCAAGTGCTTGAGCATGATTGTGATGTGCAGAGGAGTCCCAATGTGATTCCCGATCATGATTCTGTTGAGGAGTGACTTGTCTTTTGTGAGCAATTTAAGCAAAGAAGGCACATTTCCTTCCTTGGCAACTTTGTAGAGCTTAGAATCCATGTTATGGCTCTTTGAAATGGGAGGTTTGGAATACTCACTCCATGTTTAGGAGTATTCTAAAACTCCCATTTTATAGAGTCAAACGTGTATTTTGAGCTATATAATGCGGCGGAGAAAAGAAATATGCCATCTTTGCTTGAGTTGGTCAGAAAAGAGGTCCTTAATAGAATCATGACTAGGAATCACAAACTAAGACTACTCTGCACATTGCAGCCATACTCAGACACTTCAAATTCATGAAAGAGGTCTTAGCTCAAAAGGCTAATTAGGCAAGAAAATAAATTTCTCAAAGTTCGATTACTCTTGGTGTTGTGGTAACATTGTGGCAAGTTGATTAAGAGTAAGCCTTGAAATATGTTTCTTCATGATAAATATGAAAGAAATCTTCTTCATGCCGTGGCCATCAAATGGCATGTGGATGTGTTTGAACTCATTGTTTGAGCAAAACCTAATGCATTCCCTATTTCATTTATGTGTGAAACACAATAGATTGGAAACTTTGAAGCATTTGATAGATATCTTGTGCAACAATCAATTCATCAAATTGAGAAACAGAGATGGCAACACAATTTTACATTTGGCCGACTTTTAACAAGCATGCCATTGTGTTAAAGTACCATTTTATTGCCACAAGATGATGAGGCATCAATATCTAAGAATCTTGCTCTATTACCAGCTCAGTCTTTCGAGGTAAGACCTTTTTCACGAATTTTAAGTGTTCAAGCATGGCTGCGATGTGCAAAAGAGTCTTAGTGTGTGATTTGCAATCATGATTCTATTGAGAAACAACTTATCTTTTCTGAGCAACTCAAGCAAAGAAGACGCATTTCCTTTCTTGGTTGCATTATAGAGCTTAGACTCTATGATTGACTCTCTAAAATGGGAGTTTTGGAATACTCTTGAATATGGAGTGAGTATTCCAAACTTGACAGAGGAGTGGGTATTCCAAACCTCACATTTTATAGAGCTAAACATAAAATTTAAGCTTTACAAAGCTACAGTGGCAGGAAACATGTTTTCTTTGCTTGAGTTGCTCACAAAAAATAAGCCGCTTCTCGACAAAATCATGATCAGGAATTACATTGAGACTTCTTTGTACATTGCAAACATGCTCAGACACTTAGAATTCATGAAAGAGGTCTTAACTCAAAAGGCTGATCTGGCATGGAAGCAAAGTTCTTAGAGTTTGACTACCTTTTGTCTCACAATAGCAAAATGGTACCTGAACATTGTGATAAGCTTGTTAAAAGTAGGCCTCGAAATGTGTTTCTACCAATAACACTCTTCATGTCATGGCCATGTAAGGGTATGTCGATGTGTTGGAACTCCTGGTTTGAGTAAGACCTGATGCATCCTATATTTCATGCGTGAAACACAATGAATTGGAAGCTTTGAAGTGTTTAATAGATATCTTGTGTGATAATTAGTTCATTAACTTAAGAAATGAATATGGGCATTTGGCTACTGTAGATAGACAAACTAAGGTCTTTTCATACAACCAAGCATATGTACTAGTCACATTCAATGAGCTAATCAACCAAAAAGGTAGTTTTAGGAAACGTATATGTTATAAAATATTCATTAGCTAAAAGATATTCATTTAAAAATTATTACAAATGTGGCAAAAGAGATGTAATAGGGAATGAGCTTCACTTTTGAGAGCATCAAATAATATTCACGAATACTATAATATTGAAAAACATCGATAGCAAAATTAATCTCGAGAAAGTATACAACATGGGTTTATCTAGTTCAAACTTGACTTGAGTTGGGACATTTTGGTGTTACTCCTCTGCAGACCTTATTCTTCTTGATTAATAAAGGAGTTAACCCGAACATTTCAAACTCTAGGGGTTTCATAGCACTTGCCCTAACGTAACGTGAAAGCATGGAAGAGCCTTAGAGACTGCAAATTATTTTTCTCAAATTTCAGGGAATCGTGACTTATCTAGACGAACAGTCTATGCAAATAACATGATCACTACCTTCCATACACCCATAGGAGAGGAAAACAAAAGGAAAGAAAGAGAAAGTTGCAAAAGAGTATGAATAAGATGTTAATGGTGGTGGCAATATTATTTGCTATCGTAGAATTCCAAGCAATTATGACCTCGCTTGGTGGAATTTGGCAAGGTGATATTGATGACAATAAAAATCATCAAGCAGATTTTGTGGGCGAGTCCGTAATGGCAAATAGGAACCACATGAGTATCAATATTTCAAAGCATGTAAGACAATAAGTTTCATCGCATTGATTAGTATCATTATGCATCTCAGAAATTCAAAGTCCCAAGACTTTGGCCAAGATGAAAATTGAAATTTAAAAATAATTATAGAAAGGAATTTCAAAAAAAAAAAAAAAGGGAAAAAGGGGATTAAATTCGAATGGGCCTTGGACCCATTGGCCTAAAGCTTGGTGGGCCAAGCTAGTCGCCCATTAGAGCCCAAAGGAGGTTGTCGACCAGCCCAAGGAGGAGTGGCCGGATGGCCCAAGCCCAAGTCCAACTACAAGACCCATCTTGCATGGATCAAGACAAGTGGCAAGGAGAAGGCCATGCATTGGCCATTGGTTGAGGCAAATCAATGATGAGCTTTAGGGGAAATAAAAGGGGAGAAGAGAGAGAAGGTGGCCGGTTTTGCTTGATTCGGCCGAGAGAGAGAGAGAGAGAGAGAGAGAAATCGCAAGAGAGAGGGAGAGACCGAGAGGGAGAGGAGGCGGAGCCGAGGAGGAGCCGCCGTGTCCCGCCGTCCATTCGCCGTGTCCGTCCGCCGTACGCCATCGACCATTCATCCTAGAGGCAAGTGGAGTCCTCTAACTTCTCTTGCATGTGTGTATATGGTTTGCATGTTCGATTTTAGGTGTTATTTGTGAGAAAAACCGAGGTAAGGGTTGGTTGTTTTCAAACCGTGTGACTGTTCTTGCTCGGTTGTAGGAGTCAGTAACTTGTTTAAGCTTGCATGTGTGTTTGGAGTCCGATTTTGGCTTTGATGTCTTCATGGAAGTTGTATCTAACGTCTTGCACTATAACATACTGAAATTTCGTGGAAAATGATGGAGATATGAGGGGTTAAAGTTCTATTTTACGGAGACCCCAGATCTGTGAAGTTTTCACTGACTTCTTGTTGGATTCTTGTTTGCATGTTGATTTTTGTTGAAGATTTGACTTCGATGTCTTCATGAAAGTTGTAGGGAACATCTTAAACTACAACATACTCAAATTTGAAGCAAAAAGAACAAATATAGCTTGGTAAATTGGCTAGATCTTGGAGACGATGATTCTGGTGATGTATTCCGAGACACCCGAGACTTCATGGACTTAAATGGTGACCATAATTTGGTTATTTGACCTAGATCTCTTCATGAAACTTGTAAAGTACACCTTGGTACATAACATACTCAAATTTCAGAGGAAACGAAAGAGAATAGATGGGTGAAATCTTAATATTTTGGAGATGTGTATTCTGGACGATGCGGTAGTGGTTCCAGAAGCTTCGTGAGGCCGTGTAAAATAATCAAAAAATAATTTGGCTTATAGTTCTTCATGAAAGTTGTACTAAAATGTCTTGGCTATCATCCTGTAAAATTTCGTAATTTTTGGAGGTCGTATGAATATTTTAATCGAACTTAATTGGAAACTGTGCATTCTGGTCATTATCCGAATATCATGTGCTATTTTGTGAAAATTGTGAAATTATGTGAAATTCAATTTGGCCATGAATTTCGTATGAAATTGTCATCCTATTGGTTTGTTTAGTGATTGTTTGAATATTATGATTTTGGGAAAATCATAGATATTAAATTTAATATTTATTTATGAAAATAGATAAATATAACAATAAAATAATAAAATAATAATAAAATAAAAAGGGATTATTTTATTGGCCATGAATTCCATTGAATTTATTATGCATTGTTATATGACATTGGTGTATGTATGATCATAAATTGTGATGCATGTGTGAATTATATGCCATGTAATAATGAGATTAAAAGGATGGTGAATGTGGAAAATGATATGTGAGTAAGAGGTTGTGGTGGAGGATGAGGCCGGAATGTACAGAGATGCATTGCCAGAATTCCTTGGGAGATTCAGGATGCCCAGAATGTTGGGGGCCGGATGTCCGGTTGTATCTTGGATACATGCCCGGAGGTTCCTCGCGACACCGTGGATTGGGGTGCGGGATGCCTAGCTAGAAGGGTAAAGGCCGAAAGCCCCGTCGGAGGTTTCTGCCCGAAGGGAATGCCTCGTGATGCTAGTTGAAATGCGAGATGCCCAAAATGTGGGGGGCCGAAAGCCTGGTGGCACGGGAGGCTGAATGCTTGGGAACCCCGTCGGAGGTCTTTGCCCGAAGGGATGATAATTGAGAATGGGTAATGTGGTGATCAAATCTAAAGATAAAAATGGAAATCAATGCATGATGGTGATATGCATGATGATAATGATGATGATGTGATGTGATGATGATGATATGTGATGTGATATGATGATCACCCATGATATGATATGCATGATGATATGCATGATGATGTGATGATGATGATATGTGACGTGATATGATGATCACCCATGATATGATATGCATGATGATATGCATGATGATGTGATGATAATGATATGTGATATGATGATCACCTATGATATGATATGCATGATGATATGCATGATGATGTGATGATAATGATATCGATGTGATATGATGATCACCTATGATATGATATGCATGATGATATGCACGATGATGATAATGACATGATATGCATAATGATATGCATGGTGATGATGATGATGATGATGATGATGATGCGTGATGTGATATGATGATCATCCATGGTATGATATGCATGATGAAATGCATGATGATGATAATGATATATGAGATGCCATGATGATGATATGTATGATATGATGATGCATGAATGCGCATGATATCAAAGGTAAGCAATGCCCGCATCGTATGATGATATGCCTGATGCATTGAGTTGTTATTGGATTTCCCTATGTGCTGAATGGTTGTACTCACCCCTTTTGGGGATAACATTTCAGATTAGCAAGTATGCCGCTACCTGCCGTCTCGCGGGGGGTGTACCATCCGATGTAGAGGTCGAGTCTGCAGAGATAGACGGTCCCTTTGTTCCCGGATTGACTTTTATTCGAGTGCGCTGTCTAGTGATGTACGACATAGGCCGGGCTGGGGGCCATGTCATTCGGGGAGTTCATTTCGTGCACGTTCGTCGGGATGGAGCTATGCGAGGGATGTTGCCGCTGCCTCCATCGATGCACCGGGTTGGGTGTGAGACCGCGCGCGATGAGTAGGAGCTGGATCTTTTTGATGTAGATAGTCAACACTTTCGACGGGGGTTCGTACACATATGATGTTGAGGGTCGAGAGTTTCTTTTTGAGGTTTTAGGCTGGACATGGTAGAGTCCTAGCTTTTCCTTGTTTTGTACCGACCCGAAGGGAATCCCATCTTCCTATATATGTATGTAAGCAAAGTGTCGAAGTTGTTTACAAAATCCTGATGTTTAGCCGATGTGTATTGGTATCATGGATTGGTAGGGGGATAGATGGTGATGTTTAATTTGCTTCCGCTATGAGTCACGCTGGGACCGCTTTAAAAAAAAATGCCTGTGATTAACGACGCTTGTTTTAAGTACAAGATAGGAAAAGGTAATAAAGTGTAGCATCGCGCTGGTGACGACCTACGAAGGGTTCGGGGTGTCACAATTATGCTTCTCATAAGTGGTCTTCCTCTAAAGCGGCCTCGGATCTTCATAGGGTTTGCAATGCTAACTATGCGACTTGGAATAACTTTCATGGTGTTGATTTGTGCCATTTCTATATTGATATTCACACCAAACAGCAAAAGGAATACTACTATCAAGTAATTGAGTTTGCAATGCTCGTATGGGTCGCATTGATGGCTCTACTTTTCTTGTGCCATCTTCTATGCTTAATACTAAAATTAGAACTCAAAGTCCTTAAGTTCAACTACAGTTCTTTGAAGAAATGATGGATGTTATGGTTCAGTGGTGTATATTGATACAAGTGTGTTTGTCCAAGACGAAGTGCACTAAGTAATAAGGTCATGCAAGATATATAATATGTGCTATTTAGTGTACCGACCAAACAAATCATCTACAATACATTTGATAATGCATGTATGTGTGTATGTGCTTGTGAAAATAATATATGTTTTAAGCGTGTGGAATTTATATAAAAGCTATGGTTTACATGTATAATGGATGGATGTCTTACTCTGTATAATTTGTGGCGATTACCACTTAGGAAAATTCCATGGTAGTAACCACCAGCCGTGGTGGCTCCGTTGGGTAGATTTCAGTCCTTTGAGAGAAGGTCAGGAGTTTGAAGCCCTTGTAATTGCGTTGCAAGGGGATTGGCGGGCTATTAGGTGATTGACGTGTGGCATCGGGGTGGTGGTTTTCCCGCTAGTGTCACCTAGGGGTTTATGTGGCGGCTGTCCACCAAAGCGGTTCCTCCAACACCAAAAAAAAAAAAAAAAATCCATGGTAGTAGAATGTGCTGAATTGGTCCATATAGAACATGACAGTAGATGTAAAGTCAAAAAAATCGAGACTTCAAATCAATTTGTGTAATTGAGCCTAGTAAAGAGATAATTATTGATGTTAAGGAAGTTTATTCCAATAGATTGTAAGTTTTAACATTAATTGAGGGAAATTATGACAATCAATGATTATTACTAACTGATAGGCTCCATTGATTACAAACTTGAAATAAATGTTTTGATTGTTTAAGTGATTATACTAAGAATAGGGAAAGAGAAAGATACAATAAATTTAGGTTGCTTAGTATTTCAATTTCTTGGAATAATTAATTATTTCAGGAATTTTCATTAAAATCTTCGAGCTTACGAAAATTTGAGGTAAATTACCATCTCTAAAGGTAGAATACTATCACTCAAGCTAAGTGATGAGCATTTTTTGTTATGAGCTACATAGCTATGTTTTTATGCAAAAAAGGGAAGTACTCACTATAGGTTGAATTGACATCACAATGATTTAAGGCAAATTACAATTGTTGGGGTGTAATTACTAAGACTGGGAACTATGGTAGGACAAATTGAAGATCCGTTGAGGGAAATTACACTATGGTAGGATAATTATTTAGTTAGCATTGACAACTGAAATAAAATAATGATAATAAATTGTCAATTATGACTAATTGAAGAAAATTATGTTATAAATATTCTCAAAGTTGGTAGAACAGAGAAAAACAATGCATATAAACGAGAGATTTACCTAATCCGAGGCTGCACAGTCGTGATTGTCGTGATCACACCGATGAAGCTCGAGAAGACCCCCGATGCTCTTTCTTTCCAACGACGAATGGTCCCGATCAACCGGATTCTTTGTTCGGCCATGAGTGGATGTGATAGTGGGTGATCAACAAAGCTTGATTTACGACCGCCTAAGAGCAACCAAATTGGAAATATAGATCATCAGACCTTGAGAGAATTTTCCAGACCTTCTCTTTCAATCCTCTCATTCTTCATTGATTTCTAACTCCTCGAACTCGTCGTTGTCGTCTTCAAATAGATTCATCATTGCCTTTCTCGTCACGGGTTTCGTCTCGGTTTCCATTTCGGCTCAAATCAGAACTCAAAAATTGAACACTCCTTGAATTGAATCTCCCGATGCTAATGCTCAAGCAAAACTCCAACCAGCATGCATCACTTAGAGAGAGAGATTACACGGCAGAGTGCCCCCCTCCCCTTTCTTGTGCCAGTCAACGTCACCCTTCTCCCCTCCTTGGAATGAACGTCCTTCTTCCTCACCTCGACCTAAGGATCTTCCAGAAGGCCTCGGATCCGGTTCTCTCATAGATGTTCCATGCCCTCCTTCATAAACGCGGGCGTCTCCTGCTTTCGTCCATCTCCCGATTCCTAGACACATGAGTGTGCAAACAGGGAGGACAGAGTGCAACCTCGCCAGCGGGTAAGTGGCAGTGTTCGTCCATGATGGATCTCCATAAACTTTTAGTCGAGAAAGCTTTTCTTCCCCTTCTTCTTCCCCCTGAACCGATACTTCCTCCACGAATGAGATTCTCGTTCCGTTACTGAGGATTTTTTGCAACCGCTTCCAGCGAGGTGTGTCATGTAGAAACCTCCTTAGGGGTTCGCTTCAGTCACCCGCTTGTGAGACGAGGGACGGTGGCCCAGGAAGAGGCTTAGGTTTTCATCAATCCGTGTTTTGAATGGGCTTGGACTGTAATTGATATTTCTTGAGGCCGTGGATTGAATGGAGCCTGGGCTTTTGTCCAAATGAACTGGGCCAGAGCGAAATGGGCTAGCTTGGGCCGTATGGGCTAGACCAAAAATGGCTAACCGAGACCCTTTTCTATATATTTTTTTCTTTTTCCCATTTTCATCACAAAATATATGTAGCTGATGCACTTATTAAAATTCGGGTGTCCACATAAGGTGGTGATTCTTGGAGTTTTTATTGTGGCTATGTGGGAATTCCACCTGTATAGGTCGAGTTCACACACGTAATATGTAGTGATTGAACCACTACATCCATTGATCATGTTAAGCAATGCCACTCATACTTTTTGTTGTGGAATCACTTTATTATTACAAATGGGTATAATAATTTGAAAGGACATGTATTTCAACAACATATGAGGACTAATAAATCTTTGCACTAATGCTCGCTCAATCGGAATGAGAAATTATTTTGCCATATGGTTGTGTTATGAAGATAGTTACAGATAAGATAAATAGTATCATTAGCACATTGAGAGTCTATCTTCCCGACATGATAATCCCTAGTGATTTCGAGCTTGCAAATGGTCACAGACATTTGGAATCTACTTACAACTCTTTCTTGGGGGAAACAAGAAGAAACCCGCAATCTCTTCTTCAAATTTGTATTTTGTCAAATAGAATTTTAATTTTGTCGAGAGTCCTTGCCGTAGATTGCGTTGAAGGAAGCTACCATTCTCTTCTTGATCGTCGCTTCTCTCACCATGCTTTTATTGCGATGATGTTCTTCCCTTAAACCCCATAGAAATTCGAGAATTATTTGTTTCTAAGTCTTCCCTTAAAACGATCATCTACGCTTGTTGTTTACGATTCAAGGGAAACATCCTTCATAAATTGATTAATTTTTTACCATCCAAATACCGAAAATTAGAAAAATAATTTATTGGAAATAATTTTTTTTTAAAATAAATGAACCCTAAGGTTTTTTGAAGTTGACTGGATCTTTTCCGAATCGCTTAGAATATGTCCCAAGCATTTGCACGTGGCAAACTATATTTCCAATGAGTTGCTCCTTCAAGCCTACTGGACAAGGGAAAGTATGTTGTGCAAATTCTTTAATAAAAACGCTACATTCTAAGTTATCATCTTATACCAACAAAGAAAAAAAAAGTTGTCATCCTATTAAAATGTAGCAGTTTGCTACATTCTAAGTTATCGATTATTTTCAACAAAAAGCAAAGTTATCATCCTGTTCACTGACCAAAGAAGATATATCTTCCTATTCACCGACAAAAAAAAAAAAAGAAAAAAAAGAGAGAAGAAGTTATCATCCTATTCCTAGAAGTTAACTGTTCTACAGAGCAAGTCTGCTAAATAAACAAAAGCATAACTGTATAACACCTACAAATAGCTTGATACTCATGTCGAGGAAGACAACATAGTAATTCTACTCATTGTATTATTGAAAATAATATATTTAATTTGCATGGCTAAAAAAAAGTCTGGTAACACTCGTTCACATGATTCTTATTCAAGATTTTAAATTGTTGACAACATAACCATCGAGTATATTCGGACTTCCTATTATCCATCAAACCAAATTATTGGCCAAAAAAAAGGAGAAAAGGAAGTATCAGTCGGTATTTAGTGTGGTTACATATGAATTTAGTGTGATATTTAGATCTCTCATTAGTCCTAAGGACCTAATTGTATTAAATTTTGAAAGGAATTAATCAAAATAAGCCAGAATTGGCCGATCTAGTTAGAACCGATTCGGACTAGCCCAACCAGCTTGGGGACCAATAGGGTCAAGTCTTAATCAAGAAAGATTTATTTTGAGCCCTTGGATCAATTCAAGGACCCAAATTTGATTTGGGGCTAAGTTTAAGTTGAATTTTCGCTTCGAAACCATAAAGAGGCATACCCTCTCTCTCCCCGTCCCTCCCCAGCCAGCATCTCTAGGATCCCGAGCTCAACAGCGGCCTTCAGCACCATGGGGATGCCAATCAGCGCATTCATTTCCATTGCGAACAAGAACTCATCTTCGTCCTCACTGGATGTGGTCATTACTGGGCTTTTGCACGCACTCATGTTTGCTTTTTGCTCCCTTGAGGTAAAGAATTGTTGATGCGTCGATAACATGGGAGAGATTTCTATAAGCAATCTTGACACTGTCGTCATCGTTATCGTTATCGAAAGATCAACGACTTTTAAGTACTAAACTTCCACCGTTGATTAGAGGCTAGCATAGAGCTTTTGTCATTGACTTTAAGAGCGCACCTAATAATTTTAGCTGAAGTTTAAATTGTTAGATCAAGAAATTCTTAATATTTAGGTTATGTCCAGAGAGACTTTGAATTTTACTTTCCATTTAATCTAAATTTTGTGATGGATGCATTTTGAATTTTCCTAACTTGATGCACCTCAAACTTTCACAATATCTGAATGTTCACTCGTAAGTTAAACATAAAATTTTAATTCGTTTTAATATGAGAAACATCTTCAATTTTGGTGGAAAAGCAAAGAAAAATCACAAATTGATATATCTGTAATAAACTTACCTCAAACTGAGCTTTTGGTAGCAAAAAGTTTTAAACCATAAAACTTATAATAAGTATAGCCCAAATTGATTTTTTGACCCCAAAAACCCTGAACGGGTAAATTTGGACAAATTTTCTTCTATTAGTTTTTACTAAATTTTATTGCCAAATTGCTAAGTTGGCTAACATGTGATAGTTGATGGGTATACCTTACATTTAAAACTTCTAATGAACATATCTCTTAAAGGCAATTAATGACAACCCAATTGCAATGCAAAAGGAAACATTTGATTATTATGCACGTCAAACCTAATAAAGAAAATATCGCAGAAAAGTCACCTTTTCCTTTGGGGATCGGGAAAAATTTGTCTAAATCTAGATTCACTGGACTTCAATTATCTCAAAGTTTGATTATGTTAATATTTTATTT
Organism: Eucalyptus coolabah; assembly: GCA_014182585.1. NCBI lineage: Eukaryota > Viridiplantae > Streptophyta > Magnoliopsida > Myrtales > Myrtaceae > Eucalyptus > Eucalyptus coolabah. The sequence goes on from CM024622.1 coordinate 25,071,597, forward strand.
GGGGACCATGTGAGACCAAAGAACTAGGCCACGCTTTGCATCCTTTCACCAATGAATATCTATAGCTTTGTAGATAGAAAATACTACACCATATATGCACTTGTCCAAACCTTACATTTACGACTTCTAGTGAACATATCTCTTAGAGGCAATTATAAACGAATCTCAATACAAAAAGGAAACAATGGATTACTATGCACATCAAACTTGAGAGAGAAAATATCGCAGAAAAGTCGTGTTTTCCTCCAAGGATCAAGAGAAAATTTGTTTGGATTTAGATTCATTGGACTTCAACTATCTCAAAGTTTGATTATGTTAATCATTTATTTAGGGCCCACGTCAGATCCAATAGCCAGGTCGAGCTTTGCATGCTTTCACCAATGAATATCTATAGCCTTGTAGATAGAAAATAGCTACACCATATATGCACTTCTGCACACCCAACTTTTTTGCACGCAATTCTTAGCGTAGGCTTCTTTAAGCGTAATAGTTGAGATTAAAAAAAGAAAAAAAAATACCATATATGAATAAAGGGGCGTTCAAGAATAGAAATGGAATTAGCTAGGGCTTGAAGATATCACAAACCAAAGCAAGGGGTGCTTTACATGCGTCATCTACTTCTCCAAATGTACTGGCAATTACTAATTTCTTACAATGGCATGTTCTAAGTGTTGTGAAAAAGAAGTCAAACAAATAATAAACAAAATAAGAAATTGAACTGGACAACAAATTTATGTGGTTCGATTAGCGTGACTTATGCCTTGAGAGTAGCAAAAAGTTCTACTATAGATCAAGTGACAATGGAGACTACAAATAGCCCTAGTCACTCAAACAAAACTTGATAGATTTTGTGAAATTATTAAAATTGAGTTTGGTTATGCATGAAAAATTTAATATATACAAATATATGAATGCAAGTGCAAGATGAATATATCAAGTGCAATATGCTCCGATCAACCAAATACCTAAATAAAATAGAGAGAAATAGAAGAATTGCATGCACATTTTATAGTGGTTTAGCCTAGATTATGCCAACATCTACTCTTTCAAACTAACGGCCACCAAGAGATTGGATTTGGCTGGTGGTTATTTGAGAAGTTATGACATAGCCTATATTGCTTCTACTAATTTCCACACACTAATACAATGCCCGTACACTACTCAATAGAGATTATAATCAGTGAGTCAGTCACTACTAGTAATACTGAGTTGCTCGCTCATTAACAAGAGTATGTGTATTTCAATTTGTAGACATTCTTGCAATCTGTGTCATCCTCAGCGTGTGTTGATTTTTTTACAGTCTTCAAGATCCACACCCTGATACTCACGAATAAGTCTGTGTTACTGTTGATGAGAATAAATAGAAGAAGACGACATGGTTTTTGTCTTGTTGATGCGTGGTGTAGAATCTTTGATCGAGACCCACGTCTTCTTCTTGAACGTGCATATCTCCTTGTCGCACAATAATTTATCAAGGAAAACCAATGACTGGTGGGATGCAATTCTTTCAACAAAAATGTCGGTTAACTTAATCAAAGACTTGTTCCTGATTGGTCTTAGGGAATGCCGAATCTGCAATTTGACAACATTTCATCAGTTCCCACTAACATTTATAAGAGAAAATGGATTGAATGGCAGGAGCATAGAAATTTCTTTCTCGCCGAAGATTCATCGTTCAGCTTCGTAAATTGAAAGATGCAGAACCTAATAAAAAATATTGGCACATTTTTTGACGGCACCGAAACTAGAGCTGCGACACGATGTTGACAGTTACACCGTTGAGTTCCTAGAACGCATCGGATCTGGTGGACATTTTGACGCCTTTTAATATGCCTTTCTAGTTGTTCTTTTTCGTTCCAACTGGTGAATAGAATTAAATGCGGCTCATCAGATTCTTTATAGACTATAATTAATTAGGGAGCTAATGGTCCTAGGATTCAGTGTGACATGCTCAAATTGTTTTTAAATGTTCTATTATAACCATACTAACATTTAACGGGAGTGAATGTGAAGTGTAGATTCAATTAGTGGTAACCTAACCTTAATACTAAAGGAAACATTGGATTATTATGCACATTCAACCCGAGAGAGAAAATACTGCAGATAAATTTTCCTCTAGGGATCATGAAAAAATATGTTTGGATCTGAATTCACCGAACTTCAATTATCACAAACGTTGATTATGTTATTATTTTACTTAGGGCCATATGGGACCCAACAACCGAGTCAACTTTGGATGCCTTCAGTATGACTCAGTTTGAGATGCTCAAATAATTTTTAAATGTTCTATTATAACCACACTAACATTAATAGAAAACATGAGTGAATTTGAAATGTAAAGGCAATTAATGGTACAACCTTATTACAAAAGGAAACATTGGATTATTATGCACATTCAACCCGAGAGAGAAAATACTGCAAATAAATTGTGTTTTCCTCTGGGAATCATGAAAAAATTCATTTGGATCTGGATTCACCGGACTTCAATTATCTCAAAGGTTGATTATGTTATTCTTTTACTTAGGGCCATATGGGACCCGATAGTCGAGTTCAACTTTGGATGCCTTCATTATGATTCAGTTTGAGATGCTCAAATTGTTTTTAAATATTATATTATAACCACACTAACATTAGTAGAAAACATGAGTGAATTTGAATGTGGAGGCAATTATTGGTAACATAACCTTCATACAAAAGGAAACATTGGATTATTATGCACATTAAACCCGAGAAAGAAAATACTATAAACAAATTGTGTTTTCCTCTGGGGATCATGAAAAAATTTGTTTGGATATGAATTCACCGGACTTCAATTATCTCAAAGGTTGATTATGTTATTCTTTTACTTAGGGCCATATGGGACCCAACAGCCGAGTCCAACTTTGGATGCCTTCAATATGATTCAGTTTTAGATGCTCAAATTGTTTTTAAATGTTCTATTATAACCACACTAACATTAGTAGAAAACATGAGTGAATTGAATGTGGAGGCAATTAATGGTAACATAACCTTAATACAAAAGGAAATATTTGATTATTATGCACATTCAACCCGAGAGAAAAAATACTGCAGATAAATTGTGTTTTCCTTTAGAGATCATGAAAAAATTTGTTTGGATCTGGATTCACCAGACTTCAATTATCTCAAAGGTTGATTATGTTATTCTTTTACTTATGGCCATATGGGACCTAACAGCCAAGTCCAACTTTGGATGCCTTTAATATGATTTAGTTTGAGATGCTCAAATTGTTTTCAAATGTTCTATTATAACCACAATAACATGAGTAGAAAACATGAGTGAATTTGAAATGTGGAGGCAATTAATTGCAACATAACCTTAATACAAAAGGAAACATTGGATTATTATGCACATTAAACCTGAGAAAGAAAATACTGCAAATAAATTGTGTTTTCCTTTGGAGATCATGAAAAAATTTGTTTGCATTTGGATTCAACGGACTTCAATTATCTCAAAGATTGATTATGTTATTCTTTTACTTAGGGCCATATAGGACCCGACAGCTGAGTTCAACTTTAGATGCCTTCAATATGATTCCGTTTGAGATGCTCAAATTGTTTTTAAATGTTCTATTATAACCACGCAAACATTAGTAGAAAACATGAGTGAATATGAATGTGGAGGCAATTAATGGTAACCTAACCTTAATACAATATGAAATATTTGATTATTATGCACATTCAACCCGAGAAAGAAAATACTGCAGATAAATTGTGTTTTCTTTTAGGGATCATGAAAAAATTTGTTTGGATCTAGATTCATCGAGACTTCAATTATCTCAAAGGTGATTATGTTATTATTTTACTTAGGGCCATATGGACTCAATAGCCAAGTCCAACTTTGGATGCCTTTAATATGATTCAGTTTGAGATGCTCAAATTATTTTTAAATGTTCTATTATAACCACACTAACATTAGTAGAAAACATGAGTGAATTTGAAATGTGGAGGCAATTAATGGTAACCTAACCTTAATACAAAAGGAAACATTTGATTATTATGCACATTAAACCCAAGAAAGAAAATACTATAAACAAATTGTATTTTCCTCTTGGAATCATGAAAAAATTTGTTTTGATCTGGATTCATCGGACTTCAATTATCTCAAAGGTTGATTATGTTATTCTTTTACTTAGGGCCATATAAGACCCGATAGCCAAGTTCAACTTTAGATGCCTTCAATATGATTCAGTTTGAGATGCTCAAATTATTTTTAAATGTTCTATTATAACCACACTAACATTAGTAGAAAACATGACTGAATTTGAAATGTTGAGGCAATTAATGGCAACATAACCTTAATACAAAAGGAAACATTGGATTATTATGCACATTCAACTCAAGAAAGAAAATACTGCAGATAAATTGTGTTTTGCTCTAGGAATCATGAAAAGATTTGTTTGGATTTGCATTCACCGGGCTTCAATTATCTCAAAGATTGATTATGTTATTCTTTTACTTAGGGCCATATGGAACCCGACAGCTGAGTTCAACTTTAGATGCCTTCAATATGATTCAGTTTTAGATGCTCAAATTGTTTTTAAATGTTCTATTATAACCACACTAACATTAGTAGAAAACATGAGTGAATTTGAAATGTGGAGGCAATTAATGGTAACCTAACCTTAATACAAATGAAACATTCATTATTATGCACATTAAACCCGAGAGAAAATAGTGCAAATAAAATGTGTTTTCCTCTAGGGATCATGAAAAATTTATTTGGATTTGGATTCACTAGACTTCAATTATCTCAAAGGTTGATTATGTTATTCTTTAACTTAGGGCCATATGGGACCAACAGCCAAGTCCAACTTTGGATGCCTTTAATATGATTTAGTTTGAGATGCTCAAATTGTTTTCAAATGTTCTATTATAACCACACTAACATTAGTAGAAAACATGAGTGAATTTGAAATGTGGAGGCAATTAATGGTAACCTAACCTTAATACAAAAGGAAACATTGGATTATTATGCACATTCAACCCGAGAGAGAAAATACTGTAGATAAATTGTGTTTTTCTCTGGGGATCATGAAAATATTTATTTGGATCTGGATTCATCGAACTTCAATTATCTCAAAGGTGGATTATGTTATTCTTTTACTTAGGGCCATTTGGGACTCAACAGCTGAGTTCAACTTTGGATGCCTTCAATATGATTCGGTTTGAGATGCTCAAATTATTTTTAAATGTTCTATTATAACCACACTAACATTAATTAGTAATTTGAAATGTGGAGGCAATTAATGGTAACCTAACCTTAATACAAAAGGAAACATTGGATTATTATGTACATTAAACCCGAGAAAGAAAATACTACAGATAAATTGTGTTTTGCTCTAGGAATCATGAAAAAATTTGTTTGGATCTGGATTCACCGAACTTCAATTATCTCAAAGGTTTATTATGTTATTCTTTTACTTAAGGCTATACGGGACCCAACAGCCGAGTCCAACTTTGGATGCCTTCAATATGATTTAGTTTGAGATGCTCAAATTGTTTTTAAATGTTCTATTATAACCACACTAACATTAGTAGAAAACATGAGTGAATTTGAAATGTGGAGGCAATTAATGGTGACCTAACTTTAATACAAAGGAAACATTAGATTATTATGCACATTCAACCCGAAAGAGAAAATACTGCAAATAATTGTGTTTTCCTCTGGGGATCATGAAAAAATTTATTTGGATTTGGATTCACCAGATTTCAATTATCTCAAAGGTTGATTATGTTATTCTTTTACTTAGGGCCATATGGGACCCAACAGCCGAGTCCAACTTTGGATGCCTTCAATATGATTCAGTTTGAGATGCTCGAATTGTTTTTAAAGGTTCTATTATAACCACACTATCATTAATAGAAAACATGAGTGAATTTGAAATGTGGAGGCAATTAATGGTAACCTAACCTTAATACATAAGGAAACATTTGATTATTATACACATTAAACCCGAGAAAGAAAATACTGCAAATAAATTATGTTTTCCTCTGGGGATCATGAAAAAATTTATTTGGATTTGGATTCACCATATTTCAATTATCTCAAAAGTTGATTATGTTATTCTTTTACTTAGGGCCACATGGGACCCAACAGCCGAGTTCAACTTTGGATGCCTTCAATATGATTCAGTTTGAGATGCTCAAATTGTTTTTAAATGTTCTATTATAACCACACTAACATTAGTAGAAAACGTGAGTGAATTTGAATGTGGAGGCAATTAATGGTAACCTAACATTAATACAAAAGGAAACATTGGATTATTATATACATTCAACCCAAAAGAAAAAATACTGCAGATAATTTGTGTTTTCCTCTAAGGATCATGAAAAAATTTGTTTGGATATGGATTCACCAGACTTCAATTATCTCAAAAGTTGATTATGTTATTCTTTTACTTAGGGTCATATGGGACTCGACAGCCAAGTCCAACTTTGGATACCTTCAATATGATTCAGTTTGAGATGCTCAAATTGTTTTTAAATGTTCTATTATAATCACACTAACATTAGTAGAAAACATGAGTGAATTTGAAATGTGGAGGCAATTAATAGTAACCTAACTATTCTAGGATCACCTGAGAGAGTTCGCGCACTAACACATTCCCTCATTTCTATTAAAAGATCACCTAACCACCAAAGTTGCGAACAACAAAACCAAGGAGAGGCATGCTTGTCAAACTCTCCCAAATGAAATGGCATGACAAAAGCAGATGATAGGAAATGAACATAGTGGCTTTTGGCCCTACTTAGTAATTTTTTATGTGTCATTTCCCTTTTTGAACAAGGGGCAATCCATGGACACCCGTTTTTTGAATAACCTCCTTTGTGTTCACAACTTAACACATTTACAAGGATAGTTTTACTTCCCCATGCTTTTAATGAAAAACTCTCTCATGCTTAAAATGCTCAATAATGATTTTGTCTGTCTAAATCACTTATTCCACATAATTTATCAAAAACAACTAAATGAATAATGTTAAATGTTAAAAAAGGTGTATTCAGATGATGAAAGACAAACCATATCCCACAGATAGTCTCCTATTCATACATTTGTTCGGTGAGCGCCAGAAGCTCCATGTCTGTAAAGTAAAGGATTTTCTTGCAAAAGATACAATGACCAAAGTAATGAGGGGCATTTCATTTCTCTACCCTAAACAGTTACAAATTATCCATTACTTAACTCCTTTGAGCCCCATACACTTATGAAGTTTCTTTCTTATTACCCTATTAAGAACCATCCCACAATAGGGTAGATCAAAGGTAGGGCAACATCATAAGGTGAGAAACTAGAAATTTTCTTGCTCACACTTGCATAAATATTTGAGTGTCTATCACATATGAATACTCGTGATAATTTAAATGCCCTAGAATGATGAAGAGTGATTCCTTCTCTATCCTACGCATTTGTATCAATTGTACAACAATTGAGCATGTAATTTCACCCCCACACTAGAGCAAAGCAAGAGTCACTACCATTCAAGCAAGTATAATCCACAACGCCGACTAAAGATGAAGACCCGGGACTTTAATAGAGTGTTTTGTTTAAATTAAGGCCCTAAAACAACAAACAAAAATGAAAAACTTTGAAAAAAAGTAGTGTGCTTAGTAAAAAGTAAGGCCAATACCCATAAAAGTGAAAATTTGATTAAAAAACTAGGGATGCGAAAAAGTAGTGTGCCTAACAAAAGCAAGTGTGACACCCTTAGACAAAAAAAGATAATAAATTTAAGTCATTTATATTCCTAAGCAAAACCATTGCCATGGTACGATTAATAGAGCCTCCACGAAAATAATCCCCCAGCAATGAGAAAAAGATCGGTGATAATACCAAGATAATTACCAATTGTTGCTCTTTTACACATGAGCCGAGCTTGTATTGCATCCCTTTGTAAAAGTCTCTTCAGACTATGGCATTTAAATTAGTGTAGGAATTCATATGTTTATAAACATTGCTCGAAGAAATATAAGCAAGATTATTTTTATCTCATTTTTATAGGATTCTTGACTTGTAAAGTCAAAGATGATCGCACAACAATTCTTTCATAAGCCTTAAATTTGATGGTCCCCTTTGTTAAGTTGTTGACCAAGTCTATATTATGATCCTGACAAAGACTTCTTAAATTGGTAAAATCGCATCACTTGCAAAAATACTCAGACCCTTGCTGACATGATGATAGTGAGAGAGTGTGCTTCTTGTAACTCATGCATTAATGTTCAGGATAAAATAAGATTTTTAATGAGAGTGAGTGAAAAGCCCCTTCAGACTAAAAGTCCCTAACTTGACATGTTCAAGATGTCCACATTCTAAATGAAAATTGTCTTTTCAAATTTTTTCTTGTGGAACTTTTTTGGTGAAAGGTAAGAATATAATGAGCTTTAACCAAAAATACAAAAGATCCAACACCACAAACTTGCACTCAACAAGACAACAAGTCAGGGTGAGTGGAAGGGAGCCGAATGCAAAAAAGGACCGCAAGGGTGAGCCTAAGTAAGCAAGACAGCCACATAAGGCAAAAGGCAACAGAAGGCCACAAAAGGCCAAAAGAACCACAATCTACGCATACATCCGGTAGCGACAAAAGTGAAGAAGCATCAAGGAAGCAGCCATGTAGATGAAGAGTATCCAGACAGCAAACACCAGGCTAGGGCCCTGCAGAAGTAGAATAGTCCCTAGCTGAAAAAATGATTGGATCAATACCCCAGCTACGTTGTAGCCTCCAGTTTCTATATGTATCATCCACATTCCTATAGGTGGTGGCTTTATCTCTAACAACCTTGATGAGTTGATTCTTCACCTCTAGGACGGATAAGCTTTGCTCTTGAAATAGGATGCTATTTCTGTGCTTCCATATGTAGTAACAAAGAGCACCAAAAGAGAAGCGAGCAATGCACTTATAAAAGTCTTTACCCATAAGGAAAGAGGCGGCCCAATTGAGATTCTCGACCCACGAATTGTTTCGCCACGGAAGATTGCACCTGGAGGCCCAAAAGAAGGCGATGCTAGCGGAGATGCGGCAGCCAAAAAATAGGTGGTCTATAGAATCCGGTACCTCATTGCAGAATGGACACAAGGCACTATCTATCCTACCATAAGATAATAATAGAGCTTGGGTAGGAAGCCTGCGTTTGGCAATAAGCCAAAGGTTAAATTGGTACCTTGAAGTGATGGAGTTGTTCCAAATGAATGTGTGCCGGAGACCCGAGTCTTCCTCCTCCTAATCAAATCCCACACCGAAGCCACCGTAAAGAGATGGGAGGTATTTCCCTTCCAGCCCGAAACGATCGGAAGAGTGGGAGAGGGTGGGAAGGGATCCGCCCAATAGTCCAAGACCCCCTTAATCATAGCTCCACAATTAGTGAATAGGTTTGCCACTTTGTCGCCCGCCTAGGAAGGCCGGATGCATATATGGCCGAGTCCGAAAAGTACAAGTTCAAAGGGCCCCTGGGGTGCCAGTTATCAAACCAGAGAGATACCAAGCAACCATTCCCAATTCTCCAATAGAAAGAGCTTCGACACTCAGTCCTGAGTTGGAGGATCTTCTTTCAGGCCCACGAATGACGGGTTGGCTTTTGGCCACCCGTAAATTTGCCCTTCTTAAGAAGGTCGAGTGAATCCATTTGCACCATAAAGATTTCTTATCAGCAAACAGAATCCAGATATGTTTTAACATGGCAGCCTTGTTATACTCCCCGAAGCCTTCGGATCCCAAGGCCCCCTCATCTTTTGGGCAACAAACGCCCCTCCCGGGAGACCTTTGCACCCCTCTTCCCAACTTCGGGCCTTTCCATAGGAATTGTCTAAGTATTCATTCAATTTGATCCAAGACAACTGCAGGTAAGATAAAAACACTAGCCCAGTATGCTTGGATGGCATGAAGGACTGACTGGATCAATTGTAGCCGACCGGCGAAGGAGAGGAAGCGATGGGTCCAAGATTGAATCCTCGCAAAGTGATGCGGTTGACTAGCACGCAGCAATCGCCTTGCCGATCCGGGAAGTGATGATGGGAACCCCGAGATAGCGAGCCGGTAGGCTTCCTTCTAGGAAACTAAGGGTAAGAAGGATTTGGTTTCTTAAAGAAGGTGAACCTCCTGCAAGGTAGACTTCGCTCTTATTTGTGTTTGGAACTAATCCGGACCAATCGAAAATATTTGGAGACCTTCCTTGAATAGCTTCACCAAAGGCAAGTCGGCTTCACGTAACAAGAAGATGTCATCCGCAAAGAATAAGTGTGTAAGGTTAGTCGATTTGCATCTCCAAGTAATATTTGAACTCCGGCATTGAAGAGCGAGTGGTGATAATACCTCGATAGTACCTCCATGACCAATGTAAATAGGTAGGGAGATAGAGGGTCTCCCGACGAAGCCCACGGCCACCGGCAAAAAACCCATGTAACTCCCATTCAAGGCAATGGAAAATTTAGGGGTCCTCACACACGTCATGATGAGCCGGGTCAAGTGATCAGAAATCCGAAGGCCTGAAGGACAATCCCAATGAAGTCCCAGTCGACTGTGTCATAGGCTTTTCTGAAGTCTACCTTGATTGCACATTTAGGTAAGTATGGTTGAATGTGAAAGCCAGAAAAGAGTTCCTGAGCCAGTAGGATATTATCCCCGATTCGCGGCCTTTAACAAATGCGCTCCGGGGAAGGGCCGATGACATTTTGTAGGATTGCAACAACCCGATTGGCCATGACTTTAGTGATGCATTTGTAGATGGTATTACAACAGGCGATTAGCTTTGTAATCATCCACGTAGTCGCATTCGGGGTTTTGGTACAAGGAACAATATGGTGTTGTTAATCTCCTTTAAGAGCCTACCCGAAATGAAGAACTCCTTCACTGCCGATATAACCAACTGACCCACCGTCTCCCAGTTATGCTTAAAGAATTCAACTATGAAACCATCAGGTCCAGGTGCTTTTCCTCTAGCTAGTGAGAAAACCGTATCACGGATCTCTGAGTCAGAAACGGGCCGATCAAGGAAGCTAACCTCGGTCGAGGTGAGGGAAACCGGATAGCCTCCCGATGTCCCCAACCGAGGGTCTCCCATGTATAAGCTGTGGCGACAAAAGATCCTGGTAGTGTCTAACAAAATGCTGATGAACAAGCTCCGGTTAAGTGATTTGGACACCCGACGCATCCATAACCGAAAGAATTCTATTTCTTATCTGTCTTTTTTTGACATAATGATGAAAGAATTTGGTGTTGCGGTCTCCCTCCTCTAGCCACTTAACTCTGGACTTCTGCCTAAAAAATGATTCTTCTTTAGAGCGCAAGTCCAAGAAGGTGCACCGCTGAGACTTTTCCAATTCTGCAAGGGCAATAGAGTACGGGTCTTGTTGAAGGTCAAGTTGAGTAGTCTGGAGCGCAGCCTTCGCTTCAAAAGTCCTGATGGATATGTTGGAGTAGGATTCATTATTGAGATTCTTGAGGCAACCTTTGAGGGCCTTGAGCTTGCACACCGGTCTAAACATGGGCACTCCCTCATCCGGCATCCCCCAAACTTGGTTGACAATTGGAATGAAATCAGGATGATCCATCCAAAAGTCGAAGAATTTGAAGGGCTTTCTTCGATGGACTAGATTTAAAACTTTTGACCACCATAGAGAGTGGTCAAATATACCTAGCGTAAGGAAGGAAGCTTCCGAGAAGGAAAAGACCCGGCACCATTTGGAATTGACTAGGACTCTATCAATCTTCCTTGCCTTCCGCAAAATACCGAAGAGGTAGTCGATGTAAACCGACATCCGACATACCTCGAATCATCTAACTCAGCCATAAGTAAGCATTGTCTAAAATTATCAAAGCATGGTATCCAACTATCTGATCCCCCAAGTCTATCAGACGGGTCTTTGATAGCGTTAAAATCACCCGCGACTAGCCAAGGTGAATCTTGTAGAGCTGCACTTTTCATGATAAGGTTTTCCCAAAGTGGTCTCCTGGAAGTGAAAGTGTGCAGCCCATATACAATCGATATATAACATGCTATATCCGAAGAGAGCATCTTAAGATTCCCATGGATCACTTGGGCATCTACCGAAGACACTTCAAAGCTTATAATCGATGGATTCTAGCCAATCCAAATCCTCCCTCTAGGAGCACAACTATAATTTGAAATCCAACTCCAATCCCTTATCAGACTCGAAGAGATAGAAGAGAACATGGCTTCCGGTACTTTCGTCTTAAGGCCAACAAAACAAAGTCTATTTGAGGAAACCAAACTACAAACCTCAGCTTGTCTAGAAGGGTCCATTATGTGGCACCCTCGACGGCCCCGATTCGCTAGAGTCACCACGGTTCGCTTTTCCTTTTTCTTTCCTAAATAACAAGTCACTCTGATACCATTTTTAGTTGCAGCGGGTCCATACAACCATGGGGATTTACACATTTTTTTTTCTTTAATCAGTCCCTTGCGCAATTCATATAGCAGAAGCACATCCATTAACTCCCTTCCCTATATTCAGAAAACGATGCACACCTACTAAATATTTATAAGTAAAAGCCATACACTTTTATTTACTTAAATCAGATGGACATCATTCATCGGTACATCAAAATGCCGTAGTCTTTTATATTCGGCTACACTCCAAAAGATGACCGATGTTTCCTCAAATAGTCATACACTTTAAGTCCATCGATTAGTGTCGGCGTCCAAAAGCTCCTTCCCTTGCTATCCTCCTCCTCACAGTCACATCCAACCGTTCAAACCATCTACTAATCTGAAATGTTGGTCCCCAAAAGAGGTGAGTACAACCACTCAGCAGGTAAAGAAATCCAATAACAACTCAATGCATCATACAAATCATACATGCATTGCAGGCGTTTCTTACCTTGAAGCCATGCGCATACTATCATGCATCATCATATCATACATGTCATCATCATCATGACATCATCACATTACACATGTTATCATGCCTTATCATCATATATCATCATCGTCGTCATGCATATCATCATGCATATCATCATCATCATCGCCATGCATATCATCATGCATATCATCATCATCATCATCATCATCGTCATGCATATCATCATGCATATCATCATCATCATCATCATCATGCGTATCATCATGCATATCATCATGCATATGTCATCATCATGTATTATCATGCATGATTTAATTCCAATTTCATCTTGGACCATCATATTCCTCATTCTCGGGACCAATGTTTGCGTCCCCCATGCATCAAGATACAATTTCAGATCATCCAGCTCCCCCACTCTCCGGGCATCTCGTACCCCAACTGGCATCACGAGGACCCTCCGGTATCCAGCCATTTAAGGCCACCGGGCAACCGGCTGCACCCTTCAGGCCAGACATCTCGCACCCAATCCGGCGTCGCGAGGTATCCCTCGACATAATTACTATGTCGAGCTTCCGGCTCCCCCACTCTCCAGGCATCTCGACACCACTCGGTCTCCCGAGGACCCTCCCGGCATTCGGCCACTCATGACCACCGGCAACCGGCCGTACCCTTCTAGCCAGGCATCCCGATACTCCCGGGGCATCGTCGACTCACACCTCCGACGGTCTTCTCAATTCACATTATTATGATTCAATTTATCATGGCATATGATATGACGACAATTCAAGATCATGCTCAACATTGAATACGTACATACATTTCAATTCCATGTCATACACATACCAAGACTTCATCACATATACATCTCAATTCAATGTCACACCCATACCAAGACTTTATCACATAATAACATGAATTAATCAAATGGAATCTATGGCCAATAAAATAATCCATTATTTTTTATTTTATTATTATTTTATTATTTTATTATTATTATATTTATTTTCATAAATAAATGTTAAATTTAATATCTATGATTTTCCCAAAATCATGATATTCAAACAATCATTAAACAAACAAGTAGAATCACAATTTCATACAAAATTCACGGCCAAATTGAATTTCTCATAATTTCACAATTTCCATGAAATAGCACCTTATATTCGGGTAATGGCCAGACTTGCACAGTTTCCCAATAAATTCTATTAAAATACTCATATGGCCTTCAAAAATTACGAAATTTTACAGTGGGATAGCCAACACATTTTCGTGCATTTTTCATGAAGAACTATAAGCCAAATTCTTTTATATTAATTTCTACAACCCTACGAAGCTTCTGGAACCACGACCGCGTCGTCCAGAACACACTCCTCCGAAATTTTTAGATTTCACCCATCTATTCTCTTTCGTTTTTTCTAAAATTTGAGTATGTTATGTACTAAGGTGTCCTTTACAAGTTTCATGAAGTGATCTAGGTCAAATAACCAAAGTAGGGTCACCATTTAAGTCCTTGAATTCTCGGGTATCTCGGTACACCTCACCAGAATCAATCATCTCCAAGATCTAGCCGATTTACTAGGCTACACTTGTTATTTTTGCTTCAAATTTGAGTATGTTGTAGTTTAAGGTGTTTCCTACAACTTTCAAGAAGACAACAAAGTGAGATCTCAACAGAAATCAACATGCAATCAAGAAATCAACAAGAGGTCAGTGAAAATTTTGCAGATCTAAAGTCTCCGTATAATAGAACTTTACCCCTCATATCTCCATCATTTTCCCCGAAATTTCAGTATGTTGTAGTTCAAGACATTAGCTACAACTTCCATGAAGATATCACAGCCAAAATCGAACTCTAAACATGCATGCAAGCTCTCACAACATTCTGACTCAAACAGTTCATACGAAAATATTCCAGATCTAGCATCTCCGTAGGATGAGAGTTTGACCCCTCAAATATCCATAATTTTCCACGAAATTTTAGTATGTTGTAGTACAAGATGTTAGCTACAACTTTCATGAAGAAATCAAAACCAAAATCGGACTCAAAACATACATGCAAGCTCAAACAAGTTTCTGACTCCAAACAGTTCATGCGAAAACATTGGTGCAAGAGTAGAAAGTGGATTCCCAACTTGCCTCTAGACCTCATGATCAGCACGAGCGGACGGCACACCGGCGACGATCACAGTGACGGTTCCTTCTCCTCCTCTCTCGCATCTCAATCTCTCGGCTCACTCTCTTGGCCGAACAAGCCACTCCCTCTCTCTCCCTTTTCTCTCTCTTTCTTTTTAGTGGCTTTTATATTGCATGTGGCCGCCCAAGATGGCCAATGGGGGCAGCCACACCTCGCACAACCCCCATGCCACTTGGCAGCTCGCATGCAAGGCTTGTGGGCTTGGATTGGGCCGGCAAATGGGCTGGTTGACCACTCCTTTTGGGCCTCTATTGGGCCGGCCAACTTGGCCCATTAAAAGCTTAGGCCAAATGGGCTTAAGGCCCATTCGAAAATTAACCCCTTCCCCCCTTTTTTGAATTCCTTCTATAAATGTTTTTAAATTTCCATTTTCATCTTGGCCAAAGTCTTGGGACATTTGTTCATTGAAATTTAATTTATAAAGTACATGGCCAAGCATAAATTATTAATTTATCCTATAGTCCTAAATTCAAAATTCATAAACACAAGCACAATAACACCTAGCCTTAAGAAAACTAATGGCTAGCACATAGACCATAGGTAATTTCATTACCTAATTATAGGCTTTAATTTCTCTAGAGAATGTCTTGAATTTTGGGATGCCACACATTAGACCCCTAATATTCCAGATACCTATATACATAGTAATATATATAAGATGAGGGGCCAGAAACGGTTAGCTCGGCTTCGGAGGTTTCCAGCGAGCAGAAGCCAAAACCATAGGAATCGTGGCGGGCAGAGGAGGATCAGGAAGTAGAGTTAACAGCTTGTCTTGCATTATCACCACTCTTTGGAGGCAGCCCTCGGGGACATATCCACCTCCAGCAAATCCTCATCTTCATAGCTAGACGAGACATCCGATTCGGCACCTCTAACTTGCTGTTCGAAGGACCCGGAGTTAGGGGTGTTTGGTTCAGCTTTCCCAAGGGCTTTGAGCCCCAAAGCCCCTTGGGAAAAATTTAAGGGTGTTTGGTTCGACTTTCAAAAGCTATTTGGCAAAATGTTTGCATTTGGAATCTTTGAAAGCCCAAAGCAGTGGGGACACGCTTTGGGCATTTTGGCATTCTCGGCATGCTGATGGGAGGCTTAATAAATTTTTGCTTATTCTCCATTTTACCCTCAAAATTTTGTTAAAACTCCAATTTTACCCTACCCCAAAACAAAACCCTACCTTCTCGACTCGCACGCTCTTTCCTCTCCTCCATCACGCGAATCGACGCTCTTTCCTCTCCTCCAAAGCCACGCGAAGCTCTTTTCTTTTCGTCGATTCTCGCAGCATCCGTTCTCGCCGATTCTCACAACATCGCATCCGCTCTCGCCGATTCTCGAAGCATCGCATCCGCTCCGCCGATTCTCGAAGCATCGCATCCGCTCCGCCGATTCTCAAAGCATCGCATCCGCTCTCGCCGATTATTTTCTCTCCTCTCTCTTCTACCTGGTATGCCCCTCTCTCTCTCTCTCTTCCTCCCTCTTTATTCCTTTTCGTCACTTGATGGTAAACGCTATTATCGGTCTTCTCGGTTTGTTCCCTCTCTCTCTCTCTCGCACACCCGATCCCTCTCTCTTTTCTCCCCCTGTTCTTGTTCGTCCGTTCGGGTGTTTGTTCAATTTCGATTCATGGGTATGATTCTGTTTTTCTTGGGTTTGCGCCGCAACCGCGTGATTTGGTAGCGCACGCCAAGTGCTTGTGAAAATGTTTTGTTGGAGCCGTGACCACCTTCTCTCGAGTTTGATTTGCTATTGAAGTACCGGTTATTGTCTCGTTTATTCTTCGTTGAGGCCTGGTTTGTGCGAGTGCTAGCCCCATCCACGTGGTGCTATGCTGTGTTTTAGTTTTGAGCATCGGGTGTTAAATATTTCGGTGCATTTGGGCCTTGTCGCTGGAATTGGGTTTGGAATTCGATTGATCTAGGAATGTTGCGGTTTTTCAGTTCTTGAATTTCACACAGGGTTTGGTGTGCGATGGGTGTGTGCTTGGTGGAGTTTGCTAGCTAAATTTCGGGCTCTTTCGTTACGTTATGTGCGAACTCGTTTCTCTCAGAACGCCTGACCGAAGAAGGCAAGGACGAGTTCTTTGTGTGGAGCCGAGTCCGGGTGGGTCGAAGCTCAGACGTGGTGCGATCACTTGGCTTCCCTGTGCTCCGATCTCGTTCACATTCCGACCCCCGACACACCCTGCAATAGGTTGGTCTACGATCTTGCTTGCTTTGATTGATGCATTGTTATGAAAAAGTATGATTAGCTTGGAAAACTGGATTGTCTCGCGTGATGAGAGGGACTTGAAAATTCCCTTGTAGGCATTGACCATGATTGCAAAATGCTTATACAATCGCCTAGTTTGGCATGAAACAATGTGGGAGAGTTGTAAAAGAACGAAAAGTAGGATCATATGATGTGATTGTAATTCCCTGGATAGTTTGGTTATGTACTTTTCATTAGGCACTTCAGCGGGGAAGCTAAATTTGATTTGAACATTAAGCATAAGAACCAAAGCCAATCGACAAGCGCACCAATCCAAAGCACAGGAGAATGTGAGAGGATATCTTTACAGGTTATATCAGATTCCCCTACCCCCCCACAAAAAAAAAAAAACTTTTACAGGATATCCTCTCTCAAACTCTTGGTTCGGTGAGTTTCTGCTTTAGGGACCCCATGTTCGATTCATTACGCACATATAAAACATAAAACCATGCAAGAATTTCGTTGTTAGATTGTTTCCCCTATGTCTTTTTATTTTCCCATAGAAGACACAAAGCAGATACCATTAAATCACCTCTCAGCAGCCAGATATGAGCTATAAACAGTTCAATTAACCGGTTGAAGCTCGAACGGATGACCCAAAAGAAAAATACTTTTTGCTGGAATTCCACACAAGCTGGAGGATGCCCATGTTTTCATCTTGTTCATAGGTGAGAAATGAGAGCGGGCAAGTAATGGGAGCCCTTGCGGGCCTTTATTTGCCCTCTCGCCCCATGATGGGCGATCGAACCCCATTTGGTTTTCTTTTTTCTTTTGGCTCGGTGGGTATTAATAATAATTGCCCCTTTCAGAAAGTCAATATATGCATGTGGTGGAATTTGGGTGTTGTTCTTCATTCGTGGAATTATTATATCTTTGTATCCGATCTCAAATGTGGAGATTTGATTTCGCACACATGGATTAAAAATCTTCTGGGCTACCAATTAGCTCAGCTTAGTTTTAGTTTTGAGTGAACACACGATGATTAAGTTTCAATTGAGTCTTTAGAAGTGCTTGTTGAGTGCTAGGAAGCTAGAGAGAGAGAGAGAGAGGTCTCAACTCTCAAGCCGTGCTCCTTGCGACGGTGTGAGATTTGGCGATGGGTTGCTAATTTTGATTGAAGTAGTCACGGATATGCTCCCACGAATGTGTGTCGCCCACCCGATCAAGCTCCAATGATTTTTCTTCATCTTGAGAACTCGTTTTGTTTTGTTGCTTGGTAGGCTTTGTGATGATTTGCAATTTTTTCGAGGAAAAATTTCAAGCAAAAAGCCTAAAGTGTATTTATTTTTCAAATAAAGATTCAAAATGGACATTATTTTTAAAAATATATTAAGTAACCAAATCGTTTCATATGAGGAATTGAAAATGCCAAATCGTCTCAAATAAGAGAACATCTTGAAATGGAAACTTTGGGAGTGCTTAACAAAGTGCTGTTGTAATCTAGTACTTTAATGTGAGTGTGCATTCTTTATTGGTCTGAGGTGTACATATATCATGTTGATGATGTAAAGTTAAGAGAGTTTGGACTGCCTATTGTTTTTGCTATCATAAATATATGATACAACTAATATATTGCGTCTGTTAACTTTGTCCATCTCTCTTTCTGTCAATCTGATATGCAGCACGTTATTCACGTGCATTCTTTATGATTTGCAGCACGTTATGCAATGCTTTTGCTGGTCTATATCAAGGATATGTCCTATTCAGAATGTATTAGCTATATTTTAATTGGCTTACACCTTGAATCCATTTTCAGTATGTGCTGGTTATTTGCGGTGTTCAATAGGTCATGCTGTACTTGGTGAAAGAAGTTTAGGGTTTAGCAAAGGACTTACTTAGGTGAGAAATAAGAGAACCTCTTCAAATGGAAACTTTGGGAGTGCTTAACAAAGTGCTGTTGTAATCTAGTACTTTAATGTGAGTATGTAAAAGAGTTTAACCGACGAACCATCAAGGATTTTTATGCAAGTATAACGTTTTTGCGTGTCTTTATTTTTTCTCAATGTTAGTTTTCTTTTCTTGAAGTGAATATCTTTTAGTTTTTTAATAAGAGAGGGCCTAAAGTGGTTGATCTTGTTTGTTTGTGTCTCTTAAATTTATTCGTGTCTCTTTACTAGAAGATGAGTTCATCAAAGGAAAAGGCATTTTGGAGCTCGGAAGATGTAGAAATCTTTTGTAATTTGTGCATCGAACAAATTGAAAAAGGCAATCGTCCTGCAAACAACAAAAGAGATGGATGGACAGTCATAATTAGTAAGTTTGAGGAGCTAACGGGTAAAAATATGATAAACAAAAATGAAGAGTAAGTGGGATAACCTCAAGGAAGACTGGAAAAGATGGAAGTCATTGCTTTACAAGGAAACTGGATTAGGATGGGATTCAAGGAAGAAAACCATTGATGCGAGTGATGAATGGTGGGAGCATAAAATTCAGGTTTTCCTCAATTCTTTTTTTTTTTTTTCATGTTAAGCTCACCTTTAATGATATAAGTTATGCAAATGCTTCATTATAACAGGCTAATCCAAAGTTTAAGGCTTTTAGGATGAAAGGCATACATCCCGATCTTGAAGTAAAGTTAGATATGATGTTCGGAGATACGGTTGCTACCTTTGGAGGAATCACATGGAACCCTGGACAAGGTTTATGTGTTGATAATGATGTGGAGACCACACAACCTGGTATCGATGACGTTGTAGGGTCTACTGATGAAAACTTTGACGATCACATGGATGAACCAGTTGGAACTCAAACTCGTAAGAGAGCCACACAGACTTCAAATATGCAAGCTCGAGGAAAGAAAGATAAGAAATTGAGTACAAGAGAGGAGCTCGGATCACAAATTAACAGGCTGCTTACGGTTGTTGAGAGTAGGAGTACTACCAGTGCTGCATCCAATGCACCAGTTTAGTCGGCCCTTATGAGGACCTCATAGAGATATTGGATTCCATACCGAGATTGTGGAAGACGAAGACTTGTACTTTTTTCAATTTCTCATTTAAAGGAAAAGATAGACAATAGGCAAGTTTTCATGAGCTTAAAGGATAATGCAAAGAAAGTAAAGTATCTCAAATATGAGATGAGAAAAGAATTAAGTCTTTGTAGATAGGAGGATGATAGTATCTTATTGTTTTCATGTTTGAAACTTAGTCATTTTACTTTGTTTCCATCTATGGATTTTTATTTGCAGCATTTGTGAACCTAATTTCAATTAATGTTTGATATTAGAATTTTTTTATTTGGTATTCTCTTAATGTGATAGTTTGCATATATGCGATGGTTAATATATTGTTTATCTTTATATTTTGTTATTTCAAACAATTATGGATGATTTATGTGATGGTTAATACATTGTTTCTTTTTATAATTTATTACTTGAAGCAGTTATGGATGATTCTGAGACAAGGACAAATCATGAGCAAGAGGAAATTGAATTATGTGATCTTATCTCGGTCACTTTGAAGCTGCAATTCTTTATCAAGCAACCAACCTTTGCAAACAACCTTGCATGATCTCAACATATACAGGTTATATATGGTTAAAAGAATTGATTGGCGAAGATGCTAATCCGATAAGGTGTTACAATATGTTTAGAATGAATAAGATTGTATTTGACAATTTAACGCGTGATTTAGTAATACGTTATGGCCTTCAAGGATCTAGGAATACTGATGTTAGAGAAATGGTTGGTATGTTTCTTCATATTCTAGGACATGGTATAGGTAATAGATTAGCACAAGAGCGTTTTCAACGCTCCGGGAAACCATAAGTAGACACTTCAACTTAGTTTTAGATAAAGCATGTGATATGGGAAAAAATTTGATCCAACCAACTGATCCACAATATAGAAAAGTTCCAGAGAAGATCAAGAAGGATCGGCGATTTTATCCATATTTTAAGGATTGCATTGGAGCTATTGACGGCACACATATTCCAGCGGTTGTACCTAAGTATGATCAAATTCGTTTTATTGGTCGAAAAGGAACAACAACTCAAAACGTGTTAGCCATATGTAATTTTAATATGGAATTTGTCTATGTTTGGGCCGGTTGGGAGGGACAAGCTCATGATACCCGTATCTTTTATGAAGCTATTGGAAGACGTGACGCAAATTTTCCCCATCCTCCTCCAGGTATGTTAGTCAATGGTTTAAATACATTCATATATCTAATTGGCATATGTTGACTAAATTTACAATATATATATGTAGGTAAATATTATTTAGTAGATGCTGGATATCCAAATCCTACTGGTTATTTGGGGCCATATAAAGAAGTTAGATATCATTTGCCGAGTTTCAAAGAGGTCCTTCACCTACAGGATATCAAGAAGTGTTCAACCGTGCCCATTCCTCGCTACGCTCGACAATTGAGCGGGCCTTTGGTGTATTAAAACAGAAGTGGAGGATTTTAACTCATATGCCAAGTTATCCATATGAAAAGCAAGTGCAAATTGTGGTAGCGGCAATGACTTTGCACAATTATATCCGGAGAAATAACGTGACTGATACGGATTTTGAACAAGCAGAATTGGATCCCGATTATGAATATTCAGTTGACCATGATGATGCAAATGAAGAGGTGGGTGCTTCAAATTCGTATGCATCTCCGGACATGGCACTTTTACGTGATGAAATAGCCATAAGTTTACAAAGTCGTTGAAGTTTATAATACTAAGTATAACGTATTTCTTTTTCTAGATATATATGATCATGTTCACTATCATGAAATGACTCTTTCTAGTCAAATTTGTATGAGGGGAACTTGATTTAATTTCTCTTAATTAGGACCTCCCTTTTTATATGTGGTGCTTATTCAAAAAAATTAGCATCTATAATCGATCGCTTCACCATCCACCGAATAAGTTCAACTTTTTTTTTAATATCATTTTAATCTTTTGACAATCAATAGCCCAACTTTTTATCAATACACTAGAATGATCATTAATTAACGAAGATGATTAATACTATAATAATTAAAAAAATATTCAAAGTTAAAAACAAACCTAAAAGAATCTTAGGCTAAAAGTTAAGCTTTGCATTTAATATATAATCAATTTTTTTAATATAATTTTTAATAAGTTTACTAATATGTATTTTTTATATTACTCTCAACATGAAAATGTAAAATGTTATATACCCATTATTTCTTTTTTGCAATTTTAGAAAAACAAAAACTAAAACACTTAATTTTAAATGGCTGGCTTTCAAATGCAAGTTTACCAAACAGTTTTGCATTTCCCCAAAGCTCTTTTCGTTTTAGTTTACCAAACAGTCTAGCATTTCGAAAACCCCTTTCTCTCAAAGATATTTGCATTCTCCCAAGGGCATTTCCTCAAAGTTGAACCAAACGGGCCCTTAGTTGGTTCGGGGCTAGACAGGGGTAGGACCACCTTCAAAGGAGTGGTCATTCCCTTTGACGGCTTGCGTGAGGATACGGGAGGCTCGGGTTTACTCGAAGCGAGGTCTTCGCAGCACGGTGGATGCCCTCATCACCAAAGCTATTATGGAGGGACGTGGAACCTTCCTTGGGGGAGCAGCCTTCTTCTTCTTCTTCTTCTTCTTCCCTTTTACTCCGATTCCAGTCTTGGTGAGGCACAACCTCCACTTCGGCGTCAACCGGTGATTGAAGGACTTGCTCTATCTCATGCCGCTGCTCTTCGGGATCTACCACCAGGACGGGTACATGAGATTGGACGGGGGTGTCGGGTCGGGGGCATGAGATGGTCCGGCCCCGTCGATGGAGGAGCATTATGGCCCCTCTGCACAGGTCTGCCTGCTCTGGTATTTGGTGGTGGGGCATCGTAATTGTGACCGAAGCAGCCACATCTTCCGCACTCCATCGGTCTCCACTCATACTCGATGGCTATCGAGTGGACCACTCCTTCCAAGACCACGTCACGAAATTGCTCCTTGGCTAACCTACATGGAGCTCCACACAAACCCTTGCAAAGGAGATCATCTTCCTCTGTTCTGTTCGCTCATTCACATATAGTGGTTTCCCCACGACACTTGCTATAGCACTAATAGAATGTGCCGACTAAAGTTCTAAGGGGAGGTTCTTCAATCTAATCCAGACGGGGATGGATTCTTGTTTTTCCTTTTTAGCTCCATAAGGGGCTTCCATTGCTTCAAGATAAGGGTCACCCTTGCAACCGTAAGGGGCCTTCTTCTAGGATTTTCCTTCGGAAGGTCGGGTCCGAGATATGGAAGTAGTAAAATTCTTGGTCATCCGCCAAAACTTCAACAAGTTTGGAGCCCCAAGTAAACTTCAATGAATTTTTCTTGAGCTTATAGGGTAGCGTTCTCCCTACATAGTAGCCAACGAGGTACTCGTTCCACACAGGGTCCAAAGCCTCCATAGCCTCTTCCGAGAGTCGAACGATGGGCTTGTTGTCCACAAAAGTAGGTGGAATATAGGATAGATCGTATCCTTTTGCAGCAAGGCGAGCCACACTCGCCCATGAGCAAGCCGGAGTTGTTTTTGGATCACTTGATTGCTAAAAGCGGCCTGTGGTCTCTTGGAAGAGGACCGGCCACGGCCGCGACCTCTCGATCGGCCCGAGCGGGTTGAGGAGGTCAGCCACCCTTTCGCTTGACATCCGAACCAGCGTGGGTTACCGTGGTAGGAATTTCCTGATCCGGGAAGCCCCCGGGATGAGCTACCGTGAACACGAGAGGTGGGGCTTCGTCCCCTTGAAGTACCAACGAGTTGCTAAGATTCTCGGCCGGGGCCAATCACACCGAAGAAACAAAGCAACCATTTCCACAAACACCTAGTGTGCAATATAAATCCTACCAACGAAAAGCCATTGGATGAAGGAGAATTACTAGGTCCAAGCTTCAATAGCACAATGTGGGATAGCAGGAGGAAAGAACCCAACGCAGCAATCACCGTGCAAGACACTTCAACCATAGCAGACTCCCGAAATCACAGCAATAGAGATCAAGAGGCTGAAATGGCGAGACCTGGACTTCTAGACCACCTGCTGGGAGATGGTTCGGTGGGGGAGGTAAGGGAAGCAAAGTGACCTCAGCCTCTAAAAATGAGCTCAAACCGACCACCGTAACCACCACATCCACCAAGACCCGTCGGATGAGCGGGAGGGAACAGAAACAGCGAAATCTGAACTTTAGGCCACCTGCTGCAAAAATGGTTCAGTGGGTATGAAGAGGGATGCAAGGCGATCTCACCCTCCAAGTTTGAGCTCAATATGACCACAGGAACTCCCTTAGCAGCCTAAACACAAGTTCGCAGCCCGGAACTCGCGCACACACCTAGGGAAGGGGAGATCTCAAGTTGCAGGACAACCCACTGGAATTCCTTCGGTGGAGATCAAGAGGAAGGTCAGAGGGACCTGTCCTCCAAATCTGAGCCCAAAACGACCGCTAGAACTCCGGGAATGATCGAGAGAGTGTTCTGGTGAACAATGCCAGAATTCGCCCGTAGAGAGGACTCAGGTGAACAGTACCCGCTTTCTTGTGGAACTTTGGTGATGCAAAACAGACAAAATTGTCATGCATGGATCCAATTTGAACTCATGAATTTACAACATGTATAATCATATAATGCGCATTGCATGTTGTCTAACAAAAGACATACTTTCAAAAATCAGAGGTATCACCAAGTGAGCATATCTCCACCCCTATTTCCAAAAAGACCTTGTGTCGACCAAGTGTTTTATTGTCTTTGAGTACCTACCACTGCCTAGGTATTCTCTCGTATTCTAGTTGTCCTCAAAGTATGGATGTTTGCGATTGTCTAAGTATTCCATTATCTTTGAGTGCCTATCACTATCCGGGTATTATCTCTTATTGACATTTGACCTATTCGAGTTGTTCTTAGGATAAGGATACTAATGACTATCCAAGTATCCCATTGTCTTCAAGTACCTACCACTATCTAGGCTTTTGAGTGTCTGTGGTCATACAAGTATTATTGAAGTTTTATTGTTGTGCAATGCATTCAAGAAAAGTTGGCTATTGAATAGATGATTGGTTCCTGCTTCATCATATAAGTCTTGTGCTACATCCAAAATTCCAATAGCTAGGAGATGGGGACCTTCACGAATATCTCGAGGTGCATCCTCGATATTCCAATCACTAGAAGGTGGGAGACCTTCACGAATATTCAAAGTGCATTTTTGATATTCCATTTATCAGGAGGTATGAGACCTTCATCAATTACTAGAAGATGACAGACCTTCACGAATATCCAAAGTATGTCCTCATTATTCCAATCATTAAGAGGTGGAAGACCTTCACAACTATTCGAGGTATGTTCTCGATATTTTATTTACCAAGAGGTGTGAGACCTTCATAAGTATTCGAGTGCATTCTTGATATTCCAATTACCAAGAGGTGGAAAACCTTCACTAATCACTAGGAGGTTAGAGACCTTCGTGAATATTTGAAATGTGCATTGATATTCCAATTGCTAAGAAGTGGGAGACCTTCACAAATGTCCGAGGTACATCATCGATATTCCAATCACTAGGAGCTAGAAGACTTTCATTATAGGATGTGAGAAACCTTCATGAATATCCGACATATGTCCTTGTTATTCGAATTACCAAGAGGCGAGAGACATTCACAAATATTTAAGCTACATCCTCGATATGCCAACTTTTTTTTACTAGGAGGCGGGAGACCTTCACATATATCCAAGTCCAAAATCTTTCTTGACCGATGCGTTGTGCTTCTATAGCTCGAAGTCAAGTAAACAACTTATTGCTCCAACAGATGACCGAAGAATGGTTCGGGTCCTAGAAAAGCAATTTCTTATTAAGGAGACTGAAAAAAAAAAGGTTTGGTCCTAGACAAATAATTTGTCGCTCTAATAGGCGATTGAAGAATGATTCAAGCCCTAGAAAAGTATTTCCTATCAAATAATGCGACCAAAGAAAGATTTGTCCTTGATAAACAATTTGTTACTTTAACAAGCGACCAAAGAAATGTTTGAGACCTAGAAAAGCAGCTTCCCCTACGTCATCAAGTAAGATAATACCTTGATACTTGCCAAACTCAAGGTTTGTGCCCCCATATCACTCTTTCACGATAAGTAGCTAAAGGTATCTTCTTATTTGTCTTAGTATATATTATGCTATTTTGCCCTTTCTACATTGGACACCTAGTTCTAAATAAGATATTATCTACTGCATATGTATGAACAAGCTTTAGCTATCAATTCATCTTTCAATGCAATCTTTATAAGTTCACTTTCAAAGATGAGTTGTTGTTGACACCTAAATTTTGACTATATATTTAAAATTAAATTGCATTAGAAATTTAGAGACCAATTTGGCCCTAATAAAAAAGATTTTTCGCATCACCTAAATATTAATATCATATGCATCTACTAAGTTTTATTTTCTATTCCCTTATTTTATTGCACTTATGATATTTTTATTTATAAAAAAATAAAAAATAAAAAATAAAAAATAAAAATAAAAATAAAAAGCCCACGAGGGCTGGGTGTTCCCCCTAGCCTCCTTCCCTTCTCCTTTGTTTCTTATGCTAGTCCAAGGCCCATTCCCCTTTTGACTTTCCATCAGCCCTGATTCCCTTCTTGTTGCACTTCACGTATGCTATAGAGGGAAAGGTGCCAAAGCATGAGGAATGCATGTGGAACATAGAGTGGCAGCGCGAAGACTTGCAGAGAGACCCGGATGGATGGGACATGACTTTAATGTGCTGAGGAGCTTGAGGCGATAGGCCTGCGCAGATAGGGTGCACAATCCGACGCCGGTTCGGTTGAAGTGGAGGCCAGTCAACAGAACCACTGGCCAAGTTGCCTTCGTCAATCGGACCGTTCTCGCCTATAAATACCAGGGCGATGAGCTTAGAAAGAGAGACGGATATGAAGGCAATGAGCTCGAAGGACCTCCCCTGAGAGACATCTAAGGCGTCCTGAGAGTGAGCAAATCAAGAACGAAGGGAGAGGCTTGAGATCTGAGAGCTTGTGGGCAGAAAGGTTCAGTTCTAGATTTGGGGGAGAGAAAGAGTCTCGAGGGCGAGATCTAAGCGAGTGAGAGTTGCGGGACCGAGCCCTACTGCAGCGTGCGACATTAGTTGCTCAACCCAACGATGTTGCTGTTTAGCCACTACCGATGCTGCCTGTTCGCATCATCGCCCACGCTCGTAGATATTGCCACTTTGTCCCTCGACAACCCAGCTGCTCACTAACCTCGGCCATGCCTCATGCTCGCCGCCGTCTCCTGTATCTGGGCCCGGGTTTGTTGAGTAACTAGCTGCTTGTCGTCGCCGCCCCCTGCATCTCTGCCCAAACTGGCCAAGCTAGCTACTCACCGCTTTGCCGATTCGCTGGTCCCTCAATGCCAGCTGTTATAGATTGGTCGTACGCGGCCATGGTGACCGGCACTGCTCGCCTTAGTTGGCTCCGTCAGTGTCACGTGAGTGCAAGGAGCAGGGGAAGCTGCGAATCAGGTCGGCATGGGTCTTAGTCGAGTAAGGTTCTCATCGATTCGAGTCAGGTCGAGCGTGGCGCATGGTTGGGCCAGCTAGGATTCAATTTTTGGGCTTGAGTGAAATGGGGGTCTTGGGCTGTTTATTTGTTTTCTTTAGGAGGGGATGAACCCATTGTCCCAGTCGAATTGGCCCCACAAATGAAGCCTGGTCTGGTTAGGGTCTTGCCGTCATGGTTAACGGGCCTGGGTGGCTTGGACATAGGTCGGAGGCGAAGACTTGACCCAGGTTCCCTCTTTAATAAATAATGTTATATTATTATTTTTGTATTGAAAAATTGATTTTTATAAATAAAAAATTAGAAAATCCAAAAATAATTGGCATTTTCCAAAAAAAATAAGAAAAATCCAAAAGTATGTTACGTTTCCCAAAAATAAAAGAGCCCCCAAAAATAGTTTTTGATGAGTTTTCTCCATAAATGCATAGAAAACCCTTGAAAATTCAAGGAAAAAAAAAAAATCATGTTTAAGTGATTCGAAGCAAATGTTGACTTATTCCAATTGTGCCTTTATAATGCATTGATTTTTATTTCCTTAATATTGTTAGGAATTGAATCCTAGAACTTGTGATTGGTATAAAATGCTACATAAATGATTTACTTGATATTTAAAAAACATTAGGTACTATAAGGGCATTAGTAATTAACTAGTGTAATTAAGTCCCTAATTCTAGTTTCTCTGATTGCACAGGAGTGAAGTATTTTCTTGATATTTCACTTGAGTTTCTAATCAATCTACCTCAAATTGATTAATGATGACTCATATTTGAAATTAATTTACAAACTAAAAACTTGAATAATAAGTCGTGAATTAGTGGGCCTGGGAGAGCACAAGTTAAGCCTAACACTTAGTAAGCCATTAACCTCCTCCTGTGTCTGTGCATAAGAGGGTTCCGAAAGGGAGGTCGTAACCAATAGTTTTTAACATTGAGACAACTTTGTTGTACGAGTCAACTCTAAGTTGCAAGTTTTCAGGAAAATTTGATATAAAACCAGATGTGCTCATTTGATCTGCTTTTTGCACTTTCTGCATCACAAGTCCCATGCTAATGTCCATAATATGACTTTTAAACCGCTTAAGACCTTAATAGCAACTAAAATCAACTGATATTACACTCGACAATGTAAGAACAAGCCATTGAAAGATGTTCATACCTTATTAAGTCTTGTCTCCTCCATATCCACCATGTTTAGGGCTCAGGACTGTAGACCCATTGTTTTCATACTCAATAGTAATGGAGTCAATTACCGATCTGGCGACTATGTTTATTTCTCTCACGGGTGTGGATACCATCGTCCCAAGTGCTGCCGCCTTGACCTCCAAAAGGCTCGATGGATTTGAAGGGACCAGAACAAGAAATTGGTTCTAAGCGGACTCCTAGTGAATCAAGATGTGCACCTGATCTTCCATAAAAGCCGATTATCTTGGTGCATATCAATGGACAGCAAAAGAACCTTCCTTTTTCTTCACCAAACGGTCAGTACTTTCTTGTAGTAGTTTGAGATGTCAGCGATCGAATGACAACCGAACCAAAATCAAGTCTGAGATAACCTGAGATTGAGCTTAAGTATTCATGTGGGTAGTCCAAATCAACCTACAAATTTTGCAATTAATATGCTCACATATGATAGGACATCGAGTTTGACAAAGTAAACGAAAATAAGTAGATGCCAAAGCTCCTTATTTCTTTTCTCTTTCAGGTTCTTCCTTCCATATTCAATCGTTGCAGCAAAGATGCCGATATACAGAGTCTTGAAAGTCAACGAACTTTCTTTTGTGGTAGCAAAGTAAAAGAAAAGATTGGTGAGAAAGGTATACCATATAAACTTCACCTTTGCCACTTCTACCATGTGTGGAAGACCAAATGGACTCGCCATCTTTGTCATACTCAATGGTGATATAAACTTCGCCTTTGCCTCTTCTACCATGTGTGGAAGACCAAATGGACTCGCCATCTTTGTCATACTCAATGGTGATATAGTTGACAATGCTTTCCAACAGTATATTTTCTTCACGCCATTATACTTTCCATCATTCCAAGGCTGTCCACCTTGGCCTCCGAATGGCCCAATATACTCAATTGGATGGAGATATATTGGTTCTAAGTGGGGCTCCAATAGATTCCAATTAGGTACCAGAACTTCCACAAAATCCAATTATCTTCCCCCCTGGCTGGAAATGAAAAATACCTTCTCTTTTCAAGCCCCATTTGTTTCAACTTTGGGGAAATGGCTTTGCATTTCCCCAAGGATCTTTGAGTGAATGAGCATTTGGGGAATGCAAAGCGTGTTTGGGAACTTATTTTTGTGTATATTTTGCAAAGTAGTTTTGAGGTGAAAAGAAAAAGGAAAAAAAGAAAGGAAAAGAAAAGGGAGGAGGAGATGCAGCTACTTGGCAATGGGGCTAGTGGTGGTGGGGAGGCGGCTGGTGGCGATGGAGAAGCGGCTAGTGGTGGTGGCGGTGGCGGTGGCGGTGGCGGTGGCGAGAGGAAGGCAGCTCGCCCGAGGTCGGCGACCTCGGGCGACACCACGGGTCGTGCAACCCGGGCGATGCCCGAGTCGCGCGGCCTCGGGTGACGCTACTTGAGTCACATAGCCTCGGCGACGCCGCCCGAGGTCAAGCGACCGGGCGACTCCGCCGAGGCCGCGCGACCTCGGGTGATGTTGCCCGGGTCAATTTCTCCCTCCGATCATTCTCCGGCCTCTAGGTAACGCGCTCTTGAACTCGCGGCCGTCATCATCTTCTTCCGATCGTCGCGGGTTTTGGGAAGGATTTTCTTGCCGTCGTTTTCGGGGGTGTTGAGTGTCGCCGTCGCCGTCGCCATCGGCGGCATCATCTAGGTCGCTCGACCTCAAGTGCGACCCAGGTGTCGCCTAAGGTCTCACGGCCTCGGGCGACGCCGCTTGAGGTCGAGCGACCCGGGCGACGCCCGAGGTCGCCCGACCTCGAGCAAGGCTTCCGGCGGCCAAATCTAGCCCCCTAGTGGCCAAATCTAGCCTCTCGCGGGTGAGCGCCACTCGCCGGGCGAGCTTCGTGAGGAAGAAGGTTGAAGACGATGAACAGTGTTTTTCGAGGCGAAAGGGAAAACATAATTATCAATAAGGGCAATATTGGAAAGAAAAAAACTCATTAAACCCTAGACTAGCATTTGAAAATCTTTGAAAGCCCAAAGCAAGTCCGAACTGCTTTGGGCTTTCGGATTTCAAATGCCAAATGGAGACTCGAAAAGTCGAACCAAAGACAAAAATTTTTCCCAAGGGCTTTGGGGACTCAAAGCCCTTGGGAAAACTAAACCAAACGGGGCCTCAGTACCAAATGGTCCATATGTCCTTTTGATGCTTTGAAATATGAGTGAATTGATAACAGTATAGCCAAAATCACTTGTAACATATTTCAAAACTGAAGTTAGATACTCACTTAACCAGTTCAAATTTATCTGCAATGGGCATTACAATGTAGGGGAATGGTTAATGCAATGACTTGTTAAGCAAAAACATTATGCATGACAGTAACAAGCACTTGATACCACTTCTGGATAGTTAAGCAAATGCGCATGAGCTGATAAAAATAGATGATCTTGCCTACTTCACTGTTGCATCATATATCTTGTACAAAAAGCAGATAATCCAACAGAGTTGCGGAGGAGATATCATTGGTACTTTTGTGTGATTTCGAGATTAACTTGTCATTTGGGTTTCAAATAAATAATATATTTTTGAATAAAGATATCCAAGAGAAACCGTTAATCGTTCCAATAAGTCATAATGGAAGCAACTTCATATATGCAAAGCAACATTCACAAGCACAGAAATCAACAATTTTCAAAAACAAATAGTGTAAATGAAATATTTATCAAATTTATCATTTATACTTCCTGCTGTTGTTTTTACCGGGTGAGTTATAAATATGGTGGTTCAACTGGCCATCTTTGAACATTAACGATTAATGATTTGTACATAAGCTGCATGAATCAGAATTAAAAAGAAGTAGCTTTTATCTAACACCAAGATCAACAGTTCATCATTCTAATAGCACCAGTACCCTGTTTATTGTGCCTCCAACACTCGTACCATGTGCAAAAGAGCAACCTTGCTCATAAGCGATAGTAATCAACTCAATTGCAGAACCAGAAACGACATCAATTTGTCTAACATCTGTATGCTTGCCGTCGTCGCATAGGCCTTCACAATTACTTTTTCCAAAGGGGCCTGCGATTTCAAAGGATATGGACAAGAGATGGGTCCAAAATATGCTCCAATGGAATCAAGAGAACAGCCACACCTCTCAAAGAATCCGATGATCTTCCTGCAACCGGTGGGAAACTGAAAAATGTCCCTCTCTCATTGCCAAATGGACCACATGTTTTCTTATTGCTGTAGAAGATAAGTGATTGAATGATGACAGACAGGACTCGAATCTTCTTTGATGTAGCCTGACACTGAAGAACTCGTTTGGATAATCTTTTTTTTTTTTTTTTTTCTGCAGGTAGAAACACAAATCTGGTGTTCGTCACCTTAATCAAGAAATGAACACTCCGAAAA
This sequence comes from Eucalyptus coolabah, assembly GCA_014182585.1. Lineage (NCBI taxonomy): Eukaryota > Viridiplantae > Streptophyta > Magnoliopsida > Myrtales > Myrtaceae > Eucalyptus > Eucalyptus coolabah. Next base: position 25,103,893 of record CM024622.1, read on the forward strand.
CCAAGGACTTTTAATACTTTTGAGGTTTGAAGAGGATATTCCTTGAGTACTTGCATTCCTTCTCTTTTTCTCACTAAGTTTCTAAGAAATCATTCAATTCCATTTTAAAACCCTGATATTTTGCATAAACAATGGAATTTGCCACTCTATATTGGAGACATCATAGCACAAATGAAAGCTTTCATAAATCCATCAACAAGACAAATACATAAAACCAACAAAATTCAAGCAACTTACCTTTATCGACTCTTATTTTCTAAGGACCAAACAATAGCTCATATTTTGATAGCGAGTAACATAAGTAGACAAGAATATCTATAAATAGGCAAAGCCTGCAGTGCACATATCTGAAAAGGCCAAGAACATGCCATAGCGTACGATAATAATGGACTCACTGTGCATATTTTGCCTTCCGAAGGTCCACCATGTCTTGGTGAGTGGACCATGCATCCATGCTGATCATACTCATTGGAAAAGGACTCGATCACTGATCTCACAACAACTACAGTTATTTTTCTAACATCAGTGTTTGTTATGGCCCTACTGATTGAAAGGGAAGAACAGTGGAGAATGGTTCTAAAGGTAATCCAACAGATTCGAGATGAGGTTCTCTCATCAACTTCTCCAATATCTCATGCCACTGATTTTTTCTCTTCTTAGAAAGGAAGGAACCAAATCTTTTAAGAGCTATTGGAAGTCTACCCGTGTAGTGGACTAGCCTCTCTCACAACTCTTCATAGCCTTCTTAGGTTGGTCTTTGCGGGAAGGCATGGAGACTCAAGAGTTCGAGCGATTCTTTATGGGTCAATCATGAGAGCATGTACTTTGCATCTACTTTGAGATCTTCCAGCGACTGCTCATCTACTGTAGTTATTAAAATTCTACTCCCATGTTGAAACAATTCTCGATCTCCAGCACCAAAATACTCAATTTGGTCCTTCTTAGTGATGTTATCGAGAACTAGCGGGATCCTTTCCGGCAGAGCTTAGTCTTTATCTCGTTGATGTTGCTGTTAAGATCATAGATTTCTAGACCTTGTACCTTAAGAACATCATGGAGAAGTCTCTTCTGGAGTAAAAGCGTATCTTGGTTTGCATCTCCGACATTTTCTAGCAAGCTAGCACCTTCAAATTCCCTAAAAATGCGATCACACACGACTTTGGCCACCGTCGTCTTACCATTTCCTTTCATTCCCCATAATCCAACCACACGGACATCATCCTTCAACCCAATTTCGAGCAACGATATCATGTCCTCTACAAAGGAATCTACCCCAATCGCATTTTTTGACAAAATAGGGGGAGACTGGTCTAGGACTGATCCTGAAGAAATGTCCTACAATTTGCTCAGTGAAGTTTGATTGATCCCTGTAGTTGCATGGGAAGAACAAATCCAAAATGAGTAATTATAGCATAGAGAGGCTATCAGCAGATGAGCGATAAACCCATAACCTAAACTTAATCAACAGCATATTTCAAATCGACCACTAAAATGAGCTTTTTCCGGAGTGTTGTTTTCAATTGCTTTACCCATTAGCTTCATTATTCAAGTGCCATCCTGACAAATTCCCAGATTCTTTAAGCGCATCCCTCCACTTCTGCACCAGCAAATCGTCCGAGTGGGTGGCCAAACGCCCTCCGAAACCATTCCCGTCTCGCTCGCTCTATTTCCGAACGTCCCCTGGCTCAAAATCATAGAAAATGGGCAGAACCACGTGATGATCTCTGAACCTCCTGCTGCACTCCAGGATCTCCACCAGCTCATTGAAGCACCACCACGAGTTGGCGTAATTGGTGGTGAACATGACGAGGGCAACCCTAGAATGCGAATCGCGTCGAGCAGCTTGGGCTCAATGAAAATCCCGGTCTCTCTTTATCAGTGTCCTTGAAATAGTGGATCCCCGCCTGCTTCAGCGCATGGAAGAGGTGGGCCGCGAAGGTTTTCCTTATGTCCTCGCCTCTGAAGCTCACGAACACATCATACTTCCATGAGTGGATCGAAGCAGAAGACGAAATGCATCGCTCTATCTCTGCAGTTCCCATCAGCACAATTCTTGATTGAGTGAGAGACTGCAAAAAAAGGTTACAACTTTTCCTCGCAGGTAGAGTGTACATGTAAAGTGGATGCCCAAGTTGCGAATGAGTAGAGGGGTTGAATGAAAGCTCCGCCATCAGGACAGACTACTTATTCAATTGAATGTCCAGACAAGTTGCGGAGTGGAGTTGGTTTAGTTCAAAGAGCTGAAGAAGCAACTTGCTCGCTTGAGGACAATTTGGTTTGAATTCGTCAAGTCAACCTAAAAGAGTTTTGTTTCACGTGACAGAGACATGTCTGAGGAGGCAGACATGGATTTGAAGCTTCATAGCACATGCGTTGGTAGAAGAAGATGCTTCGAAACAGTTAATCTGTGGAGAAGTTAGTGGAATGATTTTCCATGGCTGCACTCAAATATCAATCTATTTAATTTCATCGAGAACTTCTAGTTGTGCTCTTTTTTTTTTTCCTCTGGGAAGCGAAGACGTGAGAGATGATTAGTTGATGATAGACGCCCAGCTGCTTCGATTTTTCGGACAGTTGTACTTGTTGAGGGAACAAAAGATGAGTCCCGTTTTCAATATGGACCGTCACTGTTGGAAACAAGAAAAGGAAAGAGAGGTCTGTCCCGCTGTTTTGTAAGACCCTTTTGATATCAAACTTGTTTTGGCCCTCATTGATTAATTAAGCATTCACAGTTCGATCCATCTTATAAGATGTCTCAACTTAGGCAGATTCTAATTCATTACTTAACTTATCCGGCCTTAATTATTGCCAAAATGTAGTGAGATGTGAATATATACTAAGAGATATTGAAGCTATTCAGTAACATTCTTAATCTGATAAATAAATCATTATGAAGAAATTACTACTTGAACTGGTTATCTTTTGTGTGAGACCTAAAATATTGATATTTGTTTGCCCGGACTTATTGGCTACTACCCACTCCTATTTATAACGTTTATCATTAAAACTTAAATTAATTTAAGCTACGAAAAAGTTATTATGCATAATTCTGAATATCAATATCTGAATATTTGAAAGGTTTTGAGTGAAAAAAAAAAAGTCAAAGCATGAGTTCTGCAATATTAAAAATAAATTGAAAGTTGAAAAATAAGAAGTCGCTGTATGAAAAAAAAAAAAAAATCGAACATAGTTAATAAGTTTTTATAGTGTAGAAAAGGAGTTATTAATTTTGGAAATTAACTGCCTTTATTGCAAAACGAAGTCGCGTTTGTTGATGGATCTATTGTACTTGCACATGATTTGCAAGGTTCTATATTTCGACGTTTGCTGAGAATTTACTGAAACTCCTTCTCTACATAAACACATTCAACTGATATGAATATATAATATATTTTAGATGCTAGTGCAATGACCATAACCATGAAATTTAAACAAGCGAAAAATATGTTATAAGAAATAAATATGTATAATTTATAATATGATTAGATGTTGTAGGTTCAATTGTCTCGTTTATAAATTCATTTTACACTTATCAAATATCTTATATGTCCTATTTTAGTAACATGAATTTATCATGCCCTATGTTTCTTTTTAATTTAACACAACTATTTTGTCATTTATAAGCAATCATCTTTCTTTACTTAAGTAAAATTAACTCTAACATTGCATTTTACTACATTTTGTATATGCTTGAACCAAAGTAACTTTGTGTTATAATATTAATTCAGGCTGATAACTATATTTTCTCACATAACATAATAAAGCAATTGGACACATTAATAACGGCGACAGTTGCACGGCGAGGTCCAACTCGACAATGAGAGTTATCGCATTTTGACTAGTCAACATTCTTCCCAAACATGACGGTCCTCGTACTTCGACTTTGCACCAAGAAAGCAACAAGAACTTTACAATTGGGTCCTAATACTGACGAGACGAGTCCCAAATGACGATATAAGTCTTTCCAGAAGAACGAGAGCAGGTGTTTGATTGTCCGAAAGAAAGTAAACTGGAATGACCAAAAATAAATTGCTAGAAAATGACTAGAAATAAACTAGAAATAAACTGCAGTAGGTGTAGAAAGTGTCACTTGGGAGTTTACGGCCGGTTGGCCGCAGTTCTGTTCCTCCAATACCAAAAAAAAAAAAAAAAAAAAAAACTGCAACAAAATTAAATATGCATCAACCGGAGTAAATATGTAATCATATCAAATACAATTAATTAAGATATGCACAATCAGGGAAATGGAGAATCTCCTAAATATATGGACAATCGTGAGAAATGTGGAAAATATTCTAAATGCCTCTAAAAAATATGTTGAATATATCTAACAATACAAACCAATTTGATGACATCGAGGTGTATGTGCCATTTAGTTGTTACCTAGCATGGAAAAGAACATTTAGCAAATTCATTCTAGTGGTAGCATGGATCCACTAAATACATGTCAAGGTACTAGTGCATTAAGTAGCACCGACACTAACACGCGATACATGATACGATACGATACGCAAACTCGTCATCTCTCAAAAAATAAAGAATTCCAACATGTTGGAACACGTTGTGTATTAAATATATATTTTTATATACATAATAAATTATCATTTTTGTGATTATTTCAATCAAATTAATTTGATTCAAATTCACAAATAAATAAATAATTTAAAAAGCCTAAAATGAATTTACACTAAAAATATTAATCCACCATTTATTAATATTATTCATTATTTCAATTTGACAAATTGAACTCTATTTCAATAATTCATAAAACTTGGAGAAAAAACAAGCAATCTACATTATGGACTCTTATGTTAGATATGTCGGAAAAAGAAAAAAACTTGAAGGGGTGAATTGCATATCATGGGAAGTAGAAGTCAGAAGAGAAGAGAAAACTGGGTTTTTATTCTTTCTCCGTTTATTATTTTTTCATATATATATATATATATATATATATATATATATATATATATATATATATATATATATATTAACCTCTCATTTATTGAAAATTTTTAAAATTGACCTCGATATCGGAATCATATGTCGGAAACTCATATGTTAGAATTCCGACTCGAGTATCGGAGAGTGTTAGGAAAGTTGACCAAGTGTCGAATTTTCTTGACCGGGTGTCGAGTGTTGTAAAGTTTGAAGAGTATTGGAGAGTGTCGGACACGTGTCGAAGTGTTCGACACGACACGAAAACTCTTGAAGAGTGTCAATACTTCAAAACTAGTGCATGAGTTTAGGACAAGGCTCAAAAAGTGGTAGCATGGATCTACTAAATACATGGTAGGTACTAGTGCGCGTTAGGTTTTTGTTTTAATGTGCTAGTGAGCGTGTTAGGTTTTTTGTTTTGATGTGCTAGTGCGCGTGTTTGGGACAGGGCTCAGAAAAAGAGCAAAATAGGACAATGTAAGAACTCTTTTACTAGATATTTTGTAATTATAAGGGCACAAAGGGGAAAGGGAAGGAGCTCCATTTTTGTGTGGATGTGCTGCTAACTGCACAATCGAACAAGGATAAGCCTTTTGATAGTCCTCCATCACCACTTTTCTTCAGCAGCCATTTTATTATGTTTTTTCAAGAATTTTTGTTGTCTTTAAGCACACTTGTTGCCCACGCCTAAGTAACCGAGTTAGACCACTACGGTTGGAGATCTCTTAATAGTGAAGTAAGTTCATTGCTCATGTAAACTACTCTGGAAAATTTTACAAAAATAGGTCGTTCATTTAATAATACTTCTTGATCCAATTTTGTGATACCCAAAGCGTGTTGTGCAATGTCTCAATTTTGCTTGCACTAGTGCTTTAATAGATGTATAAACAATTTGATCCTCAGTTTTGCAATATTTGAGCTCTATTTCTGGATACCTATTTACCATGTATAGTGCCGTTTAGATTGCTTCTACACAAAATAAAAGCTTTAATTTGGACTTTTTTTCGGCTGATTTTCACTAGAAATCGATAATCTCAATAACGGTAGCTTGACAATTTTTAGATTCTTGGTTTTTAGAATGTAGACCTAATAACCTTTTTGATTAGTCATTGTAGCCGATTAAAATTTTCCCTTTTTCATCTTCTGGTCTAGCTTGCTCCTTTTTTTAGTAGGGTATGGACTTAGCATATACAATTGAACATCTTAAGATGCTTCTTAGAAAGCTTCTATCCATCTAATGCTATGACTGGAGACTTTAGTTGGATACCTATTTTCCGGTATAGTGCCACGTAGATTGCTTGTATACAAAATAATTTTTATTTTGGACTCCTTTTTGGCTGATTTTTGCTGGCAATTCATGACATTGCAATCTAGTTAATAACAACCATCCTATGTGACAGGCCGATGATTTGACATACATGAAACAACGTCGTTTTTATTTTTTCGATTATTCTATTTTTCTATTTTCTATTCTTTCTTTTTCTTTTCTTTTCTTTCTTTGGCTTCTTCTTTCTCAGGTTGAGATCTCCTCTCATTGTTCATCATCTTCAATCTCTTGATCGCTAGGCCAAACCTCCTCTAGTGTTCATCCATCGGTATCCAATATCATCAGAGCACGGAATGGACGAGGTGGTTCTAGGCAAAGCTAGGGCTCATTTCATCTTTGCCACCTCCGTCACTATTGACAGGAAAGTAGAGAGCCATTGCCCCAGCCACGGGCCATGCGGTGGCATTTGACAACCCACCTTGACTCAAACATCCTTCACAGACACCCATACAGAGTGCTGAGCACTGCCTTGCTGTATATTTGCAACAAATCTGCGGAAAAATCGCCATCTTCTAATGAATATCATGTTGTTGTTGAGCATTAGGATGCTACAACTTTGCCCAAAACTTGTAATTTTGTCTCCTAGGCAATCCATCAAACAAGTAGAATGCATTACCTTTTCTTTTTTCGGTCTGAAAGAATGCATTAATATCTTGAACAAAAAAACACACAAAATCAACTCTACTCTACCATATGATTTGAGGAGCAGTTTCTTAGAAGACTGCTATGGGGGAGTTCGAGATTGTGTATACCGTCTTGTCGAGATAAGCACGATTTAACCATAGATTGCTGCAAAACACCAAAAATATCTGCAGACACGAACGATAAAATTATATATGCCCTACTTGTCTCTTCTTTACTGCTTTACGGATGTTTATTAAAGCATCATTCATTGATACAAATTTATTTGTCTAAGGAAATTTTTATTGCTGAAATATTACGATGTGGCAGCATTTCTACTGTGTCAGAAGGGACGGGTTTACCACTAGTTATCATTAACTCTGTTGCAGTAATTGTAAATTGTTGTTAATGTCTCAGAGTCCACGTGGGCTGCACCTCAGAACAGAGTAATTATGCCTGCAAAATATGGTACAGAGGAAAATGACCAAATGGAAGCAGACGAAAGGAGAATCTCCGGTGGTGATCAAGCATGGACGGCGCGCCAGAGGCGGCGCGGAGGTCAGTGGCGGCGACAGGCGGTGGGAATATGGAATTTGTGGGTGAGCGGGTGGGTCAAGGATTACTGTTGATTTGGGGATGTAGATGTCCCTCAAGTAGAAGAAAGGGGAGTTAATTTTGTCCTTTATAGCTCAGGATGCAAAGATGTACTTATGGAAAACAGAGGATCCAAAGGAGGATAATTTCCTTTTTTTTTTTCATAATACCAAAGATAGAGATTCAAGTTATTGTACCTAGGGCCAGCACATCCACAAACTTTATCTTGAAGAGCAGGCTGATCCGTTCGAAAGGGCATCATCCAAAACAAGATTAGGCTACAAATTATATCTTATCAACCCTCGTATTCAAGCTGACAAAAGCGCCCAAAAAATCAAATGAATAAATATCATCATATATGTAAATTAATGTCATGATTGGATATAAAAATTATTCGACTCATTTTGATCTTATCCTATTTCATCATTTCAAATTGTGCTCACTTAGTTATTCAAGCATTCGACGATGCAACTTCATATGTCAGCAGCAGTAGTCAGCTTAATTAATACTCAATTAAGGAATGCTAATCACGGGTTTTGACCGGTCAAACAACCCACGAACTAAAAATCCAAAATTGCATTCTTCTCTTCCCGAAGTCGGCTCCTCTGAAAAGTCAAAAGTCTCAATCCCCTATTTTTCCCCCACCCAAAATTATTTTACCAAAATACTTTTCTCCTTTCTCAAATTGACCCACGAAAACTTCGTCCCGGAAAAGGAAAATTCCTCCTTCGCAATAACCCTTTCCCCCAAAACCCTAACGGAAGCAACCCACCTCGTCGCCGGAGACAACCACCGATGTCCGCCCGCTCCTCCCCGCTCCCCGCTTGCCTCCGCCCGACCACCGCCGACGAACCGCCGTACACGGTGGCCGGAAAGTCCAACCTGACCACCAGCCTCTACCACACCCCCTCGGCCTCTTCTCCCTCACCTGGTCCCTGACCCGGCTCGGCCGGACCCTCCAGCTCCGCCTCTCCGACCCGCCCGCCCCTCCCCCTCCTCCCCCTCCTCCTTTTCCGACTGCGACTACGGCTCTACCTTCTACCCCGCCGCCTCTCCTCTCCCTTCTCCGTCCTCCCAGCCGCCGCCGCCGCTGCCGTCGTCGTCCTTCGCCCCCTCTTTCAGCCTCGACGTCAAGCCCTTCGCCTTCTGGAACAACCGCGGGTCCAAGAGCTTCGGCAGAGCCCGGGTCTTCTGGGACCTCTCGCGGGCCAAGTTCGGGTCCGGGCCCGGCCCGGTCTCCGGGTACTACGTGGCCGTGGTGGTCGACGGCGAGGCGGTCCTCCTCGTGGGCGACCGCCCGAAGGAGGCGCACGCGAGGACGAAGGCGCGGGGGCCCGAGCGGAGAGCCCAGGCGCTGGTGCTGCGGCGGGAGCACGTGATCGGCCGCAGGGCATTCGCGACGGCCGCGAGGTTCGGCGGGAGGGACAGGGAGATCTCGATCGATTGCACCACGGACGCCGACGCGAGGCTGTGCTTCGAGGTGGACGGCAAGAGAGTGCTGCAGGTGAAGCGTCTGAAGTGGAAATTCAGAGGGTGCGAGAGGGTCGAGGTGGACGGCGTCCCGATTCAGGTCTCGTGGGACGTGTACAGCTGGCTGTTCGAGGGTTTCCGCTACGGGCACGCCGTGTTCATGTTCCGATTCGACAAGGTCGGCCTCGAGGAGGAGGACGGCGGCGGTGAAGCAGGGGAGAGCGGGCGAAACGGGAACGGCCTTTTGTGGTCGGGGAGATTCGGGATGAGCGGGCGGGAGCATGAGAAGATGAGGAAGAGCATGTCGCGGGCGGCTGGAATGAGTTACTCGTCGTCGACCACGTCGGTGTCAGCCTCCTCGTGGTCGGCCTCATCGGGTGGGGGCAATTCAGTGATGGAATGGGCAACGGCGGAGGAGAACGAGATGGGGGCTCTGGGCGGGTTCTCGCTGATGGTCTATGCTTGGAAGAAGTGAAGGATGATGGGAGCCAATCCAACGTTCTCTGCGCCTGCGGTAATCTTGGAAGATTAGAAATCTCTCTATTAACTCAAATTCTTTTCCATGGACATAATATCGTGATTTCTATAGCTTTTAGAAGGAACAAAGACTCTGTAGATTGTATTGGTACTACCCAGTTTAGCATTAGATCTAACAGCAATCTCCTTGTTAGGATGGATTCAGATAGGAAGACATATAGATCAGTAAAATTCTTTTGGTAATATAATCAGGTGATGATTTAGCTTGGGAATTCTTTGTAAGTGGCCATTTCCTGTATGGTGAATTTCTACTCACACGAGCAATTCTTCTTCTTCTGCTGCTGCTGCTGCTGCTTGCTCTGTTATCTGCTCTGCCTTCTTGATTCTGAGCCCTGAGTCCAATGCTGTTCAGTAATTATTGCTGATTTTGATTCCAAGATCAGTTGTTTTCAACTCATTCCCACTTTGATTAGACCAGGGCAGTTTAGTGAATCTGATCTGAATTGTCAGAACTTACTGGAGTTGACGGTGAGCAAGATTTGGTTAGATTCCTCTTTAAGTATGCTTCAACAAAGTGCCCTGCAATTAATACGTATAGCCAAGATGGGAAAGCCACCGAGAAAGAAAAGAACTTGGCATAAATAGAGAAGTATTGAATGAGAATAGCCAAGATGGGAAAGCCATCGAGAAAGAAAAGAACTTGGCATAAATAGAGAAGTATTGAATGAGTATGAGGTCATCTCGTCCTGCAACAATCAAAGAAGCTGTTTCGGTACATTCTTACCGTAAAGACGAGAGACGACGGTAAGACCCGCATGCGATCAAACATCGTACCACCGTATTTATCTCGAACGAGTCCTAAATACAAAGACGGAATTTCGTAAGTCTCTGCTCGATGCAACTGTATGAAAAGAAGGTGCGAATGGTAATGTTTCGTTTTTTTTTTGTTGGGAACGAAAGTAAAAAAAAAAAGTGTTGTTTGTTATTTTTGTTCCGGAAACAATTTTTAACAAAAAAACGCGTTTGGTAACGTTTGTTAGGGAATAAAAAAATGAATAAACGCGTTTGGTAAATTTTATTCTTTTTTGTTTCTTTTAATTTTTTAAAAAATTTTATTTTATTTTTCATTTTTCCTTTCTTTTTATTTTTTTCTTTTCGGCCGGTCATCGGCCTCCGGTGGCCGACCGGCGTGGGCAGGCCTCACCTAGCCACGGCGAGGCAACCTCGCGGGCGAGGCGGAGCTCACCCGGCTAAGGCGAGGCTCGGCCTCGCTTAGGGCGGCGATGCTCGGTGAGGTCACCGACCTCGACAGCGTCGTCGGCCCTCAACGGCCAATCGCCGGCCATGGCCGAGGCCGGCGACCGGCCAAAGAAAAAAGAAGAAAAAAAGAAGAAGAAAAGAGAAGAGAGAGAAGAAATTTTTGTTCTTTTTGGCTTGAAGAAGTGTTTTTTCTCTAGAAACAACTTTTTTGTATTTCTTTTTTTGCTCCAATTTTGTTCCGGGAACAAAAAAAAAAAAAAAAAACAGAAACGCAATCAAACGCGTTTATGTTCTTTTTTATTAAAAAACAAAATCCGTACAAAAGTTTTCCAAAAACTGTTCTTTAGCGTTTCCATACACGCCCAAGGTTGTTCTTTATGTTTACTAGCCACTAGCCAGTTGAGATGTCAAATGGGTGGGGGCTTGGGGGATGAAAGTCCGATTGAAATCGACTCATTTAATCCATGATTCACAATGCTGATAATTTATATGTAATTCAATTGGTACATAACTCGAGTCAACTTAAGTAATCCATATTTTGAAGGCATTAATTAAGCCTTTTTTTATTTTTAAAAAATATTATCAGTTTGATTAAAGAGAATGCTAGTCACACTTGCTTTCCCCTTGCTCTTAGACACTATATTAACAAAACTTGGCACCATATGTTTAGGGTCCTGCTAGGTTGCTGGCCATAACGCATGGTAAATCTGCTAGCACAATCATTGCCAATGTAGCCATCGGCGTTGATCGGCAAATTTGTCATTTTCACTCTTTGCCTTTGCTTCTTTGTGCTTTTTTTTTCCTTTTTTATTAAAAAAAATGATGAACTTCAAAAGCTTAAGAATTAGTATTAACGGGGATTCGATAAACTGACCACTGCCATTGGTCACGTGGCTATTCTAAGTGGAAATTGTCCATTAGAGAGTGTGAGACTAAGAGCAAGGTGGGCTTGGCATTGTTCTTTGATTAAATGGGTTGATGGTGGTTTCTTTCAGATCCATTAAAACCCATCATTAATTGGGCTTTAACTCTATTAGGCCTATTCTGATCTATACTTAAAATCTATTAACCCATCAAAATATACGAGTTAAAATATAGGTGCATTACTCATTTCATCTTGCCATTTTTACTGAGTAGAAATTGCTGTAATTTGTCAAATTAATACGTGTGAAATCGGGGGCATTTGCTGATTATATAGTGCTAAGAAAATAAATAATGGGCATGAGTGAAATGTGATAAAGTGGTTGAAATTAGAAAACAAAAATTTATTTACATGAAATACGTGGATAAATGCCATGTTTTAACAGCATCAACTTAGGTTTTTAAACCAAAGAGATAAATCATTGTTACTATTGTTTTAAAATTATCCAAATCACGATCAGATCATTACTTGTGCAAGCATATCATCGTGCGCTAAAACCTTTTTATCGCATGTAAGTTTCCCTAAAATGTGCAAGGGTTAAGTATTGAAGTATGAATTTTGAAAAGTAAAAAGAAGCAGATAAAAAGTTAGAAAGATAATGAAAGCTGGAGAAAGGGAAGGCTAACGGTCACTTGGCACTTCAAAATCACATAAGTGACAACACCATTTTTATCATTGTCCATTTTGTTGTTGCTATGGGCATTTTTCAAAAACTTTGGGTCAAAGGTTGAGGGGGAAATCCTTATGAGATACTTATATTTAATGGAGACCATTACTTAATTTCAATTGTACTTTGAAAGGATATTTTCGCGAGAATACTTTAGTTCTCAAAGTTTCATTGATTGTGCTACTTGTTCCTTTTGAGATATTTCATTACGCATCAAAATTCTCTAACTTTCTCAATTTGTACAATCAAGTTGATTTTGGGAATAACAATTAGTAACACCAATACAATTGTTGACTTAATGTGGTTGGCATGTCATAAAATGGATGGAGGTTGCTGATGTGACTACCAATTGTCATAAGTGGAATCGCTCTTCACCTTAGAACAATATGACAGGGATTTTGATTGTGGGTAAGCTAGTCACCTTCAAGAAGGGTAGCCAAAGTGAAAACAACCGTCATCTGTGACGGCAAGTCCCACAACCTCTCTCTCCAACTCCATTGCTTTCCCTCTTTTTTCCCAACGATTTCCGTTACAATGTAAGAGTCTCCCTCGATCTCGCTTACAGCTGGAAATTTTCAAATTACGTAAGTCCACCTGCTGAAATCATCTTAAGAGAATAAGTTAATAAGAAAAATAAGTGTATTGAAAAAACCTAAAATTTGTAAAGTGTAACCGAGTCCTAAAATTTACAAAAAGTGCAATTAAATCCTAAAAATTATCAAATTAGTGCAATGAAATCTTTTCATTAAGTCCATGAAATTTGGCTAACAAAAATACTAATGTGGCTTTTTAATTATTTTCATTCTCTCACTCAATGTTGACATTAAAATATGAAGGATAAGCTAAAATGACGTCATTTTGATTCAAATATAACTTTTAATTTAAATATTATTTAAATTAAATTTAAAAATAAACTAAATTTTAAAAATAAGAAAGAAGGAAGAAGTAGAACAGCAAGGACCTATTCAACCCTCTTTGCCACGGCCTCATTGGCAATGGTAGGGAATGATTGGCCAGTCGACCGCAAGCAAGGTAGAGGTATCAAAAATCGAACTGAATTTTTATGTATTTTCGATTCACTTCAATTTTTTATTTAGATATTAAAAAAATAATAGTTTTTACCAAACTGAAAATAGCCCATCTTCTTAATTATAGCAATTTACACAAACACAATCTTACGAAATCTCGCCTCATCAATAATATCTTTTGAGCACCATGTGCTTCTGTCATTTCCCAGACCAAGGACCTCTGCGTCCTCGAGCAAAATCCTCGACGCCTCCTCGTTCACGGTCAATGAGTTCCCCTTGCCCTCCGACCTCGAGTCCCGTTTTCACAAGCTCAAATCCTTCCCTCTTTCCAGACCCAAATCACGCTCCTGAATTCAAGCAATCGCAAGACGGAGTCGATGCAAGAATTCGTCCATGGATGACACGATTTTCTCGCCGCCGAAGCAGAATCATGACGAGAAATTGCATCAGACGTCCACAAAGACGATCCAGTCTCTTCACCAATGCGAAGGGCGGCTGCTTCTGGTGCTGAAGAAGCGGACACCAAAGCTAGGGCAGAAGAAGGCAAATGGAGGAGAATGATGAGCGCCTCAAGAAGGGCTATGGATACCGGGGGACTGTGGGACTCACCCGGATTTGTTTTGCCCTTTCAAGTTTTGAGAGCGTGGATAAACAAGTGGAGGCGTGGAAATAGCCAATAAAAAAAGAAAAACCAAACCAACTGTACTTTCGGTTAGGGTTATACTCAATTCAAGTCGATTCAAAGCAAATACACACCTTAACAATTTGATTCGGGTTTTCTAAAAATCCAAATCAAACAAAACCATTGACACAACTTGACAAGGATGCAAAAAATGAACAATTAGAGAGCAAACGTAAAGCATCTGATTTGCCACAACTCCTTTACATAATCAACAACTGGGCAAACTACAATTGAAATGAAACTAATATGATGCTCTAAAGGCCTATTTAGTAATGTGTCAAACACTATCTGATTCTATTTATTTTATTTCTCAAAATAAAATAAAAAAGAATATAAATCCTTTTGATTACTTTTTTGTTCCTAGGAATAAATTTGTTCTCAAAAACAGATTTGGAATTAAGAAGTAGAAAAATGTTATTCCTCTATTTCGGAAACACCTCCAAAATCAAGTTAAACATTTTTTTCTCTTTTTTTCCCCCTTCTTTTCCTTTTCTTTCTTTTCTCTTCTTCTTCCTCTAACAAGTTGCTAGCTATGGTGATGGTCAGCAACTGACTAAACGAGGTCCAACAATCTCACCAATCTAGGGCAAGATTCGACAAACTCATTTGAAGCCTTGTTAGGCCAGGGCATTCTAGCCTTGCTTTGACTAGGTGGGGCTCGGTCTCACCCAACCCCCATGAGGCCGGCAACCTCATCGGCTCTCGTCTGGCTAGTCATTGGTCATCACTGTAGTTGATGACTAGCTAGAGGAAGAAGAAGAGGAGAAGAAAAAAAAAAAGAGAGAGAAAAAAAAAATAGAAAAATTAAAAGAAACTATAAGTCACAAAAAAATTTAAAAGTTGCACCAAATGTATTTTTATTCGAAAAAAATAGAAATTTTAAAAATCATTCAATAAATATAATTAAAAAAATACTAAATGCTTAATAATATAATAATTAGTAAATGCCCTAATTAGCCACTAATCAAATATGCTCATAATAATGCCACTAAATGCTCCATAGTTTGCAAAAGCAAATCTACACAACTACAGGGCTATGAAACTCCGCAAACAATGAAAGTAAAAAGTATCAGTTTAAAGCAAGCAACAGGAGAGAATATTGCATAAACCTGTCCCTCCATGTTGGCCACTCGCCACTCCATTTATTGATCGCCACATGTTCACAATAGAGCCCACTTCTCACTTTTAAAGCTCTCTCTCCTCCGTCCCCCTCTCTCCTCCGTTTATATCTCTCTCCACCTTCCCTCTTCTGCAGACTCTCTCTCGACCCAAAATGCAAGAAGACAAAAAAAGATGCCGAAAAATATGGAGATCCAAGAGGGACCCTGAGAGAGAGTGACGATATAGAAAATCAGGGAGAGTTTCTGGAAATGAAGATAAACATCCATAAATAGAGTCCAAATCGAGAAAGAAGATGAAGGGGAGCCGCTTCGATTCAGATAAATCTAGAAAACAGCCCCATCAGCGGGATCAAAACCAAGAAGAGATAGAGAAGAAGAGGGCTTGGTTCAGCAGTCGGCATTCTGGAAAAGTATTGAAAATTTGGATTATGCGGAAGCATGGTTTTAATATCAATGATAATCCTTTTGTTAGTGATGTGCAAGTGTATATGTGTATTTTATGTATTTGATAAGAGGATGGACAAGGGATAAGGACAAGGTTTCATGGGACAAGGATAGTTGATTAGTTGATAAAACTGGTATTAGAATAGTTAGAGAAGGCATTAGTGGACTATCCTTGTCCATCCTCTACCAAATACATACTATACACATATACACTTGCACATCACTAACAAAAGAATTATCATCGATATCATAATCTTGTTTCCGCAAAATTTTCAACATGATAGTAGTGCTAGGCAAATTCGGATGGTTTTTTGGGAGTTTGTCCTCATCATACTCAACTAATATCATAGCTAGAGCCATAGTCCAAGCTCAAGCTCAAGTGAGAGCCAATAGAGCCAAAGCTAGAGCCAAAGTCAAAAAAAAAAAAAAAACACTCAACTATATTTCCAATTTCAAAGCTATGGTAAAATACGCCTCACAATTTTGATGGCCCAAGACATAGAGGACATTGTTGAAGAAAAATATGTAGAGTAAGAAAGATGCAAGTGTTTCGGCAGCATGAAAGGATGCAAGGGTTCTTAAAGCGAAGTTTGTGAGAAGGCATGGGATATAAACTACAAGGAGAATTTCCAGTCAAATTCAGAACGATATAAAGCATGCTGGAAATATCACGAAATTGGATCAAGAGGGAGAGTTGGAATTAGTGAACCAATTTTTAGAGTCTTTTAGGATGGGCATTTGCTAGTACACTCTATAAAAATCTTACAAAAAGATCTAGTATTTGTGCGGCAAAGGAAGCTGTCTAGAAGAGTCTACTGGATCCTGAATTGTTCGAAGAGAAGTCAACTGTGGCTGCAAGATGAAGACTACACGGGCAGCATTCTAAAGATATCCAGATTGAGAAGTTGTCAAAGACCGAGGCTTGAAGATGTCGGCAACCTAGACCAGAAAAATGCTGCAAAATAAGTCAACAGTCGTGGCAGAGGGTCGGTTAAGTTGCTCAATCAATACATGGAGCTTGTGCTCATTCAAGTAATTGTGTGGGGGAGGAGTCCTAAACTAACCCATGTCCCTTGTCCCCGAGGTACCAACACCAGCATCTCCTCCAACAACTATGTAGAACAATTATGTTAAACCAATGAATTAATATTTTCTCTGTCCTATTTCTTATGTCTTATCCTACGCACATATGCACTTGCACATTAATAAAGAACTATAAATGATGTCAAAATCATGATTCCGCAAAATTAAATTTCCAACAAAAAGCTTTAGCTAATGGAGGAGTGATGATGGCCGGAAACGAAGAAGAAAATGTAGATGTGAGAACTCGAAAATGGAGGAAGAGAGGGGGAGGGCGATGCTCGACCCCAATTAAAAATTCTCGAAAGCTTACTTTGGGTGCCTGAGAGAGAGGGAAAGCATGAGTCTCGATCACAGCAAAACAGAGGAGGGGGAGAGGGGGACCGCAGCAAAGAAGTGGAGAGAGATACTTACCGAGAAGAGAGAGTGACCGAGGGGAGAGAGTAAAGGTCAAATGTGGGCCCACTGTGTACACGTGGCGATGAATGAATGGAGCAGTGGGTGGCTGACATGAAATAACAGACCTATATAATATTTTCTCAACTATATAATTGTATATTTCATCAGATCATTGTATCAGGAAATCAAAATGAATGATACTAGAATAATCGACCCAGTGAATTTAAATGGAAGCAAGTCATACTAACGTGACCATAAGCCAAGGTTTACAAGGAGAACTAGAACTCTTACCCGCAAGTAGCCTACAAATATTCACCAGATCATATTCCCAGGCTATCTTCATTTAGTCAGTGCTCCGTCCATCCTGGACACCAAGGCCGTACAACGCACCAGCGTACTTTACTGTGGAGCCATTGAAGAAACAGTCCTTCAACTTCTGGAAAGCACAAGCCACGAGCAAGCTGTCGGACCCGGCTTGATGGCACACGCCAAGCCTCTCCACGTCCAACAGCTCGGCAAGCTTATTCAAGTTGCAGTTAAGACCGTCGCAGAACTTCATCATGTGCTTGACGTCGTACACCATGGGAAAATACATCTTGATCAAATCGCAGAACCCCACCAGCGTATCAGGCAAACTCCGGCAAGTCAGCAGCTTGAGCAGGAAACCGAAATTGTACTTGCCATGAAAGGTAACCCAGTTAACACCATCATTCAGAGCGATCCCAGAGGACATCAGGAGCTCCCCAAAGCGTTCCGCGTCAACCCCCTTCTCATTATTCTTCTTGAAATCAATACCGCGCTCGCGCAGCCACTCAATCGATCCGCCATCAAACTCGTCCTTGGTTACATCGAAACCACGGAAATTGAACTGCCAAAGGCAGTACTTGTCCGTGCCGCAAGTGGGTAAGTTCCCCTCGTCGTCCAAAAACGTGAGACCCAATTGGATCAGCTTCAACTTATCCACGTTACTTTTCATAGTCTGGTAGTTATAATCGCTCATGTTCTTGATATTTTCCAGCGACGGGAGACGAAAAACAACTCCAGGGAACTCGGCATCCACTGCGACGTAATTGAATTTGTCCACGACTTCGCGGATTAATGCGAATTCCTCTTCGAGATTATGGTTCCACACCTCCCGAATGACAAGCGATTCATCTGTCAGTGGCATCGGCATTTTCGACGTCCCCATTCCAAAACAACTGCTTGCCCTAGTTTTATCGAGTCCAGATCTGGAAGTAGATCATCAATCAACACTTGAAACCTCAAAGTTGAAAGCCAGATTATGAAACAACGTATTACAGACAGAAAACACTTCTGAAGGGAACGATTTGCTGAAACCAAACACTACTCAACTAGGAACAGAGCGCGTATATCAATCTTACCTTGGATTTGCGATTGTCACCCGAAATCAACAGAACTTAAACTTGGAAATGGAACAAAGCTTCGTTGGGAAGGGATTTTAGGTCAACGAAGCACGCAGAGAAAGAGAGAGAGAGAGAGAGAGAGAGAAAGAGGACTTTACTGAGCGTGTTCTATGTTAAAATATTTAAATATTAAACAACTCATTCCTTTAATACCTTAAACTTTTAGGATAATTGGTAATGATTTTATAAAATTTATTATGATATCATAATAAAAAATTAAATTTAAATTTTTTTAAATCTCATTTGCCTAATATTAGATAAAAAGACCAAATGCCTTTCTTTGTCTAAAAACTTAAATTTTTAATATAGTTGATAATGATTCTATAAAATCTAACATTCTAAATGACATGGCAGCAAGAAATGAGGAAAGTGCTCGTCCGAATCCTCTCAACAACATCGTACTGTATCCTGCGACTCTGACCCCATCATTTGAATTGTTTTTTTTGTTTTTTGGGGGTCAGAGTTTTGTTGAAACCATGTGATTTCCTATGGCAAATCTCAGGGACCACGTGATCTTTGCAGTCCAGGGCAGTCGCCCTAGTTGTACCGCATGGAAGGCTATCCGTTTTTCATTCAATAAGAACTAGTCAAATTCGGCAAAAAGTTTATAGAGGAAAATAAATGTAACCCGATGGTCACATAATTAATCGGACGCGATTTAATACAGCCCTTCACCGAAATGAAATCTTAATCATTCAAGATAAACATAATCTTTGCAAGGACATGATGAGAGAGGGGTGGCAAAATTGTGATTTAAAGTAAATAGCAGCCAGCTTGCCCAATTTGACCTACAAACTTAAACACAAACCTCGAGCAAGGAAAACCGATATCCCCTTGATTTACTTACAAATCCTGTCATTCTGGATGTGTGGGGAAGAATTTTGGAGAAAGTATTTCTCTATTGTTCTTTGACTCGAGTTGTATCTTCTCAAAACAAATAATATTTGGATAATTGATGTTGGTACAATTTTTATAAAGCAATGAAGTAAAAAACATAAAAGAGAGAAAAAAAAAAAAGAGGGTAGAGCTACTGAATATCCATAGAGCCTTGCGTGAGCATTGACCTAGCCAGCATTGACCAAGCGACCAAAGGTGACTGTTGGTGAGTATTGCACAATCCTTAGCGACTCTCGCATGACCCTTAATGACCCTCGGTGAGCTTTGGTGCACCTCTCGTGACCCTTGGTGGCCCTTAGCCCTCATCATGAGATAGTCTTGCGAACCCTCTAGATCTCACCTGGGATGGACCCACAACTGTTAATCCTCAGCAACTTAGATTCAAAGTGGTAGTGTTAGAGAGTGACAATAAACAGTCGACCAAGGGCAAGACATGAATAGGACCATATTAGTGAAGGCAAAGTTGGAAAAAAGAAAAATTTTCAACTCCCCCCAAAGTAGTGCCCCAAAAATGAACCGAGCCAATGCGAGGTACTTAAGTTGGGCGAAAAGACTTTGAAAATGTTTTAACTGTATCTCAAGAGTCTTTGGGATTGTGTAACAAAACATCTCAACTTTGGGCACGAGGGATTTTGGAGGTCCAAAAAACATTGAAAATGCTCTCCTAAATGGGCCTTCAGTTCCCAAGTGGACACTTCGTATGGCCTTAACTCATCATCTGTTGCTACACTGAAAATACCTCGGGCCTTTAGACCAGCCAAAAACTTTGATGGGCCGATCCATCATATAAACGGGCCCGGGTCGGCCAGCCCAGCTCCTCATCCTCCCCCACCCCGAAAAATCAGCAGTCAGCCTCCCTCCTCGCGACCGGCGAGCAAGCGTCGAACTCGAAAGAGTCCAGAGCGAAAATGGCTTCTTCTTGCCCGCGCCTCGCGCGTTCGGTTCGGAGATCGCTCCTCCGCCCCGAAACCCTCGCAAGCCTTCTCTCCCGACAGCGGCGACCTCCATTCCCGCCGCAAGACGCGGCCCTCGCGCTCCTCTCTCGAGGGAGACGATACTCTGCCGAGAGCGTCGTCAAGTCGCCGTTCGACGCTCACATCCTGAGAATCCTCGACGGCCGGATCGAGCTGGAGTCGGAGTACCCCGTCCCCGAGGTGAACTGGGCTGTGCTCTTTTCCTTCTCGCGTGCCTGAGTTTCTGTTTGTTTCCTGCGTGAATGGATGGGAAGGAGGAGGGAAAAGGGACGTTTTTTTCTTGAGCGAAGAGTAGTAATGAGCGCAGGAGTTTTGGGATTAACTCGGTTTTGTCTGTTTGAGGGTGGTCGGCGATTTGTTCTTCCTGCGAAGTTAGCTTGCCGATTTGGCAGTGTTGGGGCAGCAGGAATTCATCGTGTTATTAGGAAGTTGGAATTCGTAATACGTACTAATAATGCAGTTACTGTCTTAGCTAAGAGGGCGTTGGTGTATATTTCTGATTCTTTCCTCATGTCTTAGTGGAAATGCTTATGCCGGTCGAGATGATGCGCATGATATTTCATTTGAGTGTCGAAAGTGAATAAATAATTCCGGACGAACTACTAGCTCTCAGGAAAGCGAAAGGTACCATTAAGAGATTGGAATGGATTGGAGTGATCGAGTTGACTTGGAGGTTTATCTAAACTTAGTGACTATAAAGATCAACTGACATGTTGTCTTGCCATGACTCTGTCATTGGGGGAACAAGGAAATCTCTAGTGATGGTATTTGAATTATTTCGTTTATAAGGTAGTGGCAGATAATAACTTAGGGATTATAGTGGTGCTAAACAAGGACGTAGGATATACTCTGATATTGTCTTGCTGTGATATTCTAAAAATTGTGACTTCTGTTGTAACTTCTACTCTTTCTATTCTTTGATGAATTTTATAGCCTCCTACAAAGTTTGATTCCTTTACTGTTCAAGATCAACCGGGTCAACGGTGGGTCACACTGAGAGGGAATTTTGGCAATGGAGAAGATATTAAAATTGAAGCAACCTCATTTGATGCGGCTGTACTCGTACAAAAACCTGGTGAAGACAACTCTCGTCAAGATATGCGTCTGCATATAAGCTTACTGGTTGATGTATCTAAAGGGGATGGTCTTGGGATGCTGGAGTTTCTATGCTCAGCATGGCCAGACTCTTTGGAGATTCGGAATGTTTACCTATTTAAAAAGGAAATGCAGGAGAAGATGCATTCATGGCCTTACATGGGACCTGATTCTAGGTATGTTATGTACCAAACTTCAGATATGGTGAAATTTACTGATATAGATATTTTTCTTCTATTTTTGGAGGTTTATCATTTTTAGGAGATCTTTTCGCTTTATAAACATCTTCTAGTTATGAATTTCATTCCAAGTTCCAGAGTGCTGTTCTTAGTTCTTTGCTTTCCACCTTGCAAATGTAGCTGAGATTTGTCTTAAAGGAGATGACCGATTGCATCCTCTGGGATTAATTTTCCATACAGGAAGTTGAATGCAAAAATACGAAATACTTTTCGGGAGTTCTTGGAGACAAGGGGAGTAAACAACAAGATGTCTGCTTTCTTGCATGAATACATGAGGAACAAAGAACGGGTGGAGCACCTTAGCTGGTTGAAAAATGTGAAGTCATTGATTCAAAAGTAAAAGAGTGTTTGTCAATAAGGAGTGAGCCATTAAGGAAAGCCTCAACTTGCATCTCTTCTCTTGGAGGTAATATGCCCACTAAGATCAGAATAATGGTTAGCTCTGATTTCTACCTATATAGGTATATCATTACGTGGTTGTAATTTCAACATCATTGATTAATTAAATTGAGTGGAGCTGCTTGACCATTGTGCACCCCCATCTTCAAGTGTTCCAAGGGTGTTGTATGATTATGATAGGGATATCAATCTAAGACCTACCTTCCAACGACTGCAGTGAGTGGCATGACTTGTGTTCAAATTTAAATTGTTCAAGTTTTAATTTTTGTTTTGAAAGCTGAAGCTGGTCTAATAGAGCATTAAATATGGTTGGCTAGAAACTTGATCTTTGTTCCAGTGGTGTAAATCACATATGTTTGGTTAAGTTTAGAGAGCAGTAGCTTGGATTATGTCAATAAATTCATAGCAAACTTCTTGCTTGTTTTCAGGTTAATCAATAATTTAATGATTTTTTTTTCTTTTTAATTGTATTCTCAATTTTCTTCTGGGGCATTCAGGTATGTGCAAGTTTATGCTGTGCATGCCAAGCATTATAGACATTCAAATTGGGAAATGGTGGATGAGTGCATGCGTATGTCTTCAAACTGGGGTCTTTATGTCCAGCATGAAAAGGCTTTATAGTGGTTTTGACTTATGGTGCTTTCTTAAGGTGTCATGTTGGATGACATTCTCAGAGCTTTTTAGATATACTCGTTTCATATTTATATGGTCATCGAGTGGGTATTGGCATGTTGTGCATCCATGTGCATTTATGTGCTCATTTAGGAGAAGCCTAAAATGTGTTTCCTGTGTGATAGTCGTATATGCTTCTCTGCAATTGTGCATAATTATGCACTTTTTAGGAGATTTTCATGTAAACTGAATTTTATTGATTTGGAAAAAGTTCAAGCCACACTGATGAAGTCAATTTCAATGTCAGGTTCAAATTTTTGTTTCTAGTTTGGTTTGGTTTTGACTTCAGCTCAGAATTTTGGTTTTCTTATATATTCTTTTGAAGGAAATTTCATCAAAATGCTCCACCCATAAAAGTATTATATCTGGCCTGCCTTCCTAACACCCCCCCCCCCCCTTCCCCAACCCCTCCCGCCAGTGGGTGCACTTTTCATGGATGGTTGCTATATTTGGAGGATGACACAGTTTGGTCGTCCATTGAGGGACAATGCTGGTAAATAGAAGATAAAAAATAGAATGGTTGACATTCCTGTTAGTTGACAGTTATCTCTGACAAATTTTACTGGATCCACCTACTTCCAGGGCCAAAATTGTAATAAGCTAATCTGATGGTTTCAAAGCTGAGATATAATTTGATGTTGACATGGATGATATTCCTTTGTCATACATTTGTTGCGCAGGACTTATTTTTTCTAAGGAGTTATACAGAACTTGATATAATGTTTTTCTGAGGCTCTATTCTCTATTGGCATCAGATGACAATCTTAATCTCAAGACGGTATGGCGAAGTGGCATTGATGTTGCAGTCACTACTATGGGGATGCCTTCTGCTGTCGCATGGAATTCCTTATCGTTTCTGTTGTACCTCTGTGAATCGTATTAGACAGAAGAATGAAGGTATTTATGAGTTGAACTCGTGAAGAAATCATTCATGGCTTCATGTCATCGTCCTATTTCAACAGAAGCTAGTGTTTTTGGACTGCAGGCATGGTTAGTTGAAGAAATGCTCTGCCTTTGGCTTGTTATTGTAATGTTCTCCTTTTATCTGTTTTACTCGCCAGGGATTTTACATCAATAGTTTGTGAGTGCATTTCAGCGTCTGTCCAAAAGGAAATCGGTACCTTCAGGCCTGGCTGGTAAATTTGAAAAGCAATCTTGTCTTGTTCTTGGTGAGATTGTTTTAGTATTTCTTATGCATAGCAGGGCAAACACTCTTCAGATAGAATAGCAACTCACCTATTTTCATAGAGTTCACTGCTCGACATGTAAGATATGGACAGCATAACTACCACGCGACATGGTATTCAGGAAAAACACGAGGTGAGCTCGACTGAAGTGAATGAGACTCCTGTCAAGCGACCAGCATGTTATCTGGTTTGAGCATAAAGAACCCGACACTGCTTCAAAACGAACTGTTTCCACATCTCTAACTGTAGAAAACAGGCGACCCAACATGCGGTTCTTCAATGGGGCGATTCCCACCACCTGCCCATGGACCTTCCCTTGACTAAAAATCATTCTGAATTAGGCATGTGGAGAAGCTGCGAGAGGAAATCAATGGACGATGACGAGCGAAAACACCCGACTTCCTCATTGGGTGCCAACGCAAGACCTACTTTCGGTGGGGACCCGGTTGGAAAATGACTCAGCCTCGCCCCCTTAGAATACGATTTATCCGTGGCATAATGCAAAATGTGATGCGATGCGGACTGACCATCACATTAGATTTAAGTTAAAATCATATCTTTCCTAGATTCAGTGATCGCTCTGCGAAAGCGACGCATCACACGGATCGCGCAAGATAGTAGAGCAGGTCGCGGTCCAAGAGTGACAAACCACTGGTCTCTCCTCCGTGGAAGCCAATCTTTTTTGAGATCGTCAAACTTTTATTTATTCCGATGGTAACTGGCGAATGCCGAGTCGGCCCCTTTGTTTATCTTATAAAGATTGGACACTTGGGTTGTTTGCTTTCCTATTTTATTGTCAATCATTGAGCTTGCACAGTTAGTTTCTGTTAAAGCTGATACCAAGATGAACAGAACTTTTCCTGTAAGTGCTTCTAGTCCTTTGTGGGATTCTATGGTTTTATTTGGTGGTAAGGTATAATGGGTCATGGCTAAGAATTGGAGAGAAATTGATGAGGATGGTGGAATGTGCTCGTACATCGAATGTGCAAAAAATCGTGGATGTGCATCATAACCTCTTGCTAATTTCATCGCTCGGACTCCCAATTACTAATGCAAATTATTCAACCTTGCATGAGGGAATGATTTTAGGATCGTGTCTGTGAATGGTGATGCATCACTGCATCTTTGGCATGGTTTGATGTGATGATGTGGAACGATTTCTCACATGATTCCACTTGCTTTCGAAATGACTTGTTAGGCGAGGTGGAGCCGAAACTCAGTGTTTGTGTAAGCTAATTGACATAACTCGATGACAGTGGTTTTTCAATTGTATTCAACATCAAAGATTTATCAGAAATATGCTTAGAAAGTCTTTTGATCTATGTGATAACTTATGTTTAATAAATTAAAAGTTCAGGAATTTGATCCCAAAAAAAATGGCACATTCAACAAAGATTATGTGTTTCTCAGATGAGAGCCCCTTTTCATTCCTTCCCTACTTACAACATAATTCTTGCGGTTTCTTCTTTCCATCTTTTTGCGTAGCACGAAGAAAGCTGGAAAGGGTTGGAGATTGTAGGACTCCCGTCAGGCGTCAGCTCAGGTTCTAATTGTAGGGTGAACCTGAACTAATTATCAACGACAGCCATTGTTAAATCCATGTGATTCGTAAAACAATTAGGTTAAACCGAATTCGCAGACTCCCCAAGAGACCTCTTTCTGATTCAGAGACAATCGTGCTGTCAAAGCCATGATCCTTCGTAGTGTGGAGACCGCAATCAAGGTGGTACTTCGCCTTGGAAGGACGGTGGTTGCGCTCTCCTAGCAGTGACATGTCGGCTTGTGAAAGATCATTCCTACATGGACTAGAAAGTGAGATCTCATCTTCTCAGCATAAGTCAAAACACTGAGATGTTATCGTATGGATTAGATGCAAAAAAACCTCTGAGCTGGTTTGCACCACCGAAACTGGCGACTGCTCTCATCGAAGTTAACTTGGGACCTGTCCAAATTTGACGGTTCAGATGAATATGGCAAGAAACCAATCATCATGACCGTATCACCGTAGCACTCAAGGATGATGTTAAAAGTACAGCGTCGGGTTCAAGAATAGACTTTCTTCCAGGGCAATCTGAATCAGAAGCCAGGAAAGTCTTCACTAGTTGCTGGCAAGAAACAACAAAGTTTTGCAGCTAGCTAGCTTTCATCAGAACAATCTTCAACTCATTCTGAAAATCTCATCTTTAACAAATGCATCCCTCAAAATCCATCATGGTCAGATAAGCTCCGATTAGAATTGGAAAGACATTAATGCCTCCAAAGTCTCCTATCTTTAGAGATATACATAAATCTCACGAGCAGAATATATAAGCTAAAATTACCCCAGAAAGCGAAAAAGATAAAAGCAAGAAAAATTTCTACAAGAAGAGAATTTCAACAAACATGATGCTAGAAATGATATCTAATTCCAGAGCTTGAGTGATAAGTCGAGCTTCTGCAGCTCCTCCTGATTAGCTTTCAACCGGGCACCGGTTGTCGTCCCCCAGCAACCACTGCTACTGGTGTCGTTTCCCAAAATACCCATTGAAGGTGCGATATTATCGAATCTACCAACACTAACTCTTGAAGAAGAATAAGATGATGATCCTCCTGTTGCATTTGCTTGATGATGACTGCTCTCCATGGCAGCAACCTTCCCACTGCTGGCTGTTGACCCAATATTGGAGGCCTATTCCAAACATGGTTCCCATACCCACCATTCCCAATAGGACTGGCACCAAAGGAAGGTGCATGAGAAGGCTTGTGGATCATGGAATGCGCCTGAATTCCAAGAGATCGGTTGCTATAGGCGCCACCTCCGAGAAGAGGGAGAGAAGACATGCTCGAGTAATGGTGGTGGTGATGGGGCTGGTCCATGTAAAAAGGGTTTCCCAGGACATGTAAGCCCGTCGCACCTAGCCTTTGTCCTCTTTTCGCAAGAGTCCGCTCTCTCTTGTGCGCGTTTTGGTGTCCTCCAAGTGCTTGTGAGCTGTAGAACTTTCTCTGGCAGTAGTTGCACGAGAAGACCTTAGGCTCCGCTTCTGAAGGAGCTTCAGCAGCTTCCTCCGGCGATGTCTCAGGACGGCCCATGTCCAAGAAGTGGATGAGGTTGGGTTCCGGGCAGGACCCGCGATTGGAGTCGCCGCACGAAAGGTTTAGGTCTAGTGGCCTAGTAGGTTGAGCTGATGGTTGACCTTGATCTTGATATGTCCTCTCTTCTTCTTCTTCTTCCTCTTCTTCCTCCACATAGATAAGTTCTTGCTTGTTTTCTTTGGAGTTTTGGAGGGGAGTGTGTGGGCACGGAGGAGGCTCCGGCGCCGATATGATGGTGGAGGACTCGGATGGACATGGCGGATCTTTAGCGTGCGGTGCTTCCATGGGAGGATGCAAAGAAGGAAATTGAAGGGCTTGATCTCTGCGGATGGATTATGAAATTATTGAAGATGGGTGGGAAATAAGATTAAAGGGAGTACTGTTGTTCGGTAGTAATTGGCTCTTCTATATAAGGAAGGGTAAATTGTCGTACGGAGTTCATATATAGTAAAGTTAAGAAAAGAAGAATCAATGAATAAACTAATAGGAGAGAGAGAGAGAGAGAGAGAGAGATTGAATGACTTTTTTGTTCTGTACATGCTGATAAAACTACAAAAAAATTGGATGTCACATTTTTGAAGAAGGGCAGATACCTTAAAAAATATCTTAAATTATATTCATCCAAACACAAATACCATAGACTCCAAATATCCCAAATCTTTTTTGTATCACAAAAAAAAAACTCAAATTTATATATGTGTGAGATATATACCGTCTATATCAATTTCATCCAAGATATAATTATAAATTTGGGGTTTTTTTTATAATTTTGTTTCACGATGGACAAATTTAGGAATTTTAGTGATATAAGAAAAAGATTTTTTTATGGTAGAGTTAATATCAGAAGTTTCAAAGAATGAATTCTCACAAGAGTAATACTAATTATATTATCATCGATCAGCAGCAAATTACCATACTAAATGATGTGATGAACTCTTTTTAGCGTTGAACGTGACCCACTAATTTACATGCTCTCCTCTCGTCGCTCTGTGGGACATAAAATCGAAAGAACATGAAATTAAAGGACCGAGGGAGCACATCACGCGCAACAAACAAAAGTGGTTCATCAATCATGTGGGAGACAGGGCTGACCTTGGGGGAGAAATGGCAAACTGAAAACAGCTTTTCACGTTTGTACTTGAAGGTCCATCCATGAGCCCCATGGCCATGGGGGCAAAGGGCGATTGCAGCGCCCCATCATTGATTTTTATTGTTTCCTCTCTGCTCCTTTGGTGGGGGCATCACATGCGCCTCTCTTTTGATCCATCCTGGCGGCCAATCCCTAAAGCAAGAAAATTGTAATTATTGTTTCCAATGGGATGGGTTTCTCTCAAACTCCATGTCTGGTAACTCCATCATGAAAAGAGAAACGAGGTTTCAGGAATTTCATTGATTTTTTGGCCAATTACTAATGATGGGATTCATGTTCTGCTTGTGGATTCTTCATTAATCTTTGGTAATGTAGATTATGATGTCGATTCTTCTAGCATGTGTCTAGCAATTCTGTTTTGGTGATTTTTCGCCGCCTGTATAACTTCGAATTCTTGAAATTGGAGGTTTTTATGAAAATTTAGTTAACAACCTCAGACAATTCAAGAAGTCGAGGAGACAGAGGAAAATGAGGAACAGATTTGGGGAATGAAGTGGATTTTGAAATTTTTGTGAAGAAGAGGGTTGGAAAGTTGAAATAATTCTTTTATTTTTCCTTCCCTTCTATGGTTTCTAAACATAAATGGTCCATAAATTTTGGCGTAATGTGCAATGTAATTCATAAATTTTTGCTCTATTCAATGTGATCCTTAAACTTTTGTCCAATATGCAATGTGGTTCCTAAACTTACAATTTATTCAATGTGGTCCCTAGACTTTGGTATATATTCAACTTAATCATTAAACTATATGAAAATATTTAATATTTTCATTTTATTAATTGAAATTTATGTATAAAATAATCTCATTTTCACATTGCCTGCCTCACTTTTCCAAGTGTATCAAACCATATTGCATTGAGTAGTTAAATTATGTAAACTCTTCTTTCAACAATGAATTATAAACCAATCAAATTAGCAAATATTCCATGGCAAACTCTAAAAGTGAGCATTCAATTGATGCTTGCTCTTAGGTCGGTGATGTCAACTAACTTTAGGAACACCAATTCAATTCACCCACCAAATTGAGATATGTAGCTTGATAAGTAGTCGATGTGACTTAGGTTCGCAAATTTGTAAATTCTACCCATAACAATGTCAGCACAATCTAACTGAATCAACATCTTGAACAAGCCCAAGCAAATTATATTCTCCAAATCTAGCACATTACCTAAACAATTCAAATTGCGTAGCATTTGTCATATCATGTCATATTCACTTGGATTTATTCTTTTATTTAGCTAAGTAAAAGGGCTCAAACGCCGCCAAACTATAGATTACTCATAGAAAACTATATTTGTCAATTTAAGACCATAAATCTGTCATTGCGTCACCACTTACTAGGCAAACCTGTCACCTCTATCGCATCACGATATAAATGAAGAGCCCAAGACCAGTAATATATGTAAGTTCAAGCTCGTTTTTTGCAGAGTAATCAAGATTTTATTCTCAGGTAAAAAGACTGAGATGCCAATGTCAAAGCCAAGATCCATAGCCTAGCCCCTACGCAATCCTCGTAGTAACAACGGACGTGGAAGGGCCCAATAAAGCGAATTTACAAATGTGTACGATCACCTCTTTTGTTTATTGTAAAGATGGTCGCGTCTCTGAAGAATTAATGTAGAATACCACATGTTTCATCCCAAACAGGACAGCCTCGATACTTCCCAAACGTGTTCAACTTTGTAGTATTAAAAGCTACACCTAATCTACAAGCCTATATGCATCTATGTATAAACAAGATATTAATATGGGGTGACATTCAAAAATTTCTTTAAAATGCAGGGTACGTGATTGACACAACCATTTAAAGGATTTAGAAATTTTCTTCTTTTAGTTTGATAAAAGAATATTACAAAAGCCACCATTCTTTTCACTGTAATATTGCACGTTATTTATTTATAAAATTTATTTACTCTTTACATATATTTCGACTAGATTGAACAGTGGCATCAAAACCAGATTTATTTTGTCAATTTTGCCTGTCATTTCTAAATTCGATTTGCTTGGGAGAGAGTGTGTTGTAATATCTTCAATAGTTGTGATCTCCTTTTACGATAGAACATTTGAGATGTGTATGGACACCACACGCAAGGGAAGGTGTGCCAAAACTTGAGAGATGAACGCATCCCAACACATATGGGTAGGTATAGGGGCATGGCTCTTGGACAAAGAACAATTGAACATGCTAAGACAGATTCCAAACACTTCTTTAGGGCTTTCCAGCGTAGGCAGGTTTGTCTTGTCATGTTGACTGCTTTTCTTTCTTTTCTTTTTTTTTTTTTTTTAAATTTCTCAGCCATTGGATTAACTCCTTACCGACTTTTCTTCTTTTATTAGGTCATACACTAAAACATTATATCATTATCCTTCAAGTCCCACGAATGTGAAAACATTTCGTGGTTTTTTTTCTCTTTTTGAGGGTGGATAAAAAGAGAATTATCGAATTAAGAAGATCCGTCTTTGTTGAATGATTAGACCCAAGAAAATTATAAAAATAGAGATTCTACGTTGAAAGCATATGATGATCATATCATCTCTAGCTGGCAAGCTGAAAAAAGAAAAGAAAAGAATGATAATATATTATGGGAAATTAAGTAACGTGTAGCGTGACACGAGTCCATATAAAATGCTGTCTCATCTTAAGCTTCCTTCGTTTTCATAATGACTTTCTCCCTAAAATTAGAAAACAGTCTTTTCGGTGTATGTGTCACTAACGAAAGGCATTGACGAAACTATAGGATATAGATGAAAGCTTATGCATTCATGCAATTCAAGCCCCTAGCAAAAGGTAGGTGAACGGAGATTGAGATTTTGGTTCTTATATGAATCATATTAACCGGAGCTAACTTTAAATTTTTGTGGGAACATTATCAATTTTCCTAAAAGTTTAGGTTGTTAGATAAAAAAATGGTTTAAAATTATGTAGGCAGGCAAAACTTTGCTATAAGATTAATTGCAAAAATATATAATAAGGAAGATAAATTTAATTTAACATCTCCTGCATTGATATCATGTAAAATATTTTGAGACTACTACTAATTGTAGTTTAAACTATTAAATGAAAGCCCGATTTAATATTTAAATGTTCTAACACTGTTGATAACTAAATATTTTAATTATGCCCCTCACACGTAGACAGGACTTGGCCTAAGGTTAATTGTGGATGTATATAGTAAGGGAGACAATTGAAAGGCTCGGAAAGCTTTGAGTTTAGCATATCCTACTTTGATACCATTTAAATTGTTGTGGAACAATTATTCTAATAACTTAAGTTACCAAATGAAGATGTGGGTTAATATCTACATATTTTAACAATAGGAATTGACCAACATATAGAATATTCATCGTGATGTAGAATTATAATGAGGTATGAATTTCCAGTCTAGTGCGAGCAACAAATGTTCTAATATATGTGACCCATGTTAATTATATTGGATAATCACAAAATGAAGTGTTTTTATTATGTATAGATGATTTTTAGCAAGAGAAGGCACATATCGTTACAATCGCAAGTGTTTCAAAGGCAACTTCAAGGAGTTTTAACTGATAATCGATCAACTTCAAATGAATGCGACTGTGGAAGGTCATTCAAACCTCACTAAACCAATGATGAATAGTCGGAAGTCTGTTTACTATAAAGTCATGACTGTTGTCATAGTCAAAAGGTTGTGACTTCCAGGAACATAGCTACCCTCTTGCAAAATGTGCTGATGATGATATATTATAGATAATCTCGTTATTGTCTGATAGAGTGAAAATATGTATCATTTAGAAGGTGCTTATAGCTATATCTCTGCTGGCTTGAGTTGGATAACTTTTTCTCTATCTCTTTTTGTGTATGGTCTTCAGTTGTGTAATTGGTCAACTCATGTCTAGTGTCCACGAATACATGAGACGGAAATTCCTTGCGATCAAGAAATTGCCCTCTTTTGCATAATCCCAAGATTCATTGAGGCTTCTAGGAATCCTGGGTTGCCATATTAAGGGCAAATAAGGTTAATCCAAAACCCCGATTATGTTATCTCCATTTTTTTGTCGTATTTGACATGAATTGGTGGGGCGACGATGACAAATGGCCGACAAAGAAATTGGGAAGCTGATGTGGAGTCCCCTCATTCAATGATAATGCTTCCCCTCACTGTTTTATTAGTTTAACATGATCAAATCTCCAAAGTTGCCCCCTTAGATCAGAGTATAATCTAGCTTTGTCCTTTTATAATGTTATTTTAATATGGGGTTTGTGCTCTTGTATTTGTCCACGGCCAATTCCTTAGGAGTTATATGAAATGATAATGCAACCGATAAAAATAAATTTTCATACGGCTGTATCGAATTAATAAACGGTATATTTTTGCACTAATTAAAATTTGAAAGTTCTATTCTTTTTTTTTTTTTTCGCAAATAAATTTACGATATGCCATACGTGCCGCCTAATTCTTTGCATCAGCAGTGAATCCGAAAACAAAAGTCAATTTTAGACCCCTTTTTCTTCCAAACCCTAATACCACATGAGAAAAAGAAAAAATATGATGAGATGAAGAGAGGTTTGAGTGGGGGTTTTGACATGATTCTTTTCAATTTCTGCAATAAAAAATAGACATGATATTCTTTTTAAATTGGCAGATGCTGAAAAAGAACAAATTCATATGATTCGATGAGCAATTTACTTGTCTAATCAAAATGAACAACCAAATCTCCTTTTGAGATCTCTTTGTCCGGGCAAATAAATCCTGCTTTGGATCATCCAACCAAGAGGAAGCCCCACAGAGTTCCAATCCTCCCCTCTCTCCTTCCCCACCAAAGAAAATATCTTATACTATAATATATCAACTCCTTAATGTGAAATGACTTTATTCTTCTCCTTTTCCAACCCTCGACCAGCTCATGACGCATGAAAGTGTAAGTTTCTCAGCAAACCATACATAGGATTCATGATTGCATTTCAAATGTTCCTATAAAGATTTTCTGCTTCTTTTTTGGTATAATGATTTCAGACTCTCTAATTGTAAAAGAGATTATTTTCAACAAATCTCATTGGATCACTAGTGAAAAAAGTTATATATTGTGAGAAAAGTTGAATTTATGATTTTCAAATTTGATTTTTTTTTATAATACTTTGATCCTTAATTTTCACTTATTTTGTAGTCTAGCCTACATTTATGCTGAAAATTGGTCAATGTTCTTGTGCTTACGATGTAACACACAATTTAAATGAAATTACCATTAGGATACTACAATCAGAAAAGATTATTATCACAATTTTTATGCTCACGGTTCCGTAAGTATATAGTCAACTCCGGTAACCCGAAAATGAACTTCAACAGGAATGAATTCCCAGGACCATATTTACACGAAAATAAAATTTTAGAGACTAAACGACTTCAATTCCAACTAAGAACTTCGTTGAATTTAAATACTTGGGTTGAGTGGTATATAAAAAAAAAAAAAAAACTGTGCATCCTTTTTGGGCTTGTTGAGTTCCATATATCAAGTCCAATTTCTCCTTTAAAAAATTTGACATGGTCAAAATTCATTTATAATGAAGGTCAAATTAAAAATATGATTTAGAAAAAGAAGAAGCATGTATTGGTGGAAACTTTTTATAATTGAGTTGGGGCAATTGTCCCCGATAAATGTAAGGAGGCATAGCCCCTACTAGGTTGATGACAAGCGTGCTAAGTAACCACTTTATTTCTATTAATCATTAGTTTTCATCATTTTACTCCAACCCGCACAAATATTTTTATTTCACAACCAGCTTTTTTCTGACTAAGTTACACACAGACACATATATATTTCTGTGGAAAATTGTACAGCTATAAATCCAGACTAGTTTGTTAATATTAAATTAAATCTAATGAGAGAAGGGAACTGAAACCAGGTGTACCCAAGTTGGCGGAAGGCCTAGGGTTTATGGGTCAAAACGCATATCCCACTATAAATTAAAGAAAGTTCAGAAAATGATCAAGTTGGGGGCACTTGGCCTGTCTTTCTTTCTAATTTCTTCTTGCTTTCTTGATCTCTCCTTTGGTTCTCGGGTCAATTGATTAGATTTGTAGAATCCAATCAGCATGCGGCAACATTTCTAGTTAATAATAAATAGATTTCGTCAGACCACCACTTTGTCCTGAGCCTATCCTTTCGTTAATGACACCTCAAAAACGTAAGTCATGAAACTTCCTCTATTACAATTAGTGGGAAAGTCTTCCAGTGCCTCATTCTTTATTTCTGATTTGGTATATAAGTGGAATCTGGATCAAGTTTCATGCATCTGGATTAGTCCACTTCTCCAGACAATCTTAAGGGTTGATCTCGTGCATTCAGGACTTCACTCCTGAAGTGCTCCCAACAAGTCTCGAGCCAAAATACCATGAGAAGATGAGCAAACTCTCTTACCATTTATGTCAACACTTGATTAATTTCAAGCGCATCGGTAAAAGCTTGTAAATTCTTCAAAAAAATCCTAATAAATCATCATATGGTGTGAGAAATCGTTACAGGTGCAAATGGCATTCGCCAAACTTGGGCCCATAGTACCAGATAGTCGATACATAGCGAGTTCCAACAACCCACCATTCACAGTGGGAGACGAAATGTAGCCTGCTTCATTATTCAGTCCAACTATACACGATTTGTCTTTGCCTAATTTCCGGCCCACAAGGGTTTAATTAGCAACAACTATGGTTTCTGACTTAAAAGAAACGCACGATCAGGCTCGACAGGTGACAATACAGTGGCGAGAGACCAGCCTTGATAGTCAAAGAGATAGGGGTTTCAACGCCCTCGCACCGGTATTTAGTGCGATCTCAATCGATGTCTCATGAGAGGCGGCTTGTACAACTAAATATCTTATTGACCCACGATGTGTTCGAATTTGAATTCCCTTCTACTAAGAGAGAAACCAAAAAGGAAAATAAAGAGAATTACAAAGGATTTCATTGTAGATGAGTCTTGCTAGGTATGTGTCTTTGTTGCAAGTGTTTCTGTTGTTCTTGATTCAAGTAGTGCATTATCAGATGAGTTGACTTCTTCCGCCATAATTACTTCCATATTCCGTTGAGTGGGATTTGACAATGAGTTTTGAGTCAATGGTTGGAAAACTTCGTTTTCTCGATATTAATTCACATAGAAATTCAAGAGCGGGGGTCTTAATTGAATTGGAGAGACTCGAATTCACACTAATGTCATAGACTTACTTAATTTAGATACCATATAATTAAGCACTAAATGAACAGGCCCGAAAAAATCCTTGTATAACTTCTTCAATTTCATGAAAAAGAGAAATATGACTAACAGGTGTTGGTATGTATATATACAAATAATTTGCTTGAAGTGATTTGGTGTCTTATGGAGTCATAGAGGTCATAATCAACTTAGGTGGAGGTTACCTAATGCAGATAGGCTGCGTTTGGAAATTGCTTTGTAAATGGGCTTTGAACATTGAAGTCCTTTGGGCTAAAGATGAGGTGTTTGGGAAAAATTTTACAAGTCCCATTACCAAAAGCTAGCATTCTCAAGGCTAAAAGCCCAAGGCTAGTCTTGGGGTACCTTGGGCTTTCAGCCTTCTACACATGTAAAAATTACTGTTCATCATCTTATGCGTTCACTATTCATCTTCTTCGTTGAGGGCGGTCGGCGGGGTTGCGGAGGGCTACAAGGGGCCGACAACCAACTAGAGAAAGGCTGGCAACCATCACAACGACCCAAGCAACAGTCACGGTAGCCTAGGTGACCGTCGCCAGAGTGTCGTGGCAACCTCCATGTCATCTAGGTAGCGGTGGCCTCCATAGGGGGCGCGCGATTTGCGTCTCGGTGACCTCGTTGGGGCCGCGCGACCTTAGGCAAGGGTCACGTGGCCTCGGCAACAATTGCTTGGGGTCGCACGACCACCAACGAGGTCACGCGACCTAGGCACAGCCCTTGCCAAGGTCATGCGACCTCAGGCGCAGCCCTCACCGAAGCCCCTCGACCTCATGCAAGGGTCTCACTGGGGTCACATGACCCCCACCGGCAGTCGCTCAACCTCGGGCGACTCTCGTCGGTGGTTTCCAGGGGCCACCTAAAGTCTAGCGACCTTAGACGACGGCTGCAGCCAGTGATCCCATATTGCCAATAGCTGCTACCCTTACTGGCCAAATATATTTTTTTCTTTTGTTAATAATAAATGTGCTTTGTAAATATAAGTCTTCCAAACACCATTTTGCTCAAAGATATTGTGTAATGGACTTTCAGATTATAGTTTTTCAAACACAATTTGCATTTTGAAAAGCCCTTTTCACTTAAAGTATTTTGCATTTTTCTAAAGACTTTCCCCAAAAGTCTAACCAAACACATCCATACTCGTTTTGAGGTGAAAATCATATCACTTTGCTACCGGACACGTATCTTGTTCGACTAGTTTTTGATTTGTTGGTTACATGCTTGAAGGTGATCACATGTAATTCTAAAATAGATAACGAAGAGAAAAAAATCAATCTCTCTCTGCTTCCATCACCACATTATGTTAAGTGTATCATCACGATGGATCTCTCTTCCTCCAATCAGGAATGGAAGAAAATATGTTTCTTTTTCGTAAAGTGAAACGATAGCTACAAAAAAAAAGAAATGATAGCTACAAAACATTAAAAAATATTTTCAACATGATATCACCACTACACGTTTTTCAACGGATGATATGGTGCATTTTCCATCTATGATCGATGATAGAGTCAATAAAATTGTACCGTAAGAACGAATGGCAAAATCACGAGATTTTACAATATATGTTACTTAATTCATTTCATGAAAAGCATCAACAAAGCTATAAATAAATAAATAAA
Source organism: Eucalyptus coolabah (assembly GCA_014182585.1). Lineage (NCBI taxonomy): Eukaryota > Viridiplantae > Streptophyta > Magnoliopsida > Myrtales > Myrtaceae > Eucalyptus > Eucalyptus coolabah. The sequence continues at coordinate 25,140,848 of CM024622.1, forward strand.
GAAATATATATATATATATATATATATATATATATATATATATATATCTCATCGCGTATTTTCCATGACATTGCATTAGAACCCATGTTGTGAAGTAGGGGTGTGTAAAAGAACCGGGACCTGTCCGAACCGCCTAGAACCAGTGGTTCTTAAGGGAATTGGTCCGGTTCCCAGTTCCATGGGCGGATCCACCCGCCCGCCCACTCGGACCGGGACCAGTTATGGACCATTCTCTTTTAATTCTCTCGAACAGCATATCGCCAGGCCATCCTCCACACCTTTTCTCATTTGTGGGGACTGAAATAAGGTTTGCTTGTTTAATAGCAAAGAAAATTTGTTGGCTTGGGAATCTTCTGAATAAACTTAGAAAGCAGAATTTTGCCTTGCTATATAGAGGATGGTGGGGGGTGGTAGCACTGTATGATAAACATCATCTGTTTGGCTCCAGAAGTGGCATTGCGTGGACATTATGCAAATGATGATGATGTAAATCTTCTAAATTATGTGGTGGAGCTAAGCCGGTGAACTTGCCCATGCCAATGGTGCAAGTCCGGCCCTTTAGCGAAGAGAGAATCAAGAGAAATGAATGTGTATGATCATTGAACTGTTTAGGAGATCTTTAATAATTTTGGCTACGGAGGGGATCGTTGATGGTTGGTAGGTTTTTTGTGCCATTCTTAGTAGGGTGAGGAGCTTGTTCACGCTCGTTCTCGTTCTATAATGAAATTTGACAAATAGCAAAGAGCCAACATGGTGTATGGATAGATAATTATGGAAGGTTAACTAATATTCCAAATGTTTTTTTCTAGGACTACGATCGTGCGATAATTAGTTGAAATTAGATAAAATGGGCATCGACCCACTGGCATAGGGAAACGAGCGTCGCAAGTAGTGATGATGGCGTAGGGTCGGATGGGATCTATTTCACTCCGACCGAAGATTTACTTTAGTTCAGTTGCATGATTGATCTATTTCGCAAGTCATGAGGTTGGACCGGTTCTATGGATCCACCTGAGAACCGGACCGAACCGGCGGTCCGGTTCCCGGGTGGATCTATGCAACTAGCGGGTGGTTCCCGGTTCCAACTTTTCAGAACCGGTTCTTAGCGGGCGGTTCCCTGTTCTAGGTTGGGAACCACCCACCGGGACTATGCACACCCCTATTGTGAAGAAACTAAGCCACAAATCATGAAATTAAATACTCAAGATATTCGAATAATATACTAGGAGCACAATTAAAAGAGCACGGAACATGATAAATTGCTCAGGGATAAACGGAGCTGAAAACTATTTTTCCAAGGAAAGTACCAATTCCTTCTATTTTAATTACTAGATAAAACAAAGCCACGTCGATTACCGATATAAGTCCAACGTAGATGTCATAATGTTATCTTGTATATGATATGATTTATATAAATGACGTGATATAAGATCAAGCGCGTAATTGAATTCATGTACCGTACTTAACAAGATAAGGCTTGTTATATAATGGTAGCTTGGATATAGGCCAACATCTAATTATAGTAAATTGTGATTTTGAATTTAGGTTTTTAAACAAAGTTGGCATCTCATCTTCCCTTGCATTGACAATTCTGGGTCAACGGGAGGTTGGATTTCCTTTAGTAGGAGAACGTGCAAGCTTCTAGCTGAAGTGAATTTCTGGACCATGCATATTAATGTCTCTTGAATTCAGATTAGCTGCAACGCATGCTTGCTTATTCAGTAACCCAAAGTCGCCAGAGCACTCACGTCGACGTGCCTCTCAGATCGAACAGGCCGATTAAAACCCGGGGAGCATCTAACTTGACGCTCAAGGATTCGCTCAAGAAAGAGATGTCCAAGCGAAGAAATGGCCGGTCATCTCCGACACACCATGTAAAAAGAGCTTCCTGTACAAACAAGCTCGGCCCACTTGTTCCCGGGTAAGTTTGGCTACTTCTCAAGTTGTCTTTAATTCCTCGATCGACGCGTTCGAAGTTCCAAATGACAGTTAAATAGCGACAGATACCTCACATCCCAACAGGAGACTTGGATTTTAACATAGCTCCTGCGAACTTTGTAGGCATGGCCAGTCTTCGAATAATCCTGTCGCTTCTGCTTCTAGCGGCCTTAGGCATAATTGCTGAGTGTGGCGCCTCTCGGGCTATCAAAGCAGCTTACTGGCCGTCAGATGCTGAATTACATGCATCCTCCATAGACACTTCGTATTTCACTCACATTTACTATGCGTTCCTCTTGCCCGAGCCAACCACGTTCAGGCTCAATGTCACTGCGTCTGACCAAACCAAGCTGCCTGGATTGACGGGCATGCTGCAGAAGCGAAAGCCGGCGGTAAAGACCCTCCTATCCATAGGTGGAGGCAGGTCGGTCCCAAATGTGTTCTCCAGGATGGTGAACAGCTCAGAGACTCGCACAGCATTCATAAACTCCACCATTGAAGTAGCTCGAAAATACGGTTTTGATGGAGTTGACTTGGACTGGGAGTATCCAGCTGATGAACAAGACATGTCCAACCTCGCTCTGCTTTACAAAGAGTGGAGAAAAGCCCTGGATAAGGAGTCCAAAAGAAGTGGTAAAATCCGCTTATTACTGACGTCTGCTGTGTACTATGCATCAGGATTTCAGGTTGACGGTCCACCCAGATCGTACCCCAGTCAGGCAATCCGGAAGTACGTGGACTGGGTCAGCCCCATGTGCTTCGACCATCACGGGTCCTGGGAGAATTTCACGGGCGAGCATTCGGCACTCTATGATCCGAAGAGCAACATCAGCACGAGCTACGGAATCAGTTCGTGGATTCGAGCTGGTGTGCCGAGCCACAAGCTGGTGATGGGCCTACCGTTGTATGGGAAGACATGGACGCTCCAGAATCCAAATGTTACTGGCGTCGGGGCTCCAGCTGTTGGAGTGGGTCCTGGAAACGGTACCTTGACATACAAACAGATTGTTGAGTTTAATGTGCAGAACCATACAGCAGTCAAATTCGACAAGAAGTCGGTGTCGTACTACTCATATGTCGGAGTCACTTGGATTGGTTATGACGATGTTCAGTCTGTGCGGAGGAAGGTCCGATTTGCTCGGTCTCAGCGCTTGGGTGGGTACTTCTTCTGGGCTCTCGGCCAGGATAAGAACTGGATCATCTCAAGACAAAGTACCAATGAAATCACCTTTTAATGCCCATTACACAGAGTAATCACGTGTTGATTCTAACATGTTTGCTTCTTACCCTTCTACTGATGACAGCCTCAAGAGCTTGGGATCACTGATGAACTTGGAAAGACTGTTCGTAGCATGTGACGATTGCAATAAATGCATTTAACTCGTTTGAAATTTGGTCAATTATTGACTTCTCTCAGACAACTTTACAATTAGTCCCGGAAAAATTCTCAGATCTCTCATCTTGAAGGTTCATGATCTCCAAGGATATCCTCTTCATATCATTGGAAAGTGGGAGCCTTTGAGTGTGTATGTTTATCTACCTTTCAATTCAATTTCTGATTTGCTCAAATAGATTCCTTTCATTGAGTTACACAACCAGCCTTTTCCATCAAATATCTGCGATTGCCAATTTCAACAACTAACAATGAACAGTGAAGTGAAGAGCATGAGAAATAACATGCAGTAGCATCTCCCTTTTCTCAGTGTCGTAAAGCACAAGTATCGAAGGATTAGTTGCTGACCAAAGGACGATATAATCGGGTAACAAACTAAAGCAATTGGTAATTTCGCAAAGCTGTGGCTAGAGGAATTGCGTAGTCCGGGTGCTTCTAGCAAAGAACAAACACCGTGCATTCAATCTTTCAAGTGCAAAATCAAGGGGTTGGAAATGAGATCAAAATCGTTGAGCTCAGTAACTGAAGATATTGATAAGCAGAAATAAAATGAATGGAGTGATTTTTCAGAAATAGTTTTCTTCTGGCTTGAAGATTAATGAACAACACGGGCATTCCAAGGACAGTAGAGGTAAGGAAACTAAAAATGGGCAAGTTAAAGTGCAAAATGAATCGTGCAGCATATCCACAAACACATACATAGAACAGTTAACGCCAGCAAACAGGAATCATTCTCTCCTCAGTTTGATCATCTCATTCACATTGTGTTCGATAATAATAGCAGACGGAAAAGGTATAGTGCATACAAACCTGAAAAAGTTGAAGAATGGTTATATCAAGTAGATTTGAATCAATCCCCATAAGGCAGAAGATGATGCGCCTCAGATTAATTCAGCTAGTGAGCACACTCTATCTGTCACAATCTCCCGTCATGCATCTGCAGTGCCTTCTACAAATGTTGTAGCCACTGTCGACAGATTTTTATTCAGAAAAATTGAGATGTGGATGCAGAAAGAAGCAAACATGAAGCATTCTATCCGTCACAAGTTTCTCTTAAACAATCAAAGAAAATAGATTCAATAAAACTAAAAAGTAGTATTGTTCAGAGAAATTTATTCATCACTAATCAATGCCCAAAGACAAAATGAGCCATGATCAAAGAAGTGTTTATGATGCCATTCAATGGTCCAAATGTCGCAAAAGCAATTGGGACATCCCAAATTTTCAATTATGTTTTCTTCTGAATGAATCGGACATTTCATTGACGTGTTTATAGGGTTATTCTCAAAACTGATCATTCTTGAGATAATTAGACTATTCAGGGAAATTATTAGGAATTTTAAGGCAATAGACTTAAGAATTCGACTAGGAATCGACTTCTCGACCGTATCCATCTTTAGAAGCCATTACGGCACAATTAAAAATCGATTTGAAATCAGAGATAGACTAGATCGACAGAGATGTATGGCTAATCGTGGGTGACACTACTAAATTATATAATTCATGTCGATCGGCACTAGATTGATTTTCTTATTGTTTTGGTACCCTGTGTTCGTATTTGGATCATCGGGATTTTCACGACAACCAAGAGTCGCCAATGTGTCGAGTGGGATCATAGTGGCTCGAAGAAAATCGACCACAAGTCAATTGCACTTAAAAATATTTGAAAGTTACTCGGTAATTTAGGTCATGCTAAAAACACGCCGAATAGAAATTAACCGCCAATTCAAGTCCGATTTCAGAAATTGGAATTTTTGTCATGTCACAATAAATTTTAAGAGTATCGACTCGGTCTCGGAAGATTTTTTTTGACACCCGACACTTTTTGTGAAAAAGTTGCCGTGTGGCCATTTTCGTTCAATTGAAGCCAAAGATTAATTTTGTTGGTGAAATTGAGAAGCAAGGGGGATTCTTGGATAAGGAAATTAATCAATTTGATAATGGAAATATCAATTGATTTTGGGAGAGTTATCGGAGAGAAATTCAAGAGGGAAATTGGATGCAAAATACAAGTGTAGACCAAGTGCTTTAATTTGGAATTTCCTTGGTTATCTAAGTGCCAATTCAAAAGAATTTGGGATAAGAATTTCCTACTTGAGGAAATTCTTTTCTTTTATTTTTCTTCCCAATTCTTTCCTTCTTCAGCCAAGCATCCTTTCTCTCTCCCCTTTTTTCTTTCTTTCTTTCCTTCTTTTCCTTTTTTTTCTCTCTCTCTTTCCCCCTCTCTCCCCCTTCGTGCGAACCCCCCCCAACCGAAATGTTTGCTGGCTTCCACCTTGTTTCCACTCTTTCTCTTCTTTTTGACTTTTCAAACCTAATCTCTCCTCTCTCTTCTTCCCCCACTAAAACCCTCGTGACCGACCCTTTCTTCTCCTTTCTTCTTTGTGCGAACCAGCCAAAACTAGCAAAACAGAAGTAGCAGCTCGCCTAAAGACCGAAGCAACTCGCCGTTGCCGCCGCACCTTGCTCGTCGGGCCTAATCTCCGTCCCTCGCGCTTTGCCGTCCCCACCATTCTTCTTTGTGCAAACCAGCCCCAGTTCGGCCTCGTCGCACACCGGCGTAGTCCGCCACGCCCGCCTCCGCCTCACGCCACCACCCGTCTAGCTCCTTTCGACCACCGTCTAAAGTCCCTCTCACCCTACGCCGGCCTCGCCTCGCCATTTTGGCCATCGGACCAGCTTCGGCCAGACAAAGGCAGCAACCCACCGAGTGGGTTTTCAGCCCCCTTTGGGCCTGCTTTTGGGCCATTTCCGGGCCCCAAACCCGAGTTGTGCTTTGGGAGGAATCGTCCCTCGCGCCGACCCCGTCGGATTGATCCGACTTGCGCGCGATTCCAGTGAGTAATCTCACTAAACCTTGTTTAGTAGATTAATTATGCCTTAGGATTGTTTAGCTTAATTAATTAGGTTTATGTAGTTAGATTGGTATGGATTAGTATTTATTAGTTAATTGTGATGCAAATTGGACAAATTGAGTGTGCATTTAGCAAGTAGATGTGGTCTACTATTTATTGAGGGTAGTTTGGGATTTTTCCCGACCCAATCTTCAATTCCACAATTTGGGCATAAGTGGAATTTTTAATAATTAAATATTATTTTACGAAATTAATTTAATTAATTTATTATTTTCCGGAAATTCAACCGGGATGGCCGGTGATCGAAATTTTATGCTAGCGATCGTGGCAAAGTCCGTTTATTTAATTAGACTTTATTTTGAGCTAAATTGAATTTTTAATATTTATTAATTAATTTTCGAAATTAATTAATTATTTAATTATTTTTCGGAAATTAAGGCTAAGATGGCTGATGACCAAAATCTTGTGCTGATTGTCGTGGTACAATCCATTTATTTATTTGAGCTCTACGTTGTATTGAATTAAATAAATTTTGTGATATTTAGGGATTTACTCTAAATTGATTGAATTTAGTGGAATTTCATGATTGATTGGTAGATGGCCGAGTATGACTATTTAGCATTTTTAATGCCTTGTTGAGCTATTAAGTGGAGAGAGTGGTAAGAGCTAACTGAGAATTCTATTGGCTGAGACTGATCAAGTACGAAGTATAAACAGTGTGGTTCGGTGTTTAAAGATATCACTGTGCGAAAATGGCACCTTAAAGAACGCATGTAGACTATCTATGACTTGTGGCAGGCGTGGTTCGGGGATTAAGGATATCACTATGCGAAAACAGCGCCTTAAAGAACATACATAGACTGTCTGTGATCTATAATGGGTGTGGTTCGGTGATGAGGAATATCACTGTGCGAAAACGGCGCCTTAAAAAATGCATGTAGACTGTCTGTTACTTATGTCACCTTGGCGAAAACGATGCCCAGTATTAATGGAGCTTTGTAACTAAGTGTACTATTGGAGGTTATATGAGATAAAATGAATGACTTAGGAATGGTTCGACCGACATGTAATCGACTAGCTCAATTGATCAATGATTTGATCCGACTGTCGTGATTTGATTGATTGTTCGTTGTGATTTATGAAGCGTATGTATAAAATCTTGAATTGCAGATTGAGACTGAGGCCAAGGTAAGTCTTTTGACTTGTGCTGTGCTTAGGTAATCATGTGGTGTATTGGTTCCCTAATTGAGCCTTAGTGGAGTAGAACTCGCTGAGACGTAGTTTCATCCCAGTTGTAGGACAACATTTCAGGACCCCAATGAGGAGCTGAGGAGGAGGAATCTGAGAAGGAGAACTCTAAGGTGAAACCTGAGGAGAAGGATTTTTTGGATGAAGAAGATAATACCGAGAGGAATCTTGAGTACGACCCGAATGAACTGAGATCCCATCCTCTTTTGTGAACCCTATTTTGATGTGAATAGAGTTAGAGTATAAAGTTGTGAATAGTTGTGAAGTACTCTAGTTTGTGTTTTGAATAAAAGTTTGGTTATGAGTTTCAATATGAAAAATATGGCATGCTTTTCTATCCCATTGTTTTATTGTTTGGGGATTTTCTATCTGCTTCTGCATGTGCTTATTAAATGAACAGGGTCGGTGATGCGTCCTGGGACGTCGCTATTAATTGACCAGGTGAGGGATGGGCACACGATCGAGGATCGGGGTGTGACAGCAATACTCCGAAATTGAACATCAAGATTAGTAAATTATGGAAACACACCAAATTTGGTTGATCACGTCACAACAATCAATGTATCCCTCTACTTGCCACTTCTTTGCTTTCTTATCCTTGCCAATCCAGAATGTGCAAGGAGGAACAACCGGCATGTCTACTATCTCTGGGCATTATCTCACGATGAAATGTTCGCAAGTCATGACTTAGCCCCATTTGTGACTCGTCAATCCAAGGTGGGCAAAACCTGTCACCATAGCCCCACCAAGAAATTACAGGTTCAGAATCCATTTTAACAAAGCGATATACCCATTAATACAACCGCGGGCAGATTCAACAACCGGACTTTGCATTTGTGAAATTAATGCTCTTACCACTAGGCCATCATCACTGGCAGTCGATACTTGCACATTTGAACGTGATAATTCCGCACGCACTATTCATGATATTCAATTATCATGTAACAGAATGAAGCAACCCATTTATGTTAGAACCATCCATGCCTCTACATATAAAATGAAGATAATAGTAGCACCTCAAAATAAGTTCTATATGAAAGAGACGTACCAAAAGAGCATGTAATGTGACGCAAAGATGACCATAAAGCATGAACACGAGGATGAAAAGAGAGTCAACATTATAAGGAGTTGAAAGCACCTAAGGTAAAAGATTAATTGCAACAAAAAACAAAGAGCTCAGGCTAAAGTAACTCAAGATTTTGGTTATAGCTTAGAAAACATGCAGATTGAGAAACAGATCATTGAAGCAAAAAAATTAGCCCAAGTTTACAAAGAGAACTATCATCCTCACACTCAAGTGGTCCCCAGACATTCATCAGTCCCTCCCCATATCTCCGTTTTCAATCAGCGCTCTATCCATCCTCCACGCCCAGTATCTCAGCAAACAGATGGGTAAATACTTAGTTTCAATGACTGGATTATTAACTCACCATTCAACAAGCATCATCTCATATTTAATTAAAATGATGCTGGAAGGGAAAAAAAATAAGTCTATCCATCTATAAAAAGGTTGAAGAATTGGTGTACCAAGCTGCTGGAGTTGATCCAGAATAAGCCAGAAAGACACTAGATGGAAACACTCGTCTGTCAATTCCAGCTATAGTGCAATTTTTCAGCAAAGTCTCTGGTGATGCATCTGCAGCACCTCTGGCACAAGTAAAGTTCGAGTAATCATAATTAATAGACATTTTCAATTGACACTGTCATTCAAATAGACCAAGACAACAGTGCAAAAAATTTACAATTAGGGAGCAAATATAGAGCATCTGATTTGCCACAACCCTCTTACATAATCAACTGGGCAAATACAATTGAAGTGAAGCTAATATGTTGCAAAGTAGACTCTAAATAGCCACAAATCAAAAATACTCCTTTGGTGTTCCATTTTAGGCTTCCCGCTTCTTTATTGCCTAAAACTAAAGAAGAGAAAGATGAGATGTCTCAAGTTTCATATTCTAATGCTGTAGATAATCTCATATATGTTATGGTTTGCACTTGTCTAGATATTTCACAGTCTATTAGTGTTGTGAGTATATATATGGCACATCTGGGTAAAGCTCACTGGCAAGCCATGAAATGGATCCTTCCGTACATCCGAGGTAGATCAAATGTGGGTTTAGTCTTTCATAAAGATTGTAATATAGGACATTCGGTTGTTGATACTGACTACAGAAGCGATTTTGGTTAGACACAATTGCTTTGTCTACCACCAAAATAGGGTACATGGCAATAGTGGAAATGGTAAAAGAAGATCTTTGGTTGAAGCGTTTCATTACAGAACTTGGAGTGATATAGGAGGGAGCCTTCGTTATTTTTGGTAATAACCAAAGTGTGATTTAGTTGATCAAGAGTACGATGTATCATGAGAGCACAAGACTTATCGACATACGGTATTACTTTGTGCATGATGAGGTTACCAAAAGTACAGTTATGATGAAGAAAGTATTTGCGGTGAATAATTCGGCAGATATATTGACCAAACTAGTTCCTTTGACCACGTTCAAGCATTGTTTGGACTTGATTGGTGTTTTAACCATTTGATTTGCTTAGGCAGCGTTGGTGACTTTTTATCCCTTGTTTCTTACACCAAGTACGCTTGCGTAGGCTTAGGGGTGTGCATCGTCGATTCCACCACTTTAAGGGTACCCTTGTGTATTCACTTTTGGTGGTGAAGGAGAGAGGTCTTGTGGCGTTTAGCATAATGTTCTTTTCGAGATTTGAAGCAAATGTGGAGATTTATTGAGTTTTGACTTTCAAATTAGGGTATTTTAGACCAGTCTTGGCATAATGCTGTTTTGGAGATTTGAAGCCAATGTGGAGGTTTGTTGAGTTTTGACTTTCCAATTAGAAATAAGGGTATAGACTATGCACTTTTGTTTTAGGGTTTTTTGAAGGGATAATAAAGGAATGTGTTTAATAACACATCAAAAATCCTAGCCTCCGTATTATTTCTTTTTCTTTTTATTATTATCTTCTTGTTAGATCTTTAGATCTTGCGGCTCACCAAGTGGTTTTTAGAGCTTTTGGATTGTACTCTCATACTCTTTGTTGAAGATAGTAAAACCCCTCTCTCTCCTCATGATTTTTCCCGTTTTGGGTTTCCACGTAAATTTTGTATTTCGTGTGGTTTCGATTTTGCTTTTATCCTTTATTGCTTGTGCTTCGATTGATGCATCTTTTGGCATTTTTTCGCAACGGGCTATAAGCCGTTGTCCGAGCTATGGCTTGCGAGCTGTTGATCTTGACTTCATTTGATGAACCTCAAGCCAATCCTTATGGGTCCTTATGGCTTGGGTGTATCACCTCGACTTTTTGAACTTTTCTAAATTGTTTTTGAGTTAATTGAAATATTAAGAAAAATAATGAGATGACAATATTTAATCTACTATGAGAATAACAATATATTATAAATGATTGTAGACTCTACTCCTCCCAGAATTTGTAACTTTCAATAAATTGTCAAAATTATGTGCATGCTGGACAGTGGGCATTTGTAAGGCTATTGTTCATTAACATTATCGTGAAGTTAGGACCTGAGCAAGTCCTTAAAAGGCTTAAGGAGAAAACAAGTGGGAGAACCACTGGGGTGGGAGACCCTGCTGTCCTGTCCTCTGTATTCCCTCTCTATTAGGAAAACAAAGATAAACAGGGAATTTGGGGGCCTCACAGTGATGAAGGTAGACACCACGTCGGGACTTAGGTTCTGGCTACCATCGGGTAGGCGGTACGTAGCCTCCCGCGCCTAGGGTGAGTGAGGGTGGGTGAAATGCCCACAACTGTGTCTCGAGCAAGCCCTCACGAGCCCAGTGGCTCGTAGATGCATGGAGGCATCTTGGCCTTTGCTTAGGGTTGTGTGCCATGCGAGATGAGGTCCATAGCCTACCATTCAGACCATACAAGTGGCTGGATAGCGAACTTTCAACAGTTTTCTGTTGGATAACATTTTTCTCGTTTTCTGATGTTTAGATCATCTAGGCAGATGAGATGATGCACTATCATTTCATAGTCAGCCTATACCTTGCTATCAGGAAAATGATTTTCTTTTTAAAAATCAGAAAATATTGGCTTTTCACAAATTTTCGTTTTCCTTCCTGGAATCGGCCAAGAGCAAGCTGCATGCCCATCTCAGTTTATTTTGTTGTGGTAGAGGAAAAAATAGAAAGAAGGAAAAGTCGAGAGGTAAAAGTAGAGGAACAAAACACAATAACCTTCCTCATTGCAGTTGAGAATTTGGAATCAAGAACCAACAAGAAATATCAATCACTTCCAACTGTAGAAACATGAATTTCTTGGCCGGTCGTGTGCTTGAAAGCAATTCACTTGTTCCAGGCTGACCTAGAAAATCACAAATGATCCACATCAACGGCTTCATCAAATCAAGCATGGATATTTTCTTGAGCTGTCTCTTGAGCGATACCGCATCGTACTTCTCATTGTTGACTTGGTGCTTGTGGCATTACAAAGGATTTCATTGTAGACGAGTCTTGCTAGGTATGAGTCTTTGTTGCAAGTTTTTCTGTTGTGCTTGATTCAAGTAGTGCATTATCAGATGAGTTGACTCGTTCCGCCATAATTACTTCCATATTCGTTGAGTGGGGTTTGACAATGAGTTTTGAGTCAATGATTGGAAAATTTCATTTTCTCGATATTAATTCACATAGAAATTCAAGAGCCGGGTCTTAATTGAATTGGATAGACTCGAATTCACACTATTGTCATAGATTTACTTAATTTAGATACCATATAATTAAGTACAAAATGAACAGGCCCGACAAAGAGAAATATGACTTACAGGTGTTGGCATGTATATATACAAATAATTTGCTTGAAGTGATCTGGTGTCTTATGGAGTCATAGAGGTCATAATCTACTTAGGCGGAGGTTACCCAATGCAGATGGTCGTTTTGAGGTGAAAATTATATCATTTTGCTGACAGACATGTATCTTGTTCGACTAGTTTTTGATTTGTCAGCTACATGCTTGAAGGTGATCACATGTAATTCTAAAATAGATAACAAAGAGAGAAAAAAAAAAAAAAAAAGAATCAATCTCTCTCTGCTTCCATCACCACAATATGTTAAGTGTATCATCACGATGGATCTCTCTTCCTCCAATCAGGAATGGAAGAAAATATGTTGCTTTTTCGTAAAGTGAAATGATAGCTACAAAACATTAAAAAACATTTCGACATGATATCACCACCACACGTTTCTCAACGGATGATATGGTGCATTTTCCATCTATGATCGATGATAGAGTCAATAAAATTGTACCGTAAGAACGAATGGCAAAATCATGAGATTTTACAATATATGTTACTAAATTCATTTCATGGAAAGCGTTGACAAAGCTAGAAATATATTTATCATCGGGTATTTTCCATGACACAGCATTAGAACTCATGTGGTAAAGAAACTAAGCCACGGATCATGAAATTAAATACTCAAGATATTCGAATAATATACTAGTAGCACAATTAAAAGAGCACGAAACATGATAAATTGCTCAGGGATAAACGGAGCTGAAAACTATTTTTCCAGGAAAGTACCAATTCCTTCAATTTTAATTACTAGATAAAACAAAGCCACATCGATTACCAATATATGTTCAACGTGGATGTCACAACGTTATCTTGTATATGATCTGATTTATATAAAGGATGCAATATAAGATCGAACGTGTAATTGAATTTATGTACCGTACTTAACAAGATAAGGCTTGTTATATAATGGTAGCTTGGATATAGGCCAACATCTAATTAAAAAAAATTGTGATTTTGAATTCAGGTTTTTAAACAAAGTTGGCATCTCATCTTCCTTTGCATTGACAATTCCTTCCATTTTAATTACCAAATAAATCAAAGCCACAACGATTACCAGTATAAGTTTAACGTGGATGTCACAATATTATCTTTTTATGATCTAATTTACATTCACAGCTTATAAAGGATATAATATAAGATCGAGCGTGAACTTGAATTGAAGTAGTATACTTAACACTTGAATTGAAGTAGTATACTTAACAGGATAAGGCTTGTTACATAATGCTGGATTCAATAGAGGATGGCACCTAGTTATGAAAAATTGCGTGATTCTTAATGTAGGTTTTTAAACAAAGTTGACATCTCATCTTCCCTTGCATCGACAATTCCTTCTATTTTAATTACCATACAAAACAAAGCCACAACGATTACCTATATAAGTTGAACATGGATGTCGCAAAATTATTTTATATGGGCGCGCATGTTTTTATTTCTATTCTTTTTCTATTCCCGGGAATAGAAATTAAAAAAAAATGTTTCGTTCCGGGGAACAATTTTTGAATAAAAACGCATTTGGTAAACTTGTTCCAAAAATAAAAATGAACAGAAACACGTTTGGTAAATTTTATTCTTTTTTTGTTTCTTTTAATTTTTTAATATTTTTATTTTATTTTTAATTTTTTGCTTTCTTTTTATTTTTTTCTTTTTTTGGCCGTCGCCGGAGGCGCCTGAGTCTCGCCAGCCACAACGAGACTCGTCGGCCCCCGGCGAGGCTCCAGCAAGGTCGCCGACCCTCAACGGCATCACCAGCCCTCACGGTCGGTCGCCAGCCATGGCCGAGGCCAGCGACCGGCGAAAGAAAAAAGAAGAAAAAAAGAAGAAGAAAAGAAGAAGAGAAGAAGAAGAGAGAGAATAAGAAACGTTTCTTCAAAATTGTTTCGAAACGATAAGTAAGTTTTTCTTTGTTTCGTTTTTTTTTTTTGTGTTCGAGGAAAAGAACAAAAAAAACAACTGTAAAACACAACAAAACGCGTTTCATTCTTTTTTGTTAGAACGAAAAACAAAAAATGTTCCATGAACACTTTTAGAAATAAAAACATGCAGGGCCTATATGATATGATTTACATTTAGAGCTTATAAAGGATATAATATAAGATTGAACATTGAATTCATGTACCATAGTTAACGAGATAAAGGCTTATTATATAATAGTAGCTTCGATATAGGCCGGCAGCTAATTATAAAAAATTGTGTGACTCTGAATGTAGGTTTTTAAACAAAGTTGGCATCTCATCTTCCATTGCATTGACAATTCTAGGTCAACGGGAGGTTGGATTTCCTTTAGTAGCATAACGCGCAAGCTTCTAGCTGAAGTGAATTTCTGGACCACGCATATTAAAGTCTCTTGCATGCAGATTGGCTGCAACGCATGCTTGCTTATTCAGTAACCCAAAGTCACCGGAGCACTCACGTCGACGTGCCTCTCAGATCGAACAAGCCGATTAAAACCCGGGGAGCATCTAACTTGACGCTCAAGCATTCGCTCAAGAAAGAGATTTCCAAGCGAAGAAATGGCCGGTCATCTCGGACACACCTCCATGTAAACAGAGCTTCCTGTACAAACAAGCTCGGCCCCCTTGTTCCCGTGTAAGTTTGGCTGCTTCTCAAGTTGTCTTTAATTCCTCGATCGACGCTTTCGAAGTTCCAAATGACAGTGAAATATCGAGAGATACCTCACATCCCGATATGAGACTTTCGATTTTGACATAGCTCCTGCGAACTTTGTAGGCATGGCCAGTCTTCGAATAATCTTGTCGCTTCTGCTTCTCACGGCCTTAGGCATAATCGCTCGGTGTGGTGCCTCGGCAGGTCCCGAACAGGAGCCCCGGAAGCCCATATACCAAATCTACCACCCATCCGTACCAGCTCTGCCCTCTCGGGCTATCAAAGCAGCTTACTGGCCGTCAGATGCTGAATTACATGCATCCTCCATAGACACCTCGTATTTCACTCACATTTACTATGCGTTCCTCTTGCCCGAGCCAACCACGTTCAGGCTCAATGTCACTGCGTCCGACCGAACCAAGCTGCCTGGATTGACGGGCATGCTGCAGAAGCAAAAGCCGGCGGTAAAGACCCTCCTATCCATAGGTGGAGGCGGGTCGGACTCAAATGTGTTCTCCAGGATGGTGAACAGCTCAGAGACTCGCACAGCATTCATAAACTCCACCATTGAAGTAGCTCGAAAATACGGTTTTGATGGAGTTGACTTGGACTGGGAGTATCCAGCTGATGAACAAGACATGTCCAACCTCGCTCTGCTTTACAAAGAGTGGAGAAAAGCCCTGGATAAGGAGTCCAAAAGAAGTGGTAAAATCCGCTTATTACTGACGTCTGCTGTGTACTATGCATCAGGATTTCAGGTTGACGGTACGCCCAGATCGTACCCCAGTCAGGCAATCCGGAAGTACGTGGACTGGGTCAGCCCCATGTGCTTCGACTATCACGGGTACTGGGAGAATTTCACGGGTGAGCATTCGGCACTCTATGATCCGAAGAGCAACATCAGCACGAGCTACGGAATCAGTTCCTGGATTCGAGCTGGTGTGCCGAGCCACAAGCTGGTGATGGGCCTACCGTTGTATGGGAGGACATGGACGCTCCAGAATCCAAATGTTACTGGCGTCGGGGCTCCAGCTGTTGGAGTGGGTCCTGGAAACGGTACCTTGACATACAAACAGATTGTTGAGTTTAATGTGCAGAACCATACAGCAGTCAAATTCGACAAGAAGTTGGTGTCGTACTACTCATATGTCGGAGTCTCTTGGATTGGTTATGACGATGTTCGGTCTGTGCGGAGGAAGGTCCGATTTGCTCGGTCTCAGCGCTTGGGTGGGTACTTCTTCTGGGCTCTCGGCCAGGATAAGAACTGGATCATCTCCAGACAAGGTACCAATGAAATCACCTTTTAATGTCCATTACACACAGTAATCACGTGTTGATTCTAACATGTTTGCTTCTTACCCTTCTACTGAGGACAGCCTCGAGAGCTTGGGATCACTGATGAACATGGAAAGACTGTCCGTAGCATGTGACGATTGCAATAAATGCATTTAACTCGTTTGAAATTTGGTCAATTGTTGACTTCTCTCAGACAACTTTACAATTATTCCCGGAAAAATTCTCAGATCTCCCTTGAAGGTTCATGATCTCCTAGGATATCCTGTTCATATCGTTGGAAAGTGGGAGCCTTTGTGTGTGTATTTTATCTACCTTTCAATTCAATTTCTGATTTGCTCAAATAGATTCCTTTCATTGAGTTACACAACCAGCCTTTTCCATCAAACATCTGCGATTGCCAATTTCAACAACTAACGATGAACAGTGAAGTGAAGAACATGAGAAATAACATGCAGTAGCATCTCCCTTTTTCCAGTGTCGTAAAGCACAAGTATCGAAGGATTAGTTGCTGACCAAAGGACGATATAATTGGGTAACAAACTAAAGCAATTGGTAATTTCGCATAGCTGTGGCTAGAGGAATTCTGTAGTCTGGGTGCTTCTAGTGAAGAACAAACCCCGTGCACTCAATCTTTCAAGTGCAAAATCCAGGGGTTGGAAATGAGATCAAAATCGTTGAGCTCAGTAACTGAAGATATTGACAAGCAGAAATAAAATGAATGGAGTGATTTTTCAGAAGTAGTTTTCTTCTGACTTGAAGATTAATGAACAACATGGGCATTCCAAGGACAGTAGAGGTAAGGAAACTAAAAATGGGCAAGTTAAAGTGCAAAATGAATCGTGCAGCATATCCGCAAAGACATACATAGAACAGTTAACGCCAGCAAACAGGAATCATTCTCTCCTCAGTTTGAGATGCATCATCTCATTCACATTGTGTTTGATAATAATAGCAGACGGAAAAGGTATAGTGCATACAAACCTGAAAAGTTGAAGAATGGTTATATCAAGTAGATTTGAATCAATCCCCATAAGGTAGAAGATGATGCGCCTCAGATTAATTCAGCTAGCGAGCACACTCTATCTGCCACAATCTCCCGTCATGCATCTGCAGTGCCTTCTACAAATGCTGTAGCCACTGTCTGACAGATTTTTATTCAGAAAAACTGAGACGTGGATGCAGAAAGAAGCAAACATGAAGCATTCTATCCGTCACAAGTTTCTCTTAAACAATCAAAGAGAATAGATTCAATAAAACTAAAAGTAGTATTGTGCAGAGAAATTTATTCATCACTGATCAATGCCCAAAGACAAAATGAGCCATGATCAAAGAAGTGTTTATGATGCCACTCAATGGTCCAAATTTTGCAAAAGCAATACTCCAAAACTGAACATCAAAGTTAGTAAATTATGGAAACACGCCAAATTTGGTTGATCACGTCACAACAATCAGTGTATCCCTCTACTTGCCACTTCTTTGCTTTCTTATCCTTGCCAATCCAGAATGTGCAAGGAGGAACAACCAGCATGTCTACTGTCTCTGGGCATTATCTCACAATGAAATGTTCGCAAGTCATGACTTAGCCCCATTTGTGACCCGTCAATCCAAGGTGGGCAGACCCTGTCACCATATCCCCACCAAGAAATTACAGGTTCAGAATCCATTTTAACAAAGTAATATACCCATTCATACAACCGTGGGCAGATTCAACAACCGGACTTTGCATTTGTGAAATTAATGCCCTTACCACTAGGCCATCATCACTGGCAGTCGATACTTGCATATTTGAACGTGATAATTCCGCACGCACTATTCATGATATTCAATTATCATGTAACAGAATGAAGCAACCCATTTATATTAGAACCATCCATGCCTCTGCATATAAAATGAAGATAATAGTAGCACCTCAAAATAAGTTCTATATGAAAGAGACATACCAAAACAGCATGTAATGTGACGCAAAGATGAGCATAAAGCATGAACACGAGGATGAAAAGAGAGTCAACATTATAAGGAGTTGAAAGCACCTAAGGTAAAAGATTACTTGCAACAAAAAACAAAGAGCTCAGGCTAAAGTAACTCGAGATTTTGGTTACAGCTTAGAAAACATGCAGACTGAGAAACAGATCATTGTAGCAAAAAAATTAGCCCAAGTTTACAAAGAGAACTATGATCCTTACACTCAAGTGGTCCCCAGACATTCATCAATCTCTCCCCATATATCCATTTTCAATCAGCGCTCTATCCATCCTCCACGCCCAGCATCTCAGCAAACAGATGGGGTAAATACTTAGTTTCAATGACTGGATTATTAACTCACCATTCAACAAGCATCATCTCATATTCAATTAAAATGATGCTGGAAGGAAAAAAAAAGTCTATCCATCTATAAAAAGGTTGAAGAATTGGTGTACCAAGCTGCTGGAGTTGATCCAGAATAAGCCAGAAAGACACTAGACGGGAACACTGGTCTGTCAATTCCAGCTATAGTGCAATTTTTCAGCAAAGTCTCTGGTGATGCATCTGCAGCACCTCTGGCACAAGTAAAGTTCGAGTAATCATAATTCATAGACACTTTCAATTGACACTGTCATTCAAATAGACCAAGACAACAGTGCAAAAAATTTACAATTAGGGAGCAAATATAAAACATCTGATTTGCCACAACTCTCTTACATAATCAACTGGGCAAATACAATTGAAGTGAAGCTAATATGTTGGAAAGTAGACTCTAATTAGCCACGAATCAAACATGCTTGCAATAATGCCACTATATGCTCCAAAGTAAGCAAAAGCAAATGTACACAATCGTAGTCTTACAAAGCTCTGCCAACAATGAAAGTATCAGGTTAGAGCACGTAACTGCAATTTCCACATTTGATCGTAGTAACTAGAATGCACTATACAGCACACCTAATTAATTACTTGCCATAAAATCTTCATGTCAGGAAATCAAAATAAAGGATACAATTTAAATGGGAGTTAACAGCTTATTAATGATACATACACCAAAATAAAAGGTGAAATGAGATAAAGCATGAGCATGAGCAGAACAATGAGCAGAGAGCGGATATAAGAAGGAATTGTGAACGCTTTATTAGAAGACTAATTGCAACAATTTACAAGAGCTCAAGCTAAAGCCAACTCAAGGTTTTGGTTACAGCTTAAAGAGCATACAAACTTAAAAGCAGGTCATACTAACATAACAATTAGCCAAAGTTTACAAAGAGAACTAGAACTTTCACACGCAAGTAGTCTACAAATATTCATCAAATCTTTCCCAAGCTATCTTCATTTAATTAGAACTCAGTCCATCCTCGACACCAAGGCCGTACAATACACCAGCGTACTTTTCTGTGGAGCCATTGAAGAACATGTCCCTCAACTTCAGGAAAGTACAAGCCGTGAGCAAGCTGTCAGACCCAGCTTGATGGCACACGCCAAACCTCTCAACTTCCAACAATTCAGCAAGCTTATTCAAGCCACCGTGAAGACTGTTGCAGAACTTCATCAAATGCTTGATGTCGTACACCATGGGGAAATATATATTGATCAAATCAAAGAACCCCACTTGCGTATCAGGCAAACTCCGGCAAGTCAACAACTTAAGCAGGTAACCGAAATCATACCCGCTATGAAAGGTAACCCAGTTAACATCAGCATTCAAAACAATCCCGGAGGACATCAAGAGCTCACCGAAGCGTCTCACGTCAACCCCCTTCTCAGTATTCTTCTTGAAATCAATGCCGCACTCGCGCAGCAACTCGATCGAATCGCCAGCAAACATGTCCTCTGTAACGTTGAACTCGCGGAAATTGAACTGCCAAATGCAGTACTTGTCCGTGCCGCAAGTGGGCAAGTTCCCGTTCTCGTCCGTAAAGGTGAGCCCCAACTGGATCAACTTCAACATATCGACGTTATTCTTCAAAGTCAGGTAGTTATAGTCGCTGATGTTCTTGAAATTCCCCACCGGCCGCGAAACAACACCGGGGAACTCGGTATCCATCGCGACATAGCTGAATCTGTCCACGACTTCGCGGATTAACGCGAACTCCTCTTCGAGATTATCGTTCCACACCTCCCGAATGTCAATCGAATCATCCTTCAGCGGCACCGCCATTTCCCCACGTCCCGATTCCAAAACCACAGCTCGGCCTAGCTCTATCAAGTCCAGATCTGGAAGTAGATCCTCAACCCAAACGCTCGGAAAAAAAAAAAAAAAAAAAACCCTCGATGCCGAAAGCCCGGTCGCCGCTCGAGCCTCTCAAAGCCGGAGCCTTTCCGCCCTTACAGACAGATCTGAAGCAAACCCAGATCAGGAAACAGCGGATTAGAGACGGGAAAACGCTTCAGAAGGGCGATCTCGCTGAAAATCGAACACGACCCAAGACAGCTACAGGGGTCGACTAAGGAAACTGAACACGCGCGTCAGATCTTACCTCGGATTCGCGAGATGGGCTCTCGAGATCGACAGATCTAGTGCTCGGGGAAGGGCATCCCGAGCGTCGTCGGGGAGAGATTTCAGGTCAACGAAGCACGCGGAGAGAGAGAAAGAGAGAGAAGGGACGAGGAACTTTACTGGGGCGTCTTCTAAACCACTGAAGAGACGGACAGTACATCAGGAAATGGGGGAAAGCGACGTTTGGACAAGAGAAAGAAAAAGGCGTATCCGACGTCGTGTCGTTCTGAAGAATCTTCCCCGAACGACGTCGTGCCGGTCGCCGCCTCGTGCCGTAACGCTTGGGCCGCGCCTTGAGCGTGTTCATCCTGCTCGTCCCGGACCCTGCATTTGGAAGGCTGTCCTTATTTCATTAAATAAGCATTAGCCAAATGCGGGGAAAAATTTATTGAGAGAAACGAATGTAGCACGACACTGACATAATTAATCGAACGTGACTTAATGCAGTCCTTTACTGAAATGAAATTTCAATCGTACCTGATAAACATAATATTTATATCAGGCATAAGAATACTAAAAATCATAAAAATATTTTATGACATTCACTTTAATACTAAAACTTTTTACTGATTCAATTAAGTATCGGATCGAAGAAAAAAATAATCATTTAAGTGCATAGGGCAATAAATTCCGATCCAAATTATTAAGTATCTTTTATGATAAAATGTTTAATTTGACGTGACCTGTTTTTATATTAGAAATAAGTCTACCGTGGACTTCTCATGTGATTGGCCTACCTAAACACATTACATGAAGGCTGGCCTAAACGACATCCCATGAAGCCTATCTCAAAATAGACGGAAAATATTCTCTTGGAATCGGATATGAGAAACTCCTTCATCTCCGTTACCCTCTAGACACCCTTGGCTATCTTCGATCACTGACAGTTGCTGCCATATCTCCATCCTCAGCCACCTCAAGCTTGGCCGCAACTGAAATAGGGAGCTTGGTCACAAAAATGAAGAGTCATTTTTTTTTTTTAGTTGTAGAGAGCTGGTAGAAAATCCTTTCATTGATCTCTCATTTACAGATCTAGATTCCAGGCCATTAATAACCATCGTTGCTGTTCACCGATTCCAAGCTACGCTGCAAATCTTGCTATTTTTGCCCTGTTTCTTGGTCGGAAAGCTTGAAGTTTCGGTCTTTCTTTGCCAACGAAAATGCTTCGAGAATCCTTGCTTTCTGGTTTGAACCCTGACTTGAGGCCAATGCCTCCTTGCTCTAATTTTGGTGATTTTAGGTCCAAGAGTTCACATCTCTCTGTTTTGCTCTATTTGTCCATTTGGAAACTTGAAGTGTTTCAAGCTCGCTTGATCCTCCCTTGCCCTATCTCGCTCTATTTCGGTGCCTCTGTGATTGTCGTGTATGTTGCGTATTCGATCTTTGATTATGTCCATTGCAAGATTCAACTCTTAATTTTAAATGAAAATTGAATTAGGGTTTCAAATTTGGAAAAATGCTTGATTGCTCGATTTAGGGTTTTTATTTGGGGTAAAACATATAAATGATGTCATTTAGGAATATATATGTTGATTAGGCATGCCCACAAGTTACTGTGGTCAAAGAAACTAATAAAAAATTATAATGCCAAACTTTCAAGTCATCATTTTTTTAAGTGATAGTAAAATAATTCAACGAAAAATTTTAGCACACCAATGTGAACAACTATAAAACTTTCGGCCTCTTTCCTTTTGCAGCCACCCGTTGAGAGAGGTGGCAAAATTGTGATTAAAGCCAACAGGAGCCAGCTTGCCACATTTGACCAAGACCCAACAGACCCACGCCAATTATTTTTCCAGGAATCAAGTTGCGTGGGCGGCGGATCATGCCTGGACGTGGTCGACGAGGGCCACGAAATTCGTGAGATTTCGACGTTTTATATATTTTATTACTCATTTTTCCTAAGACTTCTAAACTAGGTCGATGTATGGGGACGGTGATGGTGATGATGAATGACAGGGATAAGACTGGCTTTGTCCGAAGTATCGCGATTAAATTAAGGAATGATCAGGACGGAGAGAGAGAGAGCGATTAGATGCCCACGGTTTGACCGTGTCATTTGCGCTTACTTTTCAACACGAGCCTAGGAATTCCGGTGTGAATGAATACGAGGTTGCTTTCGATGACTTGGGTCTTTGCTCGAATGCGATTTGAAGGGGTTGAGCTTGAGAGAGGCTGCTGATGTTTCCTGAGACTTGCTGAAAATGGAATTTTAAGTGGAGGTTGCAGCTTTTTGGATCGACAGTGCGGGGTCAAAGCCCAAAAATATTTGATAGGCCCAATAAGAATTTCAAATATGGACCCGGTGCGGATTCTTCCTTGGTCAGAAAGTGAGGTGTCTCCAATAGATTATACCCTTGCGTTTTTTTTTTTTTTATTTCTTTCTTTTGAATGGATGAGGAAGCTAGGTAGGTAAATTCGGGGCTTATGAAATATCATACTAGCATAACGGGCAGTGTAAGACGCGAATCTGAATTGAGATGGACCAATCCGAAAAAAATTGGATTGTTTAGGTGTGATAGCGTGTAAAATTGAACGTGTAGTATGTTTATTAGGTTTTACAACAAATTGACCATATTATCGACCCGAGAGTCCAAATGTTACTTATATATGTTGGGTGTACGAAATGTTAATCACAAAAAAAGAAGTGGCAAATAGTTAAAGGTAACCCTAATATCCTTCCCTTCGCAAAATCAAAATCAATATCCAAAGTGTGGTACAAGGATGGTAAATGATTACCAACCAATTATATTGGTGTTGGCATTGTTATAGAGTCGTTGCAACAAATTACTGGTACCCTGCGTTTTGCTCCACGTTTTGGACTTGTCCATCATCTTTTGGACGCAGTTAGTGTCAATTTTCAATAATTGGTTCGATATTCATGCTAACTGCTTCTTCATGTATGCTAACCAAATTCTACCATGTGCATCGCCACAATTTCCATTGCTTCTTTTAAGAATTAGGGTTGACAAGGAAATAACCATTCTCGTAAATTTTTCTAACTTTAACTGGTTTGGCATTAACCCAACCTTTTTGGCCACGTGTATGCTAACCCCATGTATGCCAGTCACCTCTGCCATGTGTTTACTTATGATGTTCATGTTTTGTAATTGTTAAAACCTAAATTTTTTCTTGATAGTTCAAGTTAGGAAATTTGAGATTCAAGATCCATGATTGCGGCGAGTCTCGCTTTTTGACAAACAAATCAGTCAAGTATCCTTAGGGTCTCAGTTGCATGTAGAAATTAGGAGCATTGCATTCTATTAGCAATTTAGCATCATTTTTTCAATAAACCAGATTTAACTTTTGGGTTGCCTTTTTGTCAAACTTAAAAAATAAAAAGAAAAGAGATAAAATCAACTCTCAACCAAAAATTACAAAAATGTAACAATTTTGTATATAGATCTCAAATTTATTATAGGCGTATAGTATTAGGTCTTTTTTTTTTAGATATCTAAAAAAAGACCTAATTCTATACGCCTATAATAAATTTGACATTTAACAGACCAAAATTAGAATTTCATTAATTTATGATCTTTTTTTAGATATATGATTTGGAAACAGTAGTATTTAGAAACTTCGCATCCAATTAAAGAAATTTGAACGTATGGAGCTAATTAACCATTTAGAGCATTTGGCATGACCACGTAAAAACTCTACAGAAAAACTCCCACCTTCTTCAGCCGGAAGACCTGAGGATCTTTGCCCTCAAGTCTTATCGTCGGCGTAAATCTATGCCGATGAAATACTATGAAGTCCCCGGTCATCGTTTTGATTGGAAATCGCGATCGAAAACTCCTTTCAGCCAAGCTTATCTGTTGCCGTAAAGTTACTGATGCTCTTCTTTATCGGAGATGCTATCCAGAACCTCCTCATGCGGGTTCAACCGGTAGCCGCAATCGGGATCTCTCCTTGGTAAGGTAAGAATTACCTATCTTATTCTCGGTAATTTGTGGAAGAAAACCCGCAACCTCTGGTCTTGGATGGTATTTGTCCCAAAAAACTGCTATGTCTGTGTTGAAGTTGTGATCGAGTTGGTGATCTAAGTTTCCGGTAATGTTAACCATGATAGATTAGTATGAGTTGTTGCCAGACTTTTTATGCATAAATGATCAGGATAAGCGCACTATAAATTTTAAAATTATTATGAAAGTGTAATTGAATCCTAAAATTTGCAATCAAGTCAAGTCCTAAAACTTGTTAAGTTGGTTCAATTGTCCATTAACTCTGTCCAATTTGACTAAAGTGCTTACGTGGTTTTTTTTCTTTATCTTATGTGGTGAGGCTCATTTTGGTGCACGTCTAATTTTTAATACAAATTTTATTTAAATTAAATTTCAAAAAAGCAAGCCTTTGCCGCCATTGCCCTATCATTGCTGAGAAGGGCCAATCTAGGAGGGGATGGCCGGCGAGGGTCACCGGGCCTGCGGCCCTCCTGGTTTCTACCCCTTTTCTTATTAATATAGTTTATTTTTATAATTTAATTAATACAATTTATATTAAAGATCATTTAGATCAAATATCATTTTAACCTTATGTTTCATGATTTAGCTACGTTATTAAAAAAAAAAGCTACGTTAGCAACTCAATTTGGCAAAATTTTAGAAATCGATTACATATTTTTTTATAAGTTCTAGAACTCAATTGCATTTTTGTAATAAATTTTGAAACTTCCGATGTACTTATACCTAAATGATCTCACTAATTTCGCCCACCACTTATTTGAAGTAAGGAATTTATCTTCGGTTGTGGATTATTTTGGGTGCATATCAATACGTTTTACTCAATAGACATCATTTGGTTGGTCATTAAGCGTGATGATTTCTTGCCATATCTCATCGTTGCTGAGAGTATTGCTGAATCCATCTTTTTCTCTGTTTTGTATCGTGCGTCTCTTGTAATAATCGATCAAGGAAGGCCTTCCGGTTCTTGTCCATTGAAGTTGAGATATTTTCAGGATTTTGAAGCCACGCGTGAAAGACGGTGGGAGGAAAAAAAAAGAAAATGGAAAGAAAAACGAAATAGGAAAAGAAGACAAACGGTGGAGAAGTAGGATGGCCTCATTTAGTTATGGTAGGAGATAGATTTAAGTTGATTTTGATGGGCATGTCCTTATTTTGGTAGATTTGGGCTTAGCTTTGTTTGGACTAGTTTTGGGCTCTACTTGGTTATTAGGTTTGGGCTGAATATGGTCTAATAAGGTTGCACTTTTGCAAAATGGGTTTTTGAAAGTTTATAACTAGAAGAGGGCTTTGATGTAATAAAGCGCGATTTGTGTCCATGGCCCAGACGGAGTCCACAACAGCCCATATTCGGACCGGGCCCCAAGGGCCTAGCTTGGAAGCAATTTTGGTTGTTAGATTTTAGAATTAGATTTTGCTTAATTTCGTTTAGTTAGTATATATAGTTAAAAATTTTTAGCAAATCTCTTTGACATAATTTGATTTTTTGTTGGTTGATCTTTTAGGCAAGGAATTTGACTCAATTCAAATATAGGTCACGGGCTTGCTATTATGATGTTTAATAACAAAGCCATGTTATGTTCCTTACCCAACTAGTATAAAGTTTAGTTTACTAAATTATGTGTAATCCTTTAATATTGCTTTTTCTGAGTTGTGATTTGCATATTTTAGTTGAATGATTAGGCTACGTTTTAGAGTCATACTAAATAGAAAAAACATTGCATGGACATTTAGTGGACAAGAACTTGAGGACTCATAATTGGATAACAAAATTGCAAGTGACAATTAGTTAACAAATGATCAAGTTTACATATCAAAAAGGTTCTAGTTAGATAATTAGTGTAATTGAATTCTTGATCTTAGATTTTTTATTATGTAAGAATTGAGGCGTACTCCCGTACTTCACTTGGTATCTAATTGAGCCTAATAGGTTAGTGATGATTCCTCATGATAGAATTCCTTTATGCTTAATTGAACTTAAATGAAATTTCCAACGTCACGCAAAGTAAGGGTTTAAAAAATCTCGTGTTGGTTGAGGACCAATGGTCCTCAACTTAGCATTACCTTTAAACCCGTCATTCCCCAACTCCCATCCTAGAGGGTCACGTCAAAGATTATGAGGTTGTGGGGCCTAACAATCTCTATTCCTTTTTTTTTTTATCCCGAGCTTGCATCGTAAAATTTCCCAACGTTGATATCGCACATGCCAAACCTTCCGCTGGTCAAACCTTTACCAATTTCAACCTTGTTGGAATTAATTGCGTTAAGACTTAAAATTATAAAGTGAATATCTTGCTTGATATGATTGATGTCTCATAAAGTCAATGTCTCTTTTAAAATGGAAATGACCGATACTTATTTTGGCCATTTTTTAGGTGTTAATACATCCCCACTCCTCACATAAGAAAAGAGGTACAAAGATAGCCAGCCAGAACAAGATAAAACAACTGATTATTTGAAAATTAGTTAATGTATAAAATATGCAGGTCTAGTGAGATGACAAATTTTAGTGGTTGTCATCAACTCCATGGGTTTAATCTTGTTTGGATTAGGGGCATGATGTCAATTGGTTTTGTCACTTTACCAAACGTAAACAACTCCATGCTTAGGCCTACCATCTGTCTATGAGATTAGTGTTGTTTTCCGTAGTCCAAATACTTGCCTATCATGAGTTATCGTCATTAGAAAAAAGGATATTTATTCTCAAACATTTATGTATCTCTTCACTGAAAAATTATTGGTAATATCATTAAAATGTACAAATGTTAAGTTATAATTTGTAATGATTTCATTAGAAAATATTAGTAGAGTACTCGTCAAACCATTAAACAAGGGAATGATGTAATTTTCACTGCATTAACTTGTCTAATAAAACGCATGGTCGTTATTTTAAAAAATCAAATATTTCCTTATTTGACATGCATAAGAAGTGTTATGAGGTGTTACTTGTTAATATGAAGAAAATAATTATATGTCAATCACACAACTCAAAAGGTATGATGAACCAGTTATTTTGTCTGTGGGACATGCTTGCCCCTCCACGTGGCACTTAAATTTTGTAACCACTTACTTTGATTGACTTGTCAAACTACATTTATTGAATTACTATTCATGTATTAGATTAGAAGGTAAGAGAATACATAGGTGTAATCCTTTGTTTTAAACACCATACATATATGGCAAAAATGTATATGAAATGCATCATTAGCAAATTGCAATCATGGAGATATCCGTATCCTTATCATACTGAAACGGATCCTATTATTAGTTTTAAACTAATGTTGATTCATACATAATAAGTCTTCTAATCAATAATAATACCAAAGAAAGAATTTTTGTTTGATCAATTTCTTTTTATCTGGAAAGTTTGCTTTTGTCCACAAATTTGCCACAGTTTTAAAGTTGTCACAAAATACTGTATTTTTATGAATACCAATTATCTTTCTCGAATTGAAGTAAATTAGAATTCTTAATTAAGAATTTTTAATCATTCTTTGATGTCATGCAATGGATTTATCCAGATCAATCTTGGCAATATAGCATTTTCATCATACATTCGATTTAAATTTTGGGCTTTTTCCTTGTGAACCAATGAAATTTTCAGAGTTTGGTACACAATGAATATTGTGTCATTTTTTATAGACAAAAAAATTGGTTGAATGATTAATATTTCAATTTGCATTGATTCTCCTTAGAGCAGTGATTCCTTTGGTTGCGATCTTTACTACAACAATGATGTCAATAGATCAAAATACTTGTACGTCTACGGCTCCATTGCTTGTGCTTGGGTAGAAGTTGTGCACAGATGTATTGCCATTCTATAGTTATTATTTTGATACAAATTCTTTCTTAAAGAAGAGGAAGAGGAATCGACTAACTTGGTTAAGGTGTAAGGATCATATGTCTGTAATGCATTTTATTTCCTAGATTAGGTCCCATTCTTTGACCTTTTATCGAGAGATGACGGCTATTCAAAATTTTTACTTTGACACCAAAGAAGAGCTTGACTTATTTCTTTATTTTTGTCCTACGTTTGTCTTTAATGGATATTTGATTTCATCCATTTATTTATTTTCTTCCCTTTAAGTCCTAGCTAAATAAGAACGTTAGTTTGTATTGTTTGTTTTTATGCTATGTTATGAATATTACCACATCAATCCAATACAATAGAAGCGTTAGGATTTACTTTTTGTGAGTTTTTTTATGAGAGACTATAAGATTAATTTGTGGGTTTGCTTTGGATGTGACCTATCACCGGGAAATACTTGAAGAATCGAGTGATTGTAAACTCGCATTCTCTAGATTTATAGTGGACTTCTTGGCAATTGGCTCTCTCCATGGAGTGATTACAACATTTGGGAATGAACTATGTAAATCTTTAATGTCGTATTGATTATCACTAGTTTCTCTGGTAATTTATTCTTAATGTAATTTTACCACATTTACATTGATACCAAAGAAGAATTCAACCAAATGCTTTATATCTTTCCTAATTGATCTTGACTCGACATTAAAAGGTAAATTGATTGTTTCCCCATTATTTGGATACTTTTTCATTCATAAATCGATTTTCTTCCCTAAGGGTTCTAGTCTTAATAAGAATGCTGCTTATTATTGTATGTTTATATTTTATGAAATAAATGTACCATATCGATTCATATTAATACTTTTTATACTCTTTCCATAAATCTAGAAATTTACCTCACCTATAAAATAAATGATATAGTTTCAAATACATAGACAAATAAAGATGTCTTATGATCTATTATGTTAATGAACATATATGTTGATCCATATTGGGTAAGTTGTAGATATTAACTAATTTATGGTACAGATACTCATGAAATTAATCTAATTTTCACTTTTACAAATCAACACGTTCTCGAGAAAACGGAAAATGAGAGCTGGAAAGTGTTGTTCGAATTTAAAATATTTTCCGAAACCAAACGGCCAGTCTCCACATAATATCGTGATAAAAAGATTGAAAAGACACGACGGCCACACCTACTTAAAATGATTGCATCCATAAACAAGTTAACAATAAAAAATTAATTAAATGAGAATAAAACATTTATACATCTTCTGACAAAGACAAACATTTGTACTCCATTAGTATACTGAAATTCATATATATGTATAGGATAATTAACCTCTTGTGGTTGCGAAGAAATGACAAACAACTTGATCGTGTAATACATTAGAACAAAGAAAATTATTAGATTCCTACTATGTCTGGTCTTATTCTATTCATACTCAAATGCTTGTTTATATATGTACATATTTGTTCCTCCTAGCAACTTCATATTATTAAGAACATTGACGAATCCATGTTTGAACAAATTTCTTGCACCAGGCCGCGGTAGGATATTCTTGAATCAATAGAAATTGCTTGCATTGATGATTATTTTCATAGAACTTTACTTCACTGCAAAAAGTAAGCTAGATTTGGAGAGATCAAGTGCTTCATGATTTTTCAAGTCTTGTGTAGGAGATTGAATGTCTGCGAAGGTATTGTCTAAACATATTAAAATTGTAATTCGTTGAAGAGTGCCGAGAACACCCGCTAGAAACCTAACAAAACATAAACTTCACATTTTTCTGTGGCCTCTGCATAGTTCGTAATTCAGTCACCATCGTAAAATGAGCCCTTGTATTAAACAAACCGTTGGACAAAAAATGGGGAAAGAAACGACAAACCTTTTGATGCACAACAAAAGTGGTTATCCTAAAATATAAGTTGAATCACCAATACCTAATAGATAAATTTATGACTTCACGATGGTCCAAATATAATCACAGGGAAAGTATTCTTGTTTCATAGCATTCATGCCAATTGTCTTCTCAAAGTGATGACGGAACTCTGTGTGTTTTCTATGATTGAGAGGAGAAAATCATAAGCTTTACATTCATTGCTCTGATGACAAATTCCTCCAAGCCTCAAAGTTCAGGATTCGCTGACTTTGAAAGCATTTTCCACGCGGTAGTTCTTTAGCTTCTTCAAGTTGGATCGATCGGGTAAGATTGGTAAGGAACTGCAGTCTCGATGGCAAGATTTTCTAGTGATTCCGGTGCATCAACACCTTGAATCTCAACCAGTTTCGGACAGTCCCAAACCGCAAAGTCCTTGAGATTTGTAGAGTTAGATAAGTTGGACAATGTTTGAAGGAGGGGACAATTCGTAATCAACAAGACCCGTAGATTCTCCAAGTTGGAAAGGTCAACAACTTCAAGAAGATTGCAATTGCGAACCGTAAGGTTCCTCAAACTAGAGGGGAGCTGTCCATCGGTACAGGTTCTCGCAGTTGATGAGTTGAAGTTCTTTCGGACAGCAAAGGCAACTCAAATATGAGCTCACGCGGTGATAGTTGGAAGTCCCAAAATACAATATGGGCTGTAAGTTCCCACTTTTGGAAGAAGGTAGGGGTCAATCACTGTTTTAGGGCGGACAAATTTTTCAGGATTACTTTTGGATCCTAAAAATGTGAACCGATCGGGATCACTTTTGGATCCTAAAACAGTTAACCCCGACCCATCGGGATTGCTTTTGGGTCCTAAAAATGTGAACCCATCAGAATCACCTTTGGATCCTAAAAATGTGAACTCATCGCTGAAGAAGAATAGTTCCCATTTCTTAAGTTCACAAGATTGGAGATCTTTGGAGCTTTATTTGTGGCCCTCGAGGACAGACATAGACTTACCAAACTTTGGGGAAGCTTTGGTACATCCTCTACATGTGTTCCTGTTAATTTCAAAATCTTCAATGAAGGTAGTCCACTGATATCACTAGGAATGATAGTTAGCTGCAAGCAATCCTCCCCATAAATCTCTTCAAGTTTCTCCAACAATCTAATTGTCTAGGGTAACTTTTTCATGTTACTTCCGTTCATCTTCAACACTTTCAAGCTATGTAGATAGACAATAGTTTTTGGCAACTCTTCAATGGCTGTGTAGGAGACATCTAATGTAGCTAAAAATTTCAGTATCCCAATCGAGTCGGGAAGTATCCTTAGCCTAGGAAATCCACAAAACGACCAAGCACTCAAGATTTACGAGTGCTTTGATCGAACTTGGGACTTGATTAATGCTTCCAGAGAACACATAGTTATCTATGAGCAGCTCGAGTCAAAGCTTCCAGAGAACCTAGTTCAACTGGCAACTTTTGGAGAAGAAAACATGCATTTAGATTCAAGTGTTTCAGATGACCAATGGATCGATCAATTAGTAGCAAATTCCTACATCCCTCTAGAATTAATTTTTCTAAGGATGTAAATGCGAGAGAGGTCAGGAGTTGTGCTTAACTCAAGGCAATTTGACATATTAAGGACCTTCAATCTCGTAGCCACCTATCAAATGATTATGCATATTCAATGAGTTTGCCTTAAAAATTTTTTGCTGAACATAAACAAATAAATTAACTAAGGACGCATTCCGCCAAAAGTAACTTTACAAGTACCCCGTGCATATCCATTCCTCTCACATAGTTGTGGTCCTTTTTTAATTGATAACCATATATATTTTATCATCAAATTTTATTTAGAAGTACTTTATATATTATTTGAGCATAATAAATCTATATGGAGTTTAATGTTTCTTTTAACACATTAAAATAAGGGCAAAGTAGCTTTTTAAGAATCATATTTGTGACATCCAAAATTTTCAACCCCGTCTTCTACTTTTGAATAAATCGGGCATTTTATTGACGCGTCTATAGGGTTATTCTCGGAAGCTGATCACTCTCGAGATAACTAGACTATCGGGGAAAACATTAAGGATTTTAAGGCAAATAGACTTGAGAATTCGACCAGAATCGGCTTCTCGACCATGTTCATCTTTAGAGGTCGCACGGCACAATATAAAATCGATTCGAAATCGAGAGATAGGCTGGTTCGACCGAGATGTGTGGCTAATCGTGGGTGACACCACTAAATTGGAAAATTCTCGTCGACCGGCACTAGACTGATTTTCTTATTGTTTTGGGACCCTGTGTCCGTATTTGGATCCTTGAGATTTTCACGACAATCGAGAGTCGCCAATGAGTCGAGTGGGTTCATAGTGGCTCGAAGAAAATCGACCACGAGTCATTTGCATTTAAAAATTTCTGAAAGTTACCCGGTAGCCTAGGTCACGCTAAAAACGCGTCGAATGAAAATTAACCGCCAATTCGAGTCCGATTTCAGAAATTGAAGTTTTGGCCTTGTCACAATAAATTTTAGGAGCATCAACTCAGTCTCGAAGATTTTTCGGAGATTCAGGAATTTTTACGGAAAACCGTTTCGGATGTCGCGTAAATTTGGCGGAAAGTCGACGGGCTAAATTGATAGAAAATTGGACTTCCGGACCGAGCCTTTGAGTGTCGAGAGATTTATAGAAAATTATGTGGACTCTTTCTACATCAAATTGGACGTCGAATTTGGGAAATTTTCGAAGAAATAGATGTCCCGAAAAAAAAAATTGTGAAATTCGGATTTAAAGGAGGGCAGCATTAATTTGGACTTTAAATTGATTTTTGGAGGCCATATGAGATGAAATTGAGATGTGATGAGTGTCCCATTGGAAGCCATGATTTTAAAAATTCGTAGCCCCTTCCCTTAGCATTTTGTTGGACCAATTGAGATGTGTTGGAGAGTGCATTGTTGGCCTAAGGTGAGCCAAGGAAGAAGACTTGGCTAGGAAGGGTTTGAGGGGATAATCATGTGGAAAAGGAAGGCTGGTGGGCTCCTCAACTTCATCTCTATCCATCTCTCTTCCCTCTCACTTAGCTGCCGTCCAAGACTCTTCCTCTTTGCTCCACTCCGCACGCCCGGAGTAACGAAGAAGCCAGCGGAAGCAAAAGTAGCCAGCAACACCAGCTCAACCGCCGTCCATCTCCTTCGCGTGAACTTCGGCTTCGCTTTCATTTCCTCGGCCGTTCTTCCTTTTCTTTTACTTCACCGAAGCTGCAGCGCCACACGTCCACGTACCCACTTGGTCAACCGAAGAAGCATTTCCCAGCCGTTTGTTGACTCCGTAAGTCGCTCCACACGTCCGCAAGCGAACTCTCCTCCTTGTCTTCTTCAACGAGCGCCACGTTCGGTCAATCGTGGAACCTCTCCACCCGTTGGTTGACCGCAGCAACCCATGCACGCACGCGAGACCGGTCGGCCCGGGTTTGGCCGGTGAAGCAACGTCCACGTAGCCTTCGGTTGCTCCCTCCGTCTCCGCCAACTTCACTCGCGAGACCTACCAAGTGCAGTCTCCACCGTTTGTTGCGGCTGTCCGCTCCACCTCCTCTCACGCTTGGTCATCAACGCCACTCATGGAGTCCCTTATTGACCGAAGCTCGTGTGCATCCAGCGAATTAAGTGAAGCCAGCGCACGCCAGCTGAAGACCACCAAAGCTCTCTTTCTTCCGCTTCGTTGAAGATTGATCGCCCACGAAGCAAGCCCGTGAAATCCAGCGGCTTCGGTCTCCGCTTGCGTGTGTCTTCAGCCAATTGAAGTTCTCGAGTCCGGCGGCCAGCACGTCTCGCTTCTACCTACGGCTGCCTCGTCCAAACCTCGCGTCCACGAGCCGCAATTTCGGTCCAGCAGTCTTCTTCAGCCACCGAATCCTCAAGAAGCCGGCCCATCTCCTGCAGTTTTCAAACCCGGTCCCAGTCCAAGTGAATTAATTGGTCAAGCCCAATTTCAGCAAATCAATTGCAGCCCAGCCCATAGCTTGAAGCCCATCTTCGCAGCGGGCCCAATCCAACTTGGGTCCGGCCCAGCAAGAACAAATCTCGGTTGGGCTGAGATTTGTTGAGCCAAGGTCAAGGCCCGGTCCAAGTTTGCCGGTGTTGTTGAAAGCCCGATTTCGGCCGCCGTCGCGTCGCCGTTGCGGTGATTCGATCCCCGCTTTTGATCAAGTGAGTTTTACTCACTAATGCTTTATTAGTTTGCTAATTATGCCTTAGGGTTGGTTAGATTTAAGTACATGCACTTAGGTGGTTAGATTAGGTTAGAATAATTAATTTAGTGACTTAATGATGCATGTTAGGTGGTTAGACCTAGCTATTAGCAAGTAGAAATGTTTGGTTATTTATTGAATGCATCTCGGGATTTTTCCCAACCCGTTTCGGGCTCCAATAAGGCAATATGGGCCTAAATTGGATTTTTAATGTTTATTTATTTATTTTCGAAATTTATTTATTTAATTAATTATTTTTCCGGAAATTCAACCGGGATGGCCGGTGACCGGAATTTCGTGCTGATTGTCGTGGTGCAGCCCATTTATTTATTTGAGCTCTACGTTGTGTGGAATTGAATTTATTGTGGAATTTTATGAATTGTCCTAAATTGTTTGTTATTGAATATTTGATTGGTAATGGCCATGCATGGGTATATAGTGCCGATACGTTGATGGGCTATATAGTAGGGAGAACGGTGAGAGCTAAGCGAGAATGTTATTGGCTGAGACCAATCGGTACGATGTTATTGGACATACGTGGTTCGGTGATTGGAAGTATCACCATTTTGGCGAAAACGGCGCCTTAAAGAACGCACGTGAATCGGGCACGATATTATTGGACATACGTGGTTCGGTGATTAGAAGTATCACTTTGGCGAAAACGCGCCTTAAAGAACGCACGTAAATGACTTATAGACAAACGTGGTTCGGTGATTAAGGAAATATCACTGGTGAAAACGACGCCTTAAAGAACTCACGATGTTGTCTATAGCCGATGTCACCTTGGCGAAAACGGCGCCCTTGAAAGGACACGTGGTTCGGTGATCGAGGATATCACCGGTGAAAACGGCGCCTTAAAGAACGCACGGTGTCGGTGATCGGTATGTCATTGGCGAAAACGACGCCCGAGAAACACGTGATTTGGTGAAAGAGTACACCACTGGGAAATCGTGGTATGAGTGGGAATGACCTTGAGAGGGTCTCGGCCCCGACATGTAATCGACTTAGTCGATTGATCAATGCTTGATCGAATGTCGTGAATTGTTGGAATATCTATGTTTAACCTTGAATTGCAGGTTGGAACTGAGGCCAAGGTAAGTCCTCTGACTCGTGTTGTGCTTAGGCAACCGTATGGCGTATTAGTTTATTAATCGAGTCTTAGGGGTAGGACTCGGCGAGACGTGGTCTCATTGGTTATTGAATAACCATTGCGGGACCCCGAGGAGAATCTAAGGAAGAGGAACCTCGAAGAGGAGAAAGACTTTTGAAGAAGAAGATGATCCAGAGAGGGATCTTAAATATAACCCGGATGTGGATTGAGATCCCATCCCTTTTGTGAACCCCGTCTTGGTATAGATAGGTGTGAGAATTTTATGCTGTAAATAGTATTGTAAATATACTATGAGTTGTTACTGTTAATGAAAGTGTGGTTATGAATTTCAACATGAAAAATATGGCCTGCTTTCCTATCCCATTGTTTTATTGTCGGGGATTTATAATCGCTTCCGCATGTGCTTAATAAAAAGAAAGGGTCGGCGATACATAGTCCCGGGATATTGCATTTCAAAATCGACCAAGTAGAAGGATGTGCGCGCGTCAGGGGATCGGGCGTGACATACCCTTTTTGTGGTATCAGAGCGAAGTTCAAGATTGGAGTGATAAGGAGCGTTGACCATGGGATAGTTAGTAGGAAAGGCCTTTAAATTCATGCTCGTGCATGTTTATGTTAGCTGAATGCTAAAATTGTTTGTGGTGTGTGGATCGCTCACCTTCTAATCCAGTGTGGGTTTGGAAGTCGGGTTGCAGTGTAAAGACTGAACCATGAGCGAGCAGGAGCTGAGAACTCCTAGTAAGAGGACAATGTCCTTTGTAACTCGGGATGATGCACCGACTAAGGTCCGCACCGAGGTGGTTGTGGCGAGTGTTGACTCGGCCAGCTCGAGTGTAAGAGTACCACCGTAGGTTGGTACTAGTGTAGCAGCGTCGAATGATCTTAAGTTCGATAGGATTGTTCTGATGCTAGTGTTCCTTGGGAATTGGATGAGCCAGCAAGCTCAGGATCAAGCCGCTGTTGTTGTCATTATCATTACCGCTGTTGTCGCTTCACCTGCTGAGATCCAGAGTGGAGATGTGATCCAGGAGCGAGTCATTGCATTCGAGTCGAGGTATAGATCCAGTTCAGGCATAAATGGAAATCGGTCAGGGAAAAGACCGAGGTCGAGAGAAAAGCATTCTATTCCACTCTTGAGGAAGGATGGAGTAGTCAAGTCGGCACCAAGTCAAATAGATCAGGTTGTTTTCGGACGTGATGATGGAAATCGGCATTATGTCCTTCCTAGGACGCAAATTTGTTTGGAGTATAGCTAACGAGGATATCTGGTCGGGAGTAATCCTAGCAGAATGATGGGGCAACCAGAAAGAGTGCATGCTTTCA
The DNA here is from genome assembly GCA_014182585.1 of Eucalyptus coolabah. Classification (NCBI taxonomy): domain Eukaryota; kingdom Viridiplantae; phylum Streptophyta; class Magnoliopsida; order Myrtales; family Myrtaceae; genus Eucalyptus; species Eucalyptus coolabah. The sequence continues at coordinate 25,177,787 of CM024622.1, forward strand.
CCTAATAGAAGATAAAAGATGCACCAGATAGGTGTCAGAATTGTAGAAGGAAGTATGGATAAATCCAGTGTCCAAGTATGACTAGAACACGTTGTGATGATGACTAGCATGGCCATCGGGTGAAGGATTGTCGGTGGAAGTCCAAGGTAGCATAGGCACTCGCTCGTGGCGAACGCCACTAGGATGGCGAAAGGAATGGGAGTAGAATTGATCTTGCACCGATTAGAGAAAGAATGTATTGGAGGTGATTTTATCAGAGTAACGTAGCAGAGTTTTGTGCTGAGTTGGTACAACTTAAGTTGTTGAAGTAAAAGTGAAAGAGAAGGGAAGCACTAGCAATAGTTGTGCTTGACTAGTTGCTGAGGTGTGAGTTTGACGCCACATGAATAGTGTGAGTTCATAAAGCATCTTGTGATAAGGAATCATGGTCATGGAATAATCCAGTTTAGTCTATTAGTTTGTGAAAATAGCAAGATTATTAAGAGTCGAAAAGAATCTTCGATTTCATTAATCTCGTTGGCTAAAGACAATCCGTTTGTTAGACGGAGGTTGCCAAGATTGATTTGACAGCGGTAGTGGATGTGTCAGTTAAGAAATAGAATGAGAAGAAGGTGGCCGTGATACAGAAAATTTATAAGATGGTTCCAAAGGAATTGCTTGGGTTACCGCCAGAAAGAAATATTGAAATTGCAATTGAGATAGCACCAGGATAGAGCCGCTCTCGAAGACTTCTTACCAGCTGTTGTTGTCTAAAGTGGTAGAGTTGAAGATGCAGATGTGAAGATTGATGAATGAGGAATTCGTGTATATCGGTGCATCACTTTTGGGAAACATCGGTTTTGTTTGTGAGAAGAAGAAAGATGGTTTATCGCGAGTGTGCATCAACTATCGTCAACTCAATTAGGTGAAGATCAAGGACAAGTGTTCTTTGCCAAAGATCAAAGAATGGTGTGACTAGTTATAAAGAGTATCGATGTTTTAAAGGTCGACTTGAGATTATGAAGTCGTTAGTTACGAACCGGGAAGGAGGTTGTACGAAAGACAGCTGTTCGTACTTGATATGGTCTTTACGAGAGTATTGTAAGATCGTTTGGCTTGGTGAACACTCCAGTTTTTGTCATGGATTTGACAAACAGAACGTTCAATGAATAAGTGGATCATCAGTTTGTGATTGTGTTCGTTGATGACATCTTAGTCTATTCGAGAAGTGATGAAGAGCATGAGAATCATCTGAGATTAGTGCTTCAGGCCTTAAGAACTCATCACCTATATGCTAAGTTTAGCAAATGCGAGTTTGGTTGACTCGTGTTGCGTTCTTAGGTCATGTGATTTCCGGAGAAGGAATCGCCATCGACTCGAGCAAGATAGAAGCCGTGATCAATTGGCAGAGACCGACATCAGTGACAGAAATCAGAAGCTTTCTGGGATTGGCAGGTTATTACAGACGGTTTGTAGAAGGTTTCTCAGCGTTAGCATCGCCTCTAACTAAGCTCACGAAGAAAGACGAGAAGTTCATATGGACAGACAAGTGCGAGTGTAGTTTTCAAGAGCTGAAGGAAAAGCTGACTACCGCACCGGTACTGACAATTCCATCTGGTCCTGGAGGATTCGAAATCTATAGTGATGCGTCATTCAAGGGGTTGGGTTGCGTGCCGATGCAACATGGTAAGGTTGTTGCGTACGCCTCCCGTCGCTGAGAACTCATGAACTGAACTATCCGACGCGTGACTTAGAGCTCGCCGCGATTATCTTTGCCCTGAAGATTTGGAGACATTACTTGTGTGGGGAAAAGTTTTAGATCTTCACGGACCATCAAAGTCTCAAGTATTTATTCTCTCAAAAGGAGTTGAACATGAGACAGTGCAGATGGATGGAATTGCTGAAAGACTACAACTGTGATATTTTATATCACCCAAGAAAGGCGAATAAGGTCGCCCATGCTTTAAGTTGAAAGTTTTCAGTGGCTAATATACTGATTAAGGAGTGGAACTTAATCGAGAGAGCCCGAAATTCGGTATTCAAATTTGAGGTAGGCCGCCTTTCAAGTTTTATGGCCACCCTCAGAATTGAACCGGATGTCCAAGTTAGAATCAAACAACTCCAACCGACAGACCCAGATATACAGAGAATTCTTCAGGAAGACGAAGAGAAAAGAAAGACTGATTTTCAGATTGCGCGATGACGGGACGCTAAGATTCCGAGAGACGGTTGGTTGTACCGACGATGTAGAGCTTAGAGAAGAAATTTTATCTGAAGCACATCGTAGTAGTTACAGCATTCATCCTGGAAGCACTAAGATGTATCAGAATCTGCGTCAACACTATTGGTGGTCAGGTATGAAGGCGGATATCGCCAAGCATGTGGCCAAGTGTTTGACATGTCAACAAGTAAAAGCTCAGCATTGCAAGCCGGAAGGACTTCTGCAACCTCTCGATTCCAGAATGGAAATGGAAGCATATCACGATGGACTTCGTGACTGGACTACCAAGGAGTCAGAGAGGGAATGATTCGATCTGGGTGGTAGTCGACAGATTGACAAAGTCGGCTCACTTCATTGCAGTTCGAAAGGACCTCAGTTTGGATAGGCACGCAGATCTATATGTGCGCCAAGTGGTCCGAATGCATGGAGTGCCAGTTACGATAACATCCGATAGAGACCCAAGATTTACCGCCGCTTTTTGGAAAAGTCTATAGAGTGCTCTTGGTACAAAGCTTCAGTATAGTACGGCATATCATCCTCAGACAGATGGCCAGTCCGAGAGGACAATTCAAACTCTCGAGGACATGCTGAGAGCTTGTGTAATAGACTTCAAGGGAAGTTGGGAAGATCAGCTTCATCTGGTAGAATTCGCCTACAATAACAGTTATCAGCAGAGTATTCAGATGGCCCCATTCGAAGCGTTGTATGGCAGAGCATGCAGAACACCAGTATGTTGGGATGAAGTCGGGGAAAGAAAGATAACAAGCCCAGAGTTGGTTCAGCAGTCAGTAGATGCCGTGACAGTGATCAGAGGCAGATTAAAGACTGCGCAGAGCAGACAGAAAAGTTATGCAGATAAGCGCCGGAGGTCTTTGGAATTCCAAGTTGGTGATCACGTTTTTTTCGAAGGTGTCACCAATGAGGGAACTTCGCGCTTTGGTAAGAAAGGCAACCGAGTCCGAGGTACGTAGGTCCGTTTGAGATTCTTGAGAGAATCGGGACCTCAGCGTATCGTCTTGCGTTGCCGCCAAGATTGACGCAAGTGAATGACGTCTTTCACGTGTCGATGTTGAGGAAGTACGAGCCTGACTCGACCCACGTGCTCAATTTTGAAGAATTGGACGTGGATGACCGTGTGTCATACGTTGAAGGACCGGTCCAGATTGTCGATCGCAAAGAGCAAGTTTTGCGCACAAAGACCATCCCGTTGGTCAAAGTGGTCTGGCAACACCACGGTACAGAAGGAGCGACATGGGAGGCGAGGAGTCAATAAGAGAATTGTACCCCACATTTTTGATCAAGTCTTGTAAGGTTTAAATTTCGAGGACGAAATTTTTATAAGAGGGGAAGAGTTGTGACATCCAAAATTTTCAACCCTGTCTTCTACTGAATAAATCGGGCATTTTATTGACGCGTCTATAGGGTTATTCTCGGAGCCGATCACTCTCGAGATAACTAGACTATCGGGGAAATCATTAAGGATTTTAAGGCAAATAGACTTGAGAATTCGACCAGAATCGGCTTCTCGACCATGTTCATCTTTAGAGGTCAAGACGGCACAATATAAAATCAATTCGAAATCGAGATAGGCTGGTTCGACCGAGATGTGTGGCTAATCGTGGGTGACACCACTAAATTGGAAAATTCTCGTCGACCGGCACTAGACTCGATTTTCTTATTGTTTTGGGACCCCGTGTCCGTATTTGGATCCTTGAGATTTTCACGACAATCGAGAGTCGCCAATGAGTCGAGTGGGTTCATAGTGGCTCGAAGAAAATCGACCACGAGTCATTTGCATTTAAAAATTTCTGAAAGTTACCCGGTAGCCTAGGTCACGCTAAAAACGCGTCGAATGAAAATTAACCGCCAATTCGAGTCCGATTTCAGAAATTGAAGTTTTGGCCTTGTCACAATAAATTTTAGGAGCATCAACTCAGTCTCGAAGATTTTTCGGAGATTCAGGAATTTTTACGGAAAACCGTTTCGGATGTCGCGTAAATTTGGCGGAAAGTCGACGGGCTAAATTGATAGAAAATTGGACTTCCAGACCGAGCCTTTGAGTGTCGAGATTTATAGAAAATTATGTGGACTCTTTCTACATCAAATTGGACGTCGAATTTGGGAAATTTTCGAAGAAATAGATGTCCCGAAAAAAAAAAAAAAAATTGTGAAATTCGGATTTAAAGGAGGGCAGCATTAATTTGGACTTTAAATTGATTTTTGGAGGCCATATGAGATGAAATTGAGATGTGATGAGTGTCCCATTGGAAGCCATGATTTTAAAAATTCGTAGCCCCTTCCCTTAGCATTTTGTTGGACCAATTGAGATGTGTTGGAGAGTGCATTGTTGGCCTAAGGTGAGCCAAGGAAGAAGACTTGGCTAGGAAGGGTTTGAGGGGATAATCATGTGGAAAAGGAAGGCTGGTGGGCTCCTCAACTTCATCTCTATCCATCTCTCTCTTCCCTCTCACTTAGCTGCCGTCCAAGACTCTTCCTCTTTGCTCCACTCCGCACGCCTGGAGTAACGAAGAAGCCAGCGGAAGCAAAAGTAGCCAGCAACACCAGCTCAACCGCCGTCCATCTCCTTCGCGTGAACTTCTGGCTTCGCTTTCATTTCCTCGGCTGTTCTTCCTTTTCTTTTACTTCACCGAAGCTGCAGCGCCACACGTCCACGTACCCACTTGGTCAACCGAAGAAGCATTTCCCAGCCGTTTGTTGACTCCGTAAGTCGCTCCACACGTCCGCAAGCGAACTCTCCTCCACTGTCTTCTTCAACGAGCTGCCACGTTCGGTCAATCGTGGAACCTCTCCACCAGTTGGTTGACCGCAGCAACCCATGCACGCACGCGAGACCCGATCCCAGCCGGGTTTGGCCGGTGAAGCAACGTCCACGTAGCCTTCGGTTGCTCCCTCCGTCTCCGCCAACTTCACTCGCGAGACCCACCAAGTGCAGTCTCCACCGTTTGTTGCAGCTGTCCGCTCCACCTCCTCTCACGCTTGGTCATCAACGCCACTCATGGAGTCCCTTATTGACCGAAGCTCTCGCGTGCATCCAGCGAATTAAGTGAAGCCAGCGCACGCCAGCCTGAAGACCACCGAAGCTCTCTTTCTTCTGCTTCGTTGAAGATTGATCGCCCATGAAGCAAGCCCGTGAAATCCAGCAGCTTCGGTCTCCGCTTGCGTGTGTCTTCAGCCAATTGAAGTTCTCGAGTCCGGCGGCCAGCACGTCTCCGCTTCTACCTACGGCTGCCTCGTCCAAACCTCGCGTCCACGAGCCCGCAATTTCGGTCCAGCGGTCTTCGGGCCACCGAATCCTCAAGAAGCCGGCCCATCTCCTGCAGTTTTCAAACCCAGTCCAGTCCAAGTGAATTAATTGGTCAAGCCCAATTTCAGCAAATCAATTGCAGCCCAGCCCATAGCTTGAAGCCCATCTTCGCAGCAGGCCCAATCCAACTTGGGTCCGGCCCAAAAAGAACAAATCTCAGTTGGGCTGAGATTTGTTGAGCCAAGGTCAAGGCCCGGTCCAAGTTTGCCGGTGTTGTTGAAAGCCCGATTTCGGCCGCCGTCGCGTCGCCGTTGCGGTGATTCGATCCCCGCTTTTGATCAAGTGAGTTTTACTCACTAATGCTTTATTAGTTTGCTAATTATGCCTTAGGGTTGGTTAGATTTAAGTACATGCACTTAGGTGGTTAGATTAGGTTAGAATAATTAATTTAGTGACTTAATGATGCATGTTAGGTGGTTAGACCTAGCTATTAGCAAGTAGAAATGTTTGGTTATTTATTGAATGCATCTCGGGATTTTTCCCAACCCGTTTCGGGCTCCAATAAGGCAATATGGGCCTAAATTGGATTTTTAATGTTTATTTATTTATTTTCGAAATTTATTTATTTAATTAATTATTTTTCCGGAAATTCAACCGGGATGGCCGGTGACCGGAATTTCGTGCTGATTGTCGTGGTGCAGCCCATTTATTTATTTGAGCTCTACGTTGTGTGGAATTGAATTTATTGTGGAATTTTATGAATTGTCCTAAATTGTTTGTTATTGAATATTTGATTGGTAATGGCCATGCATGGGTATATAGTGCCAGTACGTTGATGGGCTATATAGTAGGGAGAACGGTGAGAGCTAACTGAGAATGTTATTGGCTGAGACCAATCAGGTACGATGTTATTGGACATACGTGGTTCGGTGATTGGAAGTATCACTGGCGAAAACGGCGCCTTAAAGAACGCACGTGAATCGTGCACGATATTATTGGACATACGTGGTTCGGTGATTAGAAGTATCACCGGGCGAAAACGGCGCCTTAAAGAACGCACGTAAATGACTTATAGACAAACGTGGTTGGTGATTAAGGAAATATCACTGGTGAAAACGACGCCTTAAAGAACTCACGATGTTGTCTATAGCCGATGTCACCTTGGCGAAAACGGCGCCCTTGAAAGGACACGTGGTTCGGTGATCGAGGATATCACTGGGTGAAAACGGCGCCTTAAAGAACGCACGGTGTCGGTGATCGGTATGTCATTGGCGAAAACGACGCCCGAGAAACACATGTGATTTGGTGAAAGAGTACACCACTGGGAAATCGTGGTATGAGTGGGAATGACCTTGAGAGGGTCGTCGACATGTAATCGACTTAGTCGATTGGCGGTGCTTGATCGAATGTCGTGAATTGTTTGAATATCTGTGTTTAACCTTGAATTGCAGGTTGGAACCGAGGCCAAGGTAAGTCCTCGACTCGTGTTGTGCTTAGGCAACCGTATGGCGTATTAGTTTATTAATCGAGTCTTAGGGGTAGGACTCGGCTGAGGACGTGGTCTCATTGGTTATTGAATAACCATTTCGGGACCCCGAGGAGAATCTAAGGAAGAGGAACTGAAGAGGAGAAAGACTTTTGAAGAAGAAGATGATCCGAGAGAGGGATCTTAAATATAACCCGGATGTGGATTGAGATCCCATCCCTTTTGTGAACCCTGTCTTGGTATAGATAGGTGTGAGAATTTTATGCTGTAAATAGTATTGTAAATATACTATGAGTTGTTCTGTTAATGAAAGTGTGGTTATGAATTTCAACATGAAAAATATGGCCTGCTTTCCTATCCCATTGTTTTATTGTCTGGGGATTTATAACTGCTTCCGCATGTGCTTAATAAAAAGAAAGGGTCGGCGATACATAGTCCTGGGATATTGCATTTCAAAATCGACCAAGTAGAAGGATGTGCGCGCGTCCGGGGATCGGGGCGTGACAATATTACTATATTTTCATACTAGGATTTTGTTAAAGGATGTACGTAAAACACCTAAGTGAAGAAATATTTGTTGGGAGTTGCTAAGTGGGAGCCCAAGATCTATCTTTACCCAAAAACTTAAGCCAATGAATGATTGAATTGCAGTGAATCTCCTCCTCTTCAGTACTGATGTGTTTTAGTATAGAGTCATAATCTTAGCTCCTATAGCAGATTCAATTGCAAAAATGGGTGTTGTAGCTTCATAATGTGTTCACAAATACTTCATAGCTGTAGCTACTTCAGAGCTTTAGCATTTTATGCCTCAACGAACTTTGATATAGTAAGATATGTATTACTAAACACTAAAGTCATAGCACTCTACATCAGACTTACAATACAGTACAACTATTGTTTAGTTGCAATTTTACCAAGCGAGATTTAATAAATAGAAGGTAAAGGCATTGTTTAATTCAATATACTTCTAGCTAGATTTAGTGATTGATTTTGAAAACATTCAAAGAAGTTGCGATCTGCAGTGCAGAATTGGTATCTTAGGCACGTTTTTAAAGAGTTGGATTTCTTCTTTTATTTCAATTTAAAACCCAAAAAAGACAATTCTCAACCCCTTGCAATGCAGGAGCTTGTGTGGGGAAAAAAAGGTACACAGATATTGTAACGTAAAAATTTATCATACCTGAAGTTGAATCCAACCGTTCCAATCTTCTGTCATTTGGGTCCGCGATAGGTCAAGGATGAGTAGATTTTTGGGGCAAAAGTTGGTTGCTTGCAAATATAAAGGGCAATTCTTCCAAGAAATCCATCTTAGTTCTGGAAAGAGATCCTTAAAATTTCCGGAGAGGTTTCCATTTATCATTGCGAGAAATCTTATATTTGGCACTTTCGTAAATTCTTCTGGTGTCAAAAGAACTCCGTCAAAGTTTGCACAAATCGCTTCAATAGTCTCAGTTCCTTGCAACGATGACAAAAAGTTTCTCATTAAAATCATCAACGAATATTATCAACTAATCATAATGGTTCTTTATTATACCATGGTATTTGATTCGCCAAATACATCATTATTGTATACTCTTTCATATGTATGGCGCAACCCAATTCTTGTTTTTGAAATTTAGAATCCCTTACTTTTTTTTGAATCAAAATAGCATAAAATGGCATATTGAAATAATAAGAAATTTACTCTTGACAGTGATATGTGTTGTATATGTAAATCCTAGATATGAAAATATGAGGAATTTATATCCATGAAAAAGGAAAGGGTATAGGTATAAAAAAAAGAATAGACTGGGCATATAAGGCTCTGCTGAAAAAAGAAAAAATAAGGCCCAATGAGATCAAAATAATGAATTGTAAATAGAGACCTAGGCAAAGTGCACATAGCTTTCTGCAACAGTTTTGGTTCCATATAATTCCAAAATGGAGTCGGTTCATTGGTGGCCTTCCAGTGAAGTACGAAATAGACTGAAAAAGAATAATTTTAGACAGATTTACGCTATAAAAAAGTAACAAAGGTGCTGCACTTAGCTTTACCTTCTTCCTTATCATCATATCCAATGCTTCTTCATGATTCCACACCCGAGACCGCTTTCTGAATCTTTGCAATTTTCATTACGTACAATGCCCTTCCCTAAGTCTTTAAGCTGGTCATGAATCCATAACTTATTCTTTACTCCAACTTTTACTAAGGACATCAAAAGTAGGACATCAATCCCTTCATCCGGAAACAATCCACAGTCATCCCACATATAAGTTGCAGCTCTCTTATTCTCTCCGTTTAGGAAGCGAGGCAATATCAAGAAATAGTTGCTTTTTTTCTTCATCTAAAGCCTCATAACTTAACATTAACTTTTTCCACATCCTCATGAAGGTGGCGTTCCATCTTTTTGAATGTATCTTCCCATGTTGCTTTTCCTTTTGGTATAAAAATGAACCCATCACTTCAATAGTCAATGGAAGCCCGCCAGTTTTTGCAGTAACATTCTTAGACAAACTAAGAAAGTCACTTGGAGGAATGTTCATTCTAAATGCATGCTTACGAAAAAGTTATAAAGATTCTTCACTATTCAGCTCTGCAACTTCATAAGTCAAACCATGGTCAAACTGATCTAGAAATTTGGACAAAACATCTTTATCTCTCGTTGTAACCACAATTCTACTTCCTGAACCAAACCATTCTCTTTTTGCTGCTAGTGCCATTAGTTGGCTCCTACGGTTTACATCATCAAGGAAAATAAGAACTTTCGTTCTTTTAAATCGTTCTTTGATCATATTTATCCCTTGATCGATGCTAAAAATCTCAATACTTTTCTCTTGAAGGATATCATGCACTAGTTGCCTTTGCAAACTTAGAAGACCAGAATTTGAACTTTCGATGCTTGTCATACATCCGAGATAAAGCTACAACTTTCAAAATTAGTAGACAACTTGTGATAAATGACCTTGGCAAGAGTTGTCTTGACTATACCACCCATTCCCCATATTCCAATGAGCCTTATGTCCTCAGATTCAACACTCAACAAATCTATTATTGCATCCATTGATTGGTCGACACCGATCAAATTGTCGGATAGATGTATTGGGGACACCTTAAGCTTAACCAAAAGTTTATGAGCTATTAATCGTGTGAGTTCTCCATGGCTGCATGTCAATAGAAATAGCATAATTAAGTGACCATCAGATTAAAAACAAGCATGCGTATAGACAAGATCATTTGATGATGTAGCCCACAAAATGTGGGACGAGAGAGGGACAAAGATAATGCATGAGTTTCGAATTGATTCAATCATAGTGATAGGATACAATAAATTTTTAATGAAGGTGATGACAGAGAGCAAGAAGTTTTACACGATTCCTTCTAATATTGATCGCACAATTAACCGTAAGCGAGCATGGTTTGGGTGGCCCGATTCATAGCTAGAACTACGATTATTTGGGGGGTGGGGGTCGAACTGGAACTAGAAACTTAATAAGGGGTCATTCTTTTTTTTTTTTTTTTTGGGGGGGAAATGGGACCAAACTAGTTAATCCCCGCAAACCAACTTGGACCTCATAACACAAACCGGTTGCTTTAGTTGGGTTTTGTAAGTTTTGGGATTCAATTGTATTTTTGTAATAAGTTTTAGAATTTTCAATACATTTATCCCTAAATATGAATAGAGTGGTTTAGAGTCATACCCATCCAAGAACCAACCTGATTGGTTTGGTACCCGAATACTATAGAAGTGGAAAGAAAACCTAGGAGGATTGACCCAAAACCCGACCAAAGCATCCAATTCATGCTATGAAGCTTCATGTTCAAACCGCTTGGAACACATTATTTCAATGGGTCCTTCCAAGTTTTGATTCAAATCAAAACAGAAAAATCAAGCCTTTGAAATTGTAGAAAATATGAATTAAATCAGATTTGCGGAAAGATACTCTACGGAACCAAAATAGATGGAAAAAGTAAACAATCTGCAAGTAGTCCTTCAAGCGCGTCAAACTAGTTAATCCCGCAACCAACTTGGACCTCATAACACAAACTGGTTGCTTTAGTTGGGTTTTGTAAGTTTTGGGACTCAATTGTACTTTTATAATAAGTTTTAGAATTTTCAATACATTTATCCCTAAATATGCATAGAGTGGTTTAGAGTCATACCCATCCAAGAACCAACTTGATCGGTTTGGTACCTGAATACTATAGAAGTGGAAAGAAAACCTAGGAGGATTGACCCAAAACCCGACCAAAGCATCTAGTTCATGCTATGAAGCTTCATGTTCAAAGCGCTCGGAACACATTATTTCAGTGGGTCCTTCCAAGTTTTGATTCAAATCAAAACAGAAAAACCAAGCCTTTGAAATTGTAGAAAATATGTATTAAATCAGATTTGCGGAAAGATGCTCTACGGAACCAAAATAGATGGAAAAAGTAAACAATGCAAGTAGTCCTTCAAGCGCGTCAAAGCTGGTAGAGAGACACATTAGTAACAAATACGTCTATTAATATTAGGTCGCCTTGCCATGATGATCCAGCATGTGATGTTGATTCTCGGTGACATGATTTTCCACCATTTAGCACACACAACCCGAAGAGAGCAAAAAGAGAGATATAGGGCAGCCATGGATGCCGTTAGGAAGTTTGGCGGTTCTCGGTGCCGTGAGAGCACGCCAACGACCACTATTGAATTTGCAAAAGTGAAAAGTTCAAACAAATCTGGTGGCCCGGTGGCCACCTTCCAACATGGAAGGAAGAGGTGGGTAGTTTGAATCCCCACATTCTCGGGGTTGGGTTGGGGATGAGTTAGTTTAGAAGTGGGTTTCGACTTCCACACGGAGGCAAGGCATAAGTCTAAGAGTGAGAGTTAGAGTAGGAATGGAGTAGGACCGATAAAAAAAAAAAAACAAATCTAGCGGAAAAGGAAAAGGAAAAGAAGCAAAGAAGATGGTACCGATAGTGAAACAAAAACCCACCCGCACGAACCATAAATTTCGGATTGCTATCTTGGGTGTCATTGGTGCAAGCTAAATAGATGGCATTCATGGCATTTCAGGCCATTTTGAGTTTTTAAGGAACCGATCCATTGACAGGTCCTATCGTGTTGAATTGGTACTTTTGAGACTCAAATTAGAAAATGAACCGAATCCGCTTGGTTCTTAGGCTTTGGACCATGAACTGTCGATTCTTCCGAGAATTGACTTTGAACCCGGACTTTTGAGTCCAATTCCAGCCATTTCCCTGGTTGAACCTGAATTGTTAAACGCCCCTACTTATGGCCTTGTTGACAACAAACCCAAAATTAATACCTAAACATAGAGAAATTAATAAGCCTCACGATATACTTAATTCAATAAGGTCCATTTGATAAAATGTCAAGATAAGTCATAATAATACAATTTATCCACAAAACCCATCGATGGAATATTTGAATGGCTTATCAGTTGTGAATATCCAGTGGAGGGATGACTTGAGACATAAAAGGAAGTTTACGTCTGAAAGTTCCATCGGCCAAAACTACTTATAGCTAAAAGATCAAAAGCAGAACCATTGGGGTTTACCCCAGTGGCCACCCTTCTAACATAGAAGGGGAAGGTGGGGGTTAGAATCTCCACCTTCTCAGAGGTTGGAGTAGGGATAACTTAATTTCAGGTGTGGATTTTGACTTCCACACCGCAATGAGGGGGGCAAAAGTCCGAGAGTGAGAATTAGAGTAGAAATAGAGTAGAATCGACAAAAAAAAAAAAAAAAGAGATCAAAAAGTAGTTCCAAGTCATCTCTCATGTAGCACGCAAATCAAGAGGTAATTTGGGATCCTTATGGAGGAAGGTCAAGATATGGGTCCATCAGAGATAGAGGCGCAATTCAAGACAAAAAACTCTCAACATCATCCACAACTCAAGACATGTCTCTGAAGACAATTCAAGCACTTTGAACAAGAATCATTCAGCATCAAGCAAGAAGTCCTTATGGTTTTAAAGATTCCCCGCGTTACACTTTCACTTAGGTTTTAAATTTCAAATTTAAATAGGTTTAGAATTCCTAGGTTCAATATTTGTCTTTGATATTTTAAGAAGCCATCGATCGGTTTCTGGGTGATCACATCTTAAAAGAACATGCGGAACAGGAGAGAACAAAATTTAAAAAAAAAAGAAAAAAAAAGAAATTGCTCTTCAAATTATTACGAAAAGAGGGGAAAAGGAGTTGAGGGAGTTAACATACCCTATGTCCTTGGTGTCCCATCCCTTGATTTCAGCAGCCTCCTTGAGTGCCTTCCGCCAAAGACGCACTGTCTCAGTCTCATGTTTTAGCTTATGCTGAGTTAATTGATACTTATACACATTGGTTTCAAGTTTCACATCAGTAGGTGTCGATCATAGAAAATGGGCAAAACCTCCGGTTCATTGGTTTTCCCGCACTCCATCATGTGTTTCAATTCGCGAAGGCACCAACTACTAGAAGCATAACTTTTAGAGAAGATAGGAATGCAGATTTTCGAATCATTAATGGCCTGCAAAATTTCCAGACCAATCTCTTCACCAATGTCAATCCCCTTCTTGTCGATGAAAACATGTATACCCTTATCTAGCAAGGCATGATAGAGGGAATCCGTGAAGTTAGCGCGAGTATCTTGTCCTCGAAAACTTAAAAACACATCGAACTTAGCTCCAAATGTGCAGTGGCTAGTGGATCTGTTTCGGACAACTCCTTGTTTCCACCATAGCTGCGTCTACCACCCTTAAAAATTCACAATAGATTACAAGCTTGGGATGATAAGAAATTTGATATTATGCACTTCAAGCAAGTTTATATCAATAGAATTTTGGGAAATCAAGTTTTTGTTTCCATTACTTGTGTCAGGGAAGAACCGGACGACCAATCACCATGAACGAAACCTAATCTAGAATTAAACTGAATGAAATTGACTTAGCCCAACAACAACCGGCCAATACAACCTTGCAATAAGAATAAAACAACGAAATGATAAGGAGACAAAACCAACAACACCTCCAATGTTTTTGTGGAAACCCAATGTGGGAAAAATTGTGGATCATCCAAAGACTTCCACTAGTCAAGTAAGAATAGTAAGATGTATAAAATATTATTCTCTAATCACATATTAGAGGTTCAATATTAATAATACAACTATAACTCTGTTGAGACCTACCTTTTCCATTTGAAGAAAGAAAAAAACATAGGTTTATGATTATTGCCTTAAAGACGAGCCTACGACCCTCGTTTAGACGCATGCTCTCCTAAGCTTATACCCCGTGTGACGTTTGGGTATTCAATTTAAGTTTCAAATTGATACTATAATGATTTTTTTTTTTTTTTTTTAATGAGGAATCGTCACTAATCAATTGGGATTGGCTAAAAATCAAGGTATGGAAGTATACTTCACTTTTTATGCAATCAAAGAAGTGTTTTTTTGGCACCTAATCTTATTCATTTTAAGAAGATATTTGTTAGGCAATTTGGATTGATTTTAAACCTATCCACTTGTGTAAGATGATCATGTAAGTGCGAATCATTACCCTATCAATTAGCAACCAATGAAGTATTAAATAAATTGCAAGGGAGAACAAGAATCTAACTAAGAAATAGGAAATGTACCATTTCTAATCAAGCTAAAGGAAAACCACAATTAACATATTGAAAATGTGCAATCAAGAGTAAATGAAATAGAAATGCACAAACAACAACTTAACATTTGTCCTAAAAACACTTACACCCTATTTTAAAACCCTTAAGACTTGTTCAATTTTAAACAATTTTTTTTTTTTTCAAGGAGTTTCACACACTTTAAGAGAAAAATACTCAAAAACTATTTTTAAGCTTTTCCCTAATTTAGAAAAAATAAATAATTTTTTTGGAATGTTTTAAATTTTAAATTTTATTATTTTTTAAAAAGTTAAGTTTTTTAGATTATTTTTTAAAAATAATTTTTAATCCTAAAAGGACCCAAGTCGGATCCTCGAATCCGGGTTCGGGTGGGACAATTCCGGGTTGCGAGGCCGTCACTGGAATGGGCCGATGTGCGGGCCCGGATCCGACCCAAAATTTTAGCTAAACCCTTAAGAAACTAATAAACTAAGCCTGGCCCACGGTAGAAAAACTAAAGTAGGAATTGCACTAAACCAGCCCAACTCGACCAAGCTAGCCCAAACAAGCCCCCGGTGGCCGGCCTAGCCAGCCCGACTTGGCTCGTTTACCTCGAGTTCGCGGCGTCCTTGCCGTAATGGAGACGGGCGCCAACGGAGACGACGGCAGCAAGCGATGCTGCCCGTCTCCATCAAGCCACGAGAGCGCCCGCAGCGCCAAGGCCTCGGCCGCCATCCCCCGTCTGTCCCCAACAAACGGCTGTTTGTCGGGGACAAGACTCAAACCCACGCCGGAACCCTCGACCGACCACATGCTCGAACAATGGAGACAAAACGACGAGCTGACGGGGGCTGGGTCTCGCATGAACCGGATGGTTGCAAGATCCGGCCCGACACACCCGAAGCAAGGTAAAACAGGGGCACACACAAAGAGGGCGAAACCGGGGAACGGCCAATGTATGTTCCTACCCGGCTCGGAGATGATGAATGGAGGGCGAGCTTGATGGATCGAGCAATGCCCGTCCGTCTCGCACTCCTCCTAGCCGGAATCCTTGGAAAACGACCTAATCCAAGTGAAATCAAAAGGGAACTGTGACTTACCGGAGGCTGTTGGCTCAAGGGAGTGGCCGGGAGTCGTTAGACGAGGCTCCGGCGTGGTCGAGCTGGGAGGACTCCTTGCTCTCGGTCTCACTCCCTAAGTTTCTCTCACGCCCAATCTCCCTCTTGCGAGACTCCCTCTCTCTCTCTCTTCGTCCGAACCCCACCATCTCTCTCTCCACCTCTCTTTCCTTTTAAATGGCCACAAGCGCACATGGCCTCGGCCATGCCAATTAGCAGCGTAGCCCCCAACAAGACGATCACGTCGTGAAGTCCTTGCTTCGTTCTGTACGTTGTTCTCTTCTATGCCACCCACGTCCTATGTTCAACGAGCATGAGGGAAGAGAGGAAAGGAGGAAGAAGGAAGGAATCTGGACCGGTGGAAGAAGTTAAAGAGAAGAGGTGGGCTAGGCCGAGCCGAGCTCAAACGAAAAGAAAAGGAAGAAAATTAAAAGAAATGATGGCCCGCCCGGTCTTTAAATAATATTTTTAAAGGAAAAAGCCATAAAAAACCCTTAACTTTGCCTAGAGTGACAAATTTACCCCAAACTTTGTTTTGTGACGTGAAAAACCCAAAACTCTGCAAACTATGACATATTTATCCCATTAAGGGTATTTTCATCTTATTATTTCTATTTTTCTTTTTCTTTTTTCTTTTTTCTTTTTTCTTTTTGTTTTTTTTTCTTTTTTTCTTCTTCTCTCTTCCCTCCGTCGGCCATGGCGAGCCGGCGGAGGGAAGCCGGCATCCTGGCGAGGGCCGCCCTCGCCGGTGTTGGGCGAGGGTCACCCTCGCTTGGGCTGGCTAGGGCCGCCCTCGATTGGGTCGGCGAGGGCCTCGCCGGTGAGGGGTGCCCTCACCAGATTTGGTGAGGGAGGCCCTCGTCCACGTCGACGAGGGCCACCCTCGCTTGCGTCGGCGAGGGCCCGGCGAGGGGTGCCCTTGTTGGACTCGGGTGAGGGGTGCCCTCACGGGTGTTGGGCGAGGGTGCCCTCGCTAGATCTGGGCGAGGGAGGCCCTCGCCCGATGCGAACGAGGGTGCCCTCGCCGGCGTCGGCGAGGGTGCCCCGCCGGACCCCTCTCCGATGCCGGCTTCCCTCCACGGCTCCGCCATGGTCGGCGAGAGAGAAGAAAAAGAAGAAGAAAAAAAAAAAAAAGTTTTGAAAAGTAAAAAAAGACCAAAATGCCCCTATGATTTAGGGTAAATGTGTCTCACAAATGAAAGTTCAAGGTTTTTTGTGTCACAAATAAAAGTTTGGAGTAAATGTGTCACGGTTAGCAAACTTCGGAGTTTTTCACGTCACAAAACAAAATTTGTGGTAAATATGTTACTCCGAGGCAAAGTTTGGGGTTTTGGTGGCTTTTTCCCTATTTTTAATTAAAATTTTCTTTTAAAATTTTTTTTGTTACTATTAATGGAAATGCTCATAATATCTATATGCCATATAATTTAATGAAAATCATATTTTGTCAAGAGTTAAATATTATTATAATTTTCTATGTACTTAATGATTGATTAAATGGATTGTCAAAATTTAAATGTCAATAAATTTCTCACCACAAAAGTGAATTCATATAAATAGAGCAAAAAAACCCTAACCGCGAGTAGACAATTTAGAGAAAGTTGTCAATGAATAAAACTAATAAACTCATAATTCTTGATCTCATGAAAAACATATTCAAACTTAAGCTACCATTAACATTTGACTTTCGAATCGGGACTGCGAAGTAGTGACCCTCTATTCAGCCCTATTTTTCTTTTCTTCCCGGCGCTCTCTCGATGCTCTCGGTGGGCTCTCTCTCTTTTCGCCTCCTCCTCCTCCCGGGCACACTCACGCACGAAGTAGCGACTTCCTCTGCTTGTTGCTTTTGACCTATTGACTTTTTCTTCTCTTTTATCTTAATGTTAGCTGGGCCTCACATAGACGTGGATCCAGCCAGCAATCTGCGAAATGGCGATGGGCGGCCTGCGGCCTAACCGAGTCGTGGACACAATTCGGTGGAAGTCGTACTCTAACTAAAAATGTGGGGCATCGTTAGTCAGGACACCAACAAAACTAAGGGAACAATATAAAGCACACTAACGGAAGTCAAAAATATAAATAAAAAAAGGAAAGAAAAAAAAAAGAAAAAAAAGAAGAAGACAAAGGCCGGTGCAAAAAGGTCCGAGGCCGGAGGCCGGGACAGGGAATAAAAATCAAGGTGTTATTTCGCAAGAAGATGGTCAAATTGAGAAGTTTGATGCAGTGATCGTGAATACAATTTTGTTACCCAGCAATTTCGTAGCAATCGAGCCGTCATGTAGCGTGATCCATCATTATTATCCAGTGATCTTAGAATGAGATTTGCCCAACATGAAAATAATATGCTATAGATGTATCATCCCGAGTATCTACAACCATCGGTCTGGCTTGTGTAAGTTTCTATATGCTTAGTCAAAATGATAATTCTAATATAGCCTTCAAAGACATGGTTGAAGATGGGTTTGAATGGACTATTTTGTGTTCACACATGATACGAGACCTGTTACAACTTATATGTTAGTTGACTCAGTTATGTTCTTATACGTTTTCCCAGTTTTTTTTTTTTTTTTTTTAACGCCTGAGCTGGAATGGTGGGTCCAAGAAGCAAATGAGTCCTGAAAAATGTAACCTTCACTGTTGTATATCAGATCTTACCATGGATTTGCGGGATTGTGTAAGAATTATTGTGGCCCATATTATGTGATTTATTATATGGTTTAATAATTATTGAAATGCTATAAATAATTATTGGTTACGAGAAGGTACGACTCTAATAAAACGAAAGGGTATATTGCATTGATGGAAGACACCCTTTCAACGAACGTATAAATAGAGTCCGATCTTCTCTCCACCCACATACGAACAACAATAATAGAAAGAACGTATTCTCTCATCCATTAATTGAATACATTAAGGTTTAGTGGGTTAAGGGAGAGAAATCGGATTTCTTCATTTGATTCGAATTATTTGGATTTGCTACAATGATCATCATCAAGCGTAGCGTTATGGATAAAGGTATGTCGTCATCTATTTGTGAAAATCATGAAGATCAAAGATCCTTGATTTGTTATGAATTTCCGCATTAAGAATTATATGAATATCTAACAGTTGGTATCAGAGCATTTGGTTTATGATCTCATGATTTTTCCGTTTAAAGAAATATTATAATTTATGTTTGATGATTCGTTGAACGATCATGTTCGTATTATTTATTGTTGTTAAAATGTTTTCGGATGATTATGAAAAAAAAAAGAAAATCCGAATGATGGAACGTTCTTCATGGACAAAAATGGTGAAGAAAAGTTACTGTGCGCGAGTGGAAAAGGACAAAAAAAAAATTCAGAATTTTGAGGGCAAGGAAGAAACTCGTCGGTTCCGGGGAAAATCCGGCAACCCACCACTTGATTTCGTACCCACACCGTCGCACTGCCATGAGGAACATTAGCCATAAGTTTTTCCGGTATGTTGGTGTTCGCGGAGGCTAATCGAGCAGTGCAAGTCGCGGTGGTTAGGGTTTGCGTTTTGGGGAAATTTTGCTTTGATTTGGGGCCAATTTCTTGGTCATTTTCGCCGAAACTTAAACCCATATGGTCGTGCCGGCATACTCCAGAAAACCCATTATTTTATGTGTGTATGGGATGGGCTACCGGAGAAGAAACGGCCGGCGAAACCGCGGCGGAATGGCGAAAAAACGGCGAAAAATTGCGTCCGTACGCGAGGAAGAAGGCGCGTGGGCTCCACGCACGCGCTGCAATTGCAGGCGCGTGGAACCCGCGCCACGCACCGTTACGCGCGCTGCGCGTATGGGATCCATGCGCGCGAGGCTTCCCGCGCGGTTGCAGGCACGTGCAATGCACGCGCCCGCGGCGAATGAAGGCGCGTGCTCGGCAGGCGCCTGACGTCCCCGCGCGGCCTTTTTTACGTTTTCGCCCCAATGCCATTTTTAAAATTCCAATTTTGTCCTTATCGCAATTTATTTATTGTTTGCCCATGTTTAATTTATAATTACAATTCTGCCATTGCTGATTATTTACCATTTTGCCCCTGGATTATAATCTTATGGTTCGCCCTTATGGAATTATGATTTTACGATTATGCCCTTATGCTTTGATTAAGTTTTTGTCCTTGTGTGCAAATATGGTAAATCTTTGTATTTTACAATATTAAAAATTCATATTATGAAAGGTTTGTTAGTCACCAAAGTGGCCGAACCTTGAAGTCTTTTGAATTTTTGATATTGTAAATTATTTCATTCAATTACCCATGTTTAATTGATGCTATATATGAAATTGATATGTTTTATATCATTATTGGAGTTATGAGTATATTGAAGTTCATTTATTATAAGAACTTAGGGATTAACCCAAAGGTTAATTATTTTCTTATAATTCATGAACATGATGGTTGATAATTAATATGACTTGTTAAATTTGTTTGTATATCCAAAGATGACAAATAAATTTTAATAAGATATATTTACAATTATCAAATAAAAGTTATTAGCATCATTATGGTATATATATATTTATATATCATAGGATCGCCCAAAAGAGAACTATGATGTGCATGTGTAGTTTAGTTTGAATTTGATTAGGTGATATTCTCAAAGCATTAATGTATGAGTATTTTCTTGCACATTTGCGATATCCGTACTGTTTCACTCCATTCGCACGCCTCATCTGTTCCCTTATTCAATGGAATAAATTTTCCTGATTGGAGTGAACAAGTCCAATTTCACTTAGGTGTCCTGGATCTTAATTTAGCGCTTCAAGCTGAGAAACCAGCTGTTATTACTGATGAAAGTAGCAATGATGAAAATTCTTTTCATAAAGCTTGGGAAAGATCGAACAGATCGAGCTTAATGTTCATGCGAATGATAGTTGCAAACAACTTAAAGACTTCTCTTCCCAAGACTAACAATGCTAAGGAATTTATGAAATTTGTGGAAAAGCGTTCTCAAAGCTGCGATAAGTCACTTGCTGGTACATTGATGAGCACACTGACCACCATGAAATATGATGGTTCGCGTACCATGCATGAGCATATACTTGAGATGACAAATTTAGCAGTAAAGTTAAGGACTTTGGGAATGAATGTGAATTAGTACTTTTTAGTACAATTTATACTTAATTCCTTGCCTCATGAGCAATATGGGCCATTTCAAATGAATTACAACACTATAAAGGATAAGTGGAATGTAAATGAATTGACCAGCATGCTAGTTCAAGAGGAAATAAGGATAAAGAATCAAAAGGCTCATTCTGTTCATCTCTCAAGTTATCAAGAAATTCGGAAGAATTTTAAGAGGAAAGGTGGAAGGAACAAGAAGAAATGACTACACGTCCTAAATGACTCTTCAAAGGCTTCCCAAATCCACAAGAAGGAACACAATCTTATTAAGTGTCATTTTTGCAACAAAATTGGACACTTGAAGAAAGATTGTCTGAAATGTAAGGCTTGGTTCGAAAAGAAAGGTAAGCCTTGTGTTTTAGTAAATTTTGAATCAAACTTTACTGAAGTTCCTTATAATACTTGGTGGATTGATTCTGGTGCCACCACTCATGTGTCAAATACGATGCATGGATTTCTTACGATACAAACTATAAAGTCAAATGAAAGTTATGTGATTACGAGGAACAGAGACAAAGCTCCAGTTGAAGGTATTGGCACTTATCGTTTGATCTTAGATACTGGGCATTATTTGGATTTGTTTCGAACCCTTTATGTACCTACATTTTCTCGCAATTTAGTTTCTTTGCCAAGACTTGATGTGGCGGGATTTTATTGTAAGTTTGGATCTGAATCTTTCAGTTTATTTAAGAGTGATACTCTTATTGGAACTAGAACTTTATGTGATGGTCTTTATAAATTTAGACTTGATAATACTTTTGTTAAGACATTAATGACCCTGCATCATAATATTGGCACTAAACAAAGTTTGGTAAATGAAAATTCTGCTTACTTGTGGCATAAACGTTTGGATCATATATCCAAAGAAAGAATGCAAAGATTAGTGAAGAATGAAATTCTTCCAAATTTGGATTTTACTGACCTTGGAGTGTGTATTGATTGTATTAAAGGAAAACAAACAAAACACACTAAGAAATGTGCCACAAGAAGCACAGAGCTTCTTGAGATTATACTTGACATATGTGGTCCTTTTGATGTTCCATCTTTTGGTAAGGAAAGCTATTTTATAACCTTTATTGATGATTTTCATGTTATGGTTACATTTATTAATTGCATGATAAGTCTCAATCAGTGAATGCACTTGAAGTGTATCTTAAAGAGGTTGAGAGGCAATTAGATAAAAAAGTGAAAATAGTAAGATCGATAGAGGCGGTGAATATTATGGAAAGTATGATGAATCGGGACAATGTCCAGGTCCATTTGCTAAATTCCTTGAAAGACATGGCATTTGTGCTCAATATACAATACTAGGTATACCACAACAAAATGGTGTAGCAGAAAGGCGTAACCGTACTTTAATGGAAATGGTTAGGAGTATGATGAGTAATTCATCTTTACCCTTATCTTTGTAGATGTATGCTTTAAAGACTTCTATGTACTTATTAAACAAGGTTCCTAGTAAGGCAGTTCCAAAAACTCATTTTGAACTGTGGACGGGAAGGAAACCTAGTTTACGACACCTACATGTTTGGGGTTGTCAAGCGAAGTAAGAATTTATAATCCACATGAAAGGAAATTGAATTCAAGAACGACCAGTGGTTATTTCATTGGTTATGCAGAGAAATCCAAAGGGTATAAATTTTATTGTCATAATCATAGTACAAGAATTATTGAATATGGAAATGCTAGGTTCATTGAGAATAGTGACATCAGTGGGAGTGAAAGAATGTGTGATGCTTGCATTCAAGAAGTAAGGGTAGACGTTCCTATACCCAAAGCTTCTAAAGTTGTCAACAATGAACCTCCAATGGCCGAGTCACAAGAAATAGCATTAAGGAGATCTCAAGAGAAAGGAGGTCGGCTATTTCGATGACTATATGGTTTATTTACAAGAGTCAAAAATTGACTTAGGAATTAGAAATGATCAGATTCATTTTCTCAAGCCATGGAATGTGAAAATTCTAATGAATGGTTTAATGCCATGGAAGAAGAGTTAAAATTCATGCATCAAAATCAAGTTTGGGATATTGTTGAATTGCCTAAAGGATGTAAGAAGGTCGGGTGTAAATGGGTGTTTAAGACCAAGCACGACTCAAAAGGCAATATTGAACGACATAAAGCTAGACTTGTTGCAAAGGGTTTTACTCGAAAGAATGCATTGACTATAAAGAGACATTTTCACCAGTCTCTAAGAATGACTCACTTATAATTATTATGGCTTTAGTGGCTCATTATGACTTAGAGTTACACTAAATGGATGTTAAAACCGCTTTTCTTAATAGGAATTTAGAGGAAGAGGTTTATATAAACCAACCCGAAGGCTTTTCAATTAAAGAAAAGGAACACATGGTGTGTAAATTAAAGAAGTCAATATATGGACTTAAACAAGCTTTCGACAATGGTATCTTAAGTTTAACGATACCATAATTTTATTTGGATTTAAAAAAAAACCGTTGATCGGTGTATATATATGAAGATTAGTGGAAGCAAGTTTATTTTTCTAGTTCTGTATGTTGATGATATTTTGCTTGCTACTAATGATCTTGGTTTGTTACATGAAACCAAGAAATTTCTCTCTAAGAATTTTGAAATGAAGGATATGGGAGAGGTGACATATGTGATAGGAATAGAAATATTCCGTGATAGATCACAAGGATTATTAGGATTGTCTCAGAAAGCCTACATTGAGAAAATTTTAGAGAGATTTAATATGAGTAAATGTTTAGCGGGAATAGTTCCAGTTCGAAAGGTGATAAATTTAGCCTCATGTAATGTCTGAAAAGTGAATTGGAACGAGAACAAATGAATAATATTCCTTATGCATCTGTTGTGGGGAGCTTAATGTATGCACAAACTTGCACTAGACCAGACATCAGTTTTGCTGTCGGAATGTCAAGTGTGTATCAAAGTAATCGGAATGGATTTTGGAAAGCTGCAAAGAAGGTTCTTAGATACCTGCAAGGAACGAAGAATCATATACTTACTTATAAAAGATCTGATCATCTCGAGGTGATTGGATATTCAGATTCAGACTTAGCCGGATGTGTCGATACAAGAAAATCAACATTTGGTTACTTGTTTCTTCTAGCTGGAGGGGCAATTTCATGGAAGAGTGCGAAGCAGTCAATTATTGCTGCATCCACTATGGAAGCTGAATTTGTGGCATGCTCGAGGCCACAATTCATGGATTATGGCTGCGGAATTTTCTTTCGGGGCTTATAACTGTCGACAATATTGCTAAGCCGCTGAAAATTTATTGTGATAACTCGCAGCAGTTTTCTTCTCTAAGAACGACAAGTATTCTAAGGGTACTAAGCATATGGAGATCAGATACTTATCTGTCAAAGAAAAAGTTCAGAAACAAATAGTGTCAATTGAGTACATTAGCACCAATCTTATGATAGCAGATCCCTTAACAAAAGGACTGCCACCCAAAATATTTAATGAGCATGTTGAAAGGATGGGCATTATTGGACGTCATTAATGTTTGTATTATGATTGTATTAAGTTTATGTATTTGACACTTTGAGCTCACTTACATGTTTATGATATTTTCTGTTTTCTATTTAGTATAGATTATGGAAATAGATGAATGTTAAACAGAATAGTTTCTAAAGAAACATTATGCTTGGACTATTACTATACTTCTCATTTATGGATCATGTTAAGTAAAGTGCTATAGTTGTAGTACATAGAAGGGACTATGTCAATTAATGACATACAACCGCTATGATTCAACCGCTATGATTCACATTAGTTTTCTTTACTTAATTGTGATTATTATGTGATTGCCAATTTAATGAAATTTTATAGCATAATCTTATTGTGCACATTATAGTCTTTATTAAACCATGAAAGGAGAATCATATGAGCCAAGTGGGAGAATGTAAGAATTATTGTGGCCCATATTATGTGATTTATTATATGGTTTAATAATTATTGAAATGCTATAAATAATTATTAATTATTGGTTATGAGAAGGTACGACTTTAATAAAACGAAAGGGTATATCGCTTTGATGGAAGGCACCCTTTCAACGAACGTATAAATAGAGTCCGGTCCTCTCTCCACCCACATACAAACAACAATAATAAGAAAACGTATTCTCTCCTCCATCAATTGAATACATTAAGGTTTAGTGGGTTAAGGAGAGAAATCAGATTTCTTCATTTGATTCGAATTATTTGGATTTACTACAACGATCATCATCAAGTGTAGCGTTATGGTAAATGTATGTCTTTATCTATTTGTGAAAATCATGAAGATCAAAGATCCTTAATTTGTTATGAATTTCCGCATTAAGAATTATATGAATATCTAACAGATTGTTGCTCCAAATCAACAGATATAGATGTTGGAAATGGAACTAGCTCCATTGGAGGGAGATTTTAGGTCAACGAAGCACATGGGAGAGAGAGAGACAGACAGGACAAACAGAGGACTTTACTGGGCGTCTTCCAAGATTACTAAAGAGCTTGTACAGCAAGAATAGAGGAAAGTGATGTTTGGTCAAGAAAAGGCACATCCGTCGTCACCTTAAGTTAAGATGTTGAGTTGTATTAGAAAAGTCTTACATCGAATAAATTATGTGATGTAAAGCAGTTAATATATCCACATTGACTCATAACTCATTAACTTAAACTTTTGAGTGAAGATCAGTCCAACTGAATATATTGATAGGCTTGGATTTGGATTCTCTCTTGACAATCTCCCCTAGATGAAGGTAGTAAAGATTTGTACTACTTGTTCCCAACACTGTTAAACATGTTCATCTTGTTTGTTTGAATCCTGCATTTGAATTGTTAAAGATGGCGAGTTTTCCTGAGGTGAATCTCCAGATCACAAGATCCATGCACTTCTCGGTAGTGACCTCATACATCTTCCATGGAAGGCTGTCACTATTTATTCAATGATCATTAAGCGAATGAATTGACGATTTCAAACATTAGAAAAGTGAAAAACGTAGAATACTGTAGACGGAGAAGTTTATTGTGAGAAATGAATGTGGCACGATACAAGGTAATGCAATTAAATGAGCATTAGCCTTCCATAGAAGGCTGTCATTGTCTATTCAACTGGCATTAGCCACATGTACCGACGATTTCAAACAATAGGAAAGTGAAAAACTTAGAATACTTTATACGGAGAAGTTTATTGCGAGAAAAGAATGTGGCATGATACTAGTGCAATTAACCTTTCTCGATTCAACGTGCTCCAATATGGAAATGAAATCTTAGTCAGGCAAGATAATTTTTGCGGGGCGACGTGTTGAGAAGGGTGGCAAAAACGTGCTTAAAGCCAATAGCAGTCAGCTTGCCAAACTGGACGAAGATCCCTAATTTATGCCAATTAATTTTCCCTAATTAAGCTACTTGGGCAGCGAACTTGCTTAGACGTGGTAGACAAAGGCCACGTTTTTTTTTTTTTTTTTTTTGTTGAGATTCTGATTTTTTTTTTTGGTTTTATTTCCTATTTTCCTAGACTAATGTAGTAGTTTGATGGATGGTGATTGTGATGATAGGGATAAGATTGATCTGTCTGAAGAAATAATAAAAAACAGAGAGTGATTAGATGCAGGTTTGACCATGTCATTACACGTTCTTGGCCTATGACGGGAGAAATTAAAGTAAGAAATAATCAAATGAAGAGAGTGATTAGACGCAGGGCTTGACCATGTCATTGCACCTTCTTTTCAATAAAAGCCAGAAAATTGGATATATTCTGTGTCCAAAATCCAAATGAATGGAAGATCGCTTTCAGTGACTTGAGAGGCAACTGATATTCTATAGACAATGAAAATTGAACTTTCAAGTGGTGCGGACTCTTAGATGGCCTATGACGTTCCACATGCGTTGTCAAAATTATTGAACCTACTAACATTATAAAACAAGTAAGATGCAAGCCTAAGTCAGGTGAATGGTCCAAATATCACTGTTCATGCGTGTTGGTGTGAGATGTTCAACCAGTAATGTGCACACTAGGTTTACTACACATTGACCATATCGGCATTTTGAGAGTCCAATCAGTTTGCAACACATTGATCTCAAAAAGATGCGAAACAGGAGATAGATAAAGGGCGCCCCAGTAATCTTCCCTTCGCAAAATCAAAATCAATCTCCAAAGTGTGAGCATAGTGAAGAGGGTTAGCAACGAGGAGTGGACATTGTTACTGCCACCCATTAGACATGAAAATAATGGTCGCGGGATGGATTTAGTGGCACGAAAACGATGTACTGGAAGACCCAAACGGCGTTGCTTGTTATTAGTTGGTGAATTGCGAAGTGAAGATGCCTTCCACTCAAACTGTCAAAAGGACTTGGCCTCGGACATTGAGACATGCAGTATCTAAGAAAGTTGCAGATTTGGTACTGTTTTCCCAAAGATTCCCCAAATCAAGGTCCACTCACTCAAGTAGACTCATCTGGACCAAAGCAAGTAATAAAAGACTTCATCTAGGTTCTCGTACGGATTTCGGGATTGCCTGGATGTCAAACAAGAAGAGGCTATCGGCGGGTATGAGGCAATAAAAAGATATTGTACCAATTAAGGATACACAACGTGCAGGCACTTGGGTATGCTTCCTTAAGAAGACTCATCAATGAAGGCCCAGGTTGAAATTACCAAATGTGATAACATGTGATCTATGTATTATTGATTAGATGGTTACAGTCTAAAAAGGAACACGAAATAGACACGACTCAAAGCTAAAGTCTGACACTGCAAACTCAAATCATAATCATCGAGCAAAAATTTGGAGATAAAATAAGGTAAATGTTACGATTTGATTGAGTGTATTTGCCCTTCTTCTTTAGTCCGTTTATAGTTATGAGCGTCTAGCATGCCACTTTTCATATTTTATGACGTGTCCTCCACATTTTGGACAATAAGCTTATGAGACGTGTCTGACCACGATCTCCATTGCTTTTATATTGTAGGAATAACTTGAAAATAACCATTCCTGCGCTATTCCCCGACTTTAACCGTTTGACATTATGTCAACTGCTTCTACCATGTGCGTGTCAGTCGTTTGTGCTACGCATCATGTCTCGAGGTTCTAGAGTCGAGGCATAAGAGTCTTTACTTCCCTTTTCCATGCTTGCATCATCATAATTGTCGGTGTCAATCTCGCGCATGCCAAAACTCCGACTGGCCAAACTTATGCCAATCATAACTTGGTTGGGATAATTTATTGAATATCATACAATTATAAAGTCGATACTTTCTTTGCTATGATTATCTCACAAAGTCAATGTCTCTCTCAAAATGACCAACACCTATTTTGGGCCTTTATAGGTGTTAATCCCCACTGCCCACATAATTTCAGGACAGAGAGTACAAAGACAGCCCACATGACCAAGATTCGACATGATTAGGTGAAAATTAGTTAATAAATAAAATATGCAAATCTGGTGAGAAGATTCGACTTAGTGGTTGTCCTCAACTCAATGAGTTTAATATAAGTGATTATTTATTTGACTTGATTTTATTAAGGGCCCGGCATCAACTGGATTCTTCTCTTTACAAGAGGTAAACATTTTCAAGGTTGGGACATCAATTATATAATTATCAATGTTTCAATTGTTGCAAAACAATGGATTTTTAAGAATGGAATTTCTCTTCCTCGAAATAAAACAAGTTACAATTTCTTAATCCCTATGCACTTTTTAGGATAAAACCTTTTCAGCAACCAATAAATAATAGTCATTTTTATATCTATTTTCCATCATTCTTTGACGTCTTGCAATGAATTTGTAATATAATTCTAGATATATAAATGAATAAGGATGTCCCATGATCTATACTATTAATAAATATGTTTGTCAATCTATACTAATCAAGTTGTGTATATCACTTAATTCATGGAATAGATATTTATAGAAATCAATCTAATTTTCATTCTACAAACCAAACACACTTTCAAGAGAATGAAAATGGAGAATTGGAAACTGTTTCAATTAAAAATATTTTCCATATCAAATGGCTAGAATCCACATTAATCTCTAGATTGAGTTGAGGGGGTCGAGGGATCATTTTGGAATATTTTCCTTAGTCTTTATCAACCTCATGATAAAGTGCCACGCCCAACCACTAGGGTTGAGGCACCCTTCCAACATGGAAAGGGGAGGTGGGGAAGTTCAAATCCCCACATTTTAGGGGGATTGGGATGGGAACGAATTAGTTTCAAGTGTGAGTTTTGACTCCCACACCTTTCAAGGAAATATGGTAAAAGTCTGAGAGTAAGTGTTAGAATATGAGTAAAGTAGGACCGATTAAAAAAAAAAAAGTGCCACGTCCAAATTGGAATTAAAATTTGGCATGGTCAAGTTGGATTCGATCAAATCTCCCCTTCTACGTAACCCAAGAATTACTCCATCCCTTCGTTAATTTTGCCGGGTTTCGTGATGGCTCACAAAACATAAAACGGATCTTTTTTATGGTCAACATCTCTCCATAGTTTAAGCAAAATTTTTGTCATTTCTCTCCTTCAAAGCGCTCCTATTTCTCGATAAGAACAAACTGACTTGCATAGGTAATGTCACCACACCAAGTAAAAATATACTCATTAACATCCCAAACGCGTGCATTCGTTGTCATTGTCTATAATTGATTTAAAAAACTCAATTGTGGATGGTGAAATCAACACGTAATCAAATCAGACAGTTCATGACACAACAGGAGAATACAATTCAAACACAACACGGATTTATTGTGAGAAATCAGGATTCCGATTTAACTCGAAGCTAACATGTTTTCATCCAATATTTTGAAATCGTGCTTTGAAATTATAATGAAACATCTTGGTTATGACATGAAAAGACATGAGTAATTGCTATAACACGTTGCCAACCCGATGTCATGGGGTGCACTACATATTTTATTGTTGTTACATTTAGAACCAGTAAAGGGAGGTGCTTGTAGGAAAATCTATAAAATTAAAATTGTTGATATCTAAATTTTTGCTTAAAAATTATTCATGCTTTTTATCAAAAATTGGGATGAAACTGACAACTATTGAATTAGTCCCTAGCCTAAAACATCGATCTTTTATAGTCTTGCGTTCACAGTTCTTACTACATTTCTTTGCATTTAGCAACTATAGGAATCTTAGTTTTAGGATTTTGCACCTATCGTTAAGAATTTAAATTAACGAGGACATTTGTCACATCCTGAATTTCTCAACCTATTTTCTACTAAATTAATTAGGCATTCCATTGACGCGTCTATAGAGCTATTCTTAGAGCCGACCACTCTCAAAATAACTAGACTTGAGAATTCGACCAAGAATCGACTTATCGACCGTGTCCATCTTTATATGTCATTATAGCACATTTAAAAAATCGATTTGAGATCGAGAGATAGGTCTATTCGAATAAGATGTGTGACCGATCATGGATGACTCCATTAAATTGGAAAATTCTCGTCGATCGATACTAATATGATTTCTTTTGTCATTTTGGTACCCTGTGTCCGTAATTGAATGCTCAAGATTTTTACGACGATTGAGAGTCGCCAATGAGTTGAGTAGGTTCATAGTGACTCGAAGAAAATCGACTACGAGTCAATTGCACTTAAAAATTTCTGAAAATTACTCGATAGCCTAGGTCACGCTTAAAACGCGCCAAGTTGAAATTAACCGCGAATTCAAGTCCAATTTCAGAAATTGAAGTTTCTAGCAACTCACAATAAATTCTAGGAGTGTCAACTCAATCTCAAAAATTTTTTTGACAATCGCCACTTTTTAGGAAAAAGTCGTCGTAGGGTTGTTTTTGTGCGAGAAAATGCTGAAGATGGTTTTTGATAGTAAAATTGAGATGCAAGATGGTTTATTGGATAAGGAAAATTGTCAACTAAGGCATTGAAGTGCCAATTGATTTTGTAGAGGTCAAATGAAATCAAATCGAGTAGAGATCGGTGTCCAATTGAAAAGGGTTTGTCTGCCAAAATTCGTGCCCACAACCTCGACCATTTTTGGGATTTTGGCTACAGAAGAGGGCGTGTGTGGCTCATATGAGCAAGGGCCAAATCCTTAGGATGGCGCTTGGAAGATATTTGTTGTGGAAATTAAAGGCAAATGGGCCTCATCACTTATCTCTATCTCTTCTTTCCCTCACATCCTCTCAGCCGGCCATATCTCTTCTATTTTCCTCCATTGCCTTGTGCGAACACCAGCTGAGGGAAAAACACCGAACAGCCAACCGAAACACCGCTTCTCTTCTCTGCTCCCTACACGGTCGACGCAACTCAGCAGCTGCTCCAAGTCAATCCAGCAAAATTCCCCAGCAACGTCTTCACCGAAGCTGCTCCGTGCTTCGTGTCTTCATGCAGCCACGCTCGGTCAAAACCCCAGCACCGAAGACCCTGCAGCAGTTCCACGTTGACGCCTGCTGCTCCGTGTCTTCTCTCTCGCTGCTAGCATGCCGGTCAACTCCAGCGCCCATGAAGACCACCGAAGTGAAGCCGCACGAATCCATCAAGTTCTGCCGTCCACCGAAGCCACGTCCACCTCTTCGGTCAACAACAGCAAGCCACGAAGCCTTTGGTTGACCTGCAGCTCCTTCGTGCGTCCAGTGAAGCCGCACGCATCCGCACGCATCCAACGTCTTCGTCGTGTCTTCCGTGTTGCAGCAAACGGAAGCAAGCTGCCCGCGTGATTCCTCTCCCCTCCGCTCGTGGATCAGTCGGCCGAACCAAAAAGAAGCCCAGCGAGTTATTCTTGCTCGGCCCAAACCTGCAGTCTTCAAGCCCAGCAAATTTCAGTCTAGCTGGGCCCAAAAATCCAGCAGCATAGCCACTTGAAGCCCGGCCCAGTTCAGTTTTGTTTCAAGCCCATCTTCGGCCCAAGTCCAGCCCGCGAAGAAGGCCCAATCGCAGCCAAGCCCAAGAGCGAGCCCAGTCCAGTGCAAGACCAAATCTCAGTTGGACTGAGATTTGTTGGGCCAAGTTTAAGGCCCGGTCAAAGCCCGCCAGTGTCGTCGAAAGCCCGATTTCGGCCGCCGTCGAGTCACTGTCGTGGTGTCTCGGTTCCCGCTTTTAATCAAGTGAGTAATCTCACTAATCCTTACTTAGTAGACTAATTATGCTTAAGGATTGATTAGATTTAATTAAGTACAATTAGGTGGTTAGATTATAATGGATTAGTGATTATTAGTTAATTACATTGCATTTTAGTTAGGTGGTTAGTGTACCTAGCTAGAGAATTGTCTATAATATTTATTGAATGTATCTCGGGATTTTCCCGACCCTTATCGAGCTTCAATTAAGCATTACGGGCCTAAATTGGATTTTTAGTATTTAATTATCAATTTTTTGAAATTAATTATTTAATTATTTATTTTTCGGAAATTAGGTAGGGCTAGCCGACGATCGAAATTTTGTGCGATTGTCGTAGTGCGGTCCATTTATTTATTTGAAATCTACATTGCGTGGAATTGAATTAATTATGATATTTTAGGAATTTATCCTAAATTGAGTGAAATCGAATGATTGATTGGTAGATGGCCGAATATGATTATTCAGCATTTATGATACTTTGATGAGTTGTAAAGTGGAGAGAATCGTGTGATTGAACTGGTAATACTCTTAGTTGAGACCGATCAGGTATGAGGTATAGACATACATAATTTGGTGATAAGGAAATCACTGGTAAAAATGGCGTCTTAAAGAACGCACGAGTGTTGTCTATTACCTGCATTAGTATAGACATACGTGGTTCGGTGATAAAGAAATCACTGGTGAAAACGGCGCCTTAAAGAACGCACGAGTGCTGTCTACTACATGCATCATTATGGACATACGTGGTTCGGTGATTAAGAATATTAATGGTGAAAACGGCGCCTTAAAGAACGCACGAGTGCTGTTCAGTACATACGTCACCTTGGCGAAAACGACGCTCGAGAGCATTACTGTAGCTTTGTGACTGAGTATACAATTGGAGGTTATATAATGAGGAGTGAAATGACCTGGAAATAGTCCGACTAACATGTAATCGACTAGGTCGGTTGATCAATGATTTGATATGATGTCATGATTTGATTGACTGTTCGATGTGATATATGAAGCATATGTATATAACCTTGAATTGCAGGTTGGAACTGATGCTAAGGTAAGTCTTCTGGCTCATGCTGTGCTTAGGCAACCATGTGGTGTATTGGTTTCTTAATCGAGTCTTAGTGGGATAGAACTTGCTGAGACGTAGTCTTATCCCGGTTGTGGGACAACATTTCAAGACCTTGATGAGGAGCCTGAGGAGAAAGAACCCGAAGGGGGAGTACCTAAAGGAGAACCCCGATGATGATTCGTGGTACGACCTAGATGAAGATTGAGAGCCTATCATCTTTTTGTGAACCTTGTCTATGTGTAGATAGAGTGAGGCTTTAAAGTTGTGAATAGTTGTGAAGTACTCTGGATTGGGTCATGTATAAAAGTTTGATTATGAGTTTCAATATGAAAAATATGGCCTTGATTTTCTATCACATAATTTTATTATCTGGGGATTTATAATTGCTTCCGCATGTGCTATTAAAAATGAAAGGATCGGCGATACATAGTCCTGGGATATCACATTAAACAATCGACCAAATAGAAGGATGTGTGCGTGCCCGAGGATCGGGGCATGACAACATTAGAGTTCTCGAATCCTTCAAAAATACAATAAAATCAAACTTTTCTTTTCCCGCCGGTTCATAAGTTCTAATCACCCACTTAATCTTACATTTCTTCATATTAAATAAGCTCCATAGGCCACCCACAATTTGCTGATAATTAGAAAAGAAATTGAAGGAGAAATGGGCTGGAAATTAGAGCTAAAGCCTTGGGGACTGCAGCTAAATTGACCATGAATATCAATTGCACCAAGGACAATTTTCAGCTAAAAATTATGAGCTGGAAGCAGGCAGGATGCTGGAGTTTCTGCAGCAACTTCGTTGACCCAAGAGAGAATAAAAGGGGAATGGTGGGACTTTTGTGGGGCCCTCCTTCACTCAATCCTCTCCTAAAGACCTTCAGTTTCAGTTGAAGCTAGATACCCAAAGAAAGAAGTGACCAAGAGTGACAACCAAGAGTGAGGGAGTGACCGTGAGATAGAGAGAAGGAAACTGTGAGTAAAGGGTGTGCTACCGTGAGCTTTGCTGAGCGTGTTCGCCTATCTTTCTCATCATTCGAGGTAGGAGTCCTTCTATTCTTGTTTCATCCTTGTTTTGTATCGTCATTATGTTCCTCGAGTACGAACCCAATGTTGTTGCCAAATCTTGTTGGCTGGTTCCGCCTCTATGTGGGTCCTAGCTAGCACATAAAATAAACATGAAGAAAAAGAGTAAAAATCAAAAAATAAAAGAAAGAGAGGTGTTGTTGCTTCGTCGAGAATCTCCTTTGAATTCTCCAATCTTGATTAGTGTTTTTTTGCTCTGTTTATATTAATCCACTTTTATGGTGAGGAAATACAACCATATTGTTAATGTTGAGCCTCTAGTATATAATTAGAGACTAAAACTTTGTGTATGCTATTATTTTTAATGACTAGCGCAAGTTTATGAGCGGTTCATGGTTTTTTTCGCATTGGGTTTCCACGTAGAACCTTAGTGTTTTTGTTGGCTTTATCTACTTATCATTTTTGCATTATATTTACTTATTTTGAGGTTGTTTTGGCTATTTGTTGTTGAGGTTAAGTTGATTTTGATTGGTGTAGTTTTGGGAAAGATATTGATCTTGGATTGAGTTTAGTTATTAGTAAATTTTTGCCCTAGTTCTCCCCAACAAATATGATGGCTTGCCTTGCCCTACTGGGCATTGCAAGCGTAT
Source organism: Eucalyptus coolabah (assembly GCA_014182585.1). Lineage (NCBI taxonomy): Eukaryota > Viridiplantae > Streptophyta > Magnoliopsida > Myrtales > Myrtaceae > Eucalyptus > Eucalyptus coolabah. The sequence continues at coordinate 25,212,362 of CM024622.1, forward strand.
CACCTTGGTCTATTAGTTGATCCACTTGGCCATGGTGTTGGTTGTGTGTCGTTTCATCTTTAGATCATGCAATTATTTTGTTTAAAGTCATTGGTCATGCCTTGAACCCCTTATCCAAACTTTGGCCATGAGTTTGCCTCGCCGGTTTGCTTGTTGCTTTTTTTTTTTTTTTTTTTGGTTGTCATCTTTGCTTATTTTCATGTCAATGCACATTATTATTAGAATGGAGCTTTAGGCCTTCGCTTAGATGTTGCTTTGGTCGTTTATATTTGTATCTCAGTATAGGAGCATGTTATAGTTAAATTTGCATTGACTAGATTTGCTTGATTTTGATGGGTTATATTGAGTTTTAACTTTCAATTAGAGATGAGGATATTTTAGACCGCGCACTTTTGTTTTAGGGTTTTCTAAAGGGAGACTATAAAATGAATGTGTTTAATAACATATCAAAAACACTAACCTCCATATTATTTTTGCGTTTTGTTTTTCTTATCTTTTTGTTAGATCTTGCGGCTCACCAAGTGGTTTTTAGAGTTTTTGGATTGTACTCTCATACTCTTTATTGAAGATAGTGAAACCCCCTCTCTCTATGTGATATTTCCCTTTTTGGGTTCCCACGTAAATTTTGTGTCTTGTGTGATTTCAATTTTACTTTCATCCTTTGCTACTTGTGGTTAGATTGGTGCATCTTTTGGCCATTTTTTTGGCAACAAATTGGTATCAAAGATAAGTAATTTCAGTTTTTTATTTTTTTTTATTTTTCAAGATGGCATCTATCAAGTTTGAAGTGGCATCCTTCGATGGCCAAAACAATTTTGAGCTATGGAGGATCAAGATGAATGTGTTATTGCATTCAGAATGTTCAGTTAGAGCCATGGACAAGAATTATCCTAATGATATGACTACAGTTGAGATCGAGGAGATGTAAGAGAGGGTGCATATCACCATCCAATTGTCCGATAAGGTGTTTCATGAAGTTCCTAATGAAGAAATAGCTTTGGGATTGTTGAATAAACTTGAGAGCCTCTACATAAAAAAATTTCTTACAACAAGATTAGTTTTAAAACAGCATCTTTACGTATTAAAGGTGCAAAAATGTACTCCTATCCAATAATATCTAGATGAATTTACATAAGATTGGTATAAATATTAAAAAAAAAAATCTAGATTTGAAGTTAGATGATGAAGATGAAGTTCTAATTGTGTTATGCTTGCTATCAAGCTCATATGAAAGTTTTGTGAATTATATGTTGTATAGAAGGGAATCCATAACTCTTGAAGATGTGAAGGTATCATTGAAGTTCGCAAGATGGGTACAAAGTTGAATCCGAGTAGTAGTAGCGATAAAGTTAATGGCTTAATTGTTAGGGGAAGATTGAATCATCCCGATAGACACGTAGTAATAGTAAGCGTTCGAAGTCTCGATCAGGTGATAAGAGTAAGGTAGAGTATTACTATTGTCATAAATTCAAACACTATAAAAGTGAGTGTCCAGTGCTCAAAGCTTAGGGAAGTAGTTGACGGAGAATTCCGATTTGGCTAGTCTAGTGAAAATAACGAGTTGGCTAATGCAGACAAGGTTCTTACTATTTTGTCTTCGGATTTTCGTGTCGATGATGAATAGATTTTGGATTCAACATGTTCATACCACATATGTCCATATAGAGATTAGTTCCACACATATGAGAAAGTCGGTGGTGGTTTAGTTTTAATGGGCAATAATGCGGTTTGCAAAATTGTGGGTATTGGTATGGTGCAAATCAAATATTGTAATAATGTAGTAAGAACTTTGACAAACATTGAGCACATTCTAAATTTGAAGAAAAATATAATTTCATTAAGCAGTTTAGATTCTATTGGGTGCATATACACAAGTAGAGGTGGAGTTTTGAAAATTTCAAAAAGGTTCCTTGATTATGATGAGACGTAACCAGAAGAACAACCTTTATGTACTACATGGAAGTACTATTGTGGATCCTTTAAATATATCATCATCTTCAGACTTTGAAAAATCAATGTTGTGGCATATGCAGTTAGGCCACATGAGTGAAAGAGAAATGACTATCTTGAGTAAATGTTGTTTACTTTATGGGGATCATATGATCTCACTTGACTTTTGTGAATATTTTGTTTCCAAGAAGCAGTGCAAAGTTGGTTTTAGTCTTGGGGTGTACTCAATGAAGGGTACAATTGACTATATTTACTCCGATTTGAGGAGACCGGCACAAGTAACATCTAAGGGTGATGTGGTTTATCTTTTGATATTTATTGATGATTTTTTTAGGAAAGTCTAGGTTTATTTCTTAAAACGTAAAAGTGATGTCTTTTATATGTTCACAAAGTAGAAGATGTTGATAGAAAATCAAATTGGGAGGAAGATAAAGCGTCTTAGAATGGACAATGGTCTTGAGTTTCGCTGATGTGATTTCAATAAGTACTGTGAAGATTTGGGGATTGTTCGATATAGAATAGTTATGTATACACCTCAACAGAATAGGGTAGCAAAGTGCATGAACTTCGGAGAGAGCTAGATGTATACTCTTTAATGTTAGAATTAGGAAAGATTTCTAGGCTGAAACCGTGAATACGACATGTTATTTGGTGAATCATTCTCCTTCAACATCAATTGAATATAAGACTCCTTATGAGATATGGTTAGGTAAATCTTCCAATTATTCTAGTTTAAAAACATTTAGATGCCCTGCTTATTATCATGTAAAAGAGGGTAACCTTCAACCTGCAGCTAAGAAGTGTAATTTCATTGGTTATGCAAACAGGGTTAAAAAATATAGGTTATGGTGTTCTAACCCTCAATCATCAAAGTTTATAATTAGTAGATATGTTACTTTTGATGAAAATTCCATACTTGAAAAGGAACAAGTTGTTATTGGATCTATAGGTATCTAGGAGAAGAATGTTTGGAAAAGAGGTGGAGCTTCATGTAGAGCATCCACGAAAAATATCTAAAGATGTTTCTATTTAACCAGAAAGTAACAACGAGCAACAAGACTCAGATTTTATCAAAGATGAAGTAGAAGAAATTGAGCAACCTTAGAGTTTGGTTGCAGGGAGGGCTAAACGATAAATTAAACCTCCCTAAAGGTATGGTTTCGCTGATTTGGCAACATATGCTCTTACAATTGCTGAAGAGCTTGATAGTAAAGAAACTTCTACATTTCGTGAACCCATTATTTATTATAAATTTGAGAAGTGGCTTGTTGTGATGAATGTAGAGATAGAGTCTCTTCATAAGAACCAAACTTAGGATTTTGTGAAATTGCCTGAAGGCAAAAGAGTTTTTGGGTGCAAATAGGCCTTTAAAGAAAAGAGGGAATTCAGAAGGTTGAAGATAAAAAATTCAAGGCACGCTTGATAGCGAAGGGTTTTAGTCAAAAGAAGGGGATTGACTTCAATAAAGTGTTCTCTCTAGTTGTGAAACATAATTCCATTCGTGTGTTACTCATGTTAGTAGCCATTTGTGGTCTAGAACTTGAGCAACTTGATGTCAATACTACTTTTTTACATGGTGACCTTAAAGAGACAACATATACGTCTCAACCCAAGGAATTCGTTGTTGAGGGTAAAGAAGATCACATTTGCAGGTTCAAATGTTCCTTGCATGGTTTCAAGCAATCTTCGTGGCAATAGTACAAGAGATTTGATAGCTTTATGTTGAGTTATGACTACTCACGAAGTACGCATGACAGTTGTGTGTACTATAAGAGATTGTATGATGGCTCTTTTATTTATTTAATATTATATGTAGATGAAATGCTTATTGCAATGAAGAAAATATGTGAGATACAAAATTTGAAGGGACAACTTAGTAGGAAATTTGAGATGAAAGATCTCGTAGCAACTAAGAAAATTCTTGATATGGAGATTCGAGAGAGATAGAGACGTTGGGAAGTTATACCTTTTGCAAAAGCAGTATATTGAAAAAGTGCTTTAACGATTTGGTATGAAGAATGCCCAATTGGCAAATACTCCTTTGGCATTCCATTTTAGGCTTTCAACTTCTTTATTGCCTAAAACTAAAGAAGAGAAAGATGAGATGTATCAAGTTTCATATTCTAATGCTGTAGATAATCTCATATATGTTATGGTTTGCACTTGTCCAAATATTTCACAGTCTATTAGTGTTGTGAGTAAATATGTGGCACATCCTGGTAAAGCTCGCTGGCAAGCCATGAAATGGATTCTTCGGTACATCCGAGGTACCTCAAATATGGGTTTAGTCTTTGATAAAGATTTTGATATAGGACATTCGATTGTTGATACTGATTACGTAAGCGATTTTGGTTAGTTGGAGAGCGATTTTGGTTAGACACAATTGCTTTGTCTACCACCAAAATAGAGCACGTGGCAATAGCGGAAACGGTAAAAGAAGATCTTTGGTTGAAGCGTTTGATTACAGAACTTGGAGTGAAGTAGGAGGGAGCCTCCATTATTTTTGGTAATAACCAAAGTGTGATTCAGTTGATCGAAAGTACGATGTATCACGAGAGCACAAGACATATCGACATACGGTATTACTTTGTGTGTGATGAGGTTACCAAAAGTACAGTTATGATGAAGAAAGTATTTGCGGCAAATGATATGGTAGATATATTGACCAAACTAGTTCCTTTGACCAAGTCAAGCATTGTTTGGACTTGATTGGTGTTTTAACCATTTGATTTGCTTAGGCGGAGTTGGTGACTTTTTATCCCTTGTTTCTTACACCAAGTACGCTTGTGTAGGCTTAGGGGTGTGCATCGTCGATTCTGCCATTTTAAAGGTAGCCTTGTGTATTCACTTTTGGTGGTGAAGGAGAGAGGTCTTGTGGCATTTAGCATAATGCTCTTTTGGAGATTTGAAGCAAATGTGGAGATTTATTGAGTTTTGACTTATTTTGGACCGGTCTTGGCATAATGCTGTTTTGGAGATTTGAAGCCAATGTGGAGGTTTGAGTTTTGACTTTCCAATTAAAAATAAGGGTATTTTAGACTATGCACTTTTGTTTTAGGGTTTTTTGAAGGGATACTAAAGGGAATGTGTTTAATAACAAGTCAAAAATCCTAGCCTCCATACTATTTCCTTTTATTTTTATTATTATCTTCTTGTTAGATCTTTAGATCTTGTGGCTCACCAAGTGGTTTTTAGAGCTTTTGGATTGTACTCTCATACTCTTTGTTGAAGATAGTAAAACCCCTCTCATGATTTTTCCGTTTTTGGTTTCCACATAAATTTTGTGTCTCGTGTGATTTCGATTTTGCTTTTATCCTTTACTGCTTGTACTTCGATTGATGCATCTTTTGGCATTTTTTCGCAACGGGCTATAAGTCGTTGTCCGAGCTATGGCTAGCGAGTTGTTGATATTGACTTCATTTGATGAACCTCAAGCCAATGAGGCTTTTTGAACTTTTCTAAATTGTTTTTGAGTTAAATGAAAAATTAAGAAAAATAATTAGATGACAATCTTTAATCTACTATGAGAATAATAATATATTCTGAATGATTGTAGACTGTACTCCTCCAAGAATTTGTAACTTTCAATAAACTGTCAAAATTGTGTGCATGCTGGACAGTGGGCATTTGTAAGGCTATTGGTTCATTAACATTATTGTGAAGTGTCTCGGGCAGGCCCCACGAGCCCAGTGGCTCATAGATGCATTGAGGCGTCTTGGCCTTTGCTTGGGGTCGTGTGCTGTGCGAGATGAGGTCCATAGCTTGCCGTTCAGACCATACAAGTGGCTGGACAGTGAACTTTCAACAGTTTTCTGTTGGATAACATTTTTCTCGTTTTCTGATGTTTAGATCATCTAGGCAGATGAGATGATGCACTATCATTTCATAGTCAGCAAGAGGCCTATACCTTGCATTCAGGAAAATGATTTTCTTTTTAAAAATCAGAAAATATTGGCTTTTCATAAATTTTCGTTTTCCTTCCTGGAGTCGGCCAGGAGCAAGCTGCATGCCCATCTCAGAAAAATAGAAAGAAGCAAAAGTCGAGAGGTAAAAGTAGAGGAATAAAACACAATAACCTTCCTCATTGCAGTTGAGAATTTGGAATCAAGAACCAACAGGAAATATCAACCACTTCCAACTGCAGAAACTTGAATTTCTTGGCCGGTCGTGTGCTTGAAAGCACTTCACTTGTTCCTGGCTGACCTAGACAATCACAAATGATCCACATCAACGGCTTCATCAAATCAAGCATGGATATTTTCTTGAGCTGTCACTTGAGCAATACTGCATCGAACTTCTCATTGTTGACTTGGTGCTTGTGGCATGGGTGTATTCAATAGGATGCTCTTGAACAAAACATGTGCATGAGAGGGGAGATACATTGGGACTTCGTATCCCAATCCCAACACAGCAACGAACATAAGCCCTTCGTATACCTTGATCCAACCTCCAAGCTGATAAGAAGCCAAAGAGTCTTGTTTCTGTTTAACGTGAATTACTACACGAAAGCTTTTTTCCAGCTTGATTTGAACTGCGCTTACCAGATTGTTTTGGTTCCAAGGGTACCATTTATCCTGTAGTTTGAGCTTAAGGGCTTTAACGTTGCGCCAAGCCGTTGACAAAGGAATGGCTATATCTGTAGTCCCACTGCTCAAAAAGAAAAAAGTTTAATCTGTGAAGTAAATATTTGGTACTATTAATGTCTAAAACCAAAAAAGTCATCTTGATGATGAATGAATATATAACTTCCATTATTGTCAATTAATGTTTATGCACTAATTCTACCAATTGTAATACAATCATGATTATATCTCAAATTAATTAAATGTTGCAAACTCAAGCTTAAATGCATTGGCATGATTTTCTTCTTCTTTCTAACATCTAATACGCCTTACCTATATATCCAAATGCGCAATTGGGTCTCTCTGAGTTCTTTTAGAATCGGCAACATCGATGATTCTGTGTCGCTTTCTACGTAGTGTTCTGTCGAACCAGGTCACTTTGTAAGCGAAACCACGTGATTTATCATTCCTTAGGAATTTTCCATGCCCTTGATTTGAGTGAAGTTCTTGTATCATGAACAATTCCTGGCTAGAGTATAGTTCACTGGAATATACGAAGGGTCGCTGTGGAAAGCTTCCCGCACCTCTTTCCTTCTCAAAGTGAGTACTAGTGTCATGATCCGAGTAATGTCCGAACCCATCTCTGTACATCAAATCCTACTTGTGGAGAAAAACTGAGGATTGAGTATCAAAGTGCCGTCAGGCTTTCTTACCGCTCATTTTCCAGCCTCTAAGAATAAATTTAGGAGCTATCTCACCTGTATGGGGCTCGCAGATGGTCTCATAAATAGGTTTAAATTGTTGACGTCTACAAATTCATTCATGTATGCTTCATCCCAAGCTTTATTGCAGCCATCAGAATGTCTATCGACAGCGCAAAAGTTCTGTATGTTTCAGTATGTAGTGTCTGAGATCAACCCATGATTCCACAGGTAATCAGCCATACCCAGTTCTCCAGTTTCGTTATCAAGGAGGGTTTCCTGGCTAGGAAACTTTTACCCAAGAAAATAGCACTAGCTTAGTCCAGTTAAATAGCGAAAAATGGATATGCTTTGACATTGAGATTCGACATTAGACATCTGACCAATATTCCCCTCAGATTGATGATTGGTCGCACGATCCCCATGTTGTGGTTTACTATCAGTCGAGTGAGTTGAGGCACTTAGGATGCATTTGGTAACGATTCTATTCCCGGAAATAGATTCTGATCAGAAATAATTCTTTTTTATTCTATTCCCGGGAACAGATTCTAAGCATTTTAAGCCGTTTGATAACTGTCCAAAATTTTCGATTCTGGAATAGAATTATGTTTGGTACCGTGCTCATTGATTATGTTCCAAATCAATTTCTTTTAATTTTTAAATAATTTTTATACTTTATACTTTTTTTCTTTTCCTTTTTCTTTTTTTCCTTTTTTCCTTTTTTTTCCTTTTCTTTTTTTTTTTCTTTTTCTCCTATTCTTCTTCTTCTTCAAGCCGTCGCCAAGGGCCGACGACCTCATCGAAGCGTCACCAGCCCTTGGTGAGGCTAGCCCTCATTGGCCGAGCCTCGCCGGTAGCGGGCGAGGCTCGCCCAAGCCCGCCAAGGCTCGGCCTTGCCGGATCTGGCGAGGCCGAGCCTCGTGTGGTAGTTGGGCTTGCCTCGGCGAGCTCGCCGGACTGGTTGCCGACGATCGGCGAATGGCGGTGAATGGCGGCACGGCGGTGACAGCAATGGCGAATAGTGGCAAATGACACAAAGGAAGGGAGAGAAGGGTTTCACTTTGTTGATTATTGTTTTTATTCCCGGAACAATAATCAATTTTTTTTATTTCTTTTGGTAAAGTAACGACATAAAAGAATCATTTTTTTTTTTTATTCTTGATTCTACTCTAAATCTGTTCGGGGACAAAAATTTTACCAAACGCGATGCTGTTCCCAAACTGATCCCGGGAATAAAAATCAAAATCGGCTTTGTTTGGATGGTTACCAAACAAAGCCATAATGTCTTGGAATAAGCATTTATTATTAAACTCATGCATGACCTAAAATTACGTTATACATTAAAATGGCCACAGAAAACGCGTACCTGCACTACTCTCTCCAGCAGCATAGAAGTCTCGGTATTTGTATTTCGGAAAGATTTCGAGCCATTTATTAAAAAATGTGTGACTGTCCATGGCTGAGATGGAAAGAAAAGGAAATGACTTGAGACTTATTGAAAGAAAGTATAGAGTGGAAGACTCAATAATCAAACCAGGGCAAACAGGTAGAGCAAGTCATTAAGTCCCGACCGGTGCTGTTATCTCCAATTGACTCAGCGACGCTGAGGATAGAAAATCCAGCTCCAGCAGGGGTAGGAAAATAGAAACCCCAAGATGTTATTATTCAATCTTCATTTTAAATATGGATTTCTTAGTGATGACGCATTGTTTATGAGTTTGAAAAACGTAATCCAAATATAAAGACAAAAATGGATCATTTAGTCTGCCGCCATGAAAAAGCCGTTACTTTGGTCTAAAGTTATACCATATAACGAGTTAAAAGGGTAAAACTAACCGACAGATATAATGAAAATGTTGAGCCTCCATACTACAATCTACACACTAATTATGTCACTATTTAAACTTGGCACATTTTTTTGACCCAAAAAAAAAAAAAAAAAAAACTTTTCACCTTCTCAATTGAGTTTCGTCTTAGAGAGAGGCGGGCCTAAAGTTTCTTGAGTTTGACTTTCCCTAATCAATAAAACCAAACAGCAAGTCACATAAGGTAATAGCCATTCGAGACATTCAACGAACGAGTCTTAATCGAGATTTAATACACAAAGCGTTGCTGAAACAAAATTACCAGTGTTCCATGCAAATTGTCTCTTAAAAAGCTTCCACCGTCGGGCAAGAACTGGAAGGGTCCAATCTCTTGAAAGGCTTCGTACCCGATTGTCGAGGCGCTGGGTCCTCCATTGAGCAAAAGAAGAAGAGGTTTAGACTCTGCATCCGATGACGCTTCAACCAGCCAATAGAAGAGCTTCTTTTTTTCGTTTATGGTCACATGTCCCGAATACTGAGCAAAACTCACGTCCATAGGCTGTCCCGGTAACGCCTTAATCTTGGCATTTACCGCTTCATCTACTGAAGGTCTAGCAGTGATGGCCGACACCAGTAAGTTCAATAAGAGAAGGCAAACGATATTCGATGACGCTTGTTTCGTATTGTTTCAGTTGTCTTTTGGTGGGGCTTCTTCTTGATGTTCTTGGAATCCTTTTCCTCTTATGTAAATGTATACGTTGTGGTGTTAACCATCTACTGAAGATATAAAGTTGTTTGCATGGTTGTGGGTAAATAATAGTATTTTGTTATCTATTGTTAGCAATAGAGATAAGTGGTTCCAGGTTCCATATAGGTTTCATTTGAAACATAGAACCTACCCATTGGAGCACGTTCCTCATTTTTTAGAACTTGGAACCTGCCCTACATACCCTAAATCCTGAAACCTACCCTGTCACAAGTTTTAGGGTTTACCTAGGTTCCACTTATATTATTAATTAAACGATTGCAATAAAATAAAACATTTAATGACCTCAATTTGTTGTTACAATTCATTGACCATATAGACATACGAAAAATATGAACATTAAAAAGGTAAAAGTCTCAGTCATAAAATAAAAGCTCAAATTAGTACTTCCAAATTATACATTCATCATCGAGCGACATGGAAAATTGGAGGATCGCGCAAGACATGAACCAATAAAAACATTAAAACTTGTTTTAGGTTCTAGGTTCTAAGTTCCAGGTTTCTCCAATCAAGAACCCTAAATCTACCCGTTCAAATAGGTTTCTCATTTTTTGAAACTTGTAATCTACCCCGCATACATTAGAACCTAGAACCTACAAGTTCCCATCAGTTCAATTATAAGGTTTTAGGTTCTACTGTAGAACCATGCCTGCCCCTAATTAGCAACAATAAATCATTCTTCTAGAGTTCTAGAAGGTTTTAAGATATTTATTTTGGCAATGTTGAGCTTTTTTGAGTTGTAAGCACAAGGAATGGTTGAATTAGGATTGTTCCAATGAAGGGCAATTAGTCCTGAGACTGCGATGCAAGATATGTTACCAATGAAAAAAAAAAGGAAAAGAAGGAAAAGAGAAGAAAAGAAAAATGAAAGAAAAAAAGAAAAGAAAATAACAATAACAATAATAAATTCAAAAAAATTCATGTTAGCGCCAGCTGGTGTCTACGTTAGCGATTTCCAACCAAAATTAGCTAGATGAATTATATTGTCAAATTACCAAAATGTTTATAACTAGATTGACAAAATTGAGAGGTTTAAAATTGAATTGACATAAGTACAATAAGTTTAGTAATTTTCTCAATTATTTTGATGTCGCTAAATCCTAATAGGAAATAGGTGGCTGATTATATAGATCTGAGCGATCCACTTAGCTATGACAAATCTATTAGCATCATGCCTGATTGAGTTTTGTGAAGCCATTGCCACGAGATATAGTGAGATTACTATTCTTGATCTGCAGAGAAAGAAAAAAAAATTGAGCATAAAAATTCCTCTTCAAACTCATATTTCTTGACCGTATTTGTGCATTAGAATAAGTAAAACATATCTCCTGTGTCCTGACTTTCATTTTTGTCAAGAAAAGACATATGTCCTTATATCATCTTTTGATAAGCAATTGAGGAAAACATGCAGTTGGACGGGATAATAAAGGGGAACAGGGAAGGAGAAGTTGAGAATAATAATTAATTAATCACTATACGCTTCACTTCTTCTTCTCCTTATAGTACTGAAATATCTTAGAATATTTTTATGATATAACTAGGATGGACAGAGAGATACGAAAATAATGGTAGCGGGATTTAGTCGGGCAACAATGTCAATATTAATAGTACGAAAGCGATATGCTAGAAGACCGATTTGGTCCTGTTATCGCAAAACAAACAGCCAAATGAAAGCCAGCTCTCTTTATAAATTATCTTCAATAAAGACCGAGTTTAAAATTAACAAATTTGAGAAATTCTTGTCATTGTGTAATTGATTGGACGATTACAGTGTAAAAAGGTAAAAGAACCAGACTTAATAATGAATCAAAACTAAGATCTGACGGTACGAACTTCAATCATAGTCAAGTGTGAAAGCCTCACAAAAGAAAAGAAACATAAACTTTGATCGAATAAGCTAAATCTGAATGTTTGGTTGAGTGTGTGCGCTCTTCTTCTTTCATCCATTTATAATCATAAGCTTGTAGGATTTCACTTCCACATTTCAAGAGTTGTTATCTTGACCTTCTGGACGTGTCCCTGAGGTTCTGGACATGTTTCCTACATTTTGTAAATGGTTGGTATCAACTTATGGTAGCCGGTTTGGCATTCATGTCAGTCTCTTCTCGCGAATGTGAATCTGCTGTTGTCACATGTTCATTATTACGCCCTCACCCTAGCAACCTTTGCCGGCTGTCACTTGGATTGGTGATCGGCGGAGGGAATAGAAAAAAAAAAAAAGGAAAAAAAATAGAAAGAAAGGTAAAGAAAAAAGGGAAAAAATTCAAAAAATTCAAAAATATTGCAGAATGCTATTTCATCCCCGGCAGTAATTGAATCTCCACATTAGCGATTTCTAGGCAAATTGGTTGGATGGACCACATTAAAAAAATCTTCAAAAGATTTAGAACTAAATCGGCTAAACTTAAAAGTTTAAGACCGAGTTAGTGGCCACATGATAGAATTTTGACTTTTTTTGACAAATTACCCCCATATATGATATTCCTCTCTGTCAGATGCAGTTTTTTGGATCCATATGCATGGTCAGACCCTAATAATGTGATACCCTATTAATGTCATAGACCAAGTAAGAACTAGGCCAGTAGATGGTCCATATGGTGGTTTGTTTACGTGTGATAGCGTGCAACATCGAACGTAAAATATCTACGAGAGGTTTTATATCACATTGACCACATTACTGATCTTAGAGTCTAAAATAGATTTACAACACATTGATCTCGAGAATGGGCGAAGCAGGAGATAGATAAAGGGAACCCCAGTAACCTTCCCTTTGCTAACTCAAAATCCATCTCCAATGTATGTGTGGTACCAGCATGGGGAAGAGGATTGGCAACAAATTACACCGGAGTCGACGTTGTTTCAGGAGAGCACTGGTGGTCAGCGGCCACAAAATACCGATACCCCACGTTGTATTTTGAAACACAGGCTAAATTCTGCAACTGTGGGTACAAGGACAAGGTATTCGACGTTTGTGCTGGAACGTGGAGCAGGGTGTTGTATATGAAACTCTAGACATTAGCATCATAAAGAGTAGCTAAAGGAATGGTGAATTGCCTAGTTTGAGGACAACCGGCCATTTCGAATCAGAAAATGCAAGCGTTCCATGTCTTCTATCAGAGGAGAGGTGAAGGCCCATAATGTATTCTATTGGCAACATAGTGAAAGGCCTCGTTTGGTATCTTGAAGATTCTCGTAGAAGGTTTTATCACAAATTGCCAAATAGGGCTTCGGCCGCATTGCCTGTCGCAAAACTGATCCGACGACTTATCAGCAGTGGCTTGATTTGGGGAGCCTTGCTGGGCGTCTTACCACTGACGAGAGAGTACAGCATAAGGAAAGTTATGTTTGGACAAGAAAAGGATTGTCCGACATTGTGTGCTCATAAAATCCTTGTTAGCGACGTCGTATTCAGTATTTGATACCTTGTATCATGACACTTGTATTGTACGCTAAACGCATTAATCCTACTTGTCTAAACCCTAAGGTAAATTTCCATATCAATAGATCTATGGACTCCTCATGAATTGCCCGATTTGCCTTGTTTTAAGGCCGTCATTATTTATTTTTATTTTTTTGGTTGGAAAAGCCGTCATTATTTTATTCAATCAGCATTAGCCAAATATGGAAAAATTTATCAGCGGAAATTAATGTAGCACGATGTTGACGAACTTAATCGGGATGCAACTTAACACGGTATTTTTTGCAACTTAATCTTTGCAGGGACATGTTGAGAGGGGATGGCAAAATTATCATTTCAAGCCAATAGCAGACAGCCTGCCAAATTTGACCAAGGCCCAACAAATTAATGCCAATTACTAAATCAAGTTGCCTGGGCCCTAGGCGACGACCTTGCTTGGACGTAGTAGACTTGGATCACAATTTTTGTGATATTTTGACATTTTATTTATTTATTTATTTTCTTGAGACTTCTTCACTAGTTTGATGAATGGCAACGTGATGACAATGATAGGGATAAGCCAAAACATCTTACATATATATATTTTTTCTTATCAATATGAATATGAGTTTGCTTTCAAAGATTTGGACTTTTGCTCGAACACAAGTTGGACCATTGAACTTGAGAGGCTATAGAAATTCCAAAGACATTGAAAAATAGAGATTTAAGTAGTTTGCACTTCCATAATGGCCAAGAATGTGGCTATTCTACATAAGATACAATGTTTTGGGATTTGCATTGCGTGGTCAAAACCCAATAATATCATAGGCCCAAAAAGTTCCAACAAAGTTCTAAGAGGCCTAACAGCATATGTATCCTTTGTTCATCAAAAGTAGAGGTCTCGGCACATGAAATCCTCCATGACCCAAAAAAAAAAAAAAAAAGGAACCTACTAGTATCACGGATCAAATAAAACACGAGCCAACATGATAAGGATTTGCCAACCCTATAAGCTTTTTTGAAGTGCTAGAGTGGGAGATCATCACTTCGAGCTACTTGTTTTCCTCTCGCCAAATCTGTCACAAGAGCATCAACATCCCACTCCGCCAGCTCCTTCCAAGTGGATAGATCGGAGTAAACAAAGCAAGGGACTGCAGTGTTCGATGTAAAGACTTTTCAATGATTCCAGTCTGTCAAGACCTCGAATTTCAACCAGACTCGAACAGTCCCATACTTTAAGGTCCTTGAGATTCTTGAAGTTAGATAAGTTGGAAAGGTCCACAACTTCAAGAAATCTGCAATTGGTAACTGTAAACACCCTCAAATCAGAGGGCAGATGTCCAACACAACGTAAATTGTCACAGTTCTCAAGTTCAAGTTCTTTTAGACAGCGAAAGCAACCCAAATATGAGCTTCGCTGGTGAAAATTGAAAGTTGTAACCTACAATATGGGTTGGACATGTAACTTTTTGGAATCCTGGGACAGACAAGGTATGTAAGGGGAAAACAAAATTCCAAATTTCTTAAATTCACTAAATTGGAGATCTCAGGAGCTTTTTCCGAGACTGTTGAGGACATACATAGACTTACCAAACTCTCTGGAAGCTTTGGTATATTCTCCATACGAGTTTCTGTTAATTTCAAAATCTGCAAGTATGATAGTCTCACAATATCACTTGGAATCACTTCCAGCTGCCGGCAACCTTCTCCATAAATTTCCTCAAGTTTCTCCATCATCCCAATGGCATCAGGTAACTTTTGCATGCAACTCCCGTCAATCTTCAAAACTTTCAAACTCTTTAAATTTACAATGCTATTTGGCAACTCTACAATGCTTGTGCCTCGAGACATCCAACTCAACTAAATATTTCAGCATTCCGATTGAGTCGGAAAGTTTCGTAAGCATTGTACACCCCTTTAGAATTAGAAATTCTAAGGATAAAAATGCAGAGAGCTCAGGAGTTTTTTCAACATTTTGCAATCCAACAAATAAAGGACCTTCAATCTTGTAGTCGCCTGTCAAATGATTAGTTATATCCGATGAGTTTAATTTATATTAGTTTTGCATGACATAAGCAAATATATTGACTAAGCAATCATTCAAACAAAAAAAATAACTTTATAAATACTCTTTACATGCATTCCTAACTTAAGCCAAAACTACTCTTTGTCACGCTTCATTTTTTCCAACGTTGTCCCCATCATTCGATAAAATAACATGGATCTTTCTTTAAATTACCCCGACATTGAATAATAAAAACACAGAATATAACTAACACTACTCTTATAAAAAGTAACTTCTAGTATGTTATGGGAAAACATAATTTTAGATTTTTAAACTCACTAAATTGGAGATCTTCGAATCTTTTTCTAAAACATGTGAGTATAGACATAGACTTACCAAACTCTGTGGAAACTTCGGTACATTCTGCCCACGAGTTTTAATCGATTTCATCGATCGGAAGTCATGTACTCCCAAATACCATAAGAAGTCACTTCCAGCTGCCGGCAACCTACTCCATAAATTTCCTCAAGTTTTTCCATCTTCTCAATAACATCAGGTAACTTTTGCATGCAACTACCATCAATATTCAACACTTCCAAGCTCTTTAGGTTGACAATGCTGTTTGGCAACTCTACAATACTTGTGTTTGAGACATCCAATTCAACTAAATATTTCAGCATGCCAATCGAGTTAGAAAGTTTCCTAAGCATTTGACACCCTTTTAGAATTAATTTTTCTAATGATAAAAATGCAGAGAGCTTAGGAGTTTCTTTCAACATTCTGATCGATAGATCAAGAACCTTCAATCTGCTCGCCCCCTGTCAAATGATTAGATATATCCAACGGGTTTATTAGTTTTGCATGACATAAACAAATATATTAACTAAGCAAATATTCAACAAAAGTAACTTTATAAATACTCTACACATGCATTCCTATAAGCCAAAACCACTCTTCATCACCCTTCGTTTGTTCAAATGTTATTCCCAACAATCGATAAAAGAACATGAATCTATTTTTAAATTACCCAGACATCGAATAATAAAAAGTCAGATTATAACCAACACTACTCCCATAAACGATAACATATAGAATGTTATGGGAAAACATAATTTTGTGAATTTTTAGACTTACGAAATTCGAAATCTCCGAACCTTTTTTTTTCTAAAACATGTGAGGATATATAAACTTTGCCAAGCTCTATGGAGACTTCGGTAAATTCTCAACACGAGTTTCTATTAATTTCAAAATCTGCAAGGATCTCAGTCCCACAATATCACTAGGAATCACTTCTAGCTGCCGGCAACCATCTCCACAAATTTCCTCAAGTTTCTCCATCATCCCAATGGCATCAGGTAACTTTTGCATGCAACTACCGTCAATCTTCAACAATTTCAAGCTCTTTAAATTGACAACGGAATTTTTGCAACTCTACAATACTTGTGCATGAGACCTCCAACTCAACTAAATATTTCAACATTCCGATCGAGTCGGAAAGTTTTGTCACCATTTCACACCCTTTTAGAATTAATTTTTCTAATAATAAAAATGCAGAGAGCTCAAGAGTTTCTTTCAACATTCTATAGTACGACAGATTAGTGACCTCCAATCATGTAACCACCCGTCAAATGATTATGTTATATCCAACGAGTTTAATTTATATTAGTTTTGCGGAGCATGAGCAAATATATTGACTAAGCAAGTACTCCATGAAAGTAACTTTATAAATATTGTCTAAATGCATTCCAAACTTAAGCCAAAACCATTCATCGTCACCCTTCATTTCGTTCAACGTTGTCCCCAACAACTAATAAAAGAACATGGATCTATTTTTAAATTACCCCGGCACCGAATAATAGATAGACAGATTATAACCGACACTGCTCTCATAAACAATAATATCTACAAAGTTACGGGAAAACATAATTTTAAATTATTTAAACTCACTAAATTAGAGATCTCCAAATCTTTTTCTGAAACATATGAGGGCAGACAGACTTACCAAACTCTGTGGAAGCTCCGGTATATTCTCCATGCAAGTTTCCGTTAATTTTAAAATTTCCAAGGATTGTAGTCCCACAATATCACTAGGAAATACTTTTAGCTGCTTGCAACCTACTCCATAAATTTCCACAAGTTTCTCCAACATCCCAATGCACTCGGGTAACTCTTGTATGCCACTACCGTTAATAGTCAACACTTCCAAGCTCTTTAGGTTGACAATGCTGTTTGGCAACTCTACAATGCTTGTGTTTGAGACATCCAATTCAACTAAATATTTCAGCATGCCGATCGAGTTGGAAAGTTTCGTAAGAAGTTGACACCCTTTTAGATCTAATTTTTCTAAAGATAAAAATGCAGAGAGCTCGGGAGTTTCTTTCAACATTCTGCAAGTCGACGGATCAAGAACCTTCAATGCTGGCCCCATTTTTGTCAAATGATTAGATATATCCAACGAGTTTATTAGTTTTGTAGGACATAAGCAAATATATTGACTAAGCAAGCATTCAACAAAAGTAACTTTATAAATACTTTATACTTTATAAATACTTTATAAATGCATTCCTATAAGCCAAAACCACTCTTCAACACCATTCGTTTCTTCCAATGTTGTTCCCAACAATAGATAAAAGAACATGGATCTATTTTTAAATTACCCCGACATCGAATAATAAAAAGTCAGATTATAACCAACACTACTCCCATAAACGATAACATATAGAATATTATGGGAAAACATAATTTCTGAATTTTTAGACTTACGAAATTCGAAATCTCCGAACCTTTTTTTCTAAAACATGTGAGGATAGATATAAACTTTGTCAAGCTCTGTGGAAACTTCGATAAATTCTCCACACGAGTTTCTGTTAATTTCAAAATCTGCAAGGATCTCAGTCCCACAATATCACTAGGAATCATTTCTAGCTGCCGGCAACCATCTCCTAAATTTCTTCAAGTTTCTCCATCATCCCAATGGCATCAAGTAACTTTTGTATGCAACTACCATCAATCTTCAACAATTTCAAACTCTTTAAATTGATAACGCAATTTGGCAACTCTACAATACTTGTGCATGAGACCTCCAACTCAACTAAATATTTCAACATTCTGATTGAGTTCGAAAGTTTTGTCACCATTTCACACCCCTTTAGAATTAATTTTTCTAATGATAAAAATGCAGAAAGCTCAAGAGTTTCTTTCAACATTATATAGTACGACAGATTAATGACCTTTAATCATGTAACCACCCGTCAAATGATTATGTTATATCCAACGAGTTTAATTCATATTAGTTTTGCAAAGCATGAGCAAATATATTGACTAAGCAAGTACTCCATGAAAGTAACTTTATAAATATTGTCTACATGCATTCCAAACTTAAGCCAAAACCATTCATCGTCACCTTTCATTTCGTTCAACGTTGTCCCCAACAACTAATAAAAGAACATGGATCTATTTTTAAATTACCTTGGCATCGAATAATAGATAGACAGATTATAACTGACATTGCTCTCATAAACAATAATATCTACAAAGTTACGGGAAAACATAATTTCAAATTTTTTAAACTCACTAAATTAGAGATCTCCAAGTATTTTTCTGAAACATATGAGGGTAGACAGACTTACCAAACTCTGTGGATGCTCCGGTATATTCTCCATGCAAGTTTTCGTTAATTTCAAAATTTTCAAGGATTGCAGTCCCACAATATCACTAGGAAACACTTCTAGCTGCTTGCAACCTACGCCATAAATTTCCACAAGTTTCTCCAACATCCCAATGCACTCGGGTAACTTTTGTATGCCACTACCGTTAATATTCAACACTTTCAAGCTCATTAGATTGACAATGCTATTTGGCAACTCTATAATGCTTGTGCCTGAGATATCCAACTCAACTAAATATTTCAGCATTCCGATTGAGTCGGAAAGTTTCGTAAGCATTGTACACCCCTTCAGAATTAGAAATTCTAAGGATAAAAATGCAGAGAGCACAGGAATTTCTTTCAACATTTTGCAATCCAACAAATAAAGGACCTTCAATCTTGTAGTCGCCTGTCAAATGATTAGGTATATCCGATGAGTTTAATTTATATTAGTTTTGCAGGACATAAACAAATATATCGACTAAGCAATCATTCAAAAAAAAAATAACTTTATAAATACTCTCTACATGCATTCCTAACTTAAGCCAAAACTACTCTGTCACGCTTCATTTTTTCCAACGTTGTCCCCATCAATCGATAAAATAACATGGATCTTTCTTTAAATTACCTAGACATTGAATAATAAAAACATAAAGTATAACTAACACTACTCTTATAAAATATAACTTCTAGTACATTATGGGAAAACATAATTTTAGCTTTTTAGACTCGTTAAATTGGAGATCTCCGAATCTTTTTCTAAAACATATGAGTATAGACATAAACTTACCAAACTCTGTGGAAGCTTCGGTACATTCTCCCCACGAGTTTTAATCGATTTCATCAACCGGAAGTCATGTACTCCCCGAATACCATAAGAAGTCACTTCCCGCTGCCGGCAACCTACTCCATAAATTTCCTCAAGTTTTTCCATCTTTTCAATAACATCAGGTAACTTTTGCATGCAACTACCATCAATATTCAACACTTTCAAGCTCTTTAGGTTGACAATGCTATTTGGCAACTCTACAATGTTTGTGTTTGAGACATCCAATTCAACTAAATGTTTCAGCATGCCAATCGAGTCAGAAAGTTTCGTAAGGATTTGACACCCTTTTAGAATTAATTTTTCTAATGATAAAAATGCAAAGAGTTCAGGAGTTTCTTTCAACATTCTGCAGTTTGATAGATCAAGAACCTTCAATCTGCTGGCCCCCTGTCAAATGATTAGATATATCCAACGGGTTTATTAGTTTTGCAGGACATAAGCAAATATATTAACTAAGCAAACATCCAACAAAAGTAACTTTATAAATACTCGACACATGCATTCCTATAAGCCAAAACCACTCTTCATCACCATTCGTTTCTTCAAATGTTGTTCCCAACAATCGATAAAAGAACATGAATCTATTTTTAAATTACCCCGACATCGAATAATAAAAAGTCAGATTATAACCAACACTACTCCCATAAACGATAACATATAGAATGTTATGGGAAAACATAATTTTTGAATTTTTAGACTTACGAAATTCGAAATCTCCGAACCTTTTTTTCTAAAACATGTGAGGATAGAAATAAACTTTGCCAAGCTTTATGGAGACTTCAGTAAATTCTCCACACGAGTTTCTGTTAATTTCAATATCTGCAAGGATCTCAGTCTCACAATATCACTAGGAATCACTTCTAGCTGCCGGCAACCATCTCCACAAATTTCCTCAAGTTTCTCCATCATCTCAGTGGCATCAGGTAATTTTTGCATGCAACTACCGTCAATCTTCAACAATTTCAAGCTCTTTAAATTGACAACGGAATTTTTGCAACTCTACGATACTTGAGCATGAAACCTCCAACTCAACTAAATATTTCAACATTCCGATCGAGTCGAAAAGTTTTGTCACCATTTCACACCCTTTTATAATTAATTTTTCTAATAATAAAAATGCAGAGAGCTCAAGAGTTTCTTTCAACATTTTATAGTACGACAGATTAGTGACCTCCAATCATGTAACCACCCGTCAAATGATTATGTTATATCCAACGAGTTTAATTCATATTAGTTTTGCGGAGCATGAGCAAATATATTGACTAAGCAAGTACTCCATGAAAGTAACTTTATAAATATTGTCTACATGCATTCCAAACTTAAGCCAAAACCATTCATCGTCACCCTTCATTTCGTTCAACGTTGTCCCCAACAACTAATAAAAGAACATGGATCTATTTTTAAATTACCCCGGCACCGAATAATAGATAGACAGATTATAACCGACACTGCTCTCATAAACAATAATATCTACAAAGTTACGGGAAAACATAATTTCAAATTATTTAAACTCACTAAATTAGAGATCTCCAAATCTTTTTCTGAAACATATGAGGGTAGATAGACTTACAAAACTATGTGGAAGCTCCGGTATATTCTCCATGCAAGTTTCCGTTAATTTCAAAATTTCCAAGGATTGTAGTCCCACAATATCACTAGGAAACACTTTTAGCTGCTTGCAACCTACTCCATAAATTTTCACAAGTTTCTCCAACATCCCAATGCACTCAGGTAACTCTTGTATGCCACTACCGTTAATATTCAACACTTCCAAGCTCTTTAGGTTGACAATACTGTTTGGCAACTCTACAATGCTTGTGCCCGAGACATCCAACTCAACTAAATATTTCAGCATTCCGATTGAGTCGGAAAGTTTCGTAAGCATTGTACACCCCTTTAGAATTAGAAATTCTAAGGATAAAAATGCAGAGAGCTCAGGAGTTTTTTTCAACATTTTGCAATCCAACAAATAAAGGACCTTCAATCTTGTAGTCGCCTGTCAAATGATTAGTTATATCCGATGAGTTTAATTTATATTAGTTTTGCATGACATAAGCAAATATATTGACTAAGCAATCATTCAAACAAAAAAAATAACTTTATAAATACTCTTTACATGCATTCCTAACTTAAGCCAAAACTACTCTTTGTCACGCTTCATTTTTTCCAACGTTGTCCCCATCATTCGATAAAATAACATGGATCTTTCTTTAAATTACCCCGACATTGAATAATAAAAACACAGAATATAACTAACACTACTCTTATGAAAAGTAACTTCTAGTATGTTATGGGAAAACATAATTTTAGATTTTTTAAACTCACTAAATTGGAGATCTTCGAATCTTTTTCTAAAACATGTGAGTATAGACATAGACTTACCAAACTCTGTGGAAACTTCGGTACATTCTGCCCACGAGTTTTAATCGATTTCATCGATCGGAAGTCATGTACTCCCCAAATACCATAAGAAGTCACTTCCAGCTGCCGGCAACCTACTCCATAAATTTCCTCAAGTTTTTCCATCTTCTCAATAACATCAGGTAACTTTTGCATGCAACTACCATCAATATTCAACACTTCCAAGCTCTTTAGGTTGACAATGCTGTTTGGCAACTCTACAATGCTTGTGTTTGAGACATCCAATTCAACTAAATATTTCAGCATGCCGATCGAGTCGGAAAGTTTCGTGAGCATTCGACACCCTTTTAGAATTAATTTTTCTAATGATAAAAATGCAGAGAGCTCGGAGTTTCTTTCAACATTTTGCTGTCTGACAAATCAAGAACCTTCAATCTGCTGGCCCCCTGACAAATGATTAGATATATCCAACAGATTTATTAGTTTTGTAGGACATAAGCTAATATATTAACTAAGCAAGCATTCAACAAAAGTAACTTTATAAATACTCTAGACATGCATTCTTATAAGCCAAAACCACTCTTCATCACCCTTTGTTTCTTCTAATGTTGTTCCCAACAATCGATAAAAGAACATGGATCTATTTTTAAATTACCCAGACATCGAATAATAAAAAGTCAGATTATAACCAACACTACTCCCATAAATGATAACATATATATGTTATGGGAAAACATAATATTTGAATTTTTAGACTTACGAAATTCGAAATCTCCCAACAATTTTTCTAAAACATGTGAGGATAGATATAAACTTTGCGAAGCTCTGTGGAAACTTCAGTAAATTCTCCACACGAGTTTCTATTAATTTCAAAATCTGCAAGGAACTCAGTCCCACAATATCACTAGGAATCACTTCTAGCTGCCGGCAACCATCTCCACAAATTTCCTCAAATTTCTCCATCATCCCAATGACATCAGGTAACTTTTGCATGCCACTACCGTCAATCTTCAACAATTTCAAGCTCTTTAAATTGACAACGCGATCCGGCAACTCTACAATACTTGTGCATGAGACCTCCAACTCAACTAAATATTTCAACATTCCGATCGAGTCGGAAAGTTTTGTCACCATTTCACACCCCTTTAGAATTAATTTTTCTAATGATAAAAATGCAGAGAGCTCAAGAGTTTCTTTCAACATTCTATAATACGACAAATTAATGACCTTCAATCATGTAACCACCCGTCAAATTATTATGTTATATCCAACGAGTTTAATTCATATTAGTTTTACGGAGCATGAGCAAATATATTGACTAAGCAAGTATTCCATGAAAGTAACTTTATAAATATTGTCTACATGCATTCCAAACTTAAGCCAAAACCATTCATCGTCACCATTCATTTCGTTCAACGTTGTCCCCAACAACTAATAAAAGAACATGGATCTATTTTTAATTACCTCGGCATCGAATAATAGATAGACAGATTATAACCGACACTTGCTCTCATAAACAATAATATCTACAAAGTTACGGAAAAACATAATTTCAAAATTTTTAAACTCACAAAATTAGAGATCTCCAGATCTTTTTCTAAAACATATGAGGGTAGACAGATTTACCAAACTCTGTGGAAGCTCCGGTATATTCTCCATGCAAGTTTCCGTTAATTTCAAAATTTCCAAGGATTGTAGTCCCACAATATCACTAGGAAACACTTCTAGCTGCTTGCAACCTACTCCATAAATTTCCACAAGTTTCTCCAACATCCCAATGCACTCGGGTAACTTTTGTATGCCACTACCGTTAATATTCAACACTTCCAAGCTCTTTAGGTTGACAATATTTTGTTTGGCAACTCTACAATGCTTGTGCCCGAGACATCCAACTCAACTAAATATTTCAACATTCCGATTGAGTCGGAAAGTTTCGTAAGCATTGTACACCCCTTTAGAATTAGAAATTCTAAAGATAAAAATGCAGAGAGCTCAGGAGTTTTTTTCAACATTTTGCAATCCAATAAATAAAGGACCTTCAATCTTGTAGTTGCCTGTCAAATGATTCGGTATATCGATGAGTTTAATTTATATTAGTTTTGCAGGACATAAGCAAATATATTGACTAAGCAATCATTCAACAAAAATAATCTTATAAATACTCTCTAAATGCATTCCTAACTTAAGCCAAAACTACTCTTTGTCACCCTTCATTTTTTCCAACGCTGTCCCCATCAATCGATAAAATAACATGGATCTTTCTTTAAATTACACCCGACATTGAATAATAAAAAACACAGAATATAACTAACACTACTCCTATAAAATGTAACTTCTAGTATGTTATGGGAAAACATAATTTTAGATTTTTCAGACTCGCTAAATTGGAGATCTCTTAATCTTTTTCTAAACCATGTGAGTATAGACATAGACTTACCAAACTCTGTGGAAGCTTTGATACATTCTGCCCACGAGTTTTAATTGATTTCATCAACCGAAAGCGATGTAGTTCCCAAATACCATAAGAAGTCACTTCCCGCTGCCGGCAACCTACTCCATAAATTTCCTCAAGTTTTTCCATCTTCTCAATGGCATCGGGTAACTTTTGCATGCAACTACCATCAATATTCAACACTTCCAAGCTCTTTAGGTTGACAATGCTTTGTTTGGCAACTCTACAATGCTTGTGTTTGAGACATCCAATTCAATTAAATATTTTAGCATACCGATCGAGTCGGAAAGTTTAAATGCTTGAGTTGACACCCTTTTAGAATTAATTTTTCTAATGATAAAAATGCAGAGAGCTCGGGAGTTTCTTTCAACATTCTGCAGTTTGACAGAGATCAAGAACCTTCAATCCGCTAGCCCCTGTCAAATGATTAGATATATCCAACGGGTTTATTAGTTTTGCAGGACATAAGCAAATATATTAACTAAGCAAGCATTCAACAAAAGTAACTTTATAAATACTCTATACATGCATTCCTATAAGCCAAAACCATTTTTCATCACCCTTCGTTTCTTCCAATGTCGTTCCCAATAATCAATAAAAGAACATGGATCTATTTTTAAATTACCCCGACATTGAATAATAAAAAGTCAGATTATAACCAACACTACTCCCATAAACGATAACATATACAATGTTATGGGAAAACATAATTTCTGAATTTTTAGATTTACGAAATTCGAAATCTCCAAACCTTTTTTTCTAAAACATGTGAGGATAGATATAAACTTTGCCAAGCTCTTGGAAACTTCGGTAAATTCTCCACACGAGTTTCTATTAATTTCAAAATCTGCAAGGATCTCAGTCCCACAATATCATTAGGAATCACTTCTAGCTGCCGGCAACCATCTCCACAAATTTCCTCAAGTTTCTCCATCATCTTAATGGCATTAGGTAACTTTTGCATGCAACTACCGTCAATCTTCAACAATTTCAAGCTCTTTAAATTGACAACGCAATTTGGCAACTCTACAATACTTGTGCATGAGACCTCCAACTCAACTAATATTTCAACATTCCAATCGAGTCGGAAAGTTTTGTCACAATTTCACACTCCTTTAGAATTAATTTTTCTAATGATAAAAATGCAGAGAGCTCAAGAGTTTCTTTCAACATTCTATAGTACGACAAATTAATGATCTTTAATCTGTAACTACCCGTTAAATGATTATGTTATATCCAACGAGTTTAATTCATATTAGTTTTGTGGAGCATGAGCAAATATATTAACTAAGCAAGCATTCAACAAAAGTAACTTTATAAATACTCTATACATGCATTCCTATAAGTTAAAACCACTTTTCATCACCCTTCGTTTCTTCCAATGTTGTTCCCAACAATCGATAAAAGAACATGAATCTATTTTTAAATTACCCCCACATCGAATAATAAAAAGTCAGATTATAACCAACACTACTCCCATAAACGATAACATATAGAATGTTATGGAAAAACATAATTTTAAATTTTTTTAGACCTGCTAAATTTGAAATCTTCGAACCTTTTGTCTAAAACATGTGAAGATAAATATAAACTTTCCCAAATTCTGCGGAAACTTCGGTACATTCTTCACACGAATTTCTATTAATTTCAAAATTTGCATGGATCTTAGTCCCACAATATCATTAGGAATCACTTCTAGCTACCGGCAACCATCTCCTAAATTTCTTCAAGTTTCTCAATTATCCCAATGGCATCGGGTAACTTTTGCATGCAACTATCGTTAATCTTCAACACTTTCAAGCTCTTTAAATTGACAATGTTATTTGGCAACTCTACAATACTTGTGCATAAGACATCTAAGTCAACTAAATATTTCAGCATTACAAACAAGTCGGAAAGTTTCGTAAGCATTTTACACCCTTTAGAATTCATTTTTTTTAAGGATAAAAATGCAAAAAGTTTATCGTTTCTTTCAACATTCTGCAAGGCGACAGATTAAGGACCTTCAATCTTATAGCCACTTGTCAAATGATTATGTATATCCAACAAGTTTAATTTATCTTAATTTTGCAAGACATAAGCAAATATATCGACTAAGCAAGTATTCCACCAAAATAACCTTATAAATACTCTGTATATGCATTTCCAATTTAAGCCAAAACCACTCTTCATCGCACTTGTTTCAAAGTTGTCTCCAACAACAAACAAAAAGAAATGAATCTATTCTTAAATTACCCCCCCCCATCGAATAAAAAAAAATAGATTATAACATTGCTCCCATAGACGAGAACATCTACTATGGTATGGGAAAATATAATTTCAGATTTTTTTAAACTCACTAAATTGGAGATCTCCAAATCTTTTTTCTGAAACATGTGAGGGTAGACAAACCGATCAAATTCTGTGGAAGCACGGTATATTCTCCACATGAGTTTTTGTTAATTTCAAAATCTGCAAGGATGAAAGTTCGACAATATCACTAGAAATCACTTCTAGCTGCCAGCAACCTATTCCCTAAATTTTCTCAAGTTTTTCCATCATCCCAATGGCATCAGGTAACTTTTGCAAATGCAGCCAATCCTCAACACTTTCAGGTTCTTTCGATTAATAATGTTGTTTGACAACTCTACAATGTTTGTGCATGAGACATCCAACTCAACTAAATATTTCAGCATTCCGATCGAGTCAGAAAGTTTCGTAAGCATTTCACACCCCTTTAGAATTAATTCTTCTAAGGATAAAAATGCAGAGAGCTCAGGAGTTTCTTTCAACATTCTGCAATCCGACAGATCAAGGACCTTCAATCTTGTAGCCACCTGTCAAATGATTAGGTATATCCAACGAGTTTAATTTATATTAATTTTGCAGGACATAAGCAAATATATCAACTAAGCAAACATTCCATAAAAGTAACTTTATAAATACTCTGTACATGCTTTCCTAACTTAAGCCAAAACCACTCTCACACTTTTTTCATTTCTTCCAATATTATCCCCAACCAAAAATAAAAGAAAATGGATCTGTTCTCAAATTACTTCCCCATCGAGCCAACACATCCTATAATTATAACATTCCTTTTCAACGTCATCATCAAATTAGCGATTTTGTCCCCACCACTCATACTTATGGCTGTAAACTCCACGGTTGTTCCTATGTGAATGTATCTTCTAAATTTCAATATATAAAATAACCTTACATGTTTTCGACTATAAACTAATTTATATTTGCACCTTTACTTTTTATTTTTGTGTTTCATTTATTAAAATAAGGGCCGTATTAGCTTTCACATAAGCTCAAAAGAGTATAATGTTCATTTAACAGTATTGATGTTCAAAATAAATTAGTTTGCATGTTCAAATTTATTTACCAATTTTTATTATTTGCTAATTTCTCTCCATTGTTTGCTTTTTCTTCTGCATAGCATCCTTGTATATTATAGATGGTCACTACTTATATTTCACTTAACTTTAAACATTTATTATTTGTGACAACTAGTTAGGGGGATTAGGGAACTCAAAACAACGTGAATGTTTATAAATTATTCTTTAAATAGTAATGATAGTCAATAGATATTATGCGGTGACATTTATTCCGTTAGACAATCGAACAACCTTACAAATTATATAAATCACGAAATATGTATGAATATCTAATCAAGTCATTACATTTATCTATTGTGCAACCCAAAAATGTAGTTACTAGTAACATAGAATGTACAAATTACAATACCTTTTAATCATGCAGCTACAAGCAATTTGAATTGAAGACAACCATTGGAGAAGAATTGGCATAAATGGTAAAACAGCAATAACATAATATCAATTTAAAACTATAAAATGCAATGCGGATTGATGACTGCCAACCAAATCATAACATCTTTTTCCTTTTTTTCGGTAAGTTAATTGTTTGATTAGGTAAAAATGACAAATGCAATCTTGAAAAATCTACACAAGCTAAATTCTCTCCATTAACACAACAAATTATCTATTAACACAATATTGAATCAACGAATAGAAGTGGTCAAGGGTACATTCTTTCCGTTGACCAAAGTGTCTTCACCGGGGATATACAAGCGGCATTATCTGTTGAATGACATCTACGACATAAATGTAAAGTAATTGTTTGATTTGATGTTTTTCGAGTGAAAACGTAACTGTTAAGTTTCAGACCTAAGGAACGAGGGATTGGTGTCATAAGCCTTATTCAAGACCAAGAGTTGTTTTATAAATTAAAACAATAGACTTCAATAAAATAATAATAAAAAGGAGATCAAGGATGACGATTGACGACCACATGCGACACAAGAATTGGTGTGACTGGAAGAAAATACAACTTGTTATCCCAAATTATTTGCACACACATACATACCTTGAGTTGAGTCCAACCACCCCAATGTTCATCTATTGAGCTACTGATACGGGTTAAGGATGACTAGATTTTTGGGCAAAAGTTGGTTGCTTGTATTTCTTTTGGACAACCCCAAGTAAGCCATCTCAATTCTAAAAAGAGATTCCCAAAATCTCCAGAGAAGGTCGAACCCGACATTGTGAGAAATCTAATATTTGGCACTTCGTTTAAGTCTTCTGATGTCAAGATAGAGTCTTGGATAGGCTCCTTAGATTGATCATAGTATGCTGCAACAGTTCCGGTTCCCTAAATTGAGAAAGAGTCGGTTCAAATTGAGGAGTTCCAAATAGAGCCCAAAATAAAGGCAAAATAGACCAATGAAGTTTTCTGCAATGAAAAAAGAATACGAGGGTGCACTTAGACTTATACCTTCTTTTGCTGGACAATATTTGGACCACCTTGCCAATCCCGCCACACTTGAGAACCCTTTGTGGGGTCTTTGCAATTTTCTTCATACACAATGCTCTTGCCTAAGTCCTTAAGCTGATCATGCATCCATAGTTCATTCCATTCTCTAATCTTCACTAAGGACATTAAAAGCAGAACATCAATCCCCTCACTTGGAAAAAATCCACAGCCATCCCACATGTAATATGGATAGCTCTTATCTTGTCCAGCTAGAAAGCAAGCGATATCAAGAAATATTTGTTGTTGCAGATGATCTAATGCCTGATAACTCAACATTAACTTTTCCTTCACATCCCCCTCTGACAATATTCCATCTTTTTCAATGTATCTTGCCACACTCTTTCCTCTTTTTTTCCACATAACAATGAGCCAATAACTTCAATAGCTAGTGGAAGCCCTCCGGTTTTTGCAATAACTTTCTTAGACAAACTCAAGAATGCATTTGGAGGAGAGTTGCTTCTAAAGGCATGCTTGCTAAATAGTTGAAGAGCTGTGAGATTGTTGAGTTCCTTAACTTCATAAATCAAACAATGTTCAAACTGATCTTGGAGTTTACAGAAAACACTTCTATATCTTGTTGTAACAACTATTCTACTTCCTGAACCAAACCATTCTTCCTTTGCTACCAATGCCATAAGTTGGTGCTCATGATCTACATCATCAAGAAAAATAAGAACTTTCTTTCTGCAAAATCGATTTTTGATCATATTCTTCCCATGATCAATGCTAGAAGGTTCAACCGCTACGTTACCAATGATGTCGAGAGTAACCGCCTCTGCATATTTATAAGACCGAAACCTTAGCGTGCTTCTCGGAATATCTGAAATGAAGCTACAACTGTCAAAATTAGTAGATAGTTTGTTGTAGACAACCTTGGCAAGAGTTGTCTTGCCTATTCCACCCATTCCCCACATACCAATGAGCCTTACGTCCTCAGATGTAACATTCAGCAAATCTACTATTTCATTTGCTGACTCGTCCATTCCAACTAAATGATCGGATATATGCACACAAGACACCTTAAGTTTAACCAACACTTTCCGAGCAATCAAATGGGCAAGTTCTCCGTGGCTGTGTCAGGACACAAAACATTATCAAGTGAATTACAAGATTGCTGGCAAACTTTTTCACTTGCAAGATCAAAGAATAACATGAACTTACGAAATTGACGCTGGACCCAGCAAACAAAAGAATAAATACATGACTCTCTGGTTATGTTCAATCTAGGATGATAGGTTATCATGCTTATGTCGAACAATGAATATCAAGTGAATTTTAAGATTGGTGGCAAACTTTTTCACTTACAAGATCAAACAAGAACCTGAAGTTATGAAATTGACGCTGGACCCAGCAAACAAAAGAATAAATACATGATTCAATATGGTTTTGTTCAATCTAGGACGATAGGTAATCCTTGAGTCGAGACAATGGAGTGTAGAATTCACAGCGATATCCATCATAATTTTTGGTCCAGAACTAAGAAAAAATTGTGCTTTTCAAATCATAATCTGCCTTCAAGCAAAAGAAACAGAGAGAAAAGGGAAGATGGAGTGGAGTGAGTTAACATACCCTGTGTTCTTGGTGTCCCATCCCTTGATTCTAGTAACTTCCTTGAGCGACTCGCCAAAAGACCTTTGCACAATCTCGGGCCCATGTTTTTCTTTATGCAGAGTTAGTGCATCCACATACACTCCGGTTTCAAGCTTCACGTCAGAAGGTTCCACGTCATAGAAAATGGGCATAACCTCCAATTCGTTGGTTTTCCAACGCTGCATCATGTGTTCTAGCTCACGTAAGCACCAGCTACTAGAGGCGTAATTGCTAGAGAAGATGGGAATGCAGATTTTCGAGTCATTGATGGCTTGGTAAATCTCGGGACCGATCTCTCCACCAACGTCAATCCCCTGCTTGTCTATGAAAACATTGATACCCTTATCCAGCAGGGTATGATAGAGGGAATCTGTGAAGGTAGCGCGAGTATCCGGGCCTCGAAAACTCAAGAACACATCGTACTCAATTCCAGAGGAGCCATGGCTCGTGGATCCCGTTTCCAGAGAAGAGCTCCTTTTTCTTTCCATCTTAGCTGCGCCTGCTAAAATTCTGAAAGTAAATCACAAAACATATGACATGCTTTAACAGGGGCCAACAAGCAATGGTCAGGTAGGTAAGCGAGGCTCAGTTTCCATTTATGTCATGTTGCGGAATTGATCGAGAGAAATTGCAGATATATGATTGAAGGATTAAGAAAAGGTCTAAGCACTCCAAGTTGACTGGTAGATGGTAAATTCGGTATCGTGTATTTCGAGCAAGTTTATATTATTTGACTCCTGTGAAATTCCGATTTCGAAGGCTGGCCTGGGGCCCACCAGAGTAAAGTCTAAGTAAACCTAAAATTAGGAAGGCAGATTGTTGCTATAGAAATGTTATATTAAATCAAATGTGAGGATTAAGTTTTCTTTTTGGATAATTTATGGTAAGGTAATATGTCTAGTTAATGTTAAGGGAATTATTGATAGGTGTAAGTATACGCATATTAGAGTTGGTTTCACAAATGACATATAATAAAATAGAAAGTAAGGAGATAATCCCGACGATCAGAGTAGTTTTCTTAAGACTTAATTTTTGTGCTTTTTAGGAAGCAAAACTGTTTGACCAAAAAAATAAAGAAAGTAAAACCGTTTACATGTTGTTAAAATTTAAAATTTTATTCAAGTATAAGAAAATCATATGTAAATTACTTATCAATTTTTATGTGTTGTGATATATATATATATATATATATATATATATATCAAGGGAAAAAATGTATAATTGTGTCGGCAATAAAGATCTAATCAAACAACCAGTAAAACATAAAATTCACCGATGCAAGCTCGAAAACCAGTTTTTTTCTTATGTTAGTGAAAGGGTAAAGCTGGAAATCCACTATCGGTGGTAGACCATATCATTGTCCTTTAGTTGGAATGTCGTCTTTTCGCTTTTTTCCCTTTTTTTACTTACATTTTTTTCCGGAAAGGTGACCAGAAAAAGGGTTAGATACCGTGTTGGTGAAGCAAAGCCACAAGTTTTCACTTCCGTTGGCCTGGGGCCCATAGGAGTTAAATCAACAAAAAAGTGGAAGTTTGACGTCTAAGTAAAATGTAAATATGAAGCACACGTATCTAAAAAGAAAAAAAAAAAAGAATTGGCAATAGCTTGAGATTAAAATTTCTCATTTAAAAGAAAAAGGAAAGGAGTTACAATCCAAATAATAAATTAAAAGAGAGACAAAAAATTGCACCCCGATTACAATAGTGTCAGAAGCAAACCTACTACTGTGCAAGGATGCTTTGAGTGGCCTGATCGTTTTGGTCACGAACAAAATGCTGTTTTTTTGGAGTTACTTTATTGTACTATTACTAGTCAAAAGCAACAAGAAAAATAAATCTAAAAAGCTGGATTGTTGACAATTTTAGGTGCTTTTTAATTTTAATTATACATGCATTTTCTAAAAGAAGATTAGGAAAATAGAATTTTATGAAACTTTATTAACTTATATTCATTTAGGTTGGATGGTCTGTTTATGCAATCTTTTATTGAATTAAAATTTACGTATAAGGAAAATCAAAATTATTATTAATTTTTTTAAAAAATTGTTTATGCAATCCATAACCCAGATCAAATTATTGAAATAGGAAATTTCCTAACATGGAGATGCTTAAAAATCACAAACAAATCAAGATTATTATCTAATACTATCATATTAGATAATCAATAATTGCTACCTATCAAACTGGTTCAAGAAATTACCTAGTTTGAAGTATTTCTTTCCAAGAATTGGGACTGACGACGGGCAGCTTTACAGCGACGGGTGAGGAGGAACGTCAGGACCAAAGCAGCAGCGATGGCAATTCAGCACGGACGCAGCAAATTGCAGACAGGTTAGCTAGAATAAAAGATGCAACGGTGAAGGTTTGTTGGTTATGGCCCTATGGGCAGTCTAACTGGAAAGCTGGGGTCACCCGGACTCTCCTTGGCGGCGACAGTGTGGATTCAGTCCATGCTAGTCTGCTCTATGCAACCAGCGAAAGGAAATCAAACGTAGCAGAGGAAACAAAACAGCAAGCGGTGGCGTCAAGTGGAGCCTGGATGCCGCCTGGAATCACCGGAAACCGCCTGGGACTGCTGCTTTGGCGTTAGAATAAGTCGGCAAAGCTGCTGTCGCGGCTGCAGCAGGACGTGCTGAGGGCGACGAAGAGTGCCGGCAAGCGAGGTAGAGGCTCGACAATGGACAAGCCGGCAACGAGCTCGGTGACTGGTGAGGGACGGCGCGGCGGTTGCGTTGGCAGAAGGACAGGAGCCGGAGATCAACGCCGGCAAACAAGGTCTCGAGAATTTCGACGAGGAAGCAAACCAGACACCGCCCGACGAAAGCTGCAACGACGCCGAAAAATTAAACCACACCGGCGAACAAGCACAAGCAATCCCTCCTCAGTGTGTCATTTTATACAGTTTTTTCCTTTTTCACTTTTTTTTTTTTTTTTTTTTGTGAACTGTTAGTCTCCCCTTACTTGTTTTAAAATAATTATACATTAGTCTCAATATTCCTTTACCTCTCAAACCTCACGTAAAGTTCCCAGAAATTGCTTGAGATATTCATTATCTTTACCTTTGTAATTTCTTGTTTTCCTTTTGTCGTTTCCCTCAACGCGTACGACAGCGATGCATTTATGGTGATGTGCCTACCTTGACTCGGGCGTCGACTTGGGCGTCTACGATGGGGCTTGGATCGAATCCTGAGGAGATTAATCGAGCCTTTGGTACAAGTTCTTGGAAATTTACTGTGGAGGAAGGACAAATGTGAGAAGGAGTCCATAGGAATAATTATTATAATATTTTCTTTTTTTTTTTTGGGTTGGGGGAGCGAAGGAAGGGAAGGGAAATGGCCACGATCCTGTCCTGTTCCCACCAATACAGGCCCCTCGATTGGGATAAGAATGATCTCAGCCGTTGAAGTAGAACGAATCTTGCCGTGATGGGGTTGTGAAGATATTCCTGCAATGTCCTTTAAAATATTTTTTTTTACAAAGTTATAAGAATCTTGTACCCAACCTGTAGGATAAGGGGTTGTCCAGAAGATGGGTTCCTCCAATGTCCCAATGGGGATCTTATCCCGTGTTTCAAATACTTTTTTTACAAAGTTCTAATTGTCGGTTTTTATCCCCGAATTTACTCTAGTGAATTAATTTTTTTCCACCTTGGCACCTTTGAGTTCTTCCATTTATAACTTTCAGCCACTTAGTGTTCTATTAGCTTAGCCAAAATTTTATGCTCTTATAGATTCAGCCTAGTTTATCAGTTAAGTTCGAGACAATTCACTTAAATTTATCTATCACTGGTTTGATGCAAATATATAATGAAAGAACCATCGCGATGGTTAAGGCTTAAATACCCCATCCGCCGGGGAAGAGTTCATGCGGCACACGGAGGTTTCAAAAAAAAAAAAAAATAATGCATGAAAGAAATATACAACTAATATGCAAAATGCAAGGGATCGAGGTCAATTCCTATTTTTTATGCAATTAATAACTAATTAAGTTGTCAAAAATTAGGTGTCAACAATGAATAAACTACTAATGCATTTCTACCCAAAGTGAGTTCGCCAACAACTATAACAGCACCATTCGCTAAAAATTGTCCTCTTCTAGTGCATTTACCCCATGGAACCTGGAATTTTTTTTATGCATACATGTATTTTTGTTGGAACATAAGTGTTGGGAAAATAGAAATGTCATAAAAAAAAAAAAATCACTTGTAAGGTAGTCATATAAAGTCCAAGTATGAGGAAAGAGTATAAATAGCTCATTTTTTTTCACCTTGGCTGCACCTACTAAAATTCTGAAAACAAATCACACCACATTTTATGGTGATTTTACAAGCCTCGGCTGATACAAAACGCGTTATGGTGCATTCCAAGGAAGTTGCAAGGAGAACGCGTGGAACAAGGGTCAATGGGCAATGGTCATGCAGGAAAGTGCAAGGTGGTGGAGATATAATTAAAGGTTTGGCCCTAGGCCCCACAAGTGACGGGGCACACGGGGCGAGAATCAAATGAAATGTCTGAGAAATGTAGACACGTGGAGTAGCACTTCTAACCTCGCTCGCTTGAAAATAAAAATGAAAGGGTAACACCTTCAAACTTTAATTATCATTTTTTTTTATCATATACAAACTTCTAGTTGCATTTCTTAAAATTGCCTTAACATTACCAATTTTTATTAGAGTGACTTACCTACTTTTCTCTATTTAAATTATCAATTAATTTTGAGTTAGCAACTCTTATTTAAATTAGTTACCAAGTTTTTCTTTTCAATTACCAAATTTTCTTATTTTTATTATCAATTTTTCATTCACCTCTATTCATTGTGCCTTAAATCTACTAACTCTTATTTGTCAACCCTTTGTTCGATTGAGTTTTCAAGTCGGTTACTAACTCTTATATCAGTTAACTATAGATGTTTATTTGGTTTTTCTTAATTTATTAACCTTTTCCATTGAGTTACTTAATTTGGAAAAATCGAGAAGTCACCAAAAAAATATTGGTAATTTTCTATATAATTGGTAAAGTTAAGATCTTGATAATTAAACAAAATTTGCCAAATAATAAGAGAATTGGTTTATCAGTCGTGAAAGAAATTGATAATTAATTTTTTTTTTTTAAAAGGAAGTTGACTACTAATTTCTTAGACCCACGAGGAGCTTTCCAAGAAGAACACTCCGAAGGTAACCCCCACCTTTGGGGTACCGTGTGAAATGGAAAGGACTTTTAACCCTTTTTCCCGGCCATCAACAAAAGGGAAAAGTTAAAAGATCAATCATGGAAGGAATCACAAACGAGATTTATTTTTTCTCGTCCAATGGTCCTGAACTTTTTTTTTTTTTTTTTGAATTAGCTTCTACGAACTTTCTTGGTAGTTTAGATCAATTCTTATTATCTTTTAAGACAACCTCAATCTCTTCGTAATCTTGACTTTGAATAATTTGTCCCCTCTTTACAATGACTTTAGTCTTTGACAAATCTTGATCTATACAGCGACATTCTTCTGTATCAAAGTTCATTTTTTTTTTCATAAATCATAACAATATGATATTCATTGCACGACGGATAAATCGAATTTTTCTTCTTTCTTCCTTTCCACTAAATGTTCATATTTATGAGTTGCGACAGAATGTTAATTAATCAAAACAATTTGGTTATAAAAAGAAAAATCAAACAATAAGGCTGCCCATAGTCTGTGAGCTTGTGTTCTTTTTTGTCTTTTGCGAATTATTTGTTTCATGTGATTTTGACAGAAGGGAAAACAAGAAAATGAGAAAATGCATTTAACCATTAGCTTTGTAGACGATGCATCTTTGAAGAATGCTGTAGAGGATCATGAGTCAGAGGACAATCAATCTAGTCTTCCAAATCAATTTCTCTCTTTAACTCAGATTACAATTCGATCAGCACACATCTATTAAAGTTTGTATGATTTTTCTAAATTATAAAAACATGAAAATGCTTATGTAATTGCTTGATATTTAGAACCATTAGCTCCAACTTTAACTTGAGTTGAGCATCAATGCGATCACAATCATTAGTTAGTCCTAGTCAGTAGCCAAGAAAAGAAAAATTTTACAAAATTCCTGTATATTTTTTTCCACCTTGGCACCTCTGAGTTCTTCCATTTATAACTTTTGGCCACTTAGTGTTCTATTAGCTTAGCCAAAAATTTTTGCTCTTATAAATTCAATCTAGTTTATCAGTTAAGTTTGAGACAATTCACTTAAATTTATCCATCACCGGTTCAATGTAAATATATAGGTTTAAATAATGCATGAAAGAAATATGCAACTAATATGCAAAATGCAAGGGATCGAGGTCAATTCCTATTTTTTATGCAATTAACAACTAATTAAGTTGTCAAAAATTAGGTGTTGACAACAAATAAGCTACTAATGCATTTCTACCCAAAGCGAGTTTGCCAATAACTATAATGGCACCATTTGCTAAAATTTGTCCTCTTCTAGTACATTTACCCATGGAATCTGGAATTTTTTTTATGCATACATGTATTTTTGTTGGAACATAAGCGTTGGGAAAATAGAAATGTCATAAAAAAAAATCACTTGTAAGGTGGTCATATAAAGTCTAAGTCTGAGGAAAGAGTATAACCAGCTCCTTTTTTTTTTCACCTTGGCTGCACCTACTAAAATTCTGAAAACAAATCACACCACATTTTATGGTGATTTTACAAGCCTGGGATGATACAAAACGATTCCAAGGAAGTTGCAAGAACGTGGGGAACAAGGGTCAATGGGCAATGGTCATGCAGGAAAGCGCAAGGTGGTGGAGATATAATTGAAGGGTTGGGCCTAAGCCCCACAAGTGACGGGGCGCACGGGCGAGAATCAAATGAAATGTCTGAGAAATGTAGACACGTGGAGTTGCACTTCTAACCTTGCTCGCTTGAAAATAAAAATGAAAGGGAAACACCTTATAACTTTAATTATCATTTTTTTTTATCGTCTACAGACTTCTAGTTGAATTCTCAAAATTGCCTTAACATTACCAACTTTAATTAGAGTGACTTACCTACTTTTCTCTATTTAAATTATCAATTAATTTGGAGTTACCAACTCTTATTTAAATTAGTTACCAAGTTTTTTTTTTCAATTACCAACATTTCTTATTTTTATTATCAATTTTTCTTTCACATTTCTTTATTGTGCCTTAAATTTACTAATTCTTATTTGTCAACCTTTTCTTCAATTGAGCTTTCAACCGGTTAATAACTCTCATTTGATTAACTATAGATGTTTATTTTTTTTCTCAATTTATTAACTTTTTCCATTGAGTTACTTAATTTGGAAAAAATCGAGAAGTCACCAAGGAAATATTGGTAATTTTCTGTATAATTTGTAAATTTAAGATCTTGATAATTAAACAAAATTTGCCAAATAATATGAGAATTGGTTTATCAGTCATGAAAGAAATTGGTAATTAATAAATAAATAAATAAATAAAAAGGAAGTTGGCTACTGATTTCTTGGACCCACGAGGAGCTTTCCAAGAAGAACGCCCCAAAGGCAACCTCCCCTTCCCGGTACCGTGTGAAATGGAAAGCGCTTTTAACCCTTTTTTCCCAGCCATCAACAAAAGGGAAAAGTTAAAGATCAGTCATGGAAGGAATCGCAAACGAGCTCTACTTTTTCTCATCCAATGTTGTGCTTCTACGACCTCTCTTGGTAGTTTAGAATCAATTGCTATTGTCTTGCTTTAAGACAACCTCAATCTCTTCATGATCTTGACTTTGAATAATTTGTCCCATCTTTACAATGATTTTAGTCTTTGACAAATCATGATTTAGCAACGACATTAGATTGTATCAAAGTTCAATTCTTTCCATAAATCATTACATTATGATATTCATTGTACGACGGATAGATCGAATTTCTTCTTCTTTCTTCCTTTCCAACAAATGTTCATGTTTGTGAGCTGCGGCATAATGTTTATTAATCAAAACAATTTGGTTATAAAAAAAAAAATCAAATAACAAGGTTGTGAGCTGGTGTACTTTTTTGTCTTCTACAAATTATTTGTTTCATAAGTCCTTGACAAAAGTGAGAACAAGAAAATAAGGGGACACATTTAACCAGTAGCTTTGTAGACGATGCATCTTTGAAGGATGCTATAGAGGATCATGAGAGACTTTAGAGGACAATTACTCCAGTTTTCTAAATCATTCATGAAAGAAATCTCAAATGATCTCACTTTTTCCCCATCCATTTCCATTTCTCTTACTTTTCTTGGAAATCTAGAATCAATTGTTTCCTTTAAAAAATTTAAAAATTTCGATCACCTACTTTCTTTTTTTAATAGAAGTTAGGAACCAATTTCTTAGAGCCCAAGAGGAAATTTCCAAGGAGGACACTCAAAAGGTTATCTCCTTGGTTGGCACACTGAGCAAAATGGAAAAGACAAACTATTTTCCCTACCATCAACAAAAGGGAAAAGTTTAAGATTAGTCATGAAAGGAATCTCAAATGATCTTGTTTTTTCCCATTTACTATCACGTTTCTATGACCTTTCGTGGAAATCTAGAATCAACTGTTTCCTTAAAAATTTTCAATTATCAACTTCTCCCAAACCCTTATCAAAAGTCGACAAAAAACTAAGTGAGGTACAAGAGCATACCTCACTTTCTATACAACCAAAGATTTGGGATTGATGACTTAATTACATTAGTTATCTAACTAATTCCCTATTAATTTGTTACCTATATGATTCAGGCAATCTTTAACTATTGTATTACTAAATGATGTCCATGCATAAGTACGCAATCACAAAAAGGCAGACAAATAAAAAACAATATGATAAAAGTAAAGTGCAAGAGAGTAAACTCAATAAAGTATCATATAAATGATATGCATGGCCTTGTTATAAAGCCCCCGGGACAACAAATCCTGTGAGCTAATTGAGTCCAATAACTTGCCTAAAAAAATCAACCTATCCAAACTTGAGCAACATAGATAACCACTACAACCCTCTAAACTAAAGGTGTGCTAAATAAATAAACTAAGCTACATCTAGCGCTAAAATAAAACAAATTAATCAAAACCTGCTTCCATACTATTTTCTTATTTTTTGTAAGTTTTCGATTTTTAATTTTCGATTTTATTATTCTGGAAAATAGGGACTCTGGCTGGGCCCCTTGAGCCCAGTTTGCTTGTAAGATTAAGTTGGACTCCAAGACGTGGGCCAAGGATGAGATTGGCTTGTTAAAGCAAACCCAACCGAACAAATTAAACTAACTAAAAAAACTCAAAACCAGCCCAGACCTATGCTAAGTCCACCCCCAAAACTCACCTATTGACTCAAGAACATTAAAAACCCCAGCGACAATCCACATAAACTATCTTAAACCGATCAAGAACGCTCCACCATCGAACGCTTCTGGTTGCCGGCTCCACCACGTTCAACCACCGGACACGACTCACAAGAACGGTGATGTCAACTCCTGACCTTCCCTCTCCGGCAACTGCTTCTGAACACTCATTGTTCATGCATAGAACACAATTTCAAAGCAAACGTCCACAAATCAGAGAAATTATTAACATATTGAATGAATCTTCAACGAATACTGTGGTTCATTCACAAAGGAAGATTTCCAGTAATCGCTGCACCATTACACAAACGAGGAACCGATAGATCTACTTCAACGCAGAGAGTATAGCAAGTTTATTTGATGAACAAATAATCATCAGAATTGACATAGCTCCATTCAAATTGGGAAAACTTATCTCATCAGTGGTCATTTCCAGAAATGATTCAACTACATTTAGCAATTGACAAAGCTGTACACACGCATAAGAATGAGCCAGATAACATCGATTTAACTTGAGCATATGTTAAAGATGGTGAGCATCTCGGATGACAGTCCTATGTGCAAGTAATGTTTGGACTCAATAGTCTCGCATCAGCAAAAGTCTAGTTTATATTAAAGAAAATAGCTCTCATGACAATCGTTTTTCAGGCTAGTATTAACCTAGGATTTGCACTCACTACATACTTGAGAATTAATTGAAACGATGGAAATTATTAAAAGAGGGATGAAATCTAGATGCCGAGAAGCCCCCTCAGAGTGACGTGCCGTGACATATCAATAGTGGCATTTGCTCTCGATATAGTAATTAATTATAATACACCTTAGTCCATAAATAAAGGAAAAGCCAACTAAATCGTCGTCACAATGCGAAAATTGGAAAATTGAAGCTTTAAATCAAGGTGTCCATTATATATTCGTCAAGCCAATTTCTTTTACAATGAACCATTTATAATAAATGCTATACCTTATTCACCAGAAAGAAGGTTGTCTCTGTCTTCATCAATCAACTCATTATTGGCCTTTCCATAACCCAATCCGTGAAAAATAAAGAATGAACAAATGTTGTCATGGTCTCTCGCGAATTCCATAACATTGTTGTCATGATCCAACAAGCATTTTCTAAGGGATTATCCCCAAAAAGGAAAAAAAAAGAAAAGAAAAAGAATGGTCGATTTCTTAAAGTTTTATTTTAGAGCTATCATCAACCTTTTTATAATAAATTTAATAAGTTAGAGCAAATGATTTTTGATAGTTTTTTAGTACCGATCGCAAAAATTTCTCTATAAATATGGGCTAACACTAATCGCATAAATGGAAGGGAGAAAAAAAAAACAGGCTGGTATATAATATGGGTTAAATCAGGGTCTTGGCAACACTAGAATGGACGGCGGTGAAAGACAAAACTGCACAGATTCGATTCCGCCTTTAGTTCCCGAGGCTTCATTTCAGGGGACCAATCCTTTCAAATTCTCAATGCTAATATTGAAGCGATATTGGTAGAATTGTTAAACGAATCCATGCAGCGCATTTTAAAAGAAACAGCAGATCCTTTACTTGCCATTAGCCCATTGCAATGTGAAGTAATTGTTGAAAGAGTGAAAAATCTTTCCAAGCGTTGGTTGGTATTTGGCTGCTCTTCTCAAAGAACTTCATAACTGGAATATCCCAACTGCAGTCCTCCAAACCGTCTTGAATGATTTGGCAGCAACTCCCCGATTCAGAGGGACGGCATAAGTTAGCTTTCTGATGTCAAAACATGGACAGTGTCAAAAACGCTGCTGTTTTGGCTTTCCTTTTTTTCAGGGGGGGAAATCTTGAGTCTTCATGAAATTTAGGCCTTTTGAGGTGAGTTTCCAGAAACTTTGCGGTTCCTCTTTCAAGACTTTCAAAATTGAGCTTCTTTTTTTTTTTTTATCCTTTCTAAGGATGCAATTTTGTCATCCTAATGAATTTGTTAACCCCTTGCTGCACCGTGTTTTTCCATATGAGAAAAATTAGTTGGCTCTCATTGAGACGAATGTTGGTATGACAATCAAGATAACATTGATAATTTCAAATAAGAGTTGGCTAACTTCATAGGCATTGGTAAACCATTAGATAGATATTGATAGATTATCAAAGTAGTTGGTAACCTTAGAAGCATAAGGAAATGTTGACACTTACAAAACCAAGCAAGATTAACATGACGGATAAAGTGACGGATGTTGATATACCAATCAAGTTGAGGTTCATAATTTGTACAAGAATCGGTAACTTTTCAAGGCATTGGTAAACCACAAAAATAAATATAGGTTCATTATTTAACTAGTCAGTAATCTAACAAATATAAATAGATGTTGGTACTTTTCTAACCCAAGTAAGTGAAAAAAGTTGATGAGTAATTAAAATTAACTGATAACACAATGTAAAATGTCGGTATTTGGTAATCTCAAATAAAACTTTAATTGGTTTTCATAATTCTGAAAGGAAAGGCAACCATGAGATAAAGAAATGTCAAAAGGAGAATCAAACAATTTTAAAAGGGGCAAAGTGGGGCTCTGCGTCAAATTAATAGAGGGTCAGATCCCAATCGCATTACCTATGTCTCTCCCTAGAACACAAAAACACTTATTAGTACTAGAGCACAAGCCCGTGCCATGCACCGGTATAAATTAAAGTACCACGGCTGTAATCTTAGCCAGAACATTAATTTTATTTATTAGTTTAAGGAAAACAAATATCACATACATAGAAATTTTTTAGATTTATTCAACGTACATAAAATCTGTATAGCAAGAGATATTAATCATTAGACGTGCACATCCTTGACTCTTTGTATGCATGAAGCTGGGCATTTTTCTCGCCGAGATAATGTCTTGTCATCTTGTAATGCCAACCTCAGCATATTCTGCAGTTGGACAAAATTTATTTAGCTGAAAAGAAATGCATGTTTAGTTTATTCATTAATACTGACCATATACATAACGCTAGCAAATGCAAATGGTAGGTTTATCATAGACTGCGAACTGGATGATTGTTATTTGTTAGAAGATAAGATTCATTGAATCGTATCATATTGTAATTGACTGTAAATCTTGTCTATTTTAGGACTAGAAGAATAGGAGAATATCTAGTTTCCTTTTATTGATTCATCTCTTGTAATTAAATACACGAATTGTGTTACATTGAATACAACAACACAGAAATTCCCTCTCTGTTTCTCACTTTCTTACATGGTATCAGAGCCTACGGGTTCTGACCTTTTTCTGCTTCCGCTCAGATTACCTCATAAAGGAACTCCAATCTTCAAAGGAGTTGCCATAGGAATCAAAGCTTCAGTTATTTCCAGAAGAACTCAACCTACAAAAGAGTTGCCAAAGGAATTAGTTTTTCTTTTATTATGACGAATCCAGAAGACCTTACCATGAATCCAGTTGAGCAGTCTGCTGGAAACACTGCACCACAGGATCTCGGCAGCCAAGGGTCCCCTGTTGTGGTTTCTGAATCAGGGCAGCAACAGGGACAGATCGCGTTGCATCCGCAACACGCGCAATGGCAGCAATACCAGGCTCAGACCAATCTGGGGTTGCCCTTCTCGGGGCCTCCTTACCAGTGGATACCATATCCATGGTATCAGGGACCAAGCCCCAGTGCATCATTGCCGAGCTACCAAGGCAACGTGCGAACCGATGGAGGCCCACCGACCAATGACGGGGCAAGCTCAACCATCGGTGCGGAGCAGACGGGCGGATCGACTGGACCGGGTATGGGAACGAATCCCTACCCGGGTTTTCACAATGCGGGGCCTGCAATAGGGTCAAGTCAGAATGCAAATCCTTATCCGGGTTTCTTTCCGTTTCAATTCCCGGCTGTCAGTGGTCGACCGAAACCCGGTGACCCACTTTATACAACAAATGCCGAGGGATCTGAACTGAAAATCATCAGCCAACAGTTAACAGGCGTCGACAATTACTCAACCTGGTCACGCGAGTTCCGGCGTGCACTAATCACGAAAGGAAAAGAAGTTTTTATAGACGGAACCTTACCTATTCCGTCCGACGAAAGATCGGCGCGCCTTTGGAAGAGATGCAGCCAACTAGTCAGAACATGGATTGGAAACTGCATCTCGACCGAAGTCGCGGCCGGACTTCCGCCGACCGAAGACCCACAAAAATTGTGGGAAAGCATAAGGGAGATGTACGGAAAGCTCGACCAAGTAAAAATTTTCTATCTCACACAACAGATATCAGATCTGAAGCAAGGGAATTCAACAGTTGCCGGAGTTTACAATAAGCTCTCAGCACTGTGGAACGAATTAGAGGTCGTCGAAGAAAAATTCGATTGGCCCGAACAGATACAACAGCAGTACAGAAGCATGAGGGAAAGGGAAAAGGCGACGAGGTTCCTCCTCATCCTCAACGAAGCTTACCAGACGTTTCGCTCCCAAATTCTTACCATGGGCCTAATTCGTTCGGCCCAACCTCGGCGCAAGTCTTCCAGCCCATGAACGGAGGCTTCCTCGTTGGCCCAACCAAAAAATGGTGGGCCAAGAGGAAAAGGTAAATTATATTGCGATTATTGCAAGCGGCCACACCATACCATAGAAAACTGCTGGAAATTACATGGCAAACCAGGAGAAAAAGAAAA
The DNA here is from genome assembly GCA_014182585.1 of Eucalyptus coolabah. Lineage (NCBI taxonomy): Eukaryota > Viridiplantae > Streptophyta > Magnoliopsida > Myrtales > Myrtaceae > Eucalyptus > Eucalyptus coolabah. The sequence continues at coordinate 25,257,184 of CM024622.1, forward strand.
AGGGAAATTTCCTTCGGTTTTTCAGGTATCGGGTCAACAAATGGGAAAATTGATCACCCATGATTAATATCAGGAACTTATGGAGGCATTGAAGAAATTGGATGTTTCTGATAAAACTGGGAGCTTTACAGGTATATCCTATTGTCTGATGAATGCAATTTCTCAGAATGCATGGATTATTGATTCAGGTGCTAGTGACCACATAGTATGCAATAAATCTTCCTTTTCTGATGTTAGAAAGTTACCTTGTCCCATATCAGTACAACTTCCAAATGGAAACACTACTCAAGTAATTATGTCTGGCACCGTGAATCTTAGCTCATTTATCACTCTTCGAAATGTGCTATATGTTCCCAATTTCCATTTCAACTGATATCGTTTCCCAAGTTTGCAAAGAAAATTCATGCCGCATTCTATTCAATCCTGACAAATGTTTCTTTCAGGCCCTTTCGACTGGCAAACTGGTGGGCTTGGGTAGAGTCAATCAAGGGCTGTATTTCTGGGAAAGTTTCCCACAATATTTACCTCTTGTTGAACTTAATAAATCATTGTGTAATGTTGCTACCAATGATATGAATTTTCTTAATCATAAAAGATTGGGTCATAGTGCATATTTTCCTTGTCCTCAGTGTCCCATCTGCCCCATGGCAAAACAAACTCGTGCTCCTTTTCCTCATAGCACTTCTCGAGCAGATGACATTTTTTCTCTAATACATGTTGATGTTTGGGGGCCCTACCATACCTTCAATCATGATGGATCTCGATTCTTTCTCACGATCGTGGATGACTTCTCCCGTGCCACATGGATATTTCTCATGCAGTCAAAAAATCAGGTTCTTTCACACTTGAAAACTTTTCTATCCTTGTCAAAAACTCAATTCGGAAAAATAATCCGTCGGGTTAGAACTGATAATGGTAGGGAATTCTTCAATCATGAGTGTGACTCTTTTTTCTCCCTAAATGGAATAATGCATGAGAGTTCATGTGTTTATACACCACAACAAAATGGTGTGGTAGAAAGAAAACATCGTCACCTTTTAGAAGTTGCTCGGGCTCTTAAGTTTCAAGCATCTATTCCTGAAAACTTTTGGGGAGATTGTGTGGTCACGGCAGCATATCTAATCAATCGCATGCCATCTCGCATTCTGAAAGGAAAGACGCCTTTTGAGCTGTTGTATGGAAAGAAACCAGATTTGAGTCATCTAAGAATTTTTGGATGCCTATGTTATGTGACTACAGTGGGACATAAGGATAAGATGGCTCCTCGTGCTCATCAATGTATTTTTATGGGTTATTCAGCCTTAAAGAAGGGATATCGTATTTATATGCCATCCACAGGAGATTTTATTATTAGCAGGGATGTTGTTTTTCATGAGGATATTTTTCCTTTCGATACCTTAACTCATTCCCCTGAGGATACCAAGACAGCTTATAAGGAATTCTTAGAAGATGAATTGCCTTCTGGAGGAACTCTTCTTATTACTTCTCCTCCAATATCAAGTGGAGTATCTCCTTCAACACCCATTGAGAGTCCCATGGGTCATGATGTTACAGAACCTCCTGAAGAGCCAACAGAATCAACAGGAAATATCATAACAGAAACAGTTCAATCACTGGACGTCTCAGAAGCAAGCCCAAACGAAGACTCGCCTTCAATGCAACATGAGCTGCCAATACAACTTGAGCCGTCTCGACGTTCTAGTCGCATTACTCGTCCACCGACTTGGACCACAGACTACATATGCGGTTCTTCGAGGTCATCAGGTACTCGTTATCCTATCTCGTCCTATGTCTCATTCAATAGGCTATCTCCAGAACATTTATGTTGTATAAGCCGTATTTCTGAAGAACGAGAACCCTCTAGTTATAATGAAGCACAAGATGATCCTCGTTGGCAAAAGGCTATGGGAGCTGAATTACATGCATTAATGGAAAACCACACCTGGGATATTGTATCTTTACCTGCTGATCGGAAACCCATTGGATGTAAATAGGTGTACAAGATTAAATACAAAGCAGATGGTTCAGTTGAACGATACAAGACCCGATTGGTGGCTAAAGGATTTACACAGCGAGAAGGTTTTGACTACCACGAAACTTTTTCGCCAGTAGCGAAGGATGTTACAGTCCGTTCATTTCTATCGGTTGCTGCTTTCCGCGATTGGCCGTTACATCAAATGGATGTTCATAATGCTTTTCTGCATGGTGACTTGGATGAAGAAATCTACATGGATCTTCCACCAAGATTACGGAGACAGGGGGAGTCTAAGGTGTGTCGTCTCCGCAAATCTCTCTATGGACTAAAGCAGGCCTCTCGACAGTGGTACGCCAAGTTTACCAATGCTCTCATGGCTGCTGGATTCAAACAGTCCAAATATGATTATGCACTATTCACCTGGACAAAAGGTATGTCATCCATTTACTTAATGATTTATGTAGATGACATACTTATCATGGGAAATGATGATTCTGCTGTCAAAAGACTTAAAGAGTATCTACATTCCACCTTTCATATTAAAGATTTAGGGACACCTAAGTTTTTCTTAGGAATTGAGATAGCTCGTTCAGATCGGGAATCTCTTAGTCGGCGGAAATTCGTGATGGAAATTATATCAGAAGCAGGATTGTCAGGCTGTAGGCCAGCGATTATTCCTATTGAACAGAATGCCAAATTGACTTCTGTTGACTATGATGCTGGTATATCATCTTCCTCTGATGATCCATTGTTAGAGGATTCGGTAGGATATCAGAGACTTGTGGGAAAACTTATATATCTTACCATGACCAGACCAGATATCTGTTATGCAGTACAGACTCTCAGTCAGTTTATGCACAAGCCAAAACAATCCCACATGAGTGCAGCCTTGAAGGTTGTGAAGTATTTAAAGACATGTCCAGGATTAAGGATTCTTCTTTCCCGAAGATGCAACATGGAAATGACAGCCTATTGCGATGCGGATTATGCTACATGTCCTATGAGCGGAAGATCCATCACTGGCTTTTGTATCAAGTTTGGGGAGTCATTGCTTTCATGGAAGACAAAGAAGCAATCTACAGTGTCCTTATCTTCAGCTGAAGCTGAGTATCGATCCATGGCCAAGACAGTTTGTGAAATAGTTTGGTTAAGGGGTTTACTCTTAGATCTTGGCATAGAAATTAAAGACCATCTACGCTCTTTTGTGACAATGATTCAGCACTCAAGCTTGCAGCAAATCCTGTATTGCATGAGAGGACGAAGCACATAGAGGTTGATTGCCACTTTACTCGAGAAAAAATTCAAGAAGGAATTGTCGAGACAAGAGGAATCAGAACCTCGGAGCAACCTGCGGATATGTTCACTAAACCGTTGTGTCAAAGACAACATACATGTCTTCTAAACAAGCTTGGTGTCTTAGACATATATAGACCACCAGCTTGAGGGGGAGTGTTAGAAGATAAGATTCACTGAATCGTATCATATTGTAATTGACTGTAAATCTTGTCTATTTTAGGATAGGAGAATATCTAGTTTCCTTTTATTGATTCATCTCTTGTAATTAAATACACAAATTGTGTTACATTGAATACAACAACACAGAAATTCCCTCTCTGCTTCTCACTTTCTTACATTATTCCTTTTTAACTCATATTCTCTCATAAGTTCAATACTAAGTAATAATAACGTATATTTTTTATCGTCAGTCAAATTTTTGTATTGCATCTATCGTACTTGTAGTTTACTAAAGGTATTATTTCTCTAAACTATTAAAGTTATATAATATCTAGGTGTTTCCAGTTTTATTTGCGTGTATGAAATCAGCTTCGAAGCCATCTTCTTTGAGGATCGTCGGGTAGCGGCCATGACCTTGTGCAATAATAACCTGGAACTAATTGATCAAGGAAAGATTCCTGTTTGTACTCTTATCTATTAAACCTCGTAATAATATTTCAAACAGGACTCCAAAAAAAAGAGATTATTAATTAATACTCCAACCTGATTCCTAAATCTGTCATTCTAAGATCAAACTTTGCATAAAAAGTTTCAGTTTTTCCTTTATTAATTGATTATTAAGCTTTATTTGCTTTATAGTATTGCAATTTTAATTTTGTGTTTCGTTTTCATGTACCTTTTCTACATGTCCATTGCATTGGAACTGATTTGCCTAGAGTGTAAAATTTTATGAGACTACCACAAATTGTTTTAAAAGCTTAAATATGAATGTGTCCTTTATTATTTAAATATTGTAAAGTAAAGAAGTGATAAATTTTAGGAGAAAGTAAGACTTGCCCAAAATGTGTAGTGCCATTTGTCAAATTTGAAGTATGGATCTTCAACAAATGTTTTAATGATAGATATAGATTAGCTAGTAAAGGTAACTTTAGCTAATTTAAAAGGTTAGACCTTTGTTTGGTCATAATTCAAGTGAAGTAAATCCCTCATTTTTTGGGGTTCTGTTAATTTTGGATCTCAAGTATGCATTTGATAGGATGAAAAAGGGGAAAGAAGAAACATATGCTCTTGATTGACATTAAGATTTCTGATTTAATAAAAAAAGAAGGAAAAGTTACACTTGACAAGATGACCACTCCAAAGAAAAAGGAAAAATAAAATCACCTCGATTGTGAATTGTGTCAAAAGCAAACTTGCTCTCTCTAGGATGCTTGATTGGCCTGGTCTTTGTAGTCATTGTTGCGACTTACCATTTCCGTCCAAAAGGGAAAAGAAATAGATTTAGAGATATTGCCTAATTCAGGCCAATGACCCTTAATTGAGTATGGACTCTTGTAAGCTTATACCTCACGTAACGTTGGATTTCATTTTTTTAGTTCTTAACAACCTATAGCCCATTGGAGTCAATTAGAAATCAATCGAGACAGGGGAGTATCGTCTTAATTCCTACACAATCAAAGATTCTAGAGTTGAGGACTTGATTATGTTAATGTCTATGAGCACCCTTTCGCTCTAGCTTGGAAGGTCATTACTTAGGCAGTCACATGGTCTTGACTAGTCAATTATAGTCCTAAATGCATCAAAGTTGCTAAATGATCCTACAAATGTTTTTGTAGGGTTCATTTTCATCAAATTCTAAACTAATCCTAACCTATTCTAGGAAAGCAATAAACAAACAATTTATTGAAAGATGGAGCAGTAAGTAAATGCCCAAATATTGAAATGACTTTTAAAGTAAAAGCGAAAAAGAAAATATGATACAAATTGAGCAAAAAATATACATAGCCATGTTGTAATCCCCAAGACATTGTCCCCATGAGCCGATCCAAATCAAGTTTAATTACTTTCAAAAGGGTACTCTACTAGGACTAAGTTACATGTACACTAATTAAACTAAAATAAATTAAATCTAATGCTACAACTTAAAAATTTCATGAAAACCTACTTACAAGCATTTTATGATTTTTTTTAATTTCTTAATTTTTAATAATCCCGAAAATGATGAATCAGATTGGGTCCTTGAGCCCAATCCAAATAAAGACAAAATTCTAGCCTCGCCGAGATGGGCTAAACAGCACAATTGAGGGCATCCTCAAGCCCACTCCAATTCTAACCATCCTAAGCCCGATTGACTCCTAATTAAGCCCATGTTTGTTTAACTTAAACCAAGCCCAAATTAAGAAGACTCATGACTAGCCTGCTCTTCCAGCAAAAGCAACACCACGCCCATGCTAAAGCCTCTTTCAAATAAGGATGAATTAAACCCAGGTCCATGTTAAACCCATTTATCATTGTAGAGCCCATACCGTAATTTTCTATTCTTCACACTCACTCTTCACATTCAACTTGTCCATGGAAGCACCTCTAAAACTTCCCTCTTTTGGCTCCTCCTCTCGCTTCCCCATACTATTTACTAAGAGCATGTTTAGTAATCATCTTATTTTTAATTTTTCTATTTTTTCGTTCCCCATAACAGAAAAGAAATAAAATCCATTTGGTAACGTTAGTTAATTTTTTTATTATAAGTTGTTAGGAAAGAACGTGGAACAAAAAAAAAAGGAAAAAAAATTCTACTTTATTTTTTGATAATAAAAATGGAAAAAATTATTTCCAAACAGAACTTATTTTTGAGGTATAGAAATATTATCAAACACACTCTAAAATTTCTGTGTCTGTAGTTTTTAGTTAGTGGACTGAGAGCTCATTAAATTTTACCCACTAACTCATGAACCTCAAGACTCATAATTTACGAACAACGCAGCAAAATCACAAGCCACAAACAAAAGAGACTTCACTGCTTACTACCGATCATTATGTCAATTCATCATATACATTCCAGCCGTACACTCCATCTAGCAAGCATCACGCAAGTAACACCAAAACATGTGCAAAACGAGTAGCCAAACGCAAGAGAAAAAAAAAGAGAAAAAAAAGGCAGGATATACGGCCATATACTCGAACCACAGAAAGATGAACTCGAAATGAATCAATCGAAGATGGATGTTGCAATTTAAAAATGAAATGGTCATCAAAATGTTTTAAATCAGGAGACGTTCCTCAGACAAAAACAGAGCTTCATTTAGACATTTATGCAAACACGCGGTGTGCAGTGCGTTGAGGAGAAGTTACTGACCATTCCAAGACCCATACTCGGATCTAGACCCGTGACGCCAAAGAAATCAACTCAGTTGGACATGGAACACTCAAGAACTGGAGAAACCAAGCCCAGGTCGTCCTTTAAAAGGAACAAGGCGGAGCTGAAGGGGCTCGTGTGGGTGACCATTTAACGAGGAAGTCCCTACCCGGCTCGGAGACGACGACTAGAGGGCGAGCACGGCTCTGGTCGGCTCCAAGCCAAGATCCCCGGAAAGAGCGACTCAAGCTAAACAACCAAAGAGCACTCACAAGATGCGGGCAACGACTTAACGGAGATACGACACCCAAAACGCCAAGAGCCCCCTACCGAGATGGTGACAGTGGAAATAGAAGACCAGGTTCATTCCATACACGAAAACGGGATGAATCGTGATCTCACATCTTTCGACCCCGTCAAGCCCCGAGATCATCGGAAGACCGCACTGACGACGATGGCAGCAAGAGGCCTACCTTGAGCAAGGACCGTCGGAAATGACCGTCTTCACCCTCTCAGTCTCTCCCTTTAAAGAGCAACCAAACAGCGATTCTTCTCCTCGAGGTCGACGCCGCCGTCCTCTCTGTTGGTCACTTCCCCGACAAAAATTCTCACTCGACGATCGCTGCCGCCGCTGCAATGTTGTCTCTGCTGTACGAGCGTCCTTCCTCGCTCGTCTCCGCGAGCGTGAAGAAACAGCAACTTGGACACCTATCAATCGGTCTCAAGGGCGGGTGGCCATGTAAATTCACATCCACAAATTTGCAGGAGAAGGGTACGGCTTGCAATCAATGAATTCCAGAGTTCACACAGCCAACAAGACAAGCAAGGCGGGTGCCGCATATCCAACTGCAAATCAATATCCAATTCGTTTTCTCAGCTCCCTTTCCTGAAAATGGCTTGGTACTTCATCAGTGGCAGCTCAAGATCAGATGGAATACAGATTTATAAGAACGGAAGGATGCTGAATATTCCAAAGTGGGAAAACCCACCATTTGAGAGTCTGCTAATGATGCATAACTACGATGATCGCTGCACATAAGCCCCTCCCATAATGAAATGACGAAGACTCTGAGTTCAACACGCAACCTTCGAGTTGGTGTATTGAGAATATATCCATATTCATGTTCAGATCGTAGGACTTAGTAAATACCTCATAGTATGATCGGATGATATTATTGGCTGCCTAAGTAACGGTTGTTAAGATATATAAACAGAGAGCTAAGGCTGATGATGCCAAGGCTCGAAGTTGGCAAAAAGAGAAAAAGCAAGTGAAGCTGATACAAGCAAGAAGAGAAGAAGTGGCTGTGACGGATACCAGTGGAAATGAACGGCTAAGATAAAGATTAATGAAGTTTGTGATCAACGAGGGAAAATTCGTCAAAGAAGATAAACACGGATTGTGCATTACGGATTGCCTCTATAAAGACATATGAAATCGTCGATCGGTTAGAAAGTAAAAAAACTGAAGTTAGTTTTTCTGTTAGTCTTCATCTTCTTAAATAGGAAAGGTGTATAGTTTTGGAGAGAGAGAGAAAGTTATCTTACGAGTCTTACGATATGCTCATCCGATTCTCTGAAAACACGAAACATACGGGAAAGATAGATGAGAGTATGGAATCGATATAGAGGTTTCCTTTCAATTGATGTACAAATCTTGAAGTACATTGTGATCAAGAACAGAGGAGAATACAGAGTTTTCATTGATCAATCTCCATCTTTACAACTATCTTCTTATTTCGTATCTTCGATTCCTCTCGTACGAGTTTCGCATTGCGATTCTTCTATATGAATGCATCATCTTCACATGGTATCAGAGCTGGACGATCATTTCAGCTAAGAGGATCCATTCAATAGATACTTGTTTGATCGAGAAAGAAGGAGCTGAAGCTATACAGATTACTGTTCTTCTCCATAGTTGAAAGAATACGACAATGGCAGTAAGAGCATCGAAGTATCCCTTCCCTATACATGTGAATATTTCTAACTTTGTCACAATCAAACTTGCCGAAGACAATTTTCTTTTGTGGCAAGCTCAGATCCATAGGTTTCTGAAAAGTCAAGAACTCTTTGGCTTCGTTAATGGTGATATTACACCACCTCCTCGAATGCTGCAAAATATAGTTGAAAGAGATGAAGCTGAGGCTGTAAATCCAGACTATACTGACTGGATAAAAACAGATCAGCTAGTATCCTCATGGATAAGCGGAGCTGTCTCTGAGAATATACTAAGCTTAATAATTGGCTTAGAAACATCTTATGAAGTGTGGCAGACACTCTTGAATCGATTCACACAAAAGTCAGCAGCAAGAGAGTTTGAGTTGAGGGGGAAACTTCAAGCCTGTCAAAAACATGATCGAGATCTTTCAGTCTATCTTAGGGAATACAAGTCAATATGTGATCAGTTAAATGCTATCGGGAAACCAGTGGATGACATAACCAAGCTGTTTGGTGTGTTGGAAGGGTTAGGGAGCCGAGTATGAAAGTTTTCGAACAACAATATACTGTTTAAAACCTCAACCCGAGTATGATGAGGTAATTGCACAATTAGAAAGGTTCAAGTCAAGAATGCAGAATTATTCTAGAACTCAATTTAACCCCAATATGGCTTACTTTGGGCAAAGATATTCTCAAGCACAATTTAAAGAAACTACTGATGGAGGGTATATTCCTCAACATTTAAGCTTTGCAGTTCAAAGAGGAAATTACAGAGGAGGCCGCAGTTATGGAAGAGGACGTTCTCTTAATAACAGAGGTCGTGGATTCAGATACCCTGGAGACAACTCAGGATACAGGACCAGCAATACCAGTTATATGCAAGAAAATCAGAAAACCAAACCTTATTACAGTTCCTTAGAACTGCTTTCACCTCTGGATTTCGTCCCTATGCTTTGGTCCATCACGAGAGATATCAAGAAGTAAAATCTTATCCTTCCAATCTAACTTTTTCCAAGAATGTGCAGGATGAGAAGCCGATCAACAACATAAAATTAGAGTGTCAAATCTGCAAGAAACCAGGCCATGATGCTTTGCACTGCTGGTATAGATTTGATAACTCGTATCAAGCTGAGGAGATACCAACAGCTTTAGCAGCTATACATCTTGAGGATGCCAAAGGCAGCGAATGGTATCCAGATACTGGTGCAACCGCACACATTACCGCTAATCCTGGTATACTTCAAAACTCTTCTGAATATACTGGATATGACACTGTCATGATTGGTGATGGATCACACTTGTCGATTACACGTCCTGGTAATACATTGTTGCATACTGAAGAAAGTCTATTGCCTCTGAATGATGTTCTAATTGTCCCTGATATAAAGAAAAATCTGTTATCAGTATCCAAATTAACAGATGATTACCCATGCTCATTTGTCTTTGACAAATTTGGTGTATATATAAAGGACAATTGGACCAACACAACCTTGCTGCTCGAAAGGAAAACTAAAGGATTATATCAAGTGAATTCACAAACAACACAAGCCTTTCTAGCTCAGAGACACAGAGCAGTAGAAGAGGACACATGGCATCAAAGATTAGCACACACCAATCTGCATATCTTGAAGCATTTGCAGAATCAAAAACTCATTCAATGTAGCGATAAGATGCTGAGTGTATGTAGCAGCTGTCAAACTACTAAGAATGCAACTTTACCATTTCCATCCTCTGAATCTGTAATAACTATGCCCCTACGAAAATCCTTGTGATATATGGGGTCCATCACCTGTGACTTCATTTCAGAATTTCAAGTACTATGTTCGTTTTGTGGATAATTTCTCTCGATATAGTTGGATATATCCATTAAAATTGAAGTCAGACTTCTATAAGATCTTTGTTATGTTTCAAAAACAAGTAGAAAACCAATTTGAGTCAAAAATCAAGGTCTTTCAGTGTGATGGAGGAGGAGAATTTCTTAGCCATAGGTTTCAAGCTCATTTGCAACATTGTGGTATAAAACAAAATCTCTCTTGTCCCTATACACCTGCACATAATGGGATATCTGAGAGGAAGCATCGGCATATTGTTGAATTAGGTCTTGCCATGTTATATCATGGCAGAGTTCCACTGAAGTATTGGGTTGATGCTTTCATTACAGCTAACTATGTCATCAATCTTCTTCCAACACCGAGATTGCAAATGCAATCACCACATAGAAAAGCGTATCACCAAGAACCAACTTATGATCACCTCGAGTATTTGGCTGTGCCTATTATCCATCTTTACGACCCTATGCTCAGCATAAGTTTGATCCAAGATCTCTCACCCGTGTGTTTATTGGCTATAGTGACCATCATAAAGGCTACAGATGTCTTGTGCCTTCAACAGGTCGAATATATGTCAGTAGACATGTGAAGTTTGATGAGAAGTCTTTCCCATTCACTAAGTTGCGCTTGACAAAGTATGCACCACTTACAACATTATATCAGATATGGGCAGAAGAAGTTCAGTTAATAGAGTCAGCAAATAGAGAAACAGTCTCTACTATACCTTATACTGGTTCTCATACTTGTGCAGCCCATCTGCAACTCGATAGAGACAATACAGTCATCAACTCTCAAAACACACAACAAAACTCTATATCCTATCGATCAATCGAGACATGTCATTCCTACAATGGTTCCACATGATGTAGATACTTCATCCGTGAGAACCAAGACATACACGATCCGATACACCACTATCCAATAGTACAAGCATTGGATCGACCAAGCTACTTCTCACACATCACAAGGGATTCCTTCTAGTCATTCAATGCAGGAAACAACTTCCAATCATCCAATGCAGACACGATCAAAGTCTGGAATTATCAAACCGAATCCCAGGTATGCATGTCTTGCTGTCTATGTAGTACCTTTTGAACCAAAGACAATTAAATATGCATTAGCACATGAAGGTTGGCATAAAGCAATGACGGAAGAAGTGGATGCATTATATCAAAACAAAACACGGGACTTAGTTTCTCGAACTGAACATATGAATGTAATTGGCTGCAAGTGGGTCTTCAAAACAAAACTTGCATCGATGGAAGTCTTGATAGATTGAAAGCTCGTTTAGTTGCTAAAGGTTTCCATCAAGAAGAAGGCATTGACTTCACAGAGACTTTTAGTCCAAGTAATCAAGCATGCCACAATCGAATAGTTCTATCTATAGCAAAGATGAGACAAAGTGGCCTATTCATCAACTTGATGTTAAAAATGCATTTTTACATGGCACACTTAATGAAACAGTCTACATGGAGCAGCCTCCTGGTTTCAAGACCCACGAGACCTTATCATGTGTGTTTACTTAGGAAATCACTCTATGGTCTTCGACAAGCTCCTCGAGCATGGTTTGATAAGTTCGGTGATTTTTTAATCGAGTATGGATTCTTTTGCAGCTCTACGAGATCCATCTTTATTCATATATCATCATCAACAAGATACTATTCTTCTACTATTGTATGTTGATGACATTGTCTTGATTTGGGAGTTCCTTTCAATTACTCTCTATCCTTATTCATTCTCTCGTCTCAAATTTCACATGAAAGACCTTGGCCCTCTGCATTATTTTCTTGGCATCGAAGTCAAATAAAATTCGGATCATTTGTTTTTGTGTCAAACCAAATATGCTAGTGATCTTCTCACTCGAGCTCACATGTCTGAATGTAAACCAATTGCTACTCATCTGTCTCTAAAGCCAATTATCATGCAACAAGACTCTGTTCCTCTGTCCAATCCTACTGAATATCGCGGCTTGGTAGGTGCTCTTCAATATCTCACTCGACACGACGACATAGCCTATGCTACCAATTTCGTGTCGAAATTACAAACACCAACTATGGCAGATCTTTCTCGGCTTAAAAGGTTGTTGCGATACATCAAAGGCACTATCAATCTTGGTTTATTCATTCACTCACAAAGCTCTTCACATCTGTATGGCTTTTCAGATGCAGATTAAGCAGGGTGTACAGAAACACGAAGATCAACTACAGGATTTTGTACTTATATTGGTTCCAATCTTATCTCTTGGGCAGCCAAGAAGCAAACCACAGTAAGCAGATCCTCTACAGAAGCCGAGTATTGTGCACTTGCCTCTACTTCTGCTGAACTCACTTGGATCAGCTTTGTCTTACGAGACATAAGCTGTGCTCTCACCTATCCTACACATCTATTTTGTGACAATAAATCAGCTATTGCTCTCACTTTGCCAATCCTATATTACACGCTCGAACAAAACATATTGAAGTCGACTTTCACTTTGTTCGAGAAAAAGTTCTCTTCGGGATCACTCAATGTTCGGTATGTTCCGAGCACTTCACAAATTCTGACATTTTCACCAAATCTCTCTCACACTTTACACATTCTCAACTACGCACCAAATTGGGACTTGGTTATCCACCTATTCCCAATTTGAGGGGAATGTTAAGATATATAAACAGAGAGCTAAGGCTGATGATGCCAAGGCTGCTTGAAGTTGGCAAAAGAGAAAAAGCAAGTGAAGCTGATACAAGCAAGAAGAGAAGAAGTGGCGTGACGGATACTAGTGGAAATGAACGGCTAAGATAAAGATTAATGAAGTTTGTGATCAACGAGGGAAAATTCGTCAAAGAAGATAAACACGGATTGTGGATTGCGGATTGCCTCTATAAAGACATATGAAGTCGTCGGTCAGTTAGAGAGTAAAAAAAACTGAAGTTAGTTTTTCTGTTAGTCTTCATCTTCTTAAATAGGAAAGGTGTATAGTTTTGGAGAGAGAGAGAAAGTTATCTTCCGAGTCTTCGATATGCTCATCCGATTCTCTCGAAAACACGAAACATACGGGAAAGATAGATGAGAGTATGGAATCGATATAGAGGTTTCCTTTCAATTGATGTACAAATCTTGAAGTACATTGTGATCAAGAACGAGAGGAGAATACAGAGTTTTTCATTGATCAATCTCCATCTTTACAACTATATCTTCTTATTTCGTATCTTCAATTCCTCTCACTGCAGTTTCGCATTACGATTCTTCTATATGAATGCATCATCTTCACGCCGGTGACATGCTTAGCAGTCGGTTTAAACACACACCAAGAGCACCTTCACTTTCTTGACAACACATGCAGCTAACGTATTCTCTCTATGTTCATTCGGTCTCGCCCACAACCTCACCCTTGCACGTAATTTTTCACTTCCTCCCTGTTTTGTTTTTGACTCTTGATTTTTCGCCTTAAGAGAATTTCAACTTCGATGTCTTCAGGGGAATACCACACGGCTTTTCTTTCCAATCTTCCAGTTCGAACCACAAGGCAAATCCCATGTGATGCTCAATTTAGGTTCTTGGTAATGATTCTGGGGTCAAATTTCGGAGCTGAGGAAAGTTGACCACATGACATTGTAGCTGAATTCTTGTCATGTTGTCTTTTGTCGGCTGAAGACCCCATATCTCTTCCGCCGAGGTCTCCTTTGTTTTGTTGGCGGCATGCTCGCTCTCCGTTTTACTCGGGCAGTTTCCCGATTTTCTCATATGCTCATGTCCCCTTTACTTTACTTTTTTTTTTTTTTTTTGGGAAAAATAGATTCCTAGGAGACTAATCCCATTTTAGAAGATGTACAATATACTTGAGTAATCTAAGCGCAAGAACAAGCTCTTGTTTTTTGAAAATATGTAAAAACGACCTTTTGGCAACAACTTATATTTTCTTAATAGGGAAGAGGAGAGGAAAGTATCTCCCTGAGAAAAAAAAATGTTACAATGATTATTACAAAGAATTTTTAAATTACATGAGTATCCTCCTTGTCATCAAAGATTTCATTAAGGTACTTGGGGAGAGAAGAGAGCAAATATCCTGAAAAGCGGGAACTACTCTTCTCATCTTTTTACACAAGAATCTGTGCACGTTTAAATTGTCTATATATCCCATAATGATATATTATATATGATTGAGTTTGAGACTATTTAATCGTACATAAAACGTACTTTTTTCTTCTAACCGTAGAAGAGGACACAATGGGAAAGAGACCAATTAAAACGGATGGTTAAAGATGATCATTATTTCACTTGTAAGGTCAATGATATTAGAGCCAACCAAACTTAGCCAAGTTGGTCAGTATTTCATATTAAGGAGAGAAAGGGGTTTATTCCACATCTCCTTAACGTCGTGTGTCGATACATATTTAGTTTGAACTTATCCGGTGTTAGGGGTAAATGCCCTCCTGGCACCGCAGGAGGAGCTTATTTGGGATGGCGCAGGTAACGTTAAACGAGATTTGAAAATGGCAAAGAAATTTGGAGCAAAACTCTAAGTAAAATTTTGATTTAGGGAGGCAGCTTTTTATTGGCCAACTAAATGTTGGGCCAAACAACATCTGCAAATGCCAATAGTACAACATAAACGAAGACTGGAATCACAACCCTGTAGCGTCTCACTATGGAGACAAAGCACCGATTAACAATGCCACTGAAAATCGATGCATTTATTTTTATTTTTTAGCAATATGTACTTATTCTTCTCCTCCATTAGACGGAACATCTTCAAAGCTAAAACACGACAAACGGGAATTATTAAATGAGTGTGTTCGGGCCATGTTTGGTAACCATCCAAACATGGGCCTGATTCTTCGTTCCCAGAATCGGTTTCGGCCCAAAATCACGTTTGGTAAAAAATTTGTTCAGGGAACAAATTTGTTCCCCAAATCGTTTTGGACAAGAATTTAGAATAAAAAAATATGATTCTTGATTGAATCAGAAAAAGAATCACAAAAGTGGCTCTCTCTCTCTCCTCAACGTACGCTCTCTGCTCCACGTTCTCTCTATGCAAACGAACCCTTTCTTTTTCTTCTCTCTTTTGCTCCACGTTGTCTCTAGTCCGTTCTTCTCTGGTTCGTTCTCTCCACAACAACGGCGACGGTGACTGCTGCTTCTTCATCGTTGAAGCTGCTCGTTCAAGGTGAGTTCCCTTCACTCACAGTAGCATCATTGTCGGCTGATCTAGGTGACGGTTTGCATATTCCTCACCGTCGTTCGTCGTGCCCGCAATGGTTGGCAGGAGCGCCACCGAGCTCGGTCGGCGGGCGCGAGCGCCGATCCGGCCGAGGAGTCGCTCGCCGAGCGACCTCCGAGCCCGCGCGACTCCTCGGCCAGATCGGGCGGGCGCGAGTGTCGATTCGGGCACAGGGGTCGCTCGCCAAGCGACTCCTCGGCCAGATCGGTGCTCGCGCCCGCCGACCCCCAGCCCGAATCGGAGAGCGCCGGCGCCGATCGGCCGCCGAGCGACCCCTTGGGCCCAAATCAGATTTGGGGGGGCTTTCGTTTGCCGAATAGTATATTTCAATGTCTTTCGGTGCCGATTTCAGGATGATCTTCTTTGAACCCCTCCGGTCCTGTGCGATGATTCGTGGAACTCCCTTGGCTGTCTTGATGTTCTATTCTTGATGTTCTGTTCTTGATGCGTTATGTTCTGTAGTCTTGGAAATTAGCAGACCCGTGTGTGCATCTTCTTAGGAATGTTCTTGTATTACGTTGAAGATCTCGTGTTTCCGTCGACGACGATTTCTTATGTGGACAAGTGCTCGTGTGAAACCCAGACCTTGATGAGCGAATAGGGGCTTTTCTCCCTTTCAATTCGTGTTTGGTTTTTCATAAAATTCTGAGAGGCAATCAAATGGAAAATGCCAAAGGATTTTCTGGGCAACCAAATTGACCGCAGCATGTTTATGTTTTTTCTTTCGTGTATGTAATTTATCCAATTAGTCGTTAATATCCATGTTGATTGTATTCTTATGCGACCATGATATAGGCGAGGTAGTGATAGGAGGAGGAGGAGCGGGTAAGCAGCAAAAGAAGAACGGCGCAGCAGAAGGAAGAAACCGCAAAGCCCTCGGCGACATTGGCAATCTCGTCCTTTGTTCGAGGCATCGAAGGCAAGGGGGTGGAGTGTTTTTCAGTGATGCCTTTCATGGTGGTCGAGTGCTTTGGTGAAGGCATTGATTAGGTTTCATTTGCTTTTAGGGTGGGGATACAATTTGGTTCCGTGGGGAGTCTTTGCTCGGAATCGATTGGTGCGGTGCGGGGATTAGTTGGGTTCGTGCGGTTTGTTTGGGGTGAAGAGTGATTTTAAGGATGAAAGGCGTGGAGAGAGTGCTGTTATGGTCCAATATGTGAATGATATAGCTCCGAGCTCGCGATTTCTGCTTGGTTTTCTGTTTGTCAATGCTGTGAATGGCATATAGAGTTGCTGAACTAGGAAAAAGAAACTGAGGAGGAGAGAAAAATTGTACTAGTTCATACTCTACTGATAATTTCTCACCAAGTTCTTATTTTTTTGCATTTTTCTCTGAAGTTAACATGGTTATTTGGATTATCCGCCCCGCCTGAAATTCTTTTCTTCTATTGGGATCTTTTACAGAAAAGGCTACAAGAGTTTGAAGCCACTTTGAAGCCACGCTTACTACTTCTCCAAGAGATACCATAGCACTTGAAGTAAGTAATGAGTCTAATATCAGCTCTCCATTTGCATTTAGCTCTCTATATTACATATTGACTCCTAAGTTTATACTTTCCATGATAGTTTTAAGTCTCATCTCAATTAACTTATATGATGCTCAATCAAGGTTAAATGGCATCCCGAAAGAGATGTTCAATGCAAAATGGACCGAGCCTTTAACCAACTTGTTTGTAAGTTTGTTGGTAGAGGAGGTACAAAAGGAAATCGCACAACTTCTACTTTTAACAAAGTAGGGTGGAACAACATACGAGCAAAATTCACTAAACAATCAGGATACCAATATAACCTATTGCGGTTGAAGAATAAGGTGAATAAATTGAGAAGACAGTATGGTAGTTTTAAGAAGCTCATTTCACAATCTGGTTTTGGCTGGGATAATGTGAATAACAAAGTTGTTGTCGATGATCCAAGTATTTGGGACTCTCACATCACGGTATGTTTTAAATTTCGATCATTTTGATATTATTATAGATGTAAGTTTTAGAAGATTTGATTATGTTATTGACATTTGTTATTATTATGAAAATTGCAGGTCAATAATGGGTGGGCAAAATTCAAGAAGGATGGATTTCCTCAATATCCCCAATTGTGCATTGTATTTGGTGATACATATGCTACTGGAGATCATGCCACAGCAAATATCCAAGATTTGACGGTGTCAGATAAAGGTGATGGTGGTGGCAATGCAATCGGTGATCCGAAGACTTAAGTGAACACCCCATTGATGATGACGTTTTACATCCGACCATACTTCAACCCCCATTCATAACCAGCACAGGTTGGATAGGACTCCAAATGTCAAGAGGAGAAGAAATAGTAGCTCATATAGTATTGTAGACACGTGCAAAGCTATACAGGACATGCTCAAATCTAGGTCAAGTCAATCGAGAGTGGATCTATTAGCTCACAAGTGACACCACCACTGTGACACCACCACCGTAGACCCCCTTCTCTATAGCAGTTGTGATTGATATCCTTATTAATATGAATAACTTGGACCAAGATATTTATAGCAAGGCAGTGGAGCGAGCATGTAATAGTGCCATATGGAGAGAGGCATTCGTCAGAACACCAGCTGAAAGGAGACATGGGCTTCTTCAACTTCTTTAGTGGATGTTGAGATGTGTTTTGTGGATTGCACGTGGTTGCACTTGATTGTGTGTTTAATTATGGAAACCCTATGGTTGTATGGATAAGATGGATTGTTTGAAATTTTTATATTTTATTTGCTTTTACTTTAGAACTTACATTGTTGATTGTTATTGGATTATTTTCATCTCTCTTTATTAATGTTATTGTATTTGTGTGATAATATAGGTGCCATGGAAGAAGGATCAAATAGTATGTCTAATGAGCATATAGAATCAGTTGACCAATTCTTGGATGATGAGAATCTTGATATATTGGTAGCATGGTCATGCATGGTTGCGATGGACATGTCCATGCATACGAGAGAACCTATTAGGGACAGCAGACTATCGGGACCGGAATGGATAAGAGAGATTATTTGTGGACATTCGGATAGAATATATGAAGCCTTCGGGATGGAGAGACATGTTTTTCGAACCTATGTGATTTGATGAGGATAAGAGGTTGGTTGAAAGATAGTCGGTATGTTAGGATAGATGAACAAGTTGGGATATTCTTATCTTTGGTTGGTCATAATAACTCTACTAGAGATTTATGTGAGAGATTTCAACGTTCAGGACAAACAATCAGCGGGTATTTTAATTTAGTGTTGAAAGCGGTTACGAAACTTGCAAAGAGATTATCAAACCACCATCCTTTGATATCGTTCCACCGGAAATTCTTATGAATCCCAGGCATGAACCCTATTTCAAGGTATAGTTTTCATATCAATTTTGCATCATCAAATATATGTAGTTGATAATTTTTTCTTTTCATAAATTCACGTGATTTTTTTTTCCGAAATAAATTCACAGGATTGCGTAGGTGCTATTGATGGCACCCATATAGATGCTACCGTCCCCACGTCTCAGCAAATCCCATTTAGAGGCAGAAAAGGAACTACCACTCATAATGTGTTATGTATTTGTTCATTTGACATAAAATTTACTTTCGTATATTTTGGGTGGGAAGGATCTGCCAACGATTGTCAAGTGCTTTCGGCAGCACTTGAGACTCCTGAATTGCAATTTTCTCGACCGCCACCGGGTATTTAATTTGTTTATAAGAATAAATTCATTTTATGATTGTTTCATCGTTGCATATCATAACTAATTTATAAATATACATGATAGGCAAATACTACGTGGTAGATTCTGGCTATGCAGCACTCCCGGGATTTTTAACTCCATTCAAAAAAGAACGGTATCATCTAAACGATTATAGTGGGAGTGGAAGATGGCCAAGGACAGCAAAAGAATTAGTCAACCATAGACATTCTTCTTTAAGAAATGTCATTGAGAGGTCATTTGGGGCATTAAAGAATCGCTTCACCATTTTGAGACGCATGCCTCCATTTACAATTAAAAAGCAAGCACTTATTGTAATTGCATGTTGTGCTCTTCATAATTATATTCGTGACCAAGACAGGATGGACAAAAACTTTTCCTGATATGGAGATCCGGATTACCCATTTGGAACTAGAGAAGAGGAGGTTGTGGATGATACATCAAATGAGCAAGCAATGGAGATAAACATACTTCGGAAAAGTATCGCAAATCAAATGGCAAGGGATTACAATATGCAGAGATTCCATAACTTTATGTTTCCGACCTTTGTAATATTGTTATTAATTATTGACTTATCAAAGCCAATATTTCAAAGTTGAACAATGGACTAAGTTACTTTAGTATTCATTTATGGATAAGTTGTAGTGATGAGTTTCTCATTAAAGTCTTTTTTTTGTTTCAAAGAGTCATGTTGGTTTGAAGACTTATTCTTTTAAACGTTGGGTGTTCGGTTTTGGAGAAGGGAAATATATATATAGAGCGAGAGAGAGAGAGAGAGAGAGAAGAATCTTGGTTAAATTAAAATTAACATCCATCCATATTAAATTCAAAATGGATTAGATATTTAATCATAGAAATGTAAATATTTATTGAAAATAAGAAATCACCATGATAAAAAAATCTTATTTAAATATAAATAATATTGAAATTCTAATAAGAAAAAATTAAAATAACAACAATTTTCGTTTTTATTTTTATTTATTTTTTATTTCTATATTTTATTTTAATTTCCTCCTATTCTAAAATATATATTTGCTATATATAGAATACATATTTAATTTTGCTTTATAATTTAGTATTTATATTTATTACATATTTTAGGTATATTAGTATAATTTATACTATGGTTTATTATTAACTATTTAATAAAAATTGATTAGTTAATATTTTTATTACTTAGTATAAATATAATTAATCAATGAGGGGTTTATGAGAATTCAATATCAAATTTATATTTATCTAAAAAGGAATTAAAAAAAGAATTGGAATAGAAATTTTATGCAGTTACCAAACGCATTTCTATTCTTTTTCTATTCTAGAATCAGAAATTTTGTACAGTACCAAGCGCGTTCTTTTGCTCGAGTAATCGGTTCACGGGAACAAAATCAAAAGAATCAATTCTCGATCGAATCGGCTCCGGAACAGAATCGTTACCAAACGCGTCCTCAGCGTGCTAAAACTTCAACCTGAGCCATGCAACCTCTCTTCCATGACACTTTGTCTATTCTCTCCCCCATCTCCGCACTCATGTAATTCACCCAATCTCGACCTTGCCTCTCCCGAAGATCGACTTGTTCTCTACTCCAGTCAAGGCTTCCGCTCTTGTTCACCTCCAACGTGCTCAAATTGTCGAAGCTACACATCCTCGTATTCCCTACATAGTCCCGCCTCTCAGCTCTTCTTCACTGAATGGACACCCCACGAAATCGGCCAATCTCCTCACATGAACACATGGGTCCTCTTTCATCTCCTCATACTTCATGAAGAACACCTTCTCGGGCATCTCCAAGCTCATCTTGTGGTAGCCCAGCTCATGGTCCTAGTAAGGTTCGTACATGCTCAACCCTTGACAAAACTTGTCGAGGCACTCAGGGAGAGGAGTCTCGGCCATCGTTCTCTTTAAGCATAATTTTCTTGGTGAAGTGCCATAGTGAGATGAAGTTGTCCTTAGGGTTCCTACACGGGTAAACCAGCTTACACTTGGAGTCCCTCACTGACTGTGCAAGCGAGGAATAAGGTAAGTGGGTGGCAAGGAGCCTCGGGGATGCGAAAGTAGCGTGATCAGGATCTTCTTGTTGGAGATAGAGCTGGAACTCCAAGTAGGGCACGAGGTCATGGGAGTTTCGGGTTAAGAGGGGGTGGCATCGTTCTGAGTTGGGGTCGGAGTACTTGGCGCGGTTTAAAAGAGCAAAGAGGATGGCCTTTAGCCAGGTGGTACCAGATTTCGGGCTGGTGACGAGGATGATATTAGAGTCGTGAGCTTGGAAGTGTTTTTGACAAGCTAGGACGTCGTCGAATAGCCAAGAGGGGAACTAGAAGCCCTGGTACAAGATTAGAGAGGGGTTGTCCCAACCTTTATCCGAAGGGAGAGAGGAGATCAAGTCTGTGCATGCTTGAGAGGGTTGTGAGGATTGCATCTTCGTGGTGGTGATGGTGGTGATGGAGGAGGAGGTGCGGCGTTAGAGCGAAGGATTAATCTTGCTAGCCAGCTATAGGGTTGTGAGCCAAGGGTGGGTTGACGTTTCACGTAACAAGGACCTTAAATAGAGGCTTCTCGCATGAGAAATATCGTTGCTAGGATGAGGTCTGGAACTCAAACCAAAAACTTTCCTGATGATGGTATTGGGCGTCCCTCATAATTTCTACATTAATTGTCCGATTACATCTCCCTATAAACAAGTTTGAATTCAACACTTTATTGCTCCTAGCATTATTAATGCTTCCATATAGCTGTCATGACCTTTTTTCTAACTCAATCTTTAGGAAAGGAATTAGTTTAGAGATAATGTCCAAAAGGTGGGCTTACAGCCTTTAATGGGGCACGGGCTCTCAAAACTTTTACCTTAGGATATGTTGGATTAATTTTAAGGTTCAATTAACACTAAACGATTTTATGTGAGTTGGGAGTCACTATTAACCTATTATGATCAGCTAGAAATCAAGTGAGATAGGCAAGTAGAGTTTACTAGGTCCGAAGATTTGATTACATTAATAGTTCTTATTAGTGCCCTTTTGGCACCTCTAACTTGATTGATCATTCATCTAGATCATTCATCTAAGTGACCAAACAATCGTAATTACCCATTACAAATCCTAAAGGCCATCCAAACCTTTAAGTGTTCATGCAATTGTCTTTTAGGGGTTTATTATGATCCTAAGGTTTGTCCTTACCATTCTAAAAAGCAAGAGAACAACCAATGTAATAAAAGTGCAGGAATTAAGACCCAAGTATTGAAAAGTTTAAGTAAAGTACAAGAAAGAAATCCCGATACTTTGGATAAAGAATATATATGGCTTTGTTCTAAGCTCCAAGATATGATTCCCATGAGCTTGACCCGATACCAAGTCGAGCAAAAATATACATGACTTTGTTCTTAAGCCTAGGACATGATCCCATGAGCTTGAGGCTAGAGACTAGACTAATCAACTAAATTAAGGCGAGCATAGTATTCTACTCCTTTTATTTGATGAAAGTTCTAGAATAGACCATGCTACCCATTTCATTGATGAAGTTTTCTAAGTCCAAGTTGACTTTTTTTATTTTCTAGTTAAACTTATTTTGGTTAGGTCTAGCATTAATTCCTAAATTTATTAACGAAACTAGACTAATCAATTCTAAGCTATACTAGCGAGGCCCAAGCAAATTGCCACCAAGGACCACCACTCCTATCTCTCGGCCACCGGTCTTCATCGTCAACCTCATCTTTTTGTTTCATGCAATCACTCAATCCATTTGCAAGTTCACTCAATCCACACATTAGCTGATCCCCATGAACTAAGAGGCTAGAGATTAGACTAATCTAAACTAGATTAAGGTGAGCCTAATATTCTACTCATTTTATTTAATGAATTTTTTTAAACTAGACTATGCTACCCATTTCATTGATGAAGTGATGCTAAGTCCAAGTTGACCTCTTATTTTCTAGTTGGACTTATTCTGGTTAGGTCTAGCATTAATTCCTAAGTCTGTTAACTTCTCGGCCTAATTCATTATAAACTAAACTTGTGAGCCTCAAGTTAATCGCTACCTATTAACACCTAAAATTTGATGACATAGAAAATTAGGGATTGACTCAACTCCTAGAAAAAAATAGCTCTCATTAAATTTCATAGTATATAGATATTAAGGCATTTGTATTAATAATAATAGAATTTATCAAAAAAGTTGAAAAAAATAATGTAATATATATTTCAAGAAAATAGAGATCGAAATCGGGCCGGGGTGGGCCAGCTTGGCCTACTTTCCTCTTTCCCTTCTCTTCCAGCTAGGCCCAGCCCAGCCCATTTCTTTTTGTCTCTTCCATCCTGGCCCTTTCCACTTTCTTCATCCCCGTTTCCTCTCACGCCCTCTACAAGCAGTAAATCACTCTCATTCGGAAAAGAAGCACAGGATGCAGGGCAGAGGACTGGGCAGCGTGGAGAGGGCTTTTGGTCGGGATTAGGTCGACAGTGATAGAGAATGAGGGAGAGAGAGAGAGAGAGAGAGAGAGAGAGAGGCATGGCTGCTAGGAGGTTAAAGGGGAGAGTGGGAGAAATCGAGAGAGTGGCCAAGACTGAACGAGAGGGGAGAGAGCTGAAATCCACCTCGGCTGAGCGTTGCTCGGTTGTCTTCGATACAAACCTACCCCTAGCCGGCAGGCACCACCAAGCCCGCGACTCCCTTTTCCAACATTTCGAGTTTTCTGGTGAGCTTTTATTTTTTTTTTTCTTGGTTCAATCCAGTCGATTTCCTTCCTGAGGATTCCGACTTTTGGCGTGAGGCAACTGGACATAGTCCAATTTATCGAGGTTGCCCCTGTTCGCCGCCGTCAAGCTGGTTAGGAAGCGCCATCGCTGACCCCACTTTTTTACCCTTTGAGTTTTCCTTTTTTTTTCCTGTTTTGGTCCCATTTCAAACGCGCCAGCCGGGATTCGTCGCCGTCCGGCTCACGTGAATCCCATCCCCATCAGCCTCGTGTTTGTCGTTGTCTATTTTGGCTGGTTGTTTGTCTAGAGTCCTGGCGTAGGTTCGGGTCCTGATTGAGCGGGAGATCCTCGGTAAGTGTCGTACACCACCTGTTTGTTAAAATGCTCGTATGGGATTCGTTGCCTCGCTATTTGTTCGTGGCCGAATCCCAGCCCCGTGCGTCGTTTATCTGGTTTTCTCGGTTGTGAGTCGCCTTTGCCGGTGACTTGGGGTCCTCCGCAGTGTCGTTTTGCCTCGACCCCCTTCCTTTTGGACATTTTGGGTGCCTGGCCGAGGAGTGCGGTTCTTGGCTGAAAGGGTTGAAGTCGGCCGGTAGGCAACGACCTAGGCGGGGATGTTGCTGGCGGGGTGGACGCGAGGTGGCCGGTCCGTGGCTGCCGTTGTGGTCATCCGCGGAGGCCGCTGGTTCCGGGGGATTGGGCGCCCGATGGTCGCCCCACCGTGGCTGTTGTTGGGGCATCACCGGCCAAGCGAGGGTCGAGCGCTTGACCCGAGTCGACTGAGGCGACGCCAGTATGCGCCCTCGACCGGGCTGAAGGAGGTCGACGTTGCTCACGTCAACCGTCTCCGTCACGGCGCGATGCAGGACACTGGGAGAGTAGGGTCAATTGGGTCGGGCAGTGGGCTGAGTTTAGTCTTTTCTTGACTTTTGTGGGTTGGGCCAGACGAAACAGGGTTTCAGCTGGGCTTCATTTTAGAATTAGTGTGGGAGGCAAGGCTTCGGCTTAATATTGGATAGTTTGGCTTTTGGGAATTGGGTTTAGGTATAGTTTAGGGCTTAGTATAAGAGCCTGGCCCTCGTTTCGGCACAGCTCGGCAAGACCCGAGTCGGGTCTCAACAGGACCGCATCCGTAGATCCGGTCCGAGTCTCAAAAATTAATTTCTAAGTAGTTTTCTCTTAAATGTGTGAAAATCATTGGCAAAAAAAAGTCGTGCTCATAATTGAACGAGCTTCTGCAGCTTTACAATAAACGCCACATTTTAAAGCAATTTTGCAAGGCTGGATGATGAAAAACACGGTGTAAATGCAATTCAAGGAAGTTAGAAGAACTCCGTTTGGAACAGGGATCAACGAGCGATGGTCAGGGAGGAAAGTGAGGCTCGTTTTCATTTCCATTCCCATTGTGCTGCGGCATCGATCGACAAAAGTGGTAAAAGTATAATTGAAGGATTAAGAAATGGCCTAAGCCCCACAAGTTGACATAATTTGGAAGAAGTAAAGTCGAGTAGGGTCTATAATCAAGGCGTGACCAGAATCGAAGCGTGGCTCGTGAAGTTCAACCACACCTCAGTCACTTTCGAGCTCCTTGCTCTGCTGCTCTGGCAGATCTAGAAAGCGCAGAACAACCTCGTGTTCAGAGCTCGAAGTCCGAACCCCCAAGCAACTCATCGACTCGGCTCTGGCGATGAATCATAATCTCAGAAAGATTGGTAGCCAAAAACGTAGGCGAAGTCACAGCAGCGAATGCACTTACCCCAATGTCGGAAGTTCCCCCATCCCGCGACGTGCTCAAGATAAATGTCCATGGATCTTCTGTACCAGAAACAGGGGAAGGAACCATTGCTCGCGTACGCCACTGCTACGGCTACGGCTTCTTGATCGATGGCTTTGCTCGACCGGGAGAGTGGCCTCGGAGTCACAAGCAGAAGCGGTAGCCATTGTTGAATCTGAAGCAGAAGCCGAACTGAATTCGAGAGGTGGAAACAGAACAGTCTGGTCTGGTGCAGGGGATATGCGGAGGCACAGATCAAGCGAGCTGGGAGGTGGTCTCTTATCACTGAAGCCCGAGCCCATTTGACATATTTCCAAGACCTGAAGAGAATTGTCCACGTCCACCTAAATTCAAAGCCCAAGCCCAAGCCGCAGGTCAAGCAAGAGGATTGTACTAAGGTTGCGGATAGGGTGGTCAATGTATGTCACCACCCAATCTTATTATGGTGATCGAAAACATCATAACCGAGGTTCTATCTCCCCACCTAGGCATCTCTAATGTAGTGATCCGTAAAGCAAATATTGCATGAATTATAAACGTAAATTCAAGTAATTTACCAACTTTTGTTATATAAAATCACCAATAATTGTTGCATTACCAATTTTTATTTGGTTTACTAATTGTTATTATATTTACCAATTCTATCTAAAATTACCAGCCTAAGTTAATGTGATTCACCAACTTGTCTCCCGTAATATTACTACTCAGTATTATCAACATTCATGTAAGTTACTTACTAACAATTTATTTAGTTCTTTATTTCTAACTTTTCTTATTGCTTACAAATTTCTATTTGCATTTCTTAGTAATGCCTTAGAATTATCGACTTTTTTTCTTAAACTACCATATTTAATTAGAGTGACGTGGTAACTTATCTCTAATTAAGTTATCAAATAGTTTGGGTTACCAACTCTTATTTGAGTTACTTATCAAGTCTATCTTTTTAATTACGAACTTTTCTTCTTTTTTGGTACCAATTTTCATTTACCTTACCTTTTTTTATTATGCCTTAAATTTATCAACACTTAAGATATTTTTAATCAATGGTAAGAAAAGTTAGTATATTAAACAAAAAATAAATAGACATTCATAACTAATTTCTTAGAGTGCACGTGGAGCTTTCCAAGAAGGATGCTCAAAATATAATCTCCATGGATGGCTAACGTGTGAAGTGAAAAAGGGTAACACTTCTTTCCTAGCCCTCGACAAAAAGAAAAAGTTAAAGATTAGTCATGAAAGTAACTACAAATGATCTTACTTTTCTTCGCGAGCTCATGGAAAGTTCCGCCCGAACAGAGGTGAGGGGTTCGAAACCCAATGGAGGCACTAGGTGTCTTAAGTGTGACGCTGAGGGTGATGGGTCCTCTGTTTACATGTCACTTGGGAGTTTATGCTATGATCGGCGATGGCGGTTCCTCCACCTCAAAAAAAAAAAAAAAAAAAAAAAAAAAAAATTGATCTTACTTTTCTCATCCATTATCGGATTTCCATAACCTTTCTTGGAAATCTAGACTCAACTATTCTTTTGATAATTTCGAATGCATTCACAACATATACATAACATAGCAAAACAGAAGAAAGAGGGGGGAAAATAAAAAAGGAGAGGAAATAATATTGGCAAATTTGATCAATGTACTTATCAAAGTATTAGTAAGAAGACAATGCATTTGACCAGCACAACTTGTAAGCGGCTCATCTTTGAAGACGATCACATTCGATCTGATCTCCCAATCAATCTCTCTATTTGGCTTGGACAACACTTCTATCAGCACACATCTATTCGAATTCATATGATGATTTTGAGCTGTAAAAACATGAAAACTCTCACGTAGTTGCTTGATATTCAAAGTCATCAACTCTGACTTCCAATGGTTGCATCCATCTCAAGCATCGCTGTGATCACAAGCATTAGATAGTCCTAGTCGCCTAACAAAAAAAATTTGTATAAATAATCCATACCATCTTATGACCTTCTGTAACGTTGTACCATGAGATACCATGTCTTGGACTATTATAGAACCACTTAAGATAGTTTGTACAATTGAGTGAGCAACATCCATTTCTCCGAGGATGGACCTACGTTCACAAAGCTTGGGACGATTGCCCCAACCATCTTGTGAAGAAAATATATTATGTCATTCATAAAAATAATTTTCAATGGTGCCCCCACAAATTTGATGAGAAATCACTTTAATTAGTTATTTTCTCAATTTTTCATTATTATTTGCTCCATGATTGAGAACTGCAGTAAGTAAATATATAACTTATGATGGTTTTAGTGCAAACTATAAGAAAGATTTATTAAAATTTTAGTCATCGTTCTATTTCAAGCATAGAACTATAATATTTAATATTTGAATCAATACATTGCATTCACTTTTTTTTTATTAGGTTTTCCCACCGATGAAAATTCTCCGAATGTCCCTCATTTTCCCAGTGTAAACACGTATACAAGGAAGTCAAGATAATCCAAGGAAATCTCAATTCTAGAAGAAGTAATATACAAAACTAACCTCAAAATCTATAGGCCAAAATATATTAGAAATTGGACCTAACCAGGAAGAGTAACGACGCATTTGAATAGGATTAAACTTGGTCTATGAATAACCATGGGGTTCGCCCTTTTATTGTGGCCACCCTTCCATTTGGAAGAGGGAGGTTGGGGGTTCATATCACCACCTTCTCGGGGGGATTGGGGTGGAGAAAATTTCATTTCAAGAGTGGATTTTGACTCCCACCCTAGCAAGGAGGCAATGGCAAAGTCCGAGAGTAAGTGTTAGAGTAGAATTAGAGTATAACCGACAAAAAAAAAAAAAAAAAAAAACTTGGTCTATGAATGCCTCTGGCCTGGTTTAGTCCACTGATTAGCATGACTCGTTGATGGAGTGGATTTTTGGACTAGTCACTGGCATGACGTGGCACTGACACGGAGCAGCTCTGACCATGGTCAAATGAGAGATTTTTTTTTGGTCAGTGTCAAATGAGAGATTGACTAGGGGCAAACAGGGACACAAATTGGGGTGAGGCAGGACGTTGTCGCATGAAACTAGATCAGGACAGTCAGACCATCTGACATTTCATGTGTGGGTGCGTCGAGTATTGCATGGGGCCATGGTTATTAGCGTTTAACTAGAAAGTGATGGCTGATTTGAGCCAAAAACAAGACCGTGTAAGCTAGCATGTATTCGGAGGGCAGTTGTATTCGCCCGCACATAGATGTGTGCTCTAGCGGGATGACATTCTCAGCGGTTGGTGAAGCTAGATCATAATTGTGGGAAAATTCCTAAAGTATATGATAATAGCAAAACTTAACCCAAGTGTCTGAACTATTCAAGCTTTAGAAATTGACTTGCCCTCTTGTAATGCCAACATCAGCACATTCTGCGGCACATATTACGGTTAGACAAAATTTATTTAACAAAAAAGAAACGGATACTTTTAAACGTTTATGAATTAGTTTATTCATTAATATTGACCAAACATAAATAGCATGCAAACGTAAAAGTTATGTTTCTATTAGACTGTGAACTGGATAACTCTTTATTGTTGTTTCAAAACTCATACTCTTATAAGTTGAACGCTTAGTAATAATAATGCATCTTTATTTATGGTCAACTATTTAAATCATGGTATTCGTAGTTTGATAAGCTTACTCTTCTCTAAACTATTAGAGTTATATAATATCTGTGTTTTTAGTTTTATTCTTTTGGCTATCTCTTTTGGGGATTTTTTTTTTTTTGGGTCCAATCTTTGAGGATTGTTACCTAGCCAATTTCCCCTTATTCAATTATAACGTGAAATTAATTGATCAAGGGAAGACTTCGGTTTGGTCTCTATATATCGTTTATCGAACCTAGTAATAATATTTCTCTTGAACTCTGGAAAAAGAGATTGTCAACTAATACTCAATCCAAATTCCCAAAAAAAAAAAAGCATGGTGTCATATGTCAAATTTGACGCATGGCTTATGAATTCTTCAAAGAAATATAATAGAGGTCGATATAGATAAGTTGGTAGATGATTTTGGCTGATTAAGACGGTTGGTCCTTCGTTTGGTCTTAATTCAAGTAGAGTAACCCATCAATTTTTTGTGCTCTATTAATTTTGGATCTCAAATCTGCATTTGATAGGATGAAAAAGGAAAATATAAAAGAAGATCGCGCACTTGATTGGCATTAAGATTTCTGATCAAAGAAAAAATGCAAAGGCCATTCCAATGTCGGTGACAGATCCTGTATCATAAACAAGAACAATCCATGTGAAGCCAGCGAACAATGATTTCAATCCAACAAGAACAAGCTCTCTAACTCAATTGGTCGCACAAAGGTTTCGAGCTCACGCACCTCTAATTTACTCGGAGAACTGATTCATATGAACTAATATGCAACAAAAAAGAAGCGAGCGAATGTATAACAGGAACAAAAATCGCATACACAAGTATAGACTTCACTCAGACAATTACTCAAACAACTAGCAAGCAGTCCGAATGTAAAATCTTATTAAGTAAAACTACACCCAAAGCATCATGTAAAACTTGCAACACGTACGCAATCATCGTAGTTGCCTCGAACAA
Source organism: Eucalyptus coolabah (assembly GCA_014182585.1). Taxonomy (NCBI): domain Eukaryota; kingdom Viridiplantae; phylum Streptophyta; class Magnoliopsida; order Myrtales; family Myrtaceae; genus Eucalyptus; species Eucalyptus coolabah. Next base: position 25,287,442 of record CM024622.1, read on the forward strand.
AGTTCACTTCTTATATAATCAAATTCGCAAGTTCAGTATCTCTATTTCGAAAGAAACAGAGCGTGCACTTTACCTAATCAAAGCAACCATTAAGGACCAAATCGAAAAAGGAACTTCTGGAAGCTTTGCCGGTGAAGATCGGAGCTGGTAGTGGAGAATCGAACACAAATTAGATTCCTTTCGGACTCTTGGATCTGAAGACAGAGTCGAAGAGGACAAACTCAGTGCGACAGTGAAACGGCCAATGGCGTTAGCGACAGCCATTGGAATAAGCTAAGAGACGTCAAAAATTGTGATTCGAATCCACCAATCTCTCCCCGAGAGAGAATTGTTATGCATCCAGTGTGCATGTATGATGCTCTGTTTCCTGGTATGGTTGTCGTTGAGCTCGAAGTGGCCAGCTATGGAGCTAGACCGTGGTGAATTCAAGGCGACGGACAAGGAAATCTCTCCTTTTTGCGATCAGAACCCATTCTGTCGGAGCCGAACTTCTAGAAAAAAATCATGCGAGAAATGACTTGGGCTGAAGGCGAATTGGACTAGGCTTTTAATAAAAACCCATAAATGCCCAATTTTGCTGGAAATTTCGATTAAATATCGGGTGTGGACAATCATCGTAAATTGATCTCGCAACATTTTGACGACAAATTTTTCCAAGCCTCAAATTTCAGGATTTACCGATCTTCAAGCTTTTTCAAGTGCTAGAGTGGGAGATCAACTCGTCAAGCTACTGGTTTTTCTTGCCGCCAATTCATCTTCAGCTCCTCCAAGTGGGATAGATCAGGTAAGCTTCGCAAAGAACTACAGCATAGGATATCAAGCTTTTTAATAATTCCAATCTATCAAGACCTTCAATCTGAACCAGTTCTGGACAGTACCATAGTTCAAAGTCCTCAAGATTTTTAAGTTAGATAAGTCGGGCAATGTCTGAAGGAACCAGCACATCCTAAGCTGCAAGAGTCGTAGATTCTTCAGTCTTTCAAGCTCGCTGAACTTGCTTGCCTTGCAGTTGTCCACTCTCAAGCATCGCAACGATGCTAATCCTCCAAGCCCTTGAATATCACAAATCTCATTGTTGATTAGACTTAGCTCCAACAAATTCTCCAAGTTGGAAAGGTCGACAACTTCAAGAATATGGCAATAACTAATTGTGAGTTTCCTCAAAGCAGAGGGAAGCTTTTGAATCTGGCGTAGGTTCTTCTGCTTCTTCAAGTGGGATAGATCAGTTAAGCTTCGCAAGGAATTGCAGCATTGGATATCAAGCCTTTCTAGTGATTCCAATCTGTCAAGACCTTCAATCTCAACCAGTTTTGGACAATCCCATAGTTCAAACTCCTTGAGATTTTTTAAGTTAGATAAGTTGGGCAATGTCAGAAGGGAGGGACACATCTCAAGCTGCAAGAGCCGTAGATTCTTCAGTCTTTCAAGCCCGTTGAACTTGCTTGACTTGCAGTCGTACACTCTCAAGCGTTGCAACGATGGTAAACCTTCAAGCCCTTGAATATCACAGATCTCATTGTTGATTAGACTTAGCTCAAACAAATTCTCCAAGTTGGACAGGTCAACAACTTCAAGAAGATGGTGATCACTAATTTTGAGTTGCCTCAAACCAGAGGGAAGCTGCTGAATCTGGCGCAGGTTCTTCAGCTTCTTCGAGTGTGATAGATCAAGTAAGCTTAGCAAGGAACTGCAGCCTTGGATATCAAGCTTTTAGTGATTCCAATCTGTCAAGACCTTCAATCTCAACCAGTTTTGGACAATCCCTAGTTGAAACTCCTCGAGATTTTTGAAGTTAGATAAGTTGGGCAATATCCGAAGGAACCAACACATCCTAAGCTGCATGAGTCGTAGATTCTTCAGTCTTTCAAGCCCGCTGAACTTGCTTGACTTGCAGTTGTTCACTCTCAAGTATTGCAATGATGCTAAACTTTCAAGCCCTTGAATATCACAAATCTCATTGTTAATTAGACTTAGCTCCAACAAATTCTCCAAGTTGGAAAGGTCAACAACTTCAAGAAGATCGCAATCACTAATTTCGAGTTTCCTCAAACTCAAGGGAAGCTTTTGAATCTGGTGCAGGTTCTTCAGCTTCTCCAAGTGATATAGATCAAGTAAGCCTCGCAAGGAACTGCAGCATTGGATATCAAGCCTTTCTAGTGATTCCAATCTGTCAAGACCTTCAATCTCAACCAGTTTCGGACAATCCCATAGTTGAAACTCCTTGAGATTTTTGAAGTTAGACAAGTTTGGCAATGTCTGAAGGGAGAGACACTTATCAAGCTGCAAAAGCCATAGATTCTTCAGTCTTTCAAGCCCAGTGAACTTGCTTGACTTGTAGTCGTCCACTTCCAAGCATTGCAATGATGCTAAACCTTCAAGCCCTTGAATATCACAAATTGGATTCCCAGTTAGACTTAACTCCAACAAATTCTCCAAGTTGGAAAGGTCGACAACTTCAAGAAGACTACAATTACTAATTTTGAGTTTCCTCAAATCAGATGGAAGATGTTGAATCTGGCACAGGGTCTTGCACTGGACAAGTTCAAGTTCTCTTGCACAATGAAGCCAACACCCAAATAAGCTTACACCGGTAATACTCAAAAGATCCATACGCAATGAGCTTGTAAAAAGTGTGGGTTGTAACTCTGATTTATAGTTGACAAAGGTTTCATCATCCCCTTTGCCGAAACGTAATTCTAGATTTCTTAAACTCGGAAGGTTCACCGGGTTGAAGATCTCTGGAACTTTTTCTACGGCACTTGAGGACAAACATAGACTTTCCAAACTCTGTGGAAGCTCTGGCACATTCTCCACATGAGTTTCTGTTAATGCCAAAATCTTCAAGGATGGTAGTCTCCCGATATCACTAGGAATCATCTTTAGTTTATTGCAATTTTTACCATGAATTTCCTCAAGTTTCTCCATCATCCCAATAGCCTCGGGTAACTTTTGCATTAAACTTCCTTCCATCTTCAACACTTTCAAGCTCTTTACATTGACAATGGCATTTGGCAACTCTGAGATTTTTGTGTACGAGACATCCAACTCAACTAAACATTGCAACATCCCAATCGAGTTGTGAAGTTTCGTGAGCATCCCACAATACCGTAGACTTAATATTTCTAAGGATAAAAATGCAGAGAGGTCAGGAGTTTCCTTCAACGACAACCAAAACATCATATTAAGGACCTTCAATCTTGTAGCCACCTGTCAAATGATGTTCTAATAAATCAGTTTCGCATGCTCAATTTTACTCGCCAATTTTTATTATTTTGCTAATTTCTCTCTATTGTTCGGTTTTTCTTCGGCATTGCATCCTTGTATTGTATAGGTAGTCACTACTTATAATTCACTTAAATTAAACATCTATTGCGACAACTAGTTGGCCTGATTAGGGAACTCAAAATAATGTGAATATTTATAAATTGTTCTTTAAAAAATAATGAAGTCAATAGATATTAAGCAATGACATTTATTCCATTAGATAATCCGACAATCCTACAAATTATATAAATCACAAAATATGATGATTATCTAATCAAGTCATTTCCTTTATTTATCATGCAACGCAAAAATTTAGTTACTAGTAATATAGAATGTACAAATTACAATGCCCTTTAATCATGCAGATACAATCAATTTGAATTGAAGAAAAGCATTAGAGAAGAATTAGCATAAATGATAAAATAGGAATAACATAATATCAATGTAAAATTATAAAATGCAACGCAGATTGATGACCATCAACCAAATCATAACATCTTTTTCTTTTTTCGGTAAGTTAATTGTTTGATTAGGTAAAAATGAAAAAATCTTGAAAAATCTACACAAGTTAAACTCTCTCTAGTAACACAACAAAATATCTATGAACACAATATTGAATCAATGAATAAAAGTGGTCAAGGGTACCAGTCTTTCCATTGACCAAATTGTCTTCAACGGGGATATACAAGTGGCATTATCTCTTGAATGACATCTACGATAAAGTAACTGTTTGATTTGATGTTTTTCTAGTGAAAACACAACGGTTAAGTTTCAGACCTATGGAATGAGGGATTGGTGTCATAAGCCTTCTTCAAGACCAAGAGTTGTTTTATGAATTAAACCAATAGACTTCAATAAAATAATAATAAAAAAGAGATCAAGGATGATGATCGACAACCACGTGCAACACAAGAGTTGGTGTGACTGGAAGAAAATATAACATGTTATCCCAAATTATTTGCACACACACACATACCTTGAGTTGAGTCCAACCACCCCAATGTTCATCTATTGAGCTGTTCCACCGTAGGTCAAGGATGACTAGATTTTTTGGGCAAAAGTTGGTTGCCTGCATTTCTTTTGGACAACAACACCAATTAAGCCATCTCAATTCTGAAAAGAGATCCCCAAAGTCTCCAGAGAGGGTCCAATCAAACAATTCAAGAAATCTAATATTTGGCACTTCGATAAAGTCTTTTGATGTCAAAACAGAGTCTTGGAGAGGCACCTTCGATTGATTATAGTACGCTGCAACAGTTCCGGTTCCCTAAATTGAGAAAGAGTCAGTTCAAATTGAGGAGTTCCAAATATAGCCCAAAATAAAGGCAAAACAGACCAAGGAAGTTTTCTGCGATGAAAAAAGAATACGAGGGTGCACTTAGACTAATACCTTCTTTTGCTGGACAATATCCGAACCATCCCAAAGAGCCCCCACACTCGAGAACCCTTTGTTGGATCTTTGCAATTTTCTTCATACACAATGCTTTTGCCTAAGTCCTTAAGCTGATCATGCATCCATAGTTCATTCTCCTCTCCAATCTTCACTAAGGACATTAAAAGCAGAATATCAATCCCCTCACTTGGAAAAAATCCACAACCATCCCACATGTAATATGGATAGCTCTTATCTTGTCCAGCTAGAAAGCAAGCAATATCAAGAAATATTTGTTGTTGCAGATGATCTAATGCCTGATAACTCAACATTAACTTTTCCTTCACGTCCCTCTGCTGACAATATTCCATCTTTTTCAATGTATCTTGCCACACTCTTTCCTCTTTTTTCCACATAACAACGAGCCAATAACTTCGATAGCAGAGGAAGCCCTCCGGTTTTGCAACAACTTTCTCGAGATAGACTCAAGAATGCATTTGGAGGAGAGTTGCTTCTAAAGGCATGTTGGCTAAATAGTTGAAGAGCTGTGAGATTGTTGAGTTCCTTAACTTCATAAATTAAACAATGTTCAAATTGATCTTGGATTTTACAAAAAACACTTTTGTCTCTTGTTGTAACAACTATCCTACTTCCTGAACCAAACCATTCTTTCTTTGCTGCCAATGCCATGAGTTGGCTCACATGATCTACATCATCAAGGACAATAAGAACTTTCTTTCTGCAAAATCGATTTTTGATCATATTCATCCCATGATCAATGCTAGAAAGTTCAACTCCTAGATCACCAATGATATCATAAATTAATCGCCTCTGCACATTTAACAGACCATAACCTTTTGATGCTTCTCGGATATCTGAATTGAAACTACAACTGTCAAAATTAGTAGATAGTTTGTCGTAGACAACCTTGGCAAGAGTCGTCTTGCCTATTCCACCCATTCCCCAAATACCAATAAGCCTTACGTCCTTAGATTCGACATGTAGCAAATCTACTACTTCATTTGCTGATTCGTCCATTCCAACTAAATGATCGGATATATGCACACAAGATACCTTAAGCTCAACCAACACTTTCCGAGCAATCAAACGTGCAAGTTCTCCATGGCTGTGTCAGGACACACAACATTATCAAGTGAATTACAAGATTGGTGGCAAATTTTTTCACTTGCAAGATCAAAGAATAACATGAACTTACGAAATTGACACTTTGGACCCACCAAACAAAAGAATAAATAGATGATTCTATGATTATGTTCAATCTAGGATGATAGGTTATCATGCTTATGTCAAGCAATGAATATCAAGTGAATTTTAAGATTGGTGGCAAACTTTTTCACTTGCAAGATCAAACAAGAACCTGAAGTTACGAAATTGATTTGGACCCGGCAAACAAAAGAATAAATACATAATTTATGGTCCCGAACTAAGAAAAATTGTGCTTTTCAAATTATAATCCACCTTCAAGCAAAAGAAACGGAGAGAAAAGGGAAGATGGAGTTGAGTGAGTTAACATACCCTGTGTTCTTGGTGTCCCATCCCTTGATTCTAGTAACTTCCTTGAGCGACTCCGCCCACCGCTGCACAATCTCGGGCCCATGTTTTCTTTATGCAGAGTTAGCGCATCCGCATACACTCCGGCTTCAAGCTTCACGTCGAAGGTTCCACGTCATAGAAAATGGGCATAACCTCCAATTCATTGGTTTTCCAACGTTGTATCATGTGTTCTAGCTCGCGCAAGCACCAACTACTGCGGAGGCGAAATCTCTAGAGAAGATGGGAATGCAGATTTTCGAGCCATCGATGGCTTGGTAAATCTGGGACCCGATCTCTTCACCAACCTCAATCCTCTGCTTGTCTATGAAAACAGTGATACCCTTATCCAGCAGGGCATGATAGAGGAAATCTGTGAAGGTAGCGCGAGTATCCAGACCTCGAAAACTCAAGAACACATCATACTTAGTCCCTAGTGAGCCATGGCTTGTGGATTCCGTTTCCGGAGAAGAGCTCCTTTTCCTTTCTATCTTAGCTGCGTCTGCTAAAATTCTGAAAGCAAATCATAAAATGATTTGACATGCTTTAATAAGGGCCAATGATCGATGGTCTAAGGAGGCAAGCGAGGCTCGGTTTCCATTTCCGTTGGGTTGCAGAAATGATCTAGAGAAATTGCAGATATACAATTGAAGGATTAAGAAATGGCCTAAGCACCATGAGTTGATCAGTGTAGGATGAGCATGGTGCAGGTTTGGCCAGTCCCACCGCTAGCTTTAAAGCCGGCCGCGCAGTGTTGGTCGCCGATTTTTGAGACCGAAAGCCTACCCAACCCTATTGAAATTGGGACCGAGGGTTAACTCGGGGCCAACCGATAATTTTTTATTTCATTTTTTGTTTCATTTTTATACTCCTCGTGATTGAAGACCGGATCAACCCAATGGATTCGGTTTGGTTCTAGGGTCAGGACCAACAAATCAAGATTGGAATCGAATAATATCAAATTAGATAATCAATAATTGCAAACAATCAAATTGGTTCGAGAAATCACCTAGTTTCATGTATTTGTTTCCGAGAATCGGGACCGGGGCGGGGAGCTTTACGTCGACCCATGAGGAAAAACGTCGGGACCAGCGCAGCAACGACAGCGATCCAGTAAGGACACGGCATATTGCAGACAGGTTTGCCAGAACAAAAGATGCAACGGTAAAGGTTTGTTGGTGTTGGGCAGTCTAACTGGAAAGCTGGGGTCGCCCGGACTCTGCTTGGCGGCAACGGTGTGTGTTCGATCAAACGTAGCAGAGGAAAGAAAACGGCAAGCGGTGGCGTCAAGTGGAGCCGGGATGCCGCCTGGAATCACCGGAAACAGCCAGGGACTGTTGCTGTGGCGTTAGAATAAGTCGGCAAAGCTGCTGTCGCGGCTGCAGCAGGACGTGCTGAACCAGCAAGCGAGGTAGAGGCGCGACGATGGGCAAGCCGGTAGGGAGCGCGGTGACTGGTGAGGGGCGGCGGCGGCGGCGGCGGCGTCGTTAGTTGAAGTACAGGAGCCAGAGATCAACACCGGCAAACAAGGTCTCGAGAAATTCGACGAGAAAGCAAACCGGACCGCCAGACGAAAGCAGCAACGACTCCGAGAAATTAAACCAAACCGGCTGAACAAGAAACCCTAAGAACGATGAACAGTCGCCTTTCTTTTTCTTTTCGTCTCTCAAATCGTGAGCCGTCCTATCTAAGTGTTGCGTGTCTGAGGGTTGTGCAGAAGCTGCCGTCCCAGTGCTGCTATCTCTTTCTAGAGTGTTTCTCTTTTACTTTTACTCTCTTCTTTTTTTGAGCTATCAATCTCACTTTTCCTGTTTTAGTATAAATACATATTATATCAATATTCCTTTCCCTCTCAAACCTCACGGAAAGCTCCCAGAATTTGCTTCAGATATTCTGCTTCAGATTGGGTCTGGTCTTTTCCGACTTCGTTCGTTTCATAAAAATAAGTAATTTAAAAAAATCTCTAAAAAAAATAACTAATTTTCTTAAAATAATTCATTAATATAAAATATTTTCATTATTGACATTTATTTATAACTTAACATTATGTGAATGATAAAAAAATTTATTAATTCATTTTCATAAACGATAAAGATAATTATTTTCAAATTAATATTTTTCAAATTATTTATTTTTGTTAAACAAATAAAGTCTAATGTACTATTTTCTTTCTTTTGTTGTTTTCTGAAATGTGCAAGGCCACAATACTTCTTCCTCTTTTCTTCAACCTTGCCGTGATATGGTTGTGAAAGACATTTCCTTGGAAAATCTTTTATTAAGATATTGTCTTTATCCCCCTAAATTTACTCTAATAAATTTAATTTTTCCACCTTTGCACTTCTTCCATGTATAAATTTTGGCCACTTAATTTGGGCTTGGCCAAAATCTAAATAGTGCATGAAAAAAATGTAAATATCGGTGCATCTGTTTCTGAGAAAACAAATAATTTGAAACACATTTTCCAAAAAACGATTGTCTGAATAAATTATAAAAATGAATGAACGAAAAATATTTTCATCAACTATAAAAATGTATAGACATAAATTATCATTGACAACGAAAGTATTTTTTACTAACTAATTATTTCAAACGAGACAAGTGATCATTTTTAAAAAAATATATATAATTTTCAAATTATTCATTTTCTATTAAACAAACGGAGCCTAATATGCAAAATGCAATAATTGATTTTTGTTAGGTATTGGGGTCGATTCATAATTTTTTTTATGTATTTAACAATTAATTGGGAAGCCAAAATTTATGTATCAATAGCAAATAAACCGCCAATAAATATTTATCCAAAGTGAGTTGGCCACCAACTATAGTGGTACAATCCGCTAAAATTTGTCTTTTTTTTTTTTTTAATGTATTAACCCCATAAAACCTAGGAATTTTTTATGCATGCAAGTATTTTTGTTGGAACATAAGTGTTGGGAAAATAGGAATCTCACAAAAATTAAATCACTTGTACAATGGTCATATAAAGTCCAAGTTTGAGGAAAAAGTATAAATAGCCCCTTTTTCTTTTCATCTTCTGCTAAAATTCTAAAAGTGAATCACAGTATATAAAATTACACCATATTTTGTAGTGACTCTATAACACTTGGATGATGGAAAACGCAGCATGATGCATTTCAAGGAAGTTGCAAGAACCCCGCGTGGAACATGGGTCAACGAGCAATGGTAGGAAAGTGAGGGTCGGTTTCCATTTCCATTTCCATTGTGTTGCGGCATTGATCATGAGAAATGGCAGACATATGATTAAGAAATGGCCTAAGCCCCGCAAGTTGCAATAATTTAGAAGAAGTGATCTCAAAATACCGGGGAAAGTGGGAGTGGTTGTTCGGTCCCCATCAATTTAAGGTATCATATTAACACTAAATTCCAAAGCGACATGTCTAAGAAATATTACTCTATACATATGGGGTAGCACATGTCACCTAGCTCGAAAACAAAAATGAAAAGGTAATACCATTTTGATTGTGTCACTAAATTCATGTATCTTACTTTTTTAATTAGTTACCTAATAAGTTGATTTGAGAGTACTCATTGATCAAATCCTTCTAATTATAGAATTCCACGACGCTAACATTGCACTGTCATCTAGACAAACCGCCAATAATGAGTTAAGCCACCATCAGTCTTATGCATTCTACAACATTATCGTGGCGACCGCAAACTTGTTGAGAAGGATCTTTTCTAAAGTATGCTCAAATTCACATCCCGGTACCCACCCGCTCACCCACATATACTCGGCGGCGGTGATCCGAGAGCACGTGCATCGGAGTTCGTGACACAAACCTTGTCATGGGGGACCCAAAAAATTTATTTCACCCCAACCAACGCAGTCACCTAACGACATTAAAAAAAAAAAAAAAAGGCGACATTTTCAACTTGAATAAACAAAATCAGAAGCAAAACCTTAGAATCGAATCAATGCGGAGATTCCCAAAGACAAAACCCTAGACTCACGAAAAAAAAGTGGTTCCTTCCACTCTTCGATGCGGGATTCTCAATGTACAAAGCACAAGGTGAAGCTGGTTTTCTTTCCATTCAAAATTATAATCTCTTCTTATTTATAAAGTTCTATTTGTACAAAGACTAAAAATTACTGACTCTATTTAAAAATTACTAACTTTAGTAAGAGTGGCGTACCAACTATTTACTATTTAAGTTATCAACTAATTTGAAGTTACCAACATAAGTTTATTTTTTAATTATCAACTTCTTTTTTTACCGACTTCCGATTACCTTCCTTTATTATGCCTATTTGCACCCAAATTTAACCAACATGTTGATATGAGAAAATATGTGTTCAGAAACAGATGGTTACAATACTAGATATGCGAGCCATTGTTGATAACCAAAAGAGTTGTTGATATTAATACATCAACGGCCATAAATCAACCGTCGATATAAAATTGATTTATCATTTGAGTTATACAATATGACATGAGTAACGTGTCTAAGATATGAAAATATGAAAGTGTATGTATGTTCAGATAAATTTAGATATGAAATCGAGTCATTGACTTTCCTGCCAAAACTCAGCATATTTTTTATATTTGAGAAATTTATGACAAAATAGTATATGATTTTATATACGATTGTTAATCTGTACATTTTGAAAGGTTTAAGGACTAATTCTTTTAACTCAAAAAAGCTAAAACAAGCAACAACAAAAAAATAGTTAATACTAATAAAACAGAATTTAATGTTCATAAAAAGAGAAAAGATTCCACGTGCTATTCCTTTCATTTTGTAATGTAATGGATCTTTCGTCTCTATTTACCCATCTCTCTTTTTTCGTGTGTTGTTTTCGGCTTGAAGCCCAGGACCCACTTACCCACATCACCCGACACATTGACCTAGAAGGGCAAAGCACGACTCAACCGCAAATCTTGAGAGAAGCAGCTAGGCTTCGCGGAACTTCACCTCTGTCGGGAAAGGCTGAAAGCGCGTCTGTCAGCACGGCACACCTCTGGCTTCTTGTGCTGGAACATCGATATGCGTTCTTTGAATATTTTGTTTCTTAAGAAGAAAGGATTAAATTGATGTTTGTCAGAATTTCATATTATTTTTCAATTCAACACCAACTCCAAGATGGTCAGTTCCGTGATCTAGAATCCATTTTATAACATTTATATTTTGAAGAATAATTTCTTTTTAAAAATAATATTTTTTTTATTTTTAATCCCTAAAATAATTTTCGAGTAAAAGAATGTATTTGTTAATTACATAAAATTATTATTTTCGAAATAGAAAAAGAATAGGAATGCGTTTAATATAGTTCATTTTTTTTGTAATGTAGTACTTTTTTAAAATTTTTTAATAATTTTGTAAGAATTTTTTTCTTTTCTCCATCATCTGCCGCTAACCACGGCGACAGTGATGGGCGGCCGCAAGCGGCAAGGAAGAAGAAGAAAAGTAGAAAGAAAAGAAAGAACAAGCTTATTTTTAGAAATTATTCCCGGGAATAATATGTTACTTTTTTTTTGTACTTCTTATTTATATTTCAAATTTATATTCCCCGGTACTTTTCTATTATAGGAAATAGAAAAATTAATTAACGTTACATTTTTTTTATTTTGGAAAACAAGAGAACAGAAATAAACACATTAACAAACAGGTCCTAATCTGTTCATTCAAAAGAATTGAGTTTCTGAGAGTAGAGAGTGAAGTTTTTTCGCTCCCCCTTCGGTATTCTCATTTCACCGCCATCTAAACGGGTCTCGTCCAAAGGATTCTTTACACTCCTCTGTCAATGAGCCCCATTATTTTCCTGACGAATAGAGGATAACTGTTGTTGGTTCTCGTAACTCCGATATTACCTAAAGTCTGGCGACTTGAACAGTGCAAGTCTCCACGGAAATGCAAATGTAATGGGATTATAGGAGTTTGAAGAGACCAAAGTAGCTTTATGGAACCGCCTCTTGCAAAATCTATTTTGTGAGCTGGAAAAGGAAAGGACATCAGCCCCTGGCAGATAGCAGACATTTCGCTAAATGGCAGATGCCGGTAAATTCATGAAACCGTTGATGACTATCAAATCTTGTTGGTGACAATAAAGTTGATCGAGAACTTGCTTGATGTAATGTCCCATGTCCTTTTCATACCAATCGAATAGTTGATAAGAGATGATATATCTATATAAGAGTTAGTTACTTGAACAATTATGTAATATCAGCAGATGAAAAAGGGTATCTGATCAAAATAGTTTTCAAAACAACTAAATAGAAGCTGATATATCACTCAAAACAATTCATATTACCAAGATTGTTCAGCAAATCTGTCCGAGAAAAAGTTATCTCCATGGTTAGTACACCATGTGGAAAAGACAAACGCTATTAGCCCAGCCATCAACGAAGAAAAAAAGTTTAAGATCAGTAATTTCAAACGATTTTGCTTTTTCTCGTCCAAATATATATTATGTCATTTTACACAATTTAATATTTCCTTCACAAATTGGATGAGAAAGCACTTTAATCAGTTATGTTCTCACTATTCCGTTATTTTTCCTCCATGAATGAGAACTGCAGTAAATAGACAAATACTTATGAAGGTTTAAGTGCGAAATTTAAGCAAAATCTATTGAAGTTTTACTCATCATTCTATTCTTTTCAACAGTAGAACTATTATATTTAGTATTTGAATCAACGAATTTTATATACTTTCTAGTATCTTTTAGGTTTTTCCACTAATAAAAATTTCCGAATCCGTCCCTGATTTTCTCCATCATCGCACACAGGGCAGCCAAGATAAATCCGAGGTAAACTCATTTAGAGAAGAAATATACATAAAACAAACCTCAAATTATGAAGGCCAACATATACGAGAAATCAGACAAAATTGGAAGAGGAACGATCCAGATTCGTGAATACCTCAAGCTGGTTCAGTCCACCGATCAGCACAACTTGCTGTCGCGGGGGACTTTTGGGCCAATCGAATCGCTGACATGGCGCTGCTGCGGAGGTAAGATGGCAGTGATACTGAGCGGCTCTGGCCATGGTCATATTAGAGACTAACTAGTGGCACGAAGGTACGCAAATCGAGGTGAGGCAGATCGTTACTGATTAAACAAGGATCTGGACAGTAAGTTCGTCTATGGCCAGTGCACGCGGGCGGGTGTGGAGTATTGGATGAGGTTGTGGTCGCCAGTGCTGGGAAGTTCTGATGGTGGGTAATTTGTGGCAAGAAAAGGGGCAGTTTTTGCTGGCATATATTTGGATGAATGTTACATTCGCCCGCAAAGGGTGAAGTGTTCTCGCTCGAGCACATTCTCAAAGGCGGATGGAGTTAGATCACAATTGTTGAAAAACATCTGAAGGATTTTGACAATATCAAAACTCATATCTAAATTATATAGGGATAAGTACACTAATGGTATCATAAGTTGTGTACGACATTCACTTTGATGCCAAAAGTTTTTGCTTAATCACTTAAGTGCCAAATTGGAGAAAAACGATCACTTTAGTGCTAACGGCGAGAAATTCCGATCAAATTGATTACGTGGCATTTATATTTTAAAAAAAAAGTTGCTCGACTTTTAAACGACGTCGTTTTCCATCCTCTTCAAGAAATGACGTCGTTTTGCCCTTATACGTGGACACCCTCGCAAAAATGACGCCATTAAGCTCGTACGTGGATCAAAATTAGGGTTAGGGTTTCTTCCTCGCCGCTCGGCCACCGTTGTTCACCCACCAACGCTCGGCCACCATTGTAGATGCTCGACCAGGTGAGCGAGGAGAGAATGAGATTGTTGCTTAAGCAAAAAGTGGCAGAAAGAATAGGAGGCGAGGGCGGAGGAGGAGGAGGAAGAAGAGGGGTTGAAGGTGCCGCTACTGGTGTGCCGCCGCCACCGCCATTGGTGCCATTGTTGGTGCTGTTACTGGTATGCTGCTGGTGCCGTTCCCTGCTAGTGTTGCTCTTCAGGGAAGAAGACGACGTGCCTCATCTCTCTCTCTCTCTCTCTCTCTCTCTTTCAATTTGGGGATTTAGGGTTTCGATTTGGGGAAAGAAACCAAACGACGTCGTTTTTGTGGTTTAGATGCTGATTGTGCTCTCGGCAAGCCACGTCGGCCTAAAAAATTAATAAAAAACGTCACATCGGATTTCCGGCCGATCGGATCGGCGTTGACACTAAAGTGAGCATTTTTCAAATTTTTGACACTTAAGTAATCGACGGAAACTTTTGGCACCAAAGTAAGCGTCGTACACAACTTATGGCACCATTAATGTACTTATCCCAAATTATATATAAGAGACGATATGACTCTACAAGTGTATGGGTCAAACTTCACTAAACCCGAAAATTGTTGAAGGAAAGGTGTAGAACCAAAATCTTAGTTACGTGAAATAGTTAAACTTGATTGTTAAACACTTTTTATACGAGATCGATGATTGTTGGAATTCCTAAATTGAAGACTTGGCTTATAGCAATAGAGTATGATATTCCAAGATTATCTATGCCAAAAATCTTGGACTAATTTGCTCGACGGATTAATAGGATGACATGATCGAAACATGTTAATAGAAGATCGATTGATCGCTTAAATTTAGGGAAGGTTCTTTGTAGACCTCAAAATGAGTCATCGAACAATTTCTTAATCCATATTTGATGGGTTGAGTTATTATATGAGTTATTATTTTTGTAAGTTGGTCATAAATAGATTTAGAATTAAATGATTATTTTTTAATCTGATGTGACGCTAGAGTGATCCGATGAAAAGTTTTAACATTAAAGTTAGTTTCTTATGAGAGTTGTGGTACTTATAATGTTTTTTTCTCGAAATATAGCTGTAAAGCATGTTATGGAAAAAATTGGACTAAGGATCGATGGGAGATTTATAGCACACTATCTATGTCTTTCCAAAAACTTTACAATATAAACTGTAAAAGTGGACATAATTTTAGTAGCAATCACCAAGTCTAAGTAAATTGTAATATATACATAAGTGGGTCGGTCAGTCCTCATCAATCTACCGTCTTGACACCGATGAACTTCGGGAACTATACAAAACCCATGTGTTGGGAATAACGGATCCGAAAAGCTGGATTCGACACCGAATCGAACCCCTAAATCAAGCGGAAGACGAAGCCCGGGGAAACCAACACGCATCACCGTTCTAAAGCACACCACGGATTAGAGCGTACCTTTTAACCACAGATTAAACACCGGTTGTTGATGGAGGAAGAGAAACGGTCCTGTTCGATCCGAGGAAGCAAAATCCTTTCACGTGCTTTACTATTTTTCTTTTGAAGAAAACGGGAGAGGGAGGGAGAGTACGTTGAGAGAAAAGAGACGTACGTTTTTCTGAATTGAAACAGTGTCTTTTTCTCTCTCTCTCCTCCCTTTTATATCTCTCCCCTTCCACGGGCCATATTCCCGTGGATCGGGCTTCTGGGCCCAACTTGGGCGGATGGGCCTTAAGCCCAAAAACCAATAAAGCCTTCATCTCCCACTCGCACATGGTGGGCCGAACAGTATTCTCTTTACCTCTCTTCAACATTCATGCTTGGTGAATAATCCGTGCGACCAGGTATACTTTGAGAGCTCGTTGCTATACATACGTTAGGAATATATAGCAGCTCATAATGGGCGTCACACTCGAGTAGATTTAGTATGCGTACCCTAGATCGATCGATCACATTTATATCTCCCTTGATCTCTTTTAAACATGATATATATATTGTATTCACAATTATAATTATCACAAAGACAGTTATAATTGGTCGACCAGTGAATACAAAACTATAATGTGATTCTTCAAAATCGATCTTCCTCTTTCCTTCAAACTCTCAATTTCAGTCCGGCTTGCTTTTCTAGAAATGCCCCATTAGATCGAATCATCTCATGACCATTGGCAACACACTAAGATAGCAAACACTAAATAGAAATCTTGAGAATAAGTAAGAGTCGAGGAGACTTCAAAATTGAGGAACTCTTTTCCTCAAGAGTCTCACACGTCATAAAAGTTGAGATCAAACTTTTTGCCACTCTTATTGGTCGTCTCATGCATACGTAGTATGAAATACGTATTACGGTATTAACTCATTTCCCATGGAGCGTATGTCTACACCTTTCAATACGTACGAGATGATAGTTCGGACATACCCAATGTCTAACTTGAGTTCACCTATTTACTTATTCACAAAATTTATCGAACTCACATCGGCATCTTAGACGAGATAAAGTAAAATGCGTGGGGTATTTTACTTTCGGACATCTTTAGTATTATGTCCTCATCTTAACACTCGTTAAGGCGACATACGTATTTTAAGCTTGCGCTCTCGATTATCACCTAGATAATAAGCTTAAAAACAGTCTCATCTCTATTTATCACACAAGTAAACGAGGCGATTACCCGTGTGAGTGGGCTAATCTTATATCTATCCGACATACTTCTCAACTTAAAATAATGCACCGAGCATTAAGATGCATAAAGATTATACTAAGGTTCATAGGCATTAATCAATGAAAAACAAAATTTCATAAATGTGAACATCTCGGGAAATTACAATTCGGTACATCGGACTCTACGCAATCCTAGAGATTTTACATGACCACAAAAAACACATCTCTAGGTATTGGCTTTGTCATAGGATGCGCTACCATTCTATGCGTAGATATGCGCAAGTTCACATCCTTTCGTGCAACCATATCTTTTACAAAGTTATACTTGGTATCTATATGTTTGGTATTGCCATGATACTTTGGATCTTTGGTGTACGCTATAGCGCTTGGCTATCACAATTAACCAACAATGGATTTGCGGCTTTCTCAATAACACCTAAATGATCCAAAAATCTCTTAAGCCAAACTCCTTCTTGTACCGCTCGCGATAACGCCACGAACTCGGCTTCCATCGTGGACAAGGCTATGCACGTTTGCTTCTTACTGCTCCATGATATGGCGCCATTATTTAGTAAGAAAGCAAATCCAGAGGTAGATTTTCTTTCATCTAAATCTCCTCCCCAATCGGCATCGAATAGCCTTCAAGTCGCGAGATCCTTTTACGTTGACACCTAATTTAGATTCAATTTTTAGAAAATAAAAGATTAGAGGGAAATTTTGAAAATAAATTTTGAATTCAAAATAATTCAACGGATTTTGGAGCCATTTCTTTGTTGGAGAAGTTGAGCGAAAATCTCCATCAGCAAGAGGTTGAGCAAAAATCTCCACCAGCGAAACAAACTCGAATTTTTGCTTTATAAATAGATGGGTTCTTCTTCACCTTTCGGGAGGGGGAAGTTCGAAAAATTATAGCAAAAATTCTGTCCATTGGGACTTCTCTTCGGCTGAAAAAAAAAGAAATAGAAAACTGAAGAGAGAAGGGAAAGTCTTCTGCAGGGGGAGGTTCTCTTGGTGAAAAAGGAGAAAAAAAACGAAAAGTAAAAGAGAAGAAGGAGCCGTCCGTGGGATCTTTGAGAGAGACAAGTGAGAGAGAGAGTGTCAGGGGAGAGAGTTTACTTTTCGTCAAAAATTAAAAAGTAAAGAGGAGAAAGAGAGAGTACGAAAGCAGAGAGGAGTGTGCGGCTACAAAGGGAAGAAGTGATGGGACAGTTACTATTCATCTTTTTCCCCACATTTGCTGCCCAATCGTGAGTTTCTCTTCACCCACGCTGCGCTCGCACCGCCGGTCTTCACCAGCCATCGTCGATCCGACTCACGACGACGCAAGCGCCGACGCCCAGCAACACCGCCGCGCTTCTACAACCCGCAACACTGCGCCCGAACCGGCTCGCACCTCCGCTGTTGCTGCATCCGCGACCATCCGGTGACCTCTACCCGCGACGATTGACGCCGCACCTTGGCGACTCGCACCCGACGTTGCGCCCTCCTCCGAACCGACGCCCGTGACCTGCCGTGATCTGCAGTGCCCATCACCGCACGCCTCTGCCCCTTTTGCAGGTTGCCGTGCTGCCCTCTGACCCGGCCGCCGGATTTCTCGCTGCGGACTCCCGCCACACACCCGTGGGACACCATCGCTGCAACGCCTCGAGCTCCTGCCGCTGCCGTTCCTGATCCGAGCTTGCTGTTGTGCCCACGACCCACCTGCTGCCTCCCTGTTTCGTTGTAGGTCAGGTTGCTACCCGCGACGCCGGAGCTCCGAAGCCCGCCGTTCCTGACCTCACCGCGCCATCGCACCGCCTCCGCTTGCGATCCGCTTCCCCGTCAACGCCACTGTCTTCTTTGGAGCCTTAGGTGGTTTATTTATTTTTATTCATTTATTTGTTTATATTTTAAGTCCTGTTATTATTATTTAAGTTAGATCATGGTATATTAATGTTAATTATTTGTATTGTTTAGACATTATCCTTAAGGCTTTATCCAAGATTTTTGTAATAATTAGTTTGATCCGAGAGACATCGGATCATTCTTTTAATTACATTAATTTTGGACTTCTTGGTAAAATTTTAATTGTTAAATCATAATAATTATTTAATTTGGTCCGTAAGACTTCGGACTAGATTATTTAATTATTTTGAGTTGTTGTGATGATTAGGGTTAAAATAATTGTTAATTTAACCTGTGAGACGACAGGTTATTTTTTCAATTATTTTGATTCTTTATTTAGTGGCTATATTAATTGTTTAGATTTAACCTTAATTTAATAATTATTCAACCTAAAAAAAAATCAAAATATTCAAAATTTGCATATAGGACATTAGGGTTTAATATAATAGACACGTAGTTTAATTAATCAAATTTTTAGGATTATATTTCTAGGGTTGCATTTTTAGATAATATTTTTAGGACTGCATTTTTAGATATTTTAAAATAAATAAGTTAGGATTAGACGTAAATAGCCTTTTTTAGAGTCTTAGATATAATTGGCACATTTTCATATTCTCATTTATTTAAAATAAAAAAATAGTTTTCTAAGACGGAATAGGGTTTAAGTCAAATTAATCCCAAAAATGGATTAGAAGATTATTTTTAGATAGATTAATTAGGGTTTTCATAAATTCTGAATTTCAATAAAAAAATGCAAAAATACTAGATGCATGTTAACTAGTTTGCATAATATAATCATTTAATCAGAATTTGTTAATTAGTAAAATTAGGTCATGAGGTGCATGTTAATTAGTTTGCATAATAGGCCCATTTAACTAGAATTTGCATATTAATAAAATTAAGTCATTTAGTTTTAAAATGCATTTTTAATAAAAGAATTCTAATTTTTAGAAAATCCAAAAATGTTGTTTGCTTGCTTTGTGTGATGCAATTTATTAATAATGGATGAGTACGCGTGTGGTCACCACATTTGCATGATAGTAATTTAGGTTAAAAATAATCCAAAGCGCCTGCAAAAATATTTTGAAAATTAAAAGAAATGGTACCGAAAGGGCATTAGAAAATCTAGTGCAACCAAGTCCCGTACCCTTGGTCTCGGTCCGTAGGAGTAAAATAAATCTCCTTTATTTTACTTAGGTGTCTAATCGACCTACCATAAACCGATTAGTGGCGACTCTAGTTAATAATCTTGTATTTTTAAAAATTTAAACTTAAGTCGCGATTTGGTATGGGCTTGGGAGGCACGAGCTAAGTCTAAAAGCTTAGTAGTCCATTAACCTAGTTTTAGGTGGTGAACCCGAAAAAATTAGGTCGCGACACTTTCCTTGGTAATTCAACTTGAAATCAACAGTTCCCTTCGGATATCTCGAGTATTCTCTTGACGGCTTTCCAATGTCTTGGACTGGATTGGATTGGTATCTACTCACCATTCAAGCTGCAAAGCATATGTCGGGTCTTGTACACATCATAGCATACATCAAGCTCCCAACAGCACTAGCATAAGGAACATGTTTCATTTGTTCCTTCTCTTGTGGAGTCCCTAGACACGTCATGGCTCAATCCTTCACCTTTTGCAATAGGAGTGTCTATGGGTTTGAGTCTTGCATACAAAATCGTTCAAGAACCTTATTTATATAGGTTTCTTGCGAAAGAGACAACGATCTCTTTGAACGATCTCTCGAAATCTTAACTCCAAGAATGTATGTAGCCTCACCCATATCCTTCATCTCAAAGTTAGAAGACAACCATCTCTTGACAGTATTAACCAACTCCATATTGCTTCCGGCAATCAGTATATCATCAACATATAATGATATGATCACAAAATGATCCTTGGATCTTTTGATATATACACAATGATCCTCATCAATCATTGTAAAATCATATGCCACTATGGCATTATGAAAACGTATATACCATTGTCTTGATGGCTGCTTAAGACCATATATCGACCTCAAAAGTCGACATACTTTTTCTTCTTGGCCTTTCACTATGAAACCGTAGGTTGTTCCATATATATTTCTTCCTCTAATTCTCCATTGAGGAAAGCAGTCTTTACATCCATTTGATGTAACTCAAGATCCAGACTAGCTACTATTGCGAATAATGCGAATCGAGGTAAATCTCACTACGGGAAAACGTATCTTCATAATCAATTCCTTCTGTTGATTATACCCCTTCGCCACAAGGCGAGCCTTATGTCTTTCAATCGAGCCATCAGCCTTTCGCTTTATTTTGAAAACCCACTTGTTCCCAATAGCTCGCATCCTTTTGGAAGATCAACCGGTTCCCGAGACTTGGTTTGATTTCATTGACTCAATTTCCTCTTCCATTGCATGAATCCATTTTTCTTTACTAGGGCAATTAAGAGCCTCATTGATATTTCTAGGCTCATCCTCATCTTGTGGAGCAACCATAAAAGTTTCCCCTTCAATGTCAAAACGTCGACGGGGAATACTTTGGCGACTTGTTCGCCATATGGGAGATTGTACACTTTGCACATCATTCTCCATTATGCTCCCACTTGGATGAACTCCACTAATATTATTGTCTTGATCCAAGGTCTCAAATAGGGAGTGATCTTCCCCTATTTCACCCTTCTTAGGAAACTCATCCTCTAAGAATGTAACATCTCGTGATTCAAATTGAGTTACACTCCCACTTTCTGCTCACCAATGAACACATATCCTTTTGAGTGTTAAGTATCTTATGAAGATACTCTTCTTTCCTCTGGGACCCAATTTCCCAAACTTGTGAGAGGACTCATGTGTATAGGTAGCACAACCCCATGGCTTAAGAAAACTCAAGTCCGGTTTTCTACCTGTCCATAACTTATATGGAGTGGAAGTAACTGATTTAGAAGGCACCCGGTTAAGTATATATGCGACGATTAACAATGCATCACTCCAAAAGGTGATAGGCAAGTTAGCATGCGCCATCATGGACCTAACCATTTCCGGTAGGGTTCTGTTTCTTCTTTCCGCAACACCATTTTGTTGAGGAGTGTACGGAATAGACAGCTGTCTTTCTATTCCTTTTTCATCACATAATTTTCTGAACTCATCGGATAAATATTCTCAACCCCCGATCGGATCTCAATGCTTTTATTTTCTTATCTAATTGATTCTCTACAAGGTTCATAAACCTTTTGAAACAACTTATCGCTTGATTTATGAGAAATCAAATAGACATATCCGTATCAGTATAATTATCAATAAAGGTGATGAAATAAACAGCCCCATGCCTTCCTTTTACATTCATTAGACCATAGACATCGGAATGGATTAAATGCAGAGGAAACTCGGCTCTTTTCCTTTTCCAAATGGTTTCCTTGTCGTTTTCCCTTCTAGGCAATGCTTACATATGGACAAATCGACTTTTTCAATATTGCCCAATAAGCCCTCTTTGGCTAGTCTATTCATACGTTTGTTGGCCAATGTGACCAAGTCTAGCATGCCACACATTCAGATCATTTTCATATTTATTAGGAGACGTGAGAAGGGAATAACAAACATTAGCATTAACATAATCAATATCTAATACAATAAAACCATCCAAAAAATAGCCACAACCATAGTAATTTGTCTCCAAAAACAAATTCACACCTCTACTACGAAGTTCATATTAAAACCTAATTTAACCAACATTAATACGAGACACTAAATTCCGACGAATCTCCGGAGCATACAATACATCATGAAGAAACAAGGTGCGTCCACCACGCATATTCGTTGGCATGTGCCAATTCCTTTCACTTCAGCTCGGAGTTGTTTCCCACATAGATCCACTTAGTTCCAGTTGGTACTCGTCGGAATTCCACGAAGGATCCTCTATCCTTCGCTACATGGTCTGTCGCTCCTGAATCCACAGTCCACAAAGGATTAGACTCAGTTAGGAACACAGAACTCGACACAAAAGTAAAGTTCTGAAAAGTACAAAAGGTGCATACCTTCTTTGGCTCACGACAATCGCGAGCATAGTGACCCTTCTTGTCACAGTTGTAGCATTTCACCCTTGCAAGCTTTTTCATACGAGGACGCTTCCCTCTTCCATGTTGGTTGAATTTGGGTTTCTTCCCTGAAGGACCTGCTTCTTCCTTGCTTTTCCCCTTATCAAACCGGTTAGGGCGCTTGCGCTTGGAGCTCGAAGCTCCATTTGAGCTAGAACCGGCATAATAGAGTTCGGCATCGGCAGCCGCCAACGGGCGGTCCTCTTCCAGCTCAAGATGACGCATCGCATCCTCAAAGGTTTTGATGTTTTCATTATGAGTCGGGTGCACCTTCATATGCTCCCAACTACGAGGCAAGGAACGAATCACTTTGCTTGCACTTGCTGCTCATACGTGAGGACATGGCCAGCATCTTTCAGCTCGGTTATCATGTTTGACATCTTTCTAAGATGTTGCTTCATGGTACGACCATGAGGCTTCTTATAAGAGTCAAAACGATAGTGAGCTGCCTCAATCTAGTCACCGAAGTATGACCATATCTAGCTGCCAATGCCTCCCACAATTCCTTGGCATTATCAAAACGTCGAAACTCTCGCATGATGTCATTTTCCATGCTGCTCAACAATGTGATGCGAGCTAGAGAGTTCATTCTTTTCCACGAGAAAAAGCTTCTTTGTTTCTTTTGTCTTTGTGCGGTGGTTCCCTCTTCGAGTTCTTCCATGGTCATGACAAGAGCCTCAAGTGCTTCTTGCTCTTCCAGACATCTTGAATTTTCATTTGCCAAATCTCATAGTTGTCTCCATTGAGCTTTTCACCTTTGTTCAGCTCGGCAACTATGCTCTTTGTGTTTGAAGCCATTGATCCGAACAAATCGAGACAAATATGCACGAATTATTAATGCCTATCATTTATGCATCCTTATTTTACATAGACCCATCATATTAATGAATAATTTCAAGTAAGGCTTTAGAATCAAAGGTCACTACGTTTCCAATCATCCTCCAAAAGTCCTAACTTAAAACTATCATTAATATGATTGTCATATGCAAAATTAATTCTATGAAGCTACAAAAACTTCTAAAACTACCCCTGACTAATTACCCACTGACAACCGGCAATAACGAAAGGAGCAGATAATTGACATACAATTAAAAAATAATGCTTTCAATTAACACAATTAGGTAGTAATCAATACATAATATGTCCACAAAGCACACTTAACATATAATAGCCAATACAACTAACACAAAATCAGCACACGGGCGGGAAAGATCCTCTTTTGTTCAATTTCTTGATCTTTTCCCTTGAAACAATATAGTAATATTCGTTTACAAAATCCATCACTATTTTCTTATAGGAAGCGGCTCGTTGACATTCCATATGCGATTCAACACATCTTGCCATTCGGGTGGAAGAGTGGTTATGAAAAATCGCACCATCTCTCGCTTGTGACATAGGACGACCATTCCATATGACTGTTGAATTTTCTGTTGACTTCAAGGACATGATCAATTAAGTCACCTCTCTCCCATCGATGATCAGTCAGCTCAGTTATCAACTCAGACAGCTTATCCTTTTGT
The DNA here is from genome assembly GCA_014182585.1 of Eucalyptus coolabah. Lineage (NCBI taxonomy): Eukaryota > Viridiplantae > Streptophyta > Magnoliopsida > Myrtales > Myrtaceae > Eucalyptus > Eucalyptus coolabah. Next base: position 25,311,456 of record CM024622.1, read on the forward strand.
TCATCAGTAACTGCACGAATAGGTGTGCGCAACCTTAGGGGAGGCATAGTTCCTGCAACAAATGCAGAACAAATAAGGGATCACATTATAATCCATATAGACTTAATTGAAAAAGAAACACATTTTTTTTTAATGGTCAACGGTCAAAGTCAACGGTCAACGGTCGTCGGTCAACGGTCAGAGGGTCAACGGTCACGGTCGTCGGTCGTCGGGACCGGTCGGGCGGTTGGACCACTCGCGCGGACGATGCACGTGCCTCGCGCGTGCGGGGATGGCGTCACGCGAGGCGTCATCCGCACGTGCTGCCATGTGCCTTGGTCTCCGTGGGTCGGGTCGCCGGCCGGTGACCGTTCGGCAAACAACGTCGGTGATGACGTCATCGGTGGCGTCATCCGAGCGATTACCGACCGTTGGATGACGTCACGGTGGCGTCATCACGTGGCGTCACGCGTCGCTCCGCGGACCGGCGCGTCGGTTCGCCCTGCCGGTGGCTTACACGCGCCGGTTCGCCCGGCCAGCGCGTGCGCCCGCACGCGCTGGCCAATGCCAGCGCTTCGGGCGAGTCGCGCCCACGCGTAGCACCTTCCGGCCGCGCGTGTGGGTGCATGCGGCGGCGCCCGGCGGCGGTCGACACATCTCCGGATTCGTCTCGACGTCACGCTTCTTCCTATGCAATCACAATTTTATTTTGACTTACGAAAACTCGGAAAAATGGCGAAAAGCGCTCGGGTGTCGGGATTTTGGCCCGGTTCTGTACGGCCGAAGGGATTTCGCGAAAAATCAATCAAAAAACATCAGAATTGATCGGGAAAAACGTGAAACGAGGCTTTGATACCAATGTTGGGAATAACGGATCCCCGAAAACTGGATTTAACACCAAATCGAACCCCTAAATCAAGCGGAAGACGAAGCCCGGGAAACCAACACGCATCACCGATCCTAAAGCACACCACGGATTCGAGCGTACCTTTTAGCCACAGATTAAAGATCGGTTGTTGATGGAGGAAGAGAAACGGTCTGTTCGATCCAGGAAGCAAAATCTTTTCACGTGCTTTACTATTTTTCTTTTGAAGAAAACGGGAGAGGGAGGGAGAGTAAGTTGAGAGAAAAAGAGATGTACGTTTTCTGAATTGAAACAGTGTCTTTTTCTCTCTCTCTCCTCCCTTTTATATCTCTCCCCTTCCACGGGCCATATTCCCGTGGATCGGGCTTCCGGGCCCAACTTGGGCGGATGCGCCTTAAGCCCAAAAACCAATAAAGCCTTCACCATGTACCCGCGATGAAAAGGAAGAAGAATTTGCACTTGCCAACCCCCCAAAAAAGGAAAAGAATTGCACCTCGATTGCAAATTGCGTCAAAAGCAAACCTGCGCTCTCTAGGATTACTTTATCGTACTATTATTAGTCAAAAGCATCAGGATAAATAATTCTAAAAGAAAGATCAAAGTGATGCTTTGTAGATAAACAAAGTGATGCTTTTTTGGAGTTCCTTTATCGTACTATTATTAGTCAAAAGCATCAGGATAAATAATTCTAAAAAGTTGGATTGGTGACCAACGTAGGTGGTTTAATATTTATATTGATATGCATTTCTAAAAAGGAGTGGGAAAATATAATTTTTTGATACTTTCTTAACTAATATTCATTTTGGTTTGATCATTTGTTTATTGACTTAAAGTTTACGTCTAAGGAAAAGAAAAAATAAAGATCAAAGTGGGACATGAGTCAATTGAAGAGAGGGCCACTTGTCAACTTCACATAGGCCTCCTGCCTTTGCACCACAAAAATAATTTAATATTAAACTAAATTAATATTATATTAGACTTAATAATACAAATTAAGATTGAGAAAAACTGAAACAATCAAGTTTGAACCAAAAGAGCTATCTACACTCTTTATCTGTAAAAATAAAAAGTATAGACTCTGTATAGTTATCATTTATTTGAAAGAGAAAGCGCAAGGAAAAGCAACATAGAGGACCAATTATTTATTTAATCAACATCCTTTTGATTTTAGTAGTTAGATGTAAATCTCCTTTTCTTCCTAAAGTTTATTTATTTTTATTTTTGCTTAAGTAGTGGAAGCATAGAAATCACATAAAATAATTTCTAGCCAATGTCCAAAATCAGTATAACAACGTATTGTTATTCGAGATTTCGCATCAAAATTGGGGGGCCCTTTTGTTTTTGTGATATTATTTTTGTGAGAAGTATGGAGAAATATTGGTACTTTCCCAAACCAAGCAAGATGAAGAAAAGATCACATGTAAGGTGGTCATAAACAGCTCCTTTTCCTTTTCATCTTGGCCATGTGGAATCACACCACATTTTATAGTGATTTTACAAGACTTGATTGATGGAAAATGCGGTATGATGCATTTCAAGGAAGTTGCAAGAACTATGTGTGGAACAGAAGCCAACGAGCAATGATCGGTTAGGAAAGCAAGAGATGGTAAAGATATAACTAAAGGATTAAGAAATGGCACTGAAACCCACTGCGATTGGCGTATGGGACGAGAGGAAAGTGAGAGGTGGTAAAGATATAAGCTGAAGGATTAAAAAATGGCTGAAACCCACTACCGATTGGCGTACGGGACGAGAATTGAATGAAAGAAATGTAGATATGTGAAGTTACAAATCTAACCTCGCTCGAAAACAAAAATGGAAAGGGTAATGCCTTCATAATTTTTTTTGGGCAGTCCTACTCTACTCATATTCTAACGTTCACTCTCGGACTTTAATTATCATTTTTGTTACTGTCTACCAACTTCTCGTTACATTTCTCAAAAATGCCTTAACATTACCAACTATAAATTTGAGTGACTTTCCTACTTTTCTCTATTTAAATTATCAATGAGTTCTCAACTCTTATTTAAATTACTTACCTAGTTTATTTTTAGATTACTGACTTTTCTTATTTTTTAATCAAGTTTTCATTCACCTTTCTTTATTATGCCTTAATTTTACTAACTCTTATTTGTCAAACTTTCCTTCAATTAAGCTTTCAACCGGTTACCAACTTTCATTCGAGTTAACTATCAATGTTTATTTTTTTTTTTTTTAATTATTAACATTTCCATTGAGTCACTTAATCTGGACAAAAATGGGAAGTCACCCAATCAATATCGGTAATTTCTGTATAATTAGTAGATGTAAGATGTTGTTAATTAAAAAAAAAATGGCAAATAATAAGAGAATTGGTTCATCAGTCATTAAAGAAATTTGGTAATTATTAAAAAAAAAAAAAGAAAAAAGACTTGGTTACTAATTTCTTAGACCCACGAAGAGCTTTCCAAGAAGAACGCTCCAAACGTTATCTCCACTTTCGGTGTACCGTGTGAAATGGAAAAGACTTCTAAAACTTATCTTCCCAGCCATCAACAAAATGGAAAAGTTAAAGATCAGTCATGGAAGGAACCGCAGAAGAGCTTTACTTTTTCTCATCCATTACCTTGCTTCTACAACCATTCTTAGTAGATTAAAATCAATTTTTTTTGTCTTACCTTTAAGACAGCCTCAATCTCTTCGTGATCTTGTCTTCGAATAATTTGTCCCCTCTTTACAATGATTTCAGTCTTCGATGAATCTGGTCTACGTGACAACATTCTATTGTATCAAAATTAAAATCTTTTCACAAATCATAACGTTACGATATTCATTGTACCATGGATAGGTTGAATTTCTTCTTCTTTCTACCTTTCCACCAAATGTTCATATTTGTGAGTTACGACATGATGTTCGTTAATCAAAACAATTTGGTTAATAAAAAATAAATAAACAATAAGGTTGTGTATGGTATGTGAGCTAATTATTGTTGCATGTGTTTTTAACATAAGTGAAAACAAGAAAATAAGAAAACGCATTTAACTAGTAGCTTTGCAGACAATGCATCTTTGAAGAATGCTGCAAAAGATCATGAGAGACTTTAGAGGATGATTAATCCGGTCATTTAAATCAATCTCTGGCTCGAACAACACTTCGGTCAGCACACATTTATTTAAGTTTGTATGATTTTTCTGAACTATAAAAACATGAAAAGGTTCATGCCGTTGCTTGATATTTAGAACCATCAGGTCTAGCTTTAACTTGCGCATCGGTGCGATCACAAGCATCGGTTAATTCTGGTCATGTAACCCAAAAAAAAAAAAAAAAAAATCTTGTATATTTTGAAATTGGGACAAGCGCGATTAAGTTCCTAAACTTATCACGGAAGTGCAATTCAGTTATTAAAATTTAAAAAAAAAAATGCAATTAAGTTGAAAACGTGTCAAAAGTATAGTTGAATTTTGAAACTTTCAAAAAATACAATCGTCCTAAACCTTGTTAAATTGGTCCAATCAATTCCTTCCGTCAATTATATTTTTGAAAATTTTAGGATTCGATTGCACTTTGGTAATAAGTTTTAGGACTTAATTGCATTTAAAGTTTTATGATTCGATTGCACTTTCGTGACGAGTTTTAGGATTTCCGGTCCTTTGAAATTTTATACAAATATTCAAACCAAATTGTCAAACACTTTCTCTACACATAAACAAAACTTGGAATCCCCAAAATGAAGACCCAGCTTATAGCATTAAAGTATGATATTTCAAGATTATCGTGCTAGAAATCACTGCTTAATTGATTTGTGAGATGGGGTGATCAAAACTTGCTAATAATAGAAGTTTTGATTGCCCCGATAAGGAGAAGGGCTAATAATGTGTTTTTCAAAGAAACTAGTTTTGAATAAATTTATCGTGAATGTAACAGTTTAACATGTTTTGTGAGATGAAATTCAACACTAAATAAATTTGTTATGTGAATACTGGTTTGAAACTTCTAATTGTATTAACCGAATGACAGACGAAGAGACGTCGTGAACTAATTTCTTAGGAACTAATTTCTTAGAGTCCATGAGGAAATTTACAGGAAGGACGCTCAAAAGGTTATCTCCTTGATTGGCACACCAAGTGAAGTAGAAAAGACTATCTTGCCTAGCCATCAACAAAAGGGAAAAGTTCAAGATCGGTCATGAAAGGAATCTCAAATGATCTTTGCTTTTTCCCATCCATTATTGTATTTCTATGAGCTTTCTTGGACATCTAGAATAAACTATTTCCTTTAAAAAATTTCAATTACCAACTGTTTTATAAATAGACTTTGGGAACTAATTTCTTAGAGCCCACAAGGAAATTTCGAGGAAGGATGCTCAAAAGGTTATCTCCTTGGTTGGCACACCAAGTGAAATGGAATAGAATAACAAAAGTTTTCCCAATCATCAACAAAAAGGAAAAGTTTAAGATTAGTCATTGGAACCTCAAATGATCTTGCTTTTTCCCACCCATTATCATGTTTCTATGACCTTTTCTTGGAAATGTAGAATCAACTATTCCCTTTAAAAATTTTCAATTATCAACTGTTTCTCCCAAATCCTTGTCAGAAGTCGGTTAAAAACAAAGGGTGGTAAAAAGCATACCTTACTTTCTATGCAACCGGAGATTTAGGAATAGGAACTTAATTACACTAGTTATTTAATTAATAACCTCATAATACCTTACTTGATTGATTTGTTACCTAAATGATTTAGGCAATTTTTGACCATTGTATTAACCTATGTCACTAAATGATGTCCATGCATGAGTGCACAATCAAGAAAGAAAATAGACAAATCACAAACAATACAATAAAAATAAAGTGCAAGAGGGTAAACCCAATAAAGTATCATGCAAATGATACGCATGACTTTGTTATTAAGTTTCAGGACAGCAATCCCCATGAGCTAAGTTCAAATTGAGTCCAATAACTTGCCTAAAAGATCAACCTATCTAAATCTAAGCTGCATCAAAGGTAACCACTAAAACCCTCTAAACTAAAGGCATGCTAAATAAACAAATAAATATAAGCTACATCTATCGCTAAAATAAAACAAGTTAATCAAAACCTGCTTTAATACAATTTTCTTATTCTTTGCTAGTTTTGATTTATTAACTTATTAATTTTTATTTTATTATTCTGGAAAATAAGGGACTCGGGCTGGGCCCCTTGAGCCCAGTTTACATGTAAGATTAAGTTGGACTCCAAAGACGTGGGCCAAGGATAAGATTGGGCTTATTAAAACAAGCCCAATTAAACAAATTAAACCGACTAACAAAACTTAAAACCAGCCCAGACCTATGCTAAGTCCACCCCCAAAAACTCACCTATCGACTTAAGAACATTAAAGCCCTCAGCGACGATCCACATGAACTGTCTAAAACCGAGAACAAAAGCTCCATCATCGACCGCTTTCCGTTGCCGGACCACCATGTTCAACCACACCAGACATGAGTCACGAGAATGGTGATATCAATTCCCAACCTTCCCTCTCCGGCAACTGCTTCCGAATACCACCATTGTTCATTCACAGAACACAATTTCAAAGCAAACATTCACAAATCAGAGAAATTCTTAACAATATATTCAATGAATCTTCAATGAATAATATGGTTCATTCACAAAGGAAGATCCCAGTAATCACTGCACCATGACACAAACGATGAACTCATAGATCTACTTCAACACACAGAGTATAGCTAGTCAATTTGACAAACAAATAATCATGAGAACCAATATTCAGAAACGATTCAACTACAGTTAGCAATTGACAAAGCTGTACACACGCATAGGAATGAGCCAGATAACACTGATTTAACTTGAGCATGTGTTTGAACTGATGGTGAGCATCTCGAATGACAGTCCTATGTGCGATGCTGGATAAACGTTTGGACTCAACAGTCTCGCATCAGCAAAAGTCTAGTTTATATTAACGAAAATAGCTCCCATGACAATCGTTTTTCAGGCTAGTATCAACCCTGGATTTGCACTCAGTATATAGTTGCATACTTGCTAATTAATCAAACGATGAAAATTATTAAAAGAGGGCTGAAATCTGGATGCTGAGAAAACTCCCTTGTTTTTTTTTTCCACAGGTGGGCTTCCGTCCTCCTCAATGAACGAAAGCAGTCTTCAAGAATCAAAGAGAGCCTCTCCTCTTTTTACAAAAAAAGAGGGATCTTTTTCCCTTTTTAGTGTTCACTCGCCCCTCCCCAAAGAACAGGTTTTATTTATTCTTTCTGTAGGGTTTTGTGTGGTTGCCCCAAGTAGCACGATCTTAAGGGGTGTAAGTCTAAGTAACTTCAATCCTATGGTGCCAAATTGTTGGATTATAATGTCTCAATGCTGCTGTTTTCTATTCTGTTTTACTCTGTTTTACTCTGTTTTTTTACTAAAAAACAGCCAAGTGCATTTAGTGTTTTTGCTATTTTCTAGGAAGTGAATTAGCACGTTTAGGTGCAGTTATATGCTGCACGTGTGTGTGGTTTGTAAGCAGTTATTGTTCTTGTTTAAGTTGTCCTGTACTTGACAGTTTCCTTAGAAAACCGACATACGTAAGTTTGTGCTCTGTTTTCTCTGTGCTTCTCTTCCTCATTCAAAAACTATAGCTTCTGGTTTTCTATTTCTAGTTTATTGTTTTATCAGTAACAACAGTGGTATCAGAGCGTGTATGATCTTGAGGGACTGTGAAGTGAAGCAAGTATCGAAGTGTAAAGAAGTTCAAGGGTGATGGAGACGGGGTCGAGTGGTTTCTCTGCGATGGCTTCTCCGGTATTTCTTGGAGAGAACTATCAAGCATGGGCTGTTAAGATGACAGCATTTTGGAGGGTCATGATCTGTGGGAAGTTGTGGAGGATGATTATGAAGTTGCTCCACTTCCAAATAATCCGACCATGGATCAAATCAAACTTCATAAAGAGAGAACCACAAGAAAAGCCAAGGCAAAATCTTGCATGTATGCTGCTGTCTCACCTACCATCTTTACCGGAATTATGAAGTGTGACTCTGCAAAGGCCATATGGGACTTCTTGAAGGAAGAATATGAAGGAGATGAGAAGATAAGAGGTATGAAGGTGCTGAATCTCTTGAGAGAATTTGAGAGACAGCGCAGATGAAAGAGTACGAGTCGGTGAAGGAATACTCGATAGGCTAGTGGGGATAGCTGATAAAATCGAGCTTTAGGGACCGACTTGAAGGATGAAAGGCTTGTTCGGAAGATCGGTGTCTCTTCCGAGAGAAGTTCGAAGCCACCATAGTGTCTTTGGAAAATACAAGAGACTTACGATATAAAGCTTGTAGAATTGTTAAATGCTCTGCAGGCACAAGAGCATAGAAGACTGATGAGAAGAGAAGAGTTTGTAGAGGGTGCGCTGCAAGCTAGAGTGAAATCAAATGATGGAGGCAAAGGGAAGAAATGGATTCAGTCTAGAGAAAATGCTGGTGACTCCAAGTTTGTAGCAAAAGAAGGAAATTCTGGTGGGTCTAGCAAATGGAAGAAGAACAAAAAACCTTGTCAATCTTGTGGTGGAACTAATCATCGGTATTTTAGATGTTGGAGAAACGATGCTAGGTGTAGAAGATGTCACAAGTTGGGTCACATGGAAGCCATCGCAAAGAGAAAAATTACCAGCAAGCAGGAGAAGCCCAAGTAGCAGTGAATGAAATTGAGGAAGATCACTTGTTTGTAGCTTCTTTTTCTGAATCTTCTGTTGGGAATGATGCATGGCTAGTGGATAGTGGCTGTACCAATCATATGACTGGCAATTCGAAGCATTTAGGATTCTAGACAGGTCGTCGGATCAGTCGAATTGGCAATGGACGGTATATCGAAGTGCAAGGGAAGGGTACAATGGCTATTGAAGGAAATCGGGAGGTGAAGTGATCGGTGATGTTCTTTTTGTGCCAAATATTGACCATAATCTGTTAAGTGTTGGTCATTTAGTTGAAGGGCTATAAAGTGAAGTTCGAAGGGAAGGAATGTCTTATTAATAATCCAGATAGCAAAGAAGTGTTAAGAATCCCAATGAGGGACAAGAGTTTCATGTTCAAGTCACAAGAGATGCAACAAATGGCTTTAAAGTGCAAAGAAGAAAATGCGAGTTATGGCATAAAATACTTGGGCATGTTCACGGGGGAAGAGCATGTCGTTTATGCGGAGAAATAGCTTGGCGGATGACTTGCCAAGTTTGGAGGAGGAATTTCCACGGTGCGAGAACTTGTCTTCTTGGCAAGCAAGTTAGATTTCCTTTCAAAGGAGGAAAGTTTGGAGAGTATGTGAGAAGCTACAATTAGTCCACAGATTTATGTGGACCTATGTCCGAGTCTTCTCTCAATGGTAGCAGTATTGCATTACCTTCACGATGATATGACTAGGATGAGTTGGATTTATTTTCTGCGAGCCAAATCTGAAGTTGCTGATGTGTTTGTGAAGTTTAAAGCCTTAGTTGAGAATCATAGTGGGAAGAAAATTAAAATGCTTAGGTCTCGATAATGGTTTTGAGTATCTTTTGCTCACAACTTTAAGTTGAATTGTGAGCAAGCGGGAATTATGCAGCGGTTCACTGCTCCATATTCACCTCAACGAGAATGGGGTCGGTGAGAGGAAAAACGAAGTATTATGGAGATGGCCGGATATATGATGCGGGAGAAGATGTTGCCTAAGAAGTTACGGGCTGAAGCGGCTAATCTTGCGGTGTTCTTGTTGAACAAATTGCCCACAAAGACCTTAGAGAGGTCGACACCTTTTGAAGTCGGTATGGTGTTAAACCTTCTGTGAAAAATTTGAAGGTTTTGGGTGTTTGTGTTACACTCATGTTCCGAGGTCAAGAGGGACAAGTTTGGATAAGAAAGCAAAGCTTGGAATCTTCATCGGGTGAGTCTCCAATCAAAGGCTTACAGAATTTTTCACCCTATGACGAGAGAAGGTGAGCGTAGCGAGAGATGTTGTTTTCTAGAGGAAGATGAGTGGAATTGGATGGAAGGAAAAAGTGCGGAAACGGCGGTTCGAAAAACAGCACACAACGAGATGTAGAGGTTGATGAAGTTATAGATGGATTTGAAGACGGTAAGGATGATTTACCCAGTGAAGGGCACAAGGTCACTTGCTGAAATCTATGAAAGAAGCAATGTGGCAATGCTCGAACCATCTAACTTTGTGGAAGTTAAGGAGGATCGAGAGGTGGATTGCGGCAATGCGGGAAGAGATTTCAATGATCCAGAAAAAAAACACACATGGGAGCTTGTTAACGAGATCATCGATAAGAATGTGATTGGGGTTAAGTGGGTGTTTAAAACAAAACTTAATCCTGATGATTCTGTTAATAAACACAAAGCTAGACCGGTGGTGAAAGGCTATGCACAAATATGGGGAGTAGACTATTCGAAACATTTGCTCTGTTGCACGACTTGATATAATAAAGCTATTGTTAGCTATTGCAGCGAGAGAAGGGGTGGCCTATATTTCAGTTAGATATCAAGTTTGCATTTCTGAATGGAGAGCTTGAGGAAGAGATTTTTGTTGAACAACTTTGAAGGCTTCGGTATCAAAGGGCAAGAAGAGAGTGTATATATTTCGGTTAGATGTTAAGTCTACGCATTTCTAAATGGAGAGCTTGAGGAAGAGATTTTTGTTGAACAACCTGAAGGCTTCGGTATCAAAGGGCAAGAAGAGAGTGTATACGGGTTGAAGAAAGCTCTATATGGGTGAAGCAGGCTCCAAGAGCTTGGTATGGGAAGATAGATCGATATTTGCAGGATTTTGGCTTTGTAGAAAGCTTAAGTGAGTTCACTCTTTATGTTAAGAAGGTGAATCACGGTGTTGTAATTCTGTCACTTTATGTAGATGATCTATTAATGACAGGGAATGATATGGAATTGATAAAGAAGGTGAAACAAGATTTATTTGCAGTTTTGAGATGTCGAGACTTGGGAAAGATGGCTTATTTTTGGAGTGCGGAAGTCAAACAAGCTTCATATGAGATCTTCATGTAAAAAAAAAAAAAATACATGAAGGAAATTCTAAAGAAGTTTCATATGGAAGATTGTTGAAGTGTAAGCACTCCTATGGCTGCTAAAGAGAAGTTACAGAAGAATGATGGAACAGATGCAGTAGTTGCTTCTATGTATAGAAGTCTAATTGGGTGTCTCATGTATCTTACAGCAACCGGACCAGATATTCTATTTCTTTGTGAGTGTTTTATCTAGGTTTATGAGTAGTCCTAGTCGGTTACATTTGATTGCAGCAAAAAGGGTATTGAGATATCTTAAAGGAACATTGTTTTTTGGTGTGAAGTTTAAGAAATGTCAGAAGTTTAATTTACAAGGATTTTCTAATAGTGACTGGGCTGGTTCAGTGGATGACATGAAAAGTACGTCTGGGTATTGTTTTAGTCTTGGTTCTGCTTGTTTCTCCGGGTGTTCCAAAAAGCAAGAGATTGTAGCTCAGTCCACGGGCTGTCGCGACCGATCTCGCCACCCTCGAATCCTTCATTATCGCGAGAAGAGAAAAGGGGGAAAGGTCGGATTTAGGGGTACTTGATCACGAAAGTTCCCTCACGGCTTGCATTCCAAAAGACGTCATCACCTCGCCTTTTGGATCAAGCCTCTCATGAGTTCCCTCCACGAGATCGCGAGCTCTCCCAAGCTCGTACCCTGCGTGACAGCGGAATGTCGCGATCCATACCCACATAAGCGACACACCTAAAAAAGGGAGTCGAATGTGGATATCGAATTTAAGGGTACTTTTACCATGGTAGCTCTCTCGATAGTACGCTTCACCCATTAGAATGGCATCACTTCATCCTTTGGGTTACTCCCACATCAAGTATGCTAAACCATAGTGAGTTTCATCGAAACTCATACCCCGCGTGACAGCGGATTTATTTATACGGTCTACTTATTTATGACAACCTAGAAATAGATGGGAGTCGCCACTAGCCTCATTTTCGGGGGTCGACTAGAAACCCAATCGAGAGTCGGGAGTGTTCCCTCGATTTCTACGCAACCAGATATCTAGGTTCGGGGACTTGGATTACGATAATATTGCTATTAGCGCCCTTTCGGTACCTAAACGGTATGTTGTGTTTTTCCTAATATGTCCATGCGTTTATTTTTTACATTTTCGGGATCATCAATTCCTAGGCTAAGTGATCATGCGTGGTTGATCATTTTCATGCTATTCTATTTCTAAAAAAATAGAAAGGAAAACAACCAATGAAATTGAAATTGCAAAACATTAAGTAAGCAACCAAGGAAAAATAGTAAATCTATCAGGCAGTCTTTAAAGAATATAAAAGAGAAAACAGTTGGGAAAGAAAGAAGACCCGCAACTCGTCGGGTTTTATACAACATGGAACCCGAGACATATGTCGGGAAAAATGAGCATTACATGATAACAGTCGGAGTGGACATCGACCTTCACCATCTTCACGCCTTCTCCATTTTCGAGATTCTAATCTAAACCTAATCTAATAAACCTATAACTAGGTATATGCAGTGGAAGAAAACAAACAAACATATCAAAACATCAAAGAACAGGACATTATTAGTGTTAAAAAAAAATTGGTGACTAAAGTCATGAAGTCCTTACACCAAATTCTAAGTGAAATCCCAAGATTAAGCATCATTATGTATTACACCTAAATCATCTATCTAACAATCACACACAAAACATATAACATGACAAACATTCAAGCCATATGACCTTGGTCCTCAATCAACCTAAAACAATGAATGAACCAACTAAAGATCACTTATTCTAAAACATGCACCATTGAATTCAATTAACATATGTATTTAAGGCAAACGGAGCAATCAATATGTAATCCATATGATACCTAAAACCGTTTTGTAGACAATTGATAAAGGATGTCATTCCACAAAGGAAGCACCTCAAGATTCCTAACGCATGAATTTCTAAAAATATTAAGAACATGAACAAGTCAATCAAGAATAGATCATAGTAGCATGTCACACCGTCATTCTACAACATATTGAAAGCAATTTGGACAAATCTACTATCTCATCTTAAGACTAACAACTATCCACAGAAAAGACAGCATTATAGTTCAAGACAAATTCCAGATTTCAAAGCTCGATTTAAAAAAAGAAAAGGGCAGGGCAAATGATGGCCAAATCGCACATATAATATGTCAATGGAAAGTTTGAGAAGCCTATTACGAATCTTTAGAAGACATTAAGTCCTAATAACATCATCTTCCAGCTCGTATCAAGCGGTTTACACGGAAGGTCATCCGAAACAGAGAGCAAGTCAGAACACCAAAATTTTCCAGAAAACTGGTACTAAATGCTGAGCTATTTTCAGGTAGTAAACGACATCGGATCAGAGCGTTCTATGGGTCGATGGAAAGATAATCAAACCATCTTCAACCTTCATGAAGATTCCAAACACAGAAAACCACAACAAATAGCTCATAACAGTTAAAACAGAAAATCGCAGCACAGTAAATCAACCTTAAAACTACTGCAGAATTGACAGACTTTGTAGGTTTTTTCAATGACCAAATGACGTCCGTTCAGGGCATGCAACATATCAAGTCAAAGCTTGAGAAGTCTATTTGCTATGTCTAAAAGAGCTCGAGGTCAAAAAAAATTCGTCTAGCACCTATTTTCAGCCAAAACAGAAAGTTGCAGTAAGTCAAAACAGCAAATCAACCTAAAAACTACTGCAGAATCAATAGACTTTTGTCGGTATTTTTCGATGATCGAATGATGTTTGTTCAAGGCATGCAACATATCAAATCGAAGCTCCAATGATATAGGCCATGCATCCTTTATGAACAAACATTCACAAAAATGCATGTCACCGATAACCTTGCTATTTCTACCTATGAACAAGTAATAGTCTCGTGCTGGCACTATTTAATTCATTCAGTGTCAAGAAAACAATTACAGCAAAGCTTAACTAATATATTTGAAGTGTTCTATGGGACATAGATCGCAAAACCAACAAGCAACTGCATTTCAAAACAAAGCCCTTAGGCAAGTCAGTCAATCAAGTATCAAAAGAGAGTAACCATATCGAAACATGAAACTCGCAGCTATTATAGTCTACTCGGTGGAACATTTCTTAAACTCCACAAGATGTGGTGGGGTCATTCATGTCACAGTATGTTAAATAGATACAGGATGATAAAACGCATGCAGCAAACTGACCAGCAACATTTTTTAAAATGCGTTTGCAATTGGGCACGGTAAACAAAACGAAATATAGTGGAGTAAAAGAAGTAAAGGTGCATGAATCAATTCATTTTCATTTAAGGGGCTCTCGGTCAAGTTTCGAGTAATCAGCATCGATTCATCTTGCGCACACATTGGTATGCATCTAATCCGAGAATTCCAAAGACAAATCCCCAAATGCATAGTTACTAAATTTGAAACGAAAAGAAACAAAACAAAAGTAAATTTATACGACATATAAAATGAATTGATTAATTGGTGGAAAGCTCTATGTCGAATCGAATCAAAACATACATTCGGGAATTTTATCGAACGAGATGCTAGACACTTCAGCCAAAGGACCTAGATGCGGAAATAAGAGAGAAGCCATGTCCAAACTTATCACGAGAGGCTCGAACATCGTTGAATTTCATGCGGGAGTAATCGAGCACTCGATCTCTATCCTCGGCAAAAAACAGAACATGCAAGCTAAAGATGATCATAGCGCTTATTGTGACTTTGAAGCTGGTGGTGCTGGGAAATAGCCTCAGTTGAATCTGAACCTTGAACTCCAAGGTCTTTGACCGGCCGTTCCAGCGAATCAAATCCGGTGTGCGAGAGAGAGCCGAAAGAAAATCGTTCGAGTCAGAAACAGCGAACGAGAAATCGAAGACAAACCCTAACGGATCAAAAGAGAGAGAAAGAGAGCTCACCAATCCGGTGAGCCCGATCCAAAGAGAAGATTGGTTAAACGTCGTTGTCGTCGATGCCACTACCACCGTCTTCGCCGATGACGACGCGATTGGGCAAACCAGAGAGAATCAGAGAGAGAGAGAGAGTCCGAGAGAAGAAACTCCAGTCAATCTCAAAGATCTAGCCTCCAATCTTCGATCCCTTGCCAATGGAGGAAAAACCCTAGCCGATCGAACCATAGAGAGAGAAAACACTTGATCGAGAGAGTCCCCCCCGGAGAGAGTTTCCTTCGAGGAGAGAGAGCCAAGACCGATCCCAAGGCCTTCTTGATTGCGTGCTATATCTATGGCGATCACCCAGCGGCAACGACGGAGAGCGGGGCGACGGTGACGGAGATGAAGCCGCCGGTCAGGCCGCGGGTAAGCGAGAAGCTACCGGAAAAACTCCTTCGACAACCACCTCCGTGAAACAGGAAAAAATCGTCCCCGAGCGTCCTATGAGGAGAGAGAGCGAGAGATCCCTGAAGAGAGAGAGAGCCTTCTCAAAACCAAAAAAAACCCCCCCTTTACGATCGTCCATGGCCTCCCTTTTATATATTTTTTTTATTTTTCATTTTCTCTCCTTTTCTCTCTTTTTCCGTTTTCCTTATTTATTGTTTTTTTTTTCATTTCATTTGTTTTCTTTGTTTTCTTTTGTTTTGTTTTTTCTCTTTTTTTCTTTCATTGATTCCTTTACTTCTTTTTTTTTTTTTTCTCTATCTTTCTTTTTATTTTCATCAATTTTTTTATTTTTTTGGCTCTTTATTTTTTATATTTTTGCAAAATGGATGATTAAAATGTCGACGGAAATTTCGGGTGTCAACAGCAGCAGAGGCTGAGTTTATAGCAACTACTTGCAGTTACAAATCAAGCTTTGTGGTTGAAAAAGATAATGAAGGATCTGTGGTTGAATTCTAGTGATTGCATTGAAATTAATGTGGATAATCAGGCCGCTTTAGCAATATCTCAGAATCCAGTTTTTCATGGCAAAACTAAGCATTTCATGGTTAAGTTCTTCTTTCTACGTGAGGTGCAACAAAATGGTGAAGTTAAGCTGGTTTATTGCAGATCTGAAGATCAACTTGCAGACATGTTCACAAAACCACTTCAAGCTGGAAGATTTGAAGTATTAAGAAAGAAAATTGGAGTATGCAGCAGCAACTGATCCAAGGAGGAGTTTGTTGGATTATAATGTCTCAATGCTGCTGTTTTCTATTCTGTTTTACTCTGTTTTTTACTAAAAAACAGCCAAGTGCATTTAGTGTTTTTTGCTATTTTCTAGGAAGTGAATTAGCACGTTTAGGTGCAGTTATATGCTGCACGTGTGTGTGGTTTGTAAGCAGTTATTGTTCTTGTTTAAGTTGTCCTGTACTTGACAGTTTCCTTAGAAAACTGACATACGTAAGTTTGTGCTTTGTTTTCTCTGTGCTTCTCTTCCTCATTCAAAAACTATAGCTTCTGGTTTTCTATTTCTAGTTTACTGTTTTATCAGTGACGACACAAATATCATCACGCTCTAAATGATTGACCAGCTCCATAGATTGGAATTTCTTAAAAAGTTTTACATTAGAGTCACTAGCAACCTTTGATAATAAATTTTATAGGTTTGAACAAATGATTTTTGTTAGTTTTTTAGTGTTGATCGCAAGCATTTTTCTATGAAAATGGGCTGACACTAATCTCATGTAAAGAAAATAGGCTGGTAAATAACATCAGATAATGCATAAGAGTCCAAGTACGGTAATGATATGTAATAGCCATCTTAAGAAGAGTGGCTGTTAAAATATGCACGAGTGGCTATTAAAATATGCACTATAAATAGGACTTTACCGCGTGTCTTCTAAACCACTGAAGAGACACTACAATTGAAAATGAAGAAAGTAATGTTTCGACAAGAAAAGGGGCATGTCCCATGCACGTCAAAGCCCATTGCTATGATGCTGTCCTAGATGAGAAATGGTTATTTGAATTGTTACGATTCTATGTTCTTCCTGAGGGGAATCTCAGAAGCTTGAAATTTATGGGCTTGATAATCACCTGATGTGCCTTGTAAGACTACCTTGTTCAGTAAGGACGTGTTTAAATCCATGTTATGAAAAGGAAAAATGCAGTTGGGAGATATGATTGCAATACAGATGTGCTTTGTGGATCCTGTTTCTGAACGACTCCCTTCTGTTTCCATCGTAGCAGCTTCTGCTACCAACAAAGATTTTGCAGACATGGGATGATGGAAAATCCGGTATTGTGCATTTCATGGGAAATTTTAGTTTCTGTTTCCGATTTCCATGACTGGCCTAGAGCCGATCAGAGTCAAGTGGATCTAATTTGGTAGAGTTCGAAGTCGATGTCTAACACAGACCAGAAAAAAAACAGAAGTCGAAGTCTAAGGAACAATACCGTGTCGACCCCAATGAACTTAACGATACAAGAGAAAAGGAAAAGGGTGATCAGTCCAAGTCAATCGTCAGGATCGGCGTGCTGCGTATTACATTTTCTGCTATTTGACCTTTTTTGTGCCTTTGTCATCCAACAAGAGTCGATGTCATCCATCCGCTGATCAGTTCATTGTGAACCAGGAAACGCTGTCCAATTCACGCACGAACGCATATAACAATGTTGGATATGCCACCGTTAATCTCTGAGAGTGACGTAATAAATGCCGTGACATATTAATAGCGGCATTTGCTGTCGATACAGTAGTTAATTTTAATATGCCTTAGTCCATAAATAAAGGAAAAGCCAACTAAATCATCGTCCCAACACAGAAATTGGAAATTGAAACAATAAATCAAAGTGTCCCATATATATTGGTCGAACTAATTGCTTTTACAGTGAACTATTTATAATAAAGGCTATACCTTATTCAACAGAAAGAAGGTTGTCTCTGTTTTCACATAATCAAGTGCATCATCAAAACTCATTATTGGCCTTTCCTTAACCCAAACCGTGAAAAAGAAGAAGAAAGAATGAACAAATGTTGTCCCGTTCTCTTGCGAATTCCAAAACATTGTTGTCACGATCCAAAAATTCCTTTCTAAGGAATCATCCCCCCCCACCCCAAAAAAAAAAAAATGATCATTTTGTTAAAGTTCTATTTTAGAGAGATCATCAACCTTTTATAATAAATCTAATAAGTTAGAGCAAATTATTTTTGATAGTTTTTTAGTGCTGATCGCAAAAATTTCTCTATAAATATGTGCTAACGCTAATCACATAAACGGAAGAAAAAAAAAAGGCTGGTATATAATATGGGTTAAATCAGGGTTTGGCAACACTAGAACGGACGGCGGTGAAAGATGAAACTGCATGAATTCGATTCCACCTTCAGTTGCTGAGGCTTCATTTTGGGGGATCAATCTTTTCAAATTCTCAATGCTAATATTGAAGCGATTTTGGCGGAACTGTTAAATGAATCCATGCAGGGCATTTTAAAAGAAACAACATATCCTTTACTTGCCATTAATAGAAATGAGTATGGCGAAGGTGAAGATCTTTACCTCAGACTGGGAACCTCTTACTAAGAATCGGTTTCGAAAAATTGAAACTAAGAACCACTTGTTGATTCCATGGATCTACTCGGGATCCAGATCGCCGGTCCAGTTTGGTTCCTAGATGAGTCCATGGAAATGGTCCTACCAAACTTCACACACTAGTTCAACATTTCCAACAAGCGAAAGTAAAGCAAAAACTAAAAAAAAATTCCTATTTTTAATAGCAAAATCAGAGAAAAAAGATTAGACTCATATTAAAAGTTGAGAGACGAGGTCGTGAGTTGATGGGCATTGAGCTTGAGAGTCAATGCCATGAGCGAGAGATAGAGAAACAACTCAAACAAGATGAGACTAAGACAAGACCAGCGCTCCGTTAATGGGTGTTGGGCTTCAAAAATTAAATATATATCTATATATTACTGGTTTGGTTCGGATTAGTGGTTTCACACCTAGAATCGGGAACCGGACCGGTACCCACCAATTCCAATAAATTGAAATTGAGAACCAAACCAGTTCTCTTAGGAACCGCCAGTTCCAATCTGATCCGGTTTTGGGCGGTTCTCAGTTCTTTTGCCCACTTATATTGATTAGTCCATTGCACCATGAAGCAGAAGCAATGGTTGAAAGAGTGAAAGAATCTTTCCAAGCCTGGGTTGGTATTTGGTTGCTCTTCTCGAAGAACTTCATAATTGGAATATCCCAATTACAGTCCTCCAAACCATCTTGAAAGATTTGGCAGCAACTGTTGGATGCAAAGGAACGGCAGAAGTTAGCTTTCTAATGTCAAAACATGGATGGTGTAAAAAACACTACTATTATGGCTTTTCCTTTTTCTTTTTTTTTTTGGGGGGGGGGAATCTTGAGTCTTCGTGAAATTTGGGCCTTTGAGGTGAGTTTCAGAAACTTCACAATACCTCTTCTTTTTTTCTTCTTTTTGTCGATCCTACTTTGCTTCTAGTTTAACTCTCACTCTCAGACTTTTGTCCTGCCTCCTTGCAGGACGTGGGAGTCAAAATCCACTCTTGAAACTAATTCGTCCCCACCCCAACCCCCTCTAAGAAGGTGGGGATTCGAACTTCGCACCCCCCTTCTAACTAGGGTAAACCCCAGTGATTCACGGTTCCTCTTTCAAGAGTTTCATATTAGCTTTTTTTTTTTTTCCTTTTTAAGGATGCAATTTTGTCATCCTTATGAATTTGTTAACCCCTTGCTGCACCTTGTTTTTCCATATGAGAAAAATTAGTTGCCTCTTAATGTGACAAATGTTGCTATGACAACCAAAATAAAATTGATAATTTCAAATGTTGGCTAACTTCAAAGGCATTGGGAAACCATTAGATAGATATTGGTAGATTATCAAAGTAGTTGGTAACCTTAGAAGCATAAGGAAATGTTGATACTTTCGAAACCAAACAACATTAACGTGACAAATGTTGATATGCTGGTCAAGTTGAGGTTCGTAATTTCGTACAAGAATTGGTAAATTTTCAAGGCATTGGTCAGCTACAAAAACAACTATAGGTATGTTATTTAACCGGTTGGTAATCTTACAAATATAAATAGATGCTGGTGCTTTTCTAACCAAGTAAGTGAAAAAAAGTTGATGAGTAATTAAAATAAACCGATAGCATAATGGAAAATGTTGGTATATGGTAATCTCAAATAAAACTTTAATTGGTTTTTATAATTCTGAAAGGAAAGGAAACCATGAGATAAAGAAATGTGAAAAGGAGAAGAAAACAATTTAAAAAGGCGCAAAGTGGGGCTCTCCGTCAAATTAATAGAGGGTCAGGTCCCAATCACATTACCTATGTCTCCCCTAGAACACAAAAACACTTATTAGTACTAGGGCGCAAGCCCATGCCATGCACAGGTATAAAGTAAAGTACCGCGGCTGTAATCTTAGCTAAACATTAATTTTAATTATTAGTTTAAGGAAAATAAATATTACATACATAGAAAAATTTTAGATTTATTTAACGTACATAAAATCTGTATAGCAAGAGATATTAATCATTGGAGGTGCACATCCTTGACTCCTTGTATGCATGAAACTGGGTACTTTTCTCGCCAAGATAATGGCTTGTCATCTTGTAATGCCAACCTCAGCACATTCTGCAGTTGGACAAAATTTATTTAACTGAAAAGAAATCCATTTTTTAAAACTTTTACGAATTAGTTTATTCATTAATACTCACCAGATACATAACGCTAGCAAATGTAAACAGTAGGTTTATTGTAGAGTACGCATTGGATGATTGTTTGTTCCTTTTTAACTCATATTCTCTCATAAGTTCAATACTAAGTAATAATAGTGTATATTTTGATTGTCAAATTTTTATTTTGCATCTCTCGTACTTGTAGTTTATTAAACTTGTTATTTCTCTAAACTATTAAAGTTAGGGTTAATACTTTAAAAAATCCCAAATTGGTACATCTGTGTCACAAATATACCCTAACTAACCATAAAAAACCATAAACTGGTACATTTATGATAAATTTACTCCAAACTAATTTATTCAACCGCAAAAAAACCTCAAATTGGTAAATTTGTAACAAATATATCATCCGCTAAATTGGATTAATACCACAAAAAAATCACAAAAATTGTAAACTGTGACAAACAGAGCGTAAAATCCCAAATTGCTATACCAATCAACTGTCATGTGTCATTTAATTTAATAATTTGACAGTAAAATTTAACGAAAACTAACATATGGTAAATTTGTCACAAGTATATCAGTTTGGGGTAAATTTGTCAAAGGTATACCAGTTTAGGACTTTTGGTGGTCAAAAAAATAATTTGGGGTAAATTTGTCACAAGTGTACCGGTTTGGAGTTTTTCAAAGTATTAACCCTTAAAGTTATATGATATCTAGGTGTTTCCAGTTTTATTTGTGTGTATCAAATCAGCTCGAAACCACCTTCTTTGAGGATTGTTAGTTAGCGGCCATGACCTTGTGCAATAATAACCTGGAACTAATTGATCGAGGGAAGATTTCTGTTTGTACTCTATCTATTGAACCTCGTGATAATATTTCTCAGGGACTCGAGAAAAAGAGATTATTAACTAATACTTAGTCCTAATTCCTAGATCTGCCATTTTAAGATTAAATTTTGCATAAAAGTTTCAGTTTTTCCTTTGTTAATTGATTGTTAAGCTTTATTTGCTTTATAGTATTGCAACCTTAATTTTGTGTTTCGTTTTCATGTACCTTTTGTGCATGTCTATTGCATTGGAACTGATTTGTCTAGAGTGTAAAATTTTATGGAATTGCAGTCAATTGTTCTAAAAGCTTAAACTATTAGATAAATGCGTGATTAATTATTTAACTATTCTAATGTAAAGAAGTGATCAATTTTAGAAAATAAGACCCACCTAAAATGTATGGTGCCATTTGTCAATCTTCAACAAATGTTTAAATGATAAATATAGATTAGCTGATAAAAATGTAACTTTAGGTAATTAGAAAGGTTAGACCTTCGTTTGGTTGAAATTTAAGTAAAGTAAATCCCTCATTTTTGGGTTATGTTAATTTTGGATCTCAAATTTGCATTTGACAGGATGAAAAAGGGGAAAGAAAAGAAACATATGCACTTGATTGACATTAAGATTTCTTATAAAAAAGAAGGAAAAGTTACGCTTGACAAGATGACCACTCAAAAGAAAAAAGAAAAAGAAATTTCACCTTGATTGTGAATAGCATAAAAAACAACCCTACTTTCTCTAGGATGCTTTGATTGGCCTAGTCTTTGGAGTCATTGTTGCCACTTACCCTTTCCCTCCGCATAAAAAACAACCCTACTTTCTCTAGGATGCTTTTACTAGTCTTTGGAGTCTTTCCCTTTCCCTCTAGATGGGAAAATAAATAAGATTAGAGGTATTGCCTAATTTGGGCTAACAGCTCTTGATTAAGTGCGTGCTTTTCTAAGCCCATACCTCACGCAATGTTGAATTCTATTTTTAATTCTGAACAACCTAATTATTTTTAGGAGTTACCACTAGCCTATTGGAGTCAACTAGAAATCAATCAAAACGCTGGAGTATTGTCTTAATTCCTAAGCAACCAGAAATTCTAGAGTCGATGACTTGATTACGCGAATACATATTAGCACCCTTTCACTCTAACTTGGAATGTCATTACTTTTTTTTTTTTTTTTTTTGTTAGAGAATATAGAGAAAATTTTTAATAAGAACCTAGAGTGAATCTATTTTCTCAAATAAGGACCAAAAGTGAATTTTGTGTCAAATAAGAACCCGAAATGGATCCATTGTTTCAAATAAGCACTCAAAGTGAATTTTATGTCAAATAATAACCTGAAGTGATCAAGTTAATCTTTATTAAGGACCTTAGCTCGCTGGTAGACATTTTCCGGTGATTAAAATAGGGGCAAATTTGTCAGAAATTTGTGATTGGAAAAAAAGGGAAAATTGTAAATTAATTAAGTTAGGTTATTCATTTAGATGTTTATGTTTTCTTCTTTCTTCTCCCCCCGCTACTCCTCAACCAAATCGCTACCCGGTCATCGTCGCGACTCAATTCTCGTCGCTCCTCGCCTTGCTTGACCAACAAAGAATTTGGGTCTCCGCAAACAAAGAAAGAAGCATCTGGTTTTCTTCTTGTTTTTGAATTCAAGCCTCAACTAGTGGAGAATTTGGGTCTTTGACTTCGCGGAGGATGGGTACGAGGAATTGGGAGAACTTCGGTCTTTGACTTTGTAGAGGATGGGTACAAGGAATGAGAGATCGTAGAAAACCGAGGGTTTTTTTGTTTCCGTTTTAAGATTTGTTAATTTTCCCTAGATTTTTTTTGGACAAAATTGCCCAAATTTCCGATTGTCGGAAATGTTACATGTTTGATAGCCGGCGAATTTTTGGCTGACCAGCAAGCTCAGGTCCTTATTTAGAATTGATTCAACCAATTCGGGTCTTTATTTGAGACAATGGATTCACTTTAGGTCTTTATCTGACACACAGTTCATTTCGGGTCCTTATTTGAGAAAATTAGTCCACTTCGGGTTCTTATTTGGAATTTTCCCGAGAATATATTTGAACTTCATTACTTCATGTAGTTTCTTCATAGCAAAAAACACGTGCCTTGGAAACAATGAGGTCCCATAAAGTACTAGGAGGATTAGTAAGCCAATCTCTAGGAAGATAATTACCTTTATGGGCCTTAACTACCTAGTCCGCTACTTTATTTGCTTCTCTTGGGCAATGGGCTATATTCAAGTTTTCAAATTGGGCCATCTCTAATTTGCAAGCATTGACTATAGTTTCCTCCTCCTACGAAGTGTTTTCTTGATCTGTCATTGCCCTTATCACATTTAAATTATCTAACTCCATGCTTAAGTTCAGCAAAGTGTTCCTCACTAGATGTCGACACGCCTCCAACAAAGCTAGGATTTTAGTTTGGCTTGGTGATGCTACAGAAACCCTCTTCGCAAACCCATCCACCATTGTTCTAGTTTTGTCATTACTTAAGTAGTCACATGGTCTTGCTTGCCGATGATAATCCTAAATGCATCAAAAGTGCTAAATGATCATGCAAATGTTTTCATAGGGTTCATTTTTCATCAAATTCTAAACTAGTCTTAACCTATTCTAGGAAAGCGATAAACAACCAATTTATTGAAAGATAATGCGGAAAGTAAACACCCAAGGATTGAAATGACTTCTAAAGTAAAAGCCAAAAAAAGAAGAAGAAAAACTCGATACAAGTTGGGCAAAGAATATAAATAGCCATGTTGTAAGGCCCAGGACATGATCCCCATGAGTAGGGGTGTTAGGAACCGAACTGAAAACCGAACCGAACTGAACCGAAAATTTTGGTTTTTTCTATTCAATTCTCATTAAAAACCAATATTTTTTTATTGGTTCGGTTTTTATGGTTAACCGAACCGAACCACAAATCGATAATTCGGTTTTATTCTCTCCTGACTTCCGTCTCCTCTGGCTCTGAGTCCTCTCCTCTCATGTCTCGTCTTGGTTGGCTTGGAGGTGCAATGGCGACGGCGACTGCGACGACGACGGTGATCACTCAAGTGCAGCGGAGGGGAAGTTTCTATGGTACCGTCGCTTGGAGGGGGGAGCTGCAAGGGATGGGTGAGCGGCAACACAACTGTAGGCGTCGGACTCACGGGTCACTGGTGGAGCAATGGTGCAAGCTCGCGGGTGAGGGGTGACCGGCTCGGGATCTACTGGCGTCAGGTTGCAGGCGGAGACGCTCGGAGGTGGCAAGCATTCCGGCATGATTGAGTAGGTAGTGGTGGAGGTGATTGGGCAACGGGGGCTGCACGTCGCGGGCGAGACTAGCGAAGCGGCGGTGACTCGGCCGCTAGGCCGCTATCTTGGGCTTGCGAACGGAGAACGCGGGTAGCGAGTGAGGGGAAGAAGATGAACAATGTTCCGCTTTTTCCTTCTGCTAGCGTGTCCTTCACGTCCCTTCCCTCTCTGTCTCTTCTCTGCAGTTGTTGCTGTGCACCTTTTCCTTTTGACTTTTCCCTCTAAAGCTTTCTTTTCTCTTTTGTTTTTGTGTTGTTTTTTTAAGAAGAACAAAGAGAAGCCCTCAATTTCCAAAAACTGAAAATCAAAAACTAAAAACCGAAAAAAAAACCGAACCAAACCGAACCGAAATTTCGGTTGGGTTCGTATTCGGTTCGAGTCTCATTCGGTTCGGTTTGAAAGATTTTTTTAACGGTTCGGTTCGGTTCATTTTTCAAAAAAACAAATTAAACCGAACCGTTGACACCCCTACCCATGAGTACATCCAAATCAAGTTTAATTTCTTTCGAAAGAATACTCCACTAGGACTAAGCTACATGTATACCAATTATACAAAACTGAGCTAAATCTAATGCTAAAACTTAAAAATTTCATGAAAACCGAATTCCAAGCATTTTCTGATTTTTTTAATTTTTAATATTTTAATAATTCCAAAAATGTTGAATGGGCTGGGTCCTTGAGCCCAGTTTGAATAAAGACATGGCCTCGCTGAGATGGGCTAGAGGGCGCAATTGAGTCCATCCTCAAGCCCACTCCAATTCTAACCTTCCTAAGCTTGATTTCAAAAGACTCTTAATTTAAGCGCATGTTCGTTTAACTCAACCCAAGCCCAAATTAAGAAGACTCACGACCAGTCTACTCTTCCACTAAAGCAACACCAAGCCCATGCTACAGCCTCTTTCAAATAAAGATGGAATAAACTCAAGTCCATGTTAAACCCATTTATCATTGTAGAGCTCATACCCTAATTTTCTATTCTTCACACTCACTCTTCACATCCAATTCTTCCATATAAACACTTTCAGGATGTGAAACTTCCTCTCGTTTGGCTCCTTCTCTCACTCGCCATACTATTTACTAAAGGTATGTTTGGTAACTATCCTATTTTTCTATTTTCTATTTTTTTATTTCTCGGAACAAAAAAAGAAATAGAAATTATTATGGTAACGTTAGCTAACTGTTCTATTCCAAGTGGCTAGCAAAATAGGTTTTTAATAGAAATAAATAGTAAAAAAATATCTACTTCTTTGTTTATGGGAATATAAATATTGCCAAACACATCCTACACTTTCTGTGTCCATTGTCTTTAGTTAGTGGACTAAGAGCTCATCAAAGTTTACACACTGACTCATGAACCTCGAGACTCATAATTTACGGACAATGCAACAAAATCTCAAGCCACAAACAAATGGACTTTACTACTGACTACCTATCCATCATATACATTCCAGCTGTGGACTCCATCTAGCAAGCATCACACAAGTAACACCAAAACATGTGCAAAACAAGGAGCCAAACACGAGAGAGAAAAGGGCGGGACATATGGCCATGTACTCGAACCACAGAAAAATGAGCTTGAAATGAATCAATCGAAGACGGATGTTGCAATTTAAAAATGAAATGGTCATCGGAATGTTTTAAATCAGGAGACGTTCGCCAGACAATAACAGAGCTTCATTTAGACATTTCTGCAAACACACGGTGCGGAGTGCGTTGAGGAGAAGACTGACCGTTCTAAGCCCCGAACTCGGATCTAGACACGTGACGCCAAAGAAGTCAACTCAGTTGGACTTGAAACACTCAAAAGCCGGAGAAACCAAGCCCGATTCGTCCTTTAAACGGAACAAGGCGGAGCTGAAGGGGCTCGTGTGGGTGACCATTTAACGAGGAAGTCCCTACCCGGCTCGGAGACGACGACTAGAGGGCGAGTTCGAGGTGAACCGCGGCTCTGGCCGGCTCCAAGCCAAGATCCTTGGGAAAGAGCGACTCAAACTAAACAACCAAAGAGCACTCGCGAGATGCGGGCAGCGACTTAACGGAGATACGACACCCAAAACGCCGAGAGCCCCCTACCCGAGATGGTGACAGTGGAAATAGAAGACCAGGTTCATTCCATACACGAAAACGGGATGAACCGTGATCTCACATCTTTCGAACCCGTCAAGCCCCGAGATCATCGGAAGACCGCACTAACGACGACGATGACGACCAGCGATTCCTTTAAAGAGCAACCAACCAACGATTCCTTCTCCTCAAGGACGACGCCCCCGTCCTCTCGTTGGTCGCTTCCCCGACCAAAATTCTCGCTCGACGATCGCCGCCGCCGCTGCAATGTTGACTCCGCTGTACGAGCATCCTTCCTCGCTCGTCCCCGCGAGCGTGAAGAAAAATTGGGGAAAGAAAGAAAAGGGGGGATCGGGCTGAAGGGGGAAAAGAACTGGGCCAAACAAAATAAAAGAAATGGGCCGGGGAGAGAAAATAAGGGACACGGCTAAGGCCCGACCCAAATGAGCCGGGTCGAACTGGCTCCATTCCTTTTCTTTTTTTCACTATTATATACTTTTTGTATTCTCATAAGTGACAACCTCCTAGACCGGCGAAATCAGGTGTCAACAGTCATGATCAAACTGACTCTTTTTTTGGAGTTACTTTATTTTGTACTATTATTAGTCAAAAGCAACAGGAAAAATAAAATAAAGAAAGCTTACTTTGCGACCAATTTAGGTTACTTTTCAATCTAACTAAACATGCATCTTAATAGAAGAGTCGGTAATTCAGTTATTCAAAAATTTGTTAATTTATCGTCATTAGGTTTGATCATTAGCTTATGTAATTAAAAAATTACATTTACGGAAAATGAAATAGAATCTTTTACATACTATTTGTTTATGTTGGTTCTTTTGCCTTCCAAAAAATAAAGTGATAAGTGGCCAAAAGGAAAAGGATGAAGACAATGTTATAAAGAAATGAAAAGGAAAAGGAAAATAAAAAATTAAAGATGAAAGTGGGATATATGTCAGTTTAAGAGGGGCCATGTGTCAAACTTCACATAGGCCTCTTGATTTGTGCCAAATAACTATATAGTACTAGATCAAATTAAATCAGATTAGATTAGACTACAAAATAAAATAAAAACGAAACAACCCAAGCTTGAATCGAAAGAACTAATTCTAAATTATTATCACTTATTTCAAAGAGAAAGCATAGTTATTTAATTATTATCTTTTTTGGAATTAGTAGTCGGATGTAATCTCCCCTTTCTTCCTTAAGGATTTTCTGCCAAATCTTCCTTAAGCGTTGAAAAAAATATAAATCTCATAGAAAGATCACTTCTAAGTTCTAAGGTGGTCAAATGAAGGAAAATGGCTGCATATACCTTGCTGGATAAGGATGTATCATGATCTACACTAAAAATGAATATTTATGTTAATCCATATCAATTAAGTTGTCGATGTCAATAAGTATATGGAATAGATGCTCATACAAGTTATTCTAATATTCTTTTTTTCACAAACCATACACGTTTTCAAGAAAAAGGAAAATGAAAATTGGAAAGCATTTTTAAATTAAAAATATTTTCAAAAATAAAATGGCTAATCTCCACGTAATCTCATGAAAAAGATCAAGAAGACACTATAGGCACGCTAAAGTTAAAGGGGAGTAAATAAACAAGTTTACCAATATATATTATTCAAGCCTCAAAATTCCAGATTTGCTGATCTTACAAGCTTGCTCAAGTGCTAGGTGCGAGACACCTTCTCAGGCTTTTTCTTAAAGTTGGAAAGGATCATCTTTTCACTAAGGATTGGGAAAACCATTATAAAAAAATAGACTTCATCAAGTTCTTCAAGTTGGACAGATCACGTGAGCTTCTCCAAGAGCTACAGCCTTCGATCCAAAGAATTTCTAGAGATTCTAATCTATCAAGACCTTGAATGTCAACCAATTTTGGGTTGTACCATAACTCACACTCCTTAAGATTTTTCAAGTCAGAGAAGTTGAGTAATGTTTGAAGGGATCGACACTTGGCAATATACAAGAGCTGTAGATTTTCCAAATTGGAAATGATCCATGCGCGGGCCGGGCATCACATTTTCGTAGGCGTGACCGGCGTGAGGAGGAAGAAGACCCATACGCAGGTTAGGTCAAAATGAAGGGAGATGGGCCAGCCCAGGTGAAAAGAAGAAAGGAAGGAAGAAGAGAGAGAAAAGAGGTGGGCCGGGCTTGCGTGGGGAGAAAGTAAGCAAGGGAAAAAAAGAGGGCCAGGAAGGGGATTCGTTTTTTTCTTTTTTTTTTTAATGATTATACTTTTTAATAATAATGATATTTATTCTCTTCTTTTTTGAAAAATTTAATAATTACCATTAGTAATGCAAATATTCCTAATGCTAATACGCGATGCAATTTAGTTAAATTATTTTTTGTCTAGGGTTTAAAAATTAATTACTAATTTTCTACGTGATTAAATCCTAAGTAAAAAGGCAAATTTTAGGTGTCAACATGCAATTTACCGCAATGAGAGATTGACACATGGACAAGGCATCTTTGAGCAGATCATATCAGTTTAGTACTCTTGGGGATGGATAATTAGTGTAGTCCGGTATTGTAATAGCCATCTTCGGCATAGAGATGTTTTTAAACATGCTCTATAAATAGGACTTTACAGCGCGTCTCCGTCTTCTAAACCACTGAAGAGACCCTACAATTGAAAATGAAGAAAGTAATGTTTGGACAAGAAAAGTCATCTCCCACGTCGCATGCCCATCAAAGCCCATTCCTACGATGTTGTACTAGATGCCATGGATCATAATACTTAAATAGAGAAATGGTTATTTGAATTGTTATGATCACGTGTTTTTCCAGAGGGGAATCTCGGGAGCAAGAAATTTATGGGCTTCGATAATCACCTGATATGCCTCGTAAGACTACCCCGTTTAGTAAGGACGTGCTCGGATTCCTGAGTTATTATCCATGTTAGAAAAGGAAATGTGCAGTCGAGAGATGCGAATGCAGTACAGATGTGCCGCGGCTTTCTGGATCCTGCTTCTGAACAACTTCTGTTTTCGTCGTAGCTGCGTCTACTACCAACAAAGATTTTGACAAAAGATGTGCATTTCATGGGAAATTCAGTTTCTGTTTCCGATTTCCATGGCTGGCGTGGAGCACACCAGAGTCAAGTGGATCTAATTTAGCAGAGTTCGAAGTCGAAGTCGAAGGAGCAATACAAAACAATCTACCGTGTCGACACCAATGAACTAAACGATACGAAACAAAAGGAAAAGGGTGATTAGTCCAAGTCAATGGTCAGGATCAGCGTGCTGCGTGTTACGTTTCCTTCTGTTCAACCTTTTTTGTGCCATTGTCATCCAAAAAGGGTCGATGTCATCCATCACTGCGAACCAGGAGACGCCGTCCGATTCACCCATGAGCATAGATAACAATGTTTTACCTACCATTGTTAATCTCTGAGAGACGTATTAAATACCGTGACGTATTAATAGCTGCATTTGCTCTCAACGAAGTAGTCACTTTTAGTATTTCCTAGTCCGGACATAAAGGAAAAGCCGACTGAATGATTATCATCACGCAGACATTGAAAAATTGAAGCTGTAAGTCAAAGTTTCCCCTATATATATTGGGCGGGCGAATTGCTTTTACAAATGAGCCGTTTACAATTAATGCCATACCTTATTCACAAGAAAGAAGCTTGTATTTTTTTTTTTTTTTTTACATAATTAAGTTATCATCAATCTACTAATTATTGGCCTTTCCATAACCCAAACTGTGAAAAAAAAAAGAATGAACAATTGTTGTCACCTTCTCTCGCGAACTCCAAGACATTATTGTGACGATCCAAAAGTCTTCTAAGGGATCATCCCCAGAAAGGATCCTTTCTAAGGTCTCCCAGCTCTACAAACTTTGTCAGGTATGCGACTAAAATGATCGATTTCTTAAAGGTCATTTTAGAGTCATTGTCAACCTTTTATAATAAATCTAATGAGTTAGATCAAATGATTCTTGATATTTTCTCGGCGCCGATCGCAAAAATTTCTGTATAAGTATGGGCTAACACTGATGACATAAACGGAAGAAAGAAACAGGCTGGCATACAATATGAGACAATGTATGATGGTCCTAGTACGGCAATGACTTGGGCTTTGCATTTGTAGGCCTTGTTCCACTGGTGTTGTTGATGTGTGGAGAATGCGTTCAGATGCATTGGCTACTTTTAGTAATCTGGCCAGGAGGGGCACTCGAAGGGGGCAACGCCGGGGGAATGGAGGAAATTATAGAGCATTTGTTTTTGTTATGCAATTGTTCTGAGTGTGTTTGGTTTATTCATGCTTAAGTGTGTGTGTGCGTGTATAGATGTACATGCGTATATCTACTTGTATACTCCCACACCAGCGAAAGCCCAAGGTAGAATGTTCTCGAATCAATAGAAATACTGCCACTTGGATGATTATTTTCATAGATCGCTACATTATTGCCAAAAGCTAGATTTGGAGAGAACAAGTGCTTAATGATATTTCTAAATCTGTGTAGGAGATTAGATGTGCGAAAAGATACTGTCTAAACTTGTTGAAATTAGCCTTTCGGTGAAGCGTGCCTAGAACAGCCGTTAAGCTACTTTAGAAAAGCGAAACTTCACACTTTGTTGCCTCTTTCTAGTTCCTACTCTGGTAACCATCATCAATTGAGTCCGTATATTTTTTTATTTCCTTGATGACAACTTCCTCCAAGCCTCAAAATTCAGGATTTACTAATCTTACAAAGTTCTTCAATTGCTAGAGTGCGCTTAGAGATACTTGTTTTCCTCTCGCCGAATCTGTCGAAAAAACATCAGTCCCACTTCTTCAGCTTCTTCCAGTTGGATAGATCAGGAAGGCATAGCAAGGAATTGCAACGTAGATGTTAACTTCCCGTGACTTTAGTATGTCAAGATCTTGCATCTCAACCAATTTTGGACAATCCCATAGTACAAGGTCCTTGAGATTCTTAAAGACAGGAAGATTGCAATTGTTAACTGTAATTATCCTCAAACTAGAGGGAAGTTGTCCAATCTAGCGCATATTCTTGAAGTTGATGAGTTCAAGTTCTTTTAGACAGTAAAGGCAACCAAATATATGAGCTCACACTTGTGATCCTCGAAAGGTTTTTCTTTTATCAGATTCCTCAGAAGTTCCAATATACAAAAAGCATTGTCAATTCTCACTTTTGTAAAAGCAATGGGTCATGCGTTGATTGATTAGCTCACAAGGTTGGAGAACACTGGAGCTCTTGGGGACAAACATAGACTTACC
This sequence comes from Eucalyptus coolabah, assembly GCA_014182585.1. Classification (NCBI taxonomy): domain Eukaryota; kingdom Viridiplantae; phylum Streptophyta; class Magnoliopsida; order Myrtales; family Myrtaceae; genus Eucalyptus; species Eucalyptus coolabah. The sequence goes on from CM024622.1 coordinate 25,343,294, forward strand.
AAAATTCTAGGGAAGTTTTAGTACATTCTCCATATGAGTTTGTATTAATTTCAAGATCTCCTAGAAAGGTAGTCTCATGATATCACAAGGAGTTGTCTCCAGCCACTTGCAGCCCTCTCCATTGATCTCTTCAAGTTTCTCCAAACATTCCAATTGTCTTTGGTAACTTTTGCATGTGACTTCTATTAATCTTCAACACTTTCAAGCTCTTTAGATTGACAATGATATTTGGCAACTTTACAATGCATTTTTTTGAGACATCCAACTCAACTAAACTTTTTAACATTCCAATTGAGTCGGGAAGTTTCGTCAGCTTGATGGCTCAACGAATGACCAAGCGCTCAAGATTTACAAGTGCTCTGACTGAGCTTGGGACTTGACTAATGCTTCCTTCTTTGAAATGGTTACCTATCAACAACTTAGTCAATGCTCCTAGACAACCTAATTCAACAAGCAGCTCTTCAAGTCAATAACATCCATTTAAATTCAAGTGCTTCATATGTTTCAGATGACTAATGGATCGACCAATGCACGACAAATCCGTACACCCTCTAGAAATATTAATTACATTAATCTAAAAAATCAACTAAATTTTAGTGGCTAGGTCTTGGTGACCTCGACCAACCTTCGCCTCACCATCACCAGCCCTTTTCGATGATGGTAGGGCGACAACAACGTTGGCGGAGAGGGCGACGAGGGTCCCACAGTTTGCTGCATTTGCTGTTTTTATTTTTTAATTTAGTTTATTTCTAAATTAAATTTAATTACTATTTATACTGAAAATTAAATTTGGATCAAAACAACATCGTTTTGGGGTCACGTAGGAGAGAGAAAGTAATAACAAAATAATGGCATCATTTTCCGTTAGTAGGAGTTAACGAAGGACTCAATCACACTAATTTAATAAGTTTAGAATTTAACCATACTTTTAAAAGTTTTAGAACTTAATTGTACTTTCGTGACAAGTTTTTGATTTCTAATGAGCATATCCTATAAATTTAATAAGTCAGAGAAATTTTTTTCTAGTTCGCGCTTTCTCTACTCCTCCTTTGGCTTAAATAGTTACTATTTGGTCGGTTATAGAACATGCCCTTATTAAATTTGATGAACTCTTGAAATTTGTGCCAATTATTCTTTTGTAATTAGTTACTTGGTAGTGAACTTTCTAAAATGTGGTAGACTAGACCATGAGCTTTTGTGAAATTTTGAATTATTTTTTTAATTTTATGTTATTGTCAAGACCTACCATTTTTGTCCAAAGGGGAAACGAAGATTGGTTTAGGGGTATTATCTAAAAGGACGAGCTTACACACTTGATTAGGCGTGGGCTCTCCCTAGCTCATACCCTGCACAATGTTAGAGTGTTCAATATTAGCTCAAATTAATGCTATGATAATTTTCTAATAATGAGTCATCACTAACCTATTGGAGTAACCTAAAAACCAAGTGAAGTGTGAAAGTGTATCTCACTTCCTATGTAATCAGAGAATTTGGGGTCAAGGACTTTGTTATACTAATTAATCAATCGGTGTCATTTGGGTATCTAATCTTGTTCATTTAAAAAAAAAAAAAAATTGTCAAGCACTCTGAGTGATTTGGGACCTATCCACAAATGTGTAAGGTCATGACATATGTGCGTAATCATTAAAATAATAATCAATAATTAAGGAAGCATTTAAATAAATTACAAAGAAAAACAAGTATCTAGCGATAAGAAATAGATAAATGTCAATTCTTACTGGGCTAAAAGGAAACCATAATCATCATATTGAAAGCGTGCAATCAAGAGAACAAAAGAAACCCAATGGTAAAGCCCCAAGGGTTTGATTAATGACTTTCCACAATTTGAGAGAATACTACCCAAAAGACTATTCTCAAGCTTTTTATGAGGAATTCTAATTTTCTTTTTTTAAATTTTCGGAATTTTTGGGAATTTTCGAATTTTATAAATTTTTCTGTATCGTCTAAATTTTTTAAATTATTTTCTAATATTTTATATTTTATTAATTTTTTAAAAAGGAAATAGAATCGGGTCAGGGACCCGGTCCGAACATGGGTCTGACCCGGACCCTAAAGGTGCGGGTTGGGTCAAGAATCCGGACCAGCCCCGAGGCTCGGCCCGAATAAACCTATTTCGCTCAAACCAAATATACCTGGCCCGGCCTCCTCTTCTAATCAAACTAAGCCCATGCACATCAGTTTAAGCCCAAGTTTTCCAAAGCCAGACTAAAGCAAATCAGGCCGGAACTTAACAAACCCATGAAAACGGAAACGGACCTAAACGCACTAAACTAAATTAAGCCCAACCTACCACTCAACCTTCACAGAACCAACGCCTCCCACTCCACCCTCTCGGTTGCTCTCTCTCCGTCCGAACAGAGACAAACGGCCATGAGCCGCCCCGTCTCTGGCCTTCGCTCAATCAATAGGACCGTCCGCTCGCCTCGTCCTCCAGGCCGGCTCCGTTGGCCGTTTCGAACCAACACTGCCACACCGCCCGTTGGCCACATCCAGCCCCCATTCTCATCACCATCCGGCGCACGATACACACACGACACGGAAAAGAAACACCGCACGACTCCACGATGACAATGAGAGTCCACAAGAATGTCAAAGGACCGACAAACGCTTAGAACCAAACCAAAATCACAGAAAATCTACCCAAGCTCGGTTTGGGCATTTTCATGAACACATGACGGGCATCGAATGGAGGGAGGCTATTGAGTCAACTAGGATTCAACCCGCGCCAAGACGCTTAGCAATTGACAAGCAGAGATGAAAATGCAGCATAGCACGACATAGATGGGGGCTGGGACTAGCGCAAACTGGACCCCGACGAGGCCCGGTCCGATGAGCAGAAACAGGGCACAAAACCTGGCAAACGGGGGCCGTTGGTGGCGCCCTCTACTCGGCTCGGCGGCGGCTAATGGTGGGGGGAGCTCGATAGATCGGACCACGTCCGTTCGCCTCGCGCGCCTCCGAGCCGGGTTCCTCGAGGAATAGACGCAAATCGGGAATATAAAAGAAAAAAAGGGCAACCGGGTCTTAACACGTGCTCGATGCGGCGGGAACTCGGGCGCAGCCACTACCGGAAAACACCCGCGGGGCCTCACTCTTTTCTCTCTAGTTCTCGCTCCCTCTCGCTCACGGCTCGCTCTCTCTCTTTCTCTGGTTTCTCCCGAAGAAACCTAGCATGCACTCCAAACAAGCAGTCCAAGCAAAGCATCGAGCACCTGAGTAATGACTAATTTAGGTGCTTGTTTATTTATAATTCTATATGCAATTCAAGAAAAGAGTGGGGAAACCTAAGTTTATGAAACTTTGCTAAGTTATCTTCATTTAGGTTCGATGGTTTGTTTCTGTAAATTTTTATTGAACTGGAATTTACACGAAAATGGAAAAAAAAAAAAAAAAAAAAAAATCTTCTGCATACTCTTTGTTTATGTTGGCCATGTTGTCTTTCAAAGAATACAACGATGTGTGGCAAAGGTGAAGGATGAGGAAAAGAACAATAAACAGATCAAAGTGGGGCATGTGTCAATTGAGAAGAGGGCCATCTATCAACTTCACAGACGCCTTTTGCTTTTGCACCAAGACACTAATCAAATTTCTTTTGATTAGGTTCAACAATAAAATTAAGATTGAGAAAAAAAAAAAATGAAACAGTTTAGTTTGAACCAAAAGAGCTAATCATAAATATAGACTCTAGATAATTAGTATTGTTTCAGAAGAGAAAGCTCCAGAAAAATCAATAGCATTGCATCAATCAGTTATTTAATCTTCATCCTTTGGAGGAAAGATAGAAATCTCATAAAAAATTTCACTTCTAGACGATGTCCAAAATCTTGATTTTCTGATCATCGGACACTTTTCTTATATAGATTTGATGACCGTTGGAGTTCCCAAATTGAGACCCAGCTCATATCAATAGAGTATGATATTCCAAAATTATTTATGCAAAAAAAAAAAAAAAATCACTAACTAAATTCGTTTAATATTTTGGTGAGATGGCGTGATGAAAAAACCAGCCATCAATAGAACATATGATTGCACTCTATACTAAGGGAAGATTCCCCACATGTTTTTCAGGAGATATTTTGCCGAAATTCTCTACAAAGAATTAAATGGACTTCAAGGACAACGTCCGAATTTGGAGATCTATAAATTGGAGAAAACTTGGCCAAAAGTCATATAATCAAAAAGGACAAAAGAAGTTAGAGTGAATACAATCGAGGGGTTTTTTGCGTCCATCTCTTTCATAAGCTTGTAATGCCCACCCGAAGAAAAGTGCCAGAAAATCTTAAACTTATCATATTTATGTCAATTTACTCATAAATCTTTTGACATGGTATCAATTCAATCATTCCAACTAATTTTGACCAAATATTGATAACATGGACATTAGTTGGCCTACATAACATAATCAATGTTAACGTTGACAAATTTTAATAATATTTTAATATTTTTCAAATTCTTTTATTTTTTAAATATTTTTGAATCGTTTTATTTATTTAATCCTTTTTTTTTTTTTCATTCCCTTCCTTCTTCCACTAGTCGGTCACTGAGGTCTAGTAATGGCTAGAGGTGAGGGTAGCAAGCCTCACCAAAGGCCATGAGGGCAACCTTGTGCTAGTCTGGCGAGGTGAGCCTCACCAAATCTGATGAGGGTCAAGCCTCACCACCATGGCAAGGCCCAACCTTGACAATATTGTGCTATGTATATGATGTATGGGAACAAGTTCCAATCACAAATATATTCTCGGATAGATAATTTATAATGTATTAAAAAATCTCAACTCAAGCTCAATTATCATGCAGTTATATCAATAAGCATCTATCACTGTTCAACTCACGTACATGCACATCATCTAGATAATATTTAAGCCCCGTAATCTTTATTAATGAGCCACCTTAATAATCTAAAATCATAAGTATACATATCGACATACCTGGCAATGGCCAGTGTAAAAAAAAAAAAAAAAAACTATAGAATTTATGTATAAAAAACTCATGCTTTTCAAATTTTAAATGAATATAGTTTACTAAATTATAGTCAATTCATCATGCATGAGGACAGTTCTGCCATGTCCGTGTCGTGCCCTCGTACACAACAAAATTGTCATGCCCAATCTGACGGCTAACATGAAGCATTTTTTATCTGACGGTTGGGATTGCGATGAAATCCGACGGACGAGATTTCAAGCCCCCTTAATTCGTCATGCATCATTAGGAACCTTGCGAGTTCTCCTGACATGACCCGAGTCTAATTGTGTCCCAATGCCAAATGAAAACGAATTTCTCTGAAGTTTTTATTAATATGACTTGCTAAATGGGGAACGTTGTGAGTTGTAATCCACTTATATAATAATAAACCAAACACGTTCTCGAGAAAATGAAAAATTAAAATTAAAAAAGTCATTTTCAAATTAAAAATATGTTTCAAAACCAAATAGTTGATCTCTGCAAAATTTCGTGAAAATGACTAAAAAGACACCATAGGCACAACTCTATATTATTAAGAAATTTGTCAAATTCATGTTAGAACAAATTACTTACACTAGTACACTCCACACCAGCTAAAGCTGGTAAGTAGGATGCTCTTGAATCAATAGAAATACTGCTACGTCGATGATTATCTTCATAGATCATTACTTTATTGCAAAAAGCAAGCTAGATTTGGAGTGATCAAGTGCTTAATGATATTTCTTAGTCTTCTTCTTGTAGGATATTGAATGTGCGAGAAGATACTGTCTATACTTTTTGTTGGGATTTCGTTGAAGAGTGCCTGAAACACCTCTTGAGCTACTTGACAAAAATGTAAACGTCACAGTTTATTTGCTGCAGTAACCACTGTACAATGAGTCCGTATATTATTTATATATTTTATGACAATTCCTCCACGCCTCAAAGTTCAACATTTGCTGAAGACATCTGCTTTGAGCTACTCGTTTTCCCCTCGCCGAATATGTCGTAAGAGCATCAACGTTCCAAGTCTTTAGCTTCTTCCAGTTGGATAGATCAGGTAAGCATAGCCAGGAACCGCAGTGTCTTATTGCAAGACTTTCCAGTGACTCCAGTTGGTCAAGACCTTGAATCTCAACTAGTTTCGGACAGTCCCGTACTCTAAGGTTCTTTAGATTCTTGAAATCAGATAAGTTGGAAAGGTCCACAACTTCAAGAAGATTGCAATTGTCCACCTTAAGTTCTGTCAAACTAGAGGGAAGTTGTCCAATCTTATGCAAGTTCTCGCAATTGATGAGTTCAAGTTTTTTATATGGCAAAGGCAACCCAAATATGAGCTTATACTGGAGATACTCGGAAGTTCCAATCTACACCATGCGACGTCAATTCTCCATTTCACATAATTGCGGCAGCCACACATTGGTCGATAGAAGCACTGGCTTTTAGTATCCCTTCCAATGGAGGTTGAGCTGGTGAAACACAATTCCAAACTCCTTAAATTCACAAGGTCGGAGATATCTGGAGCTTTTTCTAAGGCTCTTGAGGACAGATGTAGACATATCAGACTCTGAGGAAGCTTTGGTACATTCCCCACACAAGTTTTCGTTAATATCAAATTCTTCAAGAATGGTAGTCTCACGATGTCTCCAGGAATGGTCTCTAGCCAATTGCAACACATTCCATAAATCTCTTCAAGTTTCTCCAACGTGCCAATTGCCTCGGGTAACTTTTGTATCCAACTTTTGCTCACATTCAATGCTTTCAAGCTCTTTAGATTGATAATAGTATTTGGCAACCTGCAATACCTATATGCGAGACATCCAAATCAACTAAACATTCCAACATTCCGATTGAGTCGGGAAGTTTCGTTAGGTGGGGAGCTCCACAAATGACCAAGCGCTCAAGATTTACGAGTGCTCCGATTGAGCTTGGGACCTGACTAATAATACTTGTAGGGAATTCGCTGAAATCTACGAACATCTTAGTCAATGCTTCTAGAGCACCCAATTCTTTAGGAAGGACTTGGAGACGACAACATCCTCCTAGATCCAATCGCTTCAGACGTTTCAGATAACTAATGGATCGATCAATCCTTAACAAATTTCTACACCCCTTTAGAATTAATATTTCTAAGAATAAATATGCGGAGAGGTCAGGAATTTCCTTTAAGTAGTAGCAATAAGATAGATTAAGGACCTTCAATCTTGTAGCCACCTGTAAAATAATTATGTATATTCAACGGGTTTGATTTATAAAATCTTGCAAGGCATAAATAAATATATCGACCACGGACGCTTTCCACCAAAGTAACTTAATAAAAACTCTATGCATACAATTCCTTAAGCCAAAACCACACTTTGTCTCACACTTTTTTCATTTCTTCTAATATTGTCCCCAACAACAAAGAAAAAAAAAAGGATCTAGTTTTAAATCACCGCTGTATCAAATAATAAAAAGACAAGAATGTAACCAACATATCTCTTAAAAAAACATCCCTTTCGATTTCATCATGAAATTACCGATATTGTCCCGACACAACTACTTATGACTTTCCTATGTTAATGCATTATCAAAACATCAATATAGAAATAATTTTTTATGTCTTCTGACCATCAACTAATCTATATTTGCAGTCTACTATTTTTAGCATTTTGTTTTTGTTTCATACGTTAAGATAAGGGTGTTATTAGCTTTCACATAACCTTTGAAGAGTATAGCATCTTTGTATACTATTGATGTACTAAACAAGTCAGTTTGCATGTTCAATTTTACTGGCATCCTATGTATAGTACCGATAGTCTTATTAACCACTTATTTTTAACATATTTTAAATATCTAATAGTGACAACTCATTGGCTTGATTAGGGAACTCAAAACAACGTGAATGTTCATATAACGTTCTCTAAAAGGAATGTAAGTCAATAAATATCAAGCGACAACAATTATTCCATTAGATGATTTAACAATTCTATAAATTACTTGTATGAATATCTAAATAAGTCATTCCCAATAATGGAGTTACTAGTAACATGGAATGTCCACATTACAATACCCTTTAATCATGCAGCTCCAATCAATTTGAATTGAAGAAAGTCATTAGGAAAAGATTTGCCATAAATGATAAAACAACAATAGCATATTATCAATGTAAAATTAAAAATGCAATGCAAATTAATGACAATAAACAAATCTTAACATCTTTTTTTTTTTGGTAAATTAATTGTTTGGTTCGGAAAAAAAAAATGCAATCTTGAAAGATCTACACGTGAATACAATATTGAAAGAATGAAATAATTGTGATCAAAGGTAACATTCTTTCCGTTGACCATAATGTGTACAACCCCTCTATGCCATGAATATAAAGCAATTGTTTGAGTCAATATATATATATATATATAAGCTTCAAACCTATGGAATGAGGGATTGGAGTCATAAGCCTTCTCCGAGACCAAGATTTGTTCTATGAATTAAGTCAATAAAATGTAATTAAAAAAAAAGATCAATAAAATGATGATTTACAAACCCGTGTGACACGAGCTAGTGCGACTAGAAGAAAATATAACACGTTATACCAAATTATTTGCACACACATACCTTGAGTTGAGTCCAACCACCCCAATGTTCGTCAATTTGGCTACCTGATAGGTTGAGGATGACTAGATTTTTTGGGCAAAAGTTGGTTGCCTGCATTTCTTTTGGACAAAAGTTCCAATTAAGCCATCTCAATTCCAAAAAGAGATCCTTAAAGTCTCCAGAGAGGGACCAACCAGACATTTCTAGAAATCTAATATTTGGCATTTTGATAAAGTCTTCCGATGTCAAAACAAGGTCTTGAGAGCGAGCATAATATTGCAAATAGCTTGCTGCAACAGTTTCGGTTCCCTAAATTGAGGAAAGAGTCGGTTTAATGTGAGTAGTTCTAAATAGAGCCTAAAATAAAGGGAAAACAGTCCAAGGAAGATTTCTACAATGAAAAAAAGTAGACGAGGGTGCACTTAGATTTATACCTTCTTTTGCTGGACAATATCAGGACCTTCCTCCACATTCGACCACACCCGATAACCCTTTTTGGGGTCTTTGCAATATTCTTTGTACACAATGCTCCTGCCTAAGTCCTTAAGCTGATCATGCATACATAGTTCATTCCTTTCACCAATCTTCACTAAGGACATTGAAAGCAAAACATCAATCCCCTCATTTGGAAAAAATCCACAATTGTCCCACATATAATGTGAATAACTCTTATCTTTTCCATCTAGAAAGCAAGCAATATCAAGAAATATTTTCTTTTGCAAATGATCTAAAGCCTCATAACTCAACATTAATTTTTCCTTCACATCCCTATGAGGATGATATTCCATCTTTTCCAGTACATCTTGCCAAACCGCTTCCCTTTTTCCATATAAAAGTGAGCCAATCACTTCTATAGCCAAAGGAAGCCCTCCAGTTTTTGTAGTAATTTTCTCAGATAGACTCAAGAATGCATTTGGAGTAGAGTTGCTTCTAAAGGCATGCTTTCTAAAAAGTTGGAGAGCTTTGAGTTGGTTGAGTTCCTTAGCGTCATAAATCAAACAACAATTAAATTGATCTTGCAATCGATATAAAACACTTTTGTCTCTTGTTGTAACAACTATTCTACTTCCTGAACCCAACGATTCTTTCTTTGCTAACAATGCCATGAGCTGGCTTATATGATCGACATCATCAAGGAAAATAAGAACTTTCTTTCTACAAAATCGATCTCCGATCATATTCATCCCCTCATCAATGCTAGAAAGTTCAACTCCTATGTCACCAATGATATGAGAGACTAATTGCCTCTGCAAATTTATAAGACCAAAACCTTTAGATGCTTCTCGGACATTTGAAATGAAGCTACGGCTCTCAAAATGAATAGACACCTTATGGTAAACAACCTTGGCAAGAGTTGTCTTGCCTATTCCACCCATCCCACAAATTCCGATGAGCCTTATGTCCTTAGATTCAACATCAAGTAAATCTACTAATTCATTCACTGATTCGTCCATTCCAACTAAATGATTCGGTATATGAACACAAGACACCTTAAGCTTAACTAACACTTTCCGAGCTATCAATCGTGCGAGTTCCCGTGGCTGTGCCATGAAACACAACATAATTAAGTTAATTATAAGAATTGATGGGAAACTTATAAACTTGCACGATCAAACAATAACATGAAGTCACGAAATTGATGCCGGGCTCAGTGAACAAAAGAACAAGTACATGATTCTCTGGTTTTTGTTCAATCTAGGATACTAAGTTATAATGCTTATGTCGAGCAAGTAATCCTTGAGTCTTGAGACAATGGAGTGCAGAATTCCATGCGATATCTATCACAATTTTCGGTCCAGAAGTAGAAAAAAAGAAAAAGATTGTGCTCTTCAAATCAGAATCCGCATTCAAGCAAAGGAAACAGAGAGAAAAGGGAAGATGGAGTTGAGTGAGTTAACCTACCCTGTATTCTTGGTGTTCCAACCCTTGATTCTAGTAACTTCCTTGAGTGCCTCCGCCCAGCGCTGCACAATCTCAATACCACGTTTTTGTTCATGCAGAGTTAGTGCATCCCTATACACTCCGGTTTCAAGCTTCACGTCAGAGGGTTCCACGTCATAAAAAATGGGCATAACCTCAAGTTCATTGGTTTTCCTACGCTGCATCATGTGTTCCAGCTCGCGCAGGCACCAGCTACTAGAGGCATAGCCTCTGGAGAAGATGGGAATGCAGATTTCTGAGTCATCGATGGCTTGGAAAATCTCGGGACCGATCTCTTCACCAACATCAATCCCCTGCTTGTCTATGAAAACACTGATACCCTTATCAAGCAGGGTATAATAGAGGAAATCTGTGAAATTAGTGCGAGTATCCGGTCCTCGAAAACTCAAGAACACCTCGAACTTATTTCCCGATGAGCCATGGCGTGTGGACCCAGTTTCCAGAGAAGGGCTCTTCTTTCTTTTCATCTCAGCTGCGTCTGCTAAAATTCTGAAAGCAAATCACAAAAGATTTGACATGCTTTTAACAAGGGCCAACGAAAGATGGTCAGGTAGGAAAGCGAGGATCAGTTTCCATTTACGTTCTGTCAGGGCATTGATCGAGAGAAATTGCTAGATATATGATTGAAGGATTAATTAATGGCCTAAGTCCCACGAGTTCACTGGTGGATGGGAAATTCAATATGGTAAATTTCGAGCAAGATTATATTAGTTGGGTTCTGTGAAATTGAGTTTCAATTTCCGATTTCCATTGCTGGCCTAAGGCCCACCAAGGTCTAAGTAAACTGAAAATAAGTAAGGCAAGTTGCCGTTACTGAATCAAATGTGATGATTGAGTTTTTTTTTTTTTTTCTAATTTATGGTAAAGTAATATGTCTAATTAATGTTAAGGAAAAGGCAGGAGACGGAACCAACCATCAAGCTTCATTTTAACTTACTTTCTTATCATCGATAGACGCAAGCGTATATAGAGTTGGATTTCACAAATGACACATAATGAATATAACTTAAGAAGGTAATCCTAATCCTGGCCAAAGCCAGTTGAATTTTATTAGGACCAGTTTGCTTGGTGCTTTTTAAAAAGCAAAACCTTTTTACTTTCTAGTTAAGATTTAAATGTTTATTCAAATATAAAGTGTAAGATAACATGTTATTGAAGCAAAGCAACAATTTTTCACTTCCGTTGTTAAAATCACCATTTATCTGCACGGTGGTGATGGCTAGCATGGAGCCCACTGGAGCCAAGTCAACATAATTTAGCCGTAGTCTAAGAAAATACGAAACACATGTACCCAAAAAAGTAAAAGAAAAGAAGAATTGGCACTTGATTGACATTAAGATTTCTTATATAAATCAAACTAAGAGACAAAAAATTGCCTCCTCGACAGCGAATAGCGTCAGAAACTTACCTACTATTCTAGGTTGCTTTGAGTGGCCTAATATTTATAGTCGTAGTCTTGAACCAAGTGATGCTTTTTAGTTTTTGCAGTTACTTTATTGTACTATTACTAGTCAAAAGCAACAAGAAAAATAAATCTTAAAAAGCTCGATCGTTGACTATGTTAGGTGCTTTTCAATTTTAACTATACATGCATTCTAAAAGAAGATTGGGAAAATAGAAGTTTATGAAACTTTGTTAGCTTATATTCATTTAGGTTGGATGGTCTGTTTATGTAATCTTTTATTGAATTAAAATTTACGTATAAGGAAAATCAAATTATTATTAATTTTTTTAAATTATTTATGCAATCCATAACCCAGATCAAATTATTGAAATAGGAAATTTCCTAACATGGAGATGCTTAAAAATCTCAAACAAATCAAGATTATTATCGAATACTATCGAATTAGATAATCAATAATTGCTACCTATCAGATTGGTTCAAGAAATTACCTAGTTTGAAGTATTTCTTTCCAAGAATTGGGTCTGACGATGGGCAGCTTTACAGCGACGGGTGAGGAGAAACGTCAGGCCCAAAGCAGCGACGATGGCAATTCAGCAAGGACACAGCAAGTTGCAGACAGGTTAGCTAGAATAAAAGATGCAACGGTGAAGGTTTGTTGGTTTTGGGCAGTCTAACTGGAAAGCTGAGGTCAGCCGAACTCTCCTTGGCGGCGACAGTGTGGATTCAGTCAATGCTAGTCTGCTCTATGCAACCAGCGAAAGGAAATCAAACGTAGCAGAGGAAACAAAACAGCAAGCGGTGGCGTCAAGTGGAGCCTGGATGCCGCCTGAAATCACCGGAAACCGCCAGGGACTGCTGCTGTGGCGTTAGAATAAGTCGGCAAAACTGCTGTCGCGGCTGCAGCAGGACGTGCCGAGCGCGACGAAGAGTGCCGGCGAGCGTGGTAGAGGCGCGACGATGGACAAGCCGGCAACGAGCGCGGTGACTGGTGAGGGACGGCGCGGCGGTTGCGTTGGCAGAAGGACAGGAGCCGGAGATCAACACCGGCAAACACGGTCTCGAGAATTTCGACGAGGAAGCAAACCAGAGACCGCCAGACGAAAACTGCAACGACGCCGAAAAATTAAACCACACGGGCGAACAAGGACAAGTAATCTCTCCTCACTGTGTCCTTTTATACAGTTTTTTTTTTTCCTTTTTCACTTTTTTTTTTTTTGGTGAACTGTTAGTCTTCCCTTTCTTGTTTTAAAATAATTATATATTAGTCTCAATATTCCTTTACCTCTCAAACCTCAAGTAAATTTCCTGGAAATTGCTTGAGATATTCTTTATCTTTTCCTTTGTAAATTATTGTTTTCCCTTTGTCGTTTCCCTCAACGCGTACGACAGCGATGCATTTATGATGATGTGCCTACCTTGACTCGGGCGTCGACTTGAGCGTTGGGGCTTGGATCGAATCCTGAGGAGATTAATTGAGTATTGGGACAAGTTCTTGGAAATTTACTGTGGAGGAAGGACAAATGTGAGAAGGAGTCCATAGGTATAATTATTAGGGTTAATACCGAAAAATTTCAAACTGGTATATTTGTGACAAATTTACCTTAAATTATTTTTTGATTACCAAAAATCCCAAATTGGTATCTTTGACAAATTTACCCCAAACTGATACACTTGTGACAAATTTACCTTATGTTAGTTTTCGTTATATTTTATTTTCAAATTATTAAGTTAAATGACACGTGATTAACAGGTATACCAATTTATGATTTTACACTCTATCATCACAGTTTACAATTTTTATGATTTTTTTTGTGATATTAATCCAATTTAGTAGAGGTATATTTGTCACAAATATACCAGTTTAGGGTTTTTTTGCGGTCGAATAAATTAGTTTTGGGTAAATTTGTCATAAATGTACCAGGTTTAAGGTTTTTTTATAATCATTCGGAATAAATTTGTCACAAGTTTACTAGTTTGGGATTTCTCATGGTCAAAAAAATAGTTTTGGTAAATTTGTCACGGGTGTACCGGTTGTAGTTTTTCAGGGCATTAAACCTAATTATTATAATTTTTCTTTTTCTTTTTCTTTATTTTGGGTTGGGGGAGAGAAGGGAAGGGCAATGGCAACGATCTTGTACTGTTACCAACAATACAGGCCCCTCGATTGGGATGAGAATAATCTTAGCCGTTGAAGTAGAATGAATCTTGCCGTGATGGGGTTGCGAAGATATTCCTGAAATGTCCTTCGAAATATGCAAAATGCAAGGGATCGAGGTCGATTCTTATTTTTTATGCAATTAACAATTAATTAAGTTGTCAAAAATATGTGTCAACAACAAATGAGTTACTAATGCATTTTTACCCAAAGCGAGTTCACCAACAATTGTAACAGCACCATTCACTAAAATTTGTCCTATTCTAGTGCATTTACCCCATAGAACCTGGAATTTTTTTATGCATACACGTATTTTGTTGGAACATAAGCATTGGGAAAGTAGAAATGTCATAAGAAAAAAAAAATTCACTTGTGAGGTGATCATATAAAGTCTAAGTCTGAGGAAAGAGTATAAACAGCTCCTTTTTTTTCACCTTGGCTGCACCTACTAAAATTTTGAAAACAAATCGCACCACATATTAAGGTGATTTTATGGGATGATACAAAACGCGTTATTGTGCATTCCAAGGAAGTTGCAAGAACGTGTGGAACAAGGGTCAATGGGCAATGGTTATTCAGGAAAGCGCAAGGTGGTGGGATATAATTGAAGGTTTGGGCCTAAGCCCCACAAGTGACGGGGCGCACGGGCCGAGAATCAAATGAAATGTCTGAGAAATGTAGACACGTGGAGTTGCACTTTTAACCTTGCTCGCTTGAAAATAAAAATGAAAGGGTAACACCTTCAAACTTTGATTTTCATTTTTTTTTATCGTCTACAAACTTCTAGTTGCATTTCTCAAAATTGCCTTAACATTGCCAATTTTAATTAGAGTGACTTCCCTACTTTTCTCTATTTAAATTATCAATTAATTTTGAGTTAGCAACTCTTATTTAAATTAGTTACCAAGTTTTTTTTTTTTTTTCAATTACCAACTTTTCTTATTTTTATAATCAATTTTTCATTCACCTTTATTCATTGTGCCTTAAATTTACTAACTCTTATTTGTCAACCTTTTGCTCGATTGAGCTTTCAACTTATTACTAACTCTTATTTGAGTTAACTATAGATGTTTATTTGGTTTTTATTAATTTTTTAACCTTTTCCATTGAGTTATTTAATTTGGAAAAAAATCAAGAAGTCACCAAGGAAATATTGGTAATTTTCTGTATAATTGGTAAATTTAAGATCTTGATAATTAAACAAAATTTGCCAAATAATATGAGAATTGTTTTATCAGTCATGAAAGAAATTGGTAATTAATAATAATAATAATAATAATAATAATAATAATAATAAAAAGGAAGTTGTCTACTATTTCTTGGACCCACGAGGAGCTTTCCAAGAAGAACGCCCCAAAGGCAACCTCCCCTTCCAGGTACCGTGTGAAATGGAAAGCGCTTTTAACCCTTTTTTCCCAGCCATCAACAAAAGGGAAAAGTTAAAGATTAGTCATGGAAGGAATCGCAAACGAGCTCTACTTTTTCTCATCCAATGTCGTGCTTCTACGACCTTTCTTGGTAGTTTAGAATCAATCGCTATTGTCTTGCTTTAAGACAACCTCAATCTCTTCGTGATCTTGACTTTGAATTATTTGTCCCATCTTTACAATGACCTTAGTCTTTGACACATCATGATTTAGCAACGACATTAGATTGTATCAAAGTTCAATTCTTTCCATAAATCATTATGATATGATATCCATTGTATGACGGATAGATCGAATTTCTTCATCTTTCTTCCTTTCCAACAAATGTTCATGTTTGTGAGCTGCGGCATAATGTTTATTAATCTAAACATTTTGGTTAAAAAAAAAATCAAATAACAAGGTTGCGCGCTAGTGTACTTTTTTTGTCTTCTACAAATTGTTTATTTCATAAGTCCTTGACAGAAGTGAGGACAAGAAAATAAGGGAGCACATCTAACCAGTAGCTTTGTAGACGATGCATTTTTGAAGGATGTTGTAGAGGATCATGAGAGACTTTAGAGGACAATTACTCTAGTTTTCTAAATCTATCATGAAAAAAATCTCGAATGATCTTGCTTTTTCCCCATCCATCACAATTTCTATGACTTTTTTGGAAATCTAAAATCAATTGTTTCCTTTAAAAAATTTCAATCACCTACTTTTTTTTTTTTTTTTTAATAGAAGTTAGGAATCAATTTCTTAGAACCCAAGAGGAAATTTCAAGGAGGACGCTCAAAAGGTTATCTCCTTGGATGGCACACTGAACAAAATGGAAAAGACTAAAAACTATTTTTCCCCGCCATCAACAAAAGGGAAAAGGTTAAGATTAGTCATGAAAGGAATCTCAAATGATCTTGCTTTTTCCCATCTACTATCACGTGTCGTTTGGTCATAATTCGAGTAAAGTAAATCCCTCATTTTTTGGGGTTATGTTAATTTTGGATCTCAAGTATGCATTTAATAGGATGAAAAAGGGGAAAGAAGAAACATATGCACTTGATTGACATTAAGATTTCTGATTTAATAAGAAAAGAAGGAAAAGTTACACTTGACAGGATGACCACTCCAAAGAAAAAGGAAAGATAAATTCACCTCCATTGTGAGTTGCGTCAAAAGCAAACCTGCTCTCTCTACGATGCTTCGATTGGCCTGGTCTTTGTAGTCATTGTTGTGACTAACCCTTTTCATACAGAAAGGAAAAGAAATAGATCTAGAGATTTTGCGTAATTCAGATCAACGACTCTTAATTAAGTGCGGACTCTCTTAAACCTATTGGAGTCGATTAGAAATCAATCAAGACACGTGAGTGTCGTCTTAATTCCTACACAATAAGAGATTCTAAAGTCGAGGATTTGATTACGTTAATGTCCATAAGCGCCCTTTCGCTCTAGCTTGGAAGGTCATTACTTAAGTAGTCACATGGTCTTGACTGCCGATAATAGTCCTAAATGCATCAAAGTTGCTAAATGATCCTACAAATGTTTTTGTAGGGTTCATTTTCTTCAAATTCTAGACTAATCCTAACCTATTCTAGGAAAGTGATAAACAACTAATTTATTGAAAGACGAAGGAGTAAGTAAATGCCCAAATATTGAAATGACTTCTAAAGTAAATGCGAAAAAAAGAAAACATGGTACAAATCGAGCAAAAAATATACATAGCCATGTTGTAATCCTTAAGACATTGTCCCCATGAGCCGATCCAAATCTAGTTTGAAAGGGTAGTCTACTAGGACTAAGCTACATGTACACTAATTAAACTAAACTAAATAAATCTAATGCTACAACTTAAAAATTTCATGAAAACCTACTTCCAAGCATTTTATGAATTTTTATGAATTTTTTAGTTTTTGATAATCCAGAAAATGGTGAATCGGACTGGGTCCTTGAGCCCAGTCCAAATAAAGACAGAATTCTAGCCTCGCCGAGATGGGCTAAACAGTGCAATTGAATCCATCCTCAAGCCCAATCCAATTCTAACCGTCCTAAGCCCGATTTCTGAAGACTCCTAATTAAGCCCATCTTTGTTTAACTTAAATTAAGCCCAAATTAAGAAGACTCATGACTAGCCTGCTCTTCCAACAAAAGCAACACCATGCCCATGTTAAAGCCTCTTTCAAATAAGGATGAATTAAAACCAGGTCCATGTTAAACCCATTTATCATTGTAGAGCCCATACCTTAATTTTCTATTCTTCACACTCGCTCTTCACATTCAACTCGTCCATGGAAACACCTCTAAAACTTCCCCACTTTTGGCTCCTCCTCTAGCTTCCCCATACTATTTACTAAGAGCATGTTTAGTAACTATCTTATTTTTCGATTTTCTATTTTTTTGTTTCGCAGAACAGAAAAGAAATAGAAATTCGTTTAAATAACATTAGTTAATTTTTCTATTCTAAGTCGTTAGGAAATAGATGTAGAACATAAACAAAAAGAAAAAAAAACCTACTTCCTTGTTTTTTTTTTTTTTTTCGTAAAGTAAGTATATATTGACTTTAACCAAAACTATACAAAAGGGGTTTCGACATCAAAACTTCTACACTCATAAAGATAAACGAGTCAAAACGAGTGGAAGGGTGTCAAGAAAGAAAACAAAAGCCGCTAACGCAGAAGCAACAAGACAGCCAACTAGAGGCAAGAACCAACCAGAACAGTGGCAACAAAACATCCAAAACAGTGGCAAGAACCAGCCAACCAGCGGCAACAACAATAAGGACAAGGGAGAAGGAAACCAGACATCAACCAGAATCCCCACACACAAGCGACAGCAACTCCGAAGATTGATCTGGCCCCAGCTTTGCTCCACGCTCCCACCCGCAACAGCAGCAAACGACCGAAGAAAAGGCTTGAACAAACCCCATCCGGAAAAGCAGCAGCAGTATGAACAATCCGAGATTAAAGGAGATATCGGACACCGTAGGAGAAAATGCACGGATCTATTCCCCAGCTGCGTTGAATCCTTCTATTCTTGGAAGTATTTGCGACGTTACTGAAAGTCAAGGCTTTATCCTTAACTACTTTGACGAGGTGGGTCTTCACGGATGGGATGGCCAAAGATTGTTCACGAAAACCTTGTTCTTGATAATAAAAATGAAAAAAATTATTGCTAAATAGAAATTATTTTTGGGTATAAAATATTACCAAACACACTCTAAACTTTATGTGTCCATTGTTTTTAGTTAGTGGACTGAGAGCTCATTAAATTTTACCCACTAACTCATGAACCTCAAGACTCATAATTTACGAACAACGCAACAAAATCTCAAGCCACAAACAAATGGACTTCACTACTTACTACCAATCATTATGTCGATTCATCATATACATTCCAGCCGTACACTCCATCTAGCAAGCATCACACATGTAACACCAAAAGATGTGCAAAACGAGGAGCCAAACGCAAGAGAAAAAAAAAAAGGCAGGACATACGGCCATATACTCGAACCACAGAAAGATGAACTCGAAACGAATCAATTGAAGATGGATGTTGAGATTTAAAAAAGAAATGGTCATCAAAATATTTTAAATCAGGAGACGTTCCCCAGACAAAAACAGAGCTTCATTTAAACATTTATGCAAACACGCGGTGTGCAGTGCATTGGGGAGAAGTTACTGACCGTTTCAAGACCGAACTCAGATCTAGACCTGTGAGACCAAAGAAATCAACTCAGTTGGCCATGGAACACTCGAGAACCGGAGAAACCAAGCCCGGTTCGTCCTTTAAACGGAACAAGGCGGAGCTGAAGGGGCTCGTGTGGGTGACCGTTTAACGAGGAAGTTCCTACCCGGCTCGGAGACACGACTAGAGGGCGAGTTCGAGGTGAACCGCGGCTCTGGCCGGCTCCAAGACAAGATTCCTGGGAAAGAGCGACTCAAAATAAACAACCAAAGAGCACTCGCGAGATGCGGGCAGTGACATAACGGAGATACGACACCCAAAACGCCGAGAGCCCCCTACCCGAGATGGTGACAGTGGAAATAGAAGACCAGGTTCATTCCATACACGAAAACGGGATCATCGGAAGACCGCACTGACGACGACGATGACGACGACGACCAGCGATTCCTTTAAAGAGCAACCAACCAACGATTCCTTCTCCTCAAGGACGACGCCCCCGTCCTCTCTGCTGGTCGCCTCCCCGACCAAAATTCTCACTTGACAATCGCCGCCGCAGCTGCTGCAACGTTGTCTCTGCTGTACAAGCGTCCTTCCTCGCTCGTCTCCGCGAGCGTGAAGAAAAAATGGGGAAAGAAAGAAAAGTGGGGATCGGGCTGAAGAGGGAAAAGAACTGGGCCAAAACAAAATAAAATAAATGGGCCGGGGAAAGAAAAGAAGGCAGCGGCTAAAGCCCGACCCTCGTTTTTCATCGACCACCCAGCGAGGACGCCGGATTTCCAAGCGAGCATCCCGCGGTCGCACGCCTCCGGTGACCATCTCAACCAGGTCGACGTCGCTCCCTGTCCAAGACCCTGACACTGGCGCCTCGCTGCCACGCCACGGGAGCCAGCCACGTGTATCCCACCACCACTGTGGTTGGGTTTCATCGACGGTTACCCCGGGGTCGCACCTTGTCAAGCGTCGCCTCAAGCAAGCACCACCACCACCGTGGCCGAGAGTCGAGAAGCAACACGACCTGCACGCCGAGACGTGCCACCGTGAGGCGACGCTGCTGCACCAGCATTTCGAGCTTGCCCTGTTTTCTTTGTGCTTTGCAAGTCGTCTGGCGAATTTCCAGTGATCACGGTGGATATGCCGCCAGCCTCCACATTACCCCGTGAGATCGTCCTTGCGTAGTCGCCACAATTGGATCTTTCTTGTTGCAAGTTTTCTTCAGTCGAGTTGGAGCCCAACCCCGAGACTTCCGAGGAGAAAGATACGAAAAAAAAAAGAGAAGGGGAGGGCAGCAAGCATGCTTGAGTCAAATTAATTCTGTGTCTTGCAGGTTCATGGTAGTGTTCCTCCTACACGCTGCCACTTGGACCTCCGGAAGACTTGCTGTCGCCTCTGGTTGGTGATAGCTCCTGCTATGCCGTGAATTCTTATGCTGTCCTTCGGTGTTCCTTGCTCTTCTGAGACATGTCTTGCTCCGGCAAGCTGTGATCCGGTCCGGTTCCGATAAAGATTACGAGCGCCCTAATCTCATTCTAAAACACCCCCCTCTGATGCCAATAGGACAAGCTTTTGATACCCCAATTTCTGTTATCAACACAAGCAACTCACGATGTTGAAGCCCATATTTTGTGTCAAATGAATAGAGCATCAGGTGCCAATCGTACTGAGGTCTTCACTAGGAAAAAGAAAAAGAAAAAGAAAAACACTTATATAGGAGGGTATAAATCAAAGTATTGTTGATGTCAGTACTACCGCAGATTCAAGCGCTGCTCATGCATTATGAGCATCAGAATAGATGAGGATACTTAAAAAGAAGGGATATCGCCGAGCTTGAAGTTGAACCGCGGATGGAGAGGGAGACTTGTTATTTCTCGCTCGGAAATGCACCGATTCGATTTGTAAGCTCAAAAGCACAACATGATGACATTGGGAGTAGGGGAATCTAGGTGAATGTCCGGGACTCCAGAAAAATGAATCTGGTCCCAACGAGCTTGCTAGGCCATAAAATCAGGCCGACTGCTAATCCAGTCTCCCAAATCAACACCACTCCGAACTCTGCAATGCAAGTCTCATAGGCCTAAATCTAACATCGTTTAAAATCTTGAACTTCCCGCCTCATACAAAAGAATATCATTAACCCACAGTATCTGTTTTTGACTCTTGCATAATCATCTCTAAGATGCCATCTTTTAGATCACATATGACTCCATCATCCAATGACATCAAAACTAATAAAGCTACTAGAACTTTGTCGTGACTTCAAATGATAAAGCTAGCGGAGTAATCATCTAAATTAATAAAGCCATCACCACAATTTCCTAATTAACTCAATGCTAGAGTTACGACATGTTCTAACCTCACTTATTTCGCTCAGGGTACCGTTATTGTGATATATATGATGAACTCAAACACGGGGATCCGGTTGCGGAGTGGTGCAACCTAATTTGGAGTAATGGTATTAACAAATACAATTTTATTGGCTAGCTTGTCACGCCCGATCCTCAGGCACGCACACATCCGTCTCACTTGGTCGATTTTATAATGCGATATCCCAGGACTAGTATCGCCGACCCTTTCAATTTATTAAGCACATGCGGAAGCAGTTATAAATCCCCAGACAATAAAACAATGGGATAGAAAAGCAGGGCCATATTTTTCATATTGAAACTTATAACCAAACTTTTATACAAAACACAAACCACTTCATAACTATTCATATCAATTGGAGTTCACAAAAGAAGATGGAATCTCAATCCCTTCAGGTCATACTCAAAATCTCTCTCGGTATTATCTTCTTCTTCCAAAAATCCTTCTACTCAGGTTTCACCTCCGAGTTCTCCTTCTCGGATTCCTCCTCAGCTCCTCAACGGGGTCCTGAAATGTTTTTCCCCCAAACCGGGATGAGACTACGTCTCGGCGAGTTCTACCCCACTAAGCCCAATTAGTAAACTATTATACTATAGGCTGCCTATACACGCATAGGGCGAAGACGTACCTTGGCCTCATATCCCACCCGCAAGTTAGTACAATTCATAATAGGCACTCAAGCAATCACATCCGCCAAAGCATCAATCAAATCGCCTAGTCGATTACCAGCCAACAAGACCACTCACGGTCATTTCTAATCGGTCAATCAATTCACAACATCAAATCAAAACAATGATCAATCGACCTCGTCGATTACATGTCAACCGACCATTTCCCGGTCATTCAAGCTATTGCTATTATAGTCCCACTCGACAACATTCAATATTTAATGGCTTTACGGTCCCATTTTTCGACCACTTTCAAGATTCAATGGCACATTTTACGGCCCCACTCGACCACTTTCAAGAATCATGGCTTTCGGTCCCAGCGACCACTTTCAGAATCAATGGGCTTTCACGATCCCACTCGACCAATTTCAAGAATCAATGGCTTTACGGTCCCACTCGACCACTTTCAAGATTCAATGGCTTACGGTCCCACTCGACCACTTTCAAGATTCAATGGCTTACGGTCCCACTCGACCATTTCAAGATTCAATGGGTTTACGGCCCCACTCGACCACTTTCAGAATCAATGGCTTACGGTCCCACTCGACCACTTTCATTAATCAAGGCTTTACGGTCCCACTCGACCACTTTCAAGATTCAATGGCTTTACGGTCCCACTCGACCACTTTCAAGAATCAATGGCTTTACGGTCCCACTCGACCACTTTCAAGAATCAATTCCATACAACGTGGAGCTCAAATAAATAAACGGACTACGCCACGACGATCAGCACGAGATTTTGGTCATCAGCCATCAAAATCTTAATTTCCGAAAAATAATTAAATAATTAATTAATTTCGAAAATTAATTAATAAATATTAAAAATTCAATTTAGCACAAACTAAAACTCAATTAAACAAACGAACTCCACCACGGTCATCAGCATAATTTTCCGATTCCAGGCCATCTCAGTTGAATTTTCGGAAAATAAATAATTATTTAATTAATTTCAAAAATTAATTAATATTAAAAATTCAATTTAGCTTAAAAATAAAGCCTGATTAAATAAACAGACTTCACCACAGTCATCAGCATAATATTCCGGTTCCGGACCATCTCCCTTGGTTTTCGGAAAATAAATAATTATTTAATTTAATTCCGAAAATTAATATTTAAATGCCAAAAATCTCACTTAGGCCCGAATCATCAAATTGAAGCTCAATTAGGGGTCCGAAAATTCCCGAGACACTCCCAATAAATAGTAGACCACGTCTACTTGTTAATTGCACAATCAATTTATCTAAATCACATCACAATTGACTAATAATTGCTAATTAATTCTAATCTAACAACCTAAACATAATTAATTAAAACTAAACCAACCTAAAGCATAATTAGCCAACTAATCCAGGATTAGTGAGATTACTCACCAAATCGCGCGCAAATCGGATCAATCCGACGGCGGCGACGCGAGGAACGATTGTCCCCAAAGCACGGCTCGGGTTCGGGGCCGAGAAACGGCCCAAAACGGCCCACGAACAGCTGGATACCCACTCCGTGGGTTTGCTGGTTCGGCCGCAAAACAGCAAGAAAGAGAGAGGGTTGGGGGCGGCAAGAGGTCGGGAGAGCGGGTGGTGGCTTGGCGAGGCCGAGCGGTGGCCACGGTGGCCGGAGGTGGCCGGATCGTGGCCGAACGGAGCTGGACAGAGGATGGGCAGCAGCTGGATCGCGCGGGGAGTACGCCTGGGCGCGAGGGATGGCCGGCGGAATGCGCGGCGTTGTGCGGGCGGGCGTCGCGGGCGGTTCGGCTCGGTGCGGCGGCGGGACGGGCGACGGTGGTCCTCGGCGAGCCGCTGCTCTTCTTTCTTGGTTTTTGTCTGGTCCGCACTAGGAAGAACGAAGAAGAAGAAGAAGGTCACGTGGGATGAGGGAGAAGAGAGAGGAGAGAGAAGAAGAGATAAGAGAGAAGGGATAAGTCTTGACTAGTCAAAGAGGAAAAGAGAGAGAGAGAATAGGTGGTGGGGGTGTTCGCACGGATGGGAGGGAGGGGAGAGGAGAGAAAGAGAGAAAAAAAGAAGAGAGAGAAAAAGAAAAAGTAAATAACATTACTTTTCCTATTGAATTTTTTTCTCTTTTTTTTATTTTCTTTTGATCTTCAATTTTCCTCCAATAATTTCTTTATTGAAATTTCGGACCGTCAATAAATTGACGAGCGATGAGACGAGGATCTTATTTATCCAATCAAATTAAAACCCGAAAATACGGATGTCACAACTCTTCCCCTCTTATAAAAATTTCGTCCTCGAAATTTGAACCTTTCCAATCCATAAACAAAAGGTGGGGGGTATTCTTTGTCTCATCGAGTCTCACTTTTCCATGCCGATCATTCGGTCTCGTGGTGTTGTCTAACCACTTTGACCAAGGAGATCATCTTTGTACACAAAATCTGCTCTTTCTGAACCAACAACTGAACTGAGCTTCTCACATAAGACATTCTATCATTCACATCTGATCTCTCTTTCTCGACTCCCTAATAAACCTTCGAACCTCGACGATTCAAAATTTCGACAATTCCGAGCAATCTTTACTCTAACACTCGATCGACAACCGCAAACACTAATTGCGGGCGACACTGGACTTGCGATTTTCTAATTTCTGATCTCATCTCAACCGGCGAAATCCTGTACACTTTGCTTTGCACGATTAAAAAGAAACTATCGGCGATCTGCTGAAATTGGGAACCTCGGTCAAAATCTCGATATAACTCGACGCGATCTTGACAACGGCAATCTTGGCTACTATACGTCTTTAGCCTGAAATCTTCTTCACTTTCTTTTTACCACTGAAATTCTGTACCCTCTACTATACACTGCTTAATAAAGAACTCTCTGAAAACTCTGCCAACTTATAATCTCTGATTTAGATTCGAAATATAATTCATCCTCGACACTCCATGTCGGCGAATTATCTGATGCACACACACTTCGGTATACCCATTCTGTGACAAGATAGGATCTTAAATTTCTGAAGTCGAATTTAGATTGGCGGTTAATTTCACTCCGACACGCTTTTAGTGTGACCTAGGCTACCGGGTAGTGTTAGAGCTTTTAGGACAAATGACCCGTGGTCGATTTTCTTCGAGCCACAATGAACCCACTCGACACATTGGCGACTCTCGATTGTCGTGAAAATCTCAAATGTTCAAATACGGACACAGGGTCCCAAAACGATAGAAACATCAAATTAGTACCGGTCGATGAGAATTTTCCAATTTAGTGGAGTCACCCACGATCGGTCATTCATCTCGGTCGAGCCGATCTATCTCGATTTCAAATCGATTTTATATTGTGCCGCAATGATCTCTAAAGATGAGCACGGTCGAGAAGTCGATCCATGGTCGAATTCTCAAGTCTATTTGCCTTAAGGTCCTTAATAACTCACCCAGCTAGTCTAGTTATCTCATGAGTGGCCAACTCAGAGAAAAACACTGTAATCGTGTCGATGAAATGCCCAATTTATCTAATCGAAATCAGAGCCCGAAATCTGGATGTTACACACTTAAAACAAGATCTATTCGTACTGCACCAAAGTGGACCAACTCCATCTATCGATCAACCACTATTCTCAAATGGTATCAGTAATCCCTTGAATCCTTAGTAAGCCATATATTTCTATTTCTGCTTGGGACTCTCGAGTGATGTTAAAATCTTCCGGATTTGCATTGCGAACTTCCACTTGCCGACACCTTTGACACTTGCAACTTTGTTTGGCGATATCTATCTTCATATCAGCTTACTAATCTAGCTAATGCCGATTTTGATTTACTTGCCCCATTGGTCAAAGCTGCGATACTATAGTGAACTTCCGACAAGATCTTTTCCCCGGGTGCTACACTATCAAGTGCACTCAATTCCTCATGGAACCCGAACGTTCCACCCTCAGAAGTTTCAAAGTTAGATTCTTTCTTGCCAGTATCCTCTTATAAGATCTTCTGAACATCTCAGTCTGTCAACTAGGCGCCGATTCTAACTTGAACATGTGGTTCAATTTTGAGGGCGGCTATAAAATTTAAAAGGTAGCCTACCTCAAATTTGAAAACCAAATTTTGAACCTTTTTTCAGTAAAGTTTATACTTTAGCCAGCCTATGTATAATCGAAGACTCTCGGCTCAACACATAAATTACTTCTTTCATTCTCCCAAGATAATACCGGATAACATCATTATAGTTACGCCAAAATTCTGATTCACGACACTGTTTCATGTTCAACTTGTTGGGTCTCAACTGGTGGAACGGTTATGCAACAATCTTCTCATGTTGCATCAATACGTACCCCATCCTTTAAGCTCTGGAAATGATCCTCATACTTGTCAATGCCGGTGAATTTCTCTTCAAGGGTCAAGCCCATGATGATACCGATGCTGAAAATTCTTTCACAAACCTCCCGTAGTAATTTGTCCAATCCCCACAACTTCGATCTCGACATTGATGTCGGTCTCGGTCCATTAACAACCGATTCGATTTTTTTGGGTCCATGAAGATTCCTTTACTTGTAACCACACGACCATTCTTAGGGGCATCTCGTGATTCTCAACACTAAATGAACACCCTATAATGTCGCTACACCACACGATCACCATTGATCTAGATATTCTTTGAACACTCGATTTGTCAAATCTATGACAGCGGCTGGAGCATTCGTCAAATCAAATGGCTTTACATTATTCTCACAAGGACAAAATCAAGTGCAAAATGCCGTCTTCAATATAACCTCCTTCCTAGTTCTCAACTGACGATAACTTGTCCTCAAGTCAATACTTGAAGACATCCACACTCTTTATAACAAGTCGCCCAATTCGTCGATCTTTGACAATGAACACTTATCCTTGATCGTCACTTGATTGGGTCAACTATAGTTGATGCATAATTGCAACGAACCATCTTTCTTTCTCTTTTCACAAAACTGATGATCCCTATAGTGATGCACTGATATGCATGAATTCCTCATTCATCAATCCTCACATCTGCACCATTGGTTCTATCAATTCAAACAACAACAACCAGTAAGAACTTTTAGAGAATGGTTCTGTTCCAGATATTAACTCGATCGTAATTCTATCTCTTTCTCTCGGCAACGGTCGACCACTTTTCGGCAACACTTCCAAGAATTCTTGGACTACCGAGGAGTTCTCAATTTTTAATTCTTCAATCTGTCTTATCTAAGATCATTGCCCACTAATCTCAACAACTTCTGTCTGACAACCAGGTTACCTCAAGTGACGAGATCAAAGAAGTCAAGGACCCTTCTCAACTCTCAGTAAAACTCGGTACTCCTACATGCTCCTGGAGTAAGCCGGATTACTCTACCATAACAATTCATCACTATATAATGCTCAAGAACCAATTCTTTCTACACTTGACGAATAAGTTATACACCAACAGCCAATCAAGTATAACTCTAGACAATGGTTCTTTTCTTACAGCTTTAACAAACAACTGAAATTCCACACTTGCAATCCCAACATTCTTCGGCACTATTCGATAAAATCACCTCAAAATATTCTTTCATTGAACAAGGCATAGTCGGTTCCGTTCTGTTCCTTTTGCCATCTTGCTAGCGTTCCAACGGTACTAACAGTGTTGGTGTTCTTCTTAAACCCCAACCGATAGTCCTTCACTTGATGGCCGTGCTCACTACCATCAAAGCATGTTCTAGTCATTCTCGAACACAGGATTAATCCATGCATTCCTTCCATACTTTCGGCACTTATCAAGTGAGTCTTCTATCTCCTGCCAAGTGACAAGTACACACTCTTTTGGTTGTCCCATCGGTGGCTAAAACCGCTCTCGACTTCGATCTTTCCCCGACCGATTTCCATTTTCGCCCGAACTGGATACGTACCTTGACTTGGAAGCGATGGCTTGATCCCAGATCATATCCCTACTCTAAATCTCAGCAGGTGAAGCAACAACGACGATTACAACACTGACGGCGGTTCGATCTTGAGCCTCCTAGCTTATCCAATTCCCAAGAAATACTTGCATCAGAACGATCCTATCGAGCTTAGGATCATTCGACACTGCTACACTAATACCAACCTGCAATGGTACTCTTACACTCGAGCTGGCCAGAGCCGACGCTCTGCCACAACCACCTAGGGTACCGACATTTGTCAGTGCTTTATCCCAAGTCACAGAGGACATTGTCCTCTTACTAGGAGTTCTCAGCTCCTGCTCGCTCATGGTTCAGTCTTTACACTGAAACCCGTCTTTTATATCCACACTAGATTAGAAGATGAGCGATCCTCACACGACAATCAATTCTAGCATCCAGCTAACACAGACATGCACTAGCATGAATTTAAAGGCATTTCCTACTAACTATCCCATGGTCAACGCTCCTTATCACTCCAATCCTCAACTTAGCTCTGATACCACTTAAACAGGATGTCACGCCCCGATCCTCAGGCACGCACACATCCGTTTCACTTGGTCGATTTTATAATGCGATATCCCAGGACTAGTATCGCCGACCCTTTCAATTTATTTAGCACATGCGGAAGCGATTATAAATCCCGGACAATAAAACAATGGGATAGAAAAGCGGGCCATATTTTTCATATTGAAACTTATAACCAAACTTTTATACAAAACACAAACCACTTCATAACTATTCATATCAATTGGAGTTCACAAAAAGAAGATGGAATCTCAATCCCTTCAGGTCATACTCAAAATCTCTCTCGGTATTATCTTCTTCTTCCAAAAATCCTTCTACTCGGGTTTCACCTCGAGTTCTCCTTCTCGAGATTCCTCCTCGGCTCCTCAACGGGGTCCTGAAATGTTTTTCCCCAAACTGGGATGAGACTACGTCTCAGCGAGTTCTACCCCACTAAGCCCAATTAGTAAACTATTATACTATAGGCTGCCTATACACGCATAGGGCAGAAGACGTACCTTGGCCTCATATCCCACCTGCAAGTCAGTACAATTCATAATAGGCACTCAAGCAATCACATCACCGACCAAAGCATCAATCAAATCGACCTAGTCGATTATCAGCCAACAAGACCACTCACGGTCATTTCTAATCAGTCAATCAATTCACAACATCAAATCAAAACAATGGTCAATCGACCTCGTCGATTACATGTCAACATGACCATTTCCCGGTCATTCAAGCTATTGCTATTCGGAGTCCCACTCGACAACATTCAATATTTAATGGCTTTACGGTCCCACTCGACCACTTTAAAGATTCAATGGCTTTACGGTCCCACTCGACCACTTTCAAGAATCAATGCTTTATGGTCCCACTCGACCACTTTCAGAATCAATGGCTTTCGGTCCCACTCGACCACTTTCAAGAATCAATGGCTTACGGTCCCACTCGACCACTTTCAAGATTCAATGGCTTTACGGTCCCACTCGACCACTTTTAGAATCAATGGCTTTACGGTCCCACTCGACCACTTTCAGAATCAATGGCTTTACGGTCCCACTCGACCACTTTCGAGAATCTTTTACGGTCCCACTCGACCACTTTCAAGAATCAATTCCATACAACGTGGAGCTCAAATAAATAAACGGACTACGCCACGTGCGATCAGCACGAGATTTTGGTCATCAGCCATCAAAATCTTAATTTCTGAAAAATAATTAAATAATTAATTAATTTCGAAAATTAATTAATAAATATTAAAAATTCAATTTAGCACAAACTAAAACTCAATTAAACAAACGAACTCCACCACGGTCATCAGCATGATTTTCCGATTCCAGGCCATCTCAGTTGAATTTTCGGAAAATAAATAATTATTTAATTAATTTCAAAAATTAATTAATATTAAAAATTCAATTTAGCTTAAAAATAAAGCCCGATTAAATAAACAGACTTCACCACAGTCATCACATAATATTCCGGTTCCGGACCATCTCCCTTGGTTTTTCGGAAAATAAATAATTATTTAATTTAATTCCGAAAATTAATATTTAAATGCCAAAAATCTCACTTAGGCCCGAATCATCAAATTGAAGCTCAATTAGGGGTCCGAAAATTCCCGAGACACTCCCAATAAATAGTAGACCACGTCTACTTGTTAATTGCACAATCAATTTATCTAAATCACATCACAATTGACTAATAATTGCTAATTAATTCTAATCTAACAACCTAAACATAATTAATTAAAACTAAACCAACCTAAAGCATAATTAGCCAACTAATCCAGGATTAGTGAGATTACTCCCAAATCGCGCGCAAATCGGATCAATCCGACGGCGGCGACGCGAGGAACGATTGTCCCCAAAGCACGGCTCGGGTTCGGGGCCGAGAAACGGCCCAAAACGGCCACGAACAGCTGGATACCCACTCCGTGGGTTTGCTGGTTCGGCCGCAAAACAGCAAGAAAGAGAGAGGGTTGGGGGCGGCAAGAGGTCGGGAGAGCGGGTGGTGGCTTGGCGAGGCCGAGCGGTGGCCCACGGTGGCCGGAGGTGGCCGGATCGTGGCCGAACGGAGCTGGACAGAGGATGGGCAGCAGCTGGATCGCGCGGGGGAGTACGCCTGGGCGCGAGGGATGACCGGCGGAACGCGCGGCGTTGTGCGGGCGGGCGTCGCGGGCGGTTCGGCTCCGGTGCGGCGGCGGGACGGGCGACGGTGGTCCTCGGCGAGCTGCTGCTCTTCTTTCTTGGTTTTTGTCTGGTCCGCACCAGGAAGAACAAAGAAGAAGAAGAAGGTCACGTGGGATGAGGGAGAAGAGAGAGGAGAGAGAAGAAGAGATAAGAGAGAAGGGATAAGTCTTGACTAGTCAAAGAGGAAAAAGAGAGAGAGAATAGGTGGTGGGGGTGTTCGCACGGATGGGAGGGGAGGGAGAGGAGAGAAGAGAAAAAAGAAAGAGAGAAAAGAGAATGGAGAGAGAGAAAAATAAAAAGTAAATAACATTACTTTTCCTATTGAATTTTCTTCTCTTTCCCTTTTTATTTTCTTTTTGATCTTCAATTTTCCTCCGATAATTTCTTTATTGAAATTTCGGACCCGTCAATAAATTGACGAGCGATGAGACAGGATCTTATTTATCCAATCAAATTAAAACCCGAAAATCTGGATGTCATATAGCTAGTTTGCAAAGATAAACTACCGATAGCATAGTGTCACGGACCGAAAGTTGGTCGACCCGAGAGGTTCCCCGAGGATGACCTCGACTCATCCGTGGAAGACCTCCTGCTCCAACTCGGATTCCCATCAAGGCTTCTTCCCGAAGTTTCCAAGGGCGGCCGAAACCGTCATTGAGTCATATTCTAGTTTTCTGTTCCGTTATTTATGTCGGTGGACAGTAGTTGACATTAAGTCGGTAGTTGAGGCGGTGCGATCTCGCCCGTCGGATGAAAAGTAGATCAACGGATGTAAACCGAGGCCCTCAACTATAAAAGGGGTGTCCTCCTTCATTTGTAATCACCCAATTCCATTTCAGAAATATCAAAGCTCCCTTCATTCTCAAAGCTCCTCTCTCTAAACTTTCTCTCTCAACGATCCGGGTAAGCCAGCGGGTAAGCGTTCGATCGAGCAAGGCTTGGCTTGGGTAGTCCAAAGTCACCCGAGTCGCCGCACGGTCACGATCCCAATCGATCGGCCCGTGACAAGTGGTATCGAGCACAAGAGAGATCCGTTCGAGAGATCGAGGAGCACCAACTGTTCGAAGGAATGTCGAGCGAAGAAGCTGTCATGGTTGGAGAGGTCGCACAAGTCAACGAGAACCGCGGCCGTGGAAAGAAAAGAGACGCCTTGAGGGACGTCGTAGCTGCGTTCGATGAGAAGATCGCGAATGTCCGGAGCGCCGTGCGCGAACTCATGGATGGTCTTGACAACGTGCGAGACCGGATCATGGAGGTTGACAGTTCGCTCCGTGAAGACTTCACGGCTTGCCTCAAAAGAAGCTACCGCCCCATTACACGACAAGGACGAAGCCCTTGAAACATCGCTCGATGTGTTGAAGGAGCGCGTCCAAGTGGTCGAGGAAGAAGCTCCGTGTAGGGACGAGGTCAAAGCCATGAAGGCCGAGATCCAAGAGCTCAAGACCGAGCTCGCCTTGTGCAAAATAAGCATCACCAATGGTGCTGTGCCGAATCAAGCGGTGCCCAAAATTGAGGTGCCGAAGCCGAAAGAATTCAAAGGCGAACGATCCGCCAATGAGGTGGACAACTTCGTCTAGAGCATGGAGCAATACTTTGGCGCCGTCAACATGCACGACGAGATGACCAAGGTACGAACCGCTTCCATGTTCTTGTCTAATACGGCAATGCTTTGGTAGCGTAATAGGTGTGATGAGGTTAGACGCGGCGCCGATCCCATGTGTACATGGGACGGCTTCGTGAGAGTTCCGGGACTACTTTTTCCCGAGTTCGCTCAAAGAAGAAGCCCGTAGCAAGCTCCATCGCCTCGAGCAAGAGGCACGATCCGAGAGTACGTGAATGAGTTCACGGAACTCAAACTCCAGATTCGCAACCTAAGCGAAGAGGAGGCTCTCGGAGCGTTCATAGATGGGTTGAAGCCATGGGCACTTCTCGAGCTCAAGAGACGGGACGTGAGTAGTCTTGGTCGTGCGCTGAGCGTGGCCGAGTCGCTCGTCGACCTTACCAAGACCGAACCAAGGAGTCGAGCAAGAGATTGGAGGTTGGATCGACCTTGCGAGGATGAAGCTGGAAGAAACACTCCCCGGGTCGCGCATGAGCAAAGCGGCCAAGTTAAAGCATGGGGAGAAGGGTCTTCCAAGCCAGCCTTCCAAAGGGGTAGACCACAGACGGACTACGTGAATAGGTTTGATCAACCCCCGCCTTCTCCTTGTTTCATTTGTCAAGGTCTGTATTGGACCCAAAAGTGCCCGAAGAAGGGCCGAATCAACGCCCTCCTTGCCCTAGAGGAAGAAAAGGAGGAGTCCAAAGAAGACAAAAGACAAATCCGACTTGGAGCCGTGAAGATGATCATTTCCATCCAAGCTCGGTCCCCAACCAAAGAAGCTATGCCGGACACAGAAATGTTCTTCGTGCAAGTCGACGTGTGCGGCCGAACACTATATGCCTTGGTCGACACGGGTGCGTCGAACATGTTCATGTCGAAGGAAGTGGCAAAGGCCTTGAACCTTCGCGTGAAGCCGACCAAGAACACCTTCAAGTCGATCAATTTAGACGGTGTCCGTGGCGTAGGATCAACTTCGAATGTGGACGTCAAGATTGGCGATTGGAGAGGCAAGATGGATTTCGAGGTAATCCCGCTTGACGATTATGATCTCATTCTTGGCATGCAATTTTTCAATAGTGTGAGATCTATGATCGACATGAGGACCAAATGCCTCACGATCCTCGACCCGGAGTACCCAACGACAGTTCCCATGATCAAAGGGATGGTCGACACGAAGACCATCGCGTCGATCCGACGCCTCGACAAGAGCTTGAAGGCCGTCATGCGCATCAACAAGCTGTCCGAGGTAAAGCCGAAGGTTGCGTTGGAGCCTACCCCAACAAATGCCATGCCCATCCAAGCGCTCTTCCTCGAGGTTGAGTGCGCGCCGCGTGCTCCGTCCAAACCGAAGACCGAGCCGCGAGACAAAACCGAATTCATCAACGAAGGTTGCGGTCCATCCTATGAGAACGTTCGCACCAAACAAAATAAGAACAAGAGAGCCCGCGCCAAAGCCCGTGCTCGTGCCAAGAAGGCCAACCTCCGAGCTGTGAGCGACGAGGGCGTCGCTCGAATGAGTGGGGGAGAATGTCATGGACCGAAAGTTCGTCGACCCGAGAGGTTCGCCGAGGATGACCTCGACTCATCCGTGGAAGACCTCCTGCTCCAACTCGGATTCCCATTAAGGCTTCTTCCCGAAGTTTCCAAGGGCGGTCGAAACCGTCATTGAGTCATATTCTAGTTTTTTGTTCCGTTATTTATGTCAGTGGACAGTAGTTGACATTAAGTCGGTAGTTGAGGCGGTGCGATCTCGCCCGTCGGATGAAAAGTAGATCAACGGATGTAAACCGAGGCCCTCAACTATAAAAAGGGTGTCCTCCTTCATTTGTGATCACCCAATTCCATTTCAGAAATATCAAAGCTCCCTTCCTTCTCAAAGCTCCTCTCTCTAAACTTTCTCTTTCAACGATCCTGGTAAGCGAGCGGGTAAGCGTTCGATCGAGCAAGGCTTGGCTTGGGTAGTCCAAAGTCGCCCGAGTCACCGCACGGTCACGATCCCAATCAATCGGCCCGTGACAATAGAATGTAGCATGATGGATGCATCCGTTGATATCTAGTGTAACTTCTATAGGGTCGATATAGAAGACAAAACTCTTATATTCTTCTGGTGTGAATGGACAAGCAGCATTTGGCGTAATATCCTTGCAAAACAGATGATTAGGGATTTTAAGGAGGATGGAACGTGGAACTTCAATGGATGATTAGGGCAACAAAGGGTCAAGATTTGGCGGCAAGACTCCTCAAAGTATTTTCCTAGCAATCATATATTGCACTTAAATAGAATGCAATCATAGACGGTTTCAAAACAAATTAACTAACATTCATATTATTTTGGCCTAGGTGCATAAAAATATAAGAGGTAGAGCTTCCCTTTACCAAAAAATTAAACCCTCTCAATCAAATGTTTTATTGGCTATTATGTGGAGACTTCTTACCTCCATCTTTTTGAATTATTAGCTCTAGGCCCCAAAGTTGTACTTCTTATGTTCTATAATACTTACATTTTCAACCAAAAAAAAAAAAAAAAAAAAAACTATTCATTTGAAGACCATGAGGTACTCAAATACTAGACACAATCCACACTTGTCCGGGCAGCATGGATTGCCATACAATTCTACATTGGAGAGTGAACTATAAAAATTCATGTAAAAATAAACCTTCATGATATCGTATTTATAATAAGATTGTAATGTTAATATCGCTTTATTAATTTTTTTAGCAACTTATTTATGAAATAGTTAGCGTGATGGTTAACCTCTTTCTTTATTATGGTATAAGTAAACGTAATATATACATGTTTCTTTTAGTAAACATATTTGTATACTAATGTAAATATTTATGTTACTATTAAGGAGGAAAATTTCTTTAATATAAAGGAATACAATTAGAATAAATATGAAGAGGGAGGGAAGCGAGAGGGACGGATGTAATAAACGGGTAGCATAATGTGGTCAAGGAGAACGGTCAATCCCTTTCAACTTAGAAGCAACCTTTAGGAAAGACATTATTAATAAATTATATGTATATAGATATATAATAATGCTTGAGCACATTTTCTACTTTTGAGTTCTCTCTATTTTTTTTCCCCAATTTCCAGTTGCAAAAGCAATCGAAAGTTGATCAATTCATACGAGAGGGTAGAAACCGCAACCCAACTTTAGAAAAAAATCCCAACTTTAGAAAAAAATCAAGTTTGTTATTTCTAGTTTAAAAGAAGTTTGGAAGAGATGAATTTTACTGTTTCCTTGGCATCACATGTCAAACAACTTACCAAACTGCTCATTTGAGATTGCGCTTTTTAATTTTTGTAATGGGACAGATCATACCACCTCTGGATGCACCGTTAACGCAAAAGCTTGGACATGACATAATATTATTGGTTATAAAGATATCAAGACCAATGGGGGTGAGCATTGGGTCTGGAACCAAGAATTGATGTCTTGATATTCATTGATTTAAAAATGCATCGCCTGCGATTGAAATGTGTGTAGGTAAATATGACAGAAAAGGACTCATCATGTAGCTAATATGTGTCGGATTATGCTAAATTTTGTTTTCATCATAAAAATATCCGAAATATGGTAAAATGATTTTATTTGTGGTAAACATGTATAAACATTTTATAAAA
This sequence comes from Eucalyptus coolabah, assembly GCA_014182585.1. Classification (NCBI taxonomy): domain Eukaryota; kingdom Viridiplantae; phylum Streptophyta; class Magnoliopsida; order Myrtales; family Myrtaceae; genus Eucalyptus; species Eucalyptus coolabah. The sequence continues at coordinate 25,379,246 of CM024622.1, forward strand.
GAAAAGAAAAAACATTTTTGCACATATGAAGAATCAAATAATAGTCCTCAGCATGAAGATACAACAATATAATCACTTGATCAACCTATGTTTTTATAATGAAATGTTGTAACACCAATATTTTATTATAAAAAATTGATTTTTGGACAAAACAAAATTGGACCTATTCCAATTTAAATTTTTTGGAACCAAGTCGGAAATCCACTCAGGAACTTATCACTCCTTCCCATCGGACACACATAATAAGTAATCAATTTCCTTGCTCCTCTCTCCTCTCCTCTCCTCTCCCTAGCCCCGTCTCCGTTGCCACAACATAACCTTGCCACTACAGTCACTGTGCCCCGACCACAGTCGCCCCCTCTCTCTACCACGACAAATAGGCGCTCCCTCGACAAAAACAGGTCGCAAGCCATTGAACCAGATCTGGCCTTCGTTGTCACCGGCTCGATCTTGACAGGCTCCAGGGAGAGAAAGAGAAGGGAATGAGGGGATGAGAGGACACACCATGGCGGCGGCGGCGGCGGCAATCTTAGACTGGTAACGGCGTAGTGTCGAGCAGCCATTAGCCACGTCATGAGCAGGGCAGCGAAACGATGAGTGGCCATTGATGAGAGAGAAAGCAGAGGATTCGAAGAAGGAAAGAAGAAGAGGCAAAATTGAAATCTGGAAATTGAAATCCTAACCCAAAATTCGTTTCTTTTTATGGAGTGAGCGCCAAAAGGCTAATCCCACGGGAGAGAGAATCTATTCATAAGAAAGCGTTACTTCATCCCCCGTGTCCTCTGTGCGAACAAGCCCCGGAAACCGTAGAGCATCTCTTCCTTTTGTGCCACTGGACGGAAGCAATGTGATCGGACCCGAGACTGAAAGTACAGATTTTGCATCCGGATATTACTAGAAATGGACAACAATGGGTGTTGCAATTTCTTTGAGTCAAGAACTGACTTGTCATCTAATTATGGAGGAGCCCGTGGGTGCTCTGGGGTTTCTCCGGAAAGCCCGAACTACCATCATCTTCCGCTTCCGATGGCCTGATCCGAGTTCAATTGTTGATGCTGCTCTAGAATATAAGAAATAAGGTGAGTTATTTGTAACGGGATAGTGCTTAAATTAAGTCGACACATGGGAGATCGAGTGACATCCACAATACTTCAAATAACTAGTTGAAGATTTCAACAATTACCTCTTATTTTCTTGATCTAGAAGTTTATTTTGAACATTTTCAGGATTGCTTCTATCTAGATGAGGAATTTGATGTTTATTTAATTTTTTTATTATACATAATGTATCTTTTTCATACTCAAAGGTTATTCAAAGGAATCGTAAATTTTTTGGCTATAATTACTCAGCTTCTTTCACTGTAGCACACAATTGAGTCATCGAATCAAGTTTCGCTCTGGAATTATCCTTTTCACATCTCTCTTTGTTCACAAACCGTGGGGCCTTTCCCCGCCGAAACTCGCAATCATTACATGCGACGGTTGCGGAGCTCCGTACCAGTGGAGAGCCACTGGCAAAAAATTCACGCCACCTCATCACACGAAATTGAAAAGTGACGATCTGGATTGCACGTAGTGCACCGAATCGCACGGCTGCACCGAATAACTCCCCCCGGCCGGTGGGCCATCCCTTCGACATAGAAGCCGATCCTGTACGTTCGGCTGGTGGTGGGCCCACCAAGGGTGCATGCATTGCATTTGCGATTGGTGGGAGGGGAAGCCCCTCGCGCCGACCGCATCTGGCTGGTGGCCATCTCCATCTCGACTGGCTGCGCGTTTGGTGGTGTACTTCCCATTTCGTTGCCTTTCGGGATATCGACCGGTTCGTTTCATTAGAACCGATGTCGAGTCCACGACATCCATTGGATACGACATGAAAAATTCTCGGGTTCGCGTTGAATAGAAAGGCGTCTCGTCCCTTGAAAGATAGTTAAGTGGCTTAGCTCATTCATTACGTCAAAAACAATTATATGCCCTCTTAAAATAAAATAAAATAAAACAACCTTAATAATTCGTTCATGAGGTGAATGGGATTTAATAAGGACCTTGACGGTAGTCATGTTTAGCATTTGCTAGTGTCCATTCTTTGAAAAGATATTTCTAGTAGAAACACACGACAAAATTGCACATATATACTTTAATTGATGCCATTTTTATATTCAACACCGTACTTATATTTGTATCTATTGAGGTGTATGCATGGAATCGATTTGCAAATCAACTGCATCTTGGTATCAAGGTATAGTTGGCGCTAGTCTACTCAAAACTTCCACGCACCTATTTTTTCAGTAAACAAGACTTTAGTAAATCTCGAGTAATGTTTTGGTAGAAAATAAGAGATGCTACCACATAGTCCTATGTGGGGGATCATCAAAAGAGAGTTCAAGTCCGAACCCATTTGTGATATCTAGTTCAAATTTCTGCAACTTAAATTTAAATTTAATGAACTAATTAAGATATGCAAACTGCTCCATCTCATATTGAATTTATTAAGTTGGACTTCTCCAACACTTTTTCTCATTGGCTCTTTAACAATCTCCTCCTAAGCATGCTTCTCTAATCCATATTTGCTTATGACATCTTATTTTAACATGAAGTTCCACATTATTGCTATGTATTGCAACAACGGTAATGGCAAACTCAAGGCCGCTTTGCTCTAGTTGCCTCTTTTAGATAAACTATAATGGCCATTTCCACGTGAAACTGCATTGACCATGAGATGAATAGTAAATGCTAGATACATTCTCATAAGAAGATTACCAAAAGAAAGCTCCAATCATATTCACCTTTGCTAAAAAATTTAAGATAATAAGTATGGGCCAACTATTATATTTTAATTGCTCTAGATTATGCTAAATTTTTGATATTGAACTTTTTTAACACTACTAACACGTGCGCTTTAAGATGCGAGGTGAAGAAAACCTCTTAGAAAATGTGAGAGATATGAAGACATATATTAAAATAGGTTTACTAATAGACTCATTTATATATTCGGAAGGAATTTGCCATATGACCTATAGCTTACCAATTTTGTATTGAGATATTGTTCAGAAAGTTATAAATCTATTATCTAGCGGTTAAACCAGTCATAAATTATTTAATTTGGCAAATTATATCCTAAACCCTTTTTAAAATTTGTCAATCTAGTTCTTTGAGTTAATTTTGATTAGAAATCACCAATGTGGAGGCTAGCCGTTTTGCATGGCATGATTGGCATGGTTTGAACAATTTTCGCAATTTTTTTTTATATTTTTTTAATCTTTTTCTTTTCTTTTTCTTTTTTTCTTCTTCCTTTGCTAGTTCAAGATCTGATGACTGGCAAAGAGGAGGAAAAAAAAGAAAAAAAAAAAAAACATAAATTTCTTGGAAATTTATAAAAATTGTCCATGTTATTGTCGTTGTACTATGTCGGACGGAGATGCGATTGGACTATCATATTAGCAATTTTTAAACTCGGACCACATTGAAAATTTTTCAAAATGTTTAGCATTAAATTGGCTAAATTCAAAAATTTAAAACTCAATTAGCCGCTTTATAATATGTTTAAATTTTCAGCACCCCACATGAGTCGCCAATCAACTAAAAAGTGCGAGCATTCAGCCAAACTTTTTTTTTTTTGGACAGAAACATAATGATATTCATTAAAGCGAGGATTACAACCTACGGCTAAAAGATCAACGGTTAAAAGATCTAATAACGAGAGGGGAGGCGAGATGGGCCACTCGGCGAAAGAGCCCCGAGTTCTATGAAGCTTTGCGGCCCAACCCGCTACATGATTTGTCCCCCTTCGACAATGGACAACCCTAGCACGGGAAAAACTTCTCGGCAAGAACCGAACCTCTGCGAAGACCGAACGAACCTCCCATGGTGGCAAGATAATTTCATTAATCGCTTCCACCAAAATCAAACTATCCGATTCAAGGATGAGTTTATCTTGATGTCTACCATTTTATCTTGATGTCTACCATTTTGTTGCAGATGGCGAAGAGTGAGCAACGGCGCCATGAACTTTGCTTGCAGAGGTGAAGAGACAGTGATCGTCCGGGTAAGTCCATCAAGCATTCTACGTCGCTGATCTCTGCAAATGGTGGCGATTGTGCCACTTGTGGTTTGTGGATCAAAAGCCCCATCAAAATTAACCTTGATTGTGTCTCGAGTCTGGTGGTCTCCATAATTTGCCAACATTGATCCCCCTGTCGCGCTTGTGCTGTAGAACAAGGAGAAGATAACAGAATTGATCGGGCATGTATGAGAGTTGAGTCCACAATCCGACGGGGATCCAGTTGCTGTTGATGGAAAATAAAATGATTCCTTGCCTTCCGGAGATTCCAAAGAACATAAGCAAGTGTAGCTGAATCGGGTGAGTTACGTTGTTTGAGTATCGGAGTTTGCTACCCAATGTTCTATACGTGCATAGTGTGTATGTAAATGGGCATATGTTGATCTAGCATGGACCAAACAGGGACTGTTTTGGGACAGAATAGGAACAAGTGAGTTGCTGTTTCGGTTAGGGTATCCTGCCAGAGTGGGCAAATCGGGTCGAGGTAATATGCCTATGGAATAGGTTATTTCTGGTGGGTAAAACATTATGGTATAAGGCTTAAATAAAAATTTAACTTTAGGGGCTACTTGTAGTTTCTAAAGATGTTTCCACAATGCTTGAGGGAGAATGTGAGCGGGCGAAACTTGAGGTTGACTTTGGTGTATTGTAGTTTGCCTCGGAGAGTGGTATCCACTTTTAACCGTGTAGTCTCCATGAATAGATTTTGTCCAAATCAGCTTATCCTCGGTATGAGAGGGGCGCGTGGATTGTAAGTATCTCCTACACTGTATAATGATCATATAGTTCATTAATAACAGAGAAATTCCAGTCATTGGTCTGGGGATCAACTAGATTTGCAACCTTAAAAGGTTCATTATGGCAACCAGCAGTCTTCTCTTATTTTGATTTTTTGTCCATCACGTACGGCCAACGAAAGCCATGACTAATGGAATCGACCCGAGTAAAAGACCCCGCCATCCCCAAGAAGGCCTATAACCTCTAGCAGCGGTAAGAAAATCCGTAGAGTGGAAGTAAATATCTTTGAAAAGCTGGCTCCATAGAGCTGTTGGATTTTGATGCAGTCGCCAAGCCTGTTTACCTAGTAGGGCTTTATTGAAGTGCAATAGGTCTCGAAAACCGAGACTACCTTCAGATTTGCTACCCTTAAGGTGCTCCCATCGTGTCCAGTGAATTCTGATTTAGAAGAGTCATTCTCGCACGAAGCGTGAAATTCTCTTTTCAATGGCTATATAAATAGAAACCGGGATTTTGAAGATAGATATAGCAAATTGTGGGATCGCACGGACCCTTTGCTTTGAAAAGAACTTCCTTCCCCCTTAGATATGAGTCGTTCTTTCCAAACCTCTAATTTTTTGTTCACTCGAGGCAAGTATCCAAGCGAACATTTCCTTCTTAGATCGTCCCCAATCCGAGGGGATTCCCAAATATTTGCCGGTCGAATAAGAATTGGAACTCTCAACGCATTAGCTAAATTGTTCTTTAAATGTAGAGGACAAACCTTAGAGAAATAAATCCCAGACTTGTTGCGGTTGATTGCCTATCCCGTAGCTAAACAATACTGGTTGAGTATATTGGCAAGATTTAGACATTCCTATAGCTTGGCCTCTATAAAGAAAATTACATCATCAGCAAAGAAGAGATGAGATAGTACAGGACACTACCTATTGAGCTTAATGCCTTTGAGATTGCCCATGTTGATAGCTTGACTGATCATATTCGATAACATGTTAGCTAAAAGGATAAATAAATAAGGGGAGAGGGGATTGCCTTGTCGGATACCACGGGTTGGTTGGAAGAAGGGTGGTTGTTCACCATTAAAACGCACACTATAAGACACATTGGTAATACATTGCATGACCCATCTGACCCAAGTAGGATGAAATCCCAATTTTAGTAGATAAGCCTCTAGAAAATCCCACTCCACCCAGTCATAAGCTTTTGCATGTCCATCTTTAAAGCGCATGGAAAGTCTTCGGCTTTTCTAGTGCGCCGATGTAGCACTTCGGACGATGAGAATATTATCCTGGATTTGACGACCACTAACAAATGCACTCTACTCAGGAGATATCAATTCAGGGAGCCAATGCTTAAGTCTATTTGCAATCACTTTTGAGATAATCTTATAAGCATAATTGCACAGACTAATAGGGACAGTCTTGATATAAGGTTTCGGGGTTTGAGACTTTGGGGATCGGGGTAATAATAGTTTGATTTAGAGCTAAAGGCATAACCCCGAGATGAAAAACTGTTGTATAAGGGGGATAAAATCAGCACACAAAGTTTTCCAATAAGTTTGGTAAAAAAGACCATTCATACCGTCAGGTCCGGGTGCTTTTGTGCGTCTGAGCTGAAAGGTGGCTACCTTGATCTCATCCTCCGTGACGGCTGCTGTCAAGAAGTCATTCATAGTAAAGGAGACTACGGGCTGACATTGTGCAATGATTGGCTAAAAATATCGAGGACCAATTGATTGATACAAGTCGAGAGAAATATTGGATAGTCATATTTTTCAAAAGACTATCTTCCCTAACCCATTCTTGGTCACCATCTCGTAGCACACGAATTTTGTTTCTTTGCCGTCGTTGAATAGTCGTAGCATGAAAAACTTGGTGTTTTTGTCGCCCCATTTAAGCCAACTGATTCTCGAACGCATGGCCCAAAATTGCTCCTCTTGCTGCCATAATTTATGGATTTCTTCTTTCGGTTTGCTTTCAGCCCTCTTATCATATTGATTATGTGGTTGATTGATGATATCTTGAGCTGTAGTTAACATATAGCTATTTGGTTTATGGCTGGAGAGAACTTTTGACGACTCCATTTACTAAGTGCAATTGAAACCTGTTTGAGGCGTTGAGGTAGAGTCTTAGTGGTACCATGGCTAGACTTCCAAGATTTATCAACAACTGTACCACATTCCCCTTCTTGTAACCAAAAAGCTTCAAAGGTAAAGAATTTATGACGACGCCTTAGGCTGACCTCAGTGGTTAATACTAAAGGGCTATGATCAGAGCCCACTGTAGGAAGTGCAACCACTTCAGCTTCTGGGAAAACTATACGCCAGTCATAAGTACAAAAAACCCGATCAAGTCTTGCATTCACATAATCAGCCCCTACTCTATTATTGGACCATGTAAACGCACAGCCTTTACTATCCATGTCCATAAGTGCATAGTCTTGTACAACTTGCCTAAAAGATTTCATCCGATGAGCTTCAGCTGGTCGCCTGCTAACCTTCTCCCAAGAGTACATTACGTCATTAAAATTCCCAAGACAGACCCAAGGTAAGGTATTTATAGCAGTAATATGTTTAAGAACATTCCAAAAAGAAAGACAAGGTTGAATCGCAACAAGTGCATGGACACACGCGATGTGCATAGATGTGCAACAATTAGAGTCCATACAAAACAAATCAAGGAAATCTTGAGAAGAGTGGAACATAGTGACTGTTATATCATCTTGCCACATAAGAGTTAGCCCACCTGCTATACCTGCTAGATTCACAATATAAGAGTAACTAAATTTCAAGCGTCGCTGAAGACGGGTGATCACTTCCTCTCTATTCTTTGTTTCCATCAAAAATAAAACATTGGGCTTTTCTTTGGCCACTAGGGCCACGAGGGCACGAACTGTCAGGGGGGAGCCTAACCCCTGGCAGTTCCAACTTATAAGCTTCATTTGTGCTGCGGCGACTGTTTAGGGCCAGCCGCCATTGCCCATGGATTTGCCTCAGGAGCCAACATGAGAGGAGTCTCTAACAACGTGCTATCATCGATCACCCCTTCAACCGGGCTACGGGACTCATAAGGGGTATAATGCTTAGCCTTAGTTGCCCCTGATGTAGTAGTAATTCTGGTATGTTTGAATTTCCCGTGACTTGAACTAGCTGTTGCCTGATGTTTGATTATTTGTGTTTCGATGGGAAGCATACTAGTAGCATTATAGTCTGTAATCATATGAGGTTGGAGGGCATAAATATCATAATGTGGATGCTGTTGAGGGGCCACTACAAAAGGAGAGATCTCTGTACACCGAACCTCAATTGTTTGTTCGGGTGTAGGTAATGGCTGCTGGTTTTCACTTGCGATGCCGACGAGGTTTGTAGTTGTTGAGGTAGCGGGGCTGTTGGAGGGGTTTGGTACTATCTCCTCATTGGTAAGTTGATTGTCCTCATAAAAAGTCTTCCAATATGGGCTACATTCCTTTACTTCAACCTTTAACCACTGTCCATAAGCCATTTTCTCTTTCCCTTCCATTTTAGCATCAGTAAACGAGATATCTTGGCAATACGTAGCATACTGTCCTAATTTCCCACATGAATAACAAAAATGGGGAAGTCGTTCGTATCGAAAATCAAGCCAAAGTAGTTTGTCGGTGATGGTTTTATGTGATAGGCTTAAGGCCCGTTCGCCCATGTTGGGCCTAAAAGCCCGGCCCACAAGACTATGGCCCATGGATGAAGGGGTACGTTCCTTTCTGTTGGAGGGACGTATAAAAGGAGAAAGAGAGAGGGAGGAACACAACCGTTGGCATAATGTACGTTCCTTTCCCTTTCTCCCTCCAAAAGAAAAAAAAAGTGCGCAAGAGGCGACGCCGTCCTCCTTTCAAGGTCAATCAACGTCATCGGATTGAATGGGATCGGTTTCTCTTTCTCAATCTTCAACATTGGTGTTTAATCTGTGGCTAACAAGGTATGCTCGATTTTGTGGTGTGCTTTAGGATCGGTGATACTTGTTTTTCCCAAGCTTGTCTTCCATATTCGTTTTAGGGGTTTGATTTAGTGTCGAATTCGGTTTTGGGAATCCAACGTTCCCAATATTGGTATCAGAGCCCTAGTTCATGTTTTCCCGACCCCTTTGATGTTTTATGATTGATTTTTTGCGAAAATATTCGGCCGACACGGATCAGGGCGAGAAATCCCGACACCCGAGCACTGTTCATCCGTTTTTTCGAGTTTCTGTAAGTTGAAATCGATTTTTGAAGGCATGGGGTGAAAGATCTCGTTGAGATGAGTCCGACGATGTGTCGTGCGCCGCCGGGAGACGTTGCATGCGCCACACGCGCGGCTAGAAGCCGCTGTGCGTGGGGGCCACGCGCCGGTGGAGAACCGGCACGTGCGCGACGCCGGCCGTGACGTCACCGTGATGTCACCCAACGGTTGGTAACCGCTGGGATGACGTCACCGATGACGTCATCGTTGACGATCGTTGGCCAGCCGGTTACCGACCGGCGACCCGACCCGATCCGACATGCGCGGAAGCTAGCGGCGCGCGCGCTGATGTGCACATGCCGATGTCATCCCACGCTACATGACGTTGCTCGTGCACGCATGCGGCACGTGCCGATCGGCACGTCCGACCCGGCCCGACCAGTCCGATCGGCTCGTCCGGTCCAACCGGTCCGACAACCCGCCGCTCGTTGACCCGGTGACCATTGATCATTGTTGACCGTTAACCAATGTCCGTTGTTGTTGACCGACCGTTGACCCGAAAAAAAAAAGGAATATGTTTCTTTTTCAATCATGCCTAGTGGGTTATAAGTAATCCATTGTTTATTCTGCATTTGTTGCATGAATCATGAAAAATTATGTATTTTCCCTTGTGTACATTATGGATTATAAGTAATCCATTTTTAGTTCTGCATTTGTTGCAGGAACTATGATGCGTTATGCATGGATACCTGTAATCCCGAGAACGGACGAGGGAAATGCAAAACTTAAAAGGCTAATAACAGAGTTAGCTAATTATCGGTTGCATGACGGTGATTTAGTATCACATATGATCAAGGTCAATCAGATGATACAAGAAATCATCTGGAATGGTTATCTTATGCCAGATTTTGAGAAGGTGCCGGCTTTAATGAACACTCTTCCACCTAAATGGCGAGCAGCGTTAGATCAGCTATGGGAGGTCAACGTGGTCCCGGGTTATAGGAGGCTAGTGGTAGCTTTTGTAAGAAAGTACTATAGGATTGAATTAATCAAAAATTCAACCCTTAGATTGAGCGCCACATGGCGTAGAGTGAATGCGCCTTGGAGGCGACATGAAAGCTCTCCAAAAGTTTATCCATGGTTGGCAAATGTGCTTTCAAATTTCTCGATATTTTGCTTGATAGATTAGAATGGACATTCCCTACTTATTTCTTAGATTAGTTTGAGATATTTTTTTGGGTGTGAATATCTCTTTCTATGTTGTTATTTTTCTCTATATATATTGCTTAGTATAATGGATAGTTGTATTATGTGAAAGCATTGTTATTCTTTTGGATGTCGAATATTATTTGTTTTCTGTTATTGTTGACTGTTGTGGGTAGTTCATAGAAGTTTTGTAACTTCATAGAATTTATTTTGCATAAGACAATTATATTAATAATAATTTTGAGTTAGGATTTTTGGAGGATGATTGGAAACATAGTGACCTTTTGATTCTGAAACCTTACTTAAAATTGTTCATTGATATAATGGGTTTGTGCAAAGTGGATGCATAAATGATAGGCATTAATTATTCGTGCATGTATGTCTGATGTGTTCAGATCGATGGTTTCAGCAACTAAGAACGTAATTGCTGATATAAACGGCAACAATTGTGAAATATTGAATATGAAGATTCAATATGTGCTGGAAAAGTATGAAGCACTAGAAGCTCTTGACCATGTTATGGAAGATCTTGAGGATGCCATGCGCCACCTTGAGCTAGTTGAGGACTGCCTAACGGCATTTGAGCCGAAAATAGATATTTTCAATGCTGGTTCTAGCTTAGAAAGGGTTTTGAGCTCTAAGCGCAAGCATATTAATTTGTTCAATATGTGGGAATGCAAAGGATCAAGTTCTTATTGTAAGAAATCAAGAGTTAACCAACACAAGAGAGGAAAACGTCCTCAAGTGAAGAAAATGTCTTGGGTGAGGTGTTACAATTGTGACAAGAAAGGTCACTATGCTCGCGACTGTCGTGAGCCAAAGAAGGTATACACCTCTTATACATTTGAGAACTTTGCTTATGTGTCAAGTTCTGTATTATTGACTAAATCCAATCCTTTATGGAATGTAGATTCGGAGCGACGGACCATGGAGGGAAAGATAGAGAATCCTTCGTGGAATTCCGACGAGTACCAACTGGAGCTGAGTGGATCCATGTGGGAAATAACTCCAGAGCTGAGGTAAAGGAATTGGCACCTGCCAATTGAACATGCATGGTGGACGCACCTTAATGTTCTATATGCTCCAGAGATTCGTTGAAATTTTATGTCTGTTTTGGTGTTGGTTAAGCTTGATTTTAGTGTGAACTTCCATAATAGAGGTGTAGATTTGTATTTGGATACAAACTACTATGGTTGTGATCATTTTTCTGGATGGTTTTATTGTACTAAGTGTTGACTGTGGTTATGTCAATATTTGTTATTCCTTTTCACGTCTTCTATTTCATATGATAATGATATGATTATGTGGCATGCTAGACTTGGTCATATTGGCTAACAACGTATGAATATACTAGCTAAAGAGGGCTTGTTGGGCAACATTGAAAAAGTCGATTTTGCCCATATGTTAGCATTGCCTAGAAGGGAAAACGACAAGGAAACCATTTGGAAATGGTAAAAGAGCTGAATTTCCTCTGCATTTAATCCATTATGACGTTTGTGGTTCAATAAATATGAGAAGAAGGCATGGGCCTGTTTATTTCATCACTTTTATAGATGATTATACTCGATTCGGATATGTCTATTTGATTTCTCATAAATCTGAAGTATTATGTTGTTTCAAAAGGTTTATAAACATTGGAAGAAAATCAATTAGACAAGAAAATAAAAAGTATTGAGATCTGATCAAGGTCAAGAATATTTATCTGATGAGTTCAGAAAATTATGTGATGAAAAAGGAATAGAAAGACAGTTGTCTATTCCATATACTCCTTAACAAAATGTTGTTGCGGAGAGAAGAAACAGAACCCTACTGGAAATGGTTAGGTCCATGATGGCCCATGCTAACTTATCTATTACTTTTGGGAGTGATGCGTTATTAACTGTTGCCTATATACTTAACCGGGTGCCTTCCAAATCAGTTACTTCCACTCCATATGAGTTATGGACAGGTAGAAAACTGGACTGAAGTTTTCTTAAGCCATGGGGCTGTGCTGCCTATACTCATAAGTCCTCTCACAAATTTGGGAAATTGGGTCCTAAAGGAAATAAGAGTATTTTCATGAGATACTCTGAACACTCGAAAAGGTATGTATTCATAGGTGAGCAGGAAAGTGGGAGTATAACTAAATTTGAATCACAAGATGTTACATTCTTAGAGGATGAATTTCCTAAGAAGGGCGAAATAGGTAAAGATTATTCCCTATTTGAAACCTTGGATTAAGATAATGATATTAGTGGAGTTCGTCCAAGTGGGAGTAATATGAAAAATGATGAATCTAATTCAATTCACTCTTAATTTACAACCACATGATGAGATGATATCGTCATTATCTAGTCCGAGTGGGAGCATGATGGGGAATGATGTGCTAAGTGTACAATCTCCCACACGGCGAACAAGTCGCCAAAGTATTACTCGCCGACGTTTTGACATTGAAGGGGAAACTTTTATGGTTGCTCCACAAGATGAGAATGAGCTAAGAAATATTAAGGAGGCTCTGATTTGCCTTAGTAAGGAAAAATTGATTCATGCAATAAAAGAGGAAATTGAGTCAATGAAGTTAAACTAAGTTTGGGAACTGGTTGATCTTCTAAAAGGACACAAAGCTATTGGAAACAAGTGGATTCTCAAAATAAAGCGAAAGGTTGATGGCTCGATAGAAAGGCATAAGGCTCACCTTGTGGCAAAATGGTTTAATCAACGGGAAGAAATTGATTATGAAGATATATTTTCTCCTGTAGTGAGACTTACCTCGATTCGCATAATTCTGGCAATTGTGGCTAGTATGGATCTTGAGTTACATCAAATGGATGTAAAGACTGCTTTCCTCAATGGAGAATTAGAGGAAGAAATATATATAATATATATATGGAACAACCTGCTAGTTTCATAGTGGAAGGCCAAGAAGAAAAAGTATGTCGACTTTTGAGATTGATATATGGCCTTAAGCAGTCATCAAGACAATGGTATATACGTTTTCATAGTGCCATAATGGCATATGACTTTACAATGATAGATGAGGATCATTGTGTATATATCAAAAGATCCAAAGATCAATTTGTGATCATATCATTATATGTTGATGATATATTGATTGCCGGAAGCAATATGAAGTTTGTTAATAATGTCAAGAGTTGGTTGTTTTCCAACTTTGAATTGAAGGATATGGGTGAGGCTGCATACATTCTTGGAGTTGAGATTTCAAGAGATCGTTCGAAGAGATCGTTATCTCTTTCGCAAGAAACATATATAAATAAGGTTCTTGAACGATTTTGTATATAAGATTGTAAACCCATAGACACTCCTATTGCAAAAGGTGAATGATTGAGCCATAGACTGTGTCCTAGAACTCTACAAGAGAAGGAACGAATGAAACATGTTCCTTATGCTAGTGCTGTTAGAAGCTTGATGTACGCTATGATGTGTACAAGACCTGGCATATGTTTTGCAGTTGTAATGGTGAGTAGATACCAATCCAATCCAGGTCCAGCACATTGGAAAACCGTTAAGAGAATACTAAAGTATCTAAAGGGGACTGCTGATTATACGATGAGTTATAAAGGAAAGGATCTGCGACTCTAAGGCTATTCGGATACTAATTGGGGAGGAGATTTAGATGAAAGAAAATCTACCTCTGGGTTTGTTTTCTTACCGAATAATAGCACCATATGTTGGAGCAAAGTAAGAAACAAAAGTGTATAGCCTTGTCCACGATTGAAACGAGTTCGTTGCATTATCAGCTTAGCGGTATAAGAAGATGCTTGGCTTAAGAGATTATTGGATCATTTAGGTGTTATTGGAAGTGCTGCTGATTCATTGTTGATTAACTGTGATAGCCAAGCAGCAAAAGCGTATACCAAAGATCCAAAATATCATGGCAAGACCAAACCTATAGATACCAAGTATAACTTTTGTCAAGTATATGGTTGCACGAAAAGATGTGAACTTACAGTACATATTACGCAAAGAATGATAGCAGATCCTATGACAAAGCCAATACCTAGAGATGTCTTTTGTGGCCATATGAAATCTCTAGGACTGCGTAGAGGCTGATGTACTAAATATTGTAATTTCCCTAAGTGTTCACATTTGATGAATTTGTGTGTTTTCATTATTAATGCCTATGAATTTTTGTTTGATTTTTATGCATCTTAATGCTCAGTGCATTACTTTAAGTTGAGAAAGTATGTCGGACAGATATAAGATTAGCCCACTCACACGGGTAATCGCCTCTATTTACTATGTGATAAATAGAGACGAGACTGTTTTTAAGCTTATTATCTAAGTAATAATCGAGAGCTCAAGCTTAAAATACGTATGTCGCCTTAACTGGGTGTTAAGATGAGGACATAATACTTACTATGTCTGAAAGTAAAATAACCCACATATTTTACTTTATCGTCTAAGATGCCTAGATGTGAATTTTGATGAATTTTGTGAATGAGTAGATACGTTAACTCAAGTTAGACATTTGGTATGTCTGAACTATCATCTGTATGGTATTGAAGGTGTAGACATACGCTCCATGGGAAATGAGTTAATACCGTAATACGTATTTCATACTACGTATGCATGAGACGACCAATAAGAGTGGCAAAAAGTTTGATCTCAACTTTTATGTCGTGTGAGACTCTTGAGGAAAAGAGTTCATCAATTTTTAGTTCCCTCATGACTCTTACTTATTCTCAAGATTTCTATTTAGTATTTGCTATCTTAGGATGTTGCCAATGGTCATGAGTTGATTCGATCTAATGGGACATTTCTAGAAAAGCAAGCTAAACTGAAATTGAGAGTTTGAAGGAAAGAGGAAGATCGAATTTGAATAATCACATTGTAGTTTTGTATTAACTAGTTAACCAATTATGACTGTCTTTGGGATAATCATAATTGTGAATATAATATATATATATATATATATATATATAAATATATATACATATATCATTGTTTAAAAGAGATCAAGAGAGATATAAATGTGATCGATCGATCTAGGGTACTGCATACTAAATCTACTCATAGTGTGATGCCCATTATGGGTTGCTATATATTCCTAACAGATGTATAGCAACGAGCTCTCAAAGTATGCTGGTCGCACGGATTATTCACCGGTATGAATGTTGAAGAGAGGTAAAGAGAATCCTGTTCGGCCCACCATGTGGAAGTGGGAGATGATGGTTTTATGTGATGGGCTTACGGCCCGTTCGCCCATGTTGGGCCTAAAAGATTAGGGCCCATGGATGAAGGGGTACGTTCCTTTCTGTTGGAGGGACGTATAAAAGGAGAAAGAGAGAGGGAGGAATACAACCGTAGGCATAACGTACGTACCTTTCCCTTTCTCCCTCTAAAAGAAAAAAAACAGTGCGCAAGAGGCGACGCCATCCTCCTTTCAAGTCAATCAACGTCATCAGATCAAACATGATCGGTTTCTCTTCCTCAATTTTCAACATTGGTGTTTAATCTGTAGCTAACAAGGTACGCTCAATTCCGTGGTGTGCTTTAAGATCGGTGATACATGTTTTTCCGGGTTTGTCTTCCGCATTCGTTTTAGGGATTCGATTTAGTATCAAATCCGGTTTTTGGGAATCCAACATTCCCAACAATCAGCAACTCTAATTAGCTTTCCTTGTTTGAGTGGTTGGCTGAGATTTATATCAACACGGGCTTTTGCTATTTTAAGAGCTGTACCCTCTTTAGCATCTAATCTGATTTCCAGGACCTTCCCTACAAATTGTATAGCTCGAGATATGATGACATCAGAATACCATTCCAAAGGCAGTCCATATATATGTACCCAAAAAGCACATGTAGAGAAGTCATAACAATGAAGCGGCGTAGTGGGTATACATGGTTTGAAGATTACCAGATGTCGAGAGAACAACCAGGGACCCCAGACAGAACTTTAATTTTGTCATCTTCTTATTGGAATTTCGCTACATAGAAATCTCCCTCATGTAGAGTAATTTTGGCATTATAAATCCTCCATACCCGTTGCATCGTAGATTGGAAAGCTTGTAAATTCAGTGAAGGAGCAGATGGTACTTTACCTATGAGCATTAACTTACATTCATTCATTTGTGCTGGAGATGTCAGGTCATTCCAGTCTTCAATTTCCTGAGGATTCCATAGGCGAGCCATTCGGTGGCACAAAGCAGTAAGGCGAGGATCCTGGTTGTTGCCTGTCGGTTCCATGATGGCAAGAGTGGTTAAGAAGAAATCACCGCCCATGGAGTGAAATGGCAACCGAATTGGGAAGATCGGAAGCCATGCATGATGGGGAAGACGAAAAAAAAGTGGTGCAGCGAATCAGAAGAGATGATTGGGACGGCTGGGTAGCACAACAGAGCTACAGATAAGGGTTAATCAGGGGATTAAGTAACGGGAGAACAGAATCGAGAATCGCAGGGAGTGAAAAGGACGAAGGTTTTGACGAGGGTTTTGGGTGAAACTACCATGGCGGTAGGAAGGAGCTCTACATAAGCGAGAGAATACATTCAGCCAAACTTTGCACAACTAAAATTGCAGCCGCAAAAAAGATCTGATTTTTATTTTTATTGCATCACCAAAAATCTGTCTGTACGTCTCTTGTCTGCGATAACCGAATCAATATTCACATTCGTAGAAAAAGAAAACGAATCAATTGAATCAGAACCCTCGGATTGAACAAAAAGAATCATCCAAGAACTCTGCTCTGTTCCAAGCTATGCTGACTCTGCTTTCGGAATTGGGACGAACTCCGATCATTGAACGGTTACCCAACCCTTGGAATGTTCCCAATTAGGCCTCTGGTGGCTCACCAACTCGCCTTCCCCATCCATCACCGATGAAGAATCCGACGAGATCTCCAACGCAGCAGCATCCTCTCTAATGAATGACGGATCAGAATCCATCTCCGAGGGAGGCGAAAGCAAGGCCGATTCCCAGCTCATTCTTGAACGTTGCATCGAAACCCAATCTTGGAAATCGAAGTGACACCTCGGAGAGGAATCTGCGAATTTGACTACTCCACAATCTCCTATGACCTTCTCATTGTTGATGCAGTCGAGGGCGAGGAAGGGGTGCTTCATGAGCATACGGGCGGTCTACCTCTTCTTCGGGTTCTTTGAGAAGCACTTCATCAAGAAATGGCCTACGAACTGAAGAGCACGAATTGCCGCGGCGATACGTGCTTCCCGAAAATCTTCATGGCGTCTTATGACGCTTAAAACACCCACCCACCCACCCCCTCCCCCAAATGCATCGGATGGACCACGTTAACTTGGTTGTCGGATGAGCGCGAGCTGAGAGTCCGGTCACGTTTGGACTGTCTTACTCATGCCACTGTATATTGCTTTACATTACGATTTTTTTCCCATTTGAAGTAGTTTTTCTAACAGAAAGAAAAAAAAATCGACCAAAAAAAGAAAAGAAAAAAAAAACATATGGAGAGTTATTCGAAAACTACTAAATTGATTATAAAACCTATTTGGTAAAGACAATCATGTACGTCAAATTAACGATGTCGATAATCATGATGCTAATACTTATTTGTGTAGGGTTTGCAATACGTTACTATAATAATATATCTTTTAATATAATTTTATTGGCCTATGAGGTGGTGATTTGATTAATTCCTACATAGGGTTTTTTTTTTACCTCGTCAAGATATAAAAAATAGTAACTTTTCCCTCTCTTTTTCCCCCTCATTTGGTGTTTCATTAGTCCCGATGTATTTCTAAGCCAAGAACCCACAAAAAGAAACCTAGTCCTCATATATTTTTGGTAGCATGGATTTTCGATCATTTGACGATTACCTTATGGCCAAACACCAATAAGAGGCATGTCAGGGCTAAAGAGGTGGGGAAGGCGCGTAAAGCCCAAAAGGAAGGGGCGAAAATTGATAGTTTCCTTTGGCCTAATTATTTATGATACTTGGAAACGTCTCTCAATTTTTATTTTTATCTACCTTACTCTACTCTGTCCTATCTCAATTGATTCTATACCTTAGATGTCGAGAGTCTAGTAAAGATTTGAAACTTTCTTAAATAAGGCCCATTCTATTATTAATGTTATTGTGTAAGTTCTACTTTTAATTTTCATGTATTTTTCACTTATGTACCTTTTTAATATATGCACCTTATGCTTTGTCCCCCAGTTTGACCAGTTGAACCTGGTGAAGAGCACTGAACCGGACAAGAGGCCGGGTGCAATGCCCCTTCTGCAAAGATTTTTTCATTCTCCAATACTGTTTTCAATAAATGAAATTGTGGTGTACCACCTAAGAAATCTAGATTTATTTATTTATTTATTTATTTATTGAAGAAAATTAAAGAACTGATGTTAGGACTAAATATACTCCAAAGGGCCAGAGCCCTAGGTGTAGAATGTAGACTGTATCTGGAGCATGAAGTGCTCAACAATTTTCATAGATCTATCAGTAGAAAATGGAACAGGAGAATAGATAATTTCTAAATAGATCAAAGTACTCATGATTCACATGTTTGTTTGCTATACATAATCACAAAGTGGAGAGAGAGTCTTTATGTTATTTGCTCCTTCGATTACAAGCTTTTTCAAACATGGTAGATTAAGAGGTCATGATGGCTTTGAGCTACACTTCTCCTAGGGGATTACCTTTGGAACAACATTCAATGTCGCAGTACTCCAGCTTCTTCAAATTGGATAGATCGGGTAAACTTTGCAAGGAACTACAGCCTCCAATGGTGATTGATTGTAGTGATTCCAGTCCATCAAGACCTTGAATCTCGGCCAATTTTTGACAGCTCCATAGAAATAGGTCCTTCAAATATTTTAAGTCGGATAAGGTGGGTAATGTATGAAGGAGGGAGCAAAGTTCAATCGACAACACTTGTAGATTCTCTAGTCTTTCAAGCCCACTGAGATTGCTAAACTCACAGGAGGACAATTTCAGGCACTGTAATGATCTTAAACCTTCGAGGCCTTGAATATTGGGTATCCCAAAACTGAGCCTTAACTCCAACAATTTCTGCAAGTTAGAAAGATCTATACTTTGTAGAACGCTACAGTGGGAAATTGTAAGTTTCCTCAAACTAGAGGGAAGCAGCCCAATTTGCCGCAGGTTCTTACAGCAGACAAGTAGAAGTTCTTTCAGGCAATAAAGGTGATCCAAATCCGATGGTATGCTGGTGATGCTGGGAAGTTCCAATCTTAAGTACTCCAGTTTCAATAGTTTCCTAATCCACCATGGGTTGTAACTTCTATCCATTTCCATAGCTGTGATGGACGTTAAGGTGGGAAAACTCAATTTCAAATTTCTTAGATTCGACGTGTCCAAAACTGTTGCTACTGAAGAGAGACATAAACTTATTAAACTTGGGGGGAGCTCTGGTACTATCTTCACATGAGTTTCTGTCAATTTCAAAATTTTCAAGAAACATAGTCTTGCAATATCATTGGGAATCATTTGTAATGCCAAACAATCCTCCGCATGAATCTCTTCCAATTTCTCCCACATCCCAATTGTTGTCGGTAGATTTGTTATGCAACTTCTGTTCAGCTTCAAAACTTTCAAGTTCTTAAGATGAACAATCGAGCTAGGCAACTCTATAATTCCTGTGTCTGAGATATTCAATTCAACTAATGATTTCAACAACCCAATTGATTCTGGAAGTCTTGTTAGCCTTGGAGCTCCACAAATGGACAAGCACTTGAGATTTAAAAGTGCTCCGATTGAGCTTGGGACATGCCTAATGCCTAGATTTTTTCCCCCAGATGACTAATACCTTCGATAACTTTCTGGTCTAGAGGCCCCTCCGTCCATGATACTTTTGACTTCTACATATGACCAATCATTTCCATAAGTTTCTAGTGTAGAGGCCACTCTATCCATGAAAAGCTCGGTCAAAGCTTTCAAAGAACCTAATTTAGGCATTTTCCATAGAGAACAACATCCATTTAGATTCAAGTGTTTCAGACGCCTTAGTTGACCAATGGATGGATCAATCCAATTCAAATTCTCGCACTCCTCAAGAATTAGTATTTCTAAGGATGAATGTGCTGATAGGTCTGGAATTATAGTTAACCTACGGCAATATGAAAGATTAAGGACCTTCAATCTCGTAGCAACCTGCCAAATCATAATTTTTAAGAAGTTGAATTATTAGAAACTTTGCCGAACAGGACACCAAAAATAATGTTACTCCGTCAATGTAACCATAAACAAATATCCTAAATGAAGAAAGAGCTACAATAGATGTCATACTGTGCATTTTTCACTTACGTTCTCTTTATGTGACATAATTTATTGAATTAACAATAGATTTGAGTCAATCAATATTGTTTAGTCCTTATATCCTCTATTTAGTAAACGAAAGTGTATAATTAAGATTTTCAATCTAACTAATATTGGAGTTTATCGAAGTATATGCTCAATATGTTAGTTGAGAATTTTGATGAAAATGAGAGGAATGCAATATCCTATAGATTACCAAAATGAAGATTATAAGACCTATATAGAAAAAAACAATCAGACTTAAGTACAACCGATGTAAATTACAATCAACTTAGCCCGAAAGAGTAATCCTAATATAATCTAACATACCTCTCAAATGGGAAAAGCACAAAAAAAAAAAGAGAGTCATAAACCTATAGCATTTGTATCAATTCAGTCCTAACATTTTCAATTGGACCAATTTAATCCTAAATTTTTTTATATTAGTACCAATTCAGTCCTTCCGGCTAATTATGGCCAACTGACATTGACATGGATGCTTGTCGGCTGACGAACGCTATAGTGGCAATCTTTAAATATTTTTAATTTTTAATAATTTTTTAATAATTTTTCCCAATGGCTCGTTGGCCACTACAAGAGAAGAAGCCATCATGAAGAAGAGAAGGGAAAAAAAGGGAAAATCAATAAAAAAAAATTTTGAAAAAAAATTATTTAAAAATTGTTACGTCAGCATTTGTCGGCCGGCCAACGTCCGTGTTAACGTCGACTAGCTAAAATTGGCCAGAAGAACTAAATTGATGCCAATATGAAAATGTTTAGGATTAAATTGGTCCAATTAAAAGATTTATAACTAAATTGGTATAATATCATAGGTTTAAGGCTTTTTTTGATACTTTTCGCCCTCTTAAACTCAAGGTAAATTGAAAGAA
Organism: Eucalyptus coolabah; assembly: GCA_014182585.1. Lineage (NCBI taxonomy): Eukaryota > Viridiplantae > Streptophyta > Magnoliopsida > Myrtales > Myrtaceae > Eucalyptus > Eucalyptus coolabah. The sequence continues at coordinate 25,400,556 of CM024622.1, forward strand.
GTCAATTGAATTTGGAGAATAGATCCAAAAATGCTTAAATGGATGTGCTTGGTGAAGATATCAGCACTTGGTCAGCAGATGAAGTGGAGATGAGTCGTTCAGTGCCATTAGGCGCATGATATCAAATGAAATGACAATTAAAATTCATTGTATTTGGTGCCCTCATTATGTGCTATTAGGTTATTCTTATTCTTGCTAAGTAACGTTGGCCTTTATTGGCCTGCCAACATCTTTTCTCTAGATTCATCCCTACCCACGGGCTCGTTTGATAAACCAAAAACTAAGTGGTGAAACAAAAACTAAGCGTTGAAAAGTGTTGAATTGTTTAAGTACCGAAAATGAAAATAAAAAGTTGTTTTTATGACAGGTGAACATTAAATAATAGTTTTTATTTGTTTCTTACCAAATATAGAATAGCGACCATTGTTGGAAGGTTTTAACTGTATAATTGGTAATATTTCAGTTTTGATTGATTTTTTTCACTTAACGTTTTAAATAATTGCTTCCTACATATTATATTAAGTGATTTATACTTAAATCAATTTATTAAGTTGTGTGGACTTAGAGGTTATCAAAAGTACTTAATATGGTTATCAAGCACACGCTTAGTACGTCCAATGTGGGGTTAGGTCTTATTAGTTCCTTCAGTGCACTTTGTTAGCCATATGTAATAAACAAAGATTTACATTGATAATGCACTAATTGGGCAAAATACGAGAAAAATCCTTTACAAATGACAAATTTTCTCTATATGCATGTCTAGGAAATATTTTAAAGCACTCATTAAAAAAACCTTTTATATTATCTTAAAATAGCATATAAGGAAGAGAAAAATATTTTCTTGAAAGTGCCAAAAAAAAAAAACTTTGCAATGATTACTATAAAAAAATATCTTAAGTTACATGATTATCTTCATTTATTTGTCGTTGAAGATTTAATTAAGGTACTTGGGGGAGTGGAGAGAAAATGTCCCTGAAAATTAAAAACCTCTCTTCTCATCATTTTGTTCAAGAATTTGTGCACATATAAAATTGCCTGCATTTCCATTTTGGATATATTGAATAAAATTGATTCTAGGAGTGAATAATTATACATAAAATGGAAAATTTAGTTAGTAAAAGTACAAAAGGGAACTGAGAATGTGGAGTTTTCTGGTAAAAAAAAGGAAAATACAGTATAGAGAGAAGTAGGAACGTGGAGTCAATGAAGTACAATAGATAGGTAAAGTTTAACATATGATTATTTTATTTCATCGTTTTTACATTTACGCAATTGTCCTCGGGACAATTTTTTGACCAATAAAGAGGGACAGAGATCCCTTAAAAGTAGAATTCATCCTAACACTTTTATCAAAAAATTCCAATAAAGATCATGCAATGGGATGAACAATAACTGTACCGATTATTTTCCTTAAATCTATAACAATTTTTTCCTAAAGTAATATATTTTCTTTTTCTTTTTATTACTCACACATCTCTTTTCTTTAATATACTAGAATTCATCCATGCACGTTGTGTCAAGAAAAATGAAACTATAAGGAAATATCTCATATATACTGGAATTCATCCTCTTGAATATCTAAATTCTAACGTGTGTAAGATTGTCGATGTAATTTCAAGCTTAGATTAGTTTACATATCATTTATTTGGACAATTTTTTTTTCAATATATAACAAAAGGGAGAGTTCATAATCGATAATATTTGGGATTTTTCAAAATAATTGAAACAATCAAATTCATCCTTAATTTTGTCTCTATAAGATATAATTTCTAAGAGCACAATAGAAAAACTAAATGATTAAATTGTAAGAAATAGGAGGATCTCTTCCCATTATCTAACAAATAGATTATTTTAATAATATTCAATGACATTGCTAATATAGTATGTGAGATTACGATCATAAGAATTTCTATTACCTCCCAACGCAGCCCATTATATCACATATGAGAAAAATTGATAATTTCTATACTGCAATATTTATTGGTTAAGGAAATTAAGTATGAACCTTCATAATAATACGGAATAATGATATTACAATGTTAAAATAAATAGCATCTATCATGAAAACAATTGATTTTAGAAAAGCTCCATATTTATTGAAATGATATTAATTTGGACTCAGAGTATATACCATACATATAATAATTTGAAATTTAAGATAATCATTAGTTTGAAATTGACCGATCATTGAAAATTTATATAGGCGACTAAGGTTTGTGATGAAAGATTTATTATGAAAAAAAAATTACTTTAGAAAATTCCTTCTTTATTGAAATCATATTAACTTGGGCTCGGAGTATAAGCCATACATATAATAATTTGAAAATTACGATAATCATAAGTTTGAAGATTTACGATCATCGAAAGTTTATCCAGGGGACTAAGGTATGTAATGAAAGATTATAGTTTTCATTAATTTGAAAATTAAAATTCCCAACTAAAATTTAATAGAAATTGTGAATGCAAATTATCACATAACAGTATATGTTACGAGTTTTTATGACTTCTTTTAATATGAGAGTATTAGCAAAATCGAGTTTAAGAACTGATATTAATTTTAAAGTCAAAACTACGAAACATTAGAAATATTTTGGAGGAGGAATAGTCGCTAGTAGTACCATTAAAATTGCGTAATATTAAAAATGAAGTGAGAAAAATTAGAAACTCTTTTCCACTGGATGTTTATAGTATCGCATGAGTAGTTTGAAGAGCATATTTAACTGTTGAATTACTAAATAATACCAGGTTGCGTGTTCAATTTCACTCACCAATTTCTTATAATTTTACTGTTAGAATATTTAAGATTAAGTGTGAGGGGGAGTGTTAGAATATTTAAATAATAAATCATGCATTCATTTAACAGCTTAAGCTTTTAAAATAATTGGTAGTGGTCCCACAAAATCTCATATAATATCAGAGTTAGAGGTCTTGTGTTTAAATTTTTCCATACCCCATTTATATCCCCAATTAGATTTCCAAGTAAAAGACCAAACTAAGCATAAGGGGAAGTGTTAGAATATTTAAATAATAAACCATGTTTCATCTAACAGCTTAAGTTTTTAGAACAATCGGTAGTAGTCCCAACAAAATTTCACATTTACTAAGTTCTCTTTAGTGTTTGGCTTTTTAGGGCATCTTATCCCTTGCATATCAGTCCTATTCACTACTTTTGCATATCAATCCTATTCACTACTTAATGTTTCAATTAACTCCCCTTAAACATCCATTAGGGACAGCTTATTGGCATAATTAAGGAACTCAAAACAACATGAATGTTAGATAATGTCGTTTAAAGGCGGTGTAAGTCGATATAAATTAAGAGACAAGACATTGACTCCGGCAAATGAATTAACTGTATATATTCTCTATTGACTTAGATTAATAAATGTAAAGGAAATGTATTGACAAATGGAAAAGTAATTGGTTCATTCGAGATATTTCCAGTGAAATTTTAATAGGTGACCTTTTAAAGATTAAAAGTAATTCAGCTATGAACTGAGGGATTGGTATTTTAGACATTCTTCAAGAGCTATATTTCTTCTTTCAATTGAGTCAATAAAATTTCATTGGAATTTTTTAAAAAAAAAGCAATAAAATGACAATCTACAACTGTGCGACACTCGAACTGGTATTCCTGCAAGAAAATATAATCTGTTGCACCTTTTTAATTTGCTCGTACCTTAAGTTGAGTCCAGCCACCGCAAAAATCACTTATACGGCTCCACGATAGGTCAAGGATAACTAGATTTTGGGGCATAAGTTGGTTGCAAGCAACTCTGAAGGACCATACTTCCAAGATAGCCATCTCAATTCTGAAAAGAGATTCTTATAGTCTCCAGAGAGGTTCCCACCATCCATTTTAAGAAATCTAACACTTGGCACTTTCACAAAACCATCTGATGTCAAAATAGTGGCTGGTATTAAAAGTTCATACAGATTGCTACAATAGTTTCAGTTCCCTAAAATGAGGAAAGAGTCAATTCTATTTAAACAGTTCCAAATAAAGCCTCAAATAGCGGGAAAACAATTGAGGGAAGATTTTTGCAATGAACAAAGTAGAGGAAGGTGCACTTAGACTTTTACCTTCTTTCTTTTGATCGTATCAAGACCTTCTTCATGATTCCACACCCGAGAACGTTTTCCTGGATCTTCACAGTTCTCTTGGTACACAATGCTCTTGCCAAGGTCTTTAAGTTGATCGTGCATCCATAATTGGTTCTTTCCTATAATTTTCACTAAGGACATTAAAAGTAGAACTTCAATCCCCTCATCTGGAAAATATCTACAATCATTCCACATGTAATCTGCATCTCTCTTATTTTCTCCAACTAGAAAGCAAGCAATATCAAGAAATATTTGTCGTTGATGATGATCTAATGCCTCATAACTCAATATTAACTTATCCTTCACATCCTTATGAGGACACTCTTCCATCTTTTTCAACGTACTTTGCCACACTGCTTCCTTTTTATCATATAAAAATGAGCCCATCACTTCAATGGCCAAAGGAAGCCCTCCGGTTTTTGCAGTAATTTTCTTAGATAAACTCAAGAATGCATTTGGAGGAGAGATGCTTCTAAAGGCATGCTTGCTAAATAGTTGAAGAGTTTCGAGATTGTTGAGCTCCTTAGCTTCATAAATCAAACAATGCTCAAATTGATCTTGGAATCCACATAAAACACTTTTGTCTCTTGTTGTAACAAGTATTCTACTTCCCAAACCAAACCATTTTTTCTTTGCTGCTAATGCCATAAGTTGGCCCCTATGATTTGCATCATCAAGGAAAATAAGAACTTTCTTTCTACTAAATCGTTGTTCGATCAAATTTTTCCCTTGATCGATGCTAGAAACCTTGATTCTTTTGTCCCCAAGGATATCATGCACTAGTTGCCTTTGCAAATTTAGAAGACCGAAACTTGCACTTTCTGATGCTTGTCGAATATCAGGGAGAAGGCAACAATTTTCAAAATTAATGGACAATTTGTGATAAATAAGCTTGGTAAGAGTTGTTTTGCCTATACCACCTATTCCACAAATTCCAACAAGCCTTATGTCCTTAGATTCAACACTCAATAAATCTATTACTTCATCCATTGATTGGTCAATCCCGACCAAATAATCGGACAGATGTACCGAAGACACCTTAAGCTTAACCAAAACTTTGCGAGCTATTAGCCGTGTGAGTTCTCCCTGGCTGTATGTTAGTAAAAAGAGTATAATGAAGTTACCATCTGATTGAAATTAAACATGCATATACGAGATGATTCAGTAATATGAGTTAGCTTCAAAATGCTGGACGTATGAGGGAAAAATATGCATGACTTTCCGAATTGATTCAATCATACTAATAGGATACAATGGATGTTTTTAATGAAGGTGATGATCAAGATCATCAAGTGCAAGATGATTCCTCCCAATATTTATCACACAGTCTATAAGAAGTGAGCATGGTTCAACTGGTCCAATTCAAAACTTGAAGTCAGTAACTGAACCAGGGAACCGTTCCACGTTCTTTGGAATTGGAAACTGAACTAGTCCATCCCATAACCAGTTTGAAACCGAACCAGACCCCTATTTTTTGTTTTGTATTTTTTGTAATTCCTTATTTAAATGAACTTGTATTTTAAAATTTGTTTGAGAGGATTCTATCCAAGAAGCCATCAAGTCGGTTTGATTCTCGGGCACCATGTAGGTGGGAAAGAAAAACTTGGGGAGGCCCAGCCTGAAACCCGATCCAAATCGTTCTGTCTGTGTTATGAAGCCTTAAATTCGGACTTGTGAAAACACATTACTTGAATGGGTATATTCAAGCTTCGGTTCAAATCTGAAAAACAAAAACCGTCCAGTAGTTTAAATTGAAACAAATGGGAACTAAATCAGATCTGACAGTGGAAAAGGAAATAGGTTTAAGGAAAGAGCAAATATTTGTAGATTTATTTTGTAAAAAAAAAAAAAAAAAAAAGCCATATCGGCCTTAAAAAAGAAAGAAGAGGAGGAAGTATAATTTTTTTATCGGTCCTACTCTATTTCTACTTTAACTCTCACTCTCAAACTTTTGCACTGCCTCCTTGCATGGCATGGGAGTTGAAACCCACTCCTGAAACTATATCGTTCCCACCCCAACCCCTGAGAAGATGGGAATTTGAACCCCTATCTCCCCTTTCCATATTAGAAGGGTGGTCCTGAGGGCACCAAAATAGATGAAAATGTGTGCAATATGCAAGTGTAGTTCTAGACGCACGTCCACCAACCGCAGAGAGAGGCAATGGGAACAAATACATCGTACTAATATGAGGTTGCCTCACCATGATGATCCGTCACATGATTTTCCACCATGGATGTTGCAGGTAAGATCGGCGGCGTCCGATGCCATTAGAGCAAGCTAACGACCGCCATAAATTGACTCTCTCCCTGTTTGTCGATTAGAAGCGCAGAAGCTGCTCGCTTCATTCTATCCTTCTTATGTTGTTTCCTCTTTTTTTAAAAAAAAAAAAAAAATTATCCGCAGTAGATATTAGTCCGTTACAATGTGTAATAATGAACAATTCATACATTTCTGGCACAAAAGGAAAACAGAAGAAGAAGCCACTTGAGCCGAACCATAAATTTCAAGTTAGTCTGTAACGGCTCAGGTCATAGATTCAAACTAAATGGTTGGTTCTTGTATTTTAAACTTGTGAATCTAGCCAGTTCTTATGAGAATCGGAGTTAACATAAAGAAGTTAATGGCCAAAATCATGCCATAACAATACACTCAATCAATAAGGCCACTTGATGGAATGCCTAAATGAGCTCATCGAACATAAAAGTTACAAAAATACATTTGACTCATGAAATTCATAGATAAAATGCCTAAAAGGCTCATTGATGGATGGAGGTTAAGTGAAAATTATGACAAGTGGCAACAATCATTTAACTCAAAACATGAAAGGAGGTTGAAGCTAAGTCTAGAAAGTTCCATCAACCAAGAAACAACAATGATTGAAAGATTGTTAGAAGCATTCCTAAAATAGCGGTGCAAGTCAAGCAACAGTTAGAAATTTTGTGGAAGAATATGAGGATGTAGAATCGAATCGTACATTGAAAATAGGGGAACAATTAAAGACACCAAAACTCTTGTTATCATCTACAACACATAGACATGTCTCTGAAGACAATTCAAAAACTTTCAACATAAATCGTAGAGCACCGATCATGGAGTCCTGATTTTAGAAAAGATTGTAACGGATTAGATCTTCCATCTGATTTTGAATTTCAAATTCAAATTAGGTAGGCTTTCTAATTTTAGTGTTTTCTTTGAGCATAAAGGCTTTCTAGTCTCTTTGTGAGCTTTTTCACCAATACATTCCATTGAGAAGTTTGTGTTCAGATTATGTCATCAAGCAAGCATGAAACTGAAGAATGTAAGCACGACACTGAAGAATGTAAGCACGTACTCTAATTCAATAAAAGCATTTTTTTTTTTTTTATAATAAGACTGTGATAAAGTCCTTGAGATTTCAAAACATGTTTTTGATTGACTTAAAGTCAGAGTTGATATGTTAAGAGGCTATGAATTGATTTGATTGGGTTTTAATCAATGAAACCACTGAGTTCTTAGCAAACACAACTTGACAAAAACACGCTTAACAAGCCTAGAGCAACATAATAATTTGGCTCTTCAAAATATAATCTGTATTTAAGCAAAAGAAGCAGAGAGAAAATGGAAGATAGAGTCGAATGAGTTAACATACCCTATGTTCTTGGTGTCCCATCCCTTGATTCCAGTAACCTCCTTGAGCGCCGCTGCCCAGCGTTGCACAATCTCAACCCCGCGTGTCTGTTCATGCAGGGTTAATGCATCTCTATATACTTTGGTTTCCAACTTCACATCGGAAGGCTCCACGTCATAGAAAATGGGCATGACCTCCAGTTCCTTGGTTTTCCTACACTCCACCATGTGTTCCAACTCGCGCAAGCACCAACTACTAGAGGCGTAGCCTCTAGAGAAGATGGGAATGCAGATTTTCGAGTTATCAATGGCCTGGAAAATCTCAGGGCCGATCTCTTCACCGATGTCAATCCCCTTCTTGTCTATGAAAACATGGATGCCCTTATCTAGCAGGGCATGATAGAGGTAATCTGTGAAGTTAGCACGAGTGTCCGGTCCTCGAAAACTCAAGAACACGTCGAACTGGACTTGAGATGTGCCGTTGCTAGTGGATCCTGTTTCTGAACAACTCCTTTTTCTTTTCATCCTAGCTGCCTCTGCTACATCAAAGATCTCACAAAAGATCTTACAGACTAGGGATGATAGATAATTCTGTAGTATGCATTTCAAGCAAGTTTATATTGCTTGAGTTCTGTGAAATTGAGCTTCTCTTTCCGATTTCAATTATCTGTCATGCAACGATTCCTGATCAAGTCACCAAAAAAGAAAAAAAAAAAGAAGAAAAAGCAAGACTCTTAGAACTTTTAGAAGACGAACTTTGGAGCAAACAGGTCCAGAGGGCGGAGAGGGGGACCCAACAAGCATTGATGGAAAATTTTCTCACGACAGGTATAAGAAAAACATAAACTTCCGAGTCCAACAAGAAATGGTGGTAGAGACCATGCATCTATGAACGCTAGATATAAAGTTAAACTATCAAACAAACTCAGAGAAAAATAATTAAACCAGAAGCTGAAAGAGTTGCAAACCTCCAAGCATCTCAAAACTAGTAAGAATTAACCACGAAAACACAAAGCAAGAGACCAAACAAAAGAATTCGAAATTAAACTCTGAATAAGCAGATACCTTTGTGTGATGCGATAGATATATCCAATAAATTCGAGTTCGAACGAACAAAGCAAAAGTAAATTTCTTGTGCACGCAAGATAGACGACTCACCTGCAACTGCATGAGAAAGCCGCATTCAAAATGGGGTCATGAATATCTAAGTTCCGTCGAGTTTAAAAAAAACAAAGCTAAACGAAGAAATTGCAGGTCGCGAAACAAAAAGATTGAGCGAAGAGAGAACTTGAAGAACCTGAGGATTCTCTGCCCTGCGCAGGTTCTTAATATATTGTCCCGACTCATACGGGGGATGACCGACACATGTCAGATGGGACTTGGGATTTTGCAAGGATTGACCGGTAGATCCCGCGGTAGTTATCGGCTGAGTCCGGTTGGCCATTCCCGTCCTAACTGGATGGTCAGAATTTTTTCAACAACCATTCTTTAACATGATCTGCTTCGAGTCCAACCTTAAACGTATTTAAATGGGTCGTAAATTGATTATAAAGGGCTAATCCGTACATGAATTGTTTACTATTCATGTATAAATCGTTTGTCCTTGTTTGTGAAATGAACCTGTTTAAGTTTGACACAAACACACTTAATTACGTATCATGTGTGTCTTGTGAATGGTACGACTAACAATTCGTGTGCTCATATTGCAATTGTGCCATGTCATAGGTTTAATTTGAACTCGACATATTTGTCTATTGTGTTACAATTTTGAAACCCAAACACAATTGGTTAAACATTTGGATTATCTGATACGACACGTTTAACACGTTTAAGAAATAAAGATATAAACAATTATATATGTTTATATAAGATTGCATGGGCTAATCCTTTTATTTCGTAATTATTAGATGAATTTAAGAAATAAAGATATAAACCGGAATTGTATATAACTTATCACGTAAATGGATACGTAACTTATGAAGGTATAAGTGCAAAACATAGCCAAAATCAATTGGACTAAACCTCAAATTCTGAAGGCCGAAACAAATTATGAACCGGACAAAACTTCAGGCCGGAGGGTGGGACAGGGAATAAAAATCATAGCGATGATTCTCAATGGCCTCGTGAAGTCCCGCTAGACTTTGGTCATGTTACGTACAGATAATTAACCAATTAGGCCCAAAAAATAAAAATAATAATCCACAAGACAACTCCAGCTAATTAGAAAGATGATGGTTGAATTGGAGAAGTTTGACGCGGTGACCAAGAAAAGAATTTTGTTACCCGGCAATTCTATAACGATCGAGCTGTCACATGGTCTGATCCATCATTATTCTCCAATAATCCTAGAATTATTGTCTGTTCAACGTGAAAATACTATGTTGTGTACACAAATGGCGTAGCTCGTGCCATTTTTCGATCTGAAACATGGCATGATGAGTATATTCTGATCGATGTTCGTATATTTCCATATATAAAATGCACAAGAGAAAAGAAAAAAACAAAAAAATAAAAAAGCTGGACAATTGTGGATCGTTAAGGAGGTTCTATGCTCAGATGTTGTCGGGTGGTTACTCTTCTGCTCTCGGATCGTAACAAAATCGAAATGTGCAACAATTGAACGGAGGACTTAATATGAACATGCCCATTCTTCTCCAGCATTTAGTATCGGTGACCAAGTAATGCTCTAATGATCAAAATGCAGTGATTGACAGAGACATGCCTTTCATAGATATGCGTCTTAATGATTATTAGGATTATCGTTATGGTTTGGACAAATATAATCTTCGAAGCTGCCGTCGGAAATGGGTTTCAATGGACTACCTTGTGTTCACATATTATACGACATCTGTTAACGATGACGCCAAATTTATGTTAGCTGATACAGTTATGTTCTTTTACGTTTTTCTGGTTATTATCCATGCCAGATCCCGAAGGGTGGGTGCGAGAAGCAAATGAAATCCCGAGAAATGTAAGATATTGTCTTTATCCCCCTGAATTTACTCTAATAAATTTAATTTTTCCACCTTGGCACTTCTTCCATTTATAAATTTCGGCCGCTTACTTTGGGCTTGGCCAAAATCTAAATAATGCATAAAAAAATGTAATTAATGATACGTTTGTTTCACAAAAAATGAATAATTTGAAACACATTTTCCAAAAATGATTATCCGAATCACTTACAAAAATGAATGAACGAAAAATATGTTCATGTTCATCACCTATGAAAATTTATAAACATAAATTGTCATCGACCACGAAAGTATTTTTTTACTAACTTATTATTTCAAATGACACAAGCAACCATTTTCTTTTTAAACTTTTTAAAATTATTCATTTTCTATTAAACAAGCGGAGCCTAATATGCAAAATGCAATAATTGATTTTTGGTAGGTATCAAGATCGATTCATAAAAAAATTTATGCATTTAACAATTAATTGGGTCGTCAAAATTTATGTCAACAACAAATAAGCTGCCAATAAATATTTATCCGGCGAGTTCAACACCAACTATAGCGGCACCATCCACTAAAATTTGTCCTTTTTTTTAATGTATTAACCCCACGAAACCTGGAATTTTTTTATGCATGCAAGTATTTTTGTTGGAACGTAAGCTTTTGGGAAAATAGTCACAAAAATAAATCACTTGTACAATGGTCATATAAAGTCCAAGTTTGAGGAAAAAGTATAAACAACTCCTTTCTCTTTTCATCTTCTACTAAAATTCTAAAAGTGAATCACAACATATAGAATTACACCACATTTTAAGGTGACTCTACAGGACTTGGATGATGGAAAACACGGTATGATGCATTTCAAGGAGGTTGCAAAAACCACAGGGGTCAACGAGCAATGGGAGGAAAGTGAGGGTTGGTTTCCATTTCCATCGTGTGGCGGCATTGATCGTGGCGGCATTGATCGTGAAAAATGGCAGTTATATGATTAAGAAATGGCCTAAGCCCCACAAGTTGAGATAATTTAGAAGAAGTGGTCTCAAAATATCGGGGAAAGTGGGAGTGGTTGTTCAGTCGCCATCAATTTAAGGTATCATATTAACACCAAATTCCAAAGTAACATGTCTGGGAAATATAACTCTGTACATATGGGGTAGCACATGTCACCTAGCTCGAAAACAAAAATGAAAAGGGTAATACCATTTTGATTGTGTCACTAAATTCATGTATCTTACTTTTTTAATAAATTACCTAATAAGTTAATTTGAGAACACTTATTGACCAAATCCTTCTAATTATAGAATTCTACGACGGTAACATTGCACCGTCATCTAGACAAACCGCCAAAAGTGAGTTAAGCCACCTTCTGTCTCATGCGTTCTAAAACATTATCGTGGCGACCGCGAACCTGTTGAGATGGATCTTTTCTAAAGTCTGCTCAAATTCACATCCACAGTACCCACCCCTCAGCCACATTTACTCGAGTGGCGGGGTACCGAGAGCGCATGCATTGGAGTTCGTGACACGAACCTTGTCCTGAGGGACCGCAAAAAATTTATTTCACCCCAACCAACGCGGTGAACCCAACAGCATTTTCAACTTGAATAAACAAAATCAGCAACAGAACCTTAGACCGAATCGATGCAGAGATTCCCAAGACAAAGCCCCAGACTCACAAAATTGAAGTTGTTCCTTCCACTCTTCGATGCGGGATTCTCAATGTCCAAAGCACGAGGTGAGCTTGGTTTTCTTTCCATTCAAAATGACAATCTCTTGTTATTTACAAACTTCTATTTGTGCAAAGACTTAAAATTGCTGACTATATTTAAAAATAACCAACTTTAGTTAGAGTGGCTTATCAACTATTTACTGTTTAAGTTATCAACTAGTTTGAGGTTACCAACATTTCTTAACAAGTTTATTTTTTAATTATCAACTTTTTTTTTTTTTTATCGACTTCCGATTAGCTTCCTTTGTTATGCCTGTTTGCACCCAAATTTAATCAAGTTGTCGACACAAGTAAACATGTGTTTAGAAATAGATGGTTATTGACACTGATATGTGAGCCATTGTTGACGACCGAAAGAGTTGTTGATATTAATATATATCGGCGACCTTATTTCAACTATTGATATAAAATTGATTTATCATTTAGGTTATACGATATGGCACATTTAATGTGTTTAAGATATGAATATCCATTTAGCTTCCTTTGTTATGCCTGTTTGCACCCAAATTTAATCAAGTTGTCAACACAAGTAAACACGTGTTTAGAAATAGATGGTTATTGACACTGATATGTGAGCCATTGTTGACGACCGAAAGAGTTGTTGATATTAATATACATCGGCGACCATATTTCAACTATTGATATAAAATTGATTTATCATTTAGGTTATACGATATGACACATTTAATGTGTTTAAGATATGAATATATAAGCATGTATATATGTTATGATAAATTAAGATACGAAATTGAGTCATTGACTTTCCGCCAAAACTCAGCATATTTTTTATGTTTTAGAAATTTATGACAAAAGAGTATATGATTTTATATATTGATTATTAATCTGTACATTTTGAAAGGTTAAAGACTAACCACTGGGGGTTCGCCCCCGGTGGCCACTCTTCCAACTTGGAAGGGGAGGTTGGGGGTTCAAATCCTCACCTTCTCATGGGGGATTGGGGTGGAGACGATTTCATTTCAGGAGTGGGTTTCGACTCCCACGCCCTGCAAGGAGGCAATGGCAAAAGTCTGAGAGTGAGTGTTAGAGTAGGATTAGAGTAGGACCGACAAAAAAAAAAATGTTTAAAGACTAATGTTTTAAAGTTAAACAAGCCAAAACAAACGACAAAAAAAAAATGGTTAATACTTATTAAACAGAATTTAATGTTCATACATAGAGAAAAGATTTCACGTGCTAATCCTTTCATTTTGTAGTTTAATGGGTCTTTCGTCTCTGTTTACCCAACTCTCTTTTTTTCGAGCGTTGTTTTTGGCTTGAAGCCGGCAAAGCTCGACTCAAGCGCAAGCCTGAGAGAAGCTACCAGGCTTCGTGGAACTTCACCTCCGTCAGGAAAGGCTGATAGCGCATCTGTCGGCACGGTACATCCTCTGTGGCTTCTTGTGCTGAAACATCGACATGCGTTTTTTGAATATTTTGTTTCCTAAGAAGAAAGAATCAAATGTAAGAGTTTTCCTAATGTGGACTACATTAATTGTTATTGTAATTTACTATTTTTACGGTTACGTAAAACATGGTCGATCTAATGTGAGATAGAATGTTTCTTAATTAGTCTAATATGGGCTGGCTAGTGTGGGCCGAGTTGAGCCTGGCCCGTAATAAGGGGGATTGGCTGGAAACTCTATAAATAGTGCTCAAGTCTCTCCTCTAACCCTAATTCTCGCCTGTATCCTCACCTAAGGGGCGTTTACCTAACGCTATACGTGAGGGGGCCGCCTCATTAAGCCAATGATACGGAGGGCAATAGAGGAGAAGGACTTGATGCGTGGATCCCCTTTATATGTAGGTAATCCCTTTTCTGCTTCTGCTTTATGTTCAATGGATCCCAAAATAGGTGCGTTAATCTTTCTACTCAATTATGCATGTTCTTGTTCTGGTTATAGAGATCTTGGAGTTGCGCAATTTGCATCCAACATGTGGTATCAGAGCCTCCATAACCCTAGAACTCGAACGCATAAGATTTTGCCCTAATTTGTGATTTTGAATTTTTTATTCAATAAAAATAAAATTAAATCATAAATTCGGATTAAGCTCGATGAGACGAGCAAGACGGTCGGCGGCGCGTCGTCGGAGGAGGCCGCCCGTGCCCCACGCGCGGCCACATGCTGCCTAGGCGTCGAACGCGCACCGCGCGTGAGATCCACGCACCGCGCACTTAGGCGGCACGTGTGGGCGCGTGGAACCTCCATTTGGCGCGTGGATAGTGGCGTTAGGTTCGTATGATCATCCTCTACGTCGTGGTGTATTTATTTTACATGTTTGATGATTTTATGGATGTGAAATTACATACAAAGCTCTAAATACGTGTATTTTTAGTATATTTTTGCGTATTTTTCTTGTATTTTATGTGATTTTGAAAATACAGGTGATGGGTTACTAGTATGTTATCACATACACATTATGAATGTGTGATTCATTAATAAAATCAAACTTTATTATAAATTGAAACTGGCTTAATAAGATACAATCAATATGGGATAGTATTTGAGTTATGTATTGAGCTGATGAGAAATAGTAAATATTATGAAACTTTTGTTGCTCAAGCATACTTCTTGACACACTTTGGTAATCTTTGAATGATGGATGTCTTAAGAACTCGTGACCAAACTAATTGTACTGATTAACACATTTGCTGAATGTGGGTAATGCATGTCAATTAAGTTACTGTATATTGTATCTAAACTCATCCGGTCGCCGGTTAATGTCTATCAAGTTGAATATGTTTTATGGTTAAGAAGTATGACAGCATTTACACAGAACAATTGTATATATTGTTATAGTCTAGATATTTGGTTCTGTGTTTTGACTCAATTTATAGGCTACTGGTTGATGTAATGATAATTTGTTGCTTAAAATTGGCTAATAAATCAGCTATTGGTTTTGAAGTCATGTTTTGCCTTATGAAATTCATGAGCAATAGTTGATCAGCTATCAAGCTTGTCAATCTGGAGTATCATGTATTGCTATTGATGTTAACTTGTGAAGGATCCTTTGGATCAGCATTCTTTTAATGTTGTTCTAGTAGTTAGCAATCGAGGTGCACAAGAGATGCTTACTTCTATGTTATGAGAATTTTCTTGTGTTGATGTGATCAGTGATCTCATTGGAATCTGTCTTTCAGGTTCATTATATATATGTGATTAATTTTTATTAATGGATAAAGCAATGTAATTAGTATGATATGTGATTTTAGTGATAACATGCCCCTATCACTAAAGTTAAAATCACATGTATATGATGTATGTGAGTAGTAAAGTTTATATCCCTGATATGAGAGAGTTTCAAGAATTCAATTGAGTAGTGATCGCTAAAGTGGCACGCTTGATTGGATTTGAGAAATTTCGGTCTCGTATGTTAATTGGGATGTTTCCTGGTCTAATGCGTGGTCATACTCCTAAAGGAGGTGACTGTGTATTAGTTCATGGAGGGATACATGATGGTGTGGTAGAGAATTGACTGATCACAATGGTTCATTTGCCCAAAGGTGATGAATTCACGGAGATTAGAATATATTATCATAACCGCTATCATGTGGAAAGTGTACAACTGCATGTCATGTATTCTGCTCAAAGATGATTATATGATTTTGCGTGTAACTCTCTGGATATGTACTTATACGTCAAGTTACACAGTGCTCACATGATGCTAATTATATATATCGCTTGTTTTTTAGTCACATTTTTTGTAATTAATAACTCTGCTATTATTGAGGTTCTTACTGTTTCAAATTTTAAGTTGTGGACATATTAATTGTTGCTTGAGAAAAGAGCAATTGAATTTGCTTACTGTCCATGAAACGTTCCATTCTTGAATACTTGAAAAAAAGTTTGCATGTGGACTGCACTGCTATAAGATGATGGAAGCCTTAGTTGCTTGAAATTATGTCTTGTCTGATATTGAAATTAGGACACATCTGCAAAGATTGTGTTTAAGTCCATACATCTCGTATATGGTTAAAAGGTTGTTTCCGAAAGTTTTCTATTTAAGGAAAATGATCGAAATAAAGAATCAAACAATTACAATTAGTCTTAAAAAGTTGTCAGGCTTAACATTGGCCGTGAGTATTTTGACAAGTATGATAATACGAAAAAGCTTAAAGGGTCATTTGTCAAATACTTGGTAGATTCTTGGGTGGTAACTTAATCACTATACCTGAAAATCTTTACAAAAGATTTGGCGAAGGCATAAATGCACCATATTGAACATGGTGATGAGTATGATTAGTAAGACTAATTTATCTGGTCTTTTGTGGACTGATACTTTGAAAGCAATCTTTTCACATACAAAAGTTGTTTCATAAAATTTTTTGAGTTATAGACTAGACGTAAATGACTTGAATCGTATTAAATTTAGAGGTGTCATGCAGAAGTGAGGTTATCTAATTCATCTAATTCAATATTAAGTGTATTGGAATTTAGATCCACTCGAAAATATTTTGTATCTTATCCAGATTGTTAAAGAGGTATTGATTTTATGACCCTAAAGAATGTGCAGGAATTATGAAATCACATACTCTATAGTTTCTAAAGATTAACGTAATTATAGAGGATATCTACTCTAAGACTATTAAAGATAATAGTATGGTGGAGGTTACTATAATTTTGTCTTTACCTATACTGAGATAATTATGGAATCTCTTGTATCATAGACTGAACTTGTTGAGGTTCAAGGTATTATTCTTGATATAGTTTATAATGAAATTTCTTAAACCTCTCAAGTGCAGAATGAAGTGGTTGCAATTTTATTAAGGAGATTTGTTAGGGAAAGACAATCAATTATACCATCAGACTATATAGTCTATTTGTGAGAGCATGATTACAATATCAACTATATGATTGATGTAATAGCATATTTATAAATGCCGTTTCTTATTCTCAATCAAGTATGTGATTAGATGCCATAAAATGTGATATACAATCTATAAAACATCATAGTGTTTGGAAACTAACTTACCTGCCTAAATATCATAAGTTCATTAGTTGCAAATTGACATACAAAACTAAAATAATTTCAAAAAAGATTGTGGAATTTAAAGCCAAACTGGTAGCTAAAGTTTTCACTCTGAAAGAGGGGTGGATAGTTAATAGTGAAGAAATACATATTTCTTTCTACTATTTTTAAAGATTCTTTCAGAGTGAACGTAGTATTAATAATTTATTTTGATATGGAGTTACGCCAAATAGACACAAAATCTATATAGAGTAACTAGATGATTTTGCAGCAGATTCAAGTAAACTTGTGTGTAGACTAAAAAGTCTTATTCATTGTTTTAAGCATGTTTCCAAACAATATTATTAAAGTTTCATAGTGTTATTATCTTGTTCAATTGAGAATAAAGTAATTCAATATACTGCAAGATCGGTGGAAGGAAATTTATTTTTCTCATACTCTATGTACATGATATTTTGCTTACAAGTTGTGACCTTGAGACATCTTATATCCTTTGTATTGAGGTCTGTAAGGATTGTTTTTTTGCCATATTATATTAGATTTTCTCGGAGAATATTTGCTGATTGTATATTGGAAATATTCAATACACATCATTACAAGCCAGGAATTGCTCATGTTGTTAAGGGTGATGGACTAAATCTATCACATTGCCCTTATTTAGATATTGAGAAAATCTAATTAAATGATGTACCTTGTGTTAGTGCACTTGAAAGTATAATGTATGCTCGAATTTAAACTAGATTAAATATCGTCTTTGTGATGGGACTTTTAGGAGGACATCAGTTAAATCCAAGACTGGATTGCTGCCAATAAAATTTTAAGGTACTTAAATAAAACAAGAGATTAAATGCTAATTTACAGACATGTTCAATTCTTGCAGCTAGTAAGATATTCAGATGTAAACTTTGCTGGCTGTTAGGATGACATAAAATTAATAACGGAATACATATTTATGTTAGCAAGAAGTGCAGTAAATAAAGTTTTATGTTATCTTCTATTATGTAAGCAATGTTTGTAACATTCTTTTAGGCTGTTACTTAGGCTATTAGGCTCCAGAATCTCATGAAGGAGTGGATTGTGAGAGTGCTAGTATGAACACCTAAAGGGGGTGAATATGTGTTTAAATTAAACCTTGGCAAATATATGCGGAATAAAATAAACTTCTAGTAAAACAAAGGAGTTAAGGAAAAGAATAAGAACACAAGATTTATAGTGGTTCGGCTTAATCCAAGCCTACATCCACTCTCCCATGCTAATAGCCTTCTTGGCTGGATTCCACTATGCAATGAACAAGATATTACAACTTCGAGTGCAAACACTTAGTAGATCACACTATCTCACTAAGTCACTCTTTTGGTATTTCTCTCACGATCACAAACGTTTAAGCTCTCCAAAGACAAGTGTATAATTGAATGTCGCTTAGACTTTGGAATTATAAATTCTACGCTCCATCTCTTACTTGTTCATCAGTCCTTCATCTCCTTAAATACTCCTCCACTTCCAAACTAGTCGTTGGACAGTATCCTGAGGATCGTCTTCCAATATACCCATTGGACAACTCTGTATTTAGAAGATTTGGTAGCCGTTAAGTGACAAAGGTAAAATCCCAAATTGATTCCGATCACCCATACAAACAGAATCTTGATTTCCATAAGTAAAGTTCCTTCGTATAGAAAGTTCTTGTCTTAAATATCCAATTGTCAATCAATTAGATTGAGTCAATAAAATCAATCTTGATGTGGAATCCAAACCAGATCACTAACCGTTATATGATTGGGCTTGAGTTACGATTCATCGAATCTGGATGTAAAGTCTAAGAGCAACAGACTTTACAATCTGAGTCTAAGTGCGATAGACTTTGCAATCTGAGTCCGAGTGCGATAGACTTTACAATCGAGTCTGAACAAATTCTGCTTTAGCATAGAGTCTTTCTTCTGGTTCGGTTTCGGTATAGAGTCTGTCTTCCGGTTCTTCCAAGAATGACTTTGATAATATCTTTTACACGTTCTATCATATGCATAGTCTATTACTCAACCATCAAACATGTTAGTAGCCTTTGATTTATTTTGTCATCTTCAAAACATCATAAGGATTTCCCTAACAATCTCCCAATTTTTGATGATGACAAAACAATCTATGAATATGCAGATTTGTAAACACGCTTTTAAAAATATTAATTTAAATCAAAGGATATTAGAAGATAGCAAATAGATTGAGCATAACAATATATAGAAAAAATAATCGTAGCTCAATATTATGCAATAAATAATATCAATCAATCAATATATATGCATATTCATATCTTCTCCCCTTTTGTCATAATCAAAAAGCGATAATAATGGAAAAAGTATCATGTAGAGAATGATAACAAATATCTTGCATGAATCACAATTTCCAAAAATTAGCTTTTATAAAGTAAATCGAATATTAAAGATATGCAATATAGCTCACTTCGATCATATCAGCAAATATCCAATAAAAATCACGGATGCATCATGAAATTCACGTACCATTTTTGTCATAATAAAATGATAATATCAATACAAGATTTATCAATGACAAAAAGTAATAAAATATGCACTAACCAGATTTTTTTTTAATAAATTCTGACACATTTACCTTTCCTTCTTTTCATAACAAGATCAAGATCAATCCAAAAAGATTTTTCCATAATTGATCAAAGCTCCCCCTCAATTTGTTGCCTTTTGAGATAATCACGATTATTTTCCTTTTCTTTTGGATTCGCTTTCTCCCCCCTGTGATCATGACAATATTTGCGAATAGAAATAATTGTTGCTTGTGCACGTTCAACAGAAAATTTTTCCAGTATTTCCTTTGTAGCATCAACATCTGCAACAATCACTTGCATTTTGAAATTCAAGGCAAAAATTTATTTTCTTTAACCAAGCTCATCTTGAATTCAACCTGCATAAACTTAACAAACTTTTTCGACCAATAAGCTGTAATAATAACCACGTAATATATAATACCCTTTCTTCAAATAAATAAATTGAGTAGCATATGTAAAATTAAAATTCAGAACTACTCAACCTTTCATACGACACAAGGGATTTCCTCAATAAGCAAAAATTTTGCACGGGGAAGGGAATTTTCGATCTTCCAAAAGATAGTATGGAATATTCATAATTTTCAGATCGAGCTTTTCAAAATCCATATGAAAGATTATATTGCCACCTGCAAAATCTTGTATAATAGATAATAATCCTTGCAAAAAAAAAAAAAAAATCACGTAATATCTTGCTTTGATTTGCGAATTAAACTTTCTAGATATAATATATCTTTTATGAATATAGCAAGAGTATCCATAAATATGCAATAATATCTTTCGAGATCAAAGGATTTCCTTGAGAATAAATTTCAGATATGCATTTTGCAAAAGGAAAATAGATATTTATGTCACATACCAAAATTGCAATACCTTATATTTATGATCAAAGATATTCACAATATAATAAACAATCATCCAAAATCATGATAAATGCACGTAGAAATTTGCAAGACGGGATGATAAAAAATATTCTCTTACCCATGGTATATGTTTCAAATATACCATACAATAAAAGCATTACCGATCTTCGCATGAGATGCATTTTTGATTGCATCATGATTTGCATAGATTTGCAATCATTCATCCCTTAAAGAATTATCTGCAATCAACTCATTTCCCTTTTTGGTATCTATCAATTTGGATCCTTCTTTGACGTTAGAGCAAAATATAAAATTTCCATAATCAAATATTCTTTCTTAATTCATCACAACAAAGTATTCAAAGAAAAATATTATGCACAATGATATTTTGAAAAATAAATTCTCACTTAGTCAAAGCACAATAAAATTAGGGAGAATGAAATCTTTGAATATCTAAGAATATCTTGCATCTTCACGTAAAACAGATTTTCACTTTGCAAAATATAACTAAATTTGAGAGTACAAAGTCAAACCAAATAAATTCATTTTTCTTTAAGCATGATATAAAAAAAATGATCACACGTATCAAATTAAATCTCAAATCACAAAAACATATCATGCGATTCTTTCTTCAATAAAACAAATCAAGGAATATGATCATTATAAAATCTCAATCAACCAAGGATATATCGAATATCAAGCATAATGAGAAATTTTAAATTGTGTACTCAAACCAAATTGAGAATAAAAATATATACATTTCTTACCAAACTCTCTTTCTTCTTTCTTCTTTATATCCTGCAAAAACAACTCATCTTTTCTTTGGTACCCATTTTTCTTGGGTCCACGAGAGTTAGTAGAATATGCTGCTTTTATTCAATTTTTCTTAATAGGTCTCCAGATTTTAGGACAATCTTTCTCAAAATGTTTCAAATCTCCACAATTTGAACACTTAAGGGCATTTAGACCAACATGTTTTGTAAAGATATTTTGAAAATGCTTCTTGTATGCAAGTTTATGAGGTCTTTGTCTAAGTCTCTCCTAAACTTTGAGAAAATCAATTTAAGAATCACTTTTCTTATTGAAATCAAGTCCCAACTTATTATAGTAAGGTACTTGTATAGAAAGGATATGCTCTAATGTTTTTGATCCATTTGAAAATCTTATCGAAATATTTGAAAATTCTTTCTTCAAAGAATCATTTTCTTTGACAAGTAAATCTCAACTTTCTTTTGTTTGTAGAAATTTTTTTTTGTAAAATTTCAAAATTTTCTTTTGAGAATGATCATGTTGCCTAAGCCGAGAATTCTCCTTTTAAGTTCGAAGATTCTTTTAAGAGAAGATTTGAGATTTGAGCAAAGCTTATTTATGTACTTTGAAACTTTGAGAGGAATTTTTGAATGACTTACCTTGATTTCCTCATTGGATTCTGAGTCTGTGTCTAAGTCAGACTCTGATTTTGAGTTTGTGTCTGAGTCAGACTCAGATTCTGAATGTGCCATCAAGCATAGATTTCCTTGCTCATCATCTTCTTTTATTATTCTTTTCCGGCCATTCTGCTTGTATTTTCTTCTTCCACTGAATTTGCTTCCTTTTCTACTCAACTTTTTGAATTTCTCAATCATAAAAGCAAGTTCTTCATCGTCCATGTCATTTTCTGAGTCTGTTTCATCAAAAACAACATTAGATATTAAAGCAATGGACTTCTTACCTTCGGGATCTTCATCGTTGAGTTGCTCCACTTCATAGGATTGAAGAGTGCCAATCAATTTATCAACGGAGAGTGACATAATCCTTTGAGTCTCCCAGCATTGAGGTCTTGACATGATTCCATTCTTTTGAGAGACCTCGCAAGAGTTTGTTGACCTTCATTGGGGCAGAAATTTGCCGACCTTGATATGCTAAACCATTTATAATTTCTGTAAAGCGGCTGAACATATCTCCAATTGATTCTCCTTGCTTCATCTTGAAGGATTCATATTTGCCGAGCAAAAAGTTCACTTTTGTCTCTTTTACACGATCAATCCCTTCATATGTAATATGAAGTCTATCCCAAATTTCTTTTGGTGTTTCACATGAAGAGATTCTGTTATATTCAATATGAGACAATGCGCAATATAAATAATAAATAGCTTTTGCATCAAGCGCTTCTCTTTTGGACATCTCCGTCCGAGACATTGGAGCGGGGGGTTTGGATTCTTTGTCTTTGTCATTCTTATTTGATGTAGACGCAGTAGTGGGATTGATTCCTTTTTCCACAACATCCCATTGTAAGAGATCTCTAGATCTTAGGAATGCTTTCATTTTGTTCTTCCACACATTGTATTCTTTTTCATCAAAATATGGTGGCCTTGTGTTGCTTTGTCCCTCCATTAGTCCTGGTGCCAAGATACTAGCCATAAAAGATCTTTAACTCAAAAGTAAAAACACTTTTATAAATCGAGCACTTGGCTCTGATACCAGTTGAGAGTGCTAGTATGAACATCTAGAGGGGGTGAATAGGTGTTTAAACTAAACATTGGCAAATATATGCGGAATAAAATAAATTTCGAGTAAAATAAAGGAGTTAAGAAAGAGAATAATAACACAAGATTTATAGTGGGTCGGCTTAATCCAAGCCTACGTCTACTCTCCCACGCTAATAGCCTTCTTGGCTGGATTCCACTATGCAATGAAGAAGATATTATAACTTTGAGTGCAAACACTTAGTAGATCACACTATCTCACTAAGTCACTATTTTGATATTTCTCTCACGATCACAAACGTTAAAGCTCTCCAAAAACAAGTGTATGATTGAAGGTTGCTCAGACTTTAGAATTATAAATTCTACGCTCCGTCTCTTACTTGCTCATCGGTCCTTCATCTCCTTAAATATTCCTCCACTTCCAAACTAGCCGTTGGACAGTATCCTGAGAATCGTCTTCCAATATACCCATTGGACAGCTCGTATCTAGAAGATTTGGTAGCCGTTGAGTTATAAAAGTAAAATCCCAAATTGATTCCGATCGCCCATACAAACAGAATCTTGGTTTCCATAAGTAAAGCTCATTCGTATAGAAAGTTCTTGTCTTCAATATCCAATTGTCAATCAATTAGATTGAGTCAATCAAATCAATCTTGATGTGGAATCCAAACCAGATCACTAGCCGCTATATGATTAGGCTTGAGTTACGATTCATCGAATCTGGATGTAAAGTCTAAGAGCAATAGACTTTATAATATGAGTCTGAGAACAATAGACTTTACAATTTGAGTCTGAGTGCGATAGACTTTACAATCTGAGTATAAACAAATTTTGCTTCAGCATAGAGTCTATCTTCTGGTTTAGTTTCAGCATAGAGTCTGTCTTCTGGTTCTTCCAAGAATAGACTTTGATAATATCTTTTACACGTTCTATCATCTGCATAGTCTATTACTCAACCATCAAACATGTTAGTAGCCTTTGATTTATTTTGTCATCTTCAAAATATCATAAGGATTTCCCTAACAAATTGTTTTAACTTTATTGATAGACCCATGTGGTTATATTGAGATAACAAATTTGTAGTATTATTTATTTACTATAGATGTCTCAATGGGTTTAAATATATGGTGGTCAAAATTTTTGACCAAAAGTAAACGGTATAGAAATGTGATGTTTTAATATAATATATTTTCACAGATGATGTAGTTGCAGATCCACTAACTAAAGGCCTACGCTCGTGTGTATTTGAGTGACATGTCGTTAGCATAGGCCTAGGAGCATCATGAGATGCTGTTGTTTAGTGGGAGTTATTTTGATTTTACTCTGATAAAGGTTTCATCTGTGTTCGTTGCAATTTGTAACAGTTTGATATGTATCAAATTTTGCATTCAATAAAATATTTTTGAATTTGTTGTTATTATGTTGAATACATATTGATAAAGTCTCAAGGGATTGTATAAACCTTGCGTGAAGGCTAGGGGCATCCGGACATCCGGTTATTAGCCTTATGCATATGTCTTGTGACACATAAAGAAAGGTCAACCATAAGGACAAGACATATATGGGTTCACTGGAACCATAAAACATTCTCTAGTAGCACAAGTTTTTGTGACACCTAAGATAAGAGAATGATGACTGATAAATGAGATCTTTCTATGAGAGATATTATCCATTTGCCATACTACCACATTGAATCCATATCTATAAAGTTGAAAGCATTCGTGACCATGGAAGGCTCTGTGTATATACATGCAGTTACCGCCATGATTCGGTGTTTAAGATTTTATGGGATATGATTGACTATTAAGAATTATCTCTGGACCAATGTGCGCACATAAGATACGATTTCAATTAATATAGTCCAAGTGGGAAAATATAAGAGTTTTCCTAATGTGGACTACATTAATTGTTATTGTAATTTACTGTTTTTACAGCTATTGTAAAATGGGGTTGGTCTAATGTGAGATAGAAGGTTTCTTAATCAATCTAATATGGGCTGGCTAGTGTGGGCCGAGTTGAGCCTAGCCTGTAATGAAAGGGACTGGCTGAAAACTCTATAAATAGTGCTTAAGTCTCTCCTCTAACCCTAATTCTCACATGTATTCTCACCTAAGGGGCGTTTACCTAACGCTACACGTGAGGGGGCCGTTTTATTGAGCCAGTGATAAGGAGGGCAATAAAGGAGAATGATTTAATGCATGGATCCCCTTTATATGTGGGTAATCCATTTTCTGATTCTGCTTTATGTTCGATATATCCCAAAACAGGTGTGTTAATCTTTCTACTCAATTATGCATGTTCTTGTTTTGGTTATGGAGATCTTGGGGTTGCGCAACTTGTGTCCAACATCAAATTGATGTTTGTCAGAATTTCATATTATTTTTCAATACAACACCAACTCCAAGATAGCCAGGTTACGTGATCTAGTGTGTTCATCCAAAAGAGCTGAGTTCGTGAGAGTAAAGAGTGAAGTTTTTGGCTCCCCCTTCGAGATTCTCATTTCACCGCCACCTAAACGGGTCTCGTCTAAAGGATTCTTTACACTTTTCTATCAATGAGCCCCATTATTTTCCTGACGAATAGGGGATAACCGTTGTTAGATCTTGTAACTCCGATATAACCTAAAGTCTAGTGACTTGAACAGCGTAAGTCTCTACGGAAATGCAAATGTAATGGGATTATATAGGAGGTTGAAGAGACCAAAGTAGATAATGGAGCCGCCTCCTGCAAAATCTATTTTGTGAGTTTGAAAAGGAAAGGACATAAGCTCCTGACGGGTAGCAGACATTTTGCTCAATGGCAGCCATGACTAATGCTCATGAGAAACTTCCCAGCGATTGGAATATGGATGATTATTGTGTCTCGCGCGTTAAAAGCTAGAAATTTTGTTTCCGTGCGGTAAATTCGTGAAACTGTTGATGACTATCAAATCTTCTTGGTGACAATATAGTTGATCAACAACTTGTTGTTGTAACATCACGTCCTTTTCATATTAATCGAATAGTTGATAAGAGATGATATATCTATAGAAGAGTCAGTTACTTGAACGATTATGTAATATTGGCAAATACAAAATGGTATCCGATCAAAATGGTTTTCAAAACAACTAAATAGAAGTTGATATGTCACTCAAAACGAATTCATATTACCAAGATTATTCAGCAAATCAGTTGGAGATAAGTTGGTAAAACACTCAAGTTACGGTTGCTAATTTTGTGTAGAAGTGAGTAACTTTAACACATCGGTAAGTCTCAAAAATAAATATTTGTAAACTATGACAACAGTAAGTTTCAATAAAAAATCAAACAAAAATTGATAAGTTACTCAAATAATAAATGCTACCCTAAAATTAGTTGGTAACTTGTTATCGAGAATGTTGGTAAAATACTTAAATTGAAGTTGGCAATTCCCTATAAAAGTTAGAAATTTTAACAAATAGATAAGCCACACAAAAATGAATGTTGGTGGATTACTGAAATAATTGGTAATTTTGGAAAAACAAAAATGTCTGTAATTTTCAAAATGTATTGATACCTTATCAGCAAGGTATAGGCTAACCAAGTCGTCTATCAAAATTTAGTTGCCAACGCATTTTGGAATCGGGAAAGAACAAAAGGTGAGTAAGTCGAGACGGAAAAAAAGTATACTAATCTACCTATATTCATCTAACAACAACAATCTCTAGTACATGACTCGTGCTCTTAGAGCACTTATTAAACGACTAAATAAATAAATTTTATATTTTTTAGTGTAGTGATTCACTTTTTACGTGTGATCACTATTTTGAAAAATGAATTATTCTCTCATTCAGTATGCTTAACAAATGTTTTGAGTGTACTCATTGACATGAGCCGTGGAAAAAATTAATTCAATCTAAATAATTTTGACCAACCAAATTAAAAGTAAATGTGGAGAGCCTCTAAAAATTATCGACGTCCCTCTAAAACTATTTTCATGTTGTAATGTGAAAAAGTACTGGATTATTAACCGTCAATGCCAAGAACAAACTCTTGAAAGTACACCATGATAGCATTTTTGTCTCTCAATATTTTCTCGATATTTATCAGATTAAAAGGTCTTGAAAGTAGTTCATGGATCTTGATTATTTTTTATATTTATCAAATAATAAGCTATTAACTCCCCAAGATTTATAGACTGATAGCCCAAATTGGAAGAAGGACAAGCAAATGTTTTTCAAACAAACTGGTTTTGTATAAATATGGGTGCAACAGTTTAGTATTTTTTTGCGAGATGGAAATTAATTGTTAATAAATATGTTATGAGAGTGACGTTTTGGAATTTCTAATTGTATTAACCAAACAATAGACAAAGAGACGTTGGGAACTAATATCTTAGAGCCCAGGAGGAAATTTCCAAGAAGGATGCTCAAAAGTTTATCTCCATGGTTGGTACGCCATGTGGAAAAGACAAACGCTGTTAGCCCAGCCATCAACAAAGAGAAAAGTTTAAGACCAGTCATGAAAGGAATTTCAAATGATTTTGCTTTTTCTTGTCCACAAATATATATTATGTCATTTCACAAATTACAATTCAATATTGCCTTCACGAATTTAATGAGAAAACACTTTAATCAGTTATATTCTTCTTACTATTCCGTTATTTTTCCTCTATGAATGAGAACTGCAGTAAGTAGGCATATACTTGCGAAGTTTAAGCAAAATCTATTTACTCATCATTCTAGTCTTTCAACCACAGAACTATTATATTTATTATTTGAATCAATGAATTTTATATACTTTTTGTATCTATTAGGTTTTCCCGCTAATACAAATTTCCGAATCCGTCCCTGATGTTCTCCATCGTAATACGCATACAAAGCAGCCAAGATAAATCCAAGGTAAACTCATTTATATAAGAAATATGCATAAAACAAACCTCGAATTATGAAAGCCAACATATACGAGAAATCAGACGAAATTGGAAGAGGAACGATCCAGAGTCATGAACACCTCAGGCACTGCTGTGGACTTTGGGCCAATCGCTGACATGGCACCGCTGTGGAGCTAACATGGCAGTGATGTGGAGTGGCTCTGGCTATGGTCATATTAGAGACTAACCAGTGGCACGAAGGGACACAAATCGAGGTGAGGCAAGTCGTTATCACATAAAAATGGATCTGGACAGTCGGGTCGTCTATGACCTAGTGCGTGCAGGCGCGTGGAGTATTGGATGAGGTTGAGGTAGCTAGTTCTTGGAAGTTCTGGTGGTGGATGATTTGCGGCAAAGAAAAGGGGCAGTTTCCGCTGGCATATATTTGGATGAATGTTACCTTCGCCCACGAAGGGTGGTGTATTCTGGCGCGAACACATTCTCAATGGCCGATGGAGCTAGATCGCAATTGTTGAAAAATATCTCAAGGATCTTGACAATATCAAAACTTAATCCAAATACTTAATAATTTTATTTAAGTGTGCAAAGGCTCATATTTAAATTATGCATAAGTTATGACATGACTCTATGAGTGTATGGGTTAAACTTCACTAAGTCTAAAACCTGCTAGAGGAAAGGTATAGAATCAAAATCTTAGTTTTGTGAAATAGTCAAACTTGTTTGTTAAACACTTCTTTTACCTACATATGACAACTGTTGGAATTCCTGAACTGAAGACTTGGCTCATAGCAGTAAAGTACCATATTCTAAGATTATCTATGCCAAAAATCATGAATTAATTTGGTCAACGAATTGATAGGATGACATGATCGAAACATGTTAATAGAAGGTCCAATTGATTACTTAAATTTAGGAAAGGTTCTCCATAGACATATCAAAACGCGTCATAAAACCATTTCTTAACTCATATTTGATGGGCTGAGTTATTATATGGATTAGTTATATTCAGTAAGTATGTCATAAATAGGGTTAGAATTGAGTGATCATTTTTTATCCAATGTGACGCTAAAGTAATTTAGTTAAAAGTTTTAGCATTAAAGTTAGTTTCGTTTGAAAATTATAATACTTATGATGTCTTTTTCATTAAGTACAGCTATAAAGCATGTTATGGAAGAAATTAAACTAAGGAATGATTTATTGGAGAGAGCGATCATCGATTGAAAATTGGTAGCATGCTTTGTGTCTTTGCACAAATTTTCCAATATATACCCTGAAATGGACATAATTTTAGTAGAAGTCACCAAGTCTAAGTAAACTACAAAATATGGGTAAGTGGGTTGGCCAGTCCTCATCAATGTCGACGCCAATGCACTTCGGGAACTGTGTAAAACCCATGTATCCGCGGGGTAAAGACAAAAAGAATTTGCACTGTGTTGTCATGGAAATTTCCGATGAAAAGAAAGGGAAAATGTTACACTTGACAAGATGACAATCCCCCCCAAAAAATGAAAAGAATTGCTCCCCAGTTGCAAATTGCGTCAAAAGCAAACCTGCTCTCTTAGATTATTAGATTGGCCTGATCTTTGTTGTCATAAACAAAGTGATGCTTTTTTGGAGTTACTTTATTGTACTATTATTAGTCAAAAGCAACAGGATAAATAAATCTAAAAAAGCTGGATTGGTGACTAACGTGGGCAGTTTAATATTTATATAGATATGCATTTCTAAAAAAGAGTGGGCAAATATAATTTTTTGAAACTTGTTAACTTATCTTCATTTAGGTTTGATCATTTGTTTATTTAATCTTTTATTGACTTAAAGTTTATGTATATGGAAAAGAAAAAATAAAGATCAAAGTGGGCCATGTGTCAATTGAAGAGAGGGCCACGTGTCAGCTTCACATAGGCCTCCTGTCTTTACACCACAAAAATAATTTAATATTAAACTAAATTAATAATAGATTAGACTCAATAATAAAAATTAAGATTGAGAAAAAAACTGAAAGAACTAAATTTTGAACCAAAAGAGCTAACTATATATAGACTTTTTATCCGTAAAAAGAAGAAGAAAAAGGATAGACTCTTTGTAGTTATCATTTATTTGAAAGAGGAAGTGCAAGGAAAAGCAACATAGAGGATCAATTAGTTATTTGATTGACATCCTTTTAATTTGAGTAGTTAGATGTAAATCTCCCTTTTCTTCCTTAAGCATTTTTTTTGGGCGCAAATCTTGCTTAAGTAATGGAAGGATAGAAATCACACAAAATAATCACTTCTAGCCAATGTCCAAAATCAGTATAACAATGTCCTGTTATTCTGAGATTTCGCACCAAAATTGGGTGGGGCCCTTTTTTTTTTTTGTGAAAAGTATGGAGAGGTATTGGTACTTTCCCAAACCAAGCAAGATGAAAAGAAAAGGGTGGTCATAAACAGCTCCTTTCCTTTTGATCTTGGCTGGACCATGTAAAATCAGACCACATTTTATAATGATTTGACAAGACTTGGATGATGGAAAACGCGGTATGATACATTTCAATGAAGTTGCAAGAACTACATGTGGAATAGGGGTCAATGAGGAATGATCAGGTAGAAAAGTGAGAGATAGAAAGGATATGATTGAAGGATTAAGAAATGGCCTGAAACCCACTACCAATTGGCGTATGGGGCAAGAATTAAATGAAATATCTGAGAAATGTAGACATGTGGAGCCGCAAGTCTAACCTCACTCAAAAACTAAAATGAAAAGGGCAATGCCTTAACACTTTAATTGTCATTTTTTTCAATTGTCTACCAACTTCTAGTTGCATTTCTCTAAAATGCCTTAACTTTACCAACTATAAATTTAAGTGACTTTTTGTTGACACCTAAATTTTGGCGACTCGATTAGTCATTTATTGCACAAAAATTAGAGGTTAATTTTAACCCCTACAAAAAAATTATTATTAAATTGCATAACATATAGTTTTAGGAGCATTTCTTTTTATTACATTTGCGATTGATCGGCCACAAGGGATTTGAAAGTCACGAGGGAGCTTCTAATAGTAGGCCATGATTTTTGCATGTTCGAGAACAAAGGTGGCTGGACACCGTTCCACTACGCAGCCATCAAGCGTAGGATCAAGTGGAGAACGATCAGTCCGATGCGCTCAAGAAGTTGTTGAAGATGGAGATGCGGATGACCTTGTACGATGAATGGGAACCACGTTGATATCGATGAAAGAAATGTCTTGTCTAATGAAAATAAGCAGGAGCGACATCACTACACCTGAATGGCTCATCCCCAGATAATATATGTTTAGCCATTGAGAATTCGGTCAAGTCATCCAAAGATTTAACCGAATATCTCTGCTGAAAGAAAAAGGGGCAGTAAGGGATTTTGATAAAAGGATAATGCCTTGTGTGGGGGATATATTTAATCTCATTATTCTGGTAATGTATCCTTTTGACAATGTTATTGTTCGTGAGGAAGGAATGTCTGCAAATATCATCTCTTTCAATATCTCTACATGAAGAAACGATACAAAGAGGGGATTGGTAGACGTGGGTCATATATTTAGTGAATATATTCCTGTTTTAAGACAAGAAATTGCGTGTTGTCAAGGAAGATTTCAAGTGTCCAAAAGAGGAAACGAAATACGTTTTTTTTATGAGTTCGGACCTTCTCCCTATAAAAGGGACCTTTCGCAGACAGAAAAAGGGGGATTCCGATATACAGAGAACACACGTGAGAAAGAGTAGAGAGAGGGAAGTCCCGACCAGCTCTTGGCCAAGGCGATCGTCCAAACCGGCGCCCACTTCACGGCCAGACCTTTGGCCGTGCCTCTGTCACCAACATCGCCGTATCGTCTTGCTGTCCTACTGAGCCGTCAACGACAATCAAGCTGCTCCTTGCACGCGTGCCACCTGAAAAGTCAATCGTGTTCGAGCTGCTGTGCTTGACTACGCTGCTGCTTTGGTTTCGTTATTGCTGTGCGCTGGCGCCGTTGCTCTCTGACTTGTCGATTCTCCACCGTTGAACGCTACCACACCGAGTTGGCGGTCTTTTGTGCTTTATTTTCAGGTTCCTGCGAGTCTCAGTGTCACTTGCGTACACCTGAGTTACATTAGTGACCAGCCCTGGACATTCAAATCTTCACGCCAACAACGCTCCTTTTGCTGTTCAAGTCTTCTGGTGGACGTCCCCTTGCTGTGTTGGTCAACTTTGTGACCTTGTTAGGCCAAATCAGCACGTCACCTTGAACCGCCATCCGTCGTTCGATTGAACTTCACAACGTGGTCCACGTGGCACCAAATATTAGGTAAGAATCTCTTTTAATTCGATTTTCATATATCCCTATTGCCTAATTTATGGGATTATCTACCATCATATCCACAACATATCAATTAGCCTTTTAAATTGGGAAATCTTCCGAATTTCGCAACGTACATATGATTAACGGTCCGATTTTATGCTCGAAATACGACCCGCAATCGTACGGAAAAATCACCAATCCGATCTCACGCTCGAGATATGATTCGTGATTTTATTTAAAAATTGGCCAATCCGATCTCATGCACAAAATATGATTCGTCAATTTAGTTCCCAAAATTAAATGGACATGGATGATGTCTTGCTTGATTCGGTGCTGTGTTGTTCTTGATGCTTTATTTGTTTGCTTCCGTAAAAGAAAAAATATTTGAGTTAGATTAGATGCATGTTAGGATGTTACTTGTTTTAGATTATTTTGCATGTCTAGTATAGGAAATTTATTTATTTCGAATTTTTGAAAAAAATGAAAAAATACAAAAAAATTAGGATGTTAGATTTCCGCTTCACTAGTCTAAATTGCATGTTTAATTATTCGGCAATTATTAATTTCGAAATTAAAAAAAAAGGAAAAAAGGAAAAAAAAAAAGAAATTACATGTCATGTAGAATTAGGGCATTATTTGTACGTCATTGCATATTGGATAATATTGCATGTCTCATTTTAAATTGATTTTTAGATAAATTGCATCTTAGGTTAGAGATTGCTAGGTTAAGATAATATCATAGTTTAAATTAGGATTTAATCTAACCTGATCCTTAATATAAGCTAGATAGAGTCTTAATCTAGATAGGTATTTTTGCATTTTTCTTAATTTCGAATTTCATGAAAAATACAAAAAAAAAATTGTCTTAGAATAAATTCATTTCATTCTCTAGAATAGATTGCATTTTTAGGAAAATAAAAATCATGTGCACGTCATATAGAATTAGGTTTATAAAATGCACGTCATTTAGTGATAGCTAGGTTCATTTAATTAGAAATTGCCCGTCATTAGATTAGGTCATTTAATAAATGCCGCGTGACATATAGCTCGCATATTAAATTGTATGTCGCATGTCATTTTAGTTGAAATAATTTTGTACGTCATTGCATTGCATTGCACGTCATTAGAATTAGGTCATTTTGGTTAATTTAGATTGCATATCTAATTGTTGCATGTTCATTAAGAAATCATTAGTTTTTTTTTTTACTCATTCATATAGTTTAGGACATATTGCCATGCTATATCATTTCATATTAGATTAGAAGCATTGCATTGCATATGAACTAAATTCTCGTTGAAAAGAGAAAACAAAAATTGAGTAATTGCGTGTTAATTAGAAACCATATCTAGGGTTGTTGATGTGGATTTTAATTTAACATCACAGATGCTTTCGTTACTTTGAGGTAAGATTTTGCAATTTATTCATTGTTCATCTGGGTGTTAAATTGGTGGATTGCGCACCCGCATGATCACCTTACATGTTAGGAAGATAGACTTAAAATCAATACAAACTGCCTGCAAAAACATTTTTGAAATTAAAAGAATGGTACCGAAAGGGCATTAGAGAAATCTAGTGTAACCAAATCCCCGTACCCATAGTCTCTGGTTCGTAGGAGTAAAGTGAATCTCCCATTACTTTATTTGGGTTTCTAATCGACCCACCAAAAAATAGATTAATGGCGACTCCTAGTTAAAAAAATCAATTGCATGTTAAGAACTTGAACCTAAGTTGCGAATTGGTATGGGCTTGGGAGAGCCCGAGTTAAGCCTAAGCTTAATAATCCATTAGCCAAAACCATAAGTGATTCACACCGAAAAAATTGGTCGCGACACTTTTCTACTTTTCTCTATTTGAGTTATCAATTAGTTTTGAGTTACCAACTCTTTTCCAAATTACTTATCAAATTTATTTTTTAAATAACCAACTTTTCTTATTTTTTCAATCAAGTTTTCATTCACCTTTCTTTATTATGCCTTAATTTTACTAACTCTTATTTGTCAACCTTTTCTTCAATTAAGCTTTCAATTGATTACCAACTCTCATTCAAGTTAGCTATCAATGTTTTTTTGGTTTTTTTTTTAATTTATTAACTTTTCCATTGAGTTACTTAATCTGGAAAAAAATCAGGAAGTCACCCAATAATTATTGGTAATTTTCTATATGATTAATAATGTAAGACGTTGTCAATTCAAAAAAAAAGTTTGGCAAATAATAAGAGAATCGGTTCATCAGTCATGAAAGAAATTTGGTAATTATAAAAAAGACTTATTCTTAGACCCACGAAGAGCTTTCAAGAAGTGCCCTCCAAACGTTATCTACGCTTTCGGTGTACCGTGCAAAATGGAGAAGACTTTTATAACTTACCTTCCCAGCCATCAAACAAAATGGAAAAGTTGAAGATCAATCATGGAAGGAACCGCAGACGAGCTTTACTTTTTCTTGTCCATTATCGTGCTTCTACAACCTTTCTTCGGAGTCTAAAATCAATTATTGTACCCTCTTTACAATGATTTCAATCTTCAACGGATCTTGATCTAGGCGACGGCATTGTATGTATCAAACTTTAATTCTTTTCATAAATCATAACAATACGATATTTGTTTTATGATGGATAGGTCGAAATTCTTCTTCTTTCTACCTTACCACTAAATGTTCAAATTTGTGAGTTGCAACATGATGTTCAGTAATCAAAACAATTTGGTTATAAAATTATATCAAACAATTAGGTTGTGTATAGTATGTGAGCTGGTGTACTTTTTTGTCTTCTGTGAATTACTTGTTTCATGTGTTTTTGACATTAGTGAAAACAAGAAAATAAGAAAACGGATTTAACTAGTAGCTTTGTAGACAATGCACCTTTGAAGAATGCCGTAGGGGATCAAGATAGACTCTAGAGGACAATTAATCCAGTCTTTTAAATCAATCTCTCTCTCTTTGGCTCGGACAACACTTCGGTCATCACACATTTATTAAAGTTTGCGTGATTTTTTTGAACTATACATGAAAAGGTTCATGTAATTGCTTGATATTTAGAACCATCAACTCTAGCTTTAACTTGAGCATTGAGTGATCGCAAGCATCAGTTAGTACTGATCACTTGATCCAAAAAATTAAAAAAATTAAAAAAATTCTTCTATATTATGGAATTGGGACAAATGTATTGAAAGTTCTAAACTTATCACAAAAGTACAATTTAGTTCTAAAATTTTTAAAATGTGCAATTAAATCATAAACTTATCAAAAGTATAGTTGAGTCATAAAATCTTCAAAAAGTGTAATCAAGTCTTAAAACTTGTCAAATTAGTCTAATTAATTTTTTCTATTGATTATACTTTTGAAAGTTTTAGGATTCAATTGTATTTTGATAACAAGTTTTAGGACTTGAGTATACTTAAGTTTTAGGACTTGATTATACTTTCGTAATAAATTTTAGAACTTCTAGTCCTTAGAAATTTTATACAAATAGTCAAACCAGATTGTCAAACACTTTCTCTACACGTATACAAAACTTGGAATCCCCAAAATGAAGACCTAGCTCATAGCATTAAAGTATCATATCTCAAGATTATTTGTGCCAGGAATCATTGCTTAATTGATTTGTGGGACAACGTGATCAAAACTTGCTAATAATAGAAGTTTGATTGCCCCCGATGAGGAGAAGGGCTAATAACGTGTTTTTCAAAGAAATTAGTTTTAGATAAATGTATTGTGAGTGTAATAGTTTAGTATGTTTTGTGAGACGAAATTTTTTGTTGGATGAATGTGTTATGCGAGTATTGGTTTGAAATTTCTAATCGTATTAATTGAACGGTAGACAAATAGATGTTAGGAACGCAATTTCTTAGAGTCCACAAGGCAATTTTCAAGAAGGACCCTCAAAAGGTTATCTCTTTGGTTGGCACACCGACGTATACTAACACTAGTTTGTCCGGCCATCAACAAAAGAGGAAAAGTTTAAGATCCACACTTGGACTTTTGAAATGCCAAAACTTGGCATGGGAGGGACACTTAAGTGCCAAATGTTAAAAATGTAACACTTAAGTGTCAAAATCGGAATAAAATTGATTAGTTAATTGTCGACGACGAGAAAATTGGGCTAAAATACTGATGTAGTGATTTTTCAGCAAGACAAGTGGTTTTGCATGTTGACATAGCTAGATAAATGCAAAAACGGTGTCATTTTGCTAACGTGGTTAGATAATTAATATAAATATTAATTAAATTGAAATTAAAACTTTTTTTTTTTTTTTTTTAAGATGGAGATTGTAGGCGACAAGGGCTTGCAAGCCCTTGCCACTAGTCGGCCGAGTTCGTCAACCTTCCTAGTGATGGTGGGGAGGCAGCGGCAAGAGCTCAGCCTTCACCTTTTGTATCCTCCTCCTTTTTTTATAATTAAAATATAAATATTTTAATTTAATTAATATTTATATTAAAATTCCAAAAAAAAAAAAAAAAAAAAAAAGACAGAACGACAACGTTTTGGTTCTTCGTTACTAACTCAGCTCTCCGATGTGCCATGTAGGTGAGTTATATTATTAAAAGTTATCACATGAGATTTGTGGCCATCTTCGCCGGACTTGGCACATGGTGTCCTATTTTTTTAAAAAAGTGGCACTTAAGTGTGGCTTTTGTAGTTTTTGGCACTTAACAGTGCATTTAGTGACTATTCTGTTCCCTGAAATAATTTCGATAAAAAATGATTCTTTTTTATTCCGTTCCTTAGAACAAATTCTAAGCATTTAAAGGCGTTTGATAATTATTCAAAATTTTTTTTTCATGGGATAAAATTGTGTTTGGCACTTTGTTATCAAAATTTCTAATCTAAATCATTGTATGATAATTTTTTTAATAATTTTATTTTCTTTTATCTTTTCCTTAGCCGAGTCATCGGCCTTGGGATGATCGGTAATTAGCCATACAAGGATCGGCGACCTTGTCGAAGGGTTGTCGACCCCTAGCAAGGCTGTGCCTCGTTGATCGAGCCTCACTTGGCTAGGCGAGTCTTGCTGGTGGTTGGGTGAGTCTCCACGACCTTGCCCTAGCTTGGCAAGCCTCTAGCGAGCTCGTTGGAAGTTGCCTAACTAGTCACTGGCAACCGGCAGCATAGGACGGTAGCGGCGATGGCGGTAGTGGAAGAAGAAGAGAAAAGGAAGAACAACAAGAAGGAAAGAAAAAGAGAAAAGAAAAGAAAAATTTCTATTGGTTTGATTATGGAATTATTCCCAAAAACAAAAAATTAACTTCTTTTTATTCATCGATTCTACTCCAAATCTATTCTTGAGAACTAATTTGTTCTTTTTATTCTTGAGAACTAATTTGTTCTTGAGACAAAAAAATTTACCAAACGAATTTCTTTTCCAAATATACTCTCGGGAACAAAAGAACAGAATCAAACACTATTTGGCTGATTGCGCGCCCTAAGTATCCCTTGATATCAAGTTTTGGTACTCTAGGTGTTCTTTACCGTTTAAGATCAATCATGAAAGGAATCTCAAATGATCTTGCTTTTTCCCATCTATTTTCGCATTTCTATGATCTTTCTTGGAAATCTAGAATAAACAATTTCCTTTAAAAGAAAATTCAATAACCTATGTTTTTTATAAAAAAATAGGCCTTAGGAACTAATTTCTTAGAGCCCGCAAGGAAATTTCCAGGAAGGATGCTCAAAAGATTATCTCCTTCATTGGCATATCAATTGGAACGGAATAGACACACTATTTTCCCAATCATCAATAAAAGGGAAAAGTTTAAGATCAATCATTCGAATCTCAAATGATCTTGCTTTTATTCATCCACTATCACATTTCTATGACCTTTACTGGAAATTTGGAATCAACTATTTCCTTTTAAAAATTAAATTATCAACTATTTCTCCCAAATCCTTATTAAAAGTGGCTAAAAATCAAATGAGGTTTGGGAGCATATGTTACTTCCTATATAATTAGAGTTCTATGATTGAGGATCTGATTACACTAGTTATTTAGCTAATACACTTTCAATAAATTGACTTGATTAATTTGTTACCTAAATGATTTAGACAATCTTTTACCATTGTATTAACCTATGTCACTAAATGATGTCCATGCATGAGTGCGCAATTAAGAAAAAGTAGACAAATCACAAACCATACAATAAAAGTAAAGTGCAAGAGTAAACCCAATAAAGTATCATACAAATTATACACATAGCCACGTTATTAAGTTCCCGGACAACAATCCCCATGAGCTAAGTTCAAATTGAGTCCAATATATTGCCTAAAAATCAACCTATATAAACCTAAGCTATATCAAAGGTAACCACTAAAACCCTCTAAAGGCATACTGAAAAAAAAAGAACAAAAACAAAACTAAGCTACATGTAGCGCTAAAATAAAACAACTTAATAAACCTGCTTCTATACTATTTTCTTATTTTCTGTAAGTTTTCGATTTTTTTAATTTTTTTAATTTTTTTAATTTTCGATTTTTTTATTCTGGAAAATAAAGGACTCGGGCTGGGCCCCTTGAGCCCAGTTTGCATGTATTATTCAGTTGGATTAGAAAGACGTGGGCCAAGAATAAGATTGGGCTTGTTAAAACAAGCCCAACCAAACATATTAAACCGACTAACAAAACTCAAAACCTTCGACCGAAAAAAAAGAAAAATCAAAACTCGAAACCAGCCCAGACCTATGCTAAGCCCACCCCCAAAACTCACCTATTGACTCAAGAACATTAAAAACCCCAGCGACAATCCACATAAACTATCTTAAACCGATAATAAAACGCTCCACCATCGACCACCTCCGGTTGGCGGCTCCACCACGTTCAACCACCGGACATGACTCACAAGAACGGTGATATCAATTCCTGACCTTCCCTCTCCGGCAACCGCTTCCGAACACTGTCATTGTTCACGTATAGAACACAATTTCAAAGCAAACATCCACGAATCAGAGAAATTATTAACAACATATTCAATGAATCTTCAACGAATACTGTGGTTCATTCAAAAAGGAAGATTTCCAGTAATCGCTGCACCATGACACAAACAAGGAACTGATCTACTTCAACGCAGAGAGCATAGCAAGTTTATTTGACGAATGAATAATCATGAGAATCGACATAGCTTTACTCAAATTGGGAAGACTTATCTCATCGGTGGTTCATTTTCAGAAACGATTCAACTACATTTAGCAATTGACAAACCTGTACACACGCAAAAGAATGAGCCAGATAACACCGATTTAACTTGAGCATATGTTCGAACAGATGGTGAGGATCTCGGATGACAGTCCTATGTGCAAGTATGTTTGGACTCAACAATCTCGCATCAGCAAAAGTCTAGTTTATCTTAACAAAAATAGCCCTTATGGCAATCGTTTTTTCAGGCTAGAATCAACCCAGGATTTGCACTTGCTATATACTTGAGAATTCATTGAAGCGATGAAAATTATTAAAAGAGGGATGAGATATGGATGCCGAGAAGACCCTCTCAGAGTGACGTAATATATTAATAGTGGCATTTGCTCTCCATATAGCAGTTGAATTTAATACGCCTTAGTCCATAAATAAAGGAAAAGCCAACTAAATCATCGTCACAACGTGGAAATGAAAATTGAAGCTATAAATCAATTGTCCATTATACGTTGGTCGAACCAAGTTGCTTTTACAATGAACAATTTATAATAAATGCTATGCCTTATTCACCAGAAAGAAGGTTGTCTCTGTTTTCACATAATCAAATGCATCGTCAATCAACTCGTTATTGACCTTTCAATAACCTAAACCGTGAAAAAAAAAAAAAAGGAATGAACAAATGTTGTCACGTTCTCTCACAAATTCCAAAACATTATTGTCACGGTCCAAAAGTTTTTTCTAAGCGATCATCCCCAAAAAGAAAAAAAAAATGGTCAATTTCTTATAGTTTTATTCTAGAGCGATCATCAACCTTTTATAGTAAATTTAATAAGTTAAAGCAAATGATTTTTTTTTTTTTTTTTTATAGTTTTATAGTGCTTATCGCAAAAATTTCTCCATAAATATGGGCTAACACTAATCGCATAAATGGAAGGAAAGAAAAAGAGGCTGGTATATGATATGGGTTAAATCAGGGCCTTGTCAACACTAGAACGGACGGCGGTGAAAGACGAAATTGCATAGATTCGATTCCACCTTCAGTTGCCGAGGCTTCATTTTGGGGGACCAATCTTTTCAAATTCTCAATGCCAAGATTGAAGCAATATTGGCGGAATTGTTGAACGAATCCATGCAGCGCACTTTAAAAGAAACAGCAGATCCTTTACTTGCCACTAACCCATTGCAATGTGAAGTAATGGATGAAAGAGTGTGAGAATCTTTCCAAGCCTTGGTTGGTATTTGGCTGCTCTTCTCGAAGAACTTCATAATCGGAATATCCCAACTGCAGTCCTTCAAACCGTCTTGAATTATTTGGCAGCAACTGTCGGATGCAGAGGGACGGCATAAGTTAGCTTTCTAATGTCAAAACATGGACAGTGTCAAAAACACTATTGTTTTGGCTTCTCTTTTTTTTTTTGGGCAATATTTTCAGTCTTCGTGAAATTTAGGCCTTGGCTCCAGGACTTTTGAGGTGAATTTGCAGAAACTTTGCGGTTCCCCTTTCAAGACTTTCATATTGAGTTATATATATATATTGTCGGATGCAAAGGGACAGCATAAGTTAGCTTTCTAACGTCAAAACATGGACTGTGTCAAAAACACTGTTGTTTTGGCTTCTCCTTTTTTTTTTGGGCAATATTTTGAGTCTTCGTGAAATTTAGGCCTTTGGCTCCAGGACTTTTGAGGTGAGTTTTCAGAAACTTTGCGGTTCCTCTTTCAAGACTTTCATATTGAGTTATTTATATTATATATATTATAAGGATGCAATTTTGTCATCCTCCTGATTTGTTAACCCTTTGCTGCACCTTGTTTTTCCACATGAGAGTGATGAATGTTGGCATGACAATGAAAATAAAATTGATAATTTCAAATAAGAGCTGGCTAATTCAAAGGCATTGGTAAACCATTAGATAGATATTGGTAGATTATCAAAGTAGTTGGTAACCTTAGAAGCATAAGGAAACATTGATACTTTTCAAAACCAAGCAAGATTGAACGTGATAAATGTTGATATACCGGTCAAGTTTCGTAATTTCGTTCAAGAATTGGTAACTTTTCAAGGCATTGGTAATCCACGAAAATAAACATAGGTAAGTTATTTAACTAGTTGGTAATCTAGCCAATATAAATAGATGCTAGTACTTTTCTAACCCAAGCAAGTGAAAAAAAGTTGATAAGTAAGTAAAATTAACTGATAAATAACATAATGTAAAATGTTGGTAATCTCAAATAAAAATGATTTTCTTTGAAGGCTTTGGTAAGATAGAAAAACAATTGTTGTTAGATTATTAAAAAAGTTGGTGATATTTGAAGTATAACGAAATGTGGATATTTTTAGATTAAGACCCAACAAGATTAAAAGTTGGCAAGTGACTTAAGTTAATTAATATCTTAATGTGACAAATTTGGTTCCTCAATAAGATTGGTTATTTTGAATAATAGTTAATGACTTAAAAAGCATTGGTGAGACAAAAAAATTAAGTTTGGTAGAATATCAAAGTCATTGGTAAAGTTTGAAGTATAAAAAAATGTCGGTACTTTATGAAACCAAACAAGATAAAAAGATGGCAATTGACAGAAAATTAATTAGTATCTTATTGTGACAAATTTGGCATATCACTCGACTTAAGGTTAGTAATTTTGTACAGAAGATAGTAGTTTTAGCAAGTTAGTAAGGTATTTAGGTGAATTTGAAAATAATAATTAATGTTGGTACCAGAACTTTTGGTAATCGCCAACGATTGACCAAGTAAGCAAGTTGTCAGGTCACTCGATTTGATACTTACTAACAATTTTTAATATATACCGGTGCAGAACCAGGTTCCTATTTTCCCATATTGAACCCTAGGAGTGTGCTCATTTGTAGAGTGAATGAAAAGGCTAAACTTAAAAACCTTTAATTGGTTTTCATAATCCTAAAAGGAAAGGAAACCGTGAGATAAATAAATGTGAAAAGGAGAAAAAGCAATTTAAAAGGGCAAAGTGGGACTTTGCGTCAAATTAATAGAGGATCAAGTCCCAGTCACATGACCTATGTCTCACCTAGAACAAAAAAACACTTACTAGTACTAGAGCACAAGCCTGTCCCATGCACAAGTATGAATTAAAGTACCGAGGCTGTAATCTTAGGATTTGTTCATTTCATGAAAAATATCACATTTAAAAAAATAATTTTCAGGAAGTCATTTTTTAGCGTTAAGCTAAAACCTGAAAATGAAGCGAAAAATTTTTCGTCGTTTGTTATTTGATTTGACTTTTTGGAAAAAAAATTACCAAAAAATTAATGTTATTTTAAAAAATTGAATTTTAATTATTTTTTATTTATTCCTTTTCTTTTCCTTCCTTCTTCCTTCTTCCTCCGTCGATGCGTGCCTCAACAATGACCAATTGCCCTGCGACCCTCGCGACCGACCAAGATTTGGATCGCTAGATCTGGCAAGCTTGAGGCTCAACCAATCTAGGTGAGCTGCAAGCTTGTTGATTGCTAGAAAATTCGGAAAATATTTTCTCGGAAGTTAATTTCCATGAAACAAACAAAGCATTAACAAAACATTAAGTTATTTATTAGTTTAAGGAAAAACAAAATTACATACATAGAAGACTTTGGCCATTTCTCCCCTCTTGGATCACTGTTCACCGTTTCCTCTCAAACTAGAGCCCGATACACTATTCATTTCGCTATGGTGTTTTGCTATTGTTGGGTCTTTTAGCTGTTCGTTGCGACTGATTTTTGGAGGTAAGGCTCGTCCGACACACCTCTACTTCCCTCCGAATCGATTATCCTGGTACGTCTTACACGTGCTGCTATGCTCCTTTCGTTCTAGGGTTATGTGGCTTCTTTGTGGATTTTATCTGCATTTATGGCCTCCTCGTCCTCCACTATGGATGGCCAGTTAACCAAGGCCCATCCTGTTGAGGATGTTGTTTGTGGGCAAAACCTCATCACCATTCCCGAGCCCCTCCGTCTACGACTACGTTTGGACAATCAAGCTCCCCCAAGGAGGATGCAACTGCTTCGAAGGAAGGCCATCCGTGTTTCCTCAAGGCCTCTCAAGGCTCTACCGGTCCGTGTGGTCGGAGTCATG
Organism: Eucalyptus coolabah; assembly: GCA_014182585.1. Classification (NCBI taxonomy): domain Eukaryota; kingdom Viridiplantae; phylum Streptophyta; class Magnoliopsida; order Myrtales; family Myrtaceae; genus Eucalyptus; species Eucalyptus coolabah. Next base: position 25,444,157 of record CM024622.1, read on the forward strand.
CTAGATCCTCCTCTAATCAACTCCATCCCAAAGACCAGCAAGCTAGAGCCTCGAAACCCCCTTCCGGCCTGCTCCTGGGTTAATGTCGCTAAAGCGGCCACAAAGGGATATGACTTAACCTTCATTCCCCCGACCTTTGTCAACAATAAGCCTGTTGTGAACCTCTCGAGGAAGTCTTGAGGCCACCGACCCGAAATGGCACGAGTGCCTGGTCGGGTATTACATTGGGAAGAACTCCCATTCAAACTCACGAAAACAACTCTGAAACACGCGTGAGGAACGAAGTTGTCGAAAGTGATGGCAAACAATCAAGGCTTTTACTTCTTCCACATACATAACCGGGAGTTCTGAAGGAAGATTCTTGATGATGGGCCTCTAACGGTTGCTAGAGTTCCTCTCATCCTGCAACAATGGAAGCCTATGTTGGAATTGAGGAAAGATAATCAATCCTCTGTCCCAGTTTGGATTCAATTGAAGAACCTCCCCTTTGCTTTTGGTACGTGCCAGGATAAGTCTTTGTGGCAAGTGCGGTCGGTAAGCCACTCTATGTCAACTTGCAAACCGAACAATTGAAGATGATCTCCTATGCTAGAGTGTGCGTGGAGATTTCGACAAAGCAACCTCGTTGTAATTCAATTGATGTCGTCCTTAATGGCGAGTCTTGTACTGTTGCGATTGAATATGAATGGAGGCCCATCTCGTGCTCGTTATGTGGCATCTTTGGCCATAAGTGTGCGACGCCCCCTAGTCATTCTAACTTTGAGGAAGCTCCTCAGCTAGACATAGCCAGAGTCTACCCTTCGGCCCTTGCCCAGATACTTGTCCCTACTCCAGTTATGGTCCATGATGCGGCTTGTGGTCCCCAGTATCCTAAGCCGGAGTTGGAGTCGGATTGGGAGCAGGAAGAAAAAGCAGCCCTTGCCCAAAGAAGGACTACCTTCTCATCCGGTCTCTTTGAGTGAAGCTGGTCAAATCCTAAAGTTGAAGGATCCCTCCTCGGTGATTGTTAAGCCGTCTATTTCTTCCCGTAAGGCCCATAATAGACAAAAATTGCAGGGGCAGTTGGGTGATACCCTTGAAGGTGCAGCCTTATCCTCCTTTACAGCCGATACCAACTTAGTGGGTATTGCTACCTCTACAACCCAGTCTTCCGGCTTAAGGAAGACTTGGAAGACTCTGCTAGTTTGGTTAGCAGTTCAAATGAAGATGATTAGGACTTTCTTTGCCCTCATTCTCCGAGAAATACCATTGCTAGTAGGAAGCTTGATTCCAAGTTGGACAAGGTTTAGCCCTCTTGCCCTATTCCGCCTCCTGCTTATCCCCCTAAACCAGTGGCTACTAGGCAGCAATCTGATAAGAGGTGAGCTCATCTTCTCTGTATATATCTATTTATGTATATAAGCGTTTGGAATATTATGGGTCTTGTTGATCCCATTAGACAGCTGAAATCCAGAACCCCGTTTCCTCTAACAATATGTGTTTTGTTGGTCTGCTTTGAGACCAAAGTACCGGAGTCTCTTTTTCCTTCTATTTCGTTGAGACTTTTGTTGGGATGGAATTGGTGTACAAATTACGACTACTCCCCTAGGGGAGAATCTGGATTAGGTGGAACCCTTCTCTAGTTTGCTTTTATGTCTCTTTGATCAACTCTCGGGCCGTCCATAGGCGGTTAAAGTCTCTTATTTCAGATTTGGTTTATTGCATCTCGGTCATCTATGCCAAACATACCTTCTGTCCGTCGGCCGCTTTGGGCGAATCTGGTTCATTTGAGTGCCTTGCTGCATGAGTCGGCGGCTGGGCGGGGGACTTTAACACCATAAAGGACCCATCTGATCGGTTAGGCGGCTATAACAATTGGATCCCGTATTTTGATGATTTCGAACAGTGCTTAGCTCGGACTAATTTGGATGATCTGAGATATGTCGGCTTTCATATCACCTAGACAACTTCCTCGGGAGCCAGCCAGAAGTCAAGGAAGATTGATAGGATTCTTGTGAATACTAAATGGAGACAATCTTTCTCCTTCTCGGAAGCTTCATTCCTTGTGCCGGGTATTTCCGATCATACCTCGATGGTAGTTAGAATCCTGAACCCTGTTCATCAGAGAAATCCATTCAAGTTCTTCAACTTCTGAACAATGCACTCGTCTTTTCATGGGGTTGTTACTTAGGTATGGGAGACCCTAGGGGACGGAATGCCTATGTACAAGCTAGTCTATAAATTGAAGATCCTTAAAGGCCATCTCAAGATGCTCAATAAGGAGTTTTTCTTTAACATCTCTGCCAGGACTATGGAGGTGAGAGATGCACTTCGATACACCTGAAGTGGACTTCGGTGGGACCCAACCAGCATTATGCTCACAGATTTGGAGAAGGCCCTGCGTCGGATCTTCTCGGATCTTCGAATACAGGAAGAGTCCTTCTATAGGCAGAAGTCCAGGGTCAGGTGGCTCAAAGAAGGAGACCATAATACAAAATTATTCCACCATTCAATCAATAAAAGATAGCTGAGGAATAGGGTTCTATCGGTCATGGATTCTTCTAGTAACTTATTTACGAACCCAGAGTTGGTGTAGTAGCTCTTTATTACCTATTTCCAAGATCTTCTTACGCTGTAGATCCAGCCAGTGAGGCCGATGGTGTAGGAAATTCAAGAGGTGATTCAGAACTCCTTAAGTGAGGAATAGGTTAGATTTCTTTCTTGCCCTGTTTTTAATTTAGAGATTTGAGATACCCTTTTCTCCTTGGCTCGTGGTAAGGCACCTGGGTCGAAGGTTTTAATGTTAAAATCTTCAAACACAACTAGGAGGTGGTAGGTCCTTCTGTTCTTGCAGCAATCAAGGATTTCTTTATCTCTGGAAGGTTGTTAAGAGAGTTAAACAACACCATTTTAGCCTTATTCCCCAAGAAGGCCAATGCGACTATAGTTTCTAATTTCAGACCCATCGTCTGTTGTAACACTATTTACAAATGCATCACAAGAATTTTGGCCAACGATGTGGCTGCCGTTCTTCTTACGATTATAAGTCCACCTCATACTGCTTTTGTTAAGGGCAGGCGCATTAAGGACAACATTCTCCTTGCCCACAAACTATTTAGTGGCTTCCACCTTGACCTTTATTTGCCTAAGTGTGTTGTCAAAATGGACTTCCAGAATGCCCATGACACTGTGGATTGGGACTTCTTGGAGCTAGTTCTTTGTGCATTTGGTTTTCCCGACCACTTGATCCACCTTATTATGCTTTGTGTGCACACTCCTAAATTCTCCATTTCTTTAAATGGCGGGCTTCATGGTTTTTTCTCTAGCGGGCGCGGACTCAAATAGGGGGACCCTATCTCTCCTTATCTATTTACCCTGGTGATGGAGGTTTTCTCAGGGATTTTTTACCTTCGCTTTAAGTAGTTGGAGTTTAAATTCTTTTAGAGATGCAAAGCAACAGGTTTATCACACTTATTTTTTGCGATGATGTTTTCCTCTTTTGTGAAGCAGATATAGCATCGGTTCCCTCTTGAAAGAGGGCCTTGGACCTTCTCTTCGTGGAGTGGGCTGAATCAAATGTAAACAAAAGCGAGGTCTTCCTTGCTGGAGGGACAGAGTTTTCTTGGAACCAAATTGTTCTTGCGTTGGGATTCCAAGTAGGGATGCTGCCGGTTTGATACTTGGGGCTGCCCATTATTACTTCACAGCTCGATAAGGCTGATTGTTTATCCCTCGTAAATTGCATTACAGCATAGGTGCAATCATGGGCTCATCACTTCCTCTCATTCGCTGGCCGGCTTCAGCTTATCGGGTCAGTCCTTCACGCAATACAAGCCTAATGAGCCAGTGTATTTATGCTACCTAGGGCTGTGCTAGACTGTATACAGCAAATCTTAAGATAGTTTTTGTGGAAAGGCCCGGTTTGGGTGGTGGGGGTTCGAAAGTCTCTGGGATGATGTATGACTTCCAAAAAGGAAGGAGGGCTTAGTATTCGAAGGTTGTGTGGCGTAACTCGGCAGCCATGCTTAAGCACATTTGGATCTTGTTTACCGATAATGAGTTATTGTGGTATAAGTGGATCCATTCAAACTTTTTAAAAAGAAAATATTTTTGGATAGCCAAAAGGCCTACTTGTTGCTCGTAGGTCTGGAAGAAGATTCTACAACTAAGGATAGATTTTTGGCATTCTTTCCGTTGGAGGATTAGGTATGGCCTCTCTGTGTCTCTCTAGTTTGACAATTGGCACCCTAGAGGTCCTCTAAATCTTTTCTTCTCAGATATACTCATTTATAGCTCGGGACTCTCCGGACATGTGACGGTGGCGATCTTTTCTACGATTCTAGCCAGGCCCTTAAAGGCACCTTGGAGTCTTGGGATCATCCCTTCCTGGTTCTGTCCCAGAACCTGGACCGCTTTTGCTCGCTGGAGAGCTCATTGGGATTATTTTCAATTGCTTCTACATGGGAGTTAGTCGGCCAAAGAAGAGTATAGTTCCATGGTTTGCTTTTTGTCGGAGCAACTTGATCATTCCACGGTATCAATTCAACCTTTGGCTTATTGTTCAGAACCAACTCTTTACCTAGGTTCTTTTACTTTTTTATGGAAGGATTGAGAACGTGACTTGTGCTTTTTGCAATTCTAGACCAGATTCTATTGATCATTTATTCTTTGGGTGTCATATCATTGTTGGTTTAGCTTCCTTTTGGGCCGCGAGATGCAATCTCCCTTGGCAAAACAGGACTTGGGCTGACAACCTCCTTTGGGCTTTGAAGTTTCTCTCAGGCAATGACTTTTACCAGTGTATTGCTCGGTTCTCCTTTGGCGCCCTTTGCCATGTAATTTCGAAGAAGAGAAATAGCATCCTCTTCAGGGAGCAGGCGTTAGCAGTTTCGGCCTTGAAAAACCATCTCATCAACGTCGTCAAGGACAAGGTTTTGACATTTAACAATGTTGCAGACACTTGGCAAAATAGGAGGATGCAGCACTGCTGGGGAATTGACCCGTCTATTTTTGCTTCTGTTGAGTCCATCTTTGCCTCGTAGCTTCGGTTGTGGGCTAGGGTGTCCCTGGCTTCCCGTTGTGGTGTGGGCCAGCTTTGTCGCTTGGTCTGGCGAGGGGTGGATGTTGGTTGGTTGCTGCTTGTTGCTGTTGTGCCGCTTTTGCTCTCGTTTGAAGCTGGGGGCTGCTTCTTGTTCTTCACAAGTTGCTATCGCGTGCTGTGAGGGTTGCTGCTATCTACTGTCCTTCCTCCTTGGTTGCTACTGGTTGGCTGCTTGTTGCTGCTCAGTGTAGCGGTTCACCTTGATAGGAGCTTTCTTTTTCCTTTGTTGGTGGCCGATGTTTTGGTTGCTTGTAGCCACTTGTTTGGCTATTTAGTTACTGCTCTTTGCTGGTTGGTTTCCTTTTCTCGACACCCTTCCACTCATTATGACTTGTTACCATCATGAATGTAAGCTTTTGGTGCTGAGTTACTACTGTATAGCTATATAGCTTTTGGTTAAAGTCAATATATCTCTTACCTCTATAAAAAAAAAAAAAAATACATACAAAGAAAAAATTTAAATTTATTTAACGTACATAAAATCTATATGGCAAGAGATATTAACCATTAGAGGTGTACATCCTTGACTCCTTGCGTGCATGAAACTGGGTACTTTTCTCGCCAATATAATGGCTTGTCATCTTGTAATGCCAACTTCAGCACATTCTGCAGCTGGACAAAATTTATTTAACTGAAAAAGAAATGCATGTTTTTAAAATTTTATGAATTAGTTTATTCATTTATACTGACCAGATACATAACGCTAGCAAATGTAAATAGTAGGTTTATTGTAGACTACGAATTGGATGATTGTTTATTCTTTTTAACTTGTATTCTCTCGTAAGTTCAATACTAAATAATAATAGTGTATATCTTTATTGTCAAATTTTTATATTGCATCTCTCGTACTTGTAGTTTACTAAACTTGTTATTTCTCTAAACTATTAAAGTTATATGATAACTAGATGTTTCCAGTTTTATTTGTGTGTATCAAATCAGCTTCGAAGCCATCTTCTTTGAGGATCGTCGGGTATGACCTTGTGCAATAATAACCTGGAACTAATTTATCAAGGGAAGATTTCTGTTTGTACTCGATCTATTGAAACTCGTGATCATATTTCTCACAGACTCGAGACAAAGAGATTATTAACTAATACTCAGTCCTAATTACTAAATCTGCCATTTTAAGATCAAATTTTGCATAAAAGTTTCAGTTTTTCCTTTATTAATTGATTATTAAGCTTTATTCACTTTATGGTATTGCAACCTTAATTTCGTGTTTTGTTTTCATGTTCCTTTTCTACATATCTATTTCATTGGAATTGATTTGTCTAGAGTGTAAAATTTTATAGGATTACAATTAATTGTTCTAAAAGCTTAAACTATTATATGAATGTGTGATTTATTATTTGTTGACACTTAATTTTGGAAAAATAAAACTGCATTTTGAACAAATAAAAAGAAAAAAATGAAAATGAGAGAAATTGATTTGATTGAATTATGCAAGGAAATATGGAATTCGATGGTTGTCCGAATTTTGTTAAATGCAGCAACAATTTTGAAATCAAGTGAAAAATGGGCAAGAGTACAGCTGATTGCCAAATTATACAAATTTGATTTAATGTGACAAGAAATGGTAACTCGAGAAATGCCATGTAAAGAGACCGTTTCGAATCACTATAAAAAAGAGGCTCATTTTCATGACGGATGAGCAATTTTCGAAAAATTGAGAGAGTTGGTGCGAAGAGGGGGTTCGTGCAAAAAAAAAAAAAAAAAAAAAAGAGGAAACCCCTTGTCATCGAAAGGGGCCAGCTTCTCCTTTCTCTTCGACAAATACAGAGGAAAGAAAAAGTTAGCAGAGTAGTAGGAGGAGAGACGTGAGGGGATGGAGAAAATATTGGGTGGTCCAGGACCTCCACATCAGCGTGGTCCCGGACCACTCGGGCGGTGCCACGCTCTTGTTGTCTTCTGCATTTTTCTTTTTCTTTTTTCTCTCACTAGCCTACACTAGCCTTCTCTTGACCATTCGACGAGCTATCTTTGGGCCCACGAAACTTTTCCCTCTCTGGAAATTTGAAAAATTTGGCGCACTCTCTCTCCTCCCAAGGAAGTAATAGCAATCCTTCTCTCTTACAAATTCTCTCTCTCCATTTTTTCGTTTGACTCGCGCCCAGTTGTTCTGCCCTCCGCTTCTTCTCCGATAGGACGACGGAGCCGCCGTCCAATGAATCACGCCACCGCCCCCGCTTCCACATCCGCCTCATTGGCTACCGCTGCATCGAGCTACGGCTAATTTTCTCGTTCGTTACGCCCTTCGTCGCGTTGCTCCTCCGACGAACGACGGAGCCTGCCGTCCGACAAACCACACCGTCGCACTTACTTATCCGCCTCGTCCGCCACCTCCGCATCTGCATTCTCCTCCGTCTTCAACAGCGACTGGGCTCGTCCTCTCCTAGTCGCCGTCCTTATCGCTGATGCAGGGGATGCGAGGGAGGCGGAAGCGGGACCTCGTGGATGCTCCAGGTCGATGCATCTTGACATGGAAGACCAGGGTCTTGTCAAATGAGAGCTCACGCTCCCCGTATCGGATGGGCATTAAGCTGCAATGGCCACAACTGCCACCGATGCTCTTGACGAATCCAGCCATGGCGAGACAGAACTTGACCGCGAGGAGCTGCTTGAACGCCCCGCCTCTCCTCGGCCACAAAGCGCAAGACGGACCACGTCCCAAGCTCTGCGAGTGATGCCGGAGTCCCCGCTTGCCATTTCCAGATGCAGAACGTGTTACAGAGACGGTGAGGATGGCGAATCGCAAGCGAGCGGAAGCCCAACGGTAGAGAAGATGCTCTCTTGGTGTTTCGGAGGACGGCCTCCCCAACCGGTGACGCGGTTGAGGAAGCTGAGAAGGAGGCCGTGGTGGAGTAGTCGAGGGACTTGACGTCGACGCGGCGAAGCGTGAGCTCGGGGCTCTTGACGCGGACGATGAGGGTGAACCTGAGGAAGGCGGCGCGGAGGATGATGATCGAGGCGAGGGCGTAGACGAAGCACTTGCTGCTGCTGCGCCTCTGGTTGCAGCGAGGTGGCAGCTTGGCGAAGTGGGCGAGCTCCACGTCGTCGCTCCGGAGGCGAGGTTCGAGGGCACGATTGGGCTGGTCGGATCTTCTTTAGGCATCACAAAAGTCGAAGTTCAAGTGAATGCGAGAGAACATGGGTCACTCACTAAGGGGATTGATGTGTTCCTGTGTAGTGTCGGTCGGATGTGCAGGACCGTGTGAAAGCTGGGTCTAAGTGGGTCTGTACTTTGCTGCTCTATCTCTATCACTCTTTGAACCTCCGCTGGTGATGACCCGCGCAGGGCGTTCGAGGCGGTGTAGGAAGGTGCTAAAGCCTAAGGCAAGATCGACGACAGCGGAGGGTGGAGGAAGAAGAGCAGATGGGTAGTTATGGTGGACAACTGCACCGACCAAGAGCATGTTTTCAGGATCATCTCACCATAGAGGAAACGGATTGAAGATTGAGGACGATATTCATTTGGTTTTGGGAAACAGAGAGGACTAAGACTTTCTGCTGGATCTGGATTTGGTCATCCACACTAACTCCTAAAATCTTGCAAATGTAAATAGCGATTGATTGTATTATGTAATCTCCCTCTCTCTCTAAGCTCATATTCTCTTGCGCGTGTGTGAATAGGGGTGCATGTCTATGTGCTTGTATGAATATGTTGGGGTGTGCAATGAGGAAAGATCAGCTGGCTTGTTTTGGGTTTCATGCGCAACTTTAGTAGGAAATAGCAGTGTTGTACAAAAATCCTAGTTTTACGAACTAGAATGATAGTTTGCTAGGTTATGCTTGCCCAAGTTGATTCACTGTACTCGGTGAAAGCTAATTTTCATCGTCTAAAGAAATCTCGAGGCCTTATCCGATGATTTCTTGGCATATTTCGTCTCTCTTATGTCTTCTTTCGCGTGTCCCAATTAGATATTTAGGGTGATGATGAACCGAATTCTGACTAGCAAGTGGACAATTTACAAAACCGACATTCCCCTGTCACTCCATCAAAGTGTTTTTGCAAGAGAGCGAAAGAAACTGTTAAAAGGGACAAGTGAATATCTGTTCTTCTGGGGTGTTGTGAATATCGTCGGGATTGAGAACCGCACCAAAAGCAATTTCCCTTCTTTGTCGTGATTTTCCGAATTCCATTCGACTTTGTTTTGTTTTAGAAAAGTGAAAGATCAAAGATTCTCGGATCATTGCCCTATGGCTAGCAAAAGCTCAATCGATCTCCTCTTTCGCATTATGCTGCATTGAACCTGGGTTATCTTCAATCAAATTCAAATTGGGGCCGCCGATCTATCACACTGAGCACAAAGCAATGCCCGGTTTTTATTATATGCTTTGCCTGCGCATACAACTCTTCTTCTACCTAAAAGATTCGAGCTTTGCGAGGCATTGCGGTTACCACACACTCTCGATAGCATGCATAAATCTTCCGAATTCCCACCTTGAGTTCAAGTACTGCTACGAAAAATTCAATTTGACTCCGCCCATTTCGCATTCAGGAAACCAGTAACAGCGGCAGAGCCATGGCATTCAATTAAAATTTGCAGAAACTTCTTGCTCCGAGCTAAACAACAGTAGGGAAAAGAACAAGATAAATCCTCTGCCTCGTTAGCCAAAGAAAAGAAAGACAAAAAGAATTTGCTTGATCGAGCAAGATTCCAGATCACTCCACTTCTCATCCGATTACCACTGATTTCAAATCCATCTCTAACACATCCAGAACCCCCATAAAAGAACAAAAGAACTACATCAAGATCAAGATCAAGATCATATCATAAGAACAGAGAAAAAACGAAACAGCAGAATCAGCCGGCTACAAGTGCTTTAGACCATCAAAGATTCAAACCCAGAACGCGGACGTGAAGAAATCATCTTCTTCGAGAGGGATACGCTCCATCGGGGCTTGAGTTTGGCCACCTGTCTCAGCCACAATCACCGGGATGTTCTCATGCCCCCAAGCTGCCATGGCCGTGATCACCGTGTCGACCATCATGTCGAAGAGATTTCGGCACTGTGCTCTCTCGCATTCACTTGAACTCCGACTTTCGTAATGCCTAAAGAAGATCTGACCAGCCCAATCGTGCCCTCCGGACCCCGCCTCCGGAGCGACGACGTGGAGCTCGCCCACTTCGCCAAGCCGCCGCCTCGCCGCAACCAGAGGCGCAGCAGCAGCAAGTGCTTCGTCTACGCCCTCGCTCTAATCGTCATCCTCCGCGCCGCCTTCCACGGGTTAACCCTCACCATCCACGTCAAGAGCCCCGAGCTCGGGCTTCACCACGTCGACGTCAAGTCCCTCGACTACTCCACTGCGGCCTCCTTCTCAACTTCCTCGACCGCGTCGCTAGTTGAGGAGGCCATCCTCCAGAACACCAAGAGAGCATCTTCTTTGCCGTTGGGCTTCCGCTCGCTTGCGATTCGTCGTCCTCACCGTCTCTGTAACTCGTTACGCATCCGGAAATGGCAAGCGGGGACTCCAACGTCACCCGTAGAGCTTGGGACGTGGTCCGCCTTGCGCTGCTGTGGCCGAGAGAGGCGGGCGTTCAAGTGGCTCCTCGTAGTCAAGTTCTGTCTCGCCATGGCTAGATTCGTCAAGAGCATCGGTGGCGGTTGTGGCCACTGCAACTTGATGCCCATCCGTTATGGGGAGCGTGAGCTCTCATTCGACAAGACCCTAGTCTTCCACATCAAGATGCATCGACCCGGAGCATCCATGAGGCCCCGCTTCCGCCTCCCTCGCATCCCCTGCATCAGCGACAAGGACGGCGACTGGGAGAGGAAGAGCCCGTCGGCTGTTGAAGACAGAGGAGAATGTAGATGCGGAGGTGGCGGACGAGGCGGATGTGTAAGTGCGGCGGTGTGGTTCATCGAACGGCGAGCTCCGTCGTTCGCCGGAGGAGCAATGCGACGAAGGGGCGAAACGAACGAGAAAATATTAGCTATAGCTCGAGATGCGGTGGCAGCCGATGAGGCGGATGCGGAAGTGGCGGCGGTGGCGTGATTTGTCGGACGACGTTTATGGTGGGCCCAGCATAGCTCGTCAAAAGCCAGGAGAAGGCTAGTGTAGGCTAGTGAGAGAAAAAACAAAGAAGAAAAATGCAGAAGACAGCAAGGGGGGCCACGCTTCCACGTGGCATCGCGTGAGTGGTCCGGGGCCATGCTGATGTGGAGCTCTGGACCACCCAATATTTTCTCTGAGGGGACATGAGAGGAGAGAGAAAAAAATAGAAAAAGAAGAAAATCGGTCTTCTTCTTCACTAGCTCGCCTCTGCCATTCTTCTGCTGGTCCACCCCTTGTGTCGGTGCCTACGCCGGCCACCGCTGATCGAACCCGCCGAAGCCGCACGCCTCCGATGCCCAGCAGCCACGCCTTTGCCCGCGAGCTCGCACTATCGCCCCGCCATGCCTCTGTTTCACCTATTGCAGCCCTTTTCGAACGGACGCCCCTGTAGCGCCTCCACCCGCGACTAGCTGCAGCGACTCGCGTCGCCAGAATCCGTCATCAAGCTCTCCTTGCTGCACCATCGCCAATCTGCAGGTTCTACTCGAGACCTGCTACCGTGCCCGGTGCCTGACGCTACACTTAGTGCACGATGCTCGACCACCGATGCCGCCGCCCGAGCGCCACTCGCCTTGCACCGGTGCCGACGCCCTCTTCGCTCTGCTCGAGCGTTGCTCTTCTTTGGTCACTAGCCGTCGATGCCTCCTTCGCCGTTCGTTGCCATTGGTCACGCGCGAGCACCTCCTAGCAGCCCGCGCCCGACTCCCCGCCGCGCTTTTGTTCAGTGTTCCCTTTGAAGGTCGCCGTCTTGCCCTCGGCGACACTCGCGCTCGAGTTCAGCCGTTGACCTTGCACCTCGGCCCGACGTCGACGCCACGGCAGCTCGCCACCGTGCGAGTGCCGCTCGATCCAAGGCACCGCTGCTGCTCGAGTCCCGTGCCCGGCTCCATCGGTTGTCCTCGTTCGTCCGTGCCTACTCCCGCCAAGGTTCTTTGCAAGTCCTCCCCTTTAGGTAGTTTAGTTTATTTTATGTTATTTTATTATTTTTTTTAAAAGTTTCGTTATTATTATAAGGTGGTTTTCATTTTATGAATTTTGTAGGCATTATCCATAGGGATTTTGTCCGAATTATTGTAATTATTAACTTAATCCCAGAGACATCGGATTATTTTTTTAATTATATTAATTTTTGGGCTTTCGGTAGAATTTCAATTGTTAAATCATTATAATTATTAATTTGATTCGTAAGACTTCGGATCAGATTTTTAATTATTTTGAGTTCTTTGTCATGATAATTAGGGTTAGGATAATCGTTAATTTGACTTGTGAGACAACAGGTTATTTTTTCGATTATTTTAATCATTTATTTTGCTTATAGTTTAGATACAATATTTATTTAATAATTACTTATCTTTTAAAAAAACTAAAAAAAAAAAAAGCAAAATTCTGCATGAGCATAATGGTTTAGTAAATCAGACACGTAAGTTTAGAAAATTACAATTTTCTTAGGATTATATTTTTAGGGTTGCATTTTTAGAAATAAGTTAGGGTTGGACCTAAATGAATTTTTTAGATAATGTTCACACATTTTAATTATCTCATTTTTCAAAAAATAGTTTTCTAAGATAAGATAGGGTTTAAGTCAAATTAATCCTTAGAATAAATTAGGAAATTATCCCTTTTAAGATAGTTTAATTAGGGTTTTAATTAATTCTGAATTTCAAATAAAAAATACAAAAATACAAAAATCTAGGTTATGTTAACTAGTTCACATAATAAGATCATTTAATCAAAATTTGTTCATTAGTGAAGTTAGGTCATGAGGTGCATAATAACTAGTTTGCATAATAGGCCCATTTATTTAGAATTTGCATATTAATAAGATTAGGACATGTAGTTAAAAATGCATTTCCAAAAAAGAAAATCTGAGAAAACCCAAAAAAATTGTTTGGTTTTGTGTGATTTGCTTTGTGTGATGCAATTTATTTATTTATTTATTTGAATGCTTAATAGTGGATAAGCATCCGTGTGATCACCATTTTTGCATGATAGTAATTTAGGTTAAAATAAATCAGTTGCCTGCAAAAACATTTTTGAAAATTAAAAAGAAATGGTACCGAAAGGACATTAGAAAAATCTAGTGTAACCAAGTCCTCGTACCCTCAATCTCTGGTTCATAGGAGTAAAATAATCCTCCAATTATTTTACTTAGGTGTCTAATCGACCTACCATAAACCGATTGGTGGTGACTCCTAGTTAATAATCTTTTGCATGTTAAATATTTGAACTGTAAGTCGTGAATTGGTATGAGTTTAGGAGAGCCCGAAATAAGTTTAAAAACTTAGTAGTCCATTAACCTAGTTTTAGGTGGTGCACCAAAAAAATAGGTCGCGACATTATTTAAGTATTATAATGTAGAGAAGTGATAAATTTTAGGAGAAAGTAAGACCCGCTTAAAATGTATGGTGCCATTGTCAAATTTGAAGTATGGATCTTCAACAAATGTTTAAATGTAGATATAGATTAGCTGGCATGTGTAACTTTAGCTAATTAGAAAGGTTAGACCTTCGTTTGGTCATAATTTTGGTAAAGTAAATCCCTCATTTTTTGGGGTTAAGTTAATTTTGGATCTCAAATATGCATTTGATAGAATGAAAAAGTGGAAAGAAGAGAAACATATGCACTTGATTGAGATTAAGATTTCGGATTAAAAAAAAAGAAAAAGGAAAAGTTACGCTTGACAAGATGATCACCCCAAAGAAAAAGAAAAGAATTGCACCTCTATTGTGAATTGCGTCAAAAGCAAACCTACTTTCTCTAGGATGCTTTGATTGGCTTGGTCTTTAGAGTCACTGTTGAGACTTACCCTTTCCTTCCGGATGGAAAAATAAATAAGTTTAGAGGCATTGTCTATATTGGGCCAACGGCCCTTAATTAAACATGGGCCTTCTTAAACCCATACCTCGCAGAATGTTGGATTTTTTTTTTTAGTTCTTAACAAGTAAAATATTTTAGGATTGACCACTAATCTATTGAAGTCGGCTAGAAACCAATCAAGACATCGGAGTATTGTCTTGATTCCTACGCAACTAAAGATTCTAGAATCGGGGACTTGATTACTCTAATACATATTAGTGCACTTTCGCTCTAACTTGAAAGGTTGTTACTAAAGTAGTCACATGGTCTTGATTGCTTATTATAATCCTAAATGCATCAAAGGTGCTAAATGATCATGCAAATGCTTTTGGAGGGTTCATTTTCATCAAATTCTAAATTAATCTTAACATATTCTAGGAAGGCCATAAACAACCAATTTACTGAAAGACAATGCAGTAAGTAAACACCCAACTATTAAAATGACTTTTGAAGCAAAAGAAAAAAATAAAAATAAAAAACTGATATAAGTCGGGCAAAGAATATACATAGTCATGTTGTAAGCCCCAGGAGTTAGATCCAAATCAAGTTTAATTTCTTTCAAAGGGATACTCCACTGGGACTAAGCTAAATGTATATAGATTAAACAAAACAAAACTAAATCTAATGCTAAAACTTAAAAATTTCATGGAAACCTAATTCCAAGCATTTTCTGGAATTTTTTAAATTTTTAATATTTTAATAATTCCGAAAATGGTGAATTGGATTGGGCTCACAAAATTTTGGCCAAAGGGCGCAATTGAGTCCATCCTCAAGCCCACTCCAATTCTAACCTTCCTAAGCCTGATTTCAGAAAACTCTTAATTTAAGCCCGTGTTCGTTTAACTCAACCCAAGCCCAAATTAAGAAGACTCACGACCAGCCTGCTCTTCCACTAAAGCAACACCAAGCCCATGCTAAAGCCTCTTTCAAATAAGGATCGAGTCAACCCAGGTCCATTTAAATCCATTTATCGTTGTAGAGCTTATATCCTAATTTTCTTTTCTTCGCCCTTACTCTTCACATCCAACTCATCCATATAAATACTTCCAGAACATGAAACTTCCCCTCTTTTGGCTCCTTCTCTCACCCCCTATACTATTTATTAAGGATATATTTGGTAACTATCCTTTTTTTTTATTTTCTATTCTTTTGTTCCTCGAAATACAAAAGAAATAGAAATTAATTTGGTAACATTAGCTAATTGTTCTATTCCAAATGGAAATGGCTAGGAAATAGATTTGGAATAAAAACAAAAAATAAAACAAATGTACTTCTTTGTTCTTGGAAACAAAAATGTTACCAAACACACGCTAAAGTTTCTGTGTCCATTGTTTTTAGTTAGTGGACTAAGAGCTCATCAAATTTTACCATTGACTCATGAACCTAAAGACTCATAATTTACAGGACAATGCAACAAAATCTCAAGCCACAAACAAATGGACTTCACTAATGACTACCAATCATTGTGTTGATTCATCATATACATTCCAGCTGTACACTCCATCTAGTAAGCATCACAAAAGTAACACCAAAACATGTGCCAAACAAGGAGCAAAACACAAGGAGAAAAAAGAAAGGCAGTACATACGACCATATACTCAAACCACAGTGAAAGAATGTGTAGGGAAGCAAGAAGCATAGAAGTTTTGGGGAGAAATCTTTTGTATTTCTTCTATTGTATTCAGTGTACATAACTTAATAATTATAATACAAGATGTACATCAAGAAAAGGCAATGAAATATTTTACAAATCAATTTAATATCTCAATCTAATCCCTAATTGATTTAGTGCATGATTATAATCAAATCCGATTCTCGGCCTATCTTCCGAATCTTCAGGCATATCTTCCAACACTCTCGCTCAAGTTGGTGGCTTGTAGATATCCAAGATGCCTAGCTTGCCTAGTAGATATGCACGTTGTCTTTGACATAGAAGTTTGGTGAAGATGTTTGCAGGTTGTTCCACGGTTCCAATTCTTCTTGTCTCGATTATCCCTTCTTGAATTTTCTCTCAAGTGAAGTGATAGTCCACTTCTATATGCTTAGTTCTTTCATGCATTATGGGATTTGCTGCAAGCTTGAGGGCAGCATTGTTGTCACAAAATAACTTTGTTGCCCCTTTTAGTTGTATTCCGAGGTCTCCAAGCAAACCTCATATCCATACAATCTCACATGTAGTTTTTGCCATGGCTTGATATTTTGCTTCGGCTGAAGACAAGGAAACCATTGCCTACCTTTTGGTTTTCCATGAAAGAAGGGATTCTCTGATGGATCTTCGACTCATGGGGCAAGTTGCATAATCTGCATCACAATATGCCGCCATTTCGATGCTGTATCTTCTAGATAGAAGTATTCCAAGTCCTTGACACTTCTTCAAATACTTCACAAGCTTCAAAGCAGCATTCATGTAAGATTCCTTCAGATTGTGCATAAATTGACTTTGCATCGCGTATGATATATCAGGCCTAGTCATAGTCAAATATATAAGTTTTCCAACGAGCTTCTAATAACTCATCGGATCTTTGAGTACGAGATCATCATTATGAGATATTCCCCCAACATGATCCACTGCAGTTAATTTGGTATTATGCTCGATTGGAATAACTACTAGCTTGCATCCTAATAAACCGAATCCTGATATGATCTCCAATACAAATTTCCATGATTGAGGGAAATTCCTTGGTCGGATCGAGCAATCTCAATCTCAAGAAAATATTTTGGTGCTCCCAAGTCTTTTATATGAAATGTGGTATGCAAATATTTCTTAAGTAAATAGATGACACATTTAGTTCATGTGAACAAGGCGTAATCGTATTTGGACTGTTTGAAGTCTGCAGTTGTGAGAGCGTTAGCAAACTTGGCATACCATTGCCTAGAAGCTTGTTTCAATCCATAAAGAGATTTGCGGAGACAACATACTCTATTCTCCCCTATCTCCATAAGCCCCGAGGAATATCCATGTAGATTTCTTCATCCAAATTGCCATGAAGAAAAGCATTGTGGATGTCCATTTGGTGTAATGACCAATCATGGATAGTTGCAACTGATAAGAATGAGCGAACTGTGACATCTTTAGTGACTAGAGAAAAAGTCTTGTGATAGTCAAAACCTTCTCGTTGAGTATATCCCTTAGCCACCAATCAAGCCTTGTAACACTCAATGGATCAATCAGCTCTATATTTTACTTTATAAACCCATTTGCATCCTATGGATTTTCTATTTGGAGGAAGGTTGACTAATTCCCATGTATGATTATCAATCAATGCTTGTAATTCTACTGTCATGGCTTGTTGCCACCATGGATCTCTAGATGCCTCATCATAACAAGACGGTTCCCTTTCATCGGATATGTGACTAATGCAACATCTATGTTCCAGCGAAAGCTTATCAAAAGAGACGTAAGAAGATATTGGATAGTGAATATCGGCGAATTAAATGAGGCATAGATATAATCTTTGGTCCTGGTTGGTGGTTGCGTGGCTCGCCCTGTAGGACATGGATGACCTGTTGGTGGTGGAGGAAGAGACATTTCTTCGATATTGGTTTGTGACGAGACATCGGGATCATTCTCCATGTTGGGTGCATTTGTAGGCACACTTTCCATAACATCCTCCGGGAGCAAACAGCCAGGTGAAGTTGAAGCTGGATGAAAAACTGGTTCCGGAGGTGCTATGAGAATATATTCAGGAGATGCATTTTCTTCATTTAAGAAACAATGAGAAGTAGTTGGGGCATCCAAATCCTCTGTGGAAGGTGTGGTCTCATGAAATGGGAAGATATTTTCATGAAAAATAACATCCCTGCTAACAAAAAATTCTCTTGTTGATGGATTGAGAACACGGTATCCCTTCTATAGGTTAGGATAGCCCATGAATATGCATCGCCTGGCATAAGGACTCATTTTGTCCGAGGCCCCATGGTTGTAGTATAGCAAAAACAACTTAAAATCCTTTGATGATCCGGTCGAGCTTCTTTCCATAAAGCAATTTGAAAGGCGATTTGCCATCCAATATCCAAGTACTGATTTATGAGAAATCAAATAGATATATCCACTATCCAAATATGGGGCATACGTTTAAGATACTCGTATATACACCACAATGCATATATCAATGATGGAAAACATATACCGTTCTGATATCCAAACCAGATTTGTTAAACTTAAATGACATATGATATCAATTCTAATTATGTATATTATAGAATTAACCTAATTTAGGTCATAATTAGGACATATGTGGTCCATTATAGAGTTAGGACATATTGATTAAAAATTATGACCTAATTTATATTACAAATAATTAGGACATATTAGGATAATTCTAATAATTAGTGTGTAATAATATACAAATCTAATTATAAATTAGGGCATATTAGATATTAGAATAATCTAATTTATAATTAGGACCTATTACACAATAATTTATAATAAATCTAATTATTTACAAGTCTAATTATTATAATATGTGCGAATTGGAACAAATCTAATTATTGTGTAATATGTCCTAATTATAAATTAGATTTGTGTAATAATTATAAATTAGGACATATTAGATATTAGAATAATCTAATTTATAATTAGAATTGGATTCATATTAGGATAATTAACCTAATTAGAATAATTAATCTAATTATAGATTTAAGCTCATTTATAAATTTTCATAAATTTGATATCAATAGAATTAGGATCTAGCTCATTTATGATATGTGCGAATTGGATACTCTTTTATATGATATGATCATGCGAATTGGAACTATAAATGATTATTTGAAATTTCATTAACCGAATCGGATGTATATATTTAACATTAAGGTCTAGAGACCGGAGAGTGTCACCCAACAAGCATTGATGAGAAATTTTCTTGTGACAGGAGAAAAAAAAAATGGCTTTGGAGTCCAAGAACACGAGATGGTGATTGAGAGTAGGACAGTATCTATGAACGCCAGATGATGAGTTAAACTAATAAACAAACTTAAATGAAATCCCAGTCCTCTGACCTTCGGAATGAGCCCCGCTGCCACGATCTACAGACCAACCAACAAGGTATTTCAGCAAAATCCACGAACAAAATGAGTAAACAAAAATTTTAACAGAACAAGTTATTCAAAACCTGAAAGCTCAGTCCTCTGACCTTCGAAATGAGCCTCGCCACTGCGATCTACAGACCAACCAACAAGCTATTTAAGCAAAATCCATAAACAAGATGAGTAAACAAAAATCTTTAAAAGGGCAAGTTATTCAAACCCTGAAAGCCCAGTCCTCTGACCTTCAGAATGAGCCTCGCCGCCACAATCTACAGACCAACCGACGAGCTATTTCAGCAAAATCCGTAAACGAGATAAGTAAACAAAAATCTCTAAAAGGGCAAGTTTTTTAAAACCGAAAGGGCCACCCCTAGGAGGCAGCTTGGGTATGACTCGTCTGGTTCGGATGCGAGAGTAGACGAATCCAGCAAAAATCAGAGCCAAAGCAACCCCAAATTTCAACAGGATAGGCCATATCTCCCTCTTTTCTCTCACCATAATAAATCGATCTAGTCTAATTTCCATCGAGTTGAAAAAAGCAAAAAGAAACAATTGCAGGTCGAGAAACAAAAAGATTGAGGAAGAGAGAAGTTCAAGAATCTGAGGACTCTCTGCCCTGCGCAGGCTCTTATATAGAGTGCCGAGTCATAAGAGGGAATGACCGACACTTGTGAGATGGTAGTTGGGTGCGAAAATACTTAACTGACCCATTAAGGATGTGCCACCTACCCAATGCGACTTAGGTTTTGTTGGAAAAATATTAGACAACATAAAATAATAATAATCGGGCAAATATATTGAAAAAGACAAGAAAATAAAGCCAATTATTTGAGATGTACAAATAGTATCCGTTAAGGATAATTTCATTTCTCGAAGTACGAAACTTGGTATGTAAGACTTTAGCGGCTAACCTCTCAAAGTACAACATACCGCCTCTCAAAATACAAGATACATTTTTCTTTATCCTTCATTGAATAGAAGGATATAGAATTGTTGACACCTAAATTTTTGGGGTTAATTTTTGCTAAATAAAAAAATAAAAAAAATCATAATCACATGGCATATAGTTTAGGCAACTTTTATGTTTTGTTAAGATTTTTTTATAGATTTAGGTAATATACACGAGAGATGCATTTTTGCGCATAAGGGGAATTTTTTGATCGAATATGCAAAAAATATTGCGCAGATGAAATGATGTATTCAATGGAATTTTACACGAGTAAAATTGGCAATGAAATATACGATGAAGATGCATTTTTTTGGTGTATAAAAGAGTCACGTACGGTGGGAAAAAAGGGGGTCCTTTCCGTCGGTAAAAAAAAAAAAGAAGAAGAAAAGAGCAAAAGGTGAAAAAGTGAGTGGAGAGAGGAAAAGTAAAAAAAAAAAAAAAAAAAAGAGAAAAAGAAAGAAAAGCCCCCGCGCGATTTGTTCATCTTCCTTGCGGGGGGGCCGCCCGATCGCCGTCGAACCCGCCGTCGCCGTCGCCAATCTCTGTCCGCAAGAGCTCGAGCTGCCGGTCTCTACACGCGAGACCCGACGACCTGCGCTGCCCTAACGCCCGAGCCCCGGAGCCTCGACAACACGCTGCCGCCTGCTCTGGCCCGCGACCCACTGCCTCCGCCTCGTCTTTACCCGCGCCTACAACAGGAACCCCCCGGACGCCGCGCCAACCCCTGCCGTTACGACCCTCCGCTGCATATCTGTCTCCGCCATCATATCCCAAGCCACCGATGACCCGGACCGCAGCCGAGCCGAGATCCGGCCCGTCGAGTCCCTCCGCCTACAAATCCGAGGTCCCCGACGACGGAAGGCCGGACCCGGCTCGACGCTTCCCCTTCGCCGATGCCGAGCCTCGTTGAAGACCCAAATCGACGCCGTCCGGCCCCGCCGCGACGCCTTGATCCCGATTCGTGACTCATCCGCTCGTGAAGTCACTCCGCTGCAGATCCGTGCCCCTCGCAATAGCCCCTCCGAGATGCTACCGTCGCGCCGACCGCGCGTCGCCCGAAGCCCACAGCTCGACGCCATCCTAACAACTCGCGTGCTGTCTCGACGCGTCGCCGAGCCGCCGTTGCTGTTAGTCACGACGTCGCTGTCCCGACGCCGTCCCGTGCCGATCCCAAAGCCCCGGTGCCGCGACGCCGCGCGCCGATCCCCGAAGCCCCTGTTCTTTGTGCCGTCGTCGCGCCGCTCGCTGCCGAGCCCTCGCGAGCCGGCCACCAGCTTTATTTTCTTTTTCTTTTTCAGAAAAAAAAAGAAAAAAAAAAAAAAAGAAGAAAAAAGAAAATTTAGGTATTTTCTCTATCTTATTTTTATTTTATTATTTTTGTTGTTTTATTTTATCTTTTAGCGTAATTATTCCTTTAATGTGAAATTGAAATTCCATGATATGAAATTTCCTTGAAATTAGTGATTGTCGGTTCGATTTTCGCGCCCGAAATCCGACTCTCAATTACTTAAAAAATTGCCAATTCGATCTCTCGCCGAGATCCAATTCGTGATTTATGTGAAATTGGCCAACTCGATCTCATGCGCGAGATATGGTTCATCAATTTGGATATCAATATTACTTGATTTGTTGTGGTGTTATTTAGATTAGTTTTCTTTAAAAAAAAATTTAAAAAAAATGTAGTTTTAGGGTTTACATGCTCATAATAGGAATTTTATTTCGAATTTTCAAAAATAAAAATATCAAACCAATTAATTTAGGTTGCTAGTTCTTTTTTTTTTTTTTAATTTGGATTACATGTTTAATTATTTGGCAATTATTAATTTCGAAATTAAAAAAAAAAGGAAAAAAGGAAAAACACAAAAAAAGTCATTATGCATATGTCATGTAAAATTAAGGCATCTTTTGAACGTCATTGCATATTATGGAGAATTGCGTTTAGTTTAATTTTAGATGATGTTTTTTCTGAATTTATTATAGGTTTAAGTATTTTATCAAATAGATTGCATTTTAGGATTATTTAGGTTAAGATAATATTTTAGTTTAAATTAGGATTTGGTTCAACCTAATTCCTAATATAAATTAAATAGGATCTTAATCTAATTAGGTAATTTTCACATTTCACCTAATTTCGAATTTCTTGAAAAATACAAAAAATGTCATAGGCTAAATTAGTTTTATTATTTAGGATAAAATGCATTCTTTTAGGAAAAAGAAAAAAATTGTCATATGCACGTCATTAGGGTTAGATTCATTGAGATGCATGTCATTTAGTATTTTCGCTAGACCCATTTAATTAGAAATTACATATCATTAGAATTAGGTCATTCAATTAATATTGCATTACATATTGCATGATTTTCATTAATTAAGCAAAAAAATAAAAAATTGCGTATTAATTAGAAACCATATCTAGGGTTGTTGATGTGGATTTTAATTTAACATTACAAATGCTTTCGTTGCTTGGAGGTAAGTTTTTTTTTTTTAATTTATTTTTTATTTATTTGGGTGTTAAATTGGTGGATTGTGCATCTGCATGATCACCTCACATGTTAAGGAAATAAATTTAAAATCAATCCAAACCGCTTGCCAAACATTTTTTTTTTTCAAAATAAAAAAGAAAGGTACCGAAAGGGCGTTAGAGAAATTTAGCGTAACCAAGTCCCCGAATCCTTAGTCTTTGGTTCGTAGGAGTAAAGTGAAACTCCCGTTACTTTACTTGGGTTTCTAATTGACCCACCAAAAATAGATTAGTGGCGACTCTTAATTGAAAATCAATTGCATGTTAAGAACTTGAATCTAAATCGCGAATTGGTATGGGCTTGGGAGAGCCGCGTTAAGTCTAGGCTTAACAATCCATTAGCCAAACCCTAGGTGGTGCACACCGAAAAATTTTGGTCGCGATAGCTTGGCGACTCCACGGGGACTTGAGTTGAAACTCTTAGTGGGCTTAGGCCAATTTCCTTTTAAAAAATATTTTTGTTTGGTAGCGAAGATTCCAGATACGTCTCTAACATCTAAGGTGTTAAATGTTCTTGCAGATTGGGAGGTATAAGGGGAGCAGTGATTGTTAACCCTTGTTTTGCAGGTTGGAGTTGAGGATGAACGTTTTAAATTCAAGTTATTGAAGTGTTGCTTGATATAAACTGTTGTGCATGCTTTGCATCTAGCACTACACTATTGTACACACAACCTGCCGCCGGACTTGGGCAGCATAGGATCATTTATGATGGTGTTGAGATGGATACCACTCCGACCGCATGCTTGCGGTACGAGTCGCCATTTCAATCCCGAAGTTTCTTCTTGATGTCAAGAGTACCCACCTTGGTCTGCATGCCTGCAACCTGGGTCGGCTCTTTGACCAAGCTGGAGTCATAAGGACCCGACATAGTCCACAAGTCCATGGCTAGTCTGATCATCCTTGTGGCTCCACCTTGATAAGCCTTATAGAGTAGAAAATCGAGCCACTTATCATGCGCATGTCTATGTGATTGCCATTGATTTTTCTTGGTGAAGTAAGTCTTCTATCCCTATACTATGCAATTTACTTTTGGTCCATCTATGACAATCTAGGTTAGTCGTTTGATCTAATTCATTTGTCAATTAGAAATGAAATGAGGAAATTGCCATGCGATGAATCATTTGCCAAAAAAAAAAAACTTTGGAGAATTTGTTTTCAATTCCCGTACAGAGAATTTAGTCTTGCTAGGGCGTCTATCTTTATTTTCCTAGTCCATTTTTAGAAAATGCCCTTCTTGTACGAACTTTTCATGAAAAAAAAAATGAAAAATTGATTAGATCATTGTCATGGATTGATTCTCTATTCACACATCGTGCTTACATATTTTCATTTATTTCCAATTAGGTGATAACGGATCCTTCACGCTCACCCATTATCACGCGATTAAAAGCAAGAATGGCTGAACAAACCGAAATGCGTGACCGTATTTCCTCTATGGAAGGCCAACTCCAACAATTAGCCGCCTCTATGGAGCTTATAACAACTCAAATCCAATCCATTCGAGTGAATCCGGCTCCCCACTTTTTGCTCTCCTTGAGATAGTTGCCCCGAAGCAAGCAAACAAGGCCCAAATGAGTGAGGATGACATGCCCGAGCTAGAAGATCATCCATTCCCGATCAATGTGGAAAAGGCTAAGCTTGTCAACATCCCTAAGACGGAGCAGGATGAACGCTTCGCAAAATTGGAAGAAAAGTTGAAACAATTGCAGGAGTCACAGAGTTCACTCTTGTTCGACTTGTCCGTGTACGAGAAAGTCAAGATGCCATAAAAGTTCAAAATGCCGAATTTTGATAAATACGATGGTACTTCTTGCCTAAAAGCTCATCTTTAGATGTACCACGTGCGTATGGCTCAATATGTCAAAAATGAGCCCCTCATAATCCAATCATTTCATGCGAGTTTGACTGGGCCTGCACTGAACTGGTATGTATGAAGAATTTCAACCTTCTTGACACTTGGAATGAAGTGGCCGACGCATTTATCAAACAGTATAAGTTCAACATGGACATTGCACCTTCTGAGAGGATCTTGAGAGGATGGAGAAAAAGAAGAGTGAGTCGTTCAAAGAGTATCTTTGTGAGATGGCGAAATCTAGCAGCTCAAATCACCCCGAGCCCGACAAGGAGCTGATGAAATTGTTTATCAAAACTCTCCCATCGAGTTCCGTAACCGGATGGCTAGCACATATGTCGAAAACTTCAACCAACTTATTCCCGTGGGAGAACAAATGGGGATAAGAGAATGATGGTTTACTGAGCCATCTAACAAAAGGTTTTCTACCAAGAGGAGAAGGACCTTGAAGCTGAGATTAATATGAAATATTCTCAACCGACTCGTGGTCGCACTCCGTAATTAAGATTTCTACTGAGCAACAAGGTGGAGAACATCAGCTCCCTAATCGACGAAGTAATGTCGGAAGACAACTCACACCTCTTCCGGGCCCCTATCCAAAGTTTTGCCTATCCTCCAAAAGAAGGGATTACTTTCTTCGGAGCCAAAGCGACCAAATCTGAGCATTATCCTGCATATAATCCCTCCGAAAACTGTGACTATCACACGAGAGAGGTTGGTCACTCCATTGATGATTGCTATGTTTTGAAGCATAAGGTCCAAGATCTCTTGGATACAAAGGCATTCTCTTTCAGCAGTAATCAGAAAAAATCCTCTACCCAACCATGATGAAGGCGCAAATGTTGTCACTAAGTGAAGAAGTTCTTATCTTCTAGGATTTCAAGTTTTGTTTAGGATTCTCTACTTTTGAAATTTCGATTATCGCTTTCGCTTTTAGGGTTTGGCTTGTTTGCATTTTCCATTCCAATAATGTAATTCATTTGATTCTATTCAATGAAATTACAATTTTATTTTCAAATTTGAGGACATGATGGAGTATACCAAACCAGTCCAATGACGATATCCTACCATGAAAAAAGGAACTATTATCCACGGAGAAATCCCGAGGACTGGGCTTCTTCATGTTTCCTCATCCAAAAATTCCCAAATAAACAAAATCATTTTTCAAGCCATTTCCAAAAGCATGCATTAGGTTAATCATGTTCGATTTTCTAACTCATTTACTTCATGTTTCAGAACCTTACTTTCTTGGCCTAATGAGAAAGCATATGAAGGCACATCGGGTCGCTCAACTGTTACTCAACAAGTTTGAGAACACACTTTCAAAGAGAGTAAAGAAGACCATCCATCTTTGGTGAAAAGGATGACAAATTGGGAACACTACATATTCTAGTAGTGACATGACTGGAATGAAATCTCGGTCCGAGCCAAAATGGTTGTGCAATTTGAATTTACTTTGAGTTGCATAGTATCCTATTCATGCACGTTCTCTTGTGCATGGGCAAAAGCAAGAACGGAGTATTCATCAAATCAAAAGGCGAATTTTCACTTTTGATTGATAAAGATAATCCAAGGACATCCATTCTTTGAGACAATCCCTTCATAGGACAATTCCTTGAATGAATGCTTGAAATCATGTTTGAGTGTAGTAAATTGTTTGTTGAACTCTTTTGAAAAGAAAATTTTCATATTGATTTAGCTCACCAATTTCATGTGGAGATTTGTCAAGATAGACAATTTAATGGAGTGACATCAATGCTTAAGAATGCTGAATGAGACGTGTCAGTATGATGAAAGGCAAGTCTTATCCTATACACAGTCCCCTACTCATACACTTGTGAGAAGAGTGTAGGAAATTCCATATCTACAAGGTAAAGAGTTCTCTCGCGAAAGGTACGATAACCGAAATGATGAGGGGCAATTCATTTCTCCATCCTAAACACAACAAGTGATCCATTGCTTAACCTCTTTGAGCCCCATACACTTGTGAAAATTCTTTCAAATTACCCCTGTCAAGAACTACTCCACATCAGGGCAAATTGGAGGTAAAATAGCACCATAAGGTGAATGAAATGGATTGAAATTTTCTTTCTCTCACTTGCATCAATCTTCTAGTCGTGCTATTACATTGAATTTATGTGGTAATTTAAGTGCCTTAGGATGACGAAGAACATTTCTTTTTCTATCCTACATACTTATATCATTTGCATAGCCCACTTGAGCCTACAATTTCATTTCTTTAAATCCAGTTGGTGATCATCCCCCACACCGGGACAAGGCAAAAGACAGATGAAGACCCTTGAATATTCGAGTGCCATCCAAAGTGTAATTCCTTAACGAATGTACTTGTGCGCAAAAATTGAAATCAAAATAGAACCAAGAGGCACGAAAAAAGCGGTGTGCTGGTAAAAGCAAGGCCAATGCCCATGAAAAAAGAAGTAAAGAAAAATGCATGAAAACTAGGGGTATGAAAAAAAGTGTGTGCAGTAAAAGCGAGGCCGATGCCCATAGATGAAAAGAGAAAGTCAATACTTAAAGACTCAAATACTGATTTTTTACAATCAATGGGGCACATCATGAAGACAATCCCAGGTAGTGAAAAATAAAACGGTGGCAATGCCAAGATGATTATCAACTCTCACCCTTTACACACATTTGGAGCCCGATGATCCTTTCATTTCTCAACCCATAAACCCAACCTACATTACATCCTTTACAAAATCTCTTCAGATTATGGCACTTGAATTAACGTATGGATTCACCTATCATAAGCATCACTTGAAGAAGTGCGAGCAAGACTATTTCTTTCTCATTTTGCAGGGTTCTTGACTTGTAAACCCGGAGATGATTGCAGAATTATTTTTTTCAATAGCCTTGACTCAAAGAGTCCCTTTGTTAAGCCATTGACCAAGCCCACATTACGGTCCCTATTAAAGACCTCTCAGATTGGTAAGGTTGTACCGCTTGCGAGAATACTCGGACCCTTGTTGGTATGATGATAGTGAGATGGAGGGATTCTCATAAAATAGCCTCTAAATGAGAGTGAGTGAAAGTCCTTACTAACTGAAGATCCCTCATTTGGTATTCTTAGGAAATCCATGTCATGAGTGAAGATTGTTTTGAATGATAATTCTCTCCAGTGGAAATTTGGGTGATGCAAAGGTCATTATGCATGAACCCCAATTGAGTTGATGAAAACCTCACTGAATTTTGAAATGTGCATTTTAGAGTAGCTTAGATTGTCTATTTCTTTGATGAATGCATATCGTTTTTGCTCTAAATCATGTCGACGGGTAATTCAAGTTCCTTTCAGAATATTTCATGATATTAGGAGATGAGAAACCTCCACCATGAGGTGAAAGACCTCCACAGGATATCTAAATTCCAAAAGTCATTTTTCTCCAAGAATCAGAGATATCACCAGGTAAGTATATCTCTAACTATACTCTAAATACTTGTCATTGTGCAGATATTCTCTCTCAAGCTGCATCGACACTTGACTCGGTCAAGCTGTCCTTTATATTGACACAGTAAACTTTCGTAGCCCAAAGTCCCTTTTATCGACTCGGCATGTTTCCGTAGCCCGACGTCCCTTTTAATAGACCCGGCGTGCTTTTGTAGCCTGGAGTTCCTGACCTGGCGTGCTTTTGTAGCCCAGAGTCCCTCTTATATCGACTCGATGTGCTTTCGTAGCCCGGTGTCCTTTATATTGACTTGACGTGCTTTCGTAGCCCAAAGTCCCTTATATCGACCCGACATGCTTTCGTAGCCCGGTGTCCTTCATATTGACCTGGCGTGCTTTCGTAGCCTAGAGTCATTTTCATCGACTCGGCATGCTTCCGTAGCTCGATGTCCCTTTCTTGACCTGGCGTGCCTCCGTAGCCCAGAGTCCATTTTATCGAACCGGCGTGCTTCCGTAGCCCGGATTTCTTTCATCAACTTTGGCGTGCTTTCATAGCCTAGAGTCCCTCTTAATCGACACTCGATTGAGTTGTCCCCTAAAGATTTTTCTCCAGATTCAACTCGATTAAGGCGACCGAAAAATGGTTCGGGTCCTGGTCAGATGATTTCTGTCGCAAGGCTGGGCAACCGAAGAATGGTTCGGGTCCTAGCCAAGCAGAATCTCTATTTAGGCGACCATAGAATGGTACGGGTCCTTGACAACACATATTTTCTCATTCAGGCGACTGTAGAATGGTACGGGTCCTAAAAAATGAGTCCCAGTTTAGGCGACCGTAGAATGGTACGGGTCTTAGACAAAACCTTTCGCCGTCTTTGGGCGACCGTAGAATGGTACGGGTCCGAGAAAGCAGCTCCTTTCGCCATACCAGGGCGACCATAGAATGGTACGGGTCCTAGGAAAGCAGCATCTTCACAAAGTCATGTTACTATTCTAGGCGATCATAGAATGGTACGGGTCTGGACAGGTAACACCCACTACCTCGAATTACTTTATCCTCCTCAAAGGTAAGTTATTCCGGGTAAGTTCATCTATCATTTGCATTAGTATTTCCATCCATCATATAAATTGCATTAAAAAATGGAATTCATGTTCCAACAAAAAAATCATTCATTGCATGAGCATGACCAAAATTTAGGTCTCAATCTGTATTTGAAGACAACCTCTGCGAGCTTACCTTCAAAGAGGGGCAGCTGTTGACACCTAAATTTTTGGGGTTAGTTTTTGCTAAATAAAAAAATAAAAAAAATCATAATCACATGGCATATAGTTTAGGCAAATTTTATGTTTTGTTAAGATTTTTTATAGATTTAGGTAATATACACCGAGAGATGCATTTTTTGCGCATAAGAGGAATTTTGATCGAATATGCAAAAAATATTGCGCAGGATGAAATGATATATTCAATGGAATTTTACACGAGTAAAATTGGCAATGAAATATACGACGAAGATGCATTTTTTTGGTGTATAAAAGAGTCACGTACGGTGGGAAAAAGGGGGGTCCTTTCCGTCGGTAAAAAAAAAAAAAAAAGAAGAAAAGAGCAAAAGGTGAAAAAGTGAGTGGAGAGAGGAAAAGTAAAAAAAAAAAAAAAAAAAGAGAAAAGAAAAGACAAGCCCCTTGTGCGATTGTTCATCTTCCCCGCAGGAGGGCCTTCGCTGGCCTAGTCGCCGTCGAACCCCGCCGTCGCCGTCGCCGATCTCCGTTCGCAAGAGCTTGAGCCGCCGGTCTCTACTCGCAAGCCCCAACGACCCGCGCGCCCGATGCCGAGCCCCGGAGCCTCGACTACACGCTGCCGCCTACTCGGCCCGCGACCCCGCCGCCTCCGCCTCGTCTTTACCCGCGCGCAACAGGGAACCCCGGACGCCGCGCCAACCCCGCTGTTGCGACCTTAAGCTGCAGATCTGTCTCCGCCATCAGATCCCAAGCCACCGGTGACCGGAGCTGCGGTCGAGCCGAGATCCAGCCGTCGAGTCCCTCCGCCTACAAATCCGAGGTCCCCGATGACGAAGGCCGGACCCGGCTCGACGCTTCCCCTTCGCAGTGGTGCCGAGCCTCGTTGAAGACCCAAATCTAACGCCGTCCCGCCCCGCCGCGACGCCTTGCTCCCGATTCGTGACCCATCCGCCCGTGAAGTTGCTCCGCTTGCGGATCCGTGCCCCTCGCAGCAGCCCCCTCCGCGACGCTACTTGTCGCGCCAACCGCCGCGTCGCCCGAAGCTGCGGCTCGACGCCGTCCCGACGACATGCGTGCTGTCCCGACGCGTTGCCGAGCCGCCTGTTGCCCGCTGGTCACGACGTCGCTATCTTAACGCCGTCCCGTGCCGATCCCGAAGCCCCAGTGTCGCGACGCCGCCGCGCCGATCCCCGAAGCCCCTGTTCCGTGCCGTCGTGCCGCTCGCCGGAGCCCTCGCCAGGAATGGCCACAACTTTATTTTTCTTTTTCTTTTTCAGAAAAAAAAAAAAAAAAAAAGAGAAGCAAAAGAAAATTTAGGTATTTTCTCTATCTTATTTTTATTTTATTATTTTTGTTGTTTTATTTTATCTTTTTAGTGTAATTATTCCTTTAATGTGAAATTGAAATTCCATGATATGAAATTGCCTTGAAATTAGTGATTGTTAGTCCGATTTTCGCGCCCGAAATCCGACTCGCAATTACTTAAAAAATTGCCAATTCGATCTCCCGCCCGAGATCCGATTCATGATTTATGTGAAATTGTCCAACCCGATCTCATGCCCGAGATATGGTTCGTCAATTTGGATATTAATATTGCTTAATTTGCTGTGGTGTTACTTAGATTAGTTTTCTTTAAAAAATTTTAAAAAATGTAGTTTTAGGGTTTGCATGCTCATAATAGGAATTCTATTTCGAATTTTCAAAAATAAGAAAAATCAAATCAATTAATTTAGGTTGCTAGTTCTTTTTTTTTTTTTTTTAATTTGGATTGCATGTTTAATTATTTGGCAATTATTAATTTCGAAATTAAAAAAAAAAAAAGGAAAAAGGAAAAACACAAAAAAAGTCATTATGCATATGTCATGTAAAATTAAGGCATCTTTTGCACGTCATTGCATATTATGGTGAATTGCGTTTAGTTTAATTTTAGATGATGTTTTTTCTTAATTTATTATAGGTTTAAGTATTTTATCAAATAGATTGCATTTTAGGATTATTTAGGTTAAGATAATATTTTAGTTTAAATTAGGATTTGGTTCAACCTAATTCCTAATATAAATTAGATAGGGTCTTAATCTAATTAGGTAATTTTCACATTTCACCTAATTTCGAATTTCTTGAAAAATATAAAAATGTCATAGGCTAAATTAGTTTTATTATTTAGGATAAAATGCATTCTTTTAGGAAAAAGAAAAAATTGTCATATGCACGTCATTAGGGTTAGATTCATTGAGATGCATGTCATTTAGTATTTTCGCTAGGCCCATTTAATTAGAAATTACATATCATTAGAATTAGGTCATTCAATTAATATTGCATTACATATTGCATGATTTTCATTAATTAAGCGAAAACAAAATAAAAAATTGCGCGTTAATTAAAAACCATATCTAAGATTGTTGATGTGGATTTTAATTTAACATCGTAGATGCTTTCGTTGTTTGGAGGTAAGTTTTTTTTTTTCAATTTATTTGTTATTTATCTGGATGTTAAATTGGTGGATTGCGCACCCGCATGATCACTTCACATGTTAAGGAAATAAATTTAAAATCAATCCAAACCGCTTGCCAAACATTTTTTTTCAAAATAAAAAGAAAGGTACCGAAAGGACGTTAGATAAATCTAGTGTAACCAAGTCCCCCGTATCCTTAGTCTCAGTTCGTAGGAGTAAAGTAAAACTCCCGTTATTTTACTTGGGTTTCTAATCGACCCACCAAAAATAGATTAGTGGCGACTCTTAATTGAAAATCAATTGCATGTTAAGAACTTGAATCTAAATCGCGAATTGGTATGGGCTTAGGATAGCCGCGTTAAGTCTAGGCTTAAAAATCCATTAGCCAAATCCTAGGTGGTGCACACCCGAAAATTTTGATCGCGACAAGAATAATGCTGTGTGTATAAGGAAACTGTCTGGGACTGCTGCTGTGGTGTCAGAACAAGTTGGCAAAGCTGCTGTGACGACCCCAGCAGGACGTACTGAGTGCGACGAGGTGAGCAAGCAAGGCAGGTAGAGGCGCAACAATGGCCAAGCCGGCAGCGAGCGTGGTGACTGGTGAAGGGGGGCGGTGGCGGCGGCATTCTTAGAAGGACAGGAGCCAAAGACCAACACCGGCAAACGAGGTCTGAAGGATTTCGACGAGAAAGCAAACCACGGACCGCCAGACAAAAGCAGCAACGATGCCGAGAAATTAAACCACACCAGCGAACAAGGACAAGCAATCTCCCCTCAGTATAGTGTTTTTTTTTCTTTTTACTTTTTTTTGTGAACTATTAATCTCCCTTTCTTGTTTTAAAATAATCATATATTACTCTCAATATTTCTTTCCCTCTCATTTTTTTTTCCTTTTTAATCTATTGTTTTCCTTTGTCGTTTCCCCTCGATGTGTAAGACCACGATAATTCTTCTTCTTTTCATCGATCTTGCCATGATATGGTTGCGAAGACATTCCGGCAATCTCCTTTCAATTTTTTTCTTTTTATGAAGTTATTATCTTTATCCCCCGAGTTTATTATGATGAATTAACTTTTCCACCTTGGCACCCCTTACTTCTTCCATTTATAAATTTCGGCCACACAGTGTTTTATGCGCTTGGCAAAAATTTTATGCTCTTATGAGCTCAGTCTAGTTTATCATTTAAGTTCGAGACAATTCATCTAAATCCACACGCCGTTGATCCAATAGAAATATATGGAATTAAGTAATGCATGAAAAAGCAAAAGTAAATGCAAGATGCAATTATAGATTTTTGTTAGGGATTGGGGTCGTTTCTATATTTTTATGCAATTAACAACTAACTGGGTTGTCAAAATTAAGGTATCAACAGTGAATAAGCTATTAATACATTTTTACCCAAAAAGAGTTCATCACCAACTATAGAGGCGCCATCCACTTAAAGTTGTCCTTTTCTAATGCATCCTGAAAACACTCATAAGAAGTGTCCCTATAAAGTCTAAGTATGAGGAAAGAATATAAACAACCTCTTTTTCTTTTCATCTTAGCTGCACCTACTAAAATTCTGAATACAAATCACACCACATTTTGTGGTGATTTTACAAGATTGGGATGATGGAAAACGCGCTATGATGCCTTTCTAGGAAGTTGCAAGAACTACGTGTGGGATAGTGGTCAACAACCAATGGTCAGGTAGGAAAGATAGAAGTGGTAGAGATCTGATTAAAGAAAGGACTAGGAAATGGCCTAAGCCCCACAAGTGACTGGGTGTACGGGGAAGAATCAAATGAAATGTCTAATAAATGTAAACACGTGAACTTGCATTTCTAAACTCACTTGAGAACAAACATGAAAGGGTAACGCTTTTAAACTTTAGTTATCATTTCTTTTATCGCCTACAAACTTCTAGTTGCATTTCGAAAAATGCCTTAATATTACTGACTTTAATTAGATTGACTTATCAACTTTTCTCTATTTAAATTATCAATTAGTTTTGAGTTACCAACTCTTGTTGGAATTACTTACCGAGTTTTATTTTTTTAATTGCCAACTTTTCTTATTCTTTTTATCAATTTTTCATTCACCTTTCTCTATTGGGCCTTAAATTTACTAACTCTTATTTGTTGACCTTTTCATTGATTAAGCTGGTTGCCAACTCTTATTCAAGTTAACTTTTCCGTTGAGTTACTTAATTTGGAAAAAATCAGGAAGTCACCAAATAAATATTGATAATTTTCTATACAATTGGTAAATTTAATATGTTGATAATTAAATAAAATTTGCCCAATAATAAGAGAATTGGTTTCTCAGTCAAGAAGAAATTGGTATTTAAAAAGAAAAAAAAAAAATGAAAAAGGCGCTGGCCAGTGGCTACCAGTTTCTTAGACCCAAGAAGTGCTTTCCAACAGGGACGCTCGAAAGGAAATCTCCACCTCAGGGTCTAGCGTGTGGCCAGTGGCTACCAGTTTCTTAGACCCAAGAAGTGCTTTCCAACAGGGACGCTCGAAAGGAAATCTCCACCTCAGGGTCTAGCGTGTGAAATGGAAGACTTTTTAAATGGAAAAAATTATATCTAAACAGAAATTGCTCCCAGGAGCAAAACACATCTAAACTATGTGTCCATTGTTTTAGTTAGTAGACTGAGAGCACATTAAATTTTACCAACTCACTCATGATCCTCGAGACTCATAATTTGCGAACAACGCAACAAAATCTCAAGCCACAAACAAATGGACTTCACTACTGACCACCAATCATTGTGTCCATTCATCAAATACATTCCAGCCGTGCACTCCGTCCAGCAAGCATCACACTAGTAAAACCAAAACATGGGCAAAACAAGGAGCCAAGCACGAGAGGGGGGCAAAAAAGAGCGGGACATACGGCTATATACTCGAACCACAGAAAAATGAACTCGACATGAATCGATCGAAGATGGATGTTGCGATTTAAAAATGAAATTGTCATCAAAATATTTTAAATCAGGAGACCTTCCGCGGACAACAACAGAGCTTCATTTAGACATTTCTGCAAACAGACGGTGTGCAGTGCGTCGAAGAGAAGTTACCGACCGTTCTATGGCCCGAACTCGGATCTAGACCCCTCGCGCCAAAGAAATCAACTCAGTCGGACATGGAACACTCAAGAACCGGAGAAACCAAGCCCGTTGTCCTTCAAACGGAACGAGGCGGAGCTGAAGGGGCTTGTGTGGGTGACCGTTTAACGAGGAAGTCCCTACCCGGCTCGGAGACGACGACTAGAGGGCGAGTTCGAGGTGAACCTCGCTCTGGTCGGCTCCCAGCCAAGATCCCTGGGAAAGAGCGACTCAAAGTAAACAAGCAGAGAGCACTCACGAGATGCGGGCAGCGACTTAACGGAGATACGACACCCAAAACGCCGGGAGCCCCCTACCCGAGATGGTGACAGTGGAAATAGAAGAACAGGTTCATTCCATACACAAAAACGGGATGAACCATGATCTCACATCTTTCGACCCCGTCAAGCCCTGAGATCATCGGAAGACCGCACTGACGACGACGATGACGATGACGACGACGACCAGCGATTCCTTTAAA
Organism: Eucalyptus coolabah; assembly: GCA_014182585.1. Lineage (NCBI taxonomy): Eukaryota > Viridiplantae > Streptophyta > Magnoliopsida > Myrtales > Myrtaceae > Eucalyptus > Eucalyptus coolabah. The sequence goes on from CM024622.1 coordinate 25,479,161, forward strand.
GAGCAACCAACCAACGATTCCTTCTCCTCAAGGACGACGCCCCGTCCTCTCTGTCGGTCGCTTCCCCGACCAAAATTCTCGCTCGACGATCGCCGCCGCTGCCGCAATGTTGACTCCGCTGTACGAGCGTCCTTCCTCGCTCGTTTCCGCGAGCGTGAAGAAAAGTTGGGGAAAGAAAGAAAAGGGGGATTGGGCTGAAGAGGGAAATGAACTGGGCCAAATAAAATAAAAGAAATGGGCCGGGGGGAGAGAAAATAAGGGAGACGGCTAAAGCCCGACCCAAACGAGCCGGGTCAAACTGGCTCCATTCCTTCTTCTTCTTCTTCTTCTTCTTCTTTTACTATTTTAATATATATTTTGTATTCTCATGAGTGACAACCTACTAGATCGGCGAAATCAAGTGTCAACAGTAATGATCAAACTGACTCTTTTTTTGGAGTTACTTTATTTTGTACTAGTATTAGTCAAAAGCAACGAGAAAAATAAAATAAAGAAAGCTTGCTTGGAAGAGTCGATATGCATCTTATTGGAAGAGTCGATAATACATTTATTTGAAACTTTGTTAATTTATCGTCATTATGTTTGATCATTAGCTTATGTAATTAAAAAACTACATTTACGGAAAATGAAATAGAATCTTTTACATACTATTTGTTTATGTTGGTTCTTTTGTCTTCCAAAAAATAAAGTGATAAGTGGCCAAAAGGAAAAAGATGAAGATAATGTTATAAAGAAAAAGGAAAATAAAAAATTATATAAAGATGAAAGTGGGATATATGTCAGTTTAAGAGGGGCCATGTGTCAAACTTCACACAGGCCTCTTGATTTGCACCAAATAACTATATAGTACTAGATCAAATTAAATCAGATTAGATTAGACTACAAAATAAAATAAAAAACGAAACAACCCAAGCTTGAATCGAAATAACTAATTCTAAATTATTATCACTTATTTCAAAAGAGAAAGCGCAATTATTTAATTATTATTATTTTTTTTTTGAAATTAGTAGTCGGATGTAATCTCCCCTTTCTTCCTTAAAGATTTTCTGGCCAAATCTTCCTTAAGCGTTGAAAAAGATATAAATCTCATAGAAAGATCACTTCTAAGTTCTAAGGTGGTCAAATGAAGGAAAATAGCCACATATACCTCGTTGGATAAGGAAAGACATTATTATTATATATTTATATAGATACATAATAATGCTTGAGCACATTTTCTACTTTTGAGTTATCTCTATTTTTTTTTTCCCAATTTCCAGTTGGAAAAGCAATCGAAAGTCAATTAATTCATATAAGAGGTTAGAAACGCCAACCCAACTTTAGAAAAACTTCAATTTTGTTATTTCTAGTTTAAAAGAAGTTTGCAAGAGATGAATTTTTACTGTTTCCTTGGCATCACATGTCAAACAATTTAACAAACTACTAATTTGAGATTAGGCTTTTTAATTTTTGTAATGGGACAGATCATACCACCTCTGGATGCATCGTTAACGCAAAAGCCTAGACACATGACATAATTTTATTGGTTATTAAAGATATCTAGGGAGCAATGGGGTGAGCATCGGGTCTGGAATCAGGATTTAGTGTCTTGACATACATTGATTTAAAAATGCATCGCCGGCGATTGAAGTGTGTGTATAACATCTGGTAAATATGATATAAAAAGACTCATCATGTAGTAAATATGTGTCGGATTATGCTAAAAAATTTATTTTCGTCGTAAAATATCCCAAATATGGCAAAATGGTTTTATTTGCTGTAAACATGTATAAACATTTTATAAAAGAAAAGAAAAACAATTTTGCACAAAAGAAGAATCAAATAATGGTCCTCAGCATGAAGATACAACAATATAACCACTTTATCAACCTATGTTTTTATAATGAAATGGTGTAATACTAATATTTTAATATGAAAATTGATTTTTGGACAAAAAAATTGGACCTATTCCGATTTAAATTTTTTGAACCAAGTCGGAAATCCACTCAGGTACTGGTCACTCCTTCCTATCGGACACGCATAATAAGTAATCAATTTCCTTGTTCCACCCTCCTCTCCTCTCCCTCTCCCTAGCCACGTCTCCGTTGCCACAACACAACCTTACCGGTTCTGCTACTGCCACGATCCCGCCCTGCCACTACAGTCACCGTGGCCCGACCACAGTCGCCCCCCTCTCTACCCCGACAAATAGGCGCTCCCTCGACAAAAACAGGTCGCAAGCCATTGAACCAGATTTGGCTTCGTTGTTGTTGGAAAAATATGGGAGAAATAGGTTGAACAATGAAATCGGATCGAGTAAAATAACTCTGATTTTGGAGGCGTGATATCACTTTCTTTGAGGATTTATTTGCCCCACAACATTGCTAATGGTCACCGGCAAAAATCCTCCAAGATACAACAAAGTCTCGGATGAGAATACTAGATAGCAATTTTAGTATTTCTCCAGGATCTCTAGGAAAACAATCGAAAAAAATTCTCCAATTAAAATGCAACCTTTGAATAAAAAATAAATAAATAAATAAATAGCAAGGGATTAATACTAATTAAATCGCGGGCGCGCGGGCGTGCGCCAAATAATCGCGCACCCGCACGTGGGTATGGTGGGATCTAGCCCCACCCAATCATTCTTTTAAATACAAAAAGAATTCGCATTTTTAAATGACCCACTTGCTCCCACATTTTTATGTGGGACAAAGTAAAAAACTCATTTCATTTGTTTTAACAAATAAAATTCCAACAGTTGTCACCGGCTCGATCTTGACAGGCTCTAGGGAGAGAAAGAGAAGGGAATGAGGGGATGAGAAGACACCCCATGGCGGCGGTGGCGCAATCTTGGACTGGTGGCGACGTAGTGTCGAGCAGCCATTAGCCACTGGACGGAAGCAATGTGATCGGACCCGAGACTGAAAGTACAGATTTTGCATCCGGATATTACTAGAATGGACAAAAATGGGTGTTCCAATTTCTTTGAGCCAAGAATTGACTTGTCATCTAATTACGGAGGAGCCTGTCGGTGCTCTGGGGTTTCACCGGAAAGCCCGAACTACCATCATCTTCCGCTTCCGACAGCCTGATCCGAGTTCAATTGTTGATGCTGCTCTTGCAATGACCATTTCATGAGATGGAACCCAGGCGTCGAAAAACGAAAGAAAAAAGCGAGTAAACCAACCTGCCGAGTGGACTCCGCCAGCAAGGGACTCTGAAGTTCGATCTGGATCGAAGATGGCAAAAGAAAAGCTGACCCAGCTCAAGTGGGCTTGCGTGTCCGATTGTCCCCATGATGCAAATCAACTGATAGATTGAATGACTTGCCTATCGCAAACGGTCTTGTTTAAGCCCCCATGAACTCTACTCTGACGTTGTTGCCTAATGAAATGACTTGTTGCGAGTGGGTGGGCTTTTATTTTATTTTATTTTTTTTCTGTAGCGTATAAGAAATAAGATGAGTTGCTTCGCTTGTAACAGGATAGTACTTAATTAAGTCGACACATGGGTGATCGAGTGACATCAACAATACTTTAAATAACTAGTTGAAGATTTCAACAATTACCTCCTCTTATGTTCTTGATCTGGAAGTTTATTTTGAATATTTTCAAGATTGCTTCTATCTAGATGAGGAATTTGATCTTTAGTTGAATTTTTTATTATATAATACATCTTTTTGGTACTCAAAGGTTATTCAAAGGGATCGTAAATTTTTTGGCCACAGTTACTCATTTCTTTCACTGTGGCACCCGATTGAGTCATCAAATAAAGTTTCGCTCTCTGGAATTATCCTTGTCACATCTCTTTTTGTTCACAAACTGCGGGGCCTTCCCCACCGAAACTCGCGATCTGTACACGCGACGGTTGCCGAGCTTCGCACCAGTAGAGAGCCACCGGCAAAAAATTCGCGCCACCTTGTCACACGAAATCGAAAAGCGACGATCTGGATTGCGCGTACTGTGCCGAATCGCACGGCTGCAACTCCCCCGGTGGATGGGCCATCCCTTCGATATAGAAACCGATCTTGTACGTTTGGGGCCTCCTGGTGAGCCATGGCGCTGATCGCATCAGGCTGGTGGCCATCTCTATGTCGACTCACGTTTGGTGGTGCATTCATTTTATTTGCAAATAGGCGGCGGGTATCCGTTGGATACGGCATAAAAATTCTCGGGCCCGCGACGAATAGAAAGGCGTCTCGTCAGTTATGTGGCTTAAAACGTTGAAAATTATATGCCCTTGAAAAATAAAACAAGATAACCGTAACGATTCAAGCATGAATTGAGCGGGATTTGACAAGGGCCTTAACGGTAGTCATGTTTCGCATTTGCTAGCATCCATTCTTTTGAAAAGATACTCTTGGCATAGAGACACGACAAGATTGCATATATGTACTTTAATTGGTACCATCTTTATATTTCACACCGTACTTATATGGGTATCTATTGAGGAGTATCGCATGGAATCGATTACAAATTAACTTCATCTTGATAGGTATGGGATCAAAGTGTAGTTGGTGGTAGTCTAGTCAAAACTTCCATACACCTATTTTTTTAATAAATAAGACTTTAGTAAATCTAAGATATGTTTGTGATAGAAAGTAAGATATGCTAGTCCTGGAGAGGGGATCCCCAAAAAGAGTTCAAGTTTGAGCCCATTCGTGATATCCAATAGAAAAAATTATTGTAACTTAAAATTTAAGATATACATGCTCCATATCATATCGAATTTATCAAGTTGGACTTCTCCAACACTTTTCTCACTGGCACTTTAACAATCTCCTCCTAAGCATGCTTCTCTAATCCATATTTCCTTCAACACCATCTTATTTTAACATGAAGTTCCACATTATTGCTATGTATTGTGACAACCGTCTTTGCAAACTTGAGGCCACTTTGCTCTAGTTGCCCCTTTTAGATAAACTATAATGGTCGTTTCCATGCATTATGAGATGCACAATGGATGCTAGATACACTATCATAAGAAGATTACCAAGAAAAAGCTCAGTCCAAACTCTTCAACATATCCAACTAGGTTTACCTTCACAAAAAAATTTGAGATAATAAGTATGGACCAACTATTATATATTAATTGATCCATATTACGTTAAATTTTAGATATTAGACTTTTTAACACTATTAACATGTGCATTTAAGGACACAAGGTGAAGAAAACCTCCAAGAAAATGTGAGAGATACGAAAACATATCTTAAAACACCTTTACTAATAGACTCATTTATGTATCCAGAAGGAATTTGCTATGTGACGTATAGTTTATAAATTTTGTATTAGGATATCTTCCAAAAAGTCATAAATCTATTATATGACTGTTAAATCAGTTATAAATTATTTAATTTGGCAAATTATGTCCTAAACATTTTTGATGATTTACCAATATAGTTTTTCTGGTTAATTTTAATTGGAAATCACTGACATAAATGTTAATTATTTTGTGTGGCACAACCGGCATGATTTGAACGATTTTCACAATTATTTTATATTTTTGAATTTTTACCATTTTCTTTTTCTTTTTCTTCTTCTTCCTTCCTCATCATCAAGACCCAATGATTGGCGAAGGAAAAAGAAAGAAAAAGAAAAGAAAAAAACATAAATTTCTTAAAAAGTTATAAAAATTGGCAACATCAATATTGCTTATATTATGTAAGGCGGTGATGTTAACTAGACTATTATATCAGTGATTTTTTAGCATGGACTACATTGAAAATTTATCAAAAAGTTTTAAAATTAAATTGAAAATTCAAGTAGCCGCTTTATAACATGTTTAAGTTTTCAGCACTCTCACATGAGTCGCTAATCAACTAAAAAAGTGCAGAGCATTCAGTCAAATTTTGCACAACTAAAATTGCAGCCGCAAAAAGATCTGATTTTTCTTTTTATTGCTTCACCAAAAATCTGTCTGTACATCTCTTGTCTGCAGTAACCGAATCAATCGTCACATTCTTAGAAAAAGAAAACGAATCAATTGAATCAGAACCCTCGGAATGAACAAAAAGAATCATCCGAGAACTCTGCTCTGTTCCAAGCTATGCTGGACTCTGCTTTTGGAATTGGGACAAACTCCGATCATCGATCGGTCACCAACCCCGGAGTGTTCCCAATTAGGCCTCTCGTGGCTCGCCAACTCACCATCCCGATCCATCACCGACGAAGAATCCGACGAGATCTCCAACGCAGCAGCATCCTCTCTAATGAATGACGGATCAGAATCCATCTCCGAGGAGGGCGAAAGCGAGCCCGATTCCCAGCTCGTTCTTGAACATTGCATCAAAACCCAGTCTTGGAAATGGAAGTGGCACCTTGGAGAGGAATCCGCGAATTCGACTACTCCGTAATCTCCTACGACCTCCTCGTCGTTGATGCAGTCGAGGGCAAGGAAGAGGTGCTTCAAGAGCATACGGACGGTCCACACCTTCTTCGGGTTCTTTGCGAAGCACTTCATCAAGGAATGGCCTACGAACTGAAGAGCACGATTTGCCGCGAGGATACGTGCTTCCCGAAAATCTTCGTGGCGTCTTCTGACCCTTAACCCTCTCTCTCCCTCTCTCTCGCTGTCTCCAAATGCATCGGACGGACGACGTTAGCTTGGTTGTCGGATGAACGGGAGCTGGGGGTCCGGCCACGTTTGGACCCTCTTACTCATGCCATTGTATTTTGCTTTACATTAACGGTACGATATTTTTTTCCCATTTGAAGTAGTTTTTCTAACAGAAAGAAAAAAAATAAAAAGGTATTGAAAGTTATTCAAAAAATATTAAGTCAATTATGAAACGATATTAGGTTAAGATAATCATGTACGTCAAATTAACTATGTCAATAATCATGATGCTAATACTTATTTATGTAGGGATTGCAATACCTAAATATAATAATACACTTTTTAATATAATTTCAATGGCCTATGAGGTGGTAATTCGATTAAGAGAGTCTCTTCCTTCTTTCCTATCATCCATAGGATCTTGAACTAAAGTTTTAGATGATAGCCTAATTATACTTAGCAAGAATTAGGTAATGATCATATTGCAGAGTTCAAGATCACTTGCATTTTATAATGAGTGGAATTTAGGTTATGCAAGATATGGATTTCTAGAGGAAAGAGTAGATATTGTTAGATGACATATGTGCTATTTCCCGCCTTTAGTACACAATTAATGGATGAGTCTAGACAAGGGTTTGGTTTCGGGCTTCTTAATGTTCGATAGTTCATATGGAAATCAGAATTTCTGCTGACAAATTACAAATACAGTTTAGTAAAAAGTACAAAATAATGATAATGATAATGATACTAATAGACAAGTGAAAAATAGAGAAGTCTAATTTGATTATGTGAGCAATCATCTGGCCCGGTTTGTCGTAATAATAAATCAATTTGCGCGCACCCAGCTTGTATTCAATTGGCACTACACTGGTAGCCTTGCTCAGCACGTTGACCACCATAGCTTTGGCACCGTCACAGAAATCTTTGAAGTCTCACACAAAGATCAATGAGAATCACGACCTCCACTACAATCCAGACCGAGGTCACGCAGCGTCGATCTAGACATTTTCCACAATGTGTGACTGTTAAAGCTATCATCCAGAGTTAGCATTTGAATGACGACTCCATCAGAGGAGGAGAAGATGGTGAAGGTAGTAGTGCTGGCGAAGATGGTGCCAGGGGAGTGGACACCGGCAGAGAGGGTGATAAGTGGGTTTGTTTTGCTGGGGAAGGAAGTTTATTCTCGTTATATCTGCTGCGTGAGGGGTAAGGTAGTCCTTTTGCTCGTGCATTTTTGCCATTATAAGATGCGAAATGATTTTCAGAAATGAATATAAGAGCAAATATTCAAGAGGCCGTGAATGGTAATGTGAAACGAAGAGTAGCGTCAATTAATAATGAAGAGTTCTCTAGTTGAATACCTCAACTATTGTAATATGAATACTTTGTAATTGATGTAGTGAATTTCCAAGCTATTAAAAATAGTAATCAATTGAATTCTTGAAAAACTTATTGGTAAAATACAAAATAAATAAATTAGTGTCACAACTTAAATTTTGGGTGCACCACCTAAAATTAGGCTAATGGATTATTAAGCCTAAATTTAGCTCGGGCTCTCTCAAGCCCATACCAATTTGCACTTAGGTTTAAGTTCTTAACATGCAATTGATTTTTAATTAGGAGTCGCCACTAATCTATTTTTTGGTGAGTCAATTAGAAACCTAAGTAAAGTAACGGGAGATTTACTTTACTCCTGCGAACCAGAGATTGTGAGTTCGAGAACTTGGTTACGCTAGATTTCTCTAACGCCCTTTTCGATACCTTTCTCTTTTATTTCGAAAAAATGTTTTGCAGGTAGCTTAAATTGATTTTAATTTACTTTTCTAATATGTGAGATGATCATGCGGGTGTGCAAACCACCACTTTAACACCCAAGAAAGTGATGAAAAAATTATGAGACTTATCTCGTAGCAACGAAAGCATCTGCAATGTTAGCTCAAAATTCACATCAAAAGCCCTAGATATAACACAATCACTCAATCTTTCTTAGGATTTTCTCTTATTTAATGAAATTTAAACTATGTGCAATATAATGCAATGATGTACAAAAATGCCTAACTAAAATGACATGCAACATGCAACCTATTATGTGGATTATATATCACACGATATTTAGTAAATGACCTAATCTAATGATGGGCAATTTCTAATTAAATAGACCTAGCAACAATCACTAAATGACATGTTTTTCATGAATCTAATTCTATATAGCATGCGCATGATACTTTTGTATTTTTTTTTATAAAGATTCGTAATTAAAAATTGCTAAAATAAAAATCTAACTAAAGTGAGATATTATCTATTTTAAGTTAGAAAATAGACTAATCTGAATCCTATCTTAACTTAGAAATTTATATCGACGTGCAATTTAATTCAAAGATATTATCTAACCTAATACCATCTAAACATGCATTCTAATATAATCAAAAAAGAATCTAACTATTCTATCATGCAATACTATCTAGGAAATCAATTCTAATCTACATGATATGCAAATGCAATCTTTTTTGTATTTTTGAGTTAAACAAAACAATTAAAAGATAAGGGGAAAATTTCAAATAAGGACCCAAAGTGCCATCTTTTTCTCAAAAGAGGATCTGAAGTGAAGTTTGTCTCAAATAAGGACCCAAAGTGCATTCATTTTCTCAAAAGAGTCTCGTCTCAAAAAGACCCAAAGGATCATTTAGTCTCAAAGAAGGACCTCATTTGCCTATTGGTGAATAGACGCATCTCCGATGCATATTCCGGTAGCCTGATTGGGGTATTTTTGTCCTTTTAAAAAAATTTGGTTTTCTTCTATTATTATTATTATTATTATTATTATTATTATTATTATTATTATTATTATTATTATTATTATTATTATTATTATTATTATTTTGGGTCAATGGTGACACCGTTCATCATCTTCTTCATTTTCTATTCGTCAAGAACATAGGACTTGGGAAGGATCGGCGAGCACTGGTCATTGGTGAGGGCTGGCGAGGGTTGGATGCCCATCACCGGCAGTAGGTGAGGGCCACCAAGCCCTCGCCGGTCGTGGGCGAGGGCTTGCAGGCCGACCCTCGCCAGATCTAGCAAGGGTGGCCTCGGTTGCAACCAGCAAGGGGTGGCCTTGCAAATGGCCGTGAGGGGCGACCTCCCCCACCTTTGCCCGTTGCTCCACCGACAACCTCGTCTTCTGCTAGGACTACGATTGGGATGCCCGCATCGCTTTCTTCATCCCTTCCTCTTGCCACCGCTCCCAAATCAATGACTTCTTCGGCTACCCTTTTGCCCTTTGAGGACCTTTTTATAAGGCTTTGAATTGGACAGCCCCTCTCCCCCATGGCCAGTGAGGGCTCGATGGCCCTCGCCCGTTGTTAGTGATGGGTGTCGAGCCCTCACCGAGCCCTTACTAGCGGCCGACACTTGCTGGCCTTTCCCCAAGTCTGGTGTTCTTAATCTGGGCAAGAAGAAGTGAACATGGGACGAAGAGGACAATGAACAGGGCAACCAAAAATGAAAAAAAAAAAAAAAGGACAAAAATACCGTAATTAGGCCACCGGAATATACATCGGAGATGCATCTATTCACTAGCCGGTGAGTGAAGTCATTCTTTGAGACTAAATGACTACTTTAGGTCTTTCTTTGAAACAAACTTCACTTTAGGTCCTCTTTTGAGAAAATGATGACACTTTGGGTTCCTATTTGAGACAAATTTCACTTCAGATCATCTTTTGAAAAAAGGAAGACACTTTGGGTTCTTATTTGAAATTTTCCCAAAGATAAGCACCAAAACATTCACGGTCATTAAAGATATTTTCCATCGTTCGAATTTGGAAACGATATCTAACCAAACTTGATTTTTTCGCTAATAAAATCAATAAATTGATCTTAAACCTTAAAGATCAATATATTAATTTTATTTCCGCGTGATTAGTTATTGCATCTAAAGCCCAATTGACGTGCAATTGCAGATTGGGCAATAAATCCTAATTGGGAATACACCTATAATTCAAATATGCACGTAAGATATTGAAAAGCACATATTAGGCAATAAAATACCCAAATCAAATTTAGATAAAATAATTACCTAATTTCGCCAATAATGTTACCAAATTTGAACTGAACGGAATCCGCTTGATAGATGAGTGGGAAAGGGTTGCGGCACTTGATGGTGGAGGTTGGTGAGCAGGGATGCGGGTGGGTCACAGCCAATGAACCTGCGAAAGTAAAAACTTCAACGGATCGGCTTAAGAGAAGATCAATGCTGGCTCGAGCTTGACGTCAACGTCGACGGGCAGCTCGCGGTTTGGGACCGTGAACCGTGGTGGCTTGCAATTCTCAGTGGGTGGCCAGCAATAGGGACTCAGTGTGAGGTGGTCGACAGTATACACGGTGGACAGGGCTCACGGGGAGGTAGCGTGACATTGTGCTGTTTATTCTTCTCCCCACTGTCCATAGTCGCCACGCATCCGAATTCTTCGCGATGTCATTGCCAAAAAAAAAAAAAAAACCGTTCTTTTGCTTGCATGAAACAAAATCACAAAGCTCACAATGTTATAGTAAAATCTGGATAACTTAAAAAGAAGACAAATCCACCACTCAGAATTATTCAAGCGAGATTATGATAACTATTTTTGATCGTGGACTTCAAGCTCACAAGCGGTGGCCACAAAAATATGACGAGATATTCACATTGTTCGGGAGATTTTGGCCTTGCTGGACCTCGGCGAAACCGTCACACTAGATGGAATCCGCAGGAGTCTTCGTTCACTCTGAACCAGGGTGATGGGGGTTCAAGCATCCCTAGGGTATGCTGGTTCACGATACAGCAGAAGCAACAGATCGTGGATCGTCGAGGGTGTGATGGCTGCTCGAGTGATTGATGCAAGGAGAAATCACGGTCTTGTTGGGGGATCAGCGGCCTGGACTCACGGTGGATCAACAATGGATCGGCAGCTGCTTTGAGGACTTGAGGAGTCCCAAGAACTTGTTCCTTCTTGTGTCTTTTCGTAAAGTGCACTACGAGATGGACTGAGCGGGGCTAGACCTAATAGATGCGCCGGGGAGCTGTGCCAATAAAAAACTAACGAAACACCTGAGGCAAAGATCGACGTCTCGAGGATCACCAAGAATGGTCTTCTTCTTTGCGTGCGTCTATGGCAAGTGCTCTGTGAAGACCAAGTTTGTGCTCTCCAATGTGCCGAATGTTGATCCCAGAGAAGTCCTCCAAGTGCTGCCGCTCAGGACCTTGAAGACCCGCCTCTCCCTCTCTCTCCCTTTCTCTCGACTCTCACTCACAATTTTTATATTGTGGCTGACCTAGATTCTGTCGCCGTGTGTTTTCAATTGTGTGGCCTCCCCTTCTCTCATAATAGGTCTTGCTTTATATCCGTAGGGTAGCCGAGGATCTTCCAGGGAAAGAGAGCCGGTCTTTGCTCCTTTCGTAGATGCTGAATATATTATGATCTTTATCTCTTTCCTTTTTTTTTTTTAAATTTCACATGTGCAGGAATCAAATTTTTTCTCACCCATTGCCCGCAAATCACATTCCCAATTTAGTTAGACCAGTGGCTGGCTTGATTCCATCAAAAAATTGACAGTATCTTCCTCGTCTTGTCCGCCAATTGCCAAAAACTCAAACGAGTATAATATGATTGCCCCCTGAGAAATTCATCTTTCTTAATTCAACACTTAGATCTATATGATATCTTTTACCACTACCAATGTTCATGGCCTTGGCCAAATTCTCTCTTTGTGGGCTTAGTCCAATTCCTTGAATTAAATTTTAGAGCCTTTAATTCAAACCCGTCCACCAGTTCAATACAAATGCAACTATAGACTAAATAATAAATAAATGCACCTAAAATTATGTGCTATGAAATTTAATTTTTTTAATGCAATAAATAAATAACTAGATCGCCAAAATTTAGGTGTCAACAATTAGATCAAGCAATCAAGTAGACTTATCCAATTGAATAATTAATTAATTGAAATATGCGAATGTAGAGTAGAAACAAGTTGTAGAATGTGAAAGCATGGGAATGTGAAACGTGGAAATCTTATTCCTTATCATCTTACAATTTTTCGTGCAGAGAATTCTGTAATTTTCATGTGAAAATCATTCTTTTAACTTTCTTGCGCTTTGCAAGCCATAATGCCACTAGTTACTTAAGGTAAAAAAAAAAAAAAAAAAAATTTGAAGCATAAATTCTAAAACTTTTATAATAATGCCCTTGAATCCTAAAATTTTCATAATTTAGGTTCAATTATTAGAAAAATTTTCTTGTCCAATATTTTTTTTTTTTTTGATTTTGTTCCCTCAATGAGTTTCTAAGCATATGAAAGCGACCATAATAGAAATGCGTTTAACATGACATTTTTTTGCAACTTAGATTTTAAAAAAAAATTAAATGATTTTATTACATTTTTTTTCTTTTTTTTCCTTTTTTTTTTCTTCTTCTTCATCTTCTTCCTTTAGTTGGTCGTTGGTCTTATGTGTCATGCCCCAAACCTTGAGCACGCGTACATCCCTTGGTGGTCGATAAAATTGCGACGTTCCAAGACGCATCGTCAACCTTTTCATTTTATTACACATGTAGAAGCATATAAACAAAACCCCTAACAGCAAACAACATGTGATAGAAAAAGCAAGATACAAGTTTCACAAACACTTTTATATACAAACTAGTTTGTCTACAAAAAGATCGGCCTTTAAAAAGAAATTGCCTTACGACCTATAAGTTGGACACATTCACCAATCTTTCGGACTCCACTTCCACAGGTTCTGGGGGCTTCGGGTTCTCCACAACCCCTTTAGGAGGGTCAGCTACACATTTGCCCAAAGTGGCGTTGAGCGTAATAGCAGGGATATCAAATCCTTGAAGGGGACCTATCCTATACCCATTGAGTCCATGGCGGAACCACGCCTTGAATCGATGAGGTACCCTCTGAGGTAGGCCCTCATCGACCCAGACAGTGGTCACAACCAGCTCATAGACCCAATGACTCCTGGGAACATGGACGTCTATGCTTTGCTTAGTAATAGCCCGAGGCTGACCAAAACGTTCCAGAGGGACCGCCATCTAAGGACCTGAAAAAATTGAGCCCACAACAGGATGAGACAACGTCTTAGCAAGTTCACCCTCTAAATCCCAACTAGGAAAGAAATACGCCTAAAGGCGGCCTAACCACACAACCACACAACCACACAACCATAGAGACTCACCTTGTCTCAGATCCTCCATGCATATCCGTACGGTTCATATCACAGACATAAGCCGTAATAAAACTGAATTAATTGGAACGCCTTAACTTATATCTCAATAAATACAAGGGTCCCGATTATAAGGCCAAATCGTTACGACACGTCCCATACCATACCACACAATTTTGTCCCATAATCAGGCGCAATTAAGACACTCAATCATGCGTTCCAATTTTATCACGGCCCAAAGGGCACGGTCTACTCAACGTTTGCGGTCTTCTGGTGTAGTGGTGACAATATGGGGGGATGGTTAGTGTAGTCTGGTATTCTAATGGCCATTTATAGCAGAGTGGCTGTTAAAATATGCTTGATAGAAAGGACTTTACTTGGCGTCTCCTAAAACACTAAGAGACGGAACAATTGAAAATGAAGAAAGTGATGTTCGGATGAGAAACGGTATCTCCAACATCGCATGCCCACAAAACCCACTCCTATGACGTTATATAAGGTATGTGTTATGGATCTTAATACGTATATAGATAAGTGATAAGCGAGTCTATCTTCTTCTATTAAAATTTACTTATTAATAATTGCGATTACGTGTTTTTCTAGAGGAAAATCTGGAAAACATGAAATATGAGTTTCGATGGTCGTGCCTCGTGATTGCCTTATTAATGAAGAGTTCAATATGTCGGAATATTATCAATATTAGAATAGGAAAACTACAGCGAAGAGAAATGAACGCAACATAAAGCTAGCACAATTAATCCAATGCGATATAATGAGTTCCTTCATGAAAATTAAATCCAAATCATAAAAGATACACGTCAACAACTGGCCTAGACATTGCCCCGCCACTAAACTGAAAAATTATGACACGCCATAGGGTGGGACAAAATGTGAATGAAGCTGATACATGCCAACTTAGGGTGTGTTTAGTAACCATTCCGTTCCTAGAAAAAAATGTTTGCTAAGAAATAATTTTTCTAAATTTGTTTCTTGGACGAATTTTGGAGCATTCAACGACATTTAGTAATTGCACAAAAATTCTATTTCTAGGATAGAAATGCATTTGGTACGACTCTTAAATTTGTTATAACTTAGGATTTCTTTTAGTTTATGATTTTATCACATTTTTCTCTTCTTCTTTTTTTTTTTGCCTTTTTTTCTTTTTCTTTTTCTTCTTCTAGCCTGTTGTCAACCTCGGCCATAGCCTCGTTGGCCTGAGTCTCGCCGTGGTTGGGAGAGGCCATGCTCGCCCAACCACCGACAAGGCTTGACCTCACCCCGCCATTGCGAGGTTGGCGTCGCCCGGCTAGTTAAGGTAGCCTCGCCATGGCTGAGCTCAACGTGAAATGGGGCAAGATTAATCATCACTTAGCCATGGCGAGGCTTAGGCCTACAAGGCTTGGCCTCATTGAGGGCCGGCAACCGGTTAGAGGAAGAAGAAGAAGAAAAGAAAAGAGGAAAAAAAGAAGAAGAAGCTTGATTCTAGAATCGTTTCAAAAGCAAAGAAGCAACTTTTTTTCACTTCTTGATTCCCAAGAATAAATTTGCTCTAAAAAAATGCTCTAAATATATTCCCAAGAATAAATTTGCTCTCAAAAACAAAAAATTTACCAAATGGATTTCTGTTCTTTTTTCATTCTAGTGATTGAAAGAACGGAAATAGTTATTATTTAGCTGATTGCCAAAAAGGCCCTTAGTAAATTTGATGAACTCTCGAAGTTTGTGCCAATTATTCTCCTCTAATTAGTTACTTGGCAGAGAACTTGCTAAAATGTAGTAGACTAGATCATGAGCTTTTGTGAAATTTTGACTTTTTTTTTTTAATATTATTGTTGCGACCTACCCTTTCCATCCGAAGGAGAAATGACAATAGGTTTAGAGATGTTGCTTAAAAGATGGGCCTATGGCCCTTGATTAGGCGTGGGCTCTCCCAAACCCACACCTCGCTCGACGTTCGGGTATTCAATGTTAACTCAAATTGATGCTAGGAGAATTTTCTAATAAAGAGTAGTCACTAGTCTATTTGAGCCATGTAAAAACTAAGTGAAGCATAGGAGTGTACCTCGCTTCCTATATGTCATGCCCCGAAACTTCGAGCATGCGCACATCCTTCATTGGTCGATGAAACTACGACATCCTAGAATGCGTCGCCGACCCATTAATTTTAATGCACATGTGGAAGCGAAACGATAACCCTTGATAGCAACAACACGGGATAGAAAAGCAAGATAACAAATTCACAACAAAAACACGCTTTTATAAACACCCCGGTTTATATACAAAAGTCTATCTATAAAAAAGATTAGCCCTAAAAAAGGAAACTGTCCTACGATCCCTAGTCAGACATGTTCACTGACCCTTTGGACTCCACAGGCTCCGATGGCGCCGAGTCCACTACAGCACCATTAGGATGGTCAGCTATACCCTTGCCAAAAGTGGTGTCTACTACTGCAACTGGGACCTCAAAATCCTAGAGGGGACCAACTCTGTATCCATTGAGCTCGCGGCGAAACCACACCTTAAATCAATGAGGTACCCTCTTAGGTAGGCCCTCATCGATCCAAACGGTGGTCACTACGAGCTCGTAGAACTAGACCCCATGGCCTCTGGGAATAGGGAAGCTAGTAATCAGCTTCGTAACCCTCCGAGGCTGACTGTAACGAATTGGCGGGGCTGTCATCTAAGGACCTGAAAAGATTGAGTCTATGACGGGGTGAGACAAAATCTCAGCAAGTTCAACCCTTAAACTCCAACTATGAAGAAAATACGTTTAGAGACAGTCTATGCACACAAGACAAATGACTTACCTCGCTTCAGTTTCCTTCTGCATGTCAGTATAATTCATATACTCAATCAATCAATTAATCAATTCAATTCAATTCAATACATACAATCAATCGATCAATCAGTTCCATCAATGCAATCAATACAATACAAATACAATCAATCCGGGGTTCCAATTATAAGACCAAATTGTTATGACACGTCTCATACCGTGCGGCAC
The DNA here is from genome assembly GCA_014182585.1 of Eucalyptus coolabah. NCBI lineage: Eukaryota > Viridiplantae > Streptophyta > Magnoliopsida > Myrtales > Myrtaceae > Eucalyptus > Eucalyptus coolabah. Next base: position 25,495,904 of record CM024622.1, read on the forward strand.
AATTTTGTCCCACACGTCAATTTCAATCAATCACACGTTCAAATTTGATTATTGCTTGCACAAGCATGAACTACCGATGCACATCGGTCTTTTGGCATAGCCAGGCTTCGTCTCACTCCTTTGAGTACGGTAACATCCACCAACACATATCGGGGACAGCATTCTCGAAGGAGCATCAGTCCAGAATTTATTGCGACCGGCTTCCGTTGTCTAGGGGCATCCCATATAAGGGGCAACATCCTACCAACGCACATCAGGGATGGCTTTACTTAGCCATCACACGATCAATCAATCTCGGCTAAGGACATTGTCCTTTGCACTCGAGTGCCTAAATTAAAATAATAACTTGGCCTGATTTCTTTGTTTTAAAAACATCCGATAAAAATAATCATATGTGGGTACACGGTCAATTTGAACTAGAAAAATTGATATCATTCCTTTTAAAATCCCACTAATTGATAGTCTTTAAAACCATTTTTGGTGTCAAGACCCGACACTCGGGATTTTCTAATTAAATATCAAAATTTCGCAATTTTGGAATAATTAACCAAAATTACAATCACTACTCAATTTGCATGAATTAACACTCAATTGAATAAACTAAGTACACCATTGCAATAAGCATGAAATTATGGTACCGGTTATCCCGATATATAATTTTTGAAAAATTATTAAATAATTAAATAAATACCAAAAATAATTAAATAATGCAATTTAAATACCATAAATACCAACTTAGGTTGAAAATGCTAATCTAACCACGTAAACAGGTCTAGAAAATTTCCAAACCCATCTAGATAAATAGCACTACCTCTTTAGCCTCTAATTAATCCATTCTAACCATCTAACATGCACAATTGAATAATTAAATCACTAATCCACACTAACTAACCACCTAATCCTTAATTAGCCTAAAATAATTATCCACTAAGCGTCATTAAATCCCTAAGCAGAGTTTAGCAAGTAAACTCACCGGTTTAGCTATCCAATGAGTTCATTGTGACAACGACGCGAAGGCAAGCGACAACCAAGCCTACAATGACATCAACCAAGACCCGGAAGAAACCTAAAATGGGCCTAGAAGTCCAAGAGCCCTTGCTAACTTCGACCTCTGTCCTTAGGCCGAAGGGGTTGCTCGAGCGGCTGGTTGGTGCGGAAACGGCAAGAAGGTGGTGGTGGAGGCTGCAACAGTCGACGGTGGAGACGGACGAGGGCTGGAACAGTGGCAGTGGTGGCTCAGGAAACCTCGATGATGAGTAGGGTGACTCGGGGGACGGCGAGGAGGTGCCAGAAGGAGGCGGGAAGCGAGCAGGGCAGGCGGACGGCTCGTGGGGCTCGAGCGGCGTGCAACGGGCATGTAATGGTGCTGGATGGTGACAAGGGCGGTCGACGATGAAAGTGGGAGCTCTCTCTGGTTTCTCTCTACAATTTTGAGCTCCAAAGTTGTTCAACAGTGGATAAAGTAGGCTGAATGAGGAAGAAGAAGCCAGCTGAAGAGGGGGGTGACCCATTTCGCCACAAAAGTCCATAGAAATATCTCAAATTGCTCATTGCATGCCCCCACCAGCCAAGGCTATAATCCATAGCCAATTTGCTGCACCAAATTTCCCCTAGAAGCTTCCCAAATGGTTCAAATGTTGCCCACCCCATTGGCCTACGAATTTTGGACCTTCCCCAACCAAATTGAGCTCAATTCCTTTTTAAATTGACCCAATTGATGTCCATAAATTCAACAAAGGTGGCCACATCAAATTCAACATTTTTCCTTGCCAATTGAACCAACTTGACGGCCATAAATGTGACAAAAAACGGCTCTCTAATTTTCCCGGTCCAAAATAACCTTACTTTGAATTTTCACCGAAAATCCTGGTTTGCAGAAAAATCTTCGAAGGATGAGTTGACGTTCCTAAAATGAATTGTGACATGATATAACTTTCAATTTCTGAAATTGGGTTTAAATTTGCTGTTAATTTTAATCGGGCACGATTTTAGTGTGACCTAACCTACCGGGTAGCTTTTATGAATTTTTAATGCAATTGACCCATGGTCGATTATTTTCAAGCCACATTGTACATCTTCAACACATTGGCAACTCTTGGTTATCATGAAAATATTGAGGTTTCAAATACGGGCATAGGGTACGAAAATGATAGAAAAATCGGTCTAGTGCCGTTTGACGAGAATTTGAAATTTGGTGGAATCACCCACACTTTAATCACATACCTCAGTCGAATCGATCTATCTCCGATCTCTGATCGATTTTGATAGTGCCATATTAACCCTTGCAAATTAACATGGTCGAGCAATCGATTCTTGGTCGAATTCTCAAGTTTATTGCGTTTAGATTCCTTAACGGCTTCATATGATAAACTAGTTATCTCGTGAATGATCAGCTCGGGGAAAAAAAACTATAGGCGTGTCGATGAAAAGCCCATCTCATTCAATTGAAAATAGAATCTAAAAATCAGAATGTCACACTATGCAACTAGATAATCTAGGGTCGAGGATTTGGTTACATTAATTAATCAATTAGTGCCCTTTTGATACTTATTTTGTTTATTAAAAAAATTCAGACAATTAATCATTAAAATAACAATCAACGATCAATGAAGCATTTAAATAAATTGCAAGAAAAACAAGCATCTAGCAATAAGAAATAAATAAATGCAAATCCTAACTAGGCTAATGGAAAACCATAATCATCACATTAAAAGTGTGTAATCAAGAGCATTCATCTCTAAGAACAAAAGAGACCTTATGGTAAAATCCTAAGAGTTTGTTCAATTTTTTAACACGATTTTTTCATCAATGACTTTCCCACAATTTCATAGAAGACTACCCAAAAAGACTATTCTTAAGCTTTTTATGAGGAATTCTACTTTTCTTTTAAAAAAATTCAGAATTTTTGGGATTTATCGACTTTTTAAAATTTATTATGAATTTTCTAAATTTTTTTCTAATATTTTTTTTATCTTGTATTTAATTTTAAAAAAGGAATTCCGGTTTGGATGTGGGTTTTACTCGGAACCTAACAGTCCATTTGGGTCAAGAATCCAGACCAAACCCTAGGCTCGGTCGAGCTTTGGTGGATGGATTCATCGCGTAGAGGGAGGTGAGGTCGTTGAAGATTGCGGTGATGACGGTGGACAGGAGGAAGGGGCTAGGGGTGAGGTGGAGAGGTGAGTGGGAGAGAAAGAAAAAAAGAAAAATTTAATATTTATTTAAAAATTTTGATTTTTTTTTTTTTTATTTGAGAGAAAGCATTTTCGAACAAGGTCCAAACATCAAAATAATGTTTTCAATCATACATACCAAATAAAGGAAAACTAATTGTATCCCTCCAAAGTATTTTCCAAGAAAACATTTTCCTTAATTATTGAGTTTTTTGTGAAACAAATGCACCCTAAGCCAGACTAAAGCAAATCAGGCCTGAACTTAACAAATCCTAATTGAGCCCAAAACCAATGGACTTTTTTTAAACCCATGAAAATGGAAATGGGCTAAACCCACTAAACCAAATTAAGCCCAACCTACTACTCATCCTTCGCGGTACCGACGCCTCCACTTCACCCTCTCGGTTGCTCTCTCTCCGTCCGAACAGAGACAAATGGTCATGAGCCAGCTTGTCTCTGGCCTTCGCTCAATCAAGAGGACCGTCCGCTGGCCTCGTCCACCAGGCCGGCTCTGTTGGCCGTTTCGAGCTGACACCGCCACACCACCTGTTGACCACATCCAACCCCGTTCTCATCACCATCCGCCACGTTACACGGAAAAGAAACAGCGCATGACTCCACTGATGACAATGAGAGTCCACAAGCATGTGAAAGGACCGACAAATGCTTAGAACCTAACCAAAATCACGGAAAATCTACCCAAGCTCCGTTCGGGCATTTTCATGAACACATGACGGGCATCAAATGAAAGGAGGCTATTGAGTCAACTGAGATTCAACTTGCGCCAAGACGCTTAGCATTCGACAAGTAGAGATGAAAATGCAGCATAGCACAACATAGATGGGGTCTGAGACTAGCGCAAATTGGACCCCGACGAGGCCCGGTCCGATGAGCTGAAATAGGGCACAAGACTTGGCAAACGGGGGCCATTGGTGGCGCCCTCTACTCGGCTTGACGGCGGCGAATGGTGGGGGGAGCTCGATAGATCGGACCACGTCCGTTCGCCTCGCGCGCCTCCGAGCCGGGTTCCTCGAGGAATTGACACAAATCGGAAAAATAAAAGTTAAAAAGGGCAACTGGGTCTTAACACGTGCTCGATGTGGCTGAGACTCGAGCATGGCCACTACCGGAAAACACCTGCGCGGCCTCACTCTTTCCTCTCTAGTTCTCGCTCCCCCTCACTCACGACTCGCTCTCTCTCTATCTCTGGTTTCTCCCGAAGAACCCCAAGCCGCCCCGCCCCCCCGGGGGGCCGTTTCAGCCAACCTTCTCCCTCTCTCTTCAAGGCCAGCATCCCCGACCGAGTGTCTTGCGCGACGCTCGACCTCCCTGTCCTTGTCCCCCAGTACGCCCCGTCCTCTCTATCTGTACCCCGCGTCCTCCCTCCTTTCTTGCTATAATCCAAGGCAGAGAGGAAGGGAAGAAGAGACGAAGGGAGAGGCCGGGCCAGAGAAAGAGGAAAAAAAAAAGAGGATGGGCTGGCCCAGGGGGAAGGAAAAATAAAAAGGAAAAAGGGGGCCAGACAGACCCAGCCCTGGTCTGGCCCCACTCCTTTTTTAGATATAATTTATTTTAAAAAATAGATTTAATTGTTAATTTAAATTTCTTTATATACTAGTCATGAAAATATTCCTTGCTAGATTTAGGTGAGGGCCTTCGCACCCTCATCTATGGTTGACGACGCATCAAGACCCTTGCCTAGACAATTTTGTGGCTAGTGATGGTCGCTCAACAGCCTCATTGGCCAAGAGTGTAAAGAAAAATAATGAATATAAAAGAGAAAAAAATAAAATTTTGAAAAATATCAAAAAATTATAAAATTTGTTAACATTAGCGCTGGTCATGCCACATAGAATCACCGGCATTTATATTAATAATTTTTAGCCGGAATTGGCTGAATGAATTGAATTAATACCAATGCAAAAGGGTTTATGAATAAATTGATCAAATTAAAATATTTAAAATCAAATTAATATCAATATAGTAGGTTTATTATTTTTTTGTACTTTTCGCCTAGTAATGGTACTACTATTGAACTTAGACAAAAGAGATTGTTTACTAATCCTCAATCATATTTCCTAAATCTACCATTTTGAGATAAAATTTTGCATAAAAATTTTCAGTTCTTCGTTAACTAATCAATTCATAAATTTTGTTTGCTTTATAGTTATGGTAACCTTTATTAGAAGCTTCATCCTCATATACCTTTTCTACATTTCTACTGCATAGGAAATGTTTTATCCTGCAAAGTGATTTTTTGTTAAGAGAGAGAAAGTAAGACACCCCCACCCCCACCCCCCCAAACAACAAAAAAATGTATCGTTTAATACGTCAAATTTGAAGTAGGCTTATGAAATGTTAAAAAAGAGAGTTAATGATAGATATAAATAGGTTGATAATGATAATTTCAACTAATTAAAAAGGTTATACCTTCGTTTGGTCTTAATTAAAATAAAGTAAACCCCTCAATTTTGGGGATTCATTTTTAGACGTCAAATCTGCACTTGATAGGATGAAAAAAAAGAAGAAGCAAAATTTGCTCTTGATTGACGTTAAGATTTTTTATCAAAAAAATGGGGAAAGTTACCCTTGATGCACCTCATTTACTCTCCCCAGGATGCTTTGGTTGCCTGATCTTTGTAGTCATAAACAAAGTGATGCTGTTTCGGAGTTACTTTATTGTAGTACTATAAAAAGGCAACGGGATAGATAAAGTCTAAAAAGCTGAATTGCTGACTAATTTAGGTGCTTTTTTTATTTTGATTCGATATGCATTTCAAGAAAAGAGTGGGGAAACATAAGTCAATGAAACTTTGCTAAGTTATCTTCATTTAGGTTCGATGATATGTTTCTATAAATTTTTAGTGAACTGAAATTTACACGAAAATGGAAAAAAAAGAAAAAAACTTCTGCATACAATGTGTTTATGTTGGCTATGTTGTCTTTCAAAGGATACAATGAGATGCGGCAAAGATAAATGATAAGGAAAAGAACAATAAAAAGATCAAAGTGGGATATGTGTCAATTGAGAAGAAGGCCATCTATTGACTTCGCCGACGCCTCTTGCTTTTGCACCAAAACACTAATCATATTTCTTTTGATGAGGTTCAACAAGAAAATTAAGATGGACAAAAAAAAAATATGAAACGGTTAAGTTTGAACCAAATGAGCTAATCATTAATACAGACTCTAAATAATTATTATTGTTTCCAGAAAAATCAATAATATTGCATCAATCAATTATTTAATCTTCATCCTTTTGAGGAAAGATAGAAATCTCATAAAAAAATTCACTTCTAGACAATGTCCAAAATCTTGGTTTTGTGATCATCGGACACTCTTCTTATATAGATTTGATGAGGGAAAATTGTCCAAAAAGTTCTAAACCTATTGCACTTTTACCAATTTAGTCATAAACCTTTCAACTTTGTCAATTAAATTCTAAACATTTTTACTTTTTACCAATTAAGTTTATCCGGTCAATTTTGGCTGAAATTTGTTGACGTGGATGCCGCATGGTGATGTGGACAAATTTTGTTAATTGTTAATATTTTTTCGATTTTTTAAATTAATTTTTTTATGCTTTTAATTTCTTTTTTCTTCTCTCTCTCTCTCTCTCTCTCTCTCTCTCTCTCTCTCTCTCTCTCTCTTTATTATTATTTATTTCCCTTTTTCTCCAACAACCGGCCAAAGGCCATGACTAGCGGGGATCGGTCTCAACGCCCTCACACAAGGTCATCTTTGTCGAGATTTGGCAAGGGCAACCTCGCCAGCCTTGAGCAAGGCTCACCCTCGCGGCATCTGGTGAGGGTGAGCCTTACTCGAGGACAACGAGGTTGCCCCTCGCCAGTTCCCTACGAGGGGTGTGGTGACATCCAGGATTTTCGGGTTTTAATTTGTTGGATAAATAGGATCCCGTCTCATCGCTCATCAATTTATGACGGGTCCGAAATTTCAATAAAGAAATTATCGGAGGAAAAATTTAAGACCAAAAAGAAAATTGAAAGGAAAAGGAAAAGAAAAAGAAAATTGAAATAAAGAAATATGCATTTCCTTTTTTTTTTTCTCTCTCTCCCTCTCTTTTCTTTTCTTTCTTTTCTCTCTTTTCTTTCTCTCTCCTTCTCTCCCTTTCTCTTTCTTTCCCCCCTCGTGCGAATCCCCTCCCCATCAACCGCCTACCCCTTGCCAAATTGAATTTGGCTTCTTCTTCTCTCCCATTTGACTAGTCAAAACCCCTATCCCTTCCTTCTCTCTCTTCTCTCTCTCCTCCCTCACCCCCGTGACCGAACCAACTCCTTTCTTCTTCCCCTCTTGTTCGTGAAAAACCAGAAAGGAGAAGCTTGAGCGGAAGTTGCAGGCGCACGGAGACCGCCGCTCGTCCCGCCGCCGCACCGCCGCCTGTCCCACCGCCGCACCGCCGCTCGCACGCTCGCTCGACGCCGCGCGCGCCCAGGCGTCCCTCTCCCGCTCGGCCTAGCCCTGTTCCGCCTCTGTTCAGCTCCGTCTTGGCCAGCACCGGCCACGATCCGGCCACCTCCGGCCACCGTGGGCCACCGCTCGGCCTCGCCAAGCCACCACCCGCTCTCCCGACCTCTTGCCGCCCCCAACCCTCTCTCTTTCTTGCTGTTTTGTGGCCAAACCAGCAAACCCACGGAGTGGGTATCCAGCTGTTCATGGGCCGTTTTGGGCCGTTTCCCGGCCCCGAACCCGAGGCCCGCTTTGGGAAGAATTGTTCCTCGCGTCGCCGCCGTCGGATTGATCCGATTTGCGCGCGATTTGGTGAGTAATCTCACTAATTCCAGATTAGTTGGCTAATTATGCTTTAGTTTGGTTTAGTTTTAATTAATTATGTTTAGGTTGTTAGATTAGAAGTAATTAGCAATTATTAGCCAATTGTGATGTGATTTAGATAAATTAATTGTGCAATTAACAAGTAGACGTGGTCTACTATTTATTGGAAGCATCTCAGGAATTTTCCGACGCCTAATCGGGCTTCAATTTGGCGATTCGGGCCTAAGTGAGATTTTTGGGCATTTAAATATTAATTTTGGAATTAATTAAATAATTATTTATTTTCCGAAAATTCAAGGGAGATGGTCCGGAACCGGATTATTATGCTGATGATCGTGGCAAAGTCCGTTTATTTAATCGGACTTTATTTTAAGCTAAATTGAATTTTTAATATTAATTAATTTTCGAAATTAATTAAATAATTATTTATTTTCTGAAAATTTAACTGGGATGGCACGTGACCGGAAATTTATGCTGATGACCATGGTTCAGTCTGTTTATTTAATTGGGCCTTATTTTGAGCTAATCGGAATTTTTAATATTTAATAATTAATTTTCGAAATTAATTAATTATTTATTTATTTTTCAGAAATTAAGATTGAGATGGCTGACGACCGAAATCTTGTGCTGATTGTCGTGGCGCAGTCCGTTTATTTATTTGAGCTTTGAATTGTGCCAAATTGATTTAATTGTGGACATTTAGGATATGTTCCTAAATTGATTATTTGGATGAGAATATGGTATACTATATCGGCCTTCGGGCGATATGTCAGCTTTGGGTGAGCAGTATACCAGTATACTATATCGACCTACGGGCGATATGTCAGCTTTGGGTGAGCAGTATACTTTATTATCAGCTTTGGGTGAGCATATGGTATACTATATTGGCCTTCGGGCGATATGTCAGCTTTGGGTGAGCAAAGTATACCAGTATACTATATCGACCTACGGGCGATATGTCAGCTTTGGGTGAGCAGTATACTTTATTATCAGCTTTGGGTGAGCATAGGGTATACTATATCGGCCTACGGGCGATATGTCAGCTTTGGGTGAGCAGTATACCAGTATACTATATCGACCTACGGGCGATATGTCAGCTTTGGGTGAGCAGTATACTTTATTATCAGCTTCGAGCGAGTTATACTATCTAATGGTAAGCTTTGGGTGAGCAGTCCTGATTTGATGGGACTTTATAGATAGTATTGAATGTGCCGACCAAGCATGGGTCGTGATGACGTGTAATCGACTAGGTCGATTGATCATTGCTTGATCTGATGTTGTGAATTGATCGATTGATTGGAAATGACCATGAGATGGTCGATTGACTTATAATCGACTAGGTCGATTGATCGATAATTCGATCGAGTGTGACTTGATGTGATTCATTGCTTTGAATTGATGTCGTGGATTGATTGACTGATTAGAAATGACCGTGAGTGGTCTTGTTGGCATTTAATCGACTAGGTCGATTTGATCGATGCTTTGATTAGTGATATGATTGCTTAGGTGCCTATTATGAATTGTATTGACTTGCAGGTGGGATATGAGGCCAAGGTACGTCTTCTGACCCATGCGTGTTTAGGCAGCCTATAGTATAATAGTTTACTAATTGGGCTTAGTGGGGTAGAACTCGGCGAGACGTAGTCTCATCCCCGGTTTGGGGAAAAACATTTCGGGACCCCGATGAGGAGCGAGGAGGAGTCTAAGAAGGAGAACTCGAAGGTGAAACTTAAAGAGAACGATTTTTGGAAGAAGAAGATAATCCTGAGAGGGGCATAAGTATAGCCTAGATGGGCTGAGAGTCTATCTTCTTTTGAGAATTTCTGTCGAAGTGAATAGTTATGAATTGTTTGTGTTTTGTATAAAAGTTTGGTTATAAATTTCAATATGAAAAATATGGCCCTGCTTTTCTATCCCATCGTTTTATTATGTCTGGGATTTTAACTGCTTCCGCATGTGCTTAAAAATGAAAGGGTCGGCGATACATTATCCTGGGATATCGCATTATAAAATCGACCAACTGAGCCGGATGTGTGCGTGCTCGAGGATCGGGCGTGGTGACCTCACTTGAGGTCGGCGAGGTCGATCCTCACCGACCGTGGCCTTTGGCCAATTCTTTGGAGGCTAGGCGACCGGTTAGAGGAAGAAAAGGGGAAAAAAAGAAAATTAAAATATAAAAACAATTAAAAAATTAGAAAAATATTAAGAAATATTAAATTTTATTCATGTCGGTATCGACTATGCCATGTAGGACGGTTGGCGTCCATGTCAGCGAATTCCAACCAATTTTGACCGGATATACTCATTTGGCAAAATATTGAAATGTTTATGACTCAATTGACAAAGTTGAAAAGTTTATGATTGAATGGATAAAACTACAATAAATTTATGACTTTTTTGGACAATTTTCCAGATTTGATGACCGTTGGAATTCCTAAATTGAGACCCAGCTCATATCAATAAAGTATGATATTCCAAAATTTTTCATGCAAAAAAATAAAATCACTAACTTTCGTTTAATATTTTGGTGAGATGGCGTGATGAAAAACCAGCCATCAATAGAACATGTGATTGCAGTCTATACTAAGGAAGGTTCCATACATGTTTTTCAACAGATATTTTGCCAAAATTCCCTACAAAGAATTAAATGGACTTCAAGGACAACGTCCGAATTTGGGGCTCTATAAATTGGAGAAAACTCGGCCAAAGGTCATATAGTCGAGAAGGACAAAAGAAGTTAGACTGAACATAATTGAGAGGTTTTTTGGCATCCATCTCTTTCGTAAGCTTGTAACACCCATTTGAGAGGAAAAGTATAAAAAAAATCTTAAACTTATTGTATTTATGTCAATTTAGTCTTCAATCTTTTGATATAGTGACAGTTAAGCTCTTTTGGCTAATTTTATCCAGGTATTATTGATGTAGACATCAGTTGGCCCATGTGACATAAGCGATGCCGATGTTGACAGCTTTCAATAATATTTTAATATTTTTGAATTTATTTATTTTTAAATATTTTTCGAATCATTTATATATTCCTTTTTTTTTTTTTTTTTTTGTTCCTTCTTCCACTAGCTAGTCACCAAGGTCTAAGGATAGCTAGAGGTGAGGGCGGCGAGCCTTGCCAAAGGCCACGAAGGCAACCTTGCGCTAGGCTAGCAAGGCTTCCTTGCCAGATTCGATGAGGGTTGAGCCTAGCCACCCATGGACGAGGCCCAACATCAACAATATTGTGCTATGTGCATGATGCATGTGAACAAGTTCCAATCACAAATATATTCTTGCATAGACAATTTATGTTGTATTAAAAAATCTCAACTCAAGAGCTCAATTATCATTCAGTTATAATTGAATTAATCTCATTGCTTATCAATCAACATTTATAGCTGTTCAACTCACGTACATGCACATCATTGACGTACCTAGCAATGGCTAGTGTAAAAAGAATTACAGAATTTCTGTATTAAAAAAATCGTATTTTTCAAACTTTAAATAAATATAGTTTACTAAATTATAGTCCATTCATCATACATGAGGACGGTTCTGGCGTGTCCGTGTTGTGCCCCTATGCATAACGAAATTGTCATGCCCAATCTAACGGCTAACATTAAGCATTTTTAATCTAACAGTTGGGATTGCGATGGCATCCGACGGACGAGATTTCAAGCCCTCTTAATCCGACGGCGGATGTCACCTTCGTCACGCATCATTTGGAACCTGGCGAGTTCTCCCCACGTGACCCAAGTCTAATTGCGTCCCAAAGCCAAATAAAAACGAATTTCTCTAAAGTATCTTATTAATATGAAATGTTAAATGGGGAACATTGTGAGGTGTAATCCACTTAGAGAATAATGAACCAAACACTTTTTCGAGAAAATAAAAAATTAAAATTGAAAAAGTCGTATTCAATTAAAAATATATTCTAAAACCAAATGGTCGATCTCCACAAAATTTCGTGAAAAAGATTAAGAAGAAACCATAGGCCCAACTCCATATTATAACCAAAATTGACGTTAGAACAAATGACTTACACACCATCCAAAGCCGGTAAGTAGGATGCTCTTGAATCAATAGAAATACTGCTACATCGATAATTATTTTCATAGATCATAAATTTATTGCAAAAAGCAAGTTCGATTTGGAGAGATCAAGTGCTTAGTGATATTTCTAAGCCTTCTTCGTGTAGGAGATCGAACGTACGAGACGATATTGTTTTTTTTTTTTTTTTTTTTTGGTAAAGGTAATAAATAAATAAATAGACGATATTGTTTATACTATCTGTAACTGGGATTTCGTTGAAGAGTATTTAGAGAACACCTTAAGCAACTTAAAAATGGTGAACTTTACATTTTTGTTGCCTCAGTAACCATTGTAAAATGAGTCTGTATATTATTTATATCTTTGATGACAAATTCCTCCACGCCTCAAAATTCAGGATTTGCTGATCCTCTAAGCCTTAACCTGTGCGAGAGTGGAAGATCTTCGATTTGAGCTACTCGTTTTCCCCTCGCCAAATATGTCGTAAGAGCATCAACGTCCCACATCTTCAGCTTCTTCCAGTTGGATAGATCAGGTAAACATAGCCAGGAGCTGCAGCGTCCGATTATAAGACTTTCTAGTGACTCCAGTTTGTCAAGACCTTGAATCTCAACTAGTCTCGGACAGTCCCATAGTTCAAGGTCCTTTAGATTCTTGAAGTTAGATAAGTTGGAAAGATCCATAACTTCAAGAAGATTGCAATTGTTAACCATAAGTTCCGTCAAACTAAAAGGAAGTTGTCCAATCTGACGCAAGTTCTTGCAATTGATGATTTCAAGTCTTTTTATGTAGCGAAGGCAACCCGAGTATGAGCTTATATTGGAGATAGTCGAGAGTTCCAATTTACAACACGCAATATCAATTGTCTCTTTTGCAACATGGCGGGAGCCACGCATTGTTCGACAGAAGTCCCCTCTTATAGTTTTCCATCCGATAGAGGTTGAGCCGGTAAAACATAATTCCAAACTTCTTAAACTCACAAGGTTGGAGATATCGGAGCTTTTTCGAGGCTCTTGAGGACAGACATAGGCATACCAAACTCTGAGGAAGCTTTGGTACATTCTCCACACGAGTTTTTGTTAATACCAAAATTTTCAAGGATGGTAGTCTCACGATATCACCGGGAATCGTCTCTAGCCAATTGCAATTCACTCCATAAATCTCTTCAAGTTTCTCCAACATCCCAATTGCCTCAGGTAACTTTTGCATGCAACTTCGGCTCATATTCAACGCTTTCAAGCGCTTTAGATTGATAATGGTATTTGGCAACTCTGCAATACTTGTGTCTAAGACATCCAACTCAGTTAAACATTTCAACATTCCAATTGAGTCGGGAAGTATTGTTAGGTGGGTAGCTCCACAAATGGCCAAGCGCTCAAGATTTATGAGTGATCCGATTGAGCTTGGGACTTGACTAATACTTGTAGGGAAATAATAACTTTCTATAAGCATCTCAGTCAATGCTTCCAGACCACCCAATTCAATAGGAAGGACTTGGAGACGATGACATCCATTTAGATTCAATTGCTTCAGACGTTTTAGATGACCAATGGATCGATGAATCCTTAACAAACTTTTACACCCCTTTAGAATTAATATTTCCAAAAATAAATATGCAGAGAGGTCAGGAATTTCCTTTAAGTAGCAGCAACATGATAGATCAAGGACCTTCAATCTTCTAGTCACCTGTAAAAATAATTATGTATATTCAATGAGTTTGATTTATAAAATTTTCTAGGACATAAAAAATATATATCAACTAAGGAAGCTTTCAACCAAAGTAAATACTCTGTGCATATCAATTCATTAAGCCAAAACCACACTTTGTCTCACACTTTTTTCATTTCTTCTGTTATTGTCCCCAACAACAAATAAAAAAAATGGATAGAGTTTCAAATCACCGCTGTATCGAATAATAAAATGACAAAAGAATGTAACCAACATCTCTCTTATGAATTATGACACCCCTTTCCAATTTCATCATGGAATTACCGATATTGTCCCCACACTAGTCCTTATGACTTTCCTATGTGAATGCATCATCAAAACGTCAATATAGGAAATAATTTTATATGTCCTCTGACTATCAACTAATCTATATTTGCAGTCTACTGTTTTTTGCCTTTCATACATTAAGATAGGGGCGTTATTAGCTTTCACATAACCTTTGAAAGAGTGTAATATCTTTTATTCTATTGATGTACTAAACTAGCCGGTTTGCATTTTCAATTTTACTTGCATCCTATGTATAGTACGGATAGTCTTATTCACCAATTAATTTTTAACTTAATTTAAACATCTAATGGTGACAACTCATTGGCTTGATTAGGGAACTCAAAACAACATGAATGTTCATATAATGTTCTTTAAAAGGCATGTAAATCAATAGATATCAAGCGACAACAACAATTATCCCATTAGATGATTTAACAATTCCATGAATCACTTGTATGAATATCTAAATAAGTCATTCCCAATAGTGGAAGTTACTATTAACATGGAATGTCCACATTACAATACCCATTGATAACGCAGCTACAATCAATTTGAATTGAAGAAAGTCATCAAGAAAAGATTTGCCATAAATGATAGAACGGCAATAGCATGGTATCAATGTAAAATTATAAATGCAATACAAGTTAATTATCAATCACCAAATCTTAACATATTTTTTTTTTTTTTTTTTTTTTTGGTAAAGTAATTGTTTGATTCAGAAAAGTAAAAAATGCAATCTTGAAAGTTCTAGACATTTGAATACACTATTGAATGAATAAAAAATTGTGATTGAAGGTAACATTCTTTCCGTTGACCATAGTGTGTACAACCATTCTATGCCATAAATGTAAAGTAATTGTTTGAGTCAATATACTTCTAGTGAAAAGTCGACATTTAAGTTTCAAACATATGGAATGAGGGACTGGTGTCATAAGCCTTCTTCAAGACCAAGATTTGTTCTATTTTTAAGCCAATAAAATGTAATTAAAAAAAAAGATCAATAAAATGATGATCTACAACCCTGTGCGACACAAGAGCTAGTGTGACTAGAAGAAAATATAGCATGTTATACCAAATTATTTGCATACACATACCTTGAGTTGAGTCCAACCACCCCAATGTTCGTCTATATTGCTCCATGATAGGTCGAGGATGACCAGATTTTTGGGCAAAAGTTGGTTGCCTGCATTTCTTCTGGACAATCCTCCCAAGTAAAGCCATCTCAATTCTGAAAAGAGATCCTCAAAGTCTCAGAGAGTGACGGACCACACATTTCTAGAAATCTAATATTTGGCATTTTGATAAAGTCTTCCGATATCAAAACTAAGTCTCGAGAACGCACAAAAAAGTTTGAATAGTATGCTGCAACAGTTTCAATTCCCTAAATTGAGGAAAGAGTTGGTTTAATGTGAGGATTTCCAAATAGAGCCTAAAATAAAGGGAAAACAGTCCAAGAAAGAATTATGCAAAGAAAAAAAGTAGACGAGGGTGCACTTAGACTTATACCTTCTTTTGCTGGACAATATCAGGACCTTCTTGATTCCTCCACACCCGATAACCCTTTTTTAGGTCTTTGCAACATTCTTCGTACACAATGCTCCTGCCTAAGTCCTTAAGCTGATCATGCATACATAGTTCATTCTCTTTGCCAATCTTCACTAAGGACATTAAAAGCAAAACATCAATCCCCTCATTTGGAAAAAGTCCACAGTCATCCCACATGTAATATGGATAACTCTTGTCTCGTCCAGCTAGAAAGCAAGCAATATCAAGAAATATTTGTTGTTGCTGATGATCTAATACCACATAACTCAACATTAACTTCTCCTTCACATCCCTCCCCGACAAAATTTCATCTTTTCTAATGTATCTTGCCACACTTTGCTTTTTTTTTTTTTTCCACATAAAAATGAGCCAATCACTTCTATAGCCAAAGGAAGCCCTCCAGTTTGGTCAATAACTTTCTTAGATAGACTCGGGAATGCATTTGGAGGAGAGTTGCTTCTAAAGGTATGCTTGCTAAAAAGTTGAAGAGCTACGAGATTGTTGAGTTCCTTGACTTCATAAATCAGACAATGGTCAAATTGATCTAGGAATTGATCAAAAACACTTTTGTCTCTTGTTGTAACAACTATTCTACTTCCCGAACCATACCATTCTTTCTTAGCTGCCAATGCCATGAGTTGCCTCATATGGTCTACATCATCGAGAAAAATAAGAACTTTCTTTCTGCATAATCGATTTTTGATAATATTTTTCCCATGATCAATGCTAGAAAATCCAACTCCTATGTCACCAATGATATTAAAGACTAATTGCCGCTGCACATTCAAAAGACCAGAACCTTGTGATGCTTCTCGAATATCTGAAATGAATCTGCAACTGTCAAAATTAGTAGATAGTTTATCGTAGACAAGTTTGGCAAGAGTTGTCTTGCCTATTCCACCCATTCCCCAAATACCGATGAGCCTTATGTCCTTAGATTCAACATTCAGCAAATTTACTACTTCATCCACTGATTCATCCATTCCAACTAAATGATCAGATATATGCACACAAGACACCTTAAGCTTAACCAACACTTTCCGCGCAATCAAATGTGCGAGATCTCCGTGGCTGTGTCGAACACAAAATATTATCAAGTGAAATATAAGATTGGTAAGATCAAACAACAACATGAAGTTACAAACTTGATGCTGAACCCAGCGAACAAAAGAATAAAACATGATTCTCTGGTTCTGTTCAATCTAGGACGATAGGTTGTAATGCTTGTGTCAAACAGGTAATCCTAGGGTCTTGAGACAATGGAGTGTAGAATTCCATACGATATCCATCACAGTTTTGGGTCCAGAACTTAGAAAAAATTGTGCTCTTTCAAACTATAATTTGCATTCAAACAAAAGAAACAAAGAGAAAAGGGAAGATGGAGTTGAGTGAGTTAACATACCCTATGTTCTTGGCATCCCATCCCTTGATTTTAGTAACTTCCTTGAGTGCCTCCTCCCAGCGTTGCACAATCTCAGCCCCACGTTCCTTTTTATGCAGAGTTAGTGCATCCTTATACACTCCAGTTTCAAGTTTCACATCAGAGGGTTCCACATCATAGAAAATGGGCAAAACCTCCAGTTCATTGGTTTTCCTATGCTGCATCATGTGTTCCAACTCACACAAGCACCAACTACTAGAGGCATAACCTCTGGAGAAAATGGGAATGCAGATTTTCGAATCATTGATGGCCTGAAAAATCTCGGGACCGATCTCTTCCCCAACATCGATCCCTTGATTGTCTATGAAAACACTGATACCCTTATTCAGCAGGGTATGATAGAGGCAATTTGTGAAGGTATTGCGCGTATCCGAACCTCGAAAATTCAAAAACACCTCGTACTTGGTTCCCGATGAACGATAGCTTGTGGATCTTGTTTTCGGAGAAGAACTCCTTTTGCTTTCCATCTTAGCTGCGTCTGCTAAAATTTTGAAAGCGAATCACAAAAGATTTGACTTGCTTTAACGGGGCCAACGAGCGACGGTCAGGTAGTTCAGTCAAGCTTAGTTTCGATTTCCGTCATGTTGCGGCATTGATAGAGAGAAATTGCAGATTTATGACTGAAGGATGAAGACATGGCCTAAGCCCCACAAGTTGACTGGTGAGATGGGGCGAAAATCAAAGGAAATGTCTGAGATTTTTAACTCTACACATGTAGACTCGCACATCTCGGGATGATTGGAAATGCAACTCCACAAGTTTATATTAATTTGAGATACGTGAAATTGAGTTTCTGTATTCCAATTTCCATGACCAGAGTCAAGTCAAAGTCTAAGTAAACCGAAAAACTGGAAGGTAAGTTGACGTTAGTGTATTGCTCTAGGAACGTTATATTAAATCAAATGCAATGATTAAGTTTTATTTTTTTCCTACTTTATGGTAAAGTAATGTGTCTAATTAATTTTAAGGGAGAGGGAGGAGAAAGAACTTTGTGATTATGTGGTTCAACCGATAAGCTTCATTTTACCTTACTTTCTTAATTATTGGTAGATGTAAGTATTTGCGTAGCTTGGTTTCACAAATGACACAACCCCGATAATTAGATACTGCTGAGTTTTCTTAGGACTAGTTTGTTGGGTGCTTCTAGAAAGCAAAACTTTTGACGTTCTTAGTAAGATTTAAAATGTTTATTCAAATATGAAGTGTAAGATAACGTGTTATTACAGATCAAAATCTATTACAAATCAGAATCACCATTAATCTGCACAGCGATAATGACTGGCTTGGGGTTCACTGGAGTCAAGTCAACATAGTTTAGTCGAAGTCGAAGTCTAATTAAACTATAATTAAGAAACACGAGTACCTAAAAAGGAAAAGAAAAGAAGAAATGGCCCTTGATCGACATTAAGACTTTTTATATATTAAAAAAAAAAAAAGGGAATAAGTTACACTTGACCAGATGACAACCCAGAGAGAGAGAGAGAGAGAGAGAGAGAGAGAGAGAGTTGCTCCTCTATCGCGAATAGTGAAAGAAGCAAACCAACTATCCTAAGACGCTTTGAGCGGCCTGATCTTTATAGTCATGAACAACGCGATGCTTTTTCTGGAGTTACTTTATTGTACCATTATGAGTCAAAAGCAACAAGAAAAATAAATCTAAAAAGCTGGATTGGTGACTATTTTTGGTTCCTAAAAAAACTAATTAGATATGCATTTCTTAAAAAAAAAAAAAAAAAGAGTGGGAGAATATAAGATTATGAAATTCTGTTGACTTACATCCATTTAGGTTGGATGATTTGTTTATGTAATTTTTTATTGAATTAAAATTTACATATAAGGAAAATAAAAATCATTATCAAATTTTTTAAAATTTATTTATGCAACATTTTAATTTCTAAATATTGAATTATCAACTATAACCACAGTTCAAAATAGGGAATTTCCTAACATGGAAATGCCTAAAAATCTCAAACAAATCAAGATTAGTACGAATGGTATCAAATTAGATAATCAATAACTGCAAACTATCAAATTGGCTCGAGAAATTACCTAGTTTGGAGTATTTGTTTCGAAGAATAGGGACCCGCAACGGAGAGCTTTACAGTGACCGGTGAGGAGGAACGTCAGGACCAAAGCAGCAAGGACACAGCAAATTGAAGACACGTTCGCTAGAACAAAAGATACAACGGCGAAGGCTTGTTGGTCGGACTCTGCTCGGCAGCACCGCTGTGGGTTCGATCAATGCTAGTCTACTCTGGGCAACCTGCGAAAAGAAATCAAACGTAGCAGAGGAAATAAAAGAGCAAGCGGCGGCGTAAAGTGGAGCCAGGATGCCGCCTGGAATCACCAGCAACCACCAGGGACTGCTGCTGTGGCGTTAGAAAGAGAAAGCGCAAGGAAAAGCAGCATAGAGGATCAATTAGTTAATTAATCAACATCCTTTTGATTTTACTAGTTAGATGTAAATCTCCCGTTTCTTCCTTAAGCATTTTTTTTTGCACAAATCTTGCTTAAGTAGTGGAAGGATAGAAATCACATAAAATAATGGCTTCTAACCAATGTCCAGAATCAGTATAACAACGTACTGTTATCCTGAGATTTCGCACCGAATTGGGTGGGCCTTTCTGTTTTTGTGATATTTTTTGTGAGAAGTATGGAGAGATATTGGTACTTTCCCAAATCAAGCAAGATGAAAAGAAGATCACGTGTAAGGTGGTCAAGAGCCCCTTTTCCTTTTCATCTTGGCTGCACGATGTAAAATCACACCACATTTTATAGTGATTTTACAAGACTTGGATGATGGAAAACGTCATATGATACATTTCAAGGAAGTTGCAAGACTTTGTTTTTTTAAATAACCAACTTTTCTTTTTATTTTTTAATCAAGTTTTCAGTCACCTTTCTTTACTATGCGTTAGATTTACTAACCCTTATTTGTCAAACTTTTCTTCAACTAAGCTTTCAACTGGTTATCAACTCTCATTCGAGTTAACTATCAATGTTTATTTGGTTTTTTATTTTATTTTTTATTTATTCACTTTTCCATTGAGTTACTTAATCTGGGAAAAAAATCGGGAAGTCACCCCGTAAATATCGGTAATTTTCTATATGATTTGTAAATGTAAGATGATGTTTATTAAAGAAAAAAAAAGTTTGGCAAATAATAAGAGAATTGGTTCATCAGTCATGAAAGAAATTTGGTAATTATAAAAAAAGACTTGGTTACTAATTTCTTGGACCCACGAAGAGCTTTCCAAGAAGTTCCCCCAAACGTTATCCCCACTTTCGGTGTACTGTGTGAAATGGAAAAGACTTTTAAAACTTATCTTCCCAATTCCCAACCATCAACAGAATGGAAAAGTTAAAAGGTCAATTATGGAAGGAACCATGACGACATTATATTGTATCAAACTTCAATTCCTTTCATAAATCATAAAGATACGATATTCATTGTATGATGGATATGTCAAAATTCTTCTTCTTTCTACCTTACCACCAAATGTTCATATTTGTGAGTTGCGACATGATGTTCATTAATAAAAATAAATTGGTTATAAAAAAATATCAAACAATAAGGCGGTGTATATTATGTGAGCTGGTGAAAACAAGAAAATAAGAAAACGGATTTAACTAGTAGCTTTGTAGACAATGCATCTTTGAAGAATGCTGTAGAGGATCATGACAGACTTTAGAGGACAACTAATCCGTTCTTTTAAATCAATCTCTCTCTTTGGCTCGGAGAACACTTCGGTCAACACACATTTATTCAAGTTCGTATGATTTTTCTGAACTATAAAAACATGAAAAGGTTCATGTAATTGCTTGATATTTAGAACCATCAGCTTTAACTTTAACTTGAGCATTGAGGCAATCACAAGCATCAATTAGTCTTGGTCACGTAACCAAAAAAGAAAAAGAAAAATTAAACAAAATTCTTGTACATTCTGAAATTGGGACAAGAGTATTGAAAGTTCGAAACTTATCACAAAAGTGTAATTTAGTTCTAAAACTTTCAGAAAGTGCAATTAAGTCTTAAACTTGTCAAAAGTATAGTTGAGTCATAAAACTTACAAAAAGTGCAATCAAATTTCAAAACTTGTCAAATTAGTACAATCAATTCCTTCCGTCAATTGCACTTTTGAAAATTTTAGAACTCGATTGCACTTTGATAATAAGTTTTAAGACTCAATTGTACTTTCGCGACAAGTTTTAGAACTTCCAACATTTTGAAATTTTATACAAATAGTCAAACCAGATTGTCAAACACTTTCTCTACATAGAGACAAAACTTGGAATCCCCAAAATTAAGACCCACCTCATAGCATTAAAGTATGATATTTCAAGATTATTTGTGCCAAAAATACCGCTTAATTGATTTGTGAGACGACATGATCAAAACTTGCTAATAATAGAAGTTTTGATTGACCCTAATTAGGAGAAGGGTCAATAACGTGTTTTTCAAAGAAATTAGTTTTGGATAAATGTATTGTGAGTGTAAGAGTTTAGTATGTTTTGTGAGATGAAATTTAATATTGGATAAATATGTTATGCGAGTACTAGTTTGAAATTTCTAATTGTATTAACCGAACGATAGACAAATAGACGTCGGGAACTAATTTCTTAGAGTCTGTGAGGCAATTTTCAAGAAGGACACTCAAAATGTTGTATCTTTCATTGGCACACTGAGTGAAGTGGAAAATACTAACACTATTTTGCCTGGCCATCAACAAAAACAGAAAGTTTAAGATCAATCATGAAAGGAATCTCAAACGATCTTGCTTTTTCTCATCTATTATCACATTTCTATGACCTTTCTTGGAAATCTAGAGGAAAC
Organism: Eucalyptus coolabah; assembly: GCA_014182585.1. Classification (NCBI taxonomy): domain Eukaryota; kingdom Viridiplantae; phylum Streptophyta; class Magnoliopsida; order Myrtales; family Myrtaceae; genus Eucalyptus; species Eucalyptus coolabah. The sequence continues at coordinate 25,517,721 of CM024622.1, forward strand.
TATTTTCTTTAAATAATATTTTGATTACCTACTTTTTTTAATAGGTGTTAGGAACTAATTTCTTAGAGCCCACAAGAAAATTTCATGGAAGGATGCTCAAAAGATTATCTCCTTGGTTGGCACACCAAGTGAAACAAAATAGACTAGCACTACTTTTCCTAGTCATCAACAAATGGGAAAAGTTTAAGATCAGTCATTGGAATTTCAAATGATTTTGCTTTTTCCCATCCATTATTGCATTTCTATGACCTTTCTTGGAAATCTAGAATCAACCATTTTCTTTAAAAAAAATTTGATTATCAGTTGTTTCTCCCAAATCCTTATCAAAATTTGGCTAAAAATCAAGTGCGGTGTGGGAGCATACCTCACTTCCTAAATAACTAGAGATATACGATTGGGGACTTGATTAAACTAGTTATTGGAATCTCAAATGATCTTGCTTTTTCCCATCCAATATCACATTTCTATGACCTTTCTTGGAAATCCAAAATCAACCATTTCCTTTAAAAAATTTTTGACTATCAACTGTTTCTCCCAAATCCTTAAAAGTTGGCTAAAAATTAAGTGAGTTATGGGAGTGTATCTCACTTCTCATATAACCAGAGATCTATGATTGGGGACTTGATTGGTGCTTCACATAGGTCTCATGCCTTTGCACCACAAAAAATAATTTAATATTAAAGTAAATTAATATTAGATTAGACTCAATAATAAAAATTAAGATCGAAAAAAAACTGAAACAACTCAAGTTTGCACCAAAAGAGCTAACTATATATATATATATATAGACTCTTTATCCGAAAAAGAAGAAGAAGAAAAAAGGATAGACTCTGTACAGTTATCATTTATTTGAAAGAGAAAGCGCAAGGAAAAGTAAGTAGAGGCTCAATTGGTTATTTAGTCAACATCCTTTTGATTTTAGTAGTTAGTTGTAAATCTCCCTTTTCTTCCTTAAGCATTTTTTTATTTTTGCACAAATCTTGCTTAAGTGGTGGAAGGATAGAAATCACATAAAATAATCACTTCTAACCAATGTCTAAAATCAGTATAACAACGTATTGTTATACTTTTGTTTTTGTGATATTATTTTTATGAAAAGTATAGAGAGATATTGGTACTTTCCCAAACCAAGCAAGATGAAAAAAAGATCACGTGTAAGGTGGTCATAAGGAGCTCCTTTTCCTTTTCTTCTTGGTTGCACCATGTAAAATCACACCACATTTTATAGTGATTTTACAAGACTTGGATGATGGACAACGTGGTATGATGCATTTCAAGGAAGTTGCAAGTCAACGAACAATGATTAGGTAGGAAAGCGAGAGAGAGAAGGGATATGATTGAAGGATTAAGAAATGGCCTGAAATCCACTACCGATTGGCGTGTGGGGCAAGAATTAGATGAAATGTCTAAGAAAGTAGACATGTGGAGTTGCAAGTCTAACCTCGCTCAAAAACAAAAATGAAAAGTTTAATGCCTTCAAACTTTGATTGTCATTTTTTTTTTTAAATCGTCTACCAACTTCTAGTTGCATTTCTCAAAAATGCCTTAGCATTACTAGCTATAAATTTGAGCAACTTTCCTACTTTTCTCTATTTAAATTATCAATTAGTTTTGAGTTACCAACTCTTATTTAAATTACTTACTAATCTTATTTTTAAATAACGAACTTTTCTTTTTCTTTGGGTTAATACCCGAAAAACCCCAACCGGTACACCTGTAACAAATTTACCCCAAACTATTTTTTTGACCACCAAAAACCCCAAACTAGCATATCTTTAACAAATTTACCCTCTGTTAGTTTTCTTTAAATTTTATTGTCAAATTATTAAGTTAAATGACACGTGACAGTTGACCGATATACTAATTTGGGATTTTATGCTCCGTTTGTCATAATTTACAATTTTTGTGATATTAAATCCAATTTAGCGGACGGTATATTTGTTACAAATTTATCAGTTTGGGGTTTTTTGCAGTTAAATAAATTAGTTTGGGGTAAATTTATGACAAATTTACCAGTTTAGGGTTTTTATGGCCCGTCAAGGTAAATTTATCACAGGTATACTAGTTTGGGGTTTTTCATGGTCAAAAAATAGTTTTGGTAAATTTGTCATTGGTATACCAGTTTGGATTTTTCAAGGTATTAATCAATTTTCTTTTAATCAAGTTGTCATTCACCTTTCTTTATTATGCCTTAAATTTACCAACTCTTATTTGTCAACCTTTTCTTCAACTAAGCTTTCAACTGGTTATCAACTCTCATTCGAGTTAACTATTAATGTTTATTTGTTTTTTTTTTAATTTATTCACTTTTCCATTGAGTTACTTAATCTGGGAAAAAAAATCGGGAAGTCACCTAGTAAATATCGGTAATTTTCTATATGATTTGTAAATGTAAGTTGATGTTATTAAAAAAAAAGTATGGCAAATAATAAGAGAATCAGTTCATTAGTCATGAAAGAAATTTGGTAATTATAAAAAAAGACTTGGTTACTAATTTCTTAGACCCACGAAGAGCTTTCCAAGAAGGACCCTCCAAACGTTATCCCCACTTTCGGTGTGCCGTGTGAAATGGAAAAGACTTTTAAAACTTTCTTCCCAACCATCAACAAAATGGAAAAGTTAAAGATCAATTATGGAAGGAACGTCTTTACCAAAAAAATTATTGAAGGAATGTCGACGATATTATATTGTATCGAACTTCAATTCTTTTCATAAATCATAAAGATACGATATTCATTGTACAATGGATATGTCAAAATTCTTCTTCTTTCTACCTTACCACCAAATGTTCATATTTGTGAGTTGCGACATGATGTTCACTAATAAAAAATTTTGGTTATAAAAAAAAATCAAATAATAAGGTTGTGTACATTATGTGAGCTGATGAAAACAAGAAAATAAGAAAACACATCTAACTATTAGCTTTGTAGACAATGCCTCTTTGAAGAATGCTGTTGAGGATCATGACAGACTTTAGAGGACAATTAATCTGATCTTTTAAATCAATCTCTCCCTTTGGCTTGGAGAACACTTTGCTCAGCACACATTTATTCAAGTTCGTATGATTTTTCTGAACTATACAAACATGAAAAGGTTCATGTAATTGCTTGATTTTTAGAACCATCAGCTCTAACTTTAACTTGAGCATCCATGCAATCACATGCATCAATTAGTCCTGATCGCGTAACCCCAAAAAAGAAAAGAAAAATTAAAAAAATTCTTGTATATTTTGAGTTGGGACAAGAGCATTGAAAGTCGAAACTTATTACAAAAGTGCACTTTAGTTTTAAAACTTTCAAAAAGTGTATTTAAGTCCTAAACTTGTCAAAAGTATAGTTGAGTCATAAAACTTTCAAAAAGTATAATCAAGTTTTAAAATTTGTCAAATTGGTCCAATCAATTCCTTCCATCGATTGCACTTTGGTAAGAAGTTTTAGAATTTGGTTGTACTTTTTTGACAAGTTTTAAAATTCGATTGTACTTTTATGACAAGTTTTAGAACTTCCAACCTTTTGAAATTTATACAAATAGTCAAACTAGATCGTCAAACACTTTCTCTACACAGAGACAAAACTTGGAATCCCCAAAATGAAGACCTAGCTCATAGCATTAAAGTATGATATTTCAAGATAATTTGTGCCAAAAATCACTGCTTAATTGATTTGTGAGATGACGTGATCAAAACTTGCTAATAATAGAAGTTTTGATTGCCCTTGATTAGGAGAGGGGCTAATAATGTGTTTTTCAAAGAAATTAGTTTTGGATAAATTTATCGTGAGTGTAACAGTTTAGTATGTTTCGTGAGATGAAATTCAATATTGGATAAATGTGTTATGTGAGTAATGGTTTAAAATTTATAATTGTATTTAATCGACGGTAGACAAATAGACGTCAAGAATTACTTTCTTAGAGTCCACAAGGCAATTTTCAAGAAGGACGCTCAAAAGGTTTTCTCTTTGGTTGGCACACCGAGCAAAGTGGAAAATACTAACACTATTTTGCCTGGCCATCAACAAAAAGAAAAGTTTAAGATCAGGCATAAAGGAAACTCAAACGATCTTGCTTTTTCCCATCTATTATCGCATTTCTATGACCTTTCTTGGTAATCTAGAATAAACTATTTCCTTTCAATTTCCTTAGGAGTTAGGAACTAATTTCTTAGAACCCACGAGAAAATTTCATAGAAGGCTGCTCAAAAGGTTATCTCCTTGGTTGGCACACCAAGTGAAACGGAATAGACTATCACTACTTTTCCTAGTCATCATCAAAAGGGAAAAGTTTAAGACCAGTCATTGGAAAAGTTTACAACAACCTCAATCTCTTCGTGACCTTGACTTTGAATAATTTGTACCCTCTTTACAATGATTCCAGTCTTCAACGAATCTTGATCTACGTGTCGTTCTTATATTTTATCAAACTTAAATTCTTTTCATAAATCATGAAGACATGATATTCATTGTACGATGGATTGGTCAAAATTCTTCTTTCTACCTCACCACCAAATGTTCATATTTGTGAGTTGCGACATGATGTATTTATTAAAAAAAAAAAAAGTGATAAGAAGCATATATGATCCAGTATCATATAACATCTCTCATCAAAATTTCTTCAAAAGAAATTATATAATTGCAAAGGACAACGATAAATATTTAATCTAAATGTCCATTTTCTAAAAATTACATGGAAATGAATAATTTCATGAATTTTCATTGATTACATCGAACAATACAAGGGAGGCAAAACCTTATATATACAAAGCTTACAAAGTGATTCGATTTTACATGTAATATGAAAATGAATACAGGAAAAACTCAAAGGAAAGGAGGGAAATACAAAAGAAATTCTTTTACAAGAAAAGAGAAATGCACGAAAGAATGTCAAGTGAATATCCTAGGAGCTAGGTGGGATCATGCGGAGACACTTGTTATCACGAGCCAAGCATTTCACATAGGCTTCATCTTCATGCTCCTTGACATGAGCTTGTTGAAACCCTTGAGACTCAGGAATATCAGGCAACTCAACTTTAAGCTCTGGTTCCACTTGTAGATATAGTTGATAGACGCGTAGTGTGTCCTAATTTCTCTTTCTAAGTCGAATTTGTCAATAGTGACCACATGATGTGAGAATCTGGAATACCAAATCCCAATAGCACCTCGAATCGCGGCTTCGACATGACCAATTTGGTTTTCCACAATGACCTCATTGTGATAATCAATATGGTATAACCCCAAATTGAAGATTGACAAAATCATTTGAAGTGTGTGATATTGGGAGAGCACCTGTAAAGAGTAACAAGATGTTAGACCCGTCAATTCTACAAGGGGGAGTGGGTCATCAACTCCACTAACAAGGCGCAACTTGGGATTCCCAAGCCATCGGACATGCCATTGGATTAAGCGAGGGGTGAGTCTTTTGAGGAAATGGAACCATAGAGAGAAAGACCATAATAGAAAGAATTCATTTCTTTGGTGAAACATACGAATAGGATGATGGTATTTTGTGACATCAACGATCCTCATGCGAGGGGCAAATTCTTCAATGTGAGAAACGAGCCAAACATGGAGAAGTCCTAATGGAGCTCTAAGAATTCCTCGACCACTTGTTTTGAATTGGTAAAGAGATACGAAAGTTATGGCGATGATCATGTGTGTAAAGCAGCTAAAGGAGCATACTTGATTAACAATGTGAGTGACTAAAGGATATATTGTTTTTCGAGTATGTGAGAATATTACAAAGTCGAAAAATATGAGAAGGAAGGCATAAGAAATTTAATTCATAGATTTAGGCTCAAGGCTAAGAAAATGTTGCTCAAGGAATGTATAAGGCATAGAATTCAAATTTCCCCTAAGAATGGTTCTAATTTTATTAGTAGGGATATATTAAGGAATTGACTTGTAAGGGAAATTGGATTTTGACTAATAGGAGGAGTAGTGAAACCTAGGGAAGCCTTGCTAACCCAATGGCTATCTGAAACTTCTCAATTATAGGGGTCAACTCATATTTGCTAAATACAAAGGTATAGGTCATGGGATTCCAAAAATGGGCCAATGCCTTCACCATCGCAATTTGGGGTTCGATCTTGAATAAGGTCAGGGAAGAAGCCTATGTGCCTCTTCACATAACCTTGATGTCTCGGTTTGAGATTCTCCCATATGGCCTTGAGACTCCTTGGCATGGGAATAATGTCCAATTCGGGCTTGTCCATCTAAGCCTAAACCTAAGGTGCATTCATGATTAAGGATGTATTGTTGTTGAAATATAAAATGCGTAATTAAAATTCAGGAATTAGGAAAGATAACATCAATAAGAAAGGAACGATATTGTCACGCCCCGATCCTTGAGCGCGTGCCCATTCCTCTCTAGTCGATAAAATTTGCGACTTCGCAGGACGAGTCGTCGACCCTTTTCATTTTATTTCACATGCGGAAGCGAATAATAAATCCTCTAACAGTAACCATATCAGGATAGAAAAGCATGACAACAGATTCACAAACATAACATGCATTTATAAATATACTAAGTCATGTACAAAAGTCTATGATCAAAAGACTTCAAAAGATTACCTCTCAAAAAGAAATGGTCCTATCTGACCTACACTTCAGATCACCACAGTTCGGCTCCAGGTTCTCCACTCTACAGTCCTGAAAAGAAATTGAGCCCACGACGAGGTGAGATATAAATCTCAACAAGTTCATGCTCTAAACCCCGATTATGAGGGTAATACGCCTAGAGGTGTCCTAACCACATAATCATACAACCACAAAGACTTACCTCGTCTCGGATCCACCCCGCAGTCGGTACAATTCATATCATAGACAACACGAAAGCATGAGCAACAACTAAGCTCAATTAATTGGAACGCCACATTGACATTTAACCCGGCACGAGAGGTCTGATTATAGGGCTAAATTGTTATGATATGTCCCATATCATGCCACACAATTTTGACCCATAATCCAACACATTTGACTCAATTATTCATGCGTTCCTAATTTTTTTGATCTCAGCATATAGCACGGCCTACTCTTTGCTCGACGGTCTTTTGGTATTGCCAAGTGTCGTCTCACCCCATTAAGCACGGCCACGTCTCCATCAGATAGCTTTCCCAAAGGAGCATAGGTCCAAAATCTACTACGACCGGCTTCCCGTTGTCTAGAGGCGTCCCATATAGGGGGAACATCTAGCTTAACAGCCCGAGACGGGTTCTCTTAACCAACACACGACCACTCAATCTTAGCCCAGGACATCGTGCATTGCACTCAAATGCCTCAATTAAAATGATGAACTTGGTCTATTTTCTTTGTATTAGAAATACACAGTAAAATAGTCATGTGTAGGTACACAATCAATTCACCCCAGAAAAAGTGATATCTTCCAATTTAAAATCTCACTGTTTTATATAGTACATAAAACCATTTTTGGTGTTAAAATCCGACATCCAGGATTTTCTAAATAAATATCGAAATTCACAAATTTTGAAATAATTAACCAAAATTCCAATTAGCACTCAATTTGCACAAATTAATATCCAATTGCATAAACTAAACACATTATTGCAATTAGCATGAAATTTTGGTCACCAGCTATTCCAGTCTAATTTCCGGAAAATATTTAATAATTAAATAATTACCAAAATTAATTAAATAATTAAATTTAAATACTAAAAATACTAACTTAGGCTGTAATTGCTAAATTAAATACCGAAACGAGCCCGGAAAATTATTGAACCAATCTAGATAAATAATACGATCTATCTAGTCTCTAATTTAGTCATTCTAACCACCTAACATGCATAATTAACTAATTAAATCACTAATCTAATCTAACTAACCACATAATCCCTAATTAACCTAAACTAAACACCCATTAAATATCTTTAGCCTACTAAGTAAGGTTTAGTGCATAAACTCACCGGTTTAGCACGAAAATCGGTTCACCGCGACGGTGGCGTGACGGGGCCGATAAACTCCGAAGTGGCAATGCTAACGGAGCTTGGACCTAGCCTAAAATGGTCTACAAACTTCCTGCTCAAGCTGAAAATCAAATCTGCTCAAGGCTAGTCGCAAGCTTGGCTCGAGGCGGGCTGAGCTTGGCTTCGACGGGGAGAAGAATCGTGGGAGCTACTACTAAGGTGAAGACCGAAGGAGGCAATGCTGAGAACGTGCGGCCGAAGATGGGGAAGAAACGATGGAGTGGGACAGTGGGGTTGACTTCGGACAAGTGGCAGAGGAGTCAACATTGGGGGCTTCGTTTGGAGAGGGTTGACGTTGGATATGGCGTTGGACAAGAGGGTGATGGTGGACCAAAGATGGTGTGTTAAATAAGCTTTAATTCCTTAGCAAAATATCCCAATTCGACGTCCAATTTTGATGAAGAATAAAGCCCATTAAATTTTTGCAAGTCCCCATCACCTAAAGGCTCGGTAAGGAGGCCAAAAATCCCTTCGATTTGGCTCATTCGAGTTTTCGTTCTTTTCCGAATCGTTTGAATTGATTTTCCGTAAAAATCTCGGGCTCACCGAAAATTCTTCAGAGGATGAGTCGATGTTCCTAAAATAAATCGTGACATGACAGAACTTTTAATTTCTGAAATCAGGTTCAAATTCGTGGTTAATTTCAATTTGACACGATTTTAGCGTGACCTAACTTACTGGGTAGCTTTTAGGAATTTTTGGTGCAATTGACCCGTGGTTAATTATTTTCAAGCTACATTGTATATCTGCGACACATTGGCAATTCTCAGTTGTCATGAAAATCTCAAGGTTTCAAATACGAACACGGGATACGAAAATGACAGAAAAATCAATTTAATGCCGTTTGATAGAAATTTTGCAATCAAGTAGAATCACCCACACACTAATCATATATCTCTATCAAATAGACCTATCTCTGGTTTCTGATCGATTTTGACGGTGTCATAATGACAATTGTAGATGACCACAATCGAGCAGTCGTTTCCTGGTCGAATCCTCGAGTCTATTGCGTTAAAATCCCTTAATAGATTCCCCAAATAGTCTAGTTATCTCATGAGTGATCAGCTTAGAGAATAGCATTATAGGCATATCGATGAAATGCCCAATTCATTAAATTGATAACAGAAATGGAAAATCAGGATGTCACAAATATCTTACCAACTGAACTCATGGCAATCACAAATCACACATCGCATGAAACTTGTAAGGGTTTTGATGTCTAAAGTGAGAAAACTAAAGGCTCAAGGTTTTTTTTTTTTTTTTTTTTTTTTTTTTTGATAACCCGGGGAACCTCCGAACGCGCTTCGCGGGGAGAGTAAACCCGGGAGTCGGGGGCCCCACCGCCGACCCCCAAGCGCGGGTAAGACGCGCGTTATGCATTGAAGCATCGCTTCCACGAAGGTTCGAACCCTTCCCCCTGCGTTTGGGGTACCAAGCCCTAACCAACGCTTCAAGGTTTTCATTCTAAAAGATAAAAGAAGTTTACCCACTGCAACTATTGTTAGTCAATGCAACTTTTATCGATTAGGATAAGCAAGTGGAAGAATGGATTACCACAAACATTTACTCGAGGATTCCACCCATAAACCCTCTTAAGGTTCTAGATTAGGCGATCGGGTTTTATATTGTAGTTGTGTGTACGGTGTAGTACTAACTTCTACAGAGCCAATATAGAAGACAAAACTCATCTATTCTTCGGGTGTGAATTGACGGATAGCATTTGGCATAGTATCCTTGTGCAACATGGGATTAGGGGTTCTCAAGGTGGATGGAATGGGGAACTTCAATGGATGAGTAGGGCAACAAAGGACAAAGATTTGGTAGTGAGACTCCTCAAAGTATTTTTTCTAGAAACAATATATTGCATTTGGAAGAAGCGCAACCATAGACGATTTCAAAATAAATCAACTTTCATCCATATAAAAAAAAAAAAAACTGACATCCATATTATTTTGGCCAAGGTGCACAAAAATATAAGAGGTAGAGCTTCACTTTACCAAAATATTAAACCTTCTCAGTCAAATGTTGTATTGGCTACTATGTGGAGACTTCTTACCTACATCTGTTTGAATTATTAGCTCTATTTGTAATGTCGGGTGATGCCCCTAAGTTGTTGTACTTATGTTTTATAATACTTACATTTTCAACCAAAAACAAAAGATAATACTATTCATTTGAAGACCGTGAAATACTCAAATACTAGACACAATCCACATTGCGCGGGCATCACGGATTGTCATACAAATCCACAATGAAGAGTGAATAATAAACTTTCATGTAAAACGAAACCTTCATAATATCGTATTTATAATGAGATTGTAATGTTAACATTGCATCATTAATTTTTTTGGCAACTTATTTATGAAATAGTTAGCGTGATGGTTGACCTCTTTCTTTATTATGGTATAAATAAACGTAATTTATATATGTTTCTTTTAGTAAACATATTTGTATACTAATGTAAATAATTCTGTTACTTTTAAGGTGGAAAATTTCTTTAAGATAAAGGAATACAATTAGAATAAATGTGAAGAGGGCGGGGACGGAGAGGGACGAATTTAATAAACGGGTAGCATAATGCGGGCAAGGAGAACGGTCAATACCTTTCAACTCAGAAACAACCTTTAGGAAAAAATTATTATTATATATCTATATCGATACATATTCTACTTTTGAGTTTTCTCTTAACTTTTTTTCCCCAATTTCCAGTGGCAAAGGCAATCGAAAGTGGATCAATTCATATAAGAGGTTAGAAACGGCAACCCAACTTTAGAAAAACTTCAATTTTGTTATTTCTAGTTTAAAAGAAGTTTGCAAGAGATGAATTTTACTGTTTCCTTGGCATCACATGTTGAACAACTTAACAAACTACTAATTTGAGATTACGCTTTTTAATTTTTGTAACGGGACAGATCATACCACCTCCGGATGCACCATTAACACAAAAGCCTGGACACATGACATGATTTCATTGGTTATTAAAGATATCTAGCGACCAATGGGGTGAGCATCGTGTCTAGAACCAGGAAGGCGGCGTCTTGACATTTATTGATTTAAAAGTGTATCGCCAGCAATTGAAATGTGAGTATAACATCAAATATGATATAAAAAGACTTATCACATGGTAAATATGTGTCGGATTATGCTAAAAATTTATTTTCATAATAAAAATGTCCCAAATATGATAAAATGGTTTTATTTGCGGTAAACATGTACAAACATTTTACTTAAAAAAACGCGTTTACATTTACAGAGAATCAAATAATGGTCCTCGGCATGAAGACACAGCAATATAACCACTTAATATAAAGAAATGGTGTAACACAAATATTTTATTATAAAAATTGATTTTTCGACAAAACAAAAATCAAGTCGGAAATCTACTCAGGAATCACTCACCCCTATCGATAGGACACGCATAATAAGTAATCGATTTCCCTGTTCCTCTCCTCTCCTCTCCCTAGCCGCCTCTCTGTTGCCACAACACAACCTCGCCGATGCCACTGCTGCCACGAACCCACCTTGCCACCACAGTCACCAAGCCTCGACCAAATTCGCCCCCACTCTCTACCCTCTGACAAATAGGCGCTCCCTTCACAAAAAACAGTTCGCAAGCCATTGAACCAGATTTGGCCTTGTTGTCACTGGCTCGATCTTGACAGGCTCGAGGGAGGGATAGAGAGGGGATTGAGGGGAAGACAAGATACACCATGGTGGCGGCAGTGGCGGCAGTGGCGGCAGTGCAGTCTTGGACTGGCGGCGACGTAGCGTCGAGCAGCCATTAACCACATCATGAGCGCGGTGGCGAAACAATGAGTGGCCATTGATGAGAGAGAAAGCAGAGGATGGACAAGAGAAACAAAATTCGAAGAAGGAAAGAAGAAGAGGCAAAATTGAAATCTGGAAATTGAAATCCTAACCCAAAATTCGTTTCTTTCTATGGAGTGAGCACCAAAATGATATTCCCACGAGAGAGAATCTATTCAGAAGAAAAGGTTACTCCATCCTTCATGTCCTCTGTGCAAACAAGCCCCGGAAACAGTAGAGCATCTCTTCCTTTTCCTTTTGTGCCATTGGACGGAAGCAATATGATCGGACCCAAGACTGAAAGTACAGATTTTGCATCCAGATATTACTAGAATGGACCAAAATGGGTGTCGCAATTTCTTCGAGTCAAGAACTGACTTGCCATCTAACTACTATCTGAGGAGGAGCCCGTCGTTTCTCTGGAAATCCCCGAAATACCTTTGTCTTCCGCTCCCGACAGCCTGATCCAAGTTCAATTGTTGATGCTGCTCTTGCAATGACCGAATATTTCATAAAATGGAACCCGGGTGTCGAAACAAGAAAGAAAAAGCGAGCAAACCAACCTACCAAAAATGGCTGTAATTTAGGGTCACAATATGATGTAATGGTTACTGGAACTCCATATAGACGAACTATTTGTCAGACATATAGCTCGGCATATTATTCTAATGTATAGTCCTTTCAAACTGCAAGGAAGTGGGCCGACTTTGTCAACTTATCGATAATCACTCAAATAGAATTATTTCCTCTTTGGCTTCTAGGCAAGCCCAAAATGAAGTCCATTGTGAGATATTCCCACTTCCATTCCGGAATTTCAAGAGGTTGTAGGAGTCCTCCAAGTTTATAATGTTGTGCCTTTATTTGTTGACATGTTAAGGCTAAAGAAAGTTGGCTCACGTGTCCGATTGTCCCCACCATGCAAATCAACCGATGGATTGGATCATCAAAGCCCATCGCAGACGGTCCTGTTTAATCGCTCATGAACTCTACTTTGAGATTGCTGCTTAATGAAATGACTTGTTGTGAGTAGGTGGTTTTTTTATTTATTAAATATCTATCATATAAGAAATAGGATAGCTTATTTGTAAATGGATAGCATATTAAATTAAGTCGACATATCGGTGATCTAGTGACATCGAGAATACTTAAGATACCTATGACAGAAAGTGTATAAGAGAGAAGGACAAAGCAAGAGACGCAAAGCTTTTGGAGAATGATTTTCTATATCTCTATTGTATTCTGTGTACAATGCTATGTAATTATAATACAAGAGATGTATGAATAAAAGGAAAAAGAATATTTTACAAATCAATTAATATCTCAATCTATTCCTTAATTGATTGAATGCATGATTCAGCATATCTTTGAATATATCTTCCAATACTCCCCCTCAAGCTAGTGGTTTGTAGATATCTAAGACTCCTAGCTTGCTTAAAAGATATGTGTGTTGTCTTTGGCATAGAGGTTTGGTGAAGATGTCTACAAGTTGTTCTGCAGTTCCAATTCCTCTTGTCTCGATGATTCCTTCTTGAATCTTCTCTCGTGTGAAGTGATAATCCACTTCTATATGCTTTGTTCTTTCATGCATTACAGGATTCGTTGCGAGCTTGAGGGCTGCTTCATTGTCACAAAACAGCTTTGTTGGCGCTTTTAACCTTACTCCAAGATCCCCAAGCAATCCTCGTATCCATACAATTTCACATGTAGTTTTTGCCATAGCTCGATATTCTGCTTCAGCTGAGGATAAGGAGAGTGTTGCCCGTTTCTTGGTCTTCCATGAAAGAATGGATTCCCCAAACTTAATACAAAAGCCAGTGATTGATCTTTGACTCATTGGACAAGTCACATAATCTGCATCACAGTATGCTGTCAATTCCATGTTGCATCTTATAGATAGAAGTATTTCGAGTCCTAGGCACTTCTTCAAATATTTCACAACTTTCAAGGCAGCATTCATGTGAGACTCCTTCGGGCTATGCATAAATTGGTTGAAAGTTTGTACGGCGTATGAAATATCAGGCATGGTCATAGTTAAATATATGAGTTTTCTAATGAGCTTCTAATAACTGTCGGATCTTTGAGTATAGGATCATCATTTTGAGATATTCCTCCAAGAAATTACGCTGTGGTTAATTTTGTATTTTGCTCGATTGGAATAACTACTGGCTTGCATCTTGATAATTCGGCTTCAAACGATCTCCAATACAAACTTCCGTTGATCGAGAGAAATCCCTTGGTCGGACCGAGTAATCTCAATCCCAAGGAAGTATTTTGGTGCTCCCAAGTCTTTTATATGAAACATGGTATGCAAATATTTCTTAAAACTCCCTATTGTAGTTTCATCATTTCCTATGATAAGAATGTCATCAACATATATCATTAAGTAGACAGATGACATACCTCTAGTCCATGTGAACAAGGCGTAATCATACTTAGATTGTTTGAAACCTGCAGTTGTGAGAGCGTTTGCAAATTTTGCATGACATTGCCTTGAAACTTGCTTCAATCCATAAAGGGATTTGTGGAGACGATATACTCTATTCTCCCCCGGTCTCCGTAAGCCTGGAGGAATATCCATGTAGATTTCTACATCCAAATCACCATGAAGAAAGGCATTATGGACATCCATCTGATGCAAGGACCAATTATGAACATTTGCTACGGATAAAAAGAATGAACTGTGAGGTCTTTAGCGACTGGGGAGAAAATCTCGTGATAATTGAATCCTTCCCGTTGGGTATATCCCTTAGCCACTAATCGAGCCTTGTAACGCTCAAAGGATCCATTAGAGCGATATTTGATCTTGTAGACCCATTTGCATCCTATGGACTTTCTGTTTTGGGGAAGAGTGACTAATTTCCATGTATGGTTATCGTCGGTGCCTTTAATTCTGCTGCCAGAGCTTGTTGCCACCATGGATCTCGAGATGCTTTTTCATAATTAGATGGTTCCCTCTCATCCGACATACGACTAATGCAACATCTATGGTCTGACGAAAGCTTATCGAAGCATACATAAGAAGATATTGGATAGCGAATACCTGGTGAGTTAAGTGAAGCATAGACATAATCTTTAGTCCATGTCGACGGTTGTGTAGCTCGCTCGGAGCGACGTTGATGAGCGGTCGGTGGTGGTGATGAGGATTGTCCTTCTTCATTTGTTTCTGATACAATAGAAGCATCCTCTAAGTTGTTTGTGTCTACAGCAACATTTTCCATAACCTCTTCTGAAAACGAGTCAGTTGAGACTGGATGAACCATTTCAGTACCTGTCAACGAAACCATTCCAAAGATCTCGGTGTTGGAGGTGTTGGAAGGATATAACTAGGAGATGTATCCTCATCTTCTAAGACTTGATGGGAACTGTTGCAAGCATCCAAGTCTTCTTGGGAGGATGTGGTTTCATGAAATGGAAAGACACTTTCGTGAAAAACAACATCCTGACTAATAAAAAAACTCCCATGTTATTGTGTCAAGAACACGATATCCTTTTTGTAGATTTGGATACCGCATGGATATACATCGCCGAGCACGAGGACCCATTTTATCCCGAGGCCCCACTACTGTAGCATAGCATAGAAAGCCGAAAATTCTTAGATGATCCAATGTTGGCCTTTTTGCATAAAGGTTTTCAAAAGGCGATTTGCCATCCAGTATCCGTGTTGGCATCCTATTGATTAAATAAGCCGCAGTAACAACACAATCTACCCAATAATTCTCTAGGATTGATCCCTGAAATTTTAGTGCTTGTGCGACTTCCAAGAGATGACGATGTTTTCACTCTACTACCCTATTCTGTTGTGGAGTATAAATGCAAGAGCTTTCATGGAGAATACCATGGGACAAGAAAAGTGAATGACAATCATTATTGAAGAACTCTGTCCCATTATCACTGCGAACTCGTAGAACTGGCTTCCCAAATTGATTCTTGGTCAGCAGTAAAAAAGTCTTTAGATGAGAGGCAACTTGAGATTTTGACTACATCAGAAATACCCATGTGGCACAAGAGTAATCGTCCACAATCGTGAGAAAATAACGTGAACCATCACGATGTGGGGTGTGATAAGGTCCCCAAACATCCATGTGAATTAGTGAAAAATGTCACTGGATTGTGTTGTACTAGAAGGAAAGGGAGTGCGAGATTGTTTTGCAAGTGGGTATATATCACATTTAGAGTAAGGATAAACTGCACTATGACCCATTCTTGAATGTTTTTTTTTTTTTTTTTATCATTGGCAGACATTACACAATGATATTTTATTCAGGGGAATTGAAGATAAATCAAAATGACTTAGAAAACTAGTCCAAAAATATAGTCTTTCAAAAAGACTACCCAAGCCCATCAATTTGCCAGTCAAAAGGGCCTGGAAAAAACAGGTGTCAGAATCGAAGAATATTCAATAGGAATTTTCTTGGCAAACTTTGGACACAGAGATAAGATTGAATTGAAATTGTGGAACACAAAGAACATTTCAAAGGGTAATTTGATGACTCAGTTGGACATTGCCGATCAAAGTGACAGGAGTGATGTTCCCATTTGACAATTGCACATAAATAGGCGTGTCTAATTTCTTATGCATATTGGAAAAATCCCTTATCACAAATTATATGATCACTTGTCCCTGAGTCAATTATCCAAGCCTTTCTTGAAATAGAATTTATCAGGCAATGAGAAATATCTAAAACAAATTCCTCCTTTATTCCCAACATCAATCTTTTGCAACACCCGCATCAACTGTTGGTATTGTCCATAGGTAATAGGTTGGTCATTATTTAGACCGATTGGTCCAGTGACCTAATAGGCTGTAAAAAATTCCTTTTTCTTCCCTTTTTCACTTGGCTTACCATGTAATTTCCAACAAGTATCTACGGTATGATGTGGACGTTTGCAATATTCACAGTATAATTTACCTCTACCCTTTGAATTTTGAGCAAAATTCTTTGAAGATGCGGAAAAAATCTAACCATCCAATCCTTTTAGTCCCAAAAGAAACTGATCGTCCGATCCTTTTAAGGTGGGATTATACCCACCGTCCGATTCAAGGGTTTGATACGCCCCTTGTCCACCGTCAGATCTCTGTGAAGCATTTGAGTCGTTGATCCCTTCTCTTTTAAGGGACTTTTTGCCACCAATAGAATCGTGTAACCCTAGCCCTTCTCAATTCTCTCTCTCTCTCTCTCTCTCTCTCTCTCTCTCTCTCTCTCTCTCTCTCTCTCTCTCTCTCTCTCTCTCTCTCTCTCTCACTAGGGTTTTCATGCTCGAATCTCACTGAACGCCGCATAGCGCGAGGGCGACGTTGTTGATCCCTCACGTTTGCTCCGAACCGCGAGCCTCTGGCTCTCCTCTTGGACGGCCAACTGGAAGATTCATCCAAGAGGAGGCACTGACTCCATTGCCAAGATCTGCGAGCGGAAAGTCATTTAAGTTTCATTTAAAATCAGTAGAAACCACATAGCCTTTTCCCTCTCTCTGATGGATCTGTATTGTTGGAGAGTCTCTGCTGCTCCCTCAAGCTTTTCCATGGTCGCTTCGAGTTGGTTCCAGAGAGAGGACAGCTTATTGTAACAAGCTATGACGCTCATGTTTCCTTACTTTAACTCGCTTAATTCTTGCATGAGGGAGAAAATTTTGGCCCAATCTAACTTCCCGTACATTTCTTTTATGTTCTCCCACATCTTTTTTGAGTTATCCGTCGGAGGGAGCCCGACGGCCACCTTTGGAGAGACACAGTTGGCCAATCCACGTTCGGATTAGGTGGTTGCATTTTCTCCAATGCTTGGCCAGTCGCTCATCCGAAGGTATAGGTACTGTTTTGTCGAGAAATCCATCTTTGTCCTTCGTCACGAGGGCTCGTTGAAAATCTTGCGACTACCTAGAGTAGTTCTCCGTCCCGGTGAGTTGTAGACTAATTAATTTCAATTCTGGGCTGTCGGCAGTTGACACGTACAACGGGTCGCCGGGCTCTGGTTGGCCGGTGATAGCTACGATCAAAAATGGAAGAAAACCAGGTGCAAGATTTGGGTAGGGATTTGTCCCTACACCTAATCCGCTAGATTTGGATCCATAACCCGCATTTGAAAGACTCGAGGTAGGGATTTGTCCCAAAAACCGGTTCGCTCGACCCGCCATTCTATTATGAACCGACGGTCGAGTTTGCCCCATCGTGGTTGGTGGACTCCCATCAGGCTGGGGGTTGTTTTGGCTGCTCCCGATTCCCAGCAATAATGCATCTGGGCTCGGCCCAACATACCATGGATATGGTACCCATTGGTAAGGATGGCCCGACATGGGCAGCCCCATATTTGACTGAGCCAGGTGATACTGCCATTGTAGGCCTTAAACTTGCTGTTGGACCACCGGGGCCATGTTCTGTATTTCTTGTGCAGGTATAGTTTCTCTTGAGGGTTGGGGTTGCGTGTTGATACCAGAAGATGGATTCTCTGGGTGATTCATGGTGAGTATTGATGTTTGCTTCTTCCTTTCTCTAATGAATTTTGATTCCTTCGCTGCTTTGATCTAATTTTTGCAGATCAGGAAGCTTTGACAAGCAATCGATGCGGAAGCGGGATCAAGAGCCAAGCTCTGATACCATGACAGAAAGTGTATAAGAGAGAAGGACAGAGCAAGACACGTAAAGCTTTTGGGGAATGATTTTCTATATCTCTATTGTATTATGTGTACAATGCTCTGTAATTATAATACAAGAGATGTATGAATAAAAGGAAAAAGAATATTTTACAAATCGATTAATATCTCAATCTATTCCTTAATTGATTGAATGCATGATCCAGCATATATTTGAATATATCTTCCAACAACCTAGTTGAAGATTTCAACAATTACCTCTTCTTATTCTCTTGATCTGGAAGTTTGGTTTGAATATTTTCAAGGTTGCTTCTATCTAGATGAGGAATTTGATGCTTGTTTGAATTTTCTATTATACATAATGTGTCTTCTTCATACTCGAAGGTTATTCAAATGGATCATAAATTTTTTGGCAGTAATTACTCAGATTCTTTCATTGTGGCACACAATTGGGTCATCAAATAAAGTTTCGCTCTCTGGAATTATCCTGTTATGTCTCTGAGTTCCCGAGTGAGAGATGGACATGCTTTTCGGGTCAAAGATTCCAAAAATTCAGATCGTGGGAGAATGTTCTTTTCTTCCCCGGGGAGGAGCCATGCAAAAAGATCCCTCACAAACGGCGGGACGCAGCCCCCGCCGAAACTCGTGATCTCCACGCGCGACGGTAGCCGAGCTCCGCACCAATAGAGAGCCACAGGCAAAAAATTCACGCCACCTCATCACACGAAATCGAAAAGCGACGATCCGGATCGCATGTACTGCGCCGAATCGCACGGCTGCACTCAATAATTCCCCCCGGCGGGTGGACCATCCCTTCGATATAGAAACCGACGCTGTACGTTCGGGGGCAGTGGGGCCCACCAAGGCTGAACGCATTGCATTTGCGAAGGGGGAGGGGGAGCCCTCGCGCTGATCGCGTCTGGCTGTTGGCCATCTCCATATCGACTGGCTGCACGTTTGGTGGTGTTCTTCCCATTTCGTTGCCTTCCGGGAAATTGACCGGTTCGTTTCACTAGGCCTATACATTATCAGAACCGATGTCCAGTCCACGGAATCCGTTGGACACGCCATAAAAAATTCTCGGGTTCGCGGTGAATAGAAAGGGGTCTCATCCCTCGAAAGACAATTAGGTGGTTTAGCTCATTCATGACGTCGAAAAAAATTATATGCCCTCGAAAGATAAAATGAAATAATTGTAATGATTCATTCGTGAATTGAGTGGGATTTGATAAGGGCCTCGACGGTAGTCATGTTTCACATTTGCTAGTGTCTATTCTTTGGAAAGATACTCCTAGCATAAAGACACGACAAGATTGCACATATGTACTTTAATTGGTACCATCTTTATATTCAACACGTACTTATATTTGTATCTATGGAGACGTATCACATGGAATCGATTTGCATATATCAACTTCATCCTGGCAAGTATGGGATCAAGGTGTAGTTGGTGCTAGTCTAATCGAAACTTCCATGCACATATTTTTTAATAAATGAGACTTTAGTAAATCTTGGGGTATCTTTGTGGTAGAAATTAAGAGATGTTACCACATAATCCTTTGCCAGAGGGATCACCAAAAGAAATTTTAAGTCTAAGCCCATTTGCAATATCTAGTTGAAATTACTGTAACTTAAATTTAAAATTAATGAATTAATTAAGATATGCAAACTACTTCTTATCACATCAAATTTATCAAGTTGGACTTCTCCAACACTTTTTCTCACTAACAATCTCCTCCTAAGCATGCTTCTCCAATCCATATTTCCTTCTGCACCATCTAATTTTAACAAGAAGTTCCACATTTTTGCTATGTATTGCAGCAACCATCATAGCAAACTCGAGGCCGCTTTGCTCTAGTTGCCTCTTTTAGATAAATTATAATGGCCATTTCCACGTGAAAACCATGAGATGCACAATAGATGCTAGATGCATAATCATAAGAAGATAACCAAGAGAAAACTCAAGTCCAAACCCTTCAATGTATCCAATTAGATTCACCTTTGCCAAAAAAATTAAGATAATAAGTATGGGCCAACTATTATATATTAGTTGCTACACACTACGCTAAATTTTCGATATTAGACTTTTTTAACACTATTAACACATGCGCTTTAAGACACAAGGTGAAGAAAACCTCTAAGAAAATGCGAGAGATACGAAAACATATATTATAACAGGTTGCTAATAGATTCACTTATGGATCCAAAAGGAATTTGCTGGCCATTTTGCATGGCACGACCGGCATGATTTGAATGGTTTTCGCAATTCTTTTATATTTTTTGAATTTTTTCCTTTCCTTTTCTTTTCTTTTTCCTTTTTTATTCTTCTTCCTTCGCTAGTTGCTGGCCATGGTTAGGATCCGATGACCTGCGAAGGAAGAAGGAAGAATAAGAAAAGCTAATAAATAAATAAATAAATAAATAAATTTCTTCGAAAGTTATTAAAATTATCAAATTTGTAGCAAAATAAAAATAAAAATTATCAACATTGGTGTCGATGGTATTATGTAAGACGGTGATGCTGGCTGGACTATCATGTCAGCAATTTCTGAACATGGATTACATTGAAAAATCATCTAAAGATTTATAACTAAATTCAGCAAATTCAAGAATTTAAAACTCAATTAGCCATTTCATAATATGTTTAAATTGTCAGCACTCTGCGTGAGTCGCCAATCAACTAAAAAAAGTGCAAAGCATTCCGTCAGACTTTGCATAACTAAAATTGCAGCTGCAAAACAGATCTGATTTTTCTTTTTATTGCATCACCAAAAAATCTGTCTATGCATCTCTTGTCTGCAATAACCGAATCAATATTCACATTCTTAGAAAAAGAAAACGAATCAATTGAATCAGAACCCTCGGATTGAACAAAAAGAATCATTTAAGAACCCTGCTCTGTTCTAAGCAATGCTGACTCTGCTTTCGGAATTGGGACGAACTCCGATCATCTCACGGTTACCCAACCCTCGGAATGTTCCCAATTAGGCCTCTCGTGGCTCGCCAACTCGCCTTCCCGATCCATCACCGATGAAGAATCCGACGAGATCTCCAACGCAGCAGCATCCTCTCTAATGAATGACGGATCAGAATCCATCTCCGAGGAGGGCGAGAGCAAGGCCGATTCCCAGCTCGTTCTTGAACATTGCATCGAAACCCAGTCTTGGAAATCGAAGTGAAACCTCGGAGAGGAATCTGCGAATTCGACTACTCCGCAATCTCCTACGACCTTCTCGTCGTTGATGCAGTCGAGGGCAAGGAAGGGGTGCTTCAAGAGCATACGGGCGGTCTACCTCTTCTTCGGGTTCTTTGCAAAGCACTTCATTAAGGAATGGCCCACGAACCGAAGAGCACGACTTGCCGCGGGGATACGTGCTTCCCGAAATCTTAATAAGAATGCTGCTTCTTATTGTATGTTTATATTTTATGAAATAAATGTAACATATCGATTCATATTAATACTTTTTATACTCTATCCAAAAATCTAGAAATTTGCCTCAACTATAAAATAAATGATATAGTTTCAAATTCATAGACAAATAAAGATGTATTATGATCTATACTGTTAATGAACATATATGTTGATCCATATTGGGTAAGTTGTAGATATAAACTAATTTATGGTACAGATACTCATGAAATTATATAATTTTCACTTTTACGAATCAACACGTTCTCGAGAAAACGGAAAATGAGAGCTGGAAAGTGTTTTCGAATTTAAAATATTTTCCGAAACCAAACGGCCAGTCTCCACATAATATCGTGATAAAAAGATTGAAAAGACACGACGGGCACACCAACTTAAAATGATTGCATCCATAAACAAGTTAACAATAAAAAATTAATTCAATGAGAGTAAAACATTTATACATCTTCTGACAAAGACAAACATTTGTACTCCATTAGTATACTGAAATTCATATATATATGTATAGGATAATTCATCTCTTGTGGTTCTGAAGGAATGGCAAACAACTTGATCGTGTAATACATTAGAACAAAGAAAATTATTAGATTCCTACTATGTCTGGTCTTATTCTATCCATACTCAAAGGCGTGTGTACATATGTACATATGGGTTCCTCCTAGCAACTTCATATTATTAAGAACATTGACGAATCCATGTTTGAACAAATTACTTGCACCGGGCCGCAGTAGGATATTCTTGAATCAATAGATATTGCTGCATTCATGATTATTTTCATAGAACTTTACTTCACTGCAAAAGGTAAGCTAGATTTGGAGAGATCAAGTGCTTCATGATTTTTCAAGTCTTGTATAGGAGATTGAATGTCTACGAAGGTATTGTCTAAACATATTAAAATTGTAATTCGTTGAAGAGTGCCGAGAACACCCGCTAGAAACCTAACAAAACATAAACTTCACATTTTTCTGTGGCCTCTGCATAGTTCGTAATTCAGTCACCATCGTAAAATGAGCCCTTGTATTAAACAAACGGTTGGACAAAAAAATCGGGAAAGAAACGACTAACCATTTGATGCACAATAAAAGTGGTTATCCTAAAATATAAGTTGAATCACCAGTACCTAATAGATAAATTTATGACTTCACGATCGTCCAAATATAATCATGGGGAAAGTATTCTGGTTTCATAGCATTCATGCCAATTGTCTTCTCAAAGTGATGACGGAACTCTGTGTTTTCTATGATTGAGAGGAGAAAATCATAAGCTTTACATTCATTGCTTTGATGACAAATTCCTCCAAGCCTCAAAGTTCAGGATTCGCTGACTTTGAAAGCATTTTCCACGCGGTAGTTCTTTAGCTTCTTCAAGTTAGATCGATCAGGTAAGCTTGGTAAGGAACTGCAGTCTCTGATGGCAAGATTTTCTAGTGATTCCAGTGCATCAACACCTTGAATCTCAACCAGTTTCGGACAGTCCCAAACTGCAAAGTCCTTGAGATTTGTAGAGTTAGATAAGTTGGACAATGTTTGAAGGAGGGGACAATTCGTAATCAACAAGACCCGTAGATTCTCCAAGTTGGAAAGGTCAACGACTTCAAGAAGATTGCAATTGCGAACTGTAAGGTTCCTCAAACTAGAGGGGAGCTGTCCAATCTGGTACAGGTTCTTGCAGTTGATGAGTTGAAGTTCTTTCAGACAGCAAAGGCAACTCAAATATGAGCTCACGCTGGTGATAGTTGGAAGTCCCAAAATACAATATGGGCTGTAAGTTCCCACTTTTGGAAGAAGGTAGGGGTCAATCACTGTTTTAGGGCGGACAAATTTTTCAGGATTACTTTTGGATCCTAAAAATGTGAACCGATCAGGATCACTTTTGGATCTTAAAACAGTTAACCCTGACCCATCAGGATTGCTTTTGGGTCCTAAAAATGTGAACCCATCAGAATCACCTTTGGATCCTAAAAATGTGAACTCATCGCTGAAGAAGAATAGTTCCAGATTTCTTAAGTTCACAAGATTGGAGATCTTTGGAGCTTTATTTGTGGCCCTCGAGGACAGACATAGACTTACCAAACTTTGGGGAAGCTTTGGTACATCCTCTACATGTGTTCCTGTTAATTTCAAAATCTTCAATGAAGATAGTCCATTGATATCACTAGGAATGATAGTTAGCCGCAAGCAATCCTCCCCATAAATCTCTTCAAGTTTCTCCAACAATCTAATTGTCTGGGGTAACTTTTTCATGTTACTTCCGTTCATCTTCAACACTTTCAAGCTATGTAGATAGACAATAGTTTTTGGCAACTCTTCAATGGCTGTGTAGGAGACATCCAATGTAGCTAAAAATTTCAGTATCCCAATCGAGTCGGGAAGTGTCCTTAGCCTGGGAAATCCACAAACGACCAAGCACTCAAGATTTACGAGTGCTTTGATCGAACTTGGGACTTGATTAATGCTTCCAGAGAATACATAGTTATCTATGAGCAGCTCAGTCAAAGCTTCCAGAGAACCTAGTTCAACCGGCAACTTTTGGAGAAGAAAACATGCATTTAGATTCAAGTGTTTCAGATGTTTCAGATGACCAATGGATCGATCAATTAGTAGCAAATTCCTACATCCCTCTAGAATTAATTTTTCTAAGGATGTAAATGCAGAGAGGTCAGGAGTTGTGCTTAACCCAAGGCAATTTGACATATTAAGGACCTTCAATCTCGTAGCCACCTATCAAATGATTATGCATATTCAATGAGTTTGCCTTAAAAATTTTTTGCTGAACATAAACAAATAAATTAACTAAGGACGCATTCCGCCAAAAGTAACTTTACAAGTACCCTGTGCATATCCATTCCTCTCACATAGTTGTGGTCCCGTTTTTTAATTGATAACCTTATATATTTTATCATCAAATTTTATTTAGAAGTACTTTATATATTATTTGAGCATAATAAATCTATATGGAGTTTAATGTTTCTTTTAACACATTAAAATAAGGGCAGTAGCTTTTTAAGAATCAATGTTTCTTTTAACACATTAAAATACTATATTTTCATATTACTATATTTTAGGATTTTGTTAAAGGATGTACGTAAAACACCTAAGTGAAGAAATATTTGTACTTTCCCAAAGGAGTTGCTAAGTGGGAGCCCAAGACCTATCTTTACCCAAAAACTTAAGCCAATGAGTGATTGAATTGCAGTGAGTCTCCTCCTCTTCAGTACTGATGTGTTTTAGTATAGAGTCATAATCTTAGCTCCTATAGCAGATTCAATTGCAAAAATGGGTGTTGTAGCTTCATAATGTGTTCACAAATACTTCATAGCTGTAGCTACTTCAGAGCTTTAGCATTTTATGCCTCAACGAACTTTGATATATTACAGTAGTAAGATATGTATTACTAAACACTAAAGTCATAGCACTCTACATCAGACTTACAATACGGTGCAATTTTACCAAGCGAGATTTAATAAATAGAAGGTAAAGTCATTGTTTAATTCAATATACTTCTAGCTAGATTTAGTGATTGATTTTGAAAACATTCAAAGAAGTTGCGATCTGCAGTGCAGAATTGGTATCTTAGGAACATTTTTAAAGAGTTGGATTTCTTCTTTTATTTCAATTTAAAACCCAAAAAGACAATTCTCAACCCCTTGCAATGCACGAGCTTGTGTGGGGAAAAAAGGTACACAGATATTGTAACGTAAAAATTTACCATACCTGAAGTTGAATCCAACCGTTCCAATCTTCTGTCATTTGGGTCCGTGATAGGTCAAGGATGAGTAGATTTTTGGGGCAAAAGTTGGTTGCTTGCAAATATAAAGGGCAATTCTTCCAAGAAAGCCATCTTAGTTCTGGAAAGAGATCCTTAAAATTTCCGGAGAGGTTTCCATTTATCATTGCGAGAAATCTTATATTTGGCACTTTCGTAAATTCTTCGGGTGTCAAAAGAACTCCGTCAAAGTTTGCACAAATCGCTTCAATAGTCTCAGTTCCCTGCAACGATGACAAAAAGTTTCTCATTAACCTAGGCAAAGTGCCCATAGCTTTCTGCAACAGTTTTGGTTCCATATAATTCCAAAATGGAGTCAGTTCATTGGTGGCCTTCCAGTGAAGTACGAAATAGACTGGAAAAAGAATAATTTTAGACAGATTTACGCTATAAAAAAGTAACAAGGTGCTGCACTTAGCTTTACCTTCTTCCTTATCATCATATCCAATGCTTCTTCATGATTCCACACCCGAGACCGCTTTCCTGAATCTTTGCAATTTTCATTACGTACAATGCCTTTCCCTAAGTCTTTAAGCTGGTCATGCATCCATAACTTATTCTTTACTCCAACTTTTACTAAGGACATCAAAAGTAGGACATCAATCCCTTCATCCGGAAACAATCCACAGTCATCCCACATATAAGTTGCAGCTCTCTTATTCTCTCCGTTTAGGAAGCAGGCAATATCAAGAAATAGTTGCTTTTTTTCTTCATCTAAAGCCTCATAACTTAACATTAACTTTTTTTCCACATCCTCATGAAGGTGGCGTTCCATCTTTTTGAATGTATCTTCCCATGTTGCTTTTCCTTTTTGGTATAAAAATGAACCCATCACTTCAATAGTCAATGGAAGCCCGCCAGTTTTTGCAGTAACATTCTTAGACAAACTAAGAAAGTCACTTGGAGGAATGTTCATTCTAAATGCATGCTTGCTAAAAAGTTGTAAAGATTCTTCACTATTCAGCTCTGCAACTTCATAAGTCAAACCATGGTCAAACTGATCTAGAAATTTGGACAAAACATCTTTATCTCTCGTTGTAACCACAATTCTACTTCCTGAACCAAACCATTCTCTTTTTGCTGCTAGTGCCATTAGTTGGCTCCTATGGTTTACATCATCAAGGAAAATAAGAACTTTCGTTCTTTTAAATCGTTCTTTGATCATATTTATCCCTTGATCAATGCTAAAAATCTCAATACTTTTCTCTTGAAGGATATCATGCACTAGTTGCCTTTGCAAACTTAGAAGACCAGAATTTGAACTTTCTGATGTTTGTTGTACATCCGAGATAAAGCTACAACTTTCAAAATTAGTAGACAACTTGTGATAAATGACCTTGGCAAGAGTTGTCTTGCCTATACCACCCATTCCCCATATTCCAATGAGCCTTATGTCCTCAGATTCAACACTCAACAAATCTATTATTGCATCCATTGATTGGTCGACACCGATCAAATCGTCGGATAGATGTATTGGGGACACCTTAAGCTTAACCAAAAGTTTACGAGCTATTAATCGTGTGAGTTCTCCATGGCTGCATGTCAATAGAAATAGCATAATTAAGTGACCGTCAGATTAAAAACAAGCATGTGTATAGACAAGATCATTTGATGATGTAGGCCACAAAACGTGGGACAGAGAGGGACAAAGATAATGCATGAGTTTCCGAATTGATTCAATCATAGTGATAGGATACAATAAATTTTTAATGAAGGTGATGACAGAGAGCAAGAAGTTTTACATGATTCCTTCTAATATTGATCGCACAATTAACCAGAAGCGAGCATGGTTTGGGTGGCCCAATTCATAGCTAGAACTACGATTATGTTTTTTTTTTTTTTTTTATTTTTTTTGGGGGGGTCAGAACTGAAACTAGAAACTTAACCAAGGGGTCATTCTGCTTATTTTTTATTTTTTTTTGGGGAAATCTGGGACCAAACTAGTTAATCCTGCAACCAACTTGGACCTCATAACACAAACTGGTTGCTTTAGTTGGGTTTTGTAAGTTTTGGGACTCAATTGTACTTTTGTAATAAGTTTTAGAATTTTCAATACATTTATCCCTAAATATGCATAGAGTGGTTTAGAGTCATACCCATCCAAGAACCAACCTGATCGGTTTGGTACCTAAATACTATAGAAGTGGAAAGAAAACCTAGGAGGATTGACCCAAAACCCGACCAAAGCATCCAGTTCATGCTATGAAGCTTCATGTTCAAACTGCTCGGAACACATTATTTCAGTGGGTCCTTCCAAGTTTTGATTCAAATCAAAACAGAAAAACCAAGCCTTTGAAATTGTAGAAAATATGTATTAAATCAGATTTGCGGAAAGATGCTCTACGGAACCAAAATAGATGGAAAAAGTAAACAATCTGCAAGTAGTCCTTCAAGCGCGTCAAACTGCTGTAGAGAGACACATTAGTAACAAATACGTCTATTAATATTAGGTCGCCTTGCCATGATGATCCAGCATGTGATATTGATTCTGGCGACATGATTTTCCACCATTTAGCACACACAACCTGAAGAGAGCAAGAGAGAGATATAGGGCAGCCATGGATGCTGTTAGGAAGTTTGGCGGTTCTCGGTGCCAGTAGAGCACGCCAACGACCACTATTGAATTTGCAAAAGTGAAAAGTTCAAACAAATCTGGCGGCCTAGTGGCCACCTTCCAACATGGAAGGAAGAGGTAGGGTTTGAATCCCCACCTTCTCAGGGGCTTGGGTTGGGGACGAGTTAGTTTAGAAGTAGGTTTCGACTTCCACACGGAGGCAAGGCATAAGTCTAAGAGTGAGAGTTAGAGTAGGAATGGAGTAGGACCAATAAAAAAAAAAAAAAAAAAAAAAACAAATCTAGCGGAAAAAGAAAAGGAAAAGAAGCAAAGAAGATGGATACTGATAGTGAAACAAAAACCCACCCGCACAGAACCATAAATTTCGGATTGCTATCTTGGGTGTCATTGGTTCAAGCTAAATAGATGGCATTCATGGCATTTCAGGCCATTTTGAGTTTTTAAGGAACTGATCCATTGACAGTCCTATCGTGTTGAATTGGTACTTTTGAGGCTCAAATCAGAAAATGAATTGAATCCGCTTGGTTCTTAGGCTTTGGACCATGAACCTGTCTGATTCTTCTGAGAATTGACTTTGAACTGGACTTTTGAGTCCAATTCCAGCCATTTCCCTGGTTGAACCTGAATTGTTAAACGCCCCTACTTATGGCCTTATTGACACCAAACCCAAAATTAATGCCTAAACGTAGAGAAATTAATAAGCCTCGCAATATATTTAATTCGATAAGGTCCATTCAATAAAATGTCAAGATAAGTCAAAATAATACAATTTATCCACAATACCCATCGATGGAATATTTGAATGGCTTATTAATTGTGAATTTCCAATGAAGGGATGACTTGAGACATAAAATGAAGTTTAAGTCTAAAAGTTCCATCAGCCAAAACTACTTATAGCTAAAAGATCAAAAGCAGAACCACTGGCCACCCTTCCAACATGAAGGGGGGTAGGGGGTTGAATCCCCACCTTCTCAGGGGGTTGGAGTAGGGATGATTTAGTTTCATGTGTGAATTTTGAGTCTCACACCTTGCAATGATACAAGGCAAAAGTAAAATAGTAAAAGAAGATCAAAAGTAGTTCCAAGTCATCTCTCATGTAGCACGCAAATCAAGAGGCAATTTGGGATCCTTACGGAGGAAGATCAGGATATGGGTCCATTAGAGATAGAGGTGGAATTCAAGACAAAAAACTCTCAACATCATCCACAACTCAAGACATGTCTCTGAAGACAATTCAAGCACTTTGAATAAGAAGCATTTAGCATCAAGCAAGAAGTCCTTATGGTTTTGAAGATTCCCCGCGTTACACTTTCACTTAGGTTTTAAATTTCAAATTTAAATAGGTTTAGAATTCCTAGGTTCAATATTTGTCTTTGATATTTTAAGAAGCCATTGATCGGTTTCTGGTGATCACATCTTAAAAGAACATGCGGAACGGGCCGAGAACAAAATTAAAAAAAAAAAAGAAAAAGAAATTGCTCTTCAAATTATAACCAATATTCGAGTAAAAGAAATCAAGAAAGAAGGGAAAAAGGAGTCGAGGGAGTTAACATACCCTATGTCCTTGGTGTCCCATCCCTTGATTTTAGCAGCCTCCTTGAGTGCCTTCCGCCAGAGACGCACTGTCTCAGTCTCATGTTTTAGCTTATGCTGAGTTAATTGATACCTATACACATTGGTTTCAAGTTTCACGTCAGCAGGTGTCACATCATAGAAAATGGGCAGAACCTCCAGTTCATTGGTTTTCCTGCGCTCCATCATGTGTTTCAACTCGCGAAGGCACCAACTACTAGAAGCATAACTTTTGGAGAAGATAGGAATGCAGATTTTCGAATCATTGATGGCCTGCAAAATTTCCAGACCAATCTCTTCACCAATGTCAATCCCCTTCTTGTCAATGAAAACATGTATACCCTTATCTAGCAAGGCATGATAGAGGGAATCCGTGAAGTTAGCGCGAGTATCCGGTCCTCGAAAACTTAAAAACACATCAAACTTAGCTCCAAATGTGCAGTGGCTAGTGGATCCCGTTTCTGAACAACTCCTTGTTTTCATCATAGCTGCGTCTACCACCCTTAAAAAATTCACAAAATATTACAAGCTTGGGATGAAAAGAAATTTGATATTATGCACTTCAAGCAAGTTTATATTAACAGAATTCTGGGAAATCAAGTTTTTGTTTCCATTACTAGTGTTGGGGAAGAACCGGACAACAAATCACCATGAACTAAACCTAATCTAGAATTAATGTCTCCCCTAAAACTAAATTGACTGAAATCGACTTAGCCCAACAACGACCAGCCAATACAACCTTGCAATAAGAATATAACAACGAAATGATAATGAGACAAAACCAACAACACCACCAAGGTTTTTCGTGGAAACCCAATGCGGGAAAAATTGCGAATCATCCAAAAACTTCCACTAGTCAATAAGAATAGTATGATGTATAAAATATTATTCTCTAATCACATATTAGAGGCTCAATATTAATAGTACAACTGTAACTTCATTGAGACCTACATTTTCCATTTGGAGAAGAAAAAAAACATAGGTTTATGATTATTGCCTTAAAGACGAGCCTACGACCCTTGTTTAGATGCAAACTTTCCTAAGCTTATACTTCGTGTGACATTGTGGTATTCAATTTAAGTTTCAAATTGACATTATAATGATTTTTTTAATGAGGAATTGTCACAAGTCAATTGGGATGGCTAAAAATCAAGCAAGGTATGAAAGTATACTTCACTTTTTATGCAATCAAAGAAGTGTTTTTCGATACCTAATCTTATTCATTTTAAAAAGATGTTTGTTAAGCAATTTGAATTGATTTTAAACCTATCTACTTACATGTGAAATGATCATGTGAATGCGAATCATTACCCTATCAATTAGCAACTAATTAAGCATTAAATAAATTGTAAGAGGAAACAACAATCTAACTAAGAAATAGGAAATATACCATTCCTAACCAAGCTAAAGGAAACCACAATTAACATATTGAAAATGTGCAATCAAGAGTAATTGAAATAGAAATGCACAAACAACAACTTAACATTTGTCCTAAGAACACTTACACCCTATTTTAAAACCCTTAAGACTTGTTCAATTTTAAACAATTTTTTTTTTTTTCTTTTTCAAGGAGTTTCACACACTTTAAGAGAAAATTACTCAAAAAATATTTTTAAGCTTTTCCCTAATTTAGAAAAAATGAATAATTTTTTTGGAATATTTTTAATTTTTAATAATCTTATTTTTTAAAAATTTAATTTTTAAAATTTTTAAAAATAATTTTTAATCCTAAAAAGACCCAAGTCGGATCCTCGAATCCGGTTCGGGTGGGACCGACCCAGGTTGCGAGGCCCTCAGCTAGAATGGGCCTGACGTGCGGGCCCAGTCCAACCCAAAATTTTAGCTAAACCCTTAAGAAACTAATAAACTAAGCTCGGCCCACAGTAAAAAACAAAAGTAGGAATTGCACTAAACCAGCCCAACTCGGCCAAGCTAGCCCAGAATACAAACAAGCCCAGGCCGGCCAGGCCCGCGAGCCAGCCCGACCTGGCTCGTTCTCCCCTGTTTCGCGGCGTCCTCGCCGCGACGGAGACGACCGCAGCAAGGGACGCCGCCCGTCTCCATCAGGCCACAGGAGCGCCGCGGCGTCGCCAAGGCCTCGGGCCGCCATCCCCCGACTGTCCCCGACAAACGGCCGTTTTTCGGGGACAGTACTCAAACCTGCGCCAGAACCCTCGACCGACCACATGCCCGAACAGTGGAGACAAAACAAGGGGGTGACGAGGGCTGGGGCTCGCATGAGCCGGACGGCTGCGAGCTCCGTCCCGACACGCCCGAAGCAAGGTAAAACAGGGGCACACACAAAGAGGGCGAAACCGGGGGTCGGCCAATGTATGTTCCCAGCCGGCTCGGAGATGACGAATGGAGGGCGAGCTTGACAGATCGGGCAACGCCCGTTCGTCTCGCACGCCTCCCAGCCGGAATCCTTGGAAAACGACCCAATCCGAGTGAAATCGAAAGGGAACCGTGACTTACCGGAGGCTGCTGGCTCAAGGGAGCGGCTGGGAGTCGTCGGACGAGGCTCCGGCGTGGCCGAGCTGCCGAAGGACTCCTTGCTCTCGGTCTCGCTCCCTAGGTTTCTCTCACGCCCAATCTCCCTCTTGGCGGACTCCTCTCTCTCTCTCCGTCCGAAACCCCCCATCTCTCTCTCCACCTCTCTTTCCTTTTAAATGGCCACCGGCCCACATGGCCTCAGCCATGCCAATTGCAGCCTGGTCCCCGACAGGACGATCACGCCGTGAAGTCCCTGCTCCGTTCTGTACGTCGTTCTCTTCTCTGCCGCCCACGTCCCTTGTTCAGCAAGCATGAGGGAAGAGAGGAAAGGAGGAAGAAGGAAGGAATCTGGACCGGTGGAAGAAGTTAAAAAGAAGAGGCCGGGCCGGGCTCAGGCGGAAAGAAAAGGAAGAAAAGTAAAAGAAATGATGGCCCGCCCGATCTGTTCTTCTTCTTCTTTGTTCCTTCTCTTTTTTTTTAAATAATATTTTTAATTAATTTTTCTTTAAAAAATTTTTCTATTACTATTAATGCAAATTCTCAAAATATTGATATACCATACAATTTAATGAAAATAATTTTTTGTCAAGAGTTAAATATTATTATAATTTTCTATGTACTTAATGATTAATTAAATGGATCACCAAATGTCAACAACTTTCTCACTACAAAAGTGAATTCATATAAATAGAGTGGAAAAATCCCTAACCACAAGTGGACAATTTAAAGAAAGTTCTCAATGAATAAAATTGTTGGTCTCACGAACAACATACTCAAACTTAAGCTACCATTAACGTTTGACTTTCCCATCAAGACTGCGAAGTAATGGCCCTCGATTCCGCCCTATTTTTCTTTTCTTCCCCACGCTCTCTCGATGCTCTTGGTGGGCTCTCTCTCTTTTCTGCCTCCTCCTCCTCCTGGGCACACTCAGGCACGAAGTAGCGACTTCCTTTTCTTGTTGCTTTTGACCTATTGACTTTTTCTTCTCTTTTATCTTAATGTTAGCTGGGCCTCACATAGAGGTGGATCCAGCCAGCAATCTGCGAAATGGCGATGGCTGGCCTGCGGCCTAACCAGAGTCAGGTGGACACAATTCAGTGGCAGTCGTACTCTTAACTAAAAATGTGGGGGCATCGTTAGTCAGGACACCAACAAAACTAAAGGAACAATATAAAGCACACTAACCCAAGTCAAAAATATAAATAAAAGAGGAATGAAAAAAGAAGAAGGCGTGACCATAGAAATTTCAGAAGACAAAGGCCGGTGCAAAAAGGTCCAGAGGCCGGAGGCCGGGACAGGGAATAAAAACCGTGGTGTTGTTTCGCAAGAAGATGGTCAAATTGGAGAAGTTTGATGTAGGGATCGTGAATACAATTTCGTTACCCGACAATTTCATAGCAATGGAGCCATCACATCGTGTGATCCATCATTATTATCCAGTGATCTTAGAATGAGATTTGCCCAACATGAAAATAATATGTTATAGATGTATCATCCAAGAGTATCTACAACCATCGGTGTGGCTTGTGTAAGTTTCTATAATGATCAAAAAGCAGTGATTGACAGAGAAATGTCACTCATAAATATGCTTAGTCAAAATGATAATTCTAATATAGTCTTCAAAGACATGGTTGGAGATGGGTTTGAATGGACTACTTTGTGTTCACATATGATATGAGACCTGTTACAACTTATATGTTAGTTGACTTTTTTATGTTCTTATACGTTTTCCCAGTCATGTTCTTATACGTTTTTTTTTTTTTTTTTTTTTTTTTTTTTTAATGCCTGAGCTGGAAGGGTGGGTCCAAGAAGCAAATGAGTCCTGAAAAATGTAACCTTCACTGTTGTATATCAGATCTTACCATGGATTTGCGGGATTGTTGGAAATGGAACTAGCTCCGTTGGAGGGAGATTTTAGGTCAACGAAGCACATGAAGAGAGAGAGAGAGAGAGAGAGAGAGAGAGAGGACTTTACTGGGCGTCTTCTAAGATTACTGAAGAGCCAATACAGCAAGAATCGAGGAAAGTCCTACATCGGTCGTCGGCTAATCATCAAAATCCTCCTTAGCGACGTGGTGCCCTTGTATCATAATACCTGTACATCACCTTTAGTTAAGATGTTGAGTTGTATTAGAAAAGTCCTACATCGGATAAATTATGTGATGTAAAGCAGTTAATGTATCAACATTGGCTCATAACTCATTAACTTAAACTTTTGAGTGAAGATTGATTCAACTGAATATATTGATAGGCTTGGATTTGGATTCTCTCTTAACGATCTCCCCTAGATGAAGTGGAGACTTTTACTACATGTTCCCAACACCGTTAAACATGTTCATCTTGTTTGTCTGAATCCTGCATTTGAATTGTTAAAGATGGTGAGTTTTCCCTAGGTGAATCTCTGGATCACAAGATCCATGCACTTCTCGGTAGTGACCTCATACATCTTCCATGGAAGGCTGTCACTATTTATTCAATGATCATTAAGCGAATGAATTGACGATTTCAAACATTAGGAAAGTGAAAAACGTAGAATACTATAGACGGAGAAGTTTATTGTGAGAAATGAACGGGGCACGGTACAAAGTAATGCAATTAAATGAGCATTAGCCTTCCATAGAAGGCTGTCATTGTCTATTCAATTGGCATTAGTCACATGTACCGACGATTTCAGACAATAGGAAAGTGAAAAACTTAGAATACTTTATACGGAGAAGTTTATTGCGAGAAAAGAATGTGGCATGATACTAGTGCAATTTGACTCGATTCAACGTGCTCCAATATGGAAATGAAATCTTAGTCATGCAAGATAATTTTTGCGGGGTGACATGTTGAGAAGGGTGGCAAAAACGTGCTTAAAGCCAATAGCAGTCAGCTTGCCAAACTGGACGAAGATCCCTAATTTATGCCAATTAATTTTCCGTAATTAAGCTACTTGGGCAGCGAACTTGCTTAGACATGGTAGACAAGGACACGATTTTTTTTTTTTTTTTTTTTTTTTTTTTTGGTTTTATTTCCTATTTTCCTAGACTATTGTAGTAGTTTGATGGATGGTGATTGTGATGATAGGGATAAGATTGATCTGTCTGAAGAAATAATAAAAAACAGAGAGTGATTAGATGCAGGTTTGACCATGTCATTACACGTTCTTGGCCTATGACGGGAGAAATTAAAGTAAGAAATAATCAAATGAAGAGAGTGATTAGACGCAGGGCTTGACCATGTCATTGCACCTTCTTTTCAATAAAAGCCAGAAAATTGGATATATTCTGTGTCCAAAATCCAAATGAATGCAAGATCGTTTTCAGTGACTTGAGAGGCAACTGAAATTCCATAGACAATGAAAAATGAACTTTCAAGTGGTGCGGACTCTTAGATGGCCTAAAATGACGTTTCTCGACCTCGGATACAATTTTTCAGATCCACATGCGTGGTCAAAATTATTGAACCTACTAACATTATAAAACAAGTAAGATGCAAGCCTAAGTCAGGTGAATGGTCCAAACATCACTGTTCATGCGTGGTGGTGTGAGATGTTCAACCAGTAATGTGCACACTAGGTTTACTACACATTGACCATATCAGCATTTTGAGAGTCCAATCAGTTTACAACATGTTGATCTCGAAAAGATGCGAAACAGCAGATAGATCCCCAATAATCTTCCCTTTGCAAAATCAAAATCAATCTCCATAGTGTGTGGTACAAGCATGGTGAAGAGGGTTAGCAACGAACTACGTAGGAGTGGACATTGTTACCGCCACCCATTAGACATGAAAATAATGGTCGCGGGATGGATTTAGTAGCACGAAAACGATATACTGGAAGACCCAAACGGCGTTGCTTGTTATTAGTTGGTGAATTGCGAAGTGAAGTGCCTTCCACTCAAACTGTCAAAAGGACTTGGCCTCGGACATTGAGACATGCAGTATCTAAGAAAGTGGCAGATTTGGTACTGTTTTCCCAAAGATTCCCCAAATCAAGGTCCGCTCACTTAAGTAGACTCATTGGACCAAAGCAAGTAATAAAAGACTTCATCTGGGTTCTCGCCCAGATTTCGGGATTACTTGGATGTAAAACAAGAAGAGAGTTTCGGCAGGCATGAGGCAAGAAAAAGATATTGTACCAATTAAGGATACACAGCGTGCAGGCACCTGGGTCTGCTTTCTTAAGAAGACTTGTCAATGAAGGCCCAAGTTGAAATTACCAAATGTGATAACGTGTGATCTATGTTTTATTGATTAGATGGTTACAGTCTATAAAGGAACACGAAATAGACACAACTCAAAGCTAAAGTCTGACACTAAAACTCAAATCATAATCATAGAGCAAAAATTTGGAGATAAAATAAGGTAAATGTTACAATTTGATTGAGTGTATTTGCCCTTCTTCTTTAGTCCCTTTATAGTCATGAGCGTCTAGCATGCCACTTTTCATATTTAATGACTTGTCCTCCACATTTTGGACAATATGCTTATGAGACGTGTCTGACCACGGTCTCCATTGCTTTTATATTGTAGGAATAACTTGAAAATAACCATTCCTGCACTATTTCCCGACTTTAACCGTTTGACATTATGCCAACTGCTTCTGCCATGCGTGTGTCAGTCATTTGTGCCACGCATCTGGCTATGATTTCCATGTCTCGAGATTCTAGAGTCAAGGCATAAGAGTCCTTACTTCTTTTCCATGCTTGCATCATCGTAATTGCCAATGTCAATCTCGCGCATGCCAAAACTCCGACTGGCCAAACTTATGCCAATCATAACTTAGTTGGGATAATTTATTGAATATCATACAATTATAAAGTCGATATTTTCTTTGCTATGATTATCTCACAAA
Organism: Eucalyptus coolabah; assembly: GCA_014182585.1. Classification (NCBI taxonomy): domain Eukaryota; kingdom Viridiplantae; phylum Streptophyta; class Magnoliopsida; order Myrtales; family Myrtaceae; genus Eucalyptus; species Eucalyptus coolabah. The sequence continues at coordinate 25,554,757 of CM024622.1, forward strand.
GTCAATGTCTCTCTCAAAATGACCAACACCTATTTTGGCCCTTTATAGGTGTTAATCCCCACTGCCCACATAATTTCAGGACAGAGAGTACAAAGACAGCCCACATGACCAAGATTCGACATATGATTAGGTGAAAATTAGTTAATAAATAAAATATGCAAATCTGGTGAGAAGATTCGACTTAGTGGTTGTCCTCAACTCAATGAGTTTAATATAAGTGATTATTTATTTGACTTGATTTTATTAAGGGCCCGACATCAATTGGATTCTTCTCTTTACAAAAAGTAAACATTTTCAAGGTTGGGCCATCAATTATATAATTATCAATGTTTCAATTGTTGCAAAACAATGGATTTTTAAGAATGGCATTTCTCTTCCTCGAAATAAAACAAGTTACAATTTCTTAATCCCCTACGCACTTTTAAGGATAAAACTTTTTCAGCAACCAATAAATAATAGTCATTTTTATATCTATTTTCCATCACTCTTTGACGTCTTGCAATGAATTTGTAATATAATTCTAGATATATAAATGAATAAGGATGTCCCATGATCTATACTATTAATAAATATGTTTGTCAATCTATACTAATCAAGTTGTGTATATCACTTAATTCATGGAATAGATATCTATAGAAATCAATCTAATTTTCATTTTTACGAACCAAACACACTTTCAAGAGAATGAAAATGGAGAATTGGAAACTGTTTCAAATAAAAATATTTTCCGTACCAAATGGCTGGAATCCACATTAATCTCTAGATTGAGTTGAGGGGTCGAGGGATCATTTTTGGAATATTTTCCTTCGTCTTCATCAACCTCATGATAAAGTGCCACGCCCAAATTGGAATTAAAATTTGGGATGGTCAGGTTGGATTTGATCAAATCTCCCCTTCTACGCAACCCAAGAATTACTCCATCTCTTCGTTAATTTTGCAGGGTTTCGTGATGGCTCACAAAACATAAAACGGATCTTTTTTATGGTCAACATCTCTCCACAGTTTAAGCAAAATTTTTGTCATTTCTCTCCTTCAAAGCGCCCCTATTTCTCGATAAGAACAAACTGACTTGCATAGGTAATGTCACCACACCAAGTAAAAATATACTCATTAACATCCGAAACATGTGCATTCGTTGTCATTGTCTATAATTGATTTAAAAAAACTCAATTGTGGATTGTGAAATCAACACGTAATCAAATCAGACAATTCATGACACAACAGGAGAATACAATTCAAACACAACACGGATTTATTGTGAGAAATCAGGATTCGGTGTGAGACGATTTAACTCGAAGCTAACACGTTTTCATCCAATATTTTGAAATCATGCTTTGAAATTATAATGAAACATCTTGGTTATGACATGAAAAGACATGAGTAATTGCTATAACACGTTGCCAACCCGATGTCATGGGGTGCATTACATATTTTATTGCTGTTACATTTAGAACCAGTAAAGGTAGGTGCTTGCAGGAAAATCTATAAAATTAAAATTGTTGATATCTAAATTTTTGTTTAAAAATTATTCATGCTTTTTATCAAAAATTGGGATGAATTCACCGACAACGACTGAATTTAGTCCCTAGCCTAAAACATTGATCTTTTATAGTCTTGCATTCACAGTTCTTACTACATTTCTTCGCATTTGGCAACTACAGGCATCTTAGTTTTAGGACCTTGGACCTGAGGTTAAGAATTTAAATTAACGAGGACATGAGAGTTCCCGAATCATTCAAAAACACAATAAAATCAACCTTTTCTTTTCCTGCCGGTTCACAAGTTCTAATCACCCACTTAATCTTACATTTCTTCATATTAGATAAGCTCCATAGGCCACCCACAATTTGCTGATAATTAGACAAGAAATTGAAGGAGAAATGGGCTGGAAATGAGAGCTAAAGCCTTGGGGATTGCAGCTAAATTGACCGTGAATTTCAATTGCACCAAGGACATTTTTCAGCTAAAAATTATGAGCTGGAAGCGGGCAGGATGCGGGAGTTTCTGCAGCAACTTCATTGACCATCCAAGAGGGAATAAAAGAGGAATGGTGGGACTGGTGGGACTTTTGTGGGGCCCTCCTTCACTTAGTCCCCTCCTAAAGACCTTCAGTTTCAGGTGAAACCAGATAGCCAAAGAAAGAAGTGACTGAGAGTGACAACAAAGAGTGAGGGAGTGACCGTGAGATAAGAGAAGGAAACCGTGAGTAAAGGGTGTGTTGCCGTGAGCTTTGCTGAGCGCATTCGCCTATCTTTCTCATCATTTGAGGTAGGAGTCATTCTATTCTTGTTTCATCCTTGTTTTTGTATCATCATTATGTTCCTCGAGTATGAACCCAGTGTTGTTGCCAAATCCTGTTGGCTGGTTCCACCTCTACGTGAGTCCTAGCTAGCACATAAAAAAAAAAAAGAGTAAAAATCAAAAAAAAAAAAAAAAAAAAAAAGAAAGAGAGGTATAGTTGCTTCGTGCGGGATATCAAGGGCTATGAGTTGATAGGTTTTGTTCGTTGGGAATCTCCATCGAATTCTCCAATCTCGATTAGTGTTTTTCTGCTTCATTTATATTAATCTACTTTTATGGTGAGGAATACGACCATATTGTTAATGTTGAGCCTCTAGTATATAACTAGAGACTAATACTTTATGTATGCTATTATTCTTAATGATTTGCAGAAGTTTATAGGCGGTTCATGGATTTTTTTCGCATTGGGTTTCCATGTAAAACCTTAATGTTTTTGTTTGGCATTATCTACTTATCATTTTTGCATTATATTTACTTATTGCGAGGTTGTATTGGCTATTTAATGTTGAGGTTAAGTTGATTTTGGTTGGTTTAGTTTTGGGAAAGCCATTGATCTTGGATGGAGTCTAGTTATTAGTAAATTGTTGCCCCGGTTCTCCCCAACAAATATGATGGCTTGTCTTGCCCTACTGGGCATCGCAAGCCTATCACCTTGGTCTATTAGTTGATCCACTTGGCCATGGTGTTGATTGCGTGTCATTTCATCTTTAGATCATGCAATTACTTTGTTTAAAGTCACTTGTCATGCCTTGAACCCCTTATCCAAACTTTGGCCGTGAGTTTGCCTCGCCGATTTGCTGTTGCTTCCTTTTTTTGTTGTTGTCATCTTTGCTTATTTTCATGTTGATGCACATTACTATTAGAATGGAGCTTTAGGCCTTCGTTTAGATGTTGTTTTGGTTGTCCATATTTGTATCTCAATATACGAGCACATTATAGCTAATGCATTGACCAGATTTGCTTGATTTTGAAGGGCTATGTTGAGTTTTAACTTTTAGTTAAAGATAAGGATATTTTAGACCGTGCACTTTTGTTTTAGGGTTTTTTGAAGGGAGACTATAAGATGAATGTGTTTAATAACATATCAAAAACACTAACCTCCATATTATTTCTCGTTTTGTTTTTTCTTATCTTCTTGTTAGATCTTTAAATCTTGCGGCTCACCAAGTGGTTTTTAGAGCTTTTGGGTTGTACTCTCATACTCTTTATTGAAGATAGTGAAATCCCCCTCTCTCTATGTGATATTTCCTATTTTTGGTTCCCATGTAAATTTTGTATCTCATGTGATTTCAATTTTACTTTCATCCTTTGCTACTTGTGCTTGGATTTGTGCATCTTTTGGCCTTTTTTTTTTTTGGCAACAACTTGGTATTAGAGTGAAGGAATTTCGGTCTTTTTTTTTTTTGGTTCAAGATGGCATCTATCAAGTTTGAAGTGGCATCCTTCAATGACCAAAAAAAAATTTGAGCTATGAAGGATCAATATGAATGCGTTATTGCATTCGGAAGGTTCAATTAGAGTCTTGTACAAGAATTATCCCGATGATATGACTACGGCTGAGATCAAGGAGATGGAAGAGAAGGAGCATAGCACCATCCAATTGTTGTTGTATGATAAGGTGTTTCGTGAAGCTACTGATGAAGAAACAAATTTGGGATTGTGGAATAAATTTGAAAGCCTCTACATGGAAAAATCTCTTACTACAAGATTATTTTTAAAGCAGTTTTAAAGCAGCATCTTTACGTACTAAAAGTGTAAAAATGTACTCCTATCCAATAATATCTAGATGAGTTTAATAAGATTGTTATGGATATAAAAAAATCTAGATTTGAAGTTAGATGATGAAGATAAAGTTTTAATTGTGTTATGCTCACTATCGAGCTCATATGAAAATTTTGTGAATTATATGCTGTAAGAAGGGAATCCATAAGCCCTAAAGATGTGAATGTATCATTGAATTCTGAGAGATAGGTACAAAGTTGAATTTGAGTAGTAGTAGTGATAAAGTTGATGGCTTAATTATTAGGGGAAGATCGAATCATTGTGATAGACACGCAGTAATAGTAAAAAGCGTTCGAAGTTTCAATTAGGTGATAAGAGTAAGGTGGAGTATTACTATTTTCATAAATTCGGACACTGTAAAACTGAGTGTCCAATGCTCAAAGCTCAAGGGAACAAGCCGATGGAGAATTTCGATTTGGCTAGTCTGGTGAAAAATAACGACTTAGCTAATGCAGACAAGGTTCTTGCCATTTTGTCTTTAGATTTTCATGTCGATAATGAATGGATTTTGGATTCAGCATGTTCATACCACATATGTCCACATAGAGATTAGTTCCACACATATGAGAAAGTCAATTGTGGTTTAGTTTTAATGGGCAATAATGTGGTTTGTAAATTATGGGTATTGGTACGGTGCGAATCAAATATCATAATAATGTACTAAGAACTTTGACAAACGTTAAGCACATCCTAGATTTGAAATAATAATATTATTTCATTGAGCATTTTAGATTCTATTGGATACATATACATAGATGGAGTGGGGTTTTGAAAATTTCAAAAGACTCCTTGATTGTGATGAGAGGCAACCAAAAGAACAACTTTTATGTTTTACATGGAAGTACTATCGTGGGTCCTTAAAATATATCATCATCTTCATATTCTGAAAAATCAATGTCGTGGCATATGCAGTTAAGCCACATGAGTGAAAGAGAAATGACTATCTTGAGTAAACGTGGTTTACTTTGTGGGGTTCATATGATCTCACTTGACTTTTGTGAATATTTTGTTTCCAAGAAGCAGTGCAAAGTTGGTTTTAGTCTTGGGGTGTACTCGACGAAGGGCACAATTGACTATATTTACTCTGATTTGTGGAGACCAGCACAAGTAACATCTAAGGGTAATATGGTTTATCTTTTGACATTTATTGATGATTTTTTAGGAAAGTCTAGGTTTATTTCTTAAAATGTAAAAGTGATTTTTTTATATGTTCACGAAGTAGAAGATGTTGATACAAAATCAAATTGGGAGGAAGATAAAGTGTGGCATCCTAAAATTCAAAGTCAAGCCATAAGGTGTGTTAAAGTTTCTAATTAGGTGATAAAAATTTCCATGGCTTATGCTTTAGCCATTAGTCTTTTAATTAGATGATTTGTGCATATGATTGTGAAAATTTAAATTTGATAGATTAATAATTTATGCTTGGCCATGTACTTTATAAAGTAAATTTCAATAAACAAGATGCCCCAAGACTTTGGCCAAGATGAAAATTGAAATTTAAAAATATTTATAAAAGAATTTCAAAAAAAAAAAAAAAGAGGAAAAAGGTTAATTTTTGGGATGGGCCTTAGGCCCATTGGCCTAAGCCTTGATGGGCCAAGCTAGTCGGCCCAATTAGGCCCACTAAAGGGGGCTGTCGCCGGCCCAAGAAGAGGAGGCCCAAGCCCAAAAGCCCATCAAGACAAGTGGCAAGAAGACTTCATGCATTGGCCTAGACTAGGATGCCATGCATTGGCTAATTTAAGTGGCATGCAATCGTTACAAATGATGAGAGTTTGGGGGTATAAGAAGGGAGAGAGAGAAGGGTGGCCAGCCATTTGCTCGCCCAAGGAGAGAGAGAGAGAGATTTGTGCGAGAGAGAGAGAGATCGCGCGAGAGGGAGGAGCGGCCGAGAGAGAAAGGAGGAGGGAACTGCCGTCCGTCCGCCATGTGCCGCCGTGTTTGCCGCCCTACGCCATCGACCGACCGGTCTAGAGGCAAGTGGGAGTCCTCTAGCTTCTCTTGCATGCTTGTATGTCGTTTGCATGTTGAGCTTTTGGGTGTTAGATGAGAAAAACCGAAGCATGGATGAGTTGTGTGTGAATGGTGTGACTGTTCTTGCTCGGATCGTGTGAGTCAGTAACTTGTTTGAGCTTGCATGTGTGTTTAGAGTCCTATTTTGGCTTTTATTTCTTCATGAGAGTTGTAGCTAACATATTGAAATACAACATACTGAAATTTCGTGGAAAATGATGGAGATTTGAGGGGTTAAAGTCTTATTCTACGGAGACCTCAGATCTGGAGAGTTTTTACTGACCTCTTGCTGGATTCGTGGTTGCATGTTGGTTTTTGATGGGAATATCACTTCGATTTCTTCATGAAAGTTGTAGGAGACATCTTAAAATACAACATACTCAAATTTGAAGTTAAATGAACAAGTAAAGCCTAGTAAATCGACTAGATCTTGAAGACGATGATTCTGGTGATGTATTCTGAGATACCCGAGAGTTCATGGACATAGATGATGACTATACTATGGTTATTTGACTTAGATCTCTTAATAAAAATTGTAGAGGATATCTTGATGTATAACATATCCAAATTTCAGAGAAAATGAAAGAGAATAGGTAGGTGAAATCTTAATATTTCGGTGATATGTACACTGGACGATGCGGTAATGGATCCAGAAGTTTCGTGAGGTCATATAAAATAATCTAAAAATAATCTGGCTTGGAGTTCTTCATGAAAGTTGTACGAAAATGTCTTGGCTATAACTCAGTAAAATTTCGTAATTTTTGGAGACCGTATTAATATTTTAATTGAATTTCTTCGGAAACTGTGCATTCTGGTTTTATCCGAATATTATGTGCTGTTTTGTGGAAATTGTGAAATTGTGTGAAATTCAATTTGGCCATGAATTTTGCATGAAATTGTCATCCTATTGGTTTGTTTAATGATTGCTTGAATTTTTATAATTTTGGGAATTTATAGATATTGAATTTAATATTTATTTATTAAAAAATAATAATAATAATAAAATGGATTATTTTATTGGCCATAAATTCCATTGAATTTATTAATAAATAATTATACATTGTTGCATGTATGATGAGATATTGGTGTATGTATGACATTGAATTATGATGCATGTGTGAATGCATGTATGATGTCACGCCATATGCCATGTTAAATTGAGATCAAAATAATGATAAATGTGGATAATGGGAAATGAGGAAATGGTTGTGGTGGAGGATGATGGCCAGAATGTATAGAGATGCATTGCCGGAATTCCCTGGGAGATTCAGGATGCCCGGAATGTGGGGGGCCGGAAGCCCTGTCGGAGGTCTTTGCCCAAAGGGAAATGCCTGGCGATGCCAGGATTGGGATGCGGGATGCCTGGCCAAGGAGTGTAAATGCCGGAAGCCCTGTTTGAGGTTTCTACCCGAAGGGAATGCCTCGTGATGCTAGTTGAGATGCGAGATGCCCGGAATGTGGGGGCCGGATGCCCGGTGGCACAGGAGGCTGAATGCGGAAGCCTCGAGGTCTTTGCCCGAGGGGATGATGAAATTGATGATTTGAGGAATGGGTGATGTGGTGATCAAATTGAAAGCTAAAAGTGGAAATTAAACCACGATATGATATGCATGATGATATGCAAGATGATGATGATGATGATGATGATGATGATGATATGTGATGTGAAATAATGATGATCACCCATGATATGATATGCATGATGATATGCATGATGATGATGATAATGATATGTGATGTGAAATAATGATGATCACCCATGATATGATATGCATGATGATATGCATGATGATGATGATGATAATGATGATGATATATGATATGGCACGATGACATGTGCAATGCAATGATAATGATGATGATGACATGAATATGATTATAACCATGCCATGATGATGATATGACATGTGTAATGAAATGATGTCATGATGATGATGACACGTATGATACGATGATGATACACATGTATGTGTTATAAATTGATATGATGATGCATGATAGTATGCGCATGGCTTCAAGGTAAGTAACGCCTGCAATGCATGTATGATTTGCCTGATGCATTGAGTTGTTATTGGATTTCCTTATCTGTTGAGTGGTTGTACTCACCCCTTTGGGGACCAACATTTCAGATTAGCAGTATGCCGCTTCCTGCCGTCACGCGGGGTGCATTTTACGGGTTACCGTCCGACATTGAGGTAAAGTGCGAGGAGTTCAACTGTCCTTTTGTACCTGGACTCACCTACATACGTGTGCGCCGTTTTGTTTCATACGACATAGGCTGGCTAGGGGCCCGTCGTTCAGGGTTTGTTTCTATCCACGTTCGCCGCGATGGGGTGATGGGAGGGATGCTGCCACTGCCACCGCCTGACGCACTAGACTGGGTGTGAGACCTGTGCGCAACGAGTAGGGGCTATGTTTTTTTTTTTGGGATCGTTAGTCGACACCTATGATGGGGGATTGTACACGTGTGATGTAGAGGGTCGAGGGTTCTTTTTGAGGTTTTAGGCTGGACATGGCGAGTCTTAGCTTTTCCTTTTGATGTATCGACCCAATAGTAGTCCCATCTTGAAAATATATGTAAATAAAGTGGCGTGGCTTGTTTATAAAATTATGGTGATTGGTGGTGTGTATTTGTATCATAGTCGGTAGGGGGAGAGATGATGATGTTTTAGATTGCTTCCGCTAATGAGTTGCGCTGGGACCGTTTTTTTTTTTTTTTAAATGTTTCTAAGAATTAGGACGCTTCTTTAAAGGAAGAAGGTAAAAAGGTATAACATTGGCGCTGGTGACGATCCGTGAAGGGTTCGAGGTGTCACATAAAGTGTCTCGAGAATGGACAATGGTCTTGAGTTTTGCGGATGTGATTTCAATAAGTACTGTGAAGATTCAAAGATTATTTGATACCAAATAGTTAGGTATACAACTCAACAAAATGGGTGGCAAAGTGCATGAACTTTGGAGAGAGCTAGGTGTATACTCTTTAATCTTGGAATTGGGAAAGATTTCTAGGTTGAAACCGTGAATACGACATGTTATTTGGTGAATCATTCTCCTTCAACTGCAATTGAATATAAGACTTTTAATGAGACATGGTCAAGTAAACTTTCTTATTATTCTAGTTTAAGAACATTTAGATGCCTTGCTTATAATCATGTAAAAGAGGGTAACCTTGAACTGGAGCTAAGAAGTGTATTTTCGTTGGTTATGCAGATGGGGTTAAAAAATATAGGTTATGGTGTTCGACCATCATTTATCAAAGTTTATAATTAGTAGAGATGTTACTTTTGATGAAAATTTCATACTAGAAAAGAGAAAAGTTATTGGATCTACAAGTATCTAGGAAAAGAATGTTGGAAAAGAGGTGGAGCTTCATGTAGAGCATCCACGAAAAATATCAGAAGATGTTCATATTCAACCAGAAAATGGCAACTAGCAAGAAGACTCAGATTTTATCAAAAACAAAATAGAAGAAATTGAGCAACCTTAGATTTTGGTTGTGGGGAGGGCTAAATGACAAATTGAGCCTCCCTAAGGTATGGTTTCGTTGATTTGGCAATATATGCTCTTATAGTTGTTGAAAAGCTTGGTATTGAAGAACCTTCTACATTTCATGAAGGTACTATTTATTCTAAATTTGAGAAGTGGCTTGTTGTGATGACTAAAGAGATAGAGTCTATTCATAAGAACCAAACTTGGGACTTTGTGAAATTGCCTGAAGGCAAAAGAGTTTTTGGGTGCCAATAGGCCTTCAAAGAAAAGAGTGAATTCCGGAGGTTGAAGATTAAAAATTCATGGCACGTTTGATAGCGAAGGGTTTTAGTCAAAAGAGGGGATCGGCTTCAATAAAGTGTTCTCTCCAGTTGTGAAACATAATTTCATTCGTGTATTACTCATGTTAGTAGCCATTTATGATCTATAACTTGAGCAACTTGATGTCAAGACCACTTTTTTACATGGTGACCTTAAAGAGACAACCTATATGTTTAGCCCAAGAAATTCGTTGTTGAGGGTAAAGAAGATCACATTTGCAAGTTGAAATGTTCTTTTTATGGTTTCAAGCAATCTCCATGACAATAGTACAAGAGATTTGATAGCTTTATGTTGAGTCATGATTACTCACAAAGTATGCATGACAGTTGTATGTACTATAAGAAATTGCATGATAGGTCTTTTATTTATTTGATATTATACATAAATGACATGCTTATTGCAACGAAGAACATATGTGAGATACAACATTAAGAGGCAACTTAGTAGGGAATTTGAGATGAAAGATCTCATAGCTACAAAGAAAATTCTCGATATGGAGATTCGAAGAGATAGATAGATTGGGAAGTTATACCTTTCGCAGAAACAATATATTAAAACAAAGTGCTTGAATGCTTAGGTATGAAGAATGTCCGACTGGTAAATACTCCTTTGGTGTTCCATTTTAGGCTTTCAACTTCTTTATTGCCTAAAACTAAAGAAGAGAAAGATGAGATGTCTCAAGTTTCATATTCTAATGCTGTAGATAGTCTCATATATGTTATGGTTTGTACTCGTCAAGATATTTCACGGTCTGTTAGTGTTGTGAGTAAGTATATGGCATATTTGAGTAAAGCTCATTGGCAAGCCATGAAATTGATTCTTCGGTACATCCGAGTTACCTCAAATGTGCATCTAGTCTTTGATAAAGATATAATATACATTTAGTTGTTGATTCGACTACGTAAGCGATTTGGTTAGTTAGAGAGCAATTTTGCAGGACACAATTGCTTTATCTACCATCGAAATAGAGTACATGGCAATAGTGGGAATGGTAAAAGAAAATCTTTGGTTGAAGCATTTGATTATAGAACTTGGAGTGAAGTAGGAGGGAGCCTCCGTTATTTTTGGTAATAACCAAAGTGAGATCCAGTTGATCAAGAGTACGATATATAATGAGAGCACAAGACATGTCAACATACGGTATTACTTTGTGCATGATGAGGTTACCAAGAGTATAGTTATGATGAAGAAAGTATTTGTGGCGAATAATATAGTAGATATGTTGACCAAACTAGTTCCTTTGACCAAGTTCAAGCATTGCTTGGACTTTATTGGTGTTTTAACCATTTGATTTGCTTAGGCAGAGTTGGTGATGTTTTATCCCTTGTTTCTTACACCGAGTATGCTAACATAGGCTTAGGGGTGTGCATCATCGATTCCGCCATTTTAAGGGTAGCCTTGTGTATTCACTTTTGGTGGTGAAGGAGAGAGGTCCTGTGGTATTTGGCATAATGCTCTTTTGGAGATTTGAAGCCAATGTGGAGATTTATTGAGTTTTGACTTTCAAATTACATATAATGGTATTTTAGACCGGTCTTGTGGTATTTGGCATAATGTTGTTTTGGAGATTTGAAGCCAATGTGGAGGCTTGTTGAGTTTTCACTTTCAAATTAGAAATAAGGGTATTTTAGACTATGCACTTTTGTTTTAGGGTTTTTGAAGGGAAACTAAAGGGAATGTGTTTAATAACACATAAAAAATCCTAACCTCCATATTATTTCCTTTTCTTTTTATTATTATCTTCTTGTTAGATCTTTAGATCTTGTGGCTCATCAAGTGGTTTTTAGAGTTTTTGGATTATACTCTCATACTCTTTGTTGAAGATAGTAAAACCCCCTCTCTCCTTGTGGTTTTTCCCGTTTTAGGTTTCCATGTAAATTTTGTGTTTCGTGTGATTTCGATTTTGCTTTCATCCTTTGCTACTTGTGCTTCGATTGGTGTATCTTTTGGCATTTTTTCATAAAAGGCTATAAGCCACTGTCCGAGCTATGGTTGGCAAGTTGTTGGTCTTGACTTAGTCATTTGATGAACCTTGAGCCAACCCTCATGGGTCCTTATGGCTTGGGGTGCATCATCTCGACTTTTTGAACTTTTCTAAACTATTTTTGAGTAAAATAAAAAATTTAGAAAAATAATTAGATGACAATCTTTAATCTACTTTGAGAATAACAATATATTTTGAACTATAAAAATTAAATAATAAATAATTATAAATGATTGTAGACTCTACCCCTTCAAGAATTTGTAACTCTCAATAAGCAATCAAAATTGTGTGCATGCTGGACAGTGGGCATTTCCAAGGCTATTGGTTCATTAACATTATTGTGAAGTGTCTCAGGCCGGTCCTCATGAGCCCAGTGGCACGTAGATACATTGAGGCGTCTTGGCCTTTGCTTGGGGTCGTGTGCCGTGCAAGATGAGGTCCGTAGCCTACCGTTCAGACCATACAAGTGGCTGGACAGCGAACTTTCAACAGTTTTCTGTTGGATAACATTCACATTTTCTGATGTTTAGATAATCCAGGAAGATGAGATAATGCACTATCATTTCATAGTCAGCAAGAGGCCTATACCTTGCATTTAGGAAAATGATTTTCTTTTTAAAAATTAGAAAATATTGGTTCTTCATAAATTTTCGTTTTCCTTCCTGGAATCGGCCAGGAGCAAGCTGCATGCCCATCTCAGTTTATTTTGTTGTGGTAGAGGAAAAAATAGAAAGAAGCAAAAGTCGAGAGGTAAAAGTAGAGGAATGAAACACAATAACCTTCCTCATTGCAGTTGAGAATTTGGAAGCAAGAACCAACAGGTTATATCAATCACTTCCAACTGCAGAAACATGAACTTCTTGGCCGGTCGTGTGCTTGAAAGCACTTCATTTGTTCCAGGCTGACCTAGGAAATCACAAATGATCCACATCAACGGCTTCATCAAATCAAGCATGGATATTTTCTTGAGCTGTCAATCGAGCGATACCGCATCGAACTTCTCATTGTTGACTTGGTGCCCGTGGCATGGGTGTATTCGAAAGGATGCTCTTGAACAAAGCATGTGCATGAGAGGGCAGATACATTGGGACTTCGCATCCCGATCCCAACACAGCAACGAACATAAGCCCTTCGTATTCCTTGATCCAACCTCCGAGCTGATCAGAAACCAAAGAGTCTTGTTTCTGTTTAACGGGAGTTACTGCACGAAAGCTTTTCTCCAGCTTGATTTGAATTGCGCTTACAGATTGTTTTGGTTCCAAGGGTACCATTTATCCTGCAGTTTGAGCTTAAGGGCTTTAACGTTGCGCCAAGCCGTTGACAGAGGAATGGCTATATCTGTAGTCCCACTGCTCAAAAAGAAAAAAATTGATCTATGAGAGTAAATATTTGGTACTATTAATGTCTAAAACCAAAAAAGACATCTTGATGATGAATGAATTAATGTTTATGCACTAATTCTACCAATTGTAATACAATCATGATTATATCTCAAATTAATCAAATGTTGCAAACTCAAGATTAAATGCATTGGCATGATTTTCTTCTTGTTTCTAACATCTAATTTGCCTTACCTATACATCCAAATGCACAATTGGGTCTCTATGAGTTCTTTTAGAATCCACAACATCGATGATTCTGTGTCACTTTCTAAGTAGTGTTCTGTCAAACCAGGTCACTATGTAAGCGAAACTGCATGATTTATCATTCCCTAAGAATTTTCCATGCCCTTGATTTGAGTGAAGTTCTTGAATTATGAACAATTCCTGGCTAGAGTATAGTTCACTGGAATATACGAAGGGTCGATGTGGAAAGCTTCCTGCACCTCTTTCCTTCTCAAAGCGAGTACTAGTGTCATTATCCGAGTTATGTCCAAACCCATCTCTGTCAATCAAATCGTACTTGCAGAGAAAAACTGAGGATTGAGTATCAAAGTGCTGTTAGGCTTTCTTACCGCTCATTTTCCAGCCTCTAAGAATAAATTTAGGAGCTATCTCAGCTGCATGGGGCTCGCAGATGGTCTCATAAATAGGTTAAAATTGTCGACGTCTCTAAATTCATTCACGTATGCTTTATTGCAGCCATCAGAATGTCTATCGACAGCACAAAATTTCCATATGTTTCGGTATGTAGTGTCTGAGATCAACCCATGATTCCACAGGTAATCAGCCATACTCGATTCTCCAGTTTCGTCGTCAAGGAGGGTTTCCTGGCTAGGAAATTTTTACCCAAGAAAAGAGCACTAGCTTAGTCCAGTTTAATAGCGAAAATGGATACGCTTTGACATGCAGATTCGACACTAGTCATCTCGCCAATATTCCCTTCATATTGATGATTGGTCGCACGATCCCCATGTTGCGGTTTACCATCAGTCGAGCGAGTTGAGGCACATAATGTCCTGGAATAAGCGTTAATTATTAAACTCGTGCGTGAACTAAAATTACGTTATACATTAAAATGGCCCCAGAAAACGCGTACCTACACAGCTCTCTCCGGCAGCGAAGAAGTCTCGGTATTTGTATTGCGGACTCGAGCCATTTATTTAAAAATGTGTGACTGTCCATGGCTGAGATGGAAAGAAAAGGAAATAACTTTAGACTTTTAGAAAGAAAGTATAGAGTCAATAATCAAACCAGGGCAAACAGGTAGAGCAATTCATTAAGTCCCGACCGGTGCTGTTATCTCCGCTTGACTTAGCGACGCTGAGGATAGAAAATCCAGCTCCAGCAACCACAAGATGTTATTATTCAATCTTCATCTTAAATATGGATTTCTTAGTGATGACGCATTGTTTATGAGTTTGAAAAATGTAATCCAAATATAAAGACCAAAATGGATCATGTAGTCTACCGTCATGAAAAAGCCGTTACTTTGGTCCGAAGTTATACCATATAACGAGTTAAAAAGGTAAAACTAACCGACAGATATAATGAAAATGTTGAGTCTCCATACTACAATCTTCACACTAATTATGTCACTATACTAATTATGTCACTATTTAAACTCGACACATTTTGTTGACAAAAAAAAAAAAAAAACCTTGGCACCTTCTCAATTGAGTTTCATCTTAGAGAGAGGCGGGCCTAAAGTTTCTTGAGTTTGACTTTCCCTGATCAATAAAACCAAACAGCAAGTCATATAAGGTCATAGCCATTCGAGACATTCAATGAACGAGTCTTAATCGAGTTTTAATACGCAAAGCGTTGCTGAAACAAAATTACCAGTGTTCCAACCAAATTGTCTCTTAAAAAGCTTCCCGGCGGGCAAGATCTGGAAGGGTCCAATCTCTCGAAAGGCTCTGTACCCGATTGTCAAGGTGCTGGGTCCTCCATTGAGCCATAGAAAAAGAGGTTTAGACTCTGCATCCGATGACACTTCAACCAACCAATAGAACAGATTCTTTTTTTCGTTTATGATCACATTGTAGAAAATTTATTCTCATAAACAATTAATCAATTAAGAACAAACGGATCCATACATGATTGTAAAACACCGAGATCAATAAATACAGCGGAATTAAAGCGTACCTATTTGAGCCATTGCTTCACTTGCAGAAAAGTAGATCACTCTGATAATCGGGGATCTATCGGAATACCAGATCTTCCTCTCTATGACCTATTTCGATATAGCAGCTTTCAATGGAATTAAAGCAACCGATAGGTATAACCTACCATTTTATAGACTAGAGAGGGGACCTAGCAAACCCTAATCAACAGCATGTCAATTGGGCCCTTCCCATTACGGGCTTGATCAAACACAATTGCCTACACTTTTCAACTAGGTCCGTTAACAATAGATGCCAATACCCAATTCAATCGATCACTTTAGGGTTTAACAAATATTGGAATATCCATTAACCCGATTATTTAAAGAGAAAATCAATTAATTAATGTAAGTCCATATTATAGGAAATTTCCAACATTCTCCCACTTGGGCTACATTAATTAACTTATTTTATTTTGAAAAAGATTTTATATTGAAAACGACACTTTCAGGTTAATAACTGAAAATTTTGTTTTATGTGACCACAACTTTTAAAAAATAATATTCCAATAATGCCATCTCAATACCAATCCAACTCTATATAACCTAACCACTGGGGGTTCGCCCCAGTGGCCACCCTTCCAATATGGAAGGGGGAGGTGAGGGGTTCAAATCCCCAACTTCTCAGGGGGGATGGGGGTAGGGGACGCGTAAGTTTCAAGAGTGGGTTTCGACTCCCACGCCCTGCAAGAGGCAGGACAAAAGTCTAAGAATGAGTGTAGAGTAGGAATAGAGTAGGACTGACCCAAAAAAAAAAAAAAAAAACTCTATATAACCTCAATATAGGACTATGGTGTGTTAAGAAAATACCACTACACAAAACCTTCCATAATCACATATAATAAGTATTATATTTTCATGGATCATGGGCCTAGTAGTGTAGTAAGAAATAGTGCCAACATGTGATCAAGATATACACTATTTCTTATCGGTTCTCAATGCAATTTCTTAACGACATGAAACTGCATTAGCGCAATTTCTAAATAACATGAAATTGCCTCAGTGCGATTTCTAAACAACATGAAATTGCACAATTATGTCACAATTTAACATGAGATCTCATAATCAGTGACATCCAATCATCTTTAAACTAAAATTTGTTTAAGGATACTGTTTTATACTTCCATTTCTCAGTCAACGGAGAAAAATAACAATAGAGTCAATAACAGCAATCATGAAAATAAATACTTTAATAGATATCATAAAAGCATAATCAGTTTGCATATAACTATAATATCCAGAAATACAAACTATATAACTCCCACTAACAAAAGAAATCAAAAGATTCTAAAACACCTATATTCTTTACATGTTCTTTAAACAAAATGGGTCGCAAGCCTTTTGTTAGAGGATCAGCCAACATGGACTCAGTTCTGATATTTTCAATTACAACGTCTCCATTTTTGACCAAGTCCTTAACAGTATAATATTTGATTTCCATGTGTTTGGACGCATTACTAATCTTGTCATGCTTGGAATAAAACACAGCTGCGGTGTTGTCGCAAAGTAGATCACCATAGGTCTAGCAATAGAGTTCACAACATGCAATTCTCGAGATCAAATTTCGAGCCAAACTGCTTGAACCGACGCGCCGTAGCACGCTACAAACTCAGCATACATTGTAGAGTTCGTAATCAAGGCTTGCTTTGTGCTCTTCCAAGAAATAGCACCTCTAGCCATCATAAAAATATATCCAGAAGTTGATTTTCTATCATCTGAACAACTAGCACAATCAGCTTCTGAATATCCAATCACTTTTAGGTCCTCAACTCTGCTATAAACGAGCATGAAATCCTTTGTTCGTTGTAGATATCTCATCATCTTCTTAGCTGCAACCCAATGTTCTTGACCTAGATTCGACAGATATCTTCCAAGAGTATTCACAGCAAAAGCAATATCAGGTCTGGTACATACTTGTGCATACATAAGGCGCAATTGCACTAGCATATGGAACATTTTCATGACTTCCTTTTCAACATCATTCTTGGGGCATTGATCTATGCTCAATTTATCTTCTTTCACAACAGGAGCTTTACCCGACTTACGAGGTATGCATATTGAATCTTTTCAAAACACAATCTATATAAATTTTCGAGATAAGCCCAGAACCTTCTTAGATCTGTCACGATGAATCTGAATGCCTAGAACAAAAGAGGCTTCCCCAAGATCTTTCATATTAAACTTTGTAGATTGAAAATTTTTGGTGCCATTCAAAAGATCAACATCACTGCTAGCAAGTAAAATGTCATCTACATAAAGTACTAAGAAAATATATTTACTCCCACTTACTTTCATGTAGATGCATTGATCAAACTTATTTTCTTCAAAGCCAAATGATCTCACAACTTTGTGAAATTTTAAGTACCACGACGTGATGCTTGTTTGAGACCATATATGGACCTTTGAAGTTTGCACACCATATGCTCCTTTTCGGCTTCTTTAAACCCTTTAGGTTGCTGCATATATACTTCTTCATCCAGATCTCCATTTAGAAAAGCTGTCGTGACATCCATTTGGTGAAACTCTAAGTCAAAATGAGCCTCCAAAGCCATGATTATCTGAAAAAGAGTCTTTAGTAGATACTGGGGAAAAGACTTCATTATAATCAATACCTTCTCTTTGTGTGTACCCTTTTGCGACTAACCTTGCCTTGAATCTCTCTATGTTGCCTTTATTTTCTTTCTTAGTTTTGAATACCCATTTGCAGCCGATTGGTTTATGCCCATCGGGTAAATCAACTAGTTTCCACACTTGATTAGTTGACATGGACATCATCTCGTCATTCATCGCTCTTAACCATTTATCTGCCGATCACTATTAAGAGCTTCTTTGTAGGTCGTCGGATCAACTACTCTTCCAATGTCAAAATCAGCTTCTCCAAGATAGACATGATAATCATTTAAAAGTGTTGGTCTTCTTTGTCATTTTGTGATCTTCGCACGGGCATTTCTGGAGCCGCTTCATTCATCTGGGGAATTTCATTTGTAATGGGATGATCTATTGCCATACTTTCAGTATTTACTTGTTGAATTTCCACACTGTTAGGATCTTGCATAGAATCATCATGTAAGATGGGCAATGGAATAGAGACCGTTTTATTTGGTTCTTCCATTTCGAAAGATTGAGAAGAACTCTTTTCAGCAACATCTAATTCTAGGAATTTCGCAGTTTGAGATTCAATGATTCTAGTGCCGCGAGAAGGACAATAAAACCTATACCCTTTAGAATGATTAGGATATCCAATAAAATAGCATCTAGTAGTCCTGGATTCGGTCTTCTTCTGAGAAGGATCATAAATTTTCACCTCCGTAGGACAACCCCAAACTCGAAAATGATTCAAGCTAGGTTTCCTCCCAGTCCACAACTCAAAAGGTGTTTTTGGCACTGATTTACTGGGCACACGATTCAATATATAAGTTGCCGTTTTAATCGCATCACCCCATAAGTATTCAGGCAAATTAGAACTGCCCATCATACTTCGTTTCATCTCCATGAGTGTACGATTTCGCCATTCAGCTACACCATTTTGCTCAGGACTCCCAGGCATTGTATATTGAGCAACAATACCACAGTCCTGCAAATATTTTACAAACGGTCCCTTTTGTTGTCCAGTCTTAGTATATCGCCCATAATACTCACCACCGCGATCAAATCTGACAATCTTGATAATTTTTCCCAATTGTTTCTCAACTTCAGTACGAAACACTTTAAATGTGTCAAGAGCATCAGTCTTCCCCTTAATTAGATAAAGATAACAATAACGGGAGAAATCATCAATGAACGTCATGAAGTATTTATTTCCACACAAGGTGGTTGAGTATGGTCCACTAATATCAGTATGAATTATCTCCAATAGACTTTGACTTCAAGTAGCGCCTTTCTTCTTTGTTTTAGTTAATTTTCCCCTCACACAATCAATACAAGTCTCAATATCATCTGAGTCAAGAGGAGGGAGAATATCAGCCACGACAAGTCGCTTTACCCGTTCTTTGGAGATATGCCCCAATCGCTTATGCCACAGCATTGAAGATCTATCTTTGATTAAAGATCTCTTAGCAACAACATTCTCGACATTGAAAGAGCAATATGGTCTATCGGGAGATAAGGATAATCGATATAATCCATTAGACAAAACACAATTCCCAATAATTCTGGAATCATAACTCAAATCCACTCTTTTATTCGCAAAATGAAGACAATATCCAGCTTTGTCAAGCGAAGAAAGAGATACTAAGTTTCTCCTAAAATTAGGAACATAAAAGACATTGTTCAAGACAAGCTGAAAACCATAATCTAAATTCAAAACAACTGTCCCTATGCGCTCCACATCAACTCTAGTATTGTTTCCAACTTTAAGCTTTGACTCCCTCAGACTTGGACTCCTTAGATTTGTGAGACCTTGCAAGGTAGTAGTCACATGAATAGTAGCACCAGAATCAAGCCACCAAGAATCCAAAGGAACATCAACCAAATTTGATTCAAAACAAACCAACAACTCACCTTGGTGACTTTCTTTTCTTGTTTTTAGCCAAGCTCGAAATTTGTAGCAATTGGCTCTCTTGTGACCCCTGCTTCTTGCATTGAAAACATTTAAAATCCTTATCTCCATTCCTCCCATAGTTCTCATTTTTCCTAAAGTCTTGCCATTTCTTTAGGCCATGAGCATTTGACCCCTTAGGCTTCCATTTGCCTCTATACGAACTCAACTTGGCATTGGTAGTTAAGTGGGCAAACTCATACTTTTCCTTCTTTAATTACTCTTCCTCAATCACACACTTAGTAATCAAGGCATTAACACTCCATGTCTCATTATGAGCATTATAAGCGATCTTAATTTGGCTAAATTCAGCTGGCAAAACATTTAAGGCTTGATGCATAATATAATTTTCAGAAAGAACAATTTCATGGGCCTTAAGTTTAGACTGAATGTGGACCATCTTCAGTATAAATTCTCTAACACCCATAGCAGCATCATACCTCATGTTCGTTAACTCACTCAGCAAGTTCCCAGCTTCAGCCTTATCTGAGACTCTATATCTTTCTCCCACTGCTTCAAGGAACGTAAAGCGATCGTATCTTCCGGCAAACCACTAATCAAATGCTTAGCAATGGACCTCTTCATAGCTATGAGGCTCAGTCGATTAGATTTTTCCCATCTAGCATAATGGGCCTTTTGATTTGCAGTACTTTGATCGTTGGGCCTGGCAGGTTCATCCTCACGTAGAGCTAAGTCCATATCAATGATGTCCAAAGCAAACTCTATATCTTGCTTCCATCTCTTGAAGTTTGATCCAGTTAACATTTCAACCGTGGCATTGTTGTTATTTACAGCAAAGGTAACTGTTTAATACACATAATGCAATAAGATCAATTATGGGCAATAAGCAATTCAATAAAAATAATAAGTGCATCATAAACTCCCCTTTGAGCAGAGTGTATAATGCACAATTATTTTTCCCAGCATGAAATTTATAAAGCAACAAGGAGAATTACATATAATTGTCAATGATCCATCCCTTTTGGGTAGACAAATCCTTTAATTCATGCATCTCCATAATATCAACATAGAGGGAATTATATATAATTTTCAAAACAATTATCCCCTTTGGGCAGATAAATATTTTTCAATTATACATCCCCATCTTTTAAATATGGGAATAAACTTCATGCTATTTTTCCAAATTAATATACACAATAACTCCCTTTGGGCGAGTAATTGTATATATTAATCTTTTGTCAATAGGGAACTCCAAAATTTATGCCCAAAATTCATCAAACAATATGAAACACTTCACAACATGTATTTCCAAAGATCATATTGCATTCTTTCAAACAACAATTTTTTTTGCCACAATTTTTTAAAATTTTTTTATATATTATTTATTATTATTATTATTATTATTGTTATTATTATTATATTATTTAAATATTACGGACTCCCGGGCCCGGGACCCGCGAGCAGCCCTAATCGGACCGCGGGCCAAAACCACGTATCCTTAAACCTTCACGTGGCCCACCTTTTTAAAAAAAAAAAAATAGAAAATTGGCCCATGAATCTTTAAAAGTCCAAATATTGGGCTATAGGCCCATGTGCAATTTTTTTTTTTTAATATGTTTATGGTTCTGGTCGAGAACCCAGAACTCTCTTCCTTATATTAAAAATGGGCTTATCCCCATCATAAGCTCAGCCTAGCTTTCTTCGCGTGGGCTCATCTGCCTTTTAATTTAAAATAGGCCCATGAAATGGGCTACGAAATTAGCCTACGAAAAAAAAAAAAATTTATGGGCAAAAGCCCATATTTAGGCCCGAGCCGGCTGGAGGTCTTCTTCAACCTCCAGACAGGTCACGAATTTGCAGCAAACAGGGTCGCACGACCCGATTTCGACCCGAGGCTCCAAAATACCATAGAAACACTGATTTTTTTTTTTTTTTTTTTTTATGAAATTTATCCATGGATATTGCATATAACATTAATATGATTGATTATAATGAATTGAACGGAGAAAAAAACTAACTATATCTACCACATGCAAGCTTGAAGTTTTGGGCTAAAGCTCCCATGGCCGAATTTCGAATTTCCTAAATTTAAACCCTAAAAACTCAATTCAATACAACAAAAGATATTAAAACAAATATATAACAATACCCATGCAACGGTTTACATCATACATCAATTGATTGCAAGTAATTTGCAAATTCTAGAACTTTTTCACATACAAACCCTAGAATTTCAAATCTAAAATTCTTTCTCAATTCTCAACGAAATTATGCAAATTATATATGGTTGGAAAGATCTCAACATGTAGAACAAAAGCCCTATGGTTACGGGATTAATCAAGCAAAAAATCTACACGAAAAAATAATGCCCATATTTGGCTCAAAGAGGAGGATTTCGAATTTGTCCATAAAAAAAAAAAAATTTGGGTTCTACAATCATATATGATCAGCTTTAATACCACATGTAGAAAATTTATTCTCATAAACAATTAATCAATTAAGAACAAACGGATACATGCATGATTGTAAAACACCGAGATCAATAAATACAACGGAATTAAAGCATACATGTTTGAGTCATTACTTCACTTGCGAAAAGTAGATCACTCTAATAATCGGGGATCTATTGGAATACCAGATCTTCCTCTCTATGACCTATTTCGATATAGCAGCTTTCAACGGGATTAAAGTGGCGTAGGTATAACCTACCATTTTATAGACTAGAGAGGGGACCTAACAAACCCTAATCAATAGCTTGTCAACTGGGCCCTTCCCATTACGGGCTTCAGTCAAACACAATTGCCTACACTTTGCTGCTCAACTAGGCCCGTTAACAATAGATGCCAATACCCAATTCAATCAAATCACTTTAGGGTTTAACAAATATTGGAATATCCATTAACCCGATTATTTAAAATAAAAAATCAATTAATTAATGTAAGCCCATATTATAGGAAATTTCCAACACACATGTCCCGAATACTGAGCAAAACTTACGTCCATAGGTTGTCCAGGTAACGCCGTAATCTTGGCCATTGCTGCTTCATCTACCGAAGGTCCGGTGAGCGATGGCCGACACCCGTAAGTTCAATAAGAGAAGGCAAACGATACTCGATGATGCTTGTTTCGCTATGTTTCAATTGTCTTTTGGTAGGGCTTCTTCTTGATGTTCGTGGAATCATTTTCCTCTTATGTAAATGTATAAGTTGTGGTGTTAACCATCGACTGAAGATATAAAGTTGTTTGCATGGTTGTGGGTAAATAACAGTATTTTGTTATCTATTGTTAGCAATAGAAGTGAGTGATTTTAGATTCTCTATAGGTTTCATTTGAAACCTAGAACCTACCCAATGGAACACGTTCCACATTTTTTAGAACTTGGAACCTACCCTACATACCCTAAACCCCGAAACCTACCTTGCCACAAGTTCTAGGATTTACTTAGGTTCCACTTATATTATTAATTAAACAATTGTTGTGAATTCAAACCTTTAATAACCTCCACTTGCTATTATAATTCATTGACCATAACTTATATTTAGATATATAAAAAATATGAACATTGAAAAGGTAAAAATCTCAATCATAAAATGAAAGCTTAGATTAGTACTTCTAGATTATACATGCATCATCAAACGGCATGGAAAATTGGAAGATCTTGCAAAGACATGGACCAATAAAAACATTAAAACTTGTTCAAGGTTCTGTTGGAGAAATCTTTGTAAAATATTTTGAAGCGACAAAATGTTTCCATCGAGTCTAGTCTGAAGATTTGTAGACTCTACTATTTAAAGTCTGAGGACCTTCGGACTGCCAGACTCAAGACTTAAAATCTATTCTCATTGACATTTTCTAATCCGTTGAAGAAGAGCTATCTAGAACTAGGTGTTTCATTAAGAATGTGATCTTATCGACAGGAGAAGATCTCTTGGTTAGATATGACATAATGGAATCATTTATTTGATCATGATTGATTCAAAGATTAAGGATCCGATGATTGGCGAAGTATACTTGGAATGTTCTACTTATGAAAACTGAGATCCTAATTGTATGGGTGAACATGATTGATGGGCTATCGACATGTTCATTTAATAGTTCAAATGATCTTCCTAATTGATTCCGTCCAACGGGTAGATTAGAGGAATTCCTTTGGTAAGTGCCAACGGGTATGAAGGTGTAAAGGAGTATATAAGGAAGACGTTCCAGTTGTTCGAGTGTGTGCGTGATAGAAGAATTCCAAAGTCTGAAACTCCTTGTTCTTAGTCAATTCATTTGTTGAGCGAAATCTTGAACACAAAAGAGAGTCTATATTTGTGAGAAACCTTGAGGGAGTGTGGTAGAGTATCTACACTGTGGAATCAAGGGAGAACTTTGCTGTAACATCTCTTTTGTTAATAATGAAATCCAGCCGGTGGGCTGTCAGTGCGGAAGAGTGGATGTAGGCTTGAAATAAGTCGAACAACTATAAACCTTGTGTTCAATTTTCTCTTCCCTACTCTCTGCTTTACTTTGATCATAATACATTTTTATTATCCAACGGAGAACTTCCCTTCTATTGTTTATTTCACATTGCTCACTTATCATGAAAAAGTATTATACATCTATTCACCCCCCTCTAGGTGCTTATACTAGCTATCTCAGGTTCTAGGTTTCGGGTTCCAAGTTTCTCCAATCAATAACCTTGAATCTACCAGTTCAAATAAGTTTCTCATTTTTTGGAACTTGTAGCATATCTCGCATATATCGAACCTATAACCTATAGGCTCCCATCAGTCCAATTCTCAAGTTTTAGGTTCTACATTAAAACATGCTCACCCCTAATTACCAACAATACATCATTCTTCTAGAGTTTTAGAAGGTTATAAGCAAGATATTTGTTTTGGCAATGTTGAGCTTTTTTGAGTTGTAAGCACAAGGAATGGTTGAATTAGGATTGTTCCAATGAAGGACAATTAGTCTTGAGACTGCAATGCAGAATATGTTACCAGTGAAAAAAAAAAAAGAAGGAAAAGAGAAGAAAAGAAAAGGAAAGGAAAAAGGAAAGAAAATAATAATAATAATAAATTAAAAAAAATTCGTTAGCGCATTTGGTGATGTCCGTGTTAGCAATTTCCAGCCAAAATTAGTTGGATGAATTATATTGTCAAATTATCAAAAAGTTTATGACTAAATTGATAAAATTGAGATGTTTAGAATTGAATTGACATAAGTGTAATAAGTTTAGTAATTTTCTCAATTATTTTGACGTCGCTAAATCCTAATAGGAAATAGGTGGCTGGTTATTTAAATATGAGCGATCCACTTGGCTACGACAAATCTATTAGCGTCATGCCTAATTGAGTTTTTTGAAGCCATTGCCAAGAGATCTAGTGAGATTACTATTCTTTTTTTTTTTTATGCCTAGGATTCGCTGGGCTCGCCGGGCTTACGCCAGGTAGCCCACGGCCCGTAGAGTGCGTGGTGCACCCCGTACCAAGCATCAATATTTGGGGAGAAGCTAGCATAGGACTCCACCACCATGGCCCCCCACTTAAGACGTGTTGACAATACAGAGATTCGAACTCGTTCCCTCAAGTGACTATTCTTGATTTGCAGAGAAAGAAAAAAAATATTATAAAAATTTCTCTTCAAACTCATATTTCTTGACCGTATTTGTGCATTAGAATAAGTAAAACATATCTCCTGTGTCCTGACTTTTATTTTTGTCAAGAAAAGACATATGTCCTTATTTCATATTTTGATAAGCAATTGAGGAGAACATGCAGTTAGACGGGACAATAAAGGGGAACAGGGAAGGAGAAGTTGAGAGTACTAATTAATTAATCCCTATACGCTTCACTTCTTCTTCTTCTTATAGTACTGAAATATCTTGGAATATTTTTATGATATAACTAGGATGGACAGAGATATGAAAATAATGGTAGCGGGATTTAGTCGGGCAACAATGTCAATATTAATAGTACGAAAGCAATATGCTAGAAGACCGATTTGGTCCTGTTATCGCAAAACAAATAGCCAAATGAAAGCCAGCTTCCTTTATAAACTCTCCTCAATAAAGACCGAGTTTAAAATTAGCAAATTTGGGAACTTCTTGTCATTGTATAATTGATTGGACGATTACAGTGTAAAAAGGTACAAGAACCAGACTTAATAATGAATCAAAACTAAAATCTGACGGCACAAACTTAAATCAAAGTCAAGTGTGAAAGCCTCACAAAAGAAAAGAAACAAACTTTGATCGAATAAGCTAAATCTGACAGTTTAGTTGTGCTCTTCTTCTTTCATCCATTTATAATCATAAGCTTGTAGGAATTCACTTTCCACAATTCAAGACTTGTTATCTCGACCTTCTGGACGTGTCCCTGAGGTTCTGGACATTGTTTCCTACATTTTGTAAGTGGCTGGTATCAACTTATGGTAGCAGGCTTGGCATTCATGTCAATCTCTTCTCCGCGAATGTGAATCGGCTGTTGTCACATTTTCATTATTACACCCTCACCCTAGCGACCTTTGCTGGCTATCACCGATGGGTTGGTGATCGGCGGAGGGAATAGAAAATAATCTAGAAAGAAAATAAAGAAAAAAAAAGGAAAATAATTCAAAAAATTCAAAAAATATTTCAAAATGCCATTTCATTCCCGCCACTAATTGAATCTCCACATTAGCAATTTTTAGGTAAATTGGTTGGATGGACCACATTAAAAAAAAATTTCAAAAGATTTAGGACTAAATTGGCCAAACTGAAAAGTTTAGGATTGAGTTAGTGGCCACAAGATAGAATTATGACTTTTTTTGACAAATTTCCCCCATATATGATATTCCTCTCTGTCAGATGCAGTTTTTGGTTGCAGACCCCAAGAATGTGATACCCTATTAATGTCATAGACCAAGTAAGAACGAGTCTAGTAGATGGTCCATTTAGTGGATTGTTTACGCGTGATAGTGTGCAACATTGAACCTGAAATATTTACGAGAGGTATTATATCACACTGACCACATTACTGATCTTAGAGTCTAAAATAGATTTACAACACATTGATCTCGAGAACGAGCGAAGCAGAGATAGATAAAGGGAACCCAGTAACCTTCCCTTTGCTAACTCAAAATTCATCTCCAATGTATTTGTGTACCAGCATGGCGAAGAGGATCAGCAACAAATTACACAGGAGTCGACGTTGTTTCAGGAGAGCACTGGTGGTCAGTGGCGACAAAATACCGATACCCCCACGTTGTATTTTGCAACACAGGCTAAATTCTGCAACTGTGGGTACAAGGACAAGGTATTCGACGTTTGTGCTGGAACGTGGAGCAGGGTGTTTTATATGAAACTCTAGAGATTAGCATCATAAAGAGTAGCTAAATGAATGGTGAATTGCCTAGTTACAACCGGCCATTTCGAATCAGAAAATGCAAGCGTTGCATGTCTTTTATCAGAGGAGAGGTGAAGGCCCATAATGTATTCTACTGGCAACATAGTGAATGGCCCGTTTGGTATCTTGAAGATTACTCGTAGAAGGTTTTATCACAAATTGCCTGATAGGGCTTCGGCCGCATTGACTGTCGCAAAACTGATCCGACAACTTATCAGCAGTGGCTTGATTTGGGAGCCACTACCTTACTGGGCGTCTTACCACTGAAAAGAGAGTACAGCATAAGGAAAGTATGTTTGGACAAGAAAAGGATTGTCCGACATTGTGTGCTCATAAAATCCTTGTTAACAACGTTGTATTCAGTATTCGATGCCTTGTATCATGACACTTGTATTGTACGCTAAGGGCGTTAATCCTATTTGTCTAAACCCTAAGTGAATCTCCATATCATGAGATCTGTGGACTCCTCATGAATTGCCCGATTTGCCTTGTTTTAAGGCCGTCGTTATTTATTTTTATTTTTTTTGTTGGACAAGCCATCATTATTTTATTCAATTAGCATTAGCCAAATATGGAAAAATTTATCACCGGAAATGAATGTAGCACGATGTTGACAAACTTAATCAGGATGCAACTTAACATGGCATTTTTTGCAACTTAATCTTTGCCTAGACATGTTGAGAGGGGATGACAAAATTATGATTTTAAGCCAATAGCAGACAGCCTGCCAAATTTGACCAAGACCCAACAAATTCATGCCAATTACTGAATCAAGTTGCCTGGGCCCTGGGCGACGACCTTGCTTGGACGAAGTAGACTAGGACCACAATTTGTGTGATATTTTGACATTTTATTTATTTAATTTTTAATTTTTCTGAGATTTCTTCACTAGTTTGATGAATGGCGATAGTAATGACGATGATAGGGATAAGACTTGTTCATCTAAAGTATAAAGATTAGGCTTATCACAAGAGAAATTGAGTTAAGGAATCATCAGATGGAGAGAGTGATTCAAAGCATGGTTTGACGATGCCATTTGCGCGTACTTTTATATATAAGCCAAAACATCCGACATTTATTTTCTTCTTTTTTTTTCCTATCAATATGAATATGAGGTTGCTTTCAAAGATTTCAACTTTTGCTCGAACACAAGTTGAGACTGTTGAACTTGAGAGGCTAAAAAATTCAAAAGACGTTGAAAAATAGAAATTTAAGTAGTTTGGACTTTCATAATGGTCAAGAAAGGGCTATTCAACATAGGATGCAATGCTTTGGGATTTGCATTGCATGGTCAAAACCCAATAATATCATAGGCCCAAAAAGTTCCAACAAAGTTCTAAGAGGTCTAACAACGTATGTATCCTTTGTTCATCATAAGTAGAGGCCTAGGCACATGAAATACTCCACAACCAATTAAAAAAAAAAAAAAAAAAAAAAAGGACCCTACTAGCATCATGGATCAAATAAAACACGAGCCAACATAAAAAGCATTTGCCAATTTTACAATCTTTTTCAAGTGCTAGAGTGGCAGATCATCACTTCGAGCTACTTGTTTTCCTCTCGCCAATTTTGTCACAAGAGCATCAACATCCCACTCCATCAACTCCTTCCATATGGATAGATCAGGTAAGCATAGCAAGGGACTGCAGCGTTCGATGTAAAGACTTTTCAATGATTCTAGTCTGTCAAGACCTTGAATTTCAACCAGTCTCGAACAGTTCCATACTTTGAGGTCCTCGAGATTCTTGAAGTTAGATAAGTTGGAAAGGTCCACAACTTCAAGAAACCTGCAATTGGTAACTATAAATATCCTCAAATCAGAGGGCAGCTGTCCAACACAAAGCAGGTTATTGCAGTTCTCAAGTTCAAGTACTTTCAAACAGTGAAAGCAACCAAAATATGAGCTTCTACCAGTGATAATTGAAAGTTCTAACTTACAATATGGGCCATACATGTATCTTTTTGGAATCATGGGACGGACGGGGTATGTAAGGGAAAAACATAATTCAGATTTCTTAAATTCACTAAGTTGGAGATCATCGGATCTTTTCCGAGACCTGAGGACAGACATAGACTTACCAAACTCTCTGGAAGCTTTGGTACATTCTCCACACGAGTTTCTGTTAATTTCAAAATCTGCAAGGATGATAGTCCCACAATATCATTAGAAATCACTTCTAGCTGCCGACAACCCTCTCCATAAATTTCCTCAAGTTTCTCCATCATCCCAATGGCATTAGGTAACTTTTGCATGCAACTGCCATAAATCTTCAACACTTTCAAACTCTTTAGATTGACGATGTTATTTGGCAACTCTACAATGCTTGTGTATGAGACATCCAACCAAACTAAATATTTCAGCATTCCGATCGAGTCGGAAAGTTTCGTAAGCATTTCACACTCCTTTAGAATTAATTTTTCTAAAAATAAAAATGCAGAGAGCTTAAAAGTTTCTTTTAGCATTCTGCAATACGACAGATTAAGGACCTTTAATCTTGTAGCCACCTGTCAAATCATTATGAATATAAGTTTAATTTACATTACTTTTGCAAAACATGAGAAAATATATCGACTAAGCAATCATTTCATAAAACTAACTATATAAATACTTTGTACATGCATTCCTAACTTAAGCCAAAACCACTCTCCATCACCATTCATTTCTTCCAATGTTGTCCCTAACAACCAATAAAAGAACATGAATCTATTTTTAAATTACCCCGGCATCGAATAATAAATAGACAGTTTATAACCAACACTGCTCCAATAAACAATAACATCTACAATGTTATGGGAAAACATATTTTCAGACTTTTTAAACTCACTAAATCGAAGATCTCCAAATCTTTTTTAGAAACTTGTGAGGATAGACGTAGACTTACCAAACTCTATGGAAGCTTTGATATATTCTCCTAATGAGTTTCTGTTAATTTCAAAATCAACAAGGATGGTACCCTCACAATATCACTAGGAATCACTTTAGCTGCCGGCTACCTTCTCCATAAATTTCCTCAAGTTTTTCTATCATCCCTAATTGGCTTAAGTAACTTTTGCATGCGACTATTGTTAATTTTTAACACTTTCAAGCTCTTTAGATTAACAATGTTATTTGGCAATTGTACAATGCTTGTGCATGAGACATCCAACTCAATTAAATATTTCGGCATTTCAATCAGTCGGAAAGTTTCGTAACCATTTCACACCCTTTAGAATTAATTTTTCTAAAATAAAAACAGAGCTCATGCAGTTTTTTCAACATTCTGCAGTACGACAGATTAAGGATCTTCAATCTTGTAGCCACCTGTCAAATGATTATGTATATCCAATGAGTTTAATTTACATTAGTTTTGCAGAACATGAAAAAAATATATCGACTAAGCAGGCACTCCATAAAAGTAACTTTATAAATACTCTGTACATACATTTCTAACTTAAGCCAAAACCACTCTTCACCACCCTTCATTTCTTCCGATATTGTCCCCAACAACCAATAAAATAACATAAATCTGTTTTTAAATTACCCCGGCATCGAATAATAAATAGACAGATTATCACCAACACTGCTCCAATAAACAATAACATCTACAATGTTATCGGAAAATATAATTTCAAAATTTTTAAACTCACTAAATTGGAGATCTTCCGAATCCTTTTCTGAAACATAAGAGGATAGCATAGACTTACCGAACTCGTGGAAGCTTTGGTATATCCTCCACACGAGTTTCGTTAATTTCAAAATCTGCAAGGATGGAACCATCACAATATCACTAGGAATCACTTTAGCTGCCGGAAACCCTCTCCATCAATTTCCTCAAGTTCTTCCATCATCCCAATGGCCTCAGGTAACTTTTGCAAGCAACTATAGTTAATCTTCAACACTTTCAAGCTCTTTAGATTGATAATGCTATTTGGCAACTCTACAATACTTGTGGATGAGACATCCAACTCAACTAAATATTTCAGCATTCCAATCGAGTCAGAAAGTTTCGTAAGCATTTCACAACCCCTAGAATTAATTTTTCTAAGGATAAAAATGCAGAGAGCTCAACAGTTTCTTTCAACATTCTGCAATTCGACAGATTAAGGACCTTCAATCTTGTAGCACCTGTCAAATGATTATGAATATCCAATGAGTTTAATTTACATTAGTTTTGCAGAACATGAGAAAATATATCAACTAAGCAATCATTCGATAAAAGTAACTTCATAAATATTTTGTACATACATTCTAACTTAAGACAAAACCACTCCCGTCACCCTTCATTTCTTCCAATGTTGTCCCCAACAACCAATAAAAGAACATGGATCTATTTTTAAATTACCCTAGCATTGAATAATAAATAGACAGATTATAACCAACACTACTCCAATAAACAATAACATCTACAATGTTATGGGAAAACATAATTTCAGATTTTTTAAATTCACTAAATTGAAGATTTCTGAATCTTTTTCTGAAACATGTGAGGATAGAAGTAGACTTACCAAACTCCATGGAAGCTTTGGCATATTCTCCACATGAGTTTTTGTTAATTTCAAAATCGGCAAGGATGGTACCCTCACAATATCACTAGGAATCACTTCTAGCTACCGACGACCCTCTCCATAAATTTCCTCAAGTTTTTCTATCATCCTAATGGCTTTAGGTAACTTTTGCAAGCGACTATTGTTAATATTCAACACTTTCAAGCTCTTTAGATTGACAATACTATTTGGCAACTCTTCAATGCTTGTGTATGAGACATCCAACTCAACTAAATATTTCAGCATTCCAATTGAGTCAGAAAGTTTCGTAAGCATTTCACACCGCATTAGAATTAATTTTTCTAAGGATAAAAATGCAGAGAGCTCAGGAGTTTCTTTCAACGTTCTATAGTTCCACAAATTAAGGACCTTCAATCTTATAGCTACCTATTAAATGATTATGTATATCCAATGAGTTTAATTTACATTACTTTTGCTAAACTTGAGAAAATATATCGACTAAGCAAGCATTCCATAAAAGTAACTTTATAAATACTCTATACATGCAGTCCTAAGTTAAGCCAAAACCACTCTTCATCGCCCTTCATTTCTTCCAATATTGTCCCCAACAACCAATAAAAGAACATAGATCTATTTTTAAATTACCCTAGCATCGAATAATAAATAGACTGATTATAACCAGCACTGCTCCAATAAACAATAACATCTACAATGTTATGGAAAAACATAATTTCAAAAATTTTAAACTCACTAAATTTGGAGATCTCCGAATCCTTTTCTGAAACATGTGAGGATAGACGTAGACTTACCGAACTCTGTGGAAGCTTTGGTATATTCTCCACACGAGTTTCTGTTAATTTCAAAATCTGCAAGGATGGTACCCTCACAATATCACTAGGAATCACTTTTAGCTGCCGGCAGCCCTCTCCATAAATTTCCTCAAGTGCTTCCATCATTCCAATGGCATCAGGTAACTTTTGCAAGCGACTATTGTTAATCTTCAACACTTTCATGCTCTTTAGATTGACAATGCTATTTGGCAACTCTACAATGTTTGTGGATGAGACATCCAACCAAACTAAATATTTCAGCATTCCGATTGAGTCGGAAAGTTTCGTAAGCATTTCACAACCCCTTAGAATTAATTTTTCTAAGGACAAAAATGAAGAGAGCTCAGAGTTTCTTTCAACATTCTGCGGTTCGACAGATTAAGGATCTTCAATCTTGTAGCCACCGTCAAATGATTATGAATATCCGATGAGTTTAATTTACATTCGTTTTGCAGAACATGGGAAAATATATCAACTAAGCAATCATTCCATAAAAGTAACTTCATAAATATTTTGTACATGCATTCCTAACTTAAGACAAAACCACTCTCCGTCACCCTTCATTTCTTCTAATGTTGTCCCCAACAACCAATAAAAGAACATGGATCTATTTTTAAATTACCCTAGCATTGAATAATAAATAGACAAAGTGTAACCAACACTACTCCAATAAAAAATAACATCTACAATGTTATGGGAAAACATAATTTCAGATTTTTTAAATTCACTAAATTGAAGATCTTCGAATCTTTTTTTGAAACATGTGAGGATAGAAGTAGACTTACCGAACTCCATGGAAGCTTTGGCATATTCTCCACATGAGTTTTTGTTAATTTCAAAATCGGCAAGGATGGCACCCTCACAATATCACTAGGAATCACTTCAAGCTGCCAACGACCCTCTCCATAAATTTCCTCAAGTTTTTCTATCATCCTAATGGCTTTAGGTAACTTTTGCAAGCGACTCTCGTTAATTTTCAACACTTTCAAGCTCTTTAGATTAACAATGTTATTTGGCAACTCTACAATACTTGTGTATGAGACATCCAACTTAACTAAATATTTCAGCATTCCAATTGAGTCGGGAAGTTTTGTAAGCATTTCACACCCCTTTAGAATTAACTTTTCTAAGGATAAAAATGCAAAGAGCTCAGCAGTTTCTTTCAACATTCTATAGTTCCACAAATTAAGGACCTTCAATCTTATAGCTACCTATTAAATGATTATGTATATCTAACGAGTTTAATTTACATTACTTTTGCTAAACTTGAGAAAATATATCGACTAAGCAAGCATTCCATAAAAGTAACTTTATAAATACTCTATACATGCAGTCCTAAGTTAAGCCAAACCACTCTTCATCGCCCTTCATTTCTTCCAATATTGTCCCCAACAACCAATAAAAGAACATAAATCTATTTTTAAATTACCCTAGCATCGAATAATAAATAGACTGATTACAACCAGCACTGCTCCAATAAACAATAACATCTACAATGTTATGGGAAAACATAATTTCATAAACTCACTAAATTGGAGATCTTCGAATCTTTTTTTGAAACATGTGAGGATAGACGTAGACTTACTAAACTTTGTGGAAGCTTTGGTATATTCTCCACGCGAGTTTTTGTTAATTTCAAAATCCGCAAGGATGGAACCCTCACAATATCACTAGGAAACACTTCTAGCTGCCGGCAACCCTCTCCATCAATTTCCTCAAGTTCTTCCATCATCCCAATGGCATCAGGTAACTTTTGCAAGCGACTATTGTTAATCTTCAACACTTTCAAGCTCTTTAGATTGACAGTGCTATTTGGTAACTCTACAATACTTGTGTATGAGACATCCAACCTAACTAAATATTTTAGTATTCCAATCGATTCGGAAAGTTTAGTAAGCATTCTACATCCCTTTAGAATTAATTTTTCTAAGGATAAAAATGTAGAGAGCTCAGGAGTTTCTTTCGGCATGCTGCGGTTTGACAGATTAAGGACCTTCAATCTTGTAGCCACCTGTCAAATCATTATGAATATCCAACGAGTTTAATTTACATTAGTTTTGCAGAACATGAGAAAATATATCGACTAAGTAGTCATTTCATAAAAGTAACTTTATAAATACTTTGTACATGCATTCCTAACTTAAGCCATAACCACTCTCCATCACCCTTCATTTCTTCCAATGTTGTCCCCAACAACCAATAAAGGAACATGGATCTATTTTTAAATCATAACATTCTTTTCCAACTTTATCATCAAATTAGCAATTTTGTCCCCACCACTAGTACTTATGGCTGTAAACTCTACAGTTGTTCCTATGTGAATTTATCTTCTAAATTCCAATATAGAAAATAATCTTACATGCTTTCTCACTATAAACTAATTTATATTTGCACTTTACTTTTTCTTTTTGTGCATTTCATTTATTAAAATAAGGGTCGTATTAGCTTTCACATAAGCTCAGAAGAGTATAATGTTCATTTAATAGTATTGATGTTCAAAATAAATCAGTTTGCAAGTTCAAATTTATTTGCCAATTTTTATTGGTTTGCTAATCTCTCTCCATTGTTTGCTTTTTTTTCTGCATCGCATCCTTGTATATTATAGATGGTCACTACTTATATTTCACTTAACTTTAAACATTTATTATTCGTGACAACTAGTTGGGGGAATTAGGGAACTCAAAACAACGTGAATGTTTATAAATTGTTCTTTAAATAGTAATGTTAGTCAATATATATTAAGCGATGACAGTTATTCCATTAGACAATCTAACAACCCTCAAATTATAGAAATCATGAAATATATCTAATCAAGTCATTACATTTATTTATTGTGCAACCCGAAAATGTAGTTACTAGTATCATAGAATGTACAAATTACAATACCCTTTAATCATGCAGCTACAATCAATTTGAATTGAAGAAAGCCATTGGAGAAGAATTGGCATAAATGGTAAAACAACAATAACATAATATCAATGTAAAACTATAAAATGCAATGCAGCTTGATGACCATCAACCAAATCATAACATCTTTTTTTCTTTTTTCGGTAAGTTAATTGTTTGATTAGGTAAAAATAAAAAATGCAATCTTGAAAAATCTGCACAAGTTAAATTCTCTCCATTAACACAACAAAACATCTATGAACACAATATTGAATCAACGAATAAAAGTGGTCAAGGGTACCAGTCTTTCTGTTTACCAAAGTGTCTTCACTAGGGATATACAAGTGGCATTATCTCTTGAATGACATCTACGACATAAATGTAAAGTAATTGTTTGATTTGATGTTTTCTAGTGAAAACATAACGGTTAAGTGGAATTATCTCTTGAATGACATCTACGACATAAATGTAAAGTAATTGTTTGATTTGATGTTTTTCTAGTGAAAACATAACGGTTAAGTTTCAGACCTAAGGAATGAGGGATTCGTGTCATAAGCCTTATTCAAGACCAAGAGTTGTTTTATGAATTAAATTAATAGAATTCAATAAAATAATAATAAAAAGGAGATCAAGGATGAGGATGGACGACCATGTGTGACACAAGAACTGGTATGACCGGAAGAAAATATGACATGTTATCCCAAATTATTTGCACACATACATACCTTGAGTTGAGTCCAACCACCCCAATGTTCGTTTATTGAGCTGCTCTGATGTAGTTGAAGGATGACTAGATTTTTTGGGCAAAAGGTTGCCTGCATTTCTTTTAGACAACCACACCAAGTAAGCCATCTCAATTCTGAAAAGAGATCCCCAAAGTCTCCGGAGAGGGTCCAATCAAACAATTTGAGAAATCTAATATTTGGCACTTCAATAAAGTCTTTTGATGTCAAAACAGAGTCTTGGCGAGGCACCTTAGATTTACCATAGTACGCTGCAACGGTTCCAGTTCCCTAAATTGAGAAAGAGTCAGCTCAAATTGAGGAGTTCCAAATAGAGCCCAAAATAAGGGCAACATAGACCGAGGAAGTTTTCTGCAATGAAAAAAGAATACGAGGGTGCACTTAGACTTATACCTTCTTTTGCTGGACAATCTGGACTACCTTGATGATTCCACCACACTCGAGAACCCTTTGTTGGATCTTTGCAATTTTCTTGGTGCACAATACTCCTGCCTAAGTCCTTAAGCTGATCATGCATCCATAGTCGATTTTTTTCCTCTAATTTTCACTAGGGACATTAAAAGCAGAACTTCTATCCCCTCATTTGGAAAAAATCCACAATCATCCCACATGTAAGTTGAATAGCTCTCCTTTACTTCTGATAGAAAGCAAGCAATGTCAAGAAATATTTGTTGTTGCGGATGATCTAGCACCTTATAACTTAACATTAACTTCTCCTGTACATTCCTTTGCACATCCCTTTGCTGACAAGATTTTATCTTTTTCAATGTATCTTGCCACACTAATTTCTTTTTTTTTCAACATAAAAATGAGCCAATCACTTCAATTGCCAGAGGAAGCCCTCCAGTATTTGCAATAACTTCCTTAGATAGACTCAAGAATTCATTTGGAGGAGAGTTGCTTCTAAAAGCATGCTTGCTAAAAAGTCGAAGAGCAACACGAGCGTTGAGTTCATTGACTTCATAAACCAAACAACAGTCAAATTGATCTTGGAATTGATCGAAAACACTTTTGTCTCTTGTTGTAACCACTATTCTACTTCCCAAACCAAACCATTCTTTCTTTTTTGCCAATGCCCTAAGTTGGCTCACATGATCAACATCATCAAGGAAAATAAGAATTTTCTTTCTTCAAAATCGTCTTTTGATCATATTCTTCCCATGATCAATGCTAGGAGGTCTAAAATCTGTGTCACCAGTGATATCAGAGATTAATCGCCTCAGCAAATCTAACATTCCAAAACCTTGTGATGCTTCTCGGATATCTGAAATGAAGCTGCAACTATCAAAATTACAAGATAGCTTGCTGTAGACAACCTTGGCAAGAGTTGTCTTACCTATACCACCCATTCCCCAAAGACCAATGAGTCTTACGTCCTCGGATTCAACATTCAGCAAATTTACTACTTCATTCACTGATTCATCCATTCCAACTAAATGATCAGATATATCAACACAAGACACTTTAAGCTTAAGTAACACTTTCTGAGAAATCAAATGTGCAAGTTCTCCATGGCCGTATCAGGACACAAAACATTATCAGAGTTAATTACAAGATTGGTGGCAAACTTGTACACTTGCAAGATCAAACTATAACATGAAGTTACGAAATTGACGCTGGACCCAAAGAAACGAAAGAATAAATACGTGGTTCTTTAGTTGTGTTCAATCTAGGACGATAGGATATAACGCTTATGTCGAGCAATGATTATCAAGTAAATCATAAGATTGGTGGCAAACTTTTTCACTTGCAAGATCAAACAATAACATAAAGTTACGAAATTGACACCGGACCTAGCGAACAAAAGAATAAATACATGATTCAATCTAGTTTTGTTTAATCTAGGACGATAGGTAATCCTTGAGTCTTGAGACAATGGAGTGTAGAATTCAGTGCGACATCCATCACATATTTTGGTCCAGAGCTAACAAAAATTGTCCTCTTCAAATTATAATCCACCTTCAAGCAAAGAAAACATAGAGAAAAGGGAAGATGGAGTTGAGTGAGTTAACATACCCTCTGTTCTTGGTGTCCCATCCCTTGATTACGAGTAACTTCCCTAAGTGCCTCCGCCCAGCGCTGCACAATCTCAGCCCCATGTTTTTCTTGATGTAGAGTTAGTGCATCCGCATACACTCGGTGTCAAGCTTCACGTCGAGGGCTCCACATCATAAAAAATGGGCATAACCTCCAGTTTGTTGGTCTTCCTACGCTGCATCATGTGCTCTAGCTCGCGCTGGCACCAGCTACTAGAGGCATAATCTCTGGAGAATATGGGAATGCAGATTTTCGAATTATCGATGGCTTGGAAAATCTCAGGACCGATCTCTTCACCAACGTTAATCCCTTGCTTGTCTATGAAAACATTGATACACTTATCCAGGAGGGTATGATAGAGGGAATCCGTGAAGTTAGCGCGAGTATCCGGTCCTCGAAAACTCAAGAACACATCGTACTCAATTCCAGACGAGCCATGGTTTGTGGATCCCATTTCCGGAGAAGAGCTCCTTTTTCTTTCCATCTTAACTGCGTCTGCTAAAATTCTGAAAGCAAATCACAAAAAAATTGACATGCTTTAACAGGGGCCAACAAGCAATGTTCAGGTAGGTAAGCGAGGCTCAGTTTCCATTTCCGTCATGTTGTGGAATTGATCAAGAGAAATTGCAGATATATGATTGAGGAATTAAGAAGTGACCTAGGCCACACAAGTTGACTGGTGGATAGGAAATTCGATATTGTGCATTTCGAGCAAGTTTATATTAGTTGAGTTATGTGAAATTCCGATTGCCAAGACTCGCGTGGGGCCCATCAGAGTCAAGTCTAAGTAACTGAAAATTAGGGAGGCAAGTTGACATTATTGTATATCTCTAGAAACGTTATATTAAATCAAATGTGATGATAAAGTTTTCTTTTTTTCTAATTTATGGTAAAGTCATTTGTCTAGTTAATGTTAAGGGAATTATTGATAGACATAAGTAAATGCATAGTTTGGTTTCACAAATAATATACAATAAAGGGAAAAAGCCACGAAAAACCCTGAACTTTGCCCAACCGACACATTTATCCCAAAAAAATTTTTGTAACGTGAAAAACCCCAAACTTTGCCAACCGTAACACATTTACCTCATTAAAGGCATTTTTGTCTTTTTATTCCGTTTTTCCTTTTTTTTTTTTTTTTTTTCTTTTTTTCTTCTTCTTCCTCTCTGCCGGCCATGGTGGAGTCGGCGGAGGAAGTCGGTGTCCGGCGACCTCGCCGGCATCGGGCGAGGGCGGGGACACCCTCGCCCAACGTGGGCGAGGGCGGCCCTCGTCGACGACGGGCGAGGACGGCCCTCGCCAGATTTAGCAAGGGCAGGGACACCCTCACCCGACGCGGGCGAGGGCGGCCCTCACCAACGTTGGGTGAGGACGGGCCTTGCTAGATATAGCGAGGGCACCCCTCGCTCGATGCGGGCAAGGGCCGTCCTCGCCCGATGCAAGTGAGGGCGGCCCTTGCCAGCGTCGGGCGAGGACGGCCTTTGCCAAATCTAGCGAGGGCACCCCTCGCCCGACGCAGCAAGGGTGGCCCTCGCCCGAGGCCGGCGAGGGCCGCCCTAGCCCGAGGCCGGCGAGGTGACCCTCGCCCGACGCCGGCGAGGGTAGCCCTCACGGATCTTTG
This sequence comes from Eucalyptus coolabah, assembly GCA_014182585.1. Lineage (NCBI taxonomy): Eukaryota > Viridiplantae > Streptophyta > Magnoliopsida > Myrtales > Myrtaceae > Eucalyptus > Eucalyptus coolabah. The sequence goes on from CM024622.1 coordinate 25,594,660, forward strand.
GCTTCCCTTCGCTAGCCAACCGGTGGAGGGAAGAGAGAAGAAAAAAAAAAAAAAAAAAAAATTTAAAATTTTTTAAAATGAAAAGACCAAAATGCCCTCTAATTTTGGGGTAAATGTGTCACATAACGAAAGTTCATGATTTTTTATGTCACAAAAAAAGGTTTTGGGTAAATGTGTCATGGTTGGCAAAGTTTAGGGTTTTTCACATCACAAAAAAAGTTTTGAGTAAATTTTCACTTTGGGCAAAGTTTAGGATTTTTGGTGACTTTTTCCCTACAATAAAATAGAACAAAAGGCGGTAATCCTAATGATTAGAGTCAGTTGAGTTTTTCAAGACCTATGTTTTCGTGCTTTTTAGAAAGCAAAACTGTTTACTTTATTGTTAATATTTATGATGTTTAGTCAAGCATAAGAAAATTATATGTAAATTACTAATCAATTTTTATGTGTTTGTGAAGATATTATATAAAAAGGGAAAAAATGTATACTTGTGTCGGCAATAAAGATTAAATTAAACAAAAAGTAAAACATAAAAATTTACCGATGCAAGCTCGAAACTAGTGTTTTTTTTTTTAATTAAATCATTGTGAAAGCGTAAAGCCGGAAAACCATTATCGGTGGTGGACCATATCATGTCCTTTTACTTGAAATGTGTCATGGGTTCCGCTTTTTCCTTTTTTCCGTCCTTTTCTTTTTCGAAAGGTGACCAGAAAAAGGGTAGGATATTGTATTGGCGAAGCAAAGCCACAAGTTTTCACTTACGTTCGCCTGGGGCCCACCAGAGTCAAGTTAGCATAATTTAGTGGAAGGCAAGGTCTAATAAAACTACAATTACGAAACACGTGTACCTAAAAAATGAAAAGAAAGGAAGAAATGGCCCTTGATTAAAATTGAGATTTCTGACATTAAGAAAGAAATGGAATAAGACTTGACCAGGTTTTAAACTGCTTAAGGAAGAAACAGGCGAAGGGACCTGCTCTGGGGCGGGAGTCCCTGCGTGTCTATCTTCCGTAAAGGCAGGGTTAAGGCGTTGAAAAAGATACTTAACCCCATTGCTGGACCGGCCACAATCTCTTTAAGGGAAATCGGCCAGCACGCCTGATCCCCGTGAAGCCTTCCCCAGGTAAACAATCCGTGGGCGTGGTTCAGGGAAATGATGGTGCCAAGGAAAAAACCTGGGTGGCCGGCCGGCCGGCGTTACACTTGACCAGATGACAACCCACAAAGAGAGAGAGAGAGAGAGAGAGAGTTAGTTGCATCTCGATCGCGAATAGCGTCAGAAGCAAACCTACTGTCCTAAGACACTTTTGAGTGGCCTGCCCCTAATGGTCATGAACAACGTGATGCTTTTTTTTGGAGTTATGCTATTGAAACATCATGTGTCAAAAGCAACAAGAAAAATAAATCTGAAAAGGCTGGATTGGTGACTATTTTAGGTGCTGCTTAATTTTAATTAGATACGCATTTCTAAAACCAGCCTTGGAGAATACAAGATTATGACCTTATATTCATATAGGTTGGATGATTTGTTTATGCAATTTTTTATTGAATTAAAATTAACGTAGAAGGAAAATTAAAATCAATATCAAATTTTTTAAAATTTGTTTATGCAATCAATCCATAACCTGATCTTAATACCTAAATATCAAATTATCAACTATACTCACCGTTCAAAATATGGAATTTCCTAACATGGAAATGCCTAAAAATCTTGAACGAATTGTGACTAGTACGAATGATATCAAATTAGATAATTAATAATTGCAAACTATTGAATCAGTTCGCGAAATTACCTAGTTTGAAGTATTTGTTTCCAAGAATCGGGAGCGGGACGGGGCGCTTTACGTCGACTGGTGAGGAGGAATGTCACGACCAAAGCAGCAACGATGGCAATACAGCAAAGGACGCAGCAAATTGCGGGCAGGTTCGCTAGAACAAAAGAAGCAACGGTGAAGGCTTGTTGGTCGGCCATGGTGTGGGTTCGATCAATGCTAGTCTGCTGTGGGCAACCTGCGAAAGGAAATCAAACGTAGCAGAGGAAACAAAACAGCAAGCGGTGACGGCATAAAGTGGAGCCGGGATGCCGCCTGGAGTCACCGGAAACCGCCAGGGACTGCTGCTGTGGTGTTAGAATAAGCCGGCAAGCGAGGTAGAGGTGCGACGATGGCTAAGCCGGCAGTAAGGGCTGTGAATGGTGAGGGGCGGGGGCGATGGGCAAGCCGGCAACAAGGTCTCGAGAATTCCGAAGAGAAAGCAAACCAGATCGCCGGACGAAAGCAGCAACGACACCGAGAAGTTTGGCAAGACCCAGCCTTACAGATCCACATCTCACACTACGGCCTTCGTCGAATAGATGAATGGCTTCAAGATGTCACCCATACCTCAACAAGTTTCGATCTCCTAGCCACAGTGCTCTGGCAGATCTGGAAAGAAAGGAACAACAATGTTTCGCCAACAGAAACCGAACCCAAAGAAAATCATCAGCTTAGCCAAGGCGAAGAATCTCTGCTTTACAAATCAGGCGAACTCAAAGAAGAAAGCGCACGGTGACGAAGGCTCCTTACCTCACAACTGGAAAAGCCCGACTGCAAATGCCCTCAAAATCAATATTGACGGGTCTTGCTCCTCGGATTCGCGGGTAGGAGCAATACGCTTCGTGTGCTTAAGCATCTATGCATCACAAGCATCAGCTAATCCTGGTCATGTAGACCCAAAAAAATGAAAATATACAAATAGTCAGACTTGATTGTTAGTCACTTTCCATAAGCAGATTTGACAACCACGGAAGTATTTTTCATTGATTAATTATTTCAAACGACACAAGCAACCATTTTTTAAAATGTTTTCCGAATTATTCATTTCGTGTAAAACAAACGAAGCCTAATATGCAAAATGCAATTATTGATTTTTGTTAAGGATAGGGATCGATTCATAAGTTTTTATGCGATTAATAATTAATTTGGTTGTCAAAATTATGTTTCAACAACAAATAAGCTACCAATAAATCTTTATCCAAAGCGAGTTCGCCACCAACTATAGCGGCATCATCCGCTAAAATTTGTCCCTTTTAATGCATTAAGCCCGTGGAACTTGGGATTTTTTATGCATACAAGTATTTTTGTTGGAACATAGGTGCTGGGAAAATAGAAATCTCACAAAAAAAAAATCACTTGTACAGTGGTCATATAAAGTCCAAGTTTGAGGAAAAAGTATAAACAACTTGTTTTTCTTTCCATCTTCTACTAAAATTCTGAAAGTGAATTACAACATATAGAATTCCACTACATTTTATAATGACTACAAGACTTGGATGATGGAAAACACAGTATGACGCATTTCAAAGGAAGTTGCAAGAACCCTGTACGAGCAATGGTAGGAAATTCCATTTCCATTGTGGTGCGGCATTGGTCGTGAGAAATGGCAAAGATATGATTAAGAAATGGCCTAAGCCCCACAAGTTGAGATAATTTAGAAGGAGTGGTCTTAAAATACGGGGAAAGCAGAAGTGGTTGCTCAGTCCCCATCAATTTAAAGTATCATATTAACACCAATTTCCAAAGCGACATGTCTGAGAAATATAACTCTGTACGTATGGGTAGTGCATTTCACCTAGCTCGAAAACAAAAATGAAAAGGGTAATACCATTTTTATTGTGTCACTAAATTCATGTATCTTTCTTTTTTAATTAGTTACCTAACAAGTTAATTTGAGAGCACTCATTGATCGAATCCTCTTAATTATAGAATTCCACGACAGTAACATTGCACCGTCATCTAGACAAACAGCCAAAAATGAGTTGAGCCACCATCTATGTCTCATGCATTCTAAAACATTATCGTGGTGACCGCGAACCTGTTGAGAAGGATCTTTTCTAAAGTCTGCTCAAATTCACATCCACACTACCGACCGCCTCACCCACATATACTCGAGTGGCAGGTGATCCGAGAGCACATGCATTGGAGTTCTTGACACAAACCTTGTCCCGAGGGACCCCAAAAAATTTATTTCAACCCGACCAACGCAGTGAACACAACAACATTTTCAACTTGAATAAACAAAATCAGAAACAAGACCTTAGAATCGAATTAGTGCTGAGATTCCCAAAGACAAAGCCCTAGCCTCACAAAAATAAAGTTGTTCCTTCCACTCTTGGATGCGGGATTCTCAATGTACAAAGCACGAGGTGAAATTGGTTTTCTTTCCATTCAAATTTATAATCTCTTGTTATTTACAAACTTCTGTTTGTGCAAAGACTTAAAATGACTGACTCTATTTAAAAATTACCAACTTTAGTTAGAGTGGTGTACCAACTATTTACTGTTTAAGTTATCAACTAGTTTGAGGTTACCAACATTTCTTACCAAGTTTATCTTTTAATTATCAATACCGACTTCCAATTACCTTCATTTGCTATGCCTATTTGCACCCAAATTTAACCAAATCGTTGACATGAGTAGAGATATGTTTAGAAACGGATGGTTATCAACACTAGATACGCGAGCAATTGTTGACGGCCGAAAGAGTTGTTGGTATTAATATACATCGACGACCATAAATCAATTATTGATATAAAATCAATTTATCAACAGTTGATATGAAGATATAAATGTGTATATATGTTCAGATAAATTAAGATACGAAATCGAGTCATTGACTTTCTTGCCAAAACATAAAAGATAATGGAACCGCCTCCTGCAAAATCTATTTTGTGAGCTTGAAAAGGAAAGGACATAAGCTCCAGGCGGGAAGCAGACATTTCGCTCAATGGCGGCCATGACTGATGCTCATGAAAAACTTCCCAGCGATTGGAATATGGATGATTCTTGTGTCTCGTGGGTTGAAAAATTGGGAATTCTGTTTCCATGCTGGTCAATTCGTGAAACTATTGATGACTATCAAATCTCGTTGGTGACAATAAAGTTGATCGACAACTTGTTGTTGTAATATCCCATGTCCTTTTCATATTAATTGAATAGTTGATAGGAGACGATATATCTATATAAGAGTTAATTACTTGAACGATTATGTAATATCAGTAGATACAAAATGTTATCTGACCAAAATAGTTTTCAAAACAACTAAATAGAAGTTGATATGTCACTCAAAACAAATTTATATTACCAAGATTATTCAGAAAATCTATCGGAGAAAAAGTTATCTCCATGGTTGGTAAACCGTGTGGAAAAGACAAACGCTATAGCCCAACCATGTACGAAGAGAAAAAGTTTAAGATCAGACATGAAAGGAATTTCAAATGATTTTGCTTTTTCTTTTCCACATATATACAATATGTCATTTTACACAATTCAATATTTCCTTCACGAATTGGATGAGAAAGCACTTTAATCAGTTATATTCTCACTATTCCGTTATTTTTTCTCCATGAATGAGAACTGCAGTACATAGACATTTACTAATGAAGGTTTAAGTGCGAAGTTTAAGCAAAATCTATTGAAGTTTTACTCGTCATTCTATTCTTTTCAACCACAGAACTACTATATTTACTATTTGCATCAACGAATTTGCAGTGATACTGAGCGGCTCTAGCCATGGTCATATTAGAGACTAACTAGTGGCACGAAGGTACGCAAATCGAGGTGAGGCTGATCGTTACTGATTAAACATGGATCTGGACAGTAAGGTCGTCTATGGCCATGCACGCGGGCGCGTGGAGTATTGGATGAGGTTGTGGTCGCCAGTGCTGGGAAGTTCTGATGGTGGGTAATTTGTGGCAAGAAAAGGGGCAGTTTCTGCTGGCATATTTTTGGATGAATGTTACATTCGCCCGCAAAGGGTGGAGTGTTCTCGCGCGAGCACATCCTCAAGGGCGGATGGAGTTAGATCACAATTGTTGAAAAACATCTGAAGGATTTTGACAATATCAAAACTTAATCCAAATACTTAATAATTTTATTTTAGTGTGCAAAGACTCATATCTAAATTATATATAAGAGATTATCTATGCCAAAAATCTCGGACTAATTTGCTCGACGGATTAATGGGATGACATGATCGAAACATGTTAATAGAAGATCTGATTGATCGCTTAAATTTAGGGAAGGTTCTTCGTAGACCTCAAAATGAGTCATCGAACCATTTCTTAATCCATATTTGATGGGTTGAGTTATTATATTAGTTATTATTTCAATAAGTTGATCATAAATAGATTTAGAATTAAATGATTATTTTTTATCTCGACGTGACACCAAAGTGATCCAATGAAAAGTTTTAATATTAAAGTTATTTTTTTTATGAGAGTTGTGGTACTTATAATGTTTTTTTCTCGGTAAAGCATGTTATGGAAAAAATTGGACTAAGGATTGTTATATTGGAGAGAGCGATCATCGATAGGAGATTTATAGCACACTATCTATGTCTTTCCAAAAACTTTACAATATAAACCGTAAAGTGGACATAATTTTAGTAGCAATCACCAAGTCTAAGTAAATTGTAAAATATAGATAAGTGGGTCGGTCAGTCCTCATCAATCTACCGTCTTGACACTGATGAACTTCGGGAACTATACAAAACCCATGTACCCACGATGAAAAGGAAAGAAGAATTTGCACTTGATTGTCATTGAGATTTCCGATGAAAAGAAAGGGAAAAGGTTACACTTGAAAAGATGACAAGTCCCCGCGCAACCCCCCAAAAAAAAGGAAAAGAATTGCACCTCAATTGCAAATTGCGTCAAAAGCAAACCTGCGCTCTCTAGGATTACTTTATCGTACTATTATTGGTCAAAAGCATCAGGATAAAATAATTCTAAAAGAAATATCAAAGTGATGCTTTTTGGAGTTCCTTGATCGTACTATTATTAGTCAAAAGCATCAGGATAAATAATTCTAAAAAAGTTGTATATTTATCTATTATCTTTACCAAAAAAATAATTCTAAAAAGTTGGACTGGTGACTAACTTAGGTGGTTTAATATTTATATAGATATGCATTTCTAAAAAGGAGTGGGAAAATATAATTTTTGAAACTTTCTTAACTAATATTCATTTTGGTTTGATCATTTGTTTATTTAATTTTTTTATTGACTTAAAGTTTACGTCTAAGGAAAAGAAAAATCAAGATCAAAGTGGGATATGAATCAGTTGAAGAGAGGGCCACTTGTCAACTTCACGTAGGCCTCCTGCCTTTGCGCCACAAAATAATTTAATATTAAACTAAATTAATATTAGATTAGACTTAATAATACAAATTAAGATCGAGAAAAAAACTGAAACAACTCAAGTTTGAACCAAAAGAGCTATCTACACTCTTTATCTGTAAAAAAAAAAAAAAAAGAAGAAGTATAGACTCTATATATTTATCATTTATTTGAAAGAGAAAGCGCAAGGAAAAGCAACATAGAGGACCAATTATTTATTTAATCAACATCCTTTTGATTTTAGTAGTTAGATGTAAATCTCCTTTTCTTCTTGAAGTTTATTTATTTTTATTTTTGCTTAAGTAGTGGAAGGATAGAAATCACATAAAATAATTTCTAACCAATGTCCAATATCAGTATAACAACGTATTGTTATTCTGAGATTTCGCATCAAAATTGGGGGAGCCCCTTTTGTTTTCGTGATATTGTTTTTGTGAGAAGTATGGAGAAATATTGGTACTTTCCCAAACCAAGCAAGATGAAGAAAAGATCACGTGTAAGGTGGTCATAAACAGCTCCTTTTCCTTTTCATCTTGGCCATGTGGAATCACACCATATTTTATAGTGATTTTACAAGACTTGATTGATGGAAAATGCGGTATGATGCATTTCAAGGAAGTTGCAAGAACTATGTGTGGAACAAAAGCCAACGAGCGATGATCAGGTAGGAAAGTAAGAGATGGTAAAGATATAACTAAAGGATTAAGAAATGGCTTGAAACCCACTACTGATTGGCGTATGGGACGAGAGGAAAGTGAGAGATGGTAAAGATATAACTGAAGGATTAAAAAATGGCCTGAAACCCACTACTGATTGGCGTATGGGACGAGAATTGAATGAAAGAAATGTAGATATGTGGAGTTACAAATCTAACCTCGCTCGAAAACAAAAATGGAAAGGGTAATGCCTTCACAACTTTTATTTTTATTATCATACTCTACTCATATTATAATGTTCACTCTCAAACTTTAATTATCATTTTTGTTATTGTCTACCAACTTCTAGTTGCATTTCTCAAAAATGCCTTAACATTACCAACTATAAATTTGAGTGACTTTCCTACTTTTATCTATTTAAATTATCAATGAGTTCTCAACTCTTATATAAATTACTTACCTAGTTTATTTTTTAAATTACTGACTTTTCTTATTTTTTAATCAAGTTTTCATTCACCTTTCTTTATTATGCCTTAATTTTACTAACTCTTATTTGTCAAACTTTCCTTCAATTAAGCTTTCAACCGGTTACCAACTTTCATTTGAGTTATCTATCAATGTTTATTTGGTTTTTTTTTTTTTTTTTAAATTATTAACTTTTCCATTGAGTCACTTAATCTGGACAAAAATGGGAAAGTCACCCAATCAATATCGGTAATTTCTATATAATTAGTAGATGTAAGATGTTGTTAATTAAAAAAAATGGCAAATTATAAGAGAATTGATTTATCAGTCATTAAAGAAATTTGGTAATTATTAAAAAAAAAAAAGACTTGGTTACTAATTTCTTAGACCCACGAAGAGCTTTCCAAGAAGACGCTCCAAACGTTATCTCCACTTTCGGTGTACCGTGTGAAATGGAAAAGACTTCTAAAACTTATCTTCCCAGCCATCAACAAAATGGAAAAGTTAAAGATCAGTCATGGAAGGAACCGCAGAAGAGCTTTACTTTTCCTCATCCATTACCTTGCTTCTACAACCTTTCTTAGTAGATTAAAATCAATTTTTTTTGTCTTACTTTAAGACAGTCTCAATCTCTTCGTGATCTTGTCTTCGAATAATTTGTCCCCTCTTTACAATGATTTCAGTCTTTGATGAATGTCTACGTGACAACATTGTATTGTATCAAAATTAAAATCTTTTCACAAATCATAACGTTACGATATTCATTGTACCATGGATAGGTTGAATTTCTTCTTCTTTCTACCTTTCCACCAAATGTTCATATTTGTGAGTTGCGACATGATGTTCGTTAATCAAAACAATTTGGTTAATAAAAAAAACTAAACAATAAGGTTGTGTATAGTATGTGAGCTAATTATTGTTGCATGTGTTTTTAACATAAGTGAAAACAAGAAAATAAGAAAACGCATTTAACTAGTAGCTTCGCAGACAATGCATCTTTGAAGAATGCTGCAAAAGATCGTGAGAGACTTTAGAGGACGATTAATCCGGTCATTTAAATCAATCTCTGGCTCGAACAACACTTCGGTCAGCACACATTTATGCAATTGCTTGATATTTAGAACCATCAGGTCTAGCTTTAACTTGAGCATCGGTGTGATCACAAGCATCGTTAATTCTGGTCATGTAACCCAAAAAAAAAAAAAAAATTCTTGTATATTTTAAAATTGGGACAAGCGCATCGAAAGTCCTAAACTTATCACGAAAGTGCAATTTAGTTCTTAAAATTTTAAAAAATGCAATTAAGTCAAAAATGTGTCAAAAGTATAGTTGAATTTTGAAACTTTCAAAAAATACAATCGTCCTAAACCTTGTTAAATTGGTCCAGTCAATTCCTTCCGTCGATTATATATTTTGAAAATTTTAGAACTCGATTGCACTTTGATAATAAGTTTTAGGACTTAATTGCATTTAAAATTTTATGATTCGATTGCACTTTCGTGACGAGTTTTAGGATTTCCGGTCCTTTGAAATTTTATACAAATATCCAAACCAAATTGTCAAACACACACATAAACAAAACTTGGAATCCCCAAAATGAAGACCCAGCTTATAGCATTAAAGAATGATATTTCAAGATTATCTATGCTAGAAATCACTGCTTAATTGATTTGTGAGATGGCGAGATCAAAACTTGCTAATAATAGAAGTTTTGATTGCCCCGATAAGGAGAAGGGCTAATAATGTGTTTTTCAAAGAAACTAGTTTTGAATAAATTTATCGTAAGTGTAACAGTTTAACATGTTCTGTGAGATGAAATTCAACACTAAATAAATGTGTTATGTGAATACTGGTTTGAAACTTCTAATTGTATTAATTGAAAGACAGATGAAGAGACGTCATGAACTAATTTCTTAGAGTCCACGAGGAAATTTACAGGAAGGACGCTCAAAAGGTTATCTCCTTGGTTGGCACACCAAGTGAAGTGGAAAAGACTATCTTGCCTAGCCATCAACAAAAAGGAAAAGTTCAAGATCGGTCATGAAAGGAATCTCAAACGAATTTTGCTTTTTCCCATCCATTATCGTATTTCTATGAGCTTTCTTGGAAATCTAGAATAAACTATTTCCTTTAAAAAATTTCAATTACCTACTATTTTATAAATAGACTTTGGGAACTAATTTCTTAGAGCCCACGAGGAAATTTCGAGGAAGGATGCTCAAAAGGTTATCTCCTTGGTTGGCACACCAAGTGAAATGGAATAGACTAACAAAAGTTTTCCCAATCATCAACAAAAAGGAAAAGTTTAAGACTAGTCATTGGAACCTCAAATGATCTTGCTTTTTCCCACCCATTATCATGTTTCTATGACCTTTTCTTGGAAATGTAGAATCAACTATTCCCTTTAAAAATTTTCAATTATCAACTATTTCTCCCAAATCCTTGTCAAAAGTCGGTTAAAAACCAACGGTGGTAAAAAGCATACCTTACTTTCTATGCAACCGGAGATTTAGGAATGTCGCGACCCGATCTCGTCGCCCCTTGAAAATGTCCAAGGTGGAAAAGGTCGGGTTTAGGGGTACTTTGATAACGAGAGTTTGCTCACGAGATCACGAGCTCTCCCAAGCTCATACCCTGCGTGACTGCGGATTTATTTATAGGATCTAGTTGTTTATAACAACCTAAAAATATATAGGAGTCGCCACTAACCTTATTTTTTGGGGGTCAGCTAGAAACCCAATCGAGGGTCGAGAGTATTCCCTCGATTCCTACGCAACCAGATATCTAAATTCGGGGACTTGGGTTACGCTAATATTGCTATTAGCGCCCTTTTCGGTACCTAAACAGTATGTTGTATCTTTTCCTAACGTGTCCATGCATTTCTTTTTTTTTTTTATATCTTTAGGATCGTTATTTCTAGTCTAAGTGATCATGCGTGGTAGATTACTTTCATTCTATTCTATTCCTAAAAAATGAAAAGAAAACAATCAATGAAATTGAAATTGCAAGACATGAAACAATCAAGAAAAGCAGTAAATCTATCATGCAAACCTAAAAGAAAATATAAAAGAGAAATATATGGGAAAAAGAGAGAAAAACCCGCAACTCGTCAGGTTTTATACAATGCATGGAACCCGAGACATATGTCGGGAGAGAAATGAATATTACATAATGACGGTCGGAGTGGACATCGACCTACACCATCTTCACGCCTTCTCCACCTTCGGAATTCTAATCTAATCCTAGCCTAAAAAAACACCTATAACTAGGTACGTACAAATGAAAGAAACAATCAAACACATCAAGCAACCAAAAAGAAAACAATACATCATATCAAAATTAATTGTTTAAAGAAGTATAATGTGAAAGTCAAGTTTCGAGTGATATCCTAAAGTTCAGCATTGATATGTGTCGCACCAAAATCATTCATCAAATGATCACATGCAAAGCATATAATATGACAGGCATCCAAGCCATATAACCTTGGTTCTTAGTTAATCAAACAAATGGATTAGCTGACAAAAGATCATTCACCAAACAATATGCATCATTGAACATGTTCATGCTACATGTATATCCATCTAATCTATGCTTAATCCACAACTTCCAGCATGCAATCAGAATTGTAACAGAGCACATAAGACTATAAATTGTGGTTGTTTGATGACAAATCGCCATGAAATTGAAGCCATATCTTACCACAAGCACGTATAAGTCTTCTTGATCAAAATGGCATCAATTCATAACCAAACTGACCTCAAGTTAGAATCGAATGCACACCCAATCATGGTAACAACTTTCATGGCAAAAGTTTTAACGTGAGCTACATATAAATTAAAGAAAATTCAAGAATGCACAATATCATGTCGGAATTGCAGCAAAACATCGGGATGTCATAACACATTAATAGTGATTTGACCTAAAAAGAAAATCTGAAGAATATGAAATTTTACCACAGCACGAACAAAAGAGAGACAAACAACTTTTGTTAAGAATCCAATCTTAGAATTCCTTAACAAGAAAATCATAGAAAAATGACGAGGTCAGCTTTGACAAGGGAAAAACAGGGGTTATGAATTTCATTTTATGATAGATTTCTATCATGCGAATCACAAGAAAAGTTGAGTTCAATTGATATGCAAATCATGTGAAATCAGCATCATAGGAACAAATTTCACGAGGAAGCTTCTAAAAATTTTTAACACGTGAATTTATAACATCCTGGAAGAGATCAAGGTCAATCAAAAGTAGAACAGAGCAGCAAGGCAAACATACAACCATTTTTTGCAGTTTTTATGTGAAGGACAACTTTCATGAAGGACCTAATCCCAAACTCCTCACACAAAAAATTCGTATTAAATTCACAAGTATTCGAGGTTATAGAAACAAAGCATGCATTCTAGACCAAGACAAATTCTAAATTTCAATATCAGCAAATTCATGCATGAACAGCAAACATCAATTACACGTGATCTCCATTTAACCCACTAAAAGCACACATGATCGCATTCTAGTAAACTTTATACGGGAAATGCGGTAAGACACAAGCATTGCAACTTTAATGGGACATCGGAACGTAAGTAAACATAATGCAATGGGGATTAACTATTTATGACTGAGCCAAAAATCACAAAGCACTGCATGTAGATTGAAGATAAGGAGAAAAAAATAAGCATAGGAAATCAGCCAATATGGATCACAAAAACCACACATTTTCATCATAATCCTAAGCTTCTGCTCTTTCTCATAAACCAGATATATCAAGAAAACGGGAAGTAGTTGAATGATAACCCATGTAAAAAAAAAAAAAAAAAAAAAAAAATACGCCTAAAAGAGAAGCGAAATCTAGCCTCCATTTAGTTTCATGTTTAGGCATTTCTTTGACAAACTCAAACAGCATTGTTGTTGATGGCCCTAGCAAAAGCTGAATGTAAGCATTAGATGCCAGATTCACAAATCGTCCAACACGCACCAAAGATATAAAATCCTTTCCTGGTATAAAATCATTTGCTGCAGGAAATGTTTCTCCACTAAGGTGAACTTCGGGCACAACTCATACCGGTCTACCAACAGCTACAAACTCATCAAAAGGGGGAAAGTGCCGGACAGCAGTCCAGTTGAAGTGTACCAATGAATTCACAACTTTCTGGCAAAGAACATATTCAATATTGTGAACTAGGAACTCTAAAAAATGAACACAGCAGCAGCAGGGGATCAATTTTTATTAAAACAAATCAATTTTCTTCTTGTGCGTGTTCTGCATGCTCAGCTTGCTTTGCACCTTTGGATATGTATGTAATCCGAGAATTTCAATAACAAATCCTAAAATGGCTAGCTACTAAGTTCTGAAATGAAATGAAATGAAATACAAGTAAAGTCTATACAACAAAACTAATGTATCGATCAAGCAAAAGGAAGCTCTCAATCAGAATCAATCAAAACACACACCGATCTAATTCAGGAATTTTATCAAACAGGTGGAGAACATTTCCAGGTTATGGAGTAAATGGCACCAAACAGAACATCATGGGCACGGCAATTAGCATGAACGACACACAAGCTAAGGTGACTTGGCATAAGAGGCTAATGAAAGCACGCAACTTCGAAACTAGAAAGCAGATACAAGTACAAAATTGAAAAAGAAAGAGCGAGAATGAAAAATGGATCGCAATCAAGTCAGAGAACAATCCAAGAGAAAGTGCAACAGATCGTGCGCGAGACAGAGCAATCAAGAGAGAGAAAGAGAACCCGATCGGCGAGCCTAATCCATAAAGAGAATCACCAATCGAGTGAGCAAGCGTCCGGTCTTCGAGAAAGAACCAAATCCTCACGATCCACGACCACCGATGCTCGATCTCCGATCGCCTGCCAATGGAAAAAAAAAAAAACCTTCGCCTCCGACCAGAGCTCGGGAAAGAAAAGCGAAAACCGAGAGATCAGAGAGACTGAGACAGTTCGCCAAAGTCAGCGTCTGAACATCGTACTGACTCAACTCGGGGAAAGGCGGGCATGAAGATGACCGTCCGAGGCCGGCGAGAGTCGATTCGCCGAGAGGACAGCGACGGCAACGGCAGCGACGATGGCGCGATTCGATCGGAGGGGAAGCTGCTCTCGAGCGGCGGTTCCTTTAAGGCGAGACTCCCGGAGCGTGCGGTGTTTCGTCACTGTCGCCGGTTCTTCTCGGAGTCGAGTCGATTCCTCTCCTGCTCATGAACTCCGATCCCGGCAAAGATCGAGGGTTTCCGGCCTAGGGTTTATGGTGCGGACAAGGAGAAAGGAGAGAGATCCCCAGAGAGAAACAGAGAAAGAGAGAAAAATCCCCAGAGAGAAAGAGCCCCCAGAGAGAGAGAGCTGCGGGAGAGCGGGAAAGAGCCCCCGGGAGCAGAGAGAATACGCCTCCCTTTTCTTTTCTTTTTTTTTTTCTTTTTTTCCTCTTCTCTTTTTTTTTTTTTTTTATTGTTTCCTTTACTTTTTTTCTTGTTTTCTTTTCATTCATTTTTTTAAATCTTTTTGGTTTGTTTTGTTTTTTCTTTTTTTTTTCTTTTCTTTGTCTTCTTTTTGGCTCTTTATTATTATTATTTTTTAATATTTTTGCAAACAATGGACGTTAAAAAAAAGATAAAATTTCGGGTGTCAACAGCTGCCCTTCTTTGAGTGGGAGTTCGAAGAGGTTCCACTCAAGGATAAAATTGATACCTGAAATCTTTAGCCGACTCAACTTTGAAGATAGAAAAAGATAAAAGCAAAGATAGTTGGTTAGGGACATACCTGATACCTACCTTTGCTCATCATGGTATCTGAACTCTTGTTGGGGTTTATTCACTCTATCTCTGTTTCTCTCTCTCGTGGAATGGAATGAAGACAATGAAATCACTAAATGAAAAAGGAATGGTTTAAGGATAAAGTAAAATTTGGAAGACAAGGTTTAAAGATAACCCGGAACCTAAGGGATAAGGTTTAAGGATGACCTAGAACCTAAGAGATAAGGTTTAAGGATTACTTGGAACCTAGTGGTTTAAGGATGGACTCACGAACCTAGTGGTTTAGCGGGAGAAAGGTCTTACCGTGTAAAAACAGGCTTCGACCAGGAGAAAAGTCTCACCGTGTAAAAACGGGTTTCGACTGGGAGAAAGGTCTCTCCATATACGAACGGGTTTCGACTGGGTATGATAGTCTCACCGTATACAAACGGGTTTCGACTGAGAGGAAGGTCTCACCATATACGAACGGGTTTTGACCGAGTATGATAGTCTCACCGTACACAAACGGGTTTTGACTGAGAGGAAGGTCTCACCATATACAAATGGGTTTCGACCGGGTATTATAGTCTCACCGTATACAAACGGGTTTCGACTGAGAGGAATGTCTCACCGTATACGAACGGGTTTCGACCGGGTATGATAGTCTCACCGTATACAAACGGGTTTTTGAAAGGAAGGTCTTTTTGACCAGTTATTAGTTTCAAAATTGCTGGAGAACCAATCTTGCAAAATAACATTGATTGTCAAATCCTTTCAGAGAAGATTTTAACAAAATGGGATCTGATTAACCATATAAGGGTTAAATCAAATATGCCAAGTGGGAATATCGTAATCAAAATAAGTCTTTCACATTAGCTCTCAAAAGGGCTTTTGTTCCCCAACCATTGATATGGGAAAACTGTTTAAATCTCCTTTGGATAAATCTCACTCAACCTATGTCTAAGGTTTTTGGAAACGTTCACAAAGTGAATACAATCCATTGATCAAAAGGTCTTTTAAATGGACCGTAATGATGGCTTGGTCATGGGCTTACACAAAGGGTATGCACTTTGAGGGCAAGAAATGAATATTCAATCAATATCTTCATCGGGTTTACAAGTCAAGAACCTTGAAGATAAGATAAGATAGGATTGCTTCCACTCCTTCTAGCAGTAGCTCTTATGTGATATTCTCATTTCAACTCGAACCATCCCAATCGGAAGAGACTTTGGATAAGGGTTGTAGTGTTGGTTTGAGTGAGGCTTAGAAAGGCTTGAAAAACTTTCAGATATCAAAGGGTTAATAAGTGAGTGATTATCTTGGCATCATTACCATCACACGACTTCTCAAAAATTCGACTCTTGAAATTTAACCTATCTCGAGAGTCCTTTTGGTAATTTGTCTTGAGACATGAGAGCTTTGCTCTTTGTTCTAATGATATTGCTTGCAATACATGTTTTCTCTTGCAAGATATTTCTTTTGTTTTTCAATGAATGCTCTTTTGCATGATTATGGATTTCGCTCTTTTTTTTTTTTACATTCTTGCTTTTCTTTGCATTTTTTTTCATGGGCATTGGCCTTACTTTTACCAGACACACTGCTTTTTCATGCCCCCTAGTTTTCATCCTCTTTTGAGTATCTAGGACTCTCGAGTGGCATTTACAAACATTACCAATATTCTCAATTTTGTTGGTAAATCATGTGCCTTGCCCCACAGTGTGGGGAGATAATCATCACTTGGGGTTATGAAAGAATTGTGTAAGGCTCAAAGTGGCTAAGCAATGGATAATTGTGTTTGTGGTAGTGAACGGAATGCTCTTCGTCACTCGGGATGCTTCGAGTTTTGATAAGAAATCACCTGAAGCCAGCACAAGAAGATTGATGCAAGTGAAAGCAATAAAATCTTTCTTAATCTTTTGCTCCATGATTTTCAACCAAGACCTCGTATTTTGCCCCAATGTGGGGTTGTTCTTGACAGGGTTATTTTGAAATGCTCCCTATTTGGCTCGAAATGGCTTGCAAGGGATATCAATAGTGTTTGGGGATTGAGAAATGAAATGCCTTTATCATCTCAAATCATGTATTCACTGTGAATGAATCCTATGCCCTAAGACATGGTTCTTTTCACTCAATTCTCTCGGGAGTGTATAAGGACGTGTTTGATAAAGGGTTGCCTCTCATCATTTTAGGCACTACCACCGACATATTTAGCAATCCTTTTCAGGTTTTCCAAAGCACACTTTGGTTAAATTCAATTCCTTGGGGAAATGAAAATATAATGAAATTTTGTCTGAAAGGACATGTTTCGTTGACTCTACTAGGGAGATTTTTTGGAAGTAAGATTGGACAAAACTTGTAGATAGAACAGGCTTTGCTTAGCACATGGGTTCATTTCTAGAGTTCTAGCTGTACTTCTAGAGTTCTAACCGACTCTAAAGTTTAAATTGACTCTTTTGGCATTCTAAGAAACATGGCCACTTCTAAGTTCTAAAGAAAATGGGCAATTTTTTTTTGAAAATTTCACATTTTTGAGATGAACCTCTTGCGCACGGGTAGAATCTTCATAAGAGATCCTACAAAATGAACAAACATGTGAATGCAATATGTATGCATGAAAATGCATGATACAAACATCCTAAAATGGCTCAGATTCAATCCAAAAAATGGCTCAAAGGCCTTTCACTTTATTCATGGATAATACTTCTTGACAGCATCGCATTTACGAGGTCTTGGCAATTCGTGACCATCCATTTCTACAAGGATTAGTGCCCCACCAGGTAGCACTTTCTTTATAATATATGGACCTTCATTGTTTGGACGAGGATCTGGAATGATAGGTAAAACCTTCCTCAAGACAAGATCGTTGATCTCAAAATGTCTTGGTCTAACCTTACAATTGAATGATTTAGCTACCCTCTTCTGATAGCTTTGTCCATGGCATAAGGCTTTTACCCTCTTTTCATCGATCATATTAAGTTGTTCAAATCTTTGTTGAACCCATTCAGTTTCAGAGAGCTTGATTTGAGAAAGTACCCTCGGTGAAGGGATTTCCACTTCCCTAGGTAATACAGCTTCCATCCCATAAACCATTGAGAACGGTGTTGCCCCGGTCGAAGTACGAATTGAAGTTCGATAAGCAAACAAAGCATATGGCAACCGATCATGCCAATCACGATAATTTTCCGCCGTTTTGGCTAAAATCTTCTTGATGTTCTTATTCGCTGCTTCCACAGCTCCATTCATTTATGGGCGGTAAGGAAAAGAATTCAAATGGCGAATGTGGAATTCTCCAAGTAAATCATCCACCACTTTATTGTTCAAGTTTGATCCATTATCTATGATGATCGCTTCAGGAACTCCATATCGGGTGATGATATCACAACGGATGAATTTTGCCACACTCTTTGCAGTAACATGGGCATAAGAATTGGCTTCAATCCATTTGGTGAAGTAATCAATTGCTACTAAGATAAAACGATGTCCATTCGATGCTTTAGGATTAATCGGTCCGATGATGTTGATGCCCCACACTGAAAAAGGCCAAGACTCGGACATTTGATGTAACTCATTAGGAGGAGCATTGATCTTGTCCCCATAGACTTGGCATTGATGACAGCACCTCACATGCTGAATACAATCGGCTTCCATGGTCAACCCAATAGTAACCGAGCCTCAAGATTTTTCTAGCCAAGAGATGACCATTCATATGAGGACCACACTCTCCTTCATATATTTCTTTCAAGAGCCCAATTAATCCATTGGCATCCGCTTGAGAGAGACCTGCCTCAACCTTGGTTTCTTTAGGGTTATCTGAATCTCCTAAATTTAGAGTGACTGGCTATTTGGTGATAGGAGGTTTGGACTCTTCATGTCTGAGCCATTCTTTTTCAATACCCCGAGGATCATCTTCATTCTCTGAGTTGGAATAATCGGGTTCGTCAAAATCTTTTGAATGCGAATCCAAGCCATGCAAATGACTATCATGATGTGAAATGCCATGCTTGAGATGCAATCGAAAAACGGTTAGTATATATACATACGGATGAATGCAATGAATATAAATGTCATGCAAAATATGTTTTCAAATTCAAGTTTATGAAAAATTTATTGGGAACTAGCCCTCATGTCATTGGACATCTTCGTTCCACCAAAACATTTTGAAATTATAGACCGTGTGGAGGCTCAAGCCTCAAAGCATCATCATAGGACTGATTTGGGCCTCACACGTCTATTAACAAAACATAAATTTTATTGATATGCAAAAATTGCATTACAATGTATATCATCTTGGATCTAGAAAATTTATTATCCATAGTATTACAAGCACAAACGAATGAATGGAATTCCCTCGCAGGGGAGAAATGAATGAAATTCCCTCACAGGGGAGAAATGAATAGAATTCCCTCACAAGGGAGAAATGAACGGAATTACCTCGCAGGGGAGAAATGAATAAAATTCCCTTGCAGGGGAGAACTAAATGGTATACAACTAAAAATTGTATGCAAGAACTAGAAACACCCCTTACACAGTGGGAACTGTAGGTTCTTTATTTCCATCGATAGTGCCAACCATGTTGACATCTTCAGAATGCTTTGGAAGGGGGTTTTGTTGGACATTCGGTGCCGAGTCCTTAAAAGTGAGCAACTTTTTATCCAACAAATTCTGGATCTTATAATGGAGCACAAAACAATTATCTACATAGTGACCTTTTTCACCCATATGATACTCACATGTTTTATTAAGGTCGAATCCAGCAAACTTTGGCGGATTATTCCTTGGGATTTCTTTTGGGACAAGATGATTTTCAATCAGCATTGGAAGTAGTTAGGACATGGGCTTAGGCAATGGAGTAAATTGCCTTTGAGGGGCCTTTCCTTTATGCTCAAAGTTCCTGGAAGAACCCCTTACCTCCATGGAGGGTTTATGAATTTGAGGATTATACGGCTTCTGAGAAGAGGAATTTTGAGGGTGTATCGACGATTTGTGTTTTCAGACAACCTTCCTTCTCGCATGATTCCCTCAATGCGTTCTCCCAACTCTACAAATGTAGCAAAGTTCATACAAGTATGGTTGTACATCTTTTCAAAAAGATCACGGGGCATAGCTTGAAACAACAACTTCATGGTCTCTTTCTTAGACAATGGCGGTTTTACTTGAAACGCAGTGACCCTCCATCTTTGAGCATAGGCCCTAAATGATTCAGTTCTTCTTTTCTCGACCCAAACTAATTCTTCTCGAGTCGGAGCAATTTCAGTATTGAATTTGTATTGCTAAAGAAATTCATCAACGAGATCTTTCCAAGTACGGATTTTCTCCATGTCCAACTCTATGAACCAGGTTAACGCAGACCAACCAGGCTGTCCTAAAATGAATTGATCAAGAGTGGGGGATTATCTGAATAACGGGCCATCTTGCCCAGGTAGTACTTCAAATGTGTTTTAGGACATCCGATGCCGTCGTATTTTCTTGTGAACTCCAGCTCCTTATAGAATTTAGGGACCGTAACTATGGCAAAGGGTGACAGTTTATCAAGCCCCTGCAATTGGTAGCCTTGCAGCATGCAAAGGCGTTCTTCGATCTTTGCTAGGCGCCTTAAATTCTCTTCATCAAGGTGCGAAGTCGGAATCTCTTTAGATGAAGGCTCTGAACCGATAACTATCGGGATTGTAGTGGGGATCTCTTCCACAGGCCCTTTTGCCATGGGCTCTACTACCGGCACTTCAAGGGGTGCGGTAGGAATATTCATGGTAGAAGAAGTAGATGTCAAGTTTTTGACTCGGCTAGAGAGATCGGCCAATAACGTCATCATCTGTGCCATTTGATTCTCCATATTAATGACACGGGCTCGAGTATCTTCGTTTTCCATCTTTGTTTGGCGGCGAGTTCGTATAACAAATCTTTCTTCAGCCGTTTTTTCAAAACCTCCTGTAAAAGAAAATGACTCGAATTAGTACCGATCAAAAGAAACCATTAAAATACAAATCCTAATCAATTTTATATTTTCTTGAGATGAAGTAATGATAAGAAGTGTATATGATCCTAGTATCATATAACCTCCTCTTATCAAAATTTCTTCAAAAGAAATTATACAATTGAAAAGGAACGACGACAAATATTTAATCATAATACACCTTTTCTAAAAATTACATGAAAATGTTCAAGAATGTTATTCATTTCATCGAACAATTACAAGGGAAATATAATCTTGCTTTCTTGAAGCTTACAAAGTAGTTCGATTTTACAAGGTATATGAAAATGAATACAGGGAAACCTTGATAGAAAAGAGGGAAAAACAAATGAATTCCCTTTACAAGAAAAGTGTATGAAATGAAAACCTAAAGACTAGGTGGGATCGCGCGGAGACGCTTGTTATCATGGGCCAAGCGTTTCTCATTGATCAAGGCATTGTCTTTTTGTTTGATAATATGAGCTCCCTGAAATCCCTGAGGCTCGTTAATTTTTCCACGTGATCTTGATGTCTTGGGTCGAGATTCTCCCATAATCTTGAGATTCCAGGCATAGAGATCACGTCCACTTCGGGTCTACCCATCTAATCCTAAACCTAAAGGGGCATACATGATTAAAATATATCGTCGTTGAAATATAAAACACATAATTGAAATATGGAAAGTAAAAGATAAGCACGATGAAGAAGGAATGATATCTTACCTACCAAACACATGGCAAGCATAAATCACATGTCGCATGAAACTGTGAGGTTTCGACGCCTAAGGTGAGGGTGCTAAAGGCTCAAGGTCCTCATCCCAAAAGATAAAAATAGTTTACCCACCGCTACTATCATCAGTCAGTGCTATTTTTATCAGTTGGGATGAGCAGGTTTATGTAAGTAATGGATTACCACGAGCGTTCACTCGCGGGTTCCACCCATAAACCCTCCTAAGGTCCTAAATTGTGCGATCGGGATTTTAGACCGCGGTTGTGTGTGCAGTGTCGTGCTAAAGCTTGTAAACATGCATTTAAATTTAAACATCCAGCACCTCAATATAAAACCACATACATTTATACAACCTTACACCACCTGCAAAACAAATGGTTTACAAGCACGCCTCCCCTTATAACTCCAACCTAAAAAACCATTTAATACAAGGTTAGCGACTAACCTGATTTTCCACGTGACTTTGACATGCAGGCAATCTTACATAAGACATGTTAGTTAAAACACAACAACTATTTTTAAACAGCTTCAAGTCCTCTTAATCTAGTAACCAGTCCTTAGTGGAGTTGCCAAGCCTGTCGCGACCTGATCTCGCCGCCCTCAAAAATGTCCAAGGTGGATAAGGTCGGGTTTAGGGGTACTTTGATCACGAGAGTTTCCTCACGAGATCACGAGCTCTCCCAAGCTCATACCCCGCGTGACTGCGGATTTATTTATAGGATCTAGTTGTTTATAACAATCTAAAAATATACAGGAGTCGCCACTAACCTCATTTTTTGGGGGTCGGCTAGAAACCCAATCGAGGGTCGGGAGTGTTCCCTCAATTCCTACGCAACCAGATATCTAGATTCGGGGACTTGGGTTACGCTAATATTGCTATTAGCGCCCTTTCGGTACCTAAACAGTATGTTGTATCTTTTCCTAACGTGTCCAAGCATTTCTTTTTTATATCTTTAGGATCGTTATTTCTAGTCTAAGTGATCATGCGTGGTAGATTACTTTCATTCCATTCTATTTTTAAAAAATGAAAAGAAAACAATCAATGAAATTGAAATTGCAAGACAATGCATGAAAAGTAAACAATCAAGAAAAGTAGTAAATTTATCATGCAAATCTAAAATATATGGGAAAAATAGAGAAAAACCCGCAACTCGTCGGGTTTTATACAATGCATGGAACCTGAGACATATGTTGGGAGAGAAATGAATATTACATAATGACGGTCGGAGTGGACATTGACCTACACCATCTTCACGCTTTCTCCACCTTCGGAATTCTAATCTAATCCTAGCCTAAAAAAAAACCTATAACTAGGTACGTACAAATGAAAGAAACAATCAAACATATCAAGCAACCAAAAAGAAAACAATACATCATATCAAAATTAATTGTTTAAAGAAGTACAATGTGAAAGTCAAGTTTCGAGTGATATCCTAAAGTTCAGCATTGATATGTGTCGCACCAAAATCATTCATCAAATGATCACATGCAAAGCATATAATATGACAGGCATCCAAGCCATATAACCTTGGTTCTTAGTTAATCAAACAAATGGATTAGCTGACAAAAGATCATTCACCAAACAATATGCATCATTGAACATGTTCATGCTACATGTATATCCATCTAATCTATGCTTAATCCACAACTTCCAGCATGCAATCAGAATTGTAACAGAGCACATGAGACTATAAATTGTGATTGTTTGATGACAAATCGCCATGAAATTGAAGCCATATCTTACCACAAGCACGTATGAGTCTTCTTGATCAAAATGGCATCAATTCATAACCAAACTAACCTCAAGTTAGAATCGAATGCACACCCAATCATGGTAACAACTTTCATGGCAAAAGTTTTTTAACGTGAGTTACACAGAAGTTAAAGAAAATTCAAGAATGCACAATATCACGTCGGAATTGCAAAAAAATATCGGGATGTCACGACACATTAATAGTGATTTGACCTAAAAAGAAAATCTGAAGAATATGAAATTTTACCACAGCGCGAACAAAAGAGAGACAAACAACTTTTGTTAAGAATCCAAACTTAGAATTCCTTAACAAGAAAATCATAGAAAAATGACGAGGTCAGCTTTGACAAGGGAAAAACAGGGGTTATGAATTTCATTTTATGACAGATTTCTATCATGAGAATCACAAGAAAAGTTGAGTTCAATTGATATGCAAATAATGTGAAATCAACATCATAGGAACAAATTTCACGAGGAAGCTTCTCAAAATTTTTAACACGTGAATTTATAACATCCTAGAAGAGATCAAGGTCAATCAAAAGTAGAACAGAGCAGCAAGGCAAACATACAACCATTTTTTGCAGTTTTTATGTGAATGACAACTTTCATGAAGGACCTAATCCCAAACTCCTCACACAAAAAATTCGTATTAAATTCACAAGTATTCGAGGTTATAGAAACAAAGCATGCATTCTAGACCAAGACAAATTCCAAATTTCAATATCAGCAAATTCATGCATGAACAGCAAACATCAATTACACGTGATCTCCATTTAACCCACTAAAAGCACACATGATCGCATTCTAGTAAACTTTATACGGGGAATGCGGTAAGACACAAGCATTGCAACTTTAATGGGACATCGGAACGTAGGTAAACATAATGCAATGGGGATTAACTATTTATGACTAAGCCAAAAATCACAAAGCACAACATGTAGATTGAAGATAAGGAGAAAAAAATAAGCATAGGAAATCAGCCAATATGGATCACAAAAACCACACATTTTCATCATAATCCTAAGCTTCTGCTCTTTCTCATAAAGGTCAGCGTATGAACATCGTACCGACTCAACTCGGGAAACGCGGGCATGAAGATGACCGTTCGAGGCCAGTGGGAGCCGAGATTCGCGAGAGGATAGTGACGGCGATGGCGGCGACGATGGCACGATTCGATCGGAGGGGAAGCTGCTCTCGAGCGGCGGTTCCTTTAAGGCGAGACTCCGGAGCGTGCGGTGTTTCGTCACTGTCGCCGGATCTTCTCGGAGTCGAATCGATTCCTCTCCTGCTCATGAACTCCGATCCCGGCAGAGATCGAGGGTTTCCGGCCTAGGGTTTCTGGTGTGGACAAGGAGAAAGGAGAGAGATCCCCTAGAGAGAAACAGAGAAAGAGAGAAAAATCCCCAGAGAGAAAGAGCCCCCAGAGAGAGAGAGCTGCGGGAGAGCGGGAAAGAGCCCCGAGAGCAGAGAGAATACGCCTCCCTTTTCTTTTTTTTTTTTTTTTTTCCTCTTCTCTTTCTTTTTTCTTTTATTGTTTGCTTTACTTTTTTTTTTTCTTGTTTTCTTTTCATTCATTTTTTTAAAATCTTTTTGGTTTGGTTTGTTTTCTTTCTTTTTGTTTTCTTTTCTTTGTTTTCTTTTTGGCTCTTTATTATTATTTTTTTATATTTTTGCAAACAATGGACGTTAAAAAAAAAAAAAAAAGATAAAATTTCGGGTGTCAACAAGGAATAGGAACTCAATTACACTAGTTATTTAATTAATAACCTCGTAATACCTTACTTGATTGATTTGTTACCTAAATGATTTAGGCAATTTTTGACCATTGTATTAACCTATGTCACTAAATGATGTCCATGCATGAGTGCACAATCAAGAAAAAAATAGACAAATCATAAACAATACAATAAAACTAAAGTGCAAGAGGGTAAACCCAATAAAGTATCATGCAAATGATATGCATGACTTTGTTATTAAGTTTCAGGACAACAATCCCCATGAGCTAAGTTCACATTGAGTCCACTAACTTGCCTAAAAGATCAACCTATCTAAATCTAAGCTGCATCAAAGGTAACCACTAAAACCCTCTAAACTAAAGGAATGCTAAATAAACAAATAAATCTAAGCTACATCTAGCGCTAAAATAAAACAACTTAATCAAAACCTGCTTTAATACAATTTTCTTATTCTTTGCTAGTTTTTGATTTATTAACTTATTAATTTTTTATTTTATTATTCTGGAAAATAAGGGACTCGGGGTGGGCCCCTTGAGCCTAGTTTGCATGTAAGATTAAGTTGGACTCCAAAGATGTGGGCCAAGGATAAGATTGGGCTTATTAAAACAAGCCCAATTAAACAAATTAAACCGACTAACAAAACTTAAAACCAGCCTAGACCTATGCTAAGTCCACCCTCAAAACTCACCTATCGACTTAAGAACATTAAGGGTGCGTATGACAAAATTTCTAAAACAGAAATTTATTTCCGGTCAGAAATTGATTTCTTAATTTCTATTTCAGAAACTGAGAAGTTAAAAAATTTAGCTTCTGATTTCTTCTTCAAATCTATTTCTGGAATAGAAATCTGTTTCAGAAATAGAGAAATCAAATTGCGTTACCAAACAGATTTCTGTTCCAAACCTGTTCCGGGGAATAGAGAAACAGAGAAATCAAGAAATAGAAATTTTATCATGCGCAACCTAAAGCCCTCAGCGACAATCCACATGAACTATCTAAAACCGAGAACAAAAGCTCCATCATCGACCGCTTCCCGTTGCCGGACCACCATGTTCAACCACACCGGACATGACCGACGAGAATGGCGATATCAATTCCCAACCTTCCCTCTCCAGCAACTGCTTCCGAATACCACCATTGTTCATGCACAGAACACAATTTCAAAGCAAACATTCACAAATCAGAGAAATTCTTAACGACATATTCAATGAATCTTCAATGAATAATACGGTTCATTCACAAAGGAAGATCCCAGTAATCACTGCACCATGACACAAACGATGAACTCATAGATCTACTTCAACACACAGAGTATAGCTAGTCAATTTGACAAACGAATAATCATGAGAACCAATATTCAGAAACGATTCAACTACAGTTAGCAATTGACAAAGCTGTACACACGCATAGGAGTGAGCCAGATAACACTGATTTAACTTGAGCATGTGTTTGAACTGATGGTGAGCATCTCGAATGACAGTCCTATGTGCGATGCTGGATAAACGTTTGGACTCAACAGTCTCGCATCAGCAGAAGTCTAGTTTATATTAACGAAAATAGCTCCCACGACATTTACCAAAAAAAAAAAAAAAAAAAATAGCTCCCATGACAATCGTTTTTCAGGCTAGTATCAATCCTGGATTTGCACTCAGTATAAAGTTGCATACTTGCTAATTAATCAAACGATGAAAATTATTAAAAGAGGGCTGAAATCTGGATGCTGAGAAAACTCCCTTGTTTTTTTTTTTTTTTTCCACAGGTGGGCGTCCGTCCTCCTCAATGAACGAAAGAAGTCTTCAAGAATCAAAGAGAGCCTCTCCTCTTTTTCACAAAAAAAGAGGGATCTTTTTCCCTTTTTAGTGTGCCGTCACTCGCCCCTCCCCAAAGAACAGGTTTTATTTATTCTTTCTGTAGGGTTTTGTGTGGTTGCCCCAAGTAGTGTCAAGAACACAAGACTGCAGCTTATTCAACAAACGAAAACAAAAGCCAGGAGCATAGATGATGCTGAGGAATGTGCAGAACGAAGAAGATCTACGGTTAAAAATAAAGAAAGGATAGAAGAAGGATGATCTACAGATCAAGAGAGTGCATGAAGAAAAGCTGCAAAGTCGGCCAAAATTGCTACTCTGTTCATTTACTCTGTTTTCTTCTTTTACTTTGAACCTTAGCTGTTATGACCGGTATTCGGTTATTCCGTGCAGTTAAGTAGTTGACTTTTTTTCAACTGCTCTTGTATAAAACAAATTCATTGAGAGAAATAGAATAGATATAAGAAGGAGTTCTCTCATACCGTAATCTCTTAAGGAAGTTGATAATAAAGAAGAAATACATTCTCTATCTTCTCTCTCTCTCTCTCTCTCGATTTCTTCCATCTCTGTTTCTGTTCGTAAAGTTCTTCATGGTATCGAGCCGTCATCCCTGAAGAAACCATCTCAAGTCGTATAAAAATGGCTGAATCTACAGAGATTGGATTCAGGAATCGAAGCCTCATTGATCTGTGAGTTGATATTCTTCATCTTCCTTCAAATCTATATCATCAAAAACCCATTTACTGCATCATACTGCAAAAACCAGTAAAGGTTGTATTCGAAACAAGCAGTGTTCAAAGATCTGGAAAAGTAGAATGGTAGCAAAAAGCTCGAGATATCCATTTCCTATTCATGGCAACATCTCGAACTTTGTTACAATCAGATTAACTGAGAATAACTTCCTCCTATGGCAAGCTCAGTTTCATAGATTTTTAAGAAGTCAAGATCTGTTTGGATTTGTGAGTGGAGAAACTCCATCGCCTGCTAAAACACTATAGGTAGAAGAAGGAGATCAAACACTCGATATCCCTAATCCTGACTATATTGACTGGATTAAAACGGATCAACTCATTTCCTCTTGGATTAGTGGTGCTGTTTCCGAAGACATACTTAGCCTAATAATCGGCTTAAACACAACCTATGAACTTTGGCAGACTCTGCTTAATCAGTTCACCCAAAAATCTGTGGCAAAGGAGTTTGAACTGAGAGGAAAATTGCAGACTTGTCAGAAACGAGATAGAACTCTATCAACATATCTCAGAGAGTACAAGACAATATGTGATCAATTAAATGCCATAGGTAAACCAGTAGATGACATAACAAAACTGTTTGGCATTTTGGAAGGCTTAGGGTCCAAGTATGAGAGCTTTAAAACAACAATTTATTGTTTAAAGCCTCAACCGGAATATGATGAAGTGATCTCTCATCTAGAGAGGTTTGAATCAAGGCTGCAAAACTATTCCTCAAGTCAATTCAGTCCAAATCTAGCCTATTATGGTCAAAGGAAGACTGAAGCTATACACAAAGATGAGTTCAATAGAAACTTTTTACAGCAAAATAACAATCTTGGAAATTCAAGGGGTTATAGTCGTGGAGGAAGAAGTATTGGAAGAGGAAGACCATTCAGCAGCAGATACAGAAATTTTGGAAGTCTTGGAAGAAATATGAATTACAGAACTAATAATTCGAGCTATGAACGGGGAAATCAACATTTTAACCAGGCCAATATTCCCTCTACCTTGAGTTCTGGTCAGGGGTTCAGACCATATAATGGTTCAGCTCAGAGGTATACAGAAGCCAAGATTTATCCACCATCAAATTTAACTTTTCATAAAGATGTGCAGATGGAAAAAGCAACAACAAACACTCGACTGGAATGCCAGATTTGCAGAAAACCAGGTCACGATGCATTGCACTGTTGGTATAGATTTGATAATTCTTACCAAGCCGAAGAAATACCAACAGCTCTATCAGCACTCCACATTGAGGAAACTAATGGAAACGAATGGTACCCCGATACTGGAGCATCTGCTCACATTTCAGCAAATGCTGGTATTCTCCAAAACCTCTCTAAAAATGCTGGTACTAATACAGTAATGATTGGCAACGGTTCATGTTTACCTGTGAAATATATTGGGAATACAACCTTAACTACTGCTACTTCTACCTTGCCTCTAAAGGATGTGTTAATTGTTCCAGCAATTAAGAAAAATCTTCTTTCAATCTCTAGACTAACCGATGATTATCCCTGTTATTTTGTCTTTGACAAAATTGGGGTGTACATAAAGGACAGCACCACCAACATGATCAAGATGCTAGGGAAGAAGGAGAAGGGACTATACAGGATTGATCCTTGTGCTGCAGAGGTGCTCTTTACTCAAAGACAGAAGATCACAGGAGAAAACATATGGCACCAAAGGCTAGCTCATACAAATCCAAATGTCCTAAAGCATCTGAAGAATCAAAGGTTAATCCACTATCATACAGAATCACAATCTGTATGTAGAAGTTGTCAGCTCACTAAGAACACAGCTCTACCCTTTCCTATGTCAAGTTCTGTAGCAAATAAACCTCTAGAACAAGTCCATTGTGACATCTGGGGACCTTCTCCAGTCAGCTCTTATCAGAATTTCAAGTATTATGTGATCTTTGTTGATAACTTTTCTCGGTTCAGCTGGATATATCCATTGAAACTAAAATCAGACTTCTATGATATCTTTCTTATGTTTCAGAAGTTAGTAGAAAACCAGCACAATTGTAAAATCAAGAGGTTTCAATGCGATGGTGGGGGAGAGTTTGTCAGTCACAAGTTTAAAACTCACCTACAGAGTTGTGGCATTCAACAGCTTATCTCCTGTCCATATACACCCGAACAGAATGGAATACCTGAGAGAAAACATCGACATATAGTTGAGCTTGGTCTGGCCATGCTATATCATGCAAAAATCCCATTAAAATTTTGGGTTGATGCATTTATGACAGCAAATTATACTGTCAATATACTTCCTACTCCACGGTTAAAGATGCAATCTCCCTTTCTCAAACTATATAAGCATAAGCCAAG
Organism: Eucalyptus coolabah; assembly: GCA_014182585.1. Lineage (NCBI taxonomy): Eukaryota > Viridiplantae > Streptophyta > Magnoliopsida > Myrtales > Myrtaceae > Eucalyptus > Eucalyptus coolabah. The sequence goes on from CM024622.1 coordinate 25,624,713, forward strand.
ATATGATCATCTCAGGGTATTCGGGTGTGCTTGCTATCCCTGCCTTCGACCCTATGCACAACACAAGCTGGATCCACGATCACTTACCTGTGTGTTTCTCGGATACAGTACTCATCATAAAGGATACCGATGTTTGGTACCTACTACTGGTCATGTGTACATCAGTCGACATGTAATTTTTGATGAGAAGTTCTTCCCTTTCTCAAAAAGGCTGACAACACAATCCTCAACATATACACAACTGTATAAACTATGGACAGAAGAAGAGAAATTCTTACAAGCTCCAAGTATAGAGCCTATCAATACTTCATCATCTCATCAAACAAAGTATGTTCCAGCTAAGCAAGTTTTTGCAGAACATGGAGATCCTATCTCTACAACTGTATCATCAAATGATCAAGCTCCATCTCCTATTCAAAGTATTTCTCCACAAGAGAACATATCTGAACCACCACAGTGATAGTAATTGAACCAGCTATCGAACAAACACAGTCTATCCATCCTGTGCAAGGTACACAACCTACTCATCACATGCAAACCAGAGCTAAATCTGGTATAATTAAAGCCAACCCTCGATATGCATGTCTTGCTCAATACCAAGTTCCTTCATAACCAAAATCATTAAAATCTGCTCTAGCAGATCCAGGATGGTATAAGGCAATGCAAGAAGAAATGAATGCCTTACACCAGAATCAAACTTGGTTATTGGTTCCTCGTACTAATAACATGAATGTTATTGGTTGCAAATGGGTGTTCAAGACTAAACTTACTTCTACTGGTAGTCTCGATCGATTGAAGGCTCGTCTAGTAGCCAAGGGATTTCATCAGGAAGAAGGAATCGACTTCACAGAAACCTTTAGTCCTGGGATAAAACATGCAACTGTTAGACTTGTTCTCTCTGTAGCAATGGTATAACACTGGTCTATACACCAACTTGATGTCAAGAACGCCTTCTTACATGGCACCCTAAATGAAACTGTGTACATGGATCAACCTCCTGGTTTTGTTCATCCACAATATTCTCAGTATGTATGCTTGCTTCAGAAGTCACTCTATGGACTGCGTCAAGCACCACGCGCCTGGTATGACAAATTCAGCCATTTCTTACTTGAGGTTGGATTTTTTTGCAGCTCAACTGACCCCTCTTTGTTCATACTTCATCAAGAACAAGAGACAATATTGTTACTTCTATATGTAGACGATATAATCCTTAATGGTAGCTCAGAATCATTGCTACAGACTCTTATTCATTCACTCGGTGTTCAATTCCATATGAAAGATCTTGGTCAGCTTCATTACTTCCTTGGAATTGAAGCCACACGAACATCTACCGAGCTGTTCTTATGTCAAACCAAGTATGCCCTTGACTTACTGTCTCGTGCAAATATGATTGACTGTAAACCTATTGCTACACCTCTCTCTCTTAAACCAGTTATACTTGAAAGAGATGCTGTTCTTCTTCCAAATCCCATGAACTACCGAAGTCTCGTAGGAGGCCTACAATATCTCACTATTACCAGGCCTGATCTTGCCTTTGCAACAAATATCCTATGTCAGAAACTACAACATCCTACTATTGGAGATCTTCAACTAAAACGAGTTCTTCGATATGTAAAAGGCACAATTCACCTCAGTATGTCATTTCATTCTCACAGCTCTCTCCAGTTATATGGCTTCTCTGATGCAGATTGGGCTGGCTGTCTTCAAACTAGACGTTCTACCACAGGCTTCTATACTTACCTCGGTTCTAATCTCATCTCATGGACCGCTAAGAAACAATCAACTGTTTCCCGTTCCTCCACTGAAGCTGAATATAGAGCTCTTGCCTCAGCAACAGCTGATCTTACCTGGATTTCTTTTGTTCTCGAGATATTAGAGTTCTTCTTCACTCACCAACCATACTATTCTGTGACAATCAATCTGCCATATCTCTCACAGCGAATCCTATACTTCATGCTCGTACAAAACATATTGAGATTGATTTCCACTTTGTCCGAGAAAAAGTTGCATCTGGATCTCTGTGTGTTAAATATGTTCCAAGCCAGAACCAAGTTGCTGATATCTTTACCAAGCCACTATCTAAACTAACACACTCCTCTCTTCGTCTCAAATTGGGCATTGGTTCTTCACCCTTGCTCAATTTGCAGGGGGATGTCAAGAACACAAGACTGCAGCTTATTCAACAAACGAAAACAAAAGCCAGGAGCATAGATGATGCTGAGGAATGTGCAGAACGAAGAAGATCTACGGTTAAAAATAAAGAAAGGATAGAAGAAGGATGATCTACAGATCAAGAGAGTGCATGAAGAAAAGCTGCGAAGTCGGCCAAAATTGCTACTCTGTTCATTTACTCTGTTTTCTTCTTTTACTTTGAACCTTAGCTGTTATGACCGGTATTCGGTTATTCCGTGCAGTTAAGTAGTTGACTTTTTCTTTCAACTGCTCTTGTATAAAACAAATTCATTGAGAGAAATAGAATAGATATAAGAAGGAGTTCTCTCATACTGTAATCTCTTAAGGAAGTTGATAATAAAGAAGAAATACATTCTCTATCTTTCTCTCTCTCTCTCTCTCTCTCTCTCTCTCTCTCTCGATTTCTTCCATCTCTCGTTTATGTTCGTAAAGTTCTTCAAGTAGCACGATCTTAAGGGGTGTAAGTCTAAGTAACTTCAATCCTATGGTGCCAAATATCATCACGCTCTAAATGATTGACCAGCTCCATAGATTGGAATTTCTTAAAGTTTTGCATTAGAGTCACTATCAAACTTTGATAATAAATTTTATAGGTTTGAACAAATGATTTTTGTTAGTTTTTTAGTGTTGATCGCAAGCATTTTTCTATGAAAATGGGCTGACACTAATCTCATATAAAGAAAATAGGCTGGTAAATAACATTAGATAATGCATAAGAGTCAAAGTACGGTAATGATATGTAATAGCCATCTTAAGAAGAGTGGCTGTTAAAATATGCACTATAAATAGGACTTTACCGCGTGTCTTCTAAACCACTGAAGAGACACTACAATTGAAAATGAAGAAAGTAATGTTTCGACAAGAAAAGGGGCATGTCCCATGCACGTCAAAGCCCATTGCTATGATGTTGTCCTAGATGAGAAATGGTTATTTGAATTGTTACGATTCTGTGTTCTTCCTGAGGGGAATCTCAGAAGCTTGAAATTTATGGGCTTGAATCACCTGATGTGCCTTGTACGACTACCTTGTTCAGTAAGGACGTGTTTAAATCCATGTTATGAAAAGGAAAAATGCAGTTGGGAGATATGATTGCAATACAGATGTGATTTGTGGATCCTGTTTCTGAACGACTCCCTTCTGTTTTCATCGTAGCAGCTTCTGCTACCAGCAACGATTTTGCAGACATGGGATGATGGAAAATCCGGTATTGTGCATTTCATGGGAAATTTTAGTTTCTGTTTCCGATTTCCATGACTGGCTTGGAGCCGATCAGAGTCAAGTGGATCTAATTTGGTAGAGTTCGAAGTCGATGTCTAACACAGACCAGAAAAAAAAAACAGAAGTCGAAGTCTAAGGAACAAAACCGTGTCGACCCCATTGAACTTAACGATACAAAAGAAAAGGAAAAGGGTGATCAGTCCAAGTCAATCGTCAGGATCGGCGTGCTGCGTATTACATTTTCTGCTATTTGACCTTTTTTTTTGTGCCTTTGTCATCCAACAAGAGTCGATGTCATCCATCCGCTGACCAGTTCATTGTGAACCAGGAAACGCTGTCCAATTCACGCACGAACGCATATAACAATGTTGGATATGCCACCGTTAATCTCTGAGAGCGATGTAATAAATGCCGTGACATATTAATAGCGGCATTTGCTGTCGATACAGTAGTTAATTTTAATATGTCTTAGTCCATAAATAAAGGAAAAGCCAACTAAATCATCGTCCCAACACAGAAATTGGAAATTGAAACGATAAATCAGTAAAATTCACATTCGGATAAGTATAAAATTTCCCAAACAAAGTTTTGCGGCATTCAGACAGTTTTTCTTTAGGAATATCACCTTTTATCTCCACAACATCTTCTTCAGACCATAGATTTCCAAGGCTTTTGCAAAGAGCCGCAACCCGCCTCTCTTCATTGTTTTGACCTGCCATTTTCCGTTTGCAGATTGCGCTGGCTGGCTTAACTATTTGGAACCAGCGAGGGGTCGTTACCAGCTTGATTGAAGGGAGCTCGGATCTGTTGGTATATCTAAAAGAGGATCCGAAGGTGTTTTTGGTCAGTGATTGATTTAGGGTTACTCTGGATTTTCTGGCAAGTAATAATGGGGGAGTGGATGGGGATAATCTATATGATTCCTCAGCGTGAGGATTCGATCGGCTTGATAGTAAGAAATGGGCTTTTAGGGTTTTAATATGTGGGTGTAGTATTTCAGAATCTGGGAAAAACCGAGTGAGTGATAGTGGATGATGGTTCGTGGGTTTCCATTGCAGCTAGTAAGAAATGGGTTTTTAGGGTTTTAATATGTGGGTGTAGGATTGCAGAATCTGGGAAAAAACCGAGTGAGTGATAGTGGATGATGGTTCGTGGGTTTCCATTGCAGCAGAATCGAAGGTTCAAAACTGAAAAGGAGATGAGGATTGAAGCTACCCATTCGGTAGGGATGTACTCGCCATTTGGGAGCGCGAGGGAACCAAATTGGACTTGAGCGAAATGGACCTCTAGATGCCCACGGTTTGACCGTATCATTTGCGCTTACTTTTCAACATGAGCCTAGGAATTCCGGTGTGAATGAATACGAGGTTGCTTTCGATGACTCGGGTCTTTGCTCGAATGCGATTTGAAGGGGTTGAGCTTGAGAGAGGCTGCTGATGTTTCCTGAGACTTGCTGAAAATGGAATTTTAAGTGAAGGTTGCAGCTTTTTGGATCGACAGTGCGTGGTCAAAGCCCAAAAATATGTGATAGGCCCAATAAGAATTTCAGATATGGGCCCGGTGCGGATTCTTCCTTGGTCAGAAAGTGAAGTTTCTCCAATAGACTATACCCTTGCGTTTTTTTTTTTTTTTTTTGAATTGATGAGGAAGCTAGGTAGGTAAATTCGGGGCTTATGAGATATCGTGCCAGCATAACGGGCAGCGTAAGACGCGAATCTGAATTGAGATGGACCAATCCGAAAAGCATTGGATCTTTTAGGTGTGATAGCGTGTAAAATCGAACATGTAGTATGTGTGTTAGGTTTTACAACAAATTGATCATATCATCGACCTGAGAGTCCAAAATATTACTTATATACATTGGATGTACGAAATGTTAATCATGAAAGAAGAAGTGGCAGATAGTTAAAGGTAACCCTAATATCCTTCCGTTCGCAAAATCAAAATCAATCTCCAAAGTGTGTGGTACAAAAATGGTAAATGATTACCAACCAATTCTATAGGTGTCGGCATTGTCATAGAACGTGGTTTATCGCAACGAATTACTGGTACCCTGCGTTTTGCCTCACGTTCTAGATGTGTCCATCATGTTTTGAACGCGGTTAGTGTCAATTTCCAATAATAGGTTCATGCTAACTGCTTCTTCATGTGTGCAAACCTAATTCTACTGTTGCCTTGCCACAATTTCCATCGCTTCTTTGAAGAATTAGGTTTGACAAGGAAATAACCGTTCTCGTAAATTTTTCTGACTTTAACTGGTTTGGCATTAACCCAACCGTTTTTGCCACATGTATGCTAACCACATGTATGCCAATCACCTTTGCCACATGTTTGGTTATGATATTCATGTTCTATGATTGTTAAAACTTGAATTTTCTCAACTGTTCAAGTTAGGAAATTTGAGGTTCGAGATCCACGATTGTAGCGAGTCTCGCTTTTTGACGAAAAAATCAATCAAGTATCCTTAGTGTCTCAGTTGCATGTAGAAATTAGGAGCATTGTATTTTATTAGCAATCAAGCATCATTTTTTCAATAAACCAGAGTTAACTTTTGGGTTGCCTTTTTGTCAAACTTAAAAAATAAAAATAAAAAATAAAAAATCAATTCTCGACCAAAAATTACAAAAACGTAACGATTTTGCATATAGATCTCAATTTATTTTAGACATATAGAATTAGGTCTTTAAATTTCAAATTTTCATAAAAATGGTGAAAGGTTGAGCTTTTGGTGAAATCGAAGAATTTGACATTTAACATACAGATATTAGAATTTCATTAATTTCTGATCTTTTTTAAATATATGTTTTGGAAACAGTAATACTTACAAACTTCGCATCCAATTAAAGAAATTTGAAGTACGGAGCTAATTAACCATTTAGAGCATTTGGCATGACCACGTAAAAACCCTACAGAAAAACTCCCACCTTTTTCCTCTCATCTTATTTCGGGGAGGGACAGGAGGCAAGCGGCACCAGTAAGAAAGGAAAAATCCCTCTTTTCTTTGGCTAAAGTTTCTCAAGGCACCGGGGGAGGGAACACAGATTTTTCTTGGAAAAAGGGGGAACTCACGCACGCATTGAGCGCAAAACACCTCATCGGTAAAGAGTAAATCCGGGAATCGTTGCCTAATGCCCATGGTCGCCGTTGCTCAGTGCCGGTAAATCCACGATGGATTCTCCATTGCCTCACTTGGTTCTTCAGCCGGAAGACCTGAGGATCTTTGCCCTCGAGTCTTATCGTCGGCGTAAATCTTTGCCGATGAAATACTATGAAGTCCCCAGTCATCGTTTTGATTGGAAATCGCGATCGAAAACTCCTTTCAGCCAAGCTTATCTGTTGCCGTAAAGTTACCGACGCTCTTCTTTGTCGGAGATGCCATCCGGAACCTCTTCATGCGGGTTCGACCACTAACCGCAATCGGGATCTCTCCTTGGTAAAGGTAAGAATTACCTATCTTATTCTCGATAATTTGTGGAAGAAAACCCACAACCTCTGGTCTCGGATGGTATTTGTCCGAAAAACTGCTATGTCTGTGTTGAAGTTGTGATCGAGTTGGTGATCTAAGTTTCCAGTAATGTTAATCATGATAGATTAGCATGAGTTGTTGCCTGAATTTTATGTATAAATGATCGGGATAAGTGCACTATAAGTTTTAAAATTATTATGAAAGTGCAATTAAGTCTTAAAATTTGCAATCAAGTCAAGTTCTAAAACTTGTTAAGTTGGTTCTATTTGTCCATTAACTCTGTCCAATTTGACAAAATTTTAGAAATTGATTACATTTTTTTATAAGTTTTAGGAGTTAATTGTATTTTTGTAATAAATTTTGAAACTTCCGTTGTACTTAAACCTAAATGATCCCACTAATTTCGCCCACCGCTTATTTGACATAAGGGAATTTATCTTCGATTGTGGATTATTTTGGGTGCATGTCAATACATTTTACTCAATAGATATCATTTTGGTGGTTATTAAGCGTGATGATTTCAACCATGTCTCATTGTTGCTGAGAGTATCGCTGAATCCATCTTTTAGCTTTTTTTGTATTGTGCGTCTCATGTAATGATCGATCAACGAAGGCCTTCCGGTTCTTGTCCATGAAGTTGAGATATTTTCTGGATTCGTTCCAGGTTTATTGTAGCAGGATGAAACTGGGAATTCTGAGGAATAGGAAGCCACGCGTGAAAGATGATGGGAGGGAAAAAAATAGAAAGAAAAACGAAATAGGAAAAGAAGACAAACGGTGGAAGAAATAGGATGGCCTCATTTAGTTATGGTACGAGATAGATTTAAGTTGATTTTGATGGGCTTGTTCTTATTTTGGCAGATTTGGGCTTAGCTTTGTTTGGACTAGTTTTGGGCTCTACTTGGTTAATTAGGTTTGGGCTGAATCTGGTCTAATGAGGTTGCTTTTTTACAAAATGGGTTTTTGAAAGTTTATAACTAGAAGAGGGCTTTGATGTAATAAAGCTCGATTTGTGTCCAAGGCCCAGACTTGGAGTCTACAACAGCCCATATTCGGACCGGGCCCCAAGGGCCTAGCTTGGAAGCAATTTAGGTTGTTAGATTTTAGAATTAGATTTTGCTTAATTTCGTTTAATTAGTATATATATAGTTAAACTTTTTAGCAAATCTCTTTGACATAATTTGATTTTTTGTAGGTTGATCTTTTAGGCAAGGAATTTGACTCAATTCAAATATAGCTCACGGGGTTGCTATTATGAAGTTTAATAACAAGGCCATGTTATGTTCCTTACCCAACTAGTATCAAGTTTACTTTACTGAATTATTTATAATCCTTTAATATTGCTTTTTCTGAGTTGTGATTTGCATATTTTAGTTGAATGGTTAGGTTACACTTTAGAGTCATACTAATAGAAAAAACATTGCATGAACATTTAGTGGACAAGAACTTGAGGACTCATAATTGGATAAAAAAATTGCATGTGACAATTAGTTAACAAATGATCAAGTTTACATATCCAAAAGGTTCTAGTTAGATAATTAGTGTAATCGAGTTCTTGATCTTAGATTTCTAAATGTGTAAGAATTGAGGTATCCTCCTATGCTTCACTTGGTATCTAATTGATCCCAATAGGTTAGTAATGATTCCTCATGATAGAATTCCTTTAGGCTTAATTGAACTAAAATGAAATTTCCAACGTCGTGTAAGGTAAGGATTTGAAAAATCTCATGTTGGTTGAGGACCATTGGTCCTCAACTTAGCATTACCTTTGAACCCGTCATCCCCCAACTCCCAACCAAGAGGGTCGCATCAAAGATTATGAGGTTGTGGAGCCTAACAATCTCTATTCTTTTTTTTTTTTTTTTTATCCCGAGCTCACATCGTAAAATTTCCCGACGTTGATATTGCACAAGCCAAACCTTCCGCTGGTCAAACCTTTACCAATTTCAACCTTGTTGGAATTAATTGCGCTAAGACTTAAAATTATAAAGTGAATATCTTGCTTGATATGACTGATGTCTCATAAAGTCAATGTCTCTTTTAAAATGGAAATGACCGATACTTATTTTGGCCATTTTTTAGGTGTTAATACATCCCCACTCCTCACATAAGAAAAGAGGTACAAAGATAGCCAGCCAGAACAAGATAAACAACTGATTATTTGAAAATTAGTTAATGGATAAAATATGCAGGTCTAGTGAGATGACAAATTTTAGTAGTTGTCATAAACTCCATGGGTTTAATCTTGTTTGGATTAGGGGCATGACGTCAATTGGTTTTGTCACTTTACCAAACGTAAACAACTCCATGCTTAGGCCTACCATCTGTCTATGAGATTAGTGTTGTTTTCCGTAGTCCAAATACTTGTCTAGCATGAGTTATCGTCATTAGAAAAAGGATATTTATTCTCAAACATTTATGTATCTCTTCACTGAAAAATTATTGGTAATATCATTAAAATGTACAAATGTTAAATTATAATTTGTAATGATTTCATTAGAAAATATTAGTAGATTACTCGTCAAACCATTAAATAAGGGAATGATGTAATTTTCACTGCATTAACTTGTCTAATAAAACGCATTGTCATTATTTTAAAAATCAAATATTTCCTTATTTGATATGCATAAGAAGTGTTATGAGGTGTTACTTGTTAATATGAAGAAAATAATTATATGTCAATCACACAACTCAAAAGGTATGATGAACCAGTTATTTTGTCTGTGGGATATGCTTGCCCCTCCATGTGGCACTTAAATTTTGTAACCACTTACTTTGATTGACTTGTCAAACTACATTTATTGAATTAGTATTCATGTATTAGATTAGAAGGTAAGAGAATACATAGGTGTAATTCTTTGTTTTAAACACCATACATATATGGCAAAAATGTATATGAAATGCATCATTAACAAATTGCAATCATGGATATGTCCGTATCTATATCATACTGAAACGGATCGTATTATTAGTTTTAAACTAATGTTGATTCATACATAATAAGTCTTCTAATCAATAATAATACCACAGAAAGAATTTTTGTTTGATCAATTTCTTTTTAACTGGAAAGTTTGCTTTTTTGTCCACAAATTTGCCACAGTTTTAAAGTTGTTGCAAAATACTGTATTTTTATGAATACCAATTCTCTTTCTCGAATTGAAGTAAATTAGAACTCTTAATTCAGTGTTTTTAATCATTCTTTGATGTCTCACAATGGATTTATCCAGATCAACTTGGCAATATAGCATTTCAATCATACATTCGATCTAAATTTTGGGCTTTTTCCTTGTGAACCAATGAAATTTTCAGAGTTTGGTACACAATGAATATTGTGTCATTTTTTATAGACAAAAAAATTGGTTGAATGATTAATATTTCGATTTGCATGGATTCTATAAGAATTAAATCCTTTTTTCATTTCGTCGATAATCAATTTATTGGTAGAGACGCTCATGAACTCCCCCTTAAATGCCTTGGAGCAGTGATTCCTTAGGTTGCAATCTTTACTACAACAATGATGTCAATAGATCAAAATACTTGTCTGTCTATGGCTCCATTGCATGTGCTTAGGGTAGAAGTTGTGCACAGATGTATTGCCATTCTATAGTTATTATTTTGATACAAATTCTTTCTTAAAGAAGAGGAATCGACTAACTTGGTTAAGGTGTAAGGATCATATGTCTGTAATGCATTTTATTTCCTAGATTAGGTCCTATTCTTTTACCTTTTATCGAGAATTGATGGCTATTCAAAATTTTTACTTTTGACACCAAAGAAGAGCTTGACTTATTTCTTTATTTTTGTCCTACGTTTGTCTTTAATGGATATTTGATTTCATCCATTAATCTATTTCCTTCCCTTTAAGTCCTAGCTAAATAAGAACGTTAGTTTGTATTGTTTGTTTTTATGCTATGTTATGAATATTACCACATCAATCCAATACAATAGAAGCGTTAGGATTTACTTTTTGTGAGTTTTTTTTTAATGAGAGACTATAAGATTAATTTGTGGGTTTGCTCTAGATGTGATTTATCACCGGAAAATACTTGAGCAAATAAGTGACTATAAACTCTACATTCTCTAGATTTATAGTGGGCTTCTTGGCAATTGGCTCTCTCCATGGAGTGATTACCACATTTGGGAATGAACTATGTAAATCTTTGATGTCGTATTGATTATCACTAGTTTCTCTGGTAATTTATTCTTAACGTAATTTTACCACATTTACATTGACACCAAAGAAGAATTCAACCAAATGCTTTACATCTTTCCTAATTGATCTTGACTCGACATTAAAAGGTAAATTGATTGTTTCCCCAATATCTGAATAATTTTTTCTTTTTTTTTTTTTGTATATGATTTCATTCATAAATCGATTTTCTTCCCTAAGGGTTCTAGTCTTAATAAGAATGCTGCTTCTTACTGTATGTTTATATTTTATGAAATAAATGTACCATATCGATTCATATTAATACTTTTTACACTCTTTCCAGAAATCTAGAAATTTGCCTCACTTATAAAATAAATGATATAGTTTCAAATACATAGACAAATAAAGATGTCTTGTGATCTATACTGTTAATGAACATATATGTTGATCCATATTAGGTAAGTTGTAGATATTAACTAATTTATGGTGCAGATACTCATGAAATTAATCTAATTTTCACTTTTACGAATCAACACGTTCTCGAGAAAACGGAAAATGAGAGCTGGAAAGTGTCGTTCGAATTTAAAATATTTTCCGAAACCAAACGGCCAGTCTCCACATAATATCGTGATAAAAAGATTGAAAAGACACGACGGCCACACCAACTTAAAATGATTGCATCCATAAACAAGATAACAATAAAAAATTAATTCAATGAGAATAAAACGTTTATACATCTTCTGACAAAGACAAACATTTGTACTCCATTAGTATACTGAAATTCATATATATGTGTGTGTGTGTGTGTGTGTACAGGATAATTAACCTCTTGTGGTTGTGAAGAAATGACAAACAACTTGATCGTGTAATACATTAGAACAAAGAAAATTATTAGATTCCTACTATATCTGGTCTTATTCTATTCATACTCAAAGGCGTGTGTATATATGTACATATGGGTTCCTCCTAGCAACTTCATATTATTAAGAACATTGATGAATCCATGTTTGAACAAATTACTTGCACCAGGCCGCGGTAGGATATTCTTGAATCAATAGAAATTGCTGCATTGATGATTATTTTCATAGAACTTTACTTCACTGCAAAAAGTAAGCTAGATTTGGAGAGATCAAGTGCTTCATGATTTTTCAAGTCTTGTGTAGGAGATTGAATGTCTGAGAAGGTATTGTCTAAACATATTAAAATTGTAATTCGTTGAAGAGTTCCGAGAACACCCGCTAGAAACCCAACAAAACATAAACTTCACAATTTTCTGTGGCCTCTGCGTAGTTCGTAACTCAGTCACCATCGTAAAATGAGCCCTTGTATTAAACAAACTGTTGAACAAAAAATTGGGAAAGAAACGACTAACCTTTCGATGCACAACAAAAGTGGTTATCCTGAAATATAAGTTGAATCACCGTTACTTAATAGATAAATTTATGACTTCACAATGGTCCGAATATAATCACAGGGAAAGTATTCTCATTTCATAGCATTAATGCCAATTGTCTTCTCAAAGTGATGATGAAACTCTGTGTGTTTTCTCTGATTGAGAGGAGAAAATCATAAGCTTTACATTCATTGCTTTGATGACAAATTCCTCCAAGCCTCAAAGTTCAGGATCCGTTGACTTTGAAAGCATTTTCCACGCGGTAGGTAAGGAACTGCAGTCTCTGATGGCAAGATTTTCTAGTGATTCCAGTGCATCAACACCTTGAATCTCAACCAGCTTCGGACAGTCCCAAACTGCAACGTCCTTGAGATTTGTAGAGTTAGATAAGTTGGACAATGTTTGAAGGAGGGGACAATTCGTGATCAACAAGACCCGTAGATTCTCCAAGTTGGAAAGGTCAACGACAAGAAGATTGCAATTGCGAACTGTAAGGTTCCTCAAACTGGAGGGGAGCTGTCCAATCTGGTACAGGTTCTTGCAGTTGATGAGTTGAAGTTCTTTCAGACAGCAAAGGCAACTCAAATATGAGCTCACGCTGGTGATAGTTGGAAGTCCCAAAATACAATATGGGCTGTAAGTTCCCAATTTTGGAAGAAGGTAGGGGTCAATCACTGTTTTAGGGCGGACAAATTTTTCAGGATTACTTTTGGATCCTAAAAATGTGAACCGTTCAGGATCACTTTTGGATCCTAAAACAGTTAACCCTGACCCATCAGGATTGCTTTTGGATCCTAAAAATGTGAACCCATCAGAATCACCTTTGGATCCTAAAGATGTGAACTCATCGCTGAAGAAGAATAGTTCCAGATTTCTTAAGTTCACAAGATTGGAGATCTTTGGAGCTTTATTTGTGGTCCTCGAGGATAGACATAGACTTACCAAACTTTGGGGAAGCTTTGGTACATCCTTTACACGAGTTCCTGTTAATTTCAAAATCTTCAATGAAGGTAGTCCACTGATACCACTAGGAATGATAGTTAGCCGCAAGCAATCCTCTCCATAAATCTCTTCAAGTTTCTCCAACAATTTAATTGTCTCGGGTAACTTTTTCATGTTACTTCCATTCATCTTCAACACTTTCAAGCTCTGTAGATAGACAATAGTTTTGGCAACTCTTCAATGGCCGTGTAGGAGACATCCAACTTAGCTAAAAATTTCAGTATCCCAATCGAGTTGGGAAGTGTCCTTAGCCTGGGAAATCCACAAACGACCAAGCACTCAAGATTTACGAGTGCTTTGATCGAACGTGGGACTTGATTAATGCTTCCAGAGTAAACATAGTTATCTATGAGTAGCTTAGTCATAGCTTCCAGAGAACCTAGTTCAACCGGCAAGTTTTGGAGAAGAAAACATGCATTTAGATTCAAGTGTTTCAGACGTTTCAGATGACCAATGGATCGATCAATTAGTAGCAAATTCCTACATCCCTCTAGAACTAATTTTTCTAAGGATGTAAATGCAGAGAGGTCAGGAGTTGTGCTTAACCCAAGGCAATTTGACATATTAAGGACTTTCAATCTTGTAGCCACCTATCAAATGATTATGCATATTCAATGAGTTTGCCTTAAAAAATTTTTGCTGAACATAAACAAATAAATCGACTAAGGAAGCATTCCGCCAAAAGTAACTTTACAAGTACCCTGTGCATATCCATTCCTCTTACATAGTTGTGGTCCTGTTTTTTAATTGATAACCACTTATATTTTATCATCAAATTTTATTTAGAAGTACTTTATATATTATTTGAGAGCATAATAAATCTATATGGAGTTTAATGTTTCTTTTAACCCATTAAAATAAGGGCAGTAGCTTTTTAAGAATCATATTACTATATTTTCATACTAGGATTTTGTTAAAGGATGTAAGTAAAACACCTAAGTGAAGAAATATTTGTTGGGAGCGTGCTTTGCCAAAGGAGATTGCTAAGAGGGAGCCCAAGACCTATCTTTACCCAAACTCTTAAATCAATGAGTGATGGAGTTGCGGTGAGTCTCCTCCTCTTCAGACTGATGTGTTTTAGTATAGAGTCATAATCTTAGCTCCTACAGCAGATTGAATTGCAAAAATGGGTGTTGTAGCTTCAAAATGTGTTCAGAAATACTTCATAGCTGTAGCTACTTCAGAGCTTTAGCATTTTATGCCTCAATGAACTTTGATATATTACAGTAGTAAGATATGTATAACTAAACACTAAAGTCATAGCACTCTACATCACACTTATAATATGGTACAACTATTGTTTAGTTGCAATTTTACCAAGCGAGATTTAATAAATAGAAGGTAAAGTAATTGTTTAATTCAATATACTCCTAGCTAGATTTAGTGATTGATTTTGAAAACATTCAAAGAAGTTGCGATCTGCAGTGCAGAATTGGTATCTTAGGCACGTTTCTAAAGAGCTGGATTTCTTCTTTTATTTCAATTTAAAACCCAAAAAGACAATTCTCAACCCCTTGCAATGCACGAGCTTGTGTGGAGAAAAAAAAGGTACACAGATATTGTAACGTAAAAATTTACCATACCTGAAGTTGAATCCAACCGTTCCAATCTTCTGTCATTTGGGTCCGCAATAGGTCAAGGATGAGTAGAATTTTGGGGCAAAAGTTGGTTGCTTGCAAATATAAAGGGCAATTCTTCCAAGAAAGTCATCTTAGTTCTGGAAAGAGATCCTTAAAATTTCCGGAGAGGTTTCCATTTATCATTGCGAGAAATCTTATATTTGGCACTTTCGTAAATTCTTCGGGTGTCAAAAGAACTCCGTCAAAGTTTGCACAAATCGCTTCAATAGTCTCAGTTCCCTGCAACGATGACAAAAAGTTTCTCATTAACCTAGGCAAAGTGCCCATAGCTTTCTGCAACAGTTTTGGTTCCATATAATTCCAAAATGGAGTAGTTCATTGGTGGCCTTCCAGTGAAGTACGAAATAGACTGGAAAAAGAATAATTTTAGACAGATTTACGCTATAAAAAAGTAACAAGGTGCTGCACTTAGCTTTACCTTCTTCCTTATCATCATATCCAATGCTTCTTCATGATTCCACACCCGAGACTGCTTTCCTGAATCTTTGCAATTTTCATTAAGTACAATGCCCTTCCCTAAGTCTTTAAGCTGGTCATGCATCCATAACTCATTCTTTACTCCAACTTTTACTAAGGACATCAAAAGTAGGACATCAATCCCTTCATCCGGAAACAATCCACAGTCATCCCATATATAAGTTGCATCTCTCTTATTCTCTCCGTTTAGGAAGCAGGCAATATCAATAAATAGTTGCTTTTTTTCTTCATCTAAAGCCTCATAACTTAACGTTAACTTTTTCCACATCCTCATGAAGATGGCGTTCCATCTTTTTAAATGTATCTTCTCATGTTGCTTTTCCTTTTTGGTATAAAAATGAACCCATCACTTCAATAGTTAATGGAAGCCCACCAGTTTTTGCGGTAACATTCTTAGACAAACTAAGAAAGTCACTTGGAGGAATGTTCGTTCTAAATGCATGCTTGCTAAAAAGTTGTAAAGATTCTTCACTATTCATCTCTGCAACTTCATAAGTCAAACCATGGTCAAATTGATCCAGAAATTTGGACAAAACATCTTTATCTCTCATTGTAACCACAATTCTACTTCCTGAACCAAACCATTCTCTTTTTGCTGCTAGTGCAATTAGTTGGCTCCTATGGTTTACATCATCAAGGAAAATAAGAACTTTCGTTCTTTTAAATCGTTCTTTGATCATATTTATCCCTTGATCAATGCTAAAAATCTCAATACTTTTCTCTTGAAGGATATCATGCACTAGTTGCCTTTGCAAACTTAGAAGACCAGAATTTGAACTTTCGGATGCTTGTCGTACATCCAAGATAAAGCTACAACTTTCAAAATTAGTAGACAACTTGTGATAAATGACCTTGACAAGAGTTGTCTTGCCTATACCGCCCATTCCCCATATTCCAATGAGCCTTATGTCCTCGGATTCAACACTCAACAAATCTATTATTGCATCCATTGATTGGTCGACACTGATCAAATCATCGGATAGATGTACTGGGGACACCTTAAGCTTAACCAAAAGTTTACGAGCTATTAATCGTGTGAGTTCTCCATGGCTGCATGTCAGTAAAAATAGCATAATTAAGTGACCGTCAGATTAAAAACAAGCATGTGTATAGACAAGATCATTCGATGATGTAAGCCACAAAACGTGGGACATAGAGGGACAAAGATAATGCATGAGTTTCCGAATTGATTCAATCATAGTGATAGGATACAACAAATTTTTAATGAAGGTGATGATAGAGAGCAAGAAGTTTTACATGATTCCTTCTAATATTCATTGCACAATTAACCAGAAGGGAGCATGGTTTGGGTGGCCCGATTCATAGCTGGAACTAGGATTTTTATTTTTGTTTTTGGGAAATTTGGAACCAAAACTAGTCAATCCTGCAACTGGCTTGGACCTCATAACACAAACTGGTTGCTTTAGTTGGGTTTTGTAAGTTTTATGACTCAACTGTACTTTTGTAATAAGTTTTAGAATTTTCAATACATTTATCCCTAAATATGCATAGAGCGGTTTAGAGTCATACCCGTCCAAAAACCAAGGTACCTGAATACTATAGAGGTGGAAAGAAAACCTAGGGGGATTGACCCAAAACCTGACCAAACCATCCAGTTCGTGCTATGAAGCTTCGTGTTCAAACTGCTTGGAACACATTATTTCAGTGGGTCCTTCCAAGTTTTGATTCAAATCAAAACAGAAAAACCGAGCCTTTGAAATTGTAGAAAATATGTATTAAATCAGATTTGCGGAAAGATGCTCTACGGAACCAAAATAGATGGAAAAAGTAAACAATCTGCAAGTATAGTCCTTCAAGCGCGTCAAACTGCCGCAGAGAGACACACTAGTAACAAATACATCTAGTAATATGAGGTCGCATTGCCATGACGATACAACATGTGATGTTGATTCTGGCGACATGATTTTCCACCATTGAGCACACGCTACCTGAAGAGAGCAAAAGAGAGATATAGGGCAGTCACGGATGCTTTTAGGAAGTTTGGCAGTTCTCAGTGCCAGTAGAGCACGCCAACGACCACTATTGAATTTGCAAAAGTGAAAAGTTCAAACAAATCTGGCGGCCCAGTGGCAGCCCTTCCAACATGAAAGGAAGAGATAGGGGTTCGAATCCCACCTTTTCAAGAGGTTGGGTTGGGGACAATTTAGTTTCAAGAGTGGATTTCGACTCTCAACCCCGCAAGAAGGCAGGCCAAAAGTTTGAGAGTGAGAGTTAGAGTAGAAATGGAGTATGACCGATCAAAAAAAAAAAAAAAAACTAGCGGAAAAGGAAAAGAGGCAAAGAAGATGGTACTGATAGTGAAACAAAAGCCCACCCGCACAGAACCATAAATTTCGGATTGCTATCTTGGGTGTCTTTGGTCCAAGCTAAATAGATGGCGTTCATGGCTTTTCAGGCCATTTTGAGTTTTTAAGGAACTGATCCATTGACAGTCCCTATCGTGTTGAATTGGTACTTTCGAGGCTCAAATCGGAAAATGAATTGAATCCGCTTGGTTCTTAGGCTTTGGACCATGAACCTGTCCGATTCTTCTGAGAATTGACTTTGAACTGGACTATTAAGTCCAATTCCAGCCGTTTCCCTGGTTGAACTTGAATTGTTGCTTGCCCCTACTTATGGCCAAACCCAAAATTAATGCCTAAATGTAGAGAAATTAATAAGCCTCGCATTATACTTAATTTGATAAGGTCCATTCGATAAAATGTCAAGATTCATAATAATACAATTTATCCACAAAACCCATCGATGGAATATTTGAATGGCTTATCAATTGTGAATTTCCGATGGAGGGATGACTTGAGACATAAAAGGAAGTTTACGTCCGAAAGTTCCATTGGCCAAAACTACTTATAGCTAAAAGATCAAAAGCAGAACCATTGGGATTTACTCTGGTGGCCACCCTTCCAATATCGAAGAGGGAGATGGGGGTTCGAATCTCCACCTTCTCAAGGGGTTAGGGTAGGGATGATTTAGTTTCAGGTGTGAATTTTGACTCCCAGACGCTGCAATGATACAGAACAAAAGTCCGAGAGTAGAAATAGAGTACAACCGACCAAAAAAAAAAAAAAAATTAAAAACAATTTCAAATCATCTCTCATGTAGCACGCAAATCAAGAGGCAATTTGGGATCCTTACGGAGGAAGATCAGGATATGGGTCCATCAGAGATAGAGACGGAATTCAAGACGAAAAAAACTCTCAACATCATCCACAACTCAAGACCTATGTAGAACAGACACGGCGACACGACACGTGACACGACACGATATGACACGCAACACGTCATTTTTCAAAAAGTAGAAAATTTCGACATGTTTTGACACGTTAAATATTAAATAAATATTTTTAATTATAATTAATTTTATTTAAATTTACAAATAGATAAATAAAGAGTTTACAAATTTACATTTATTTTTATTTATTTCATTATCCCAAATTTACATTTATTTTTGAAATCCCCCTCCCCCAAATTTACTTTTATTTTTCGAAACCACCCCCGCGCCCAAACTTCCCTCGTCTCTTTCCCCCAAATTTGTTTCACTTTTTTTCCCTCCCCACCACCCGACAGCCATCACTTCCCCCTCCCTCCCGTCACTTTCCCCTCCCTCCAACACGCCAAGTTCTTTTTATTCTTTTCAAAACCCTAGCAACGCGGCACGGTGCCTTCTTCTCCTCCTCCTCGCCGCATGAAGCCTATCTTCGAAAGCATCGAAGACTCGATCAAGAAAAGCACCAGCATTCGCTGAAGGAACGGAAAAGGGAGTAACCAGAAAAGTTTCAGTGGAAAGGAATCGGAAAAAAGGCAGACCGCGCGGTCCTTGTGTGCCGAGAGGCTGCACACCGCCGCAAACTCCTCCTCCTCCTCCCTCCTGCCGCTGCCGCTGCCACTGCTGTCACCGCCCCACTCGATGATGCCGCCCTCCCCCACGCGCGCCTCCCTCCTAAAGTTTCTCCTCACAGCCCTCGCCCTCTTTCTCTGGCCGTCTCTCGCCATCACGGGCTCACCCTCGCCTCCGCCCTCCATTCTCTTCTGGACACGCGTGTCGAAGCGTGTCGACAAAAGTTGACCACGTGTCGACAAATCCGACACGCGGTCAATGTGTGTCCGAGCGTGTCGATGTATCCGACATGCTCCAACACGTGTCGGACATGACACGGAGGTATTTGGGACGTGTCCGTGCATCATAGCTCAAGACATGTCTCTGAAGACAATTCAAGCACTTTGAACAAGAATCATTCAGCATCAAGCAATAAGTCCTTATGGTTTTGAAGATCCCCCGCGTTACACTTTCACTTAGGTTTTAAATTTCAAATTTAAATAGGTTTAAAATTCCTAGGTTCAATATTTGTCTTTGATATTTTAAGAAGCCATTGATTGGTTTCTGGTGATCACATCTTAAAAGAACATGCGGAATGGGCCGAGAACAAAATTGAAAAAAGAAAAAAAGAAATTGCTCTTCAAATTATAACCAGTATTCGAGTAAAAGAAACCGAGAAAGAAGGGAAAAAGGAGTTGAGGGAGTTAACATACCCCATGTCCTTGGTGTCCCATCCCTTGATTTTAGCAGCCTCTTTGAGTGCCTTCCGCCAGAGACGCATTGTCTCAGTCTCATGTTTTAGCTTATGCTGAGTTAATTGATACCTATACACATTGGTTTCAAGTTTCACGTCAGCAGGTGTCACATCATAGAAAATGGGCAAAACCTCTAGTTCGTTGATTTTCCTGCGCTCCACATGTGTTTCAACTCGCGAAGGCACCAACTACTAGAAGCTTAACTTTTGGAGAAGATAGGAATGCAGATTTTCGAATCATTGATGGCCTGCAAAATTTCCAGACCAATCTCTTCACCAATGTCAATCCCCTTCTTGTCGATGAAAACATGGATACCCTTATTTAGCAAGGCATCATAGAGGGAATCTGTGAAGTTAGCGAGTATCTGGCCCTCGAAAACTTAAAAACACATCGAACTTAGCTCCAAATGTGCAGTGGCTAGTGGATCCTATTTCTGAACAACTCCTTGTTTTCATCATAGCTGTGTCTACCACCCTTAAAAAATTCACAAAAGATTACAAGCTTGGGATGATAAGAAATTTGATATTATGCACTTCAAGTTTTTGTTTCCATTACTTGTGTCGGGGAAGAACCGGATTACAAACCACCATGAACTAAACCTAATCTAGAATTAATGTCTCCCCTAAAACTAAATTGACTGAAATCAACTTAGCCCAAAAACAACCAGCCAATACAACCTTACAATAAGAATATAACAACGAAATGATAAGGAGACAAAACTAACACCACCACCAAGGTTTTTCGTGGAAACCCAATGCGGGAAAAATTGTGAATCATCCAAAAACTTCCACTAGTCAATAAGAATAGTACGATGTATAAAATATTATTCTCTAATCACATATTAGAGGCTCAATATTAATAATACAACTGTAACTCTATTGAGACCTACCTTTTCCATTTAAAAAAGAAAAAAACATAGGTTTATGATTATTGCCTTAAAGACGAGCCTACAATCCTCGTTTAGACATAGGCTCTCCTAAGCTTATACTTCGTGTGACGTTGGGGTATTCAATTTCAGTTTCAAATTGACATTATAATGATTTTTTTAATAAGGAATCGTCACTAGTCAATTGAGATCGGCTAAAAATCAAGTAAAGTATGAAAGTATACTTACTTTTTATGCAATCAAAGAAGTGTTTTTTTTTTTTTGGTACCTAATTTTATTCATTTTAAGAAGATGTTTGTTAGAAAATTTGGATTGATTTTAAACCTATCCATTTACGTGTGAGATGATCATGTGAGTGTGAATCATTACCCTATCAATTAGAAACCAATGAAGCATTAAATAAATTGCAAGAGAAAACAAGAATCTAACTAAGAAATATGAAATATACCATTCCTAACCAAGCTAAAGGGAAACCAAAATTAACATATTGAAAATGTGCTATCAAGAGTAACTGAAATAGAAATGCACAAACAACACCTTAACATTTATCCTAAGAACACTTGCACCCTATTTTAAAACCCTTACGCTGCGTTTGGTAGTCGAGATAAAATTCGGGATAGGATATGATTTATCCTATCCTATGTTTGGTGCTCACTCAGGACAGGATAAAGTCGGATATAAGGAGGATATAGACAGGATAAAATTATCCCATGAGGGAGGTGGGATAAAGGTGGATAAGATTTCTAATGTTCATAATAGGAAAGTAATTTTTCTCGAATAACAAACTTATTAAATTAACAAAATTGAAATTATATTTCAATATAAATAATATTTGAATTATAATTTAAGAAATTAAAAATGAAAAAAATAGAAAATTATTTTAAATTAGTCTTATCTTAATTTATATAATCAACTTTAATTCTATCTTATAATAAACATTCAATCTCTAAATTAAATATTTATATATATTATATATTTTAGGTATTTTTGTATTTTAGGTATGTTAGTATAGTTTACTATTTGATAAAATTTTATTAAAGAATGATGAAAGGGAAAAAAGAAATAATAAAGAAAATAATATAAAAAGATGAAAAATAAATTAAAAATAAATTAAAAAATAATGTTACGAGAGATTTTTACCATCTCCATTTATGAACATTTAAGTTCATTTATAATGATATGTCATTTATATAAAAAAAAAAAATGTACATGCTATGATGTTAATATATCCGACTTTAATATTACGATTCACCAAATAATGTATTTGATATAAAAAAAAATATAAGGATATCATATCCTATCTTATCTAGTTTTATCCTAATTAGAAACTGGATGATCAAACGTAACCTTAAGACTTGTTGAATTTTAAACAATTTTTTTTTTTCTTTTCAAGGATTTTCACACACTTTAAGAGAAAATTGCTCAAAAACTATTTTAAAGCTTTTCCCTAATTTAGAAAAAATAAATAATTTTTTTGGAATATTTCTTAAGTTATTTAAATTATTTAAATTATTTTTTTAATCCTAGAAGGACCCGGTGTCGGATCCTCGAATCCGGTTCGGTGGGACCGACCGGGTTGCGAGGCCCTCACTGGAATGGGCCGACGTGCGGGCCGTCCCGACCCAAATTTTTAGCTAAACCCTTAAGAAACTAATAAACTAAGCCCGGCCCACGAAAAAAAACTAAAGTAGGAATTGCGCTAAACCAGCCCAACTTGGCCAAGCTAGCCCAAACAAGCCTGGGCCGGCTAGGCCCGCTAGCCAGCCCGACTGGCTCGTTCTCCCCTGTTTCGCAGCATGCTTGCCGCGACGGAGACGACCGCAAGAAGGGATGCCTGCTCGTCTCCATCGAGACCACGGGAGCGTCGCGGCGTTGCCAAGGCCTCGGCCGCCATCCCCGAGGCCCCCGACAAACGGCCGTTTGTCGAGGACGAGACTCAAACTTGCGCCGGAACCCTCAACCGACCACATGCCCGAACAATGGAGACAAAACGAGGGGTGACGGGGGCTGGGGCTCGCATGAGCTGGACGGACGCGAGCTCCAGCCCGAAACGCCCGAAGCAAGGTAAAACAGGGGCACAAACAAAGAGGGCGAAACCGGGGGTCGGCCAATGTATGTTCCTACCTGGCTTGGAGATGACGAATGGAGGGCAAGCTTGACGGATCGGGCAACGCCCATTCGTCTCGCACGCCTCCCAGCCGGAATCCTTGGGAAACGACCCAATCCGAGTGAAATCGAAAGGGAAACGTGACTTACCGGAGGCTGCTGGCTCAAGGGAGCGGTCGGGAGTCGTCGGACGAGGCTCGGCGTGGCCGAGTTGCCGGAGGACTCCTCGCTTTCGGTCTCGCTCTCTAGGTTTCTCTCACTCCCAATCTCCCTCTTGGCGGACTCCTCTCTCTCTCCACCTCTCTTTACTTTTAAATGGCCACCAGCGCACATGGCTCGGGCCATGCCAATTGCAGCTTGGCCCCCGATAGGACTATCACGCCGTGAAGTCCCCGCTCCGTTCAGATACGTCGTTCTCTTCTACGCCACCCACGTCCTTTGTTCAGCGAGCATGAGGGAAGAGAGGAAAGGAGGAAGAAGGAAGGAATCTGGACCGGTGGAAGAAGTTAAAGAGAAGAGGATGGGCCGGGCCGGGCTCAAGCGGAAATAAAAGGAAGAAAAGTAAAAGAAATGATGGCCCGCCCGGTCTCTTCTTCTTCTTCTTCTTCTTCTTCTTCTTCTTCTTTTTTTAAATAATTTTTAAATTAATTTTTTTCTTTAAAAATTTTTATATTACTATTAATGCAAATGCTCATAATATTTATATGCCGTATAATTAAATGAAAATTATATTTTGTCAAGAGTTAAATATTATTATAATTTTCTATGTATTCAATAATTGATTAAATAAATCATCAAAAATTAAATGTCAATAACTTTTTCATCACAAAAGTGAATTCATATAAATAGAGCAAAAAAATCATAACCAAGAGTGGACAATTTAGAGAAAGTTCTCAATGAATAAAATCAATCAACTCATAATTCTTGGTCTCACGAACAACATTTTCAAATTTAAGCTACCATTAAGGTTTGACTTTCGAATTAGGATTGCGAGGTAGTGACCCTTGATTCAGCCCTATTTTTCTTTTCTTCCCGGCGCTCTCTCGATGCTCTCGGTGGGCTCTCTCTCTTTTCTGCCTCCTCCTCCTCCTGGGCACACTCACGCACGAAGTAGCGACTTCCTTTTCTTGTTGCTTTTGACCTATTGACCTTTTCTTCTCTTTTTTCTTAATGTTAGCTGGGCCTCACATAGAGGTGGATCCAGCCAGAAATCTGCGAAATGGCGATGGCTGGCCTGCGGCCCAACCAGAGTCAGGAGGACACAATTCAGTGGAAGTCGTACTCTAACTAAAAATGTGGGGGCATCGTTGGTCAGGACACCAACAAAACTAAAGGAACAATATAAAGCACACTAACCCAAGTCAAAAATATAAATAAAAAGGAAAAAAAAAAAAGAAGGCGTGACCATAGAAATTTCAGAAGTCAAAGGCCGGTGCAAAAAGGTCCAGAGGCCGGAGGCCGGGACAGGGAATAAAAATCATGGTGTTATTTCACAAGAAGATGGTCAAATTGGAGAAGTTTGATGCAGTGATCGTGAATATAATTTTGTTACCCAGCAATTTCTTAGCAATCGAGCC
Source organism: Eucalyptus coolabah (assembly GCA_014182585.1). NCBI lineage: Eukaryota > Viridiplantae > Streptophyta > Magnoliopsida > Myrtales > Myrtaceae > Eucalyptus > Eucalyptus coolabah. The sequence goes on from CM024622.1 coordinate 25,649,414, forward strand.
GTCACATAGCGTGATCCATCATTATTATCTAGTGATCTTAGAATGAGATTTGCCCAACATGAAAATAATATGTTATAGATGTATCATCCCAGAGTATCTACAGCCCTCGGTGTTGCTTGTGTAAGTTTCTATATGCTTAGTCAAAATGATAATTCTAATATAGTCTTCAAAGACATGGTTGGATATGGGTTTGAATGGACTACTTTGTGTTCACATATGATATGAGACCTGTTACAACTTATATGTTAGTTGACTCATTTATGTTCTTTTACGTTTTCCCAGTTTTTTTTTTTTTAAACGCCTGAGCTGGAAGGGTGGGTCAAAGAAGCAAATGAGTCCTGAAAAATTTGACCTTCACTGTTGTATATCAGGTCTTACCATGGATTTGCGGGATTGTTGCTCCAAATCAACAGACATAGATGTTGGAAATGGAACTAGGTCCGTTGGAGGGAGATTTTAGGTCAACGAAGCACATGGAGAGAGAGAGAGAGAGAGAGAGAGAGAGAGAGAGAGAGAGAGAGAGAGAGGGAGAGGACTTTACTGGGCGTCTTCTAAGATTACTAAAGAGTACTGGGCGTCTTCTAAGATTACTAAAGAGCCAGTACAGCAAGAATCGAGGAAAGTGATGTTTGGTCAAGAAAAGGCACATCCGTCGTCGGCTAATCATCAAAATCCTCCTTAGCGATGTGGTGCTCTTGTATCATAATACCTGTACATCACCCTTAGTTAAGATGTTGAGTTGTATTAGAAAAGTCCTACATCGGATAAATTATGTGATGTAAAGCAATTAATGTATCTACATTGGCTCATAACTCATTAACTTAAATTTTTGAATGAAAATCGATCCAACGGACTATATTGATAGGCTTGGATTTGGTTCTCTCTTAATGATCTCCCTAGATGAAGGTAGTGAAGATTTGTACTACATGTTCCCAACACCGTTAAACATGTTCATCTTGTTTGTCTGAATCCTGCATTTGAATTGTTAAAGATGGCGAGTTTTCCCGAGGTGAATCTCCGGATCACAAGATCCATGCACTTTTTGGTAGTGACCTCATCCATCTTCCATGGAAGGCTGTCACTATTTATTCAATGATCATTAAGCGAATGAATTGATGATTTCAAACATTAGGAAAGTGAAAAACGTAGAATACTATAGACGGAGAAGTTTATTGTGAGAAATGAATGTGGCACGATACAAAGTAATGCAATTAAATGAGCATTAGCCTTCCATAGAAGGCTGTCATTGTCTATTCAACTGGCATTAGCCACATGTACCGACGATTTCAGACGATAGGAAAGTGAAAAACTTAGAATACTTTATACGGAGAGGTTTATTGCGAGAAAAGAATCTGGCATGATACTAGTGCAATTGACTCGATTCAACGTGCTCCAATATGGAAATGAAATCTTAGTCAGGCAAGATAATTTTTGCGGGGTGACATGTTGAGAAGGGTCGCAAAAACGTGCTTAAAGCCAATAGCAGTCAGCTTGCCAAACTGGACGAAGATCCCTAATTTATGCCGATTAATTTTCCCTAATTAAGCTACTTGGGCAGCGAACTTGCTTAGACATGGTAGACAAGGACCATGATTTTTTTGTTGTTGTTGAGATTTTGATTTTTTTTTTTTTTTTTTTGGTTTTATTTCCTATTTTCCTAGACTATTGTAGTAGTTTGATGGATGGTGATTGTGATGATAGGGATAAGATTGATCTGTCTGAAGAAATAATAAAAAAACAGAGAGTGATAAGATGCAGGTTTGACCATGTCATTACACGTTCTTGGCCTATGACGGGAGAAATTAAAGTAGGAAATAATCAAATGAAGAGAGTGATTAGACGCAGGGCTTGACCATGTCATTGCACCTTCTTTTCAATAAAAGCCAGAAAATTGGATATATTCTGTGTCCAAAATCCAAATGAATGCAAGATCGTTTTCAGTGACTTGAGAGGCAACTGAAATTCCATAGACAATGAAAAATGAACTTTCAAGTGGTGCAGACTCTTAGATGGCCTAAAATGACGTTTCTCTGCCTCGGATACAATTTTTCGGATCCACATGCGTGGACAATTTTTCGGATCCACATGCGTGGTCAAAATTATTGAACCTACTAACATTATAAAACAAGTAAGATGCAAGCCTAAATCAGGTGAATGGTCCAAACATCACTGTTCATGTGTGGTGGTGTGAGATGTTCAACCAGTAATGTGCACACTAGGTTTACTAAACATTGACCATATCGGCATTTTGAGAGTCCAATTAGTTTACAACACATTGATCTCGAAAAGATGCGAAACAAGAGATAGATAAAGGGTGCCCCAGTAATCTTCCCTTTGCAAAATCAAAATCAATCTCCATAGTGTGTGGTACAAGAATGGTGAAGAGGGTTAGCAATGAACTACGTAGGAGTGGACATTGTTACCGGCACCCATTAGACATGAAATAATGGTCGCGGGATGGATTTAGTAGCATGAAAACAATATACTGGAAGACCCAAATGGCGTTGCTTGTTATTAGTTGGTGAATTGCGAAGTGAAGATGCCTTCCACTCAAACTGTCAAAAGGACTTGGCCTCGGACATTGAGACATGCAGTATCTAAGAAAGTGGCAGATTTGGTACTGTTTTCCCAAAGATTCCCCAAATCAAGGTCCGCTCACTTAAGTAGACTCATCTGGACCAAAGCAAGTAATAAAAGACTTCATCTAGGTTCTCGTATGGATTTCGGGATTGCTTGGATGTCAAACAAGAAGAGGCTATCTGTAGGTATGAGGCAATAAAAAGATATTGTACCAATTAAGGATAAACAGCGTGCGGGCACTTGGGTCTGCTTCCTTAAGAAGACTCGTCAATGAAGGCTCGAGTTGAAATTACCAAATGTGATAACATGTGATCTATGTATTATTGATTAGATGGTTATAGTCTAAAAAGGAACATGAAATAGACATGACTCAAAGTTAAAGTTTAACACTGCAAACTCAAATCATAATCATAGAGCAAAAATTTGGAGATAAAATAAGGTAAATGTTACGATTTGATTGAGTGTATTTGCCCTTCTTCTTTAGTCCCTTTATAGTTATGAGCGTCTAGCATGCCACTTTTCATATTTTATGACTTGTCCTCCATTGCTTTTATATTGTAGGAATAACTTGAAAATAACCATTCCTGCACTATTCCCCGACTTTAACCGTTTGACATTAGGTCAACTGCTTCTACCATGTGCGTGTCAGTCGTTCGTGCCACGCATCTGTCTATGATTTCCATGTCTCGAGGTTCTAGAGTCGAGGCATAAGAGTCTTTACTTCCCTTTTCCATGCTTGCATCATCATAATTGTCAGTGTCAATCTCGCGCATGCCAAAACTCCGACTGGCCAAACTTATGCCAATCATAACTTGGTTGGGATAATTTATTGAATATCATACAATTATAAAGTCGATATTTTCTTTGCTATGATTATCTCACAAAGTCAATGTCTCTATCAAAATGACCCAACACCTATTTTGGCCCTTTATAGGTGTTAATCCCCACTGCCCACATAATTTCAGGGCAGAGAGTTCAAAGACAGCCCACATGACCAAGATTCGACATATGATTAGGTGAAAATTAGTTAATAAATAAAATATGCAAATCTGATGAGAAGATTCGACTTAGTGGTTGTCCTCAACTCAATGAGTTTAATATAAGTGATTATTTATTTGACTTGATTTTATTAAGGGCCCGGCATCAATTGGATTCTTCTCTTTACAAAAGGTAAACATTTTCAAGGTTGGGCCATCAATTATATAATTATCAATGTTTCAATTGTTGCCAAACAATGGACTTTTAAGAATGACATTTCTCTTCCTCGAAATAAAACAAGTTACAATTTCTTAATCCCCTATGCACTTTTTAGGATAAAACTGTAAGAGTTTTCTTATTGTGGACTAAATTAATTGATATTGTAATTTACTGTTTTTATGGTTACTGTAAAACATGATTGGTCTAAAGTGAGATAGAAGGTTTCTTAATTAGTCTAATATGGGCTGGCAAGTGTGGGCCAAGTTGAGCCTGGCCCATAATGAGGGGGACTGGCTGGAAACTCTATAAATAGTGCTCAAGTCTCTCCTCTAACCCTAATTCTCACATGTATCCTCACCTAAGGGCGTTTACCTAACGCTACACGTGAGGGGGCCGCCTCATTGAGCTAGTGATATGGAGGGCAATAGAGGAGAATGACTTGCACGTGAAACATTGTGTTTCCGCTTCTGCCTCAAGAATAGTGGATTCCCTTGATGAGTGGGTAATCCATTTTCTGCTTCCGCTTTATATTCGATGGATCCCAAAACAGGTGCATTAATCTTTCTACTCAATTATATATGTTCTTGTTCTAGTTATGGAGATCTTGGGGTTATGCAATTCGCGTCCAACATGTGGTATCAGAGCTTCCATAACCTTACAACTTGAATGCAATTGATTTTGCCCTAATTTGTACAGATCTTGCCATAATTTGTGATTTTCGATACTTTTTGTTTAATAAAAATAAAATTAAATCAAAATTTTGGATTGGGGGAGATGAGACAAACAAGAGGGTCGGCGGCGCGTCGTCGGGGGATGTCGCATGCACCCCCACGTGCGGCCACACGCCGCCTGGGCGTCGAACCCACGCCATGCGTGAGCTCCACTCGCCGTGCACTCAGGCGGCGTGTGTGAGCGCATGGAGCCTCCATTCAGTGCGTGGCTGGCGGCGTTGGTCTCGTATGATGATTGGGATATCTCCTAGTCTAATGCGTAGTCATACTCCCAAAGGAGGTGATTGTGTATTAGTTCATGGAGGGATACATAATAGTATGGTGGAGGAGTGACTGATTCTAGTGATTCATATGCCCAAAGGTGATAAATTTACGAAGAATTGGAATATATTCTCTTAACCGCTATCATGTTGGGAGCGTACAACTGCATGTTATGTATTCTGCCCAAAGGTGATTATATGATTATGCGTGTAACTCTCTGAATGTGTACTTATATGTCAAGTTACACAGTACTCACATGATGCTAATTATATACATTGCTTGGTTTTCAGTCACATTTTCTATAATTAATAACTTCATTATTATTGAGGTTTTTATTGCTTCAAATTTTAAGTTATAGACATATGATTTGTTGCTTGAGAAAAGAGCAATTGAATTAGCTTCTGTCCATAAAGCGTTCCATTCGGAACATTTGAAAAGAGGTTTACCTGTGGATTGCACTGCTATATAAGATAATGGAAGCCTTAGTTGCTTGAAATTATGTCTTGTCTGATATTGAAATTAGGACGCATCTGCAAAGATTGTGTTTAAGTCCTAATGACATATACATCTCGTATATGATTAAAATGTTGTCAGATTTAACAGTGGCCATGAGTATTTTGGCAAGTATGACAATGCGAAATAGCTTAAAGGGTCATTTGTCAAATACTTGGTAGATTCTGGGGTGATAATTTAATTACTATATCTTAAAATTCTGACAAAAAGATTTGGTCGAAAGACATAAATGTACCATATTAAACATGGTGATGAGTATTATTAGTAAGACTAATTTATTCGGTCTTTTATGGAATGGTATTTTGAAAACAACATTTTCACACGCAAAACGTGTTTCTTATCAAAGTTATTTCATAAACTTCTTTTGTGTTATAGACTGGACATAAATTACTTGAATCATATGAAATTTAGAGGTGTTATGTAAAAGTGAGGTTATCTAATCTAATATTAAGTGCGTTGGAATTCAGATCCACTCGGAATTATTTTGTATCTTATCTAGATTGTTAAAGGGGTATTGATTTTATGACCCTAAAGAAGGTACAAGAATTATGGAATCACATACTCTAAAGTTTCTAAAGATTGACATAATTGTAGAGGATAACTGTTCTCAAACTATTAAAGATAATAGTATGATGGAGGTTACTATATTTGTGTCTTTACCTATACAGATAATTATGGAATCTTCTATACCATAGACTAAACTTGTTAAGGTTCAAGGTACTATTCTTGATATAGTTTATAATGAAATTTCTTAAACCTCTCAAGTGCAGAATGAAGTGGTTGCAGCTTTATTAAGGAGATTTGTTAGGGAAAGACGATCAGTTATATCATCATACTATATAGTCTATTTGTGAGAGTATGATTACAATATCCACTACATGGTTGATTTAACAACATAAATAAATGTTGTTTCTTATCCACAATCAAGTATATGATTATATGCCATAAAAGATGATATACAATCTATGAAACATGTTTGGAAACTTATTGACTTTTCTAAAGATCACAAGTTTATTAGTTGCAAATTGGCGTACAAAACTAAAAAAAAAAAAAAAAAAAAAAAGAATTTCAAAGAAAGATTGTGGAATTTAAAGTCAAATTGGTAACTAAAGTTTTCACTCTGAAAGAGGGGTGGATTGCTTACAAAGTGAAGAAATAACTATTTCTTTAAAAGATTCTTTCAGAGTGAATGCGGCATTAATAGTTTATTTATTTATATATTTATATATAGAGTTACGCCAAATAGATACAAAATCTATATTGTGTAATTGGAGAATTTTGCAATAAATGTTTCAAATAAACTTGTGTGTAGACTGAAAAAGTCTTATTTATAGTCTTAAGCAAGTTTCCAGACAATATTATTAAAATTTCATAGTGTTGTTATTTTTTATTCAATCGGGAACAAAGTAATTCAATATACTACAAGGTCGGTGGGAGGAAATTTATTTTTCTCATACTCTATGTACTTGATATTTTGCTTACAAGTTGTGACTTTGAGACATCTTATATCCTTTGTGCGAGTCTGTAAGGATTGTTTTTGCCATATTATATTAGATTTTCTCAAAGGATATTTGCTAATTGTATACTGTAAATATTCAATATACATTATTGCAAGTCAGGAATTGCTCCTGTTGTTAAGGGTAATGGACTAAATCTATCACATTGTCCTTATTTAAATATTGAGAAAATCTAATTAAAAGGAGTACCTAGTGTCAGTGCACTTAAAAGTATAATGTATGCTCGAATTTGCACTAGACTAAATGTTGTCTTTGTGAAGGGACTTCTAGGCAGATATCGGTCAAATTCAAGACATGATCACTAGGTTGCTGTCAAGAAGGTTTTAAGGTATTTAAAGAAGACAAGAGATTATATGCTAATTTATAGACATATTCAATTCTTGCAGTTAGTAGGGTATTTAGATGTAAACTTTGCTGGCTGTTTTGATGACATGCAATCAATAATGGAATACATATTTATGTTAGCAGTAAGTGCAGTAAATAAAATTCTATGTCATCTTCTACTATGTAAGCAGTATTAGTAACATTCTTTTAGGCTATTACTTGGGCTTTTCGGCTCCAGAACCTCATGAAGGAGTTGATTGTTTTAACTTTATGAATAGATCCATACGATTGTATTGAGATAACAAATTTGTAGTATTATTTATTTACTACAGATGTCTCAATGGGTCTAAATATATGGTGGTCAAAATTTTTTACCAAAAGCAAATGGTACAGAAATGTGGCGTTTTAATATAATATATTTTCACAGATGATATGATTACATATCCACTAACTAAAGGCCTATGCCCGTGTGTATTTGAGTAACATATCGTTAACATGTGCTTAGGAGTATCATGAGATGTTGTTATTTAGTGGGAGCTATTTTGGCTTTACTCTAATAAATGTTTCATCTGTGTTCGTTACACTTTGTAACGGTTTGATATGTATTAACTTTTGCATTTAATAAAATATTTTTGAATGTATTGTTATTATGTTGAATATATTTTAATAAAGTCTCAAGGGATTGTATAAATCTTGAGTGAAGGCTAGAGGCATCCGGGCATTCGGTTATTAGCCTTGTATATATGTCTTGTGATACATAAAGAAATGTTAACCATAAGGACAATACATATGTGGGTTCATTGGAACCATAAAGTATTTTCTAGTGGCACAAGTTTTTGTGACGCCTAAGGTAAGAGAATGGTGACCGACAAATGGGATCTTTCTATGAGACATGTTATCCATTTGCTACCATATTGAATTCATATCAATAAAGTCGAGAACATTTGTGACCATGGAAGGCTTTGTGTGTATACATGCAGTTACCGCCATGATTCGGTGTTTATGATTTTATGGGATATGATTGACTATTAAGAATTATCTCTAGATCAGATGTACGTACATACAAGTACAATTTCAATTAATATAGTCCAAATGGGAGAATGTAAGAGTTTTCCTATTGTGGACTAAATTAATTGATATTGTAATTTATTGTTTTTATGGTTACCTTGTAAAACGGGGTTGGTCTAAAGTGAGATAGAATGTTTCTTAATTAGTCTAATATGGGCTGGCTAGTGTGGGCCGAGTTAAGCCTGACCTATAATGAGGGGATTGGCTGGAAACTCTATAAATAGTGCTCAAGTTTCTCCTCTAACCCTAATTCTCACATGTATCATTACCTAAGAGGCGTTTACCTAACGCTACACGTGAGGGGACCGCCTCATTGAGCCAGTGATATGGAGGGCAATAGAAGAGGACTTGCACGTGAAACATTGTGTTTCCGCTTCCGCCTCAAGAATAGTGGATTCCCTTGATGAGTGGGTAATCCATTTTCTACTTCCGCTTTATATTCGATGGATCCCAAAACAGGTGCACTAATCTTTCTACTCAATTATATATGTTTTTGTTTTAGTTATGGAGATCTTGGGGTTACGCAATTCGCATCCAACAAAAACTTTTTCAGCAACCAATAATTAATAGTCATTTTTATATCTATTTTCCATCATTTTTTGATGTCTTGCAATGAATTTGTAATATAATTCTAGATATATAAATGAGTAAGGATGTCCCATGATCTATAATATCTATGTCAATCTATACTCATCAAGTTGTGTATATCACTTAATTCATGGAATAGATATTTATAGAAATCAATCTAATTTTCATTTTTACGAACCAAACACACTTTCAAGAGAATGAAAATGGAGAATTGAAAACTGTTTCAAATAAAAATATTTTCCGTACCAAATGGCTGGAATCCACATTAATCTCTAGATTGAGTTGAGGGGTCGAGGGATCAGTTTTGGAATACTTTCCTTAGTCTTCATCAACCTCGTGATAAAGTGCCACGGCCAAATTGGAATTAATATTTGGCATGGTCAGGTTGGATTTGATCAAATCTCCCCTTCTATGTAACCCAAGAATTACTCCATCTCTTCGTTAATTTTGCAGGGTTTCGTGATGGCTCCCAAAACATAAATCGGATCTTTTTATGGTCAACATCTCTCCACAGTTTAAGCAAAAATTTTCCATTTCTCTCCTTCAAAGCGCCCCTATTTCTCGATAAGAACAAACTGACTTGCATAGGAAATGTCACCACACCAAGTAAAAATATACTCATTAACATCTTAAACATGTGCATTCGTTGTCATTCGTTGTCGTTGTCTATAATTGATTTTAAAAAAACTCAATTGTGGATGGTCAAATCAACACGTAATCAAATCAGACAATTCATAACACAACAGGAGAATACAATTCAAACACAACACGCATTTATTGTGAGAAATCAGGATTCGGTGTGAGACGATTTAACTCGAAGCTAACACGTTTCCATCCAATATTTTGAAATCATGCTTTGAAATTATAATGAAACATCCTGGTTATGACATGAAAAGACATGAGTAATTGCTATAACACATTGCCAACCCGATGTCATGGGGTGCATTACATTTTTATTGTTGTTACATTTAGAACCAGTAAAGGTAGGTGCTTGCAGGAAAATCTATAAAATTAAAATTGTTTTTTTTTTTGTGACCCAGGGAACCTCCGTGCGCCGCTTAGCGGCGGAGTAAACCCCGGGGTGAAGCGGGTCACCATCACGCACCCGGTCATAGGTGAGTCGCGCGTTTTGTAACCCCGAGGTTCGAACTCCTCCCCAACGATGGGGTACTAAGTCCTAGGCCACGAGGCCACCGCGGGCGGTGGTATAAAATTAAAATTGCTGATATCTAAATTTGTTGCTTAAAAATTATTTATGATTTTTATCAAAAATTGGGATGAATTCACGACAACGACTGAATTTAGTCCCTAGCCTAAAACCTCGATCTTTTATAGTCTTGCATTCACAGTTCTTACTACATTTCTTTTGGAAGAAGTACAGCCTAAGTACCAAAACTTGACATAGAAGGACACTTAGGTGCCAAAAGTTAGAAAAGTGGCACTTAAGTGCCACTTTTTAAAAAAAAGTGGCACACTTAGGGGTGCATGATAACCAAAATTTCTGTTCCAGAAATAATTTTTCTATTCCAGACTTGTTTCGGAATAAAACCTATTTGATAAACCTATTCAGTTTTTCTATTTTGGAATAGATTTCTATTCCAAAATTGATTTGGAAGAGAAATCGAAACAATTTCTCCCATTAAACCCTAATTTCAGTGAGTCCTCCCTCATCTCCTCTACATCTTTGCCTCCTCCTCCTCCTCCGCCTCTCCTCATTTTATTAAAAATAAAAATAAAAATATTCATTTTATTCATATAAAAATTAAAATAAATTTGTTAAAATAATTTGTTAAAAATTTATTAAAAATCAATAAATTATTTTTATTTATCATTTTATTTTTATTTTATTAAAAATAATTTATTTATGATAAATAAAAATAATTTATTTTTATTTTCCTTGAGTGTTTTGCCAAATAAATTTATTTTAATTTTTAATTTTTATTCATTTTAAAATAAATTTATTCGTAAAATAAAATAAAATAGAATAAATAAAATAAATTTATTTTTAAGGATATTTTTATTTTAAAATGAAATGATATTTTTTATTTTATTTTTTTATAATTTAATTTAATTTATTTTATTTTATTCTTTATTTTTTGTTACTAAATCAATTTTATTTTTATTTTTTATATTAAAGGTCGTCGGTCGTCGCCGCCACCGTCCGAAAGGAAGAAATATTGTATCGTTATCAAACGAATTTTTATTTTTAGAGTAGAAATTTTGTGTCATTCAAACGGTTATTTTTGCTTAAAAACTCTTCTAGAAATAGAAATAAAAATTTATTTTTGTTCTAGAAACCGTTTGATAACGACACAAAATTTCTACTCTAAAAATATAAATTCGTTTGATAACGACACAAAATTTCTTCCTTTCCAGTAGTCGATGGCAATGGCGATCGGCGACCAATGACCGGCGGCGGCGAGTGGCAACCGACGGTGGGTGGAGGCGGCGGCCGGCGGCAACTGATGGAGGAGGAGGAGAAGGCAAGACGTCGTAGAGGAGATGAGCGCACGGAATTAGGGTTTGTGGGAGAAATTATTTCTGATTTCTATTTCAGAAATAGAAAAGTATATTTTTTCTACTTCGATTTCTTTTCCAAACCTATTTCGGAATAGAAATCTATTCTAGAAATAGAAAAACGGAATAGGTTTATTAAACGGATTTCTCTTCTAAAAATTGATCTGGAATAAAAAAACTATTTTTGAAACAGAAATTTGGGGTATCATGCACCCCCTTAAGTGCCATATCCGACGAACCCCACCAGAAATTCTACGTGGCAATTTTTTATTATTTTTTTCGTCTACATGGCTCACTTTGGAATGCCGACTCAACAATCAAAGCCAAAAATGACGTCATTTTTGAGTAGATTCAAATGTTAATATGAAAATTAATTTAATTAAATTATAAATAAATTATTATTATTTTAATAAAATAATATTTTTATAAAAAAAAAGGTAGGGAGAGGAGGCAGCAGCTAAGGGCTAAGCCATCACCGTTGCCGCCTCCCCGTTATCGCCGGCCCTTCTTGGTGGCGGTGGTGACGGCGAGGGCTCACCGTCTCCCTCCCTCATTTAAAAAAAATATTATTATTATTATTATTATTATTATTTAAATATTTGAATTTGTATTTTTAAATGTTTTAAATAAATTTAGTTTAAAATTTAATTTAATTAATTTTTATATTAAATTTTTACCGTGTCAGAGGCAAAATGACGTCATTTTTGCATTTTTAAGCCACATTAGCATGCAAAATGACATCATTTTGCACTTACCTCGCCGGAAAATCGCCACATCAGTATTTTGGCCGAATTGGCACTTAAGTGATCTATTTTACTCCAATTTTGGCACTTAAGTGTCACTTTCCTAACTTTTGGCATTTAAGTGTCCCTTCGTGCCAAGTTTTGGCACTCCAGGTATCCGTGATTCCATTTCTTTGCATTTAGCAACTACAGGCATCTTAGTTTTAGGACCTTCAACCCGACGTTAAGAATTTAAATTAATGAGGACATTAGAGTTCTCGAATCCTTCAAAAACACAATAAAATCAACCTTTTCTTTTCTCGCTAGTTCGCAAGTTCTAATCACCCACATAATCTTACGTTTCTTCATATCAAATAAACTCCATAGGCCACCCACAATTTGCTGATAATTAGACAAGAAATTGAAGGAGAAATGGGCTGGAAATGAGAGCTAAAGCCTTGGGGACTGCAGCAAAATTGACCGTGAATATCAATTGCACCAAGGACAATTTTCAGCTAAAAATTATGAGTTGGAAGCAGGCAGTGTTAAAATATGTCTCGAGTTTAAGCTCAATGCAAAATTATGAATATTCCGAATTGGATATGTTGCGGATGTTCAAAATCAAGCAAAGAAAATCCAAAGATTAACTTCCCAAATTTGAATCTGCGTTGGAGGGTCTAGCTACTAAAATAGGAAATTCCAACTTTAACTAGGACTTGGATTTTGTTTAAAATATACAAAGATATGTTTTGGATAGGAAACAAAATCCTATGAGAAGTTGGCAAAAGAATAAGGGTTTTACTTATATATAGACTTGAGGCCATGGGTGATAGAGGTGGATCACAAATTGTCTTGAAGTGTCGCGTGAGCGCTTGGTGTTCCGCCACTGATCGTGAAGAATTGGTCTTGAAGCGCCGCCTCGTTTTCAAGTGCTTGGGAGGTTTTTTCTTTGTCGTGAATTACATCAAAGAAGGTTTAGTGTTGAAGCCAATTAAATCTTGTGGTAAGATTTGCGTATAATTCCTTCGTGAAATTGAGAGATTATTTCTTGAGGAATTTCGGGGCTAAACACTGTGTGTGTTATTGGGTGTAATTAGGGTTTGGGAAACACCGAGAGAGTGTTTGAGTGATTTGAGTGTGTAATCTCCTTGTATCGCTTGATCTATAGTGAAATTCGCTACTGCTCTCCTCATGGACGTATGTCTTTACGACTGAATCACATAAATCTGGTGTCCGATTTATTTTCTTCTTCTATCTATATTATTGTTCGATTGCTTGCCTTATCGCAACAAGTGGTATCACAGCCAGGCTTGGCTAAGTTGAAGCGAATCGATGGCGACAGGAGAAGTAAAAGTGAGAATCGATAGATTTGATGGGAATGGTTTTAGTTTCTAGAAGATGCAAATTGAAGATTATCTTTATCAGATGAAACTGCACTTGCCCTTGTTTGGGGAGAAACCAGAAATGATGAAGCAAGCTGATTGGGATTTGCTGGATAGACGAGCTATGGGTGTTATTCAGCTGACGTTGGCTTGTAACGTCGCGTTTAACATCTTGAAGGAGAAGACCACTGCTGATTTGATGCAAGCCCTGTCGGATATGTACGAGAAGCTCTCTGCGATCAACAAGGTCCGTTTGATGCGACGTTTGTTTACTTTGAAGATGAGCGAAGGTGCGTTAGTTGCCGATCATATTAATGAATTTAATGTGATTGTTAGTCAATTGAGTTCAATTGAGATTGACTTTGAAGATGAGGTATGTACTTTGATTCTATTATCCTCATTACCTGATAGTTGGAGTACTACTGTTATTGCTATTAGTAATTCCTCTGGGTCAACAAGTTTGACGTTTGATGAGGTTCAAGATTTGATTCTGAGCGAGGATATTCATAGAAGAGAATCTGGCCAATCTGTTTCTACTACTTTCGTAGGTGAAAATAAAGGAAGATCTGTAACACGTGTGGGTAAAAGTAGTACCAATATGAACAGATGTAGTCAATCTAGGATTGCTAATGTTGTCTATTGGAGCTGTGATAAGAGGGGGCATCTTATAAGGGATTGTCTTAAGCTGAAGAATGAGAAGGGTAAGGAAATTGTAGTTGATTCTGCAAATAATGTTGCAACTGTAGCAGATAATGCCGATTATATCTTGTTTGTCACTAATGATTCATCGTTTGATGGATGGATTATAGATTCTGGTTGGTCTTTTCATGTCACACCAAATAGAAACTGGTTTATCATTTATCAGTGCACGGATAGTGGTAAAGTTCAGTTAGGGAACAACGCTAAGTGCTATGTTGTGGGTGTTGGTAATGTTAAAATCAGAATGCATGATGGCATTGTGAGGACATTGACTGGAGTGAGGCATGTTCCAGAGTTGAAGAAGAACTTAATTTCCTTGGCTGCCCTAGATTCAGCTGGTTGCAGGTATTCTTCAGAAGGTGGAATTCGAAGGTTGCTCGAGGTGCACCGGTGTAATGAAAGGAATTAAGCACGGAGGCCTGTATAAATTTCAAGGTGAGACAGTGACAAATTTCGCTGCAGAAACGTCGGATACATCTGTTCGAGAGTCTATTGACTGCTCGAGGAAGACTTGGATGTTTGTGCCAATGCACAAGTTTGATGGTGATGTCAGGATCATGCGGTTAAGAACTTTGATCGAGACGGAAACTGGTAAGTCGATCAAGCATGCGCGGACTGATAATAGCATGGAGTTCTGCTTGGAGCTGACAAATAAATTTTGCATGAAAGAGAGTATAGTGAAACACCGTACTAGTGCCAGTAAATCACAACAATTTACAGAATTGATGAGCAGAATATTATTAGAGACGGCCCGTAAAATAATCTCTAGTGCTGGTATTGCTAGGAGAATCCTAGCTGATGTGCTTAGTACGATAAGCTGCCTGGTGAATAGATCCTCATCAACTGCTATTAAATGGTGGACTCCTGAAGAAGTGTGGTTAGGTAACGTTGCTTGTTATTCTATCATTAGAATGTTACGTTGCTCGTATTATTTTCGAGTGAGTGATGGTAAGCTCGATGGGAGGGCAAAGTGCATATTTTATGGTTATGCACAAGGTGAGCGAGGCGATAAGTTGTGGTGCCTAGATATAAATTCACTCGTTAACTACAGAGAAGTTACTTTTGACGAGTCTCCAGTACTTCTGGCTAGGAGTGATTATAGCAATGTTTAAACGGATCTGAACGGTGTTCAGCTTGAGGTGGAGTTGCGACCAGAAACTCCTGAGATAGCGAATACGAGTACTAGCAAAGTAATCGACATAGATGGTGCTCATAGTGAGGTGGAGCCTATAGAGCCAATGGTTGCTGTAATTGCTGAAATTAACAAGGTACGTATTCAATATCCTGACAGATATGGATGCAACAACAGTTTTGCTTTATCTGCGGTTAAGGAGGTTATGTCGGAAAATTCTTGCGGAACAGTTAAAGGTGCATGTGGAGTTGGTATTTTGATGAGGTCCTCGGTTATAGCGAAGTTCAAGCGAGGCTTGGATTTGGATAATATTTGTGGCGGTTGAGCCCATCTGGGGTTATGGGAAAGTATTAGCAGAGTTTGAATTTTTGCGAAGCGATTGCGACTTAGGTCAAACGTCGAGCCAAGGTGGAGATTATTAAAATGTGTCTCGAGTTTAAGCCAAATGCAAAATTACGAATATTTCGAATTGGATATGTTGCGGATGTTCGAAATCGAGCAAAGAAAATCCGAAGATCAACTTCCCAAATTTGAATCTGCGTTGGAGAGTCTGGCTACTAAAATAGGAAAGTCCAACTTTGACTAGGTCTTGGATTTTGTTTAAAATATACAAATATATGTTTTGGATAGGAAACAAAATCCTATGAGAAGTTGGTAAAAGAATAAGGGTTTTACTTATATATAGACTTGAGGCCATGGGTGATAAAGGTGGATCACAAATTGTCTTGAAGCGCCGCATGAGTGCTTGGTGTTCGCCGTTGATCGTGAAGAATTGGTCTTGAAGCGCTGCCTTGTTGTCGAGTGCTTGGGAGGTATTTTCTTTGTTGTGAATTACATCTAATAAGGTTTAGTGTTGAAGCCAATTAAATCTTGTGGTAAGATTTGCGTGTAATTCCTTCGTGAGATTGAGAGATTATTTCTTGAGGAATTTTGGGGTTAAACACTGTGTGTATTATTGGGTGTAATTGGGGCTTGAGAAACACCGAGCGAGTGTTTAAGTGATTTGAGTGTGTAATCTCCTTGTATCGCTTGATCTATAATGAAATTCGCTGCTGCTCTCCTCGTGGACGTAGGTCTTTATGATTGAACCACGTAAATCTGGTGTCCAATTTATTTTCTTCTTCTGTCTATATTATTGTTCGATCGCTCGCCTTATCGCAATAGGCAGGATGCTGGAGTTTCTGCAGCAACTTCGTTGACCCAAGAGGGAATAAAAGGGGAATGGTGGCTCTTTTGTGGGGCCCTCCTTCACTTAATCCTCTCCTAAAGACCTTCAGTTTTAGCTGAAACCAGATAGCCAAAGAAAGAAGTGACTAAGAGTGACAACCAAAAGTGACCGGGATAAGAGAAGGAAACCATGAGTAAAGGGTGTGTTCTCGCGAGCTTTGCTGAGCACGTTAGCCTATCTTTCTCATCATTTGATGTAGGAGTCCTATTCTTGTTCCATCCTTATTTTTGTTCATCGTTATGTTCCTTGAGTGTGAACCCAGTGTTGTCGCCAAATCTTGTTGGTTGGTTCCACCTTTATGTGGGTCCTAGCTAGCACATAAAAAAAGAAAAAGAAAGAAAAAGAGTAAAATCAAAAAATAAAAGAAAGAGAGGTGTTGTTGCTTCATGTGGGAGACCAAGGGCTATGAGTTGATAGGTTTTGTTTATTGAGAATCTCCTTCAAATTCTCCGATCTCGATTAGTGTTTTTTTGCTCCATTTATATTAATCCACTTTTATGGTGAGGAAATACGATCATATTATTAATGTTGAGCCTTTAGTATATAACTAGAGACTAACACTTTGTGTATGCTATTATTCTTAGTGATTAGTTGAAGTTTATGGGCGGTTCATGGTTTTTTTTGCATTGGGTTTCCATGTAAAACCTTAGTGTTTTTGTTGGCTTTATCTACTTATCATTTTTTATTATATTTACTTATTGCAAGGTTGTATTGGCTATTTGTTGTTGAGGTTAAGTTGATTTTGGTTGGTTTAGTTTTGGGAAAGATACTGATCTTGGATTGAGTTTAGTTATTTGTAAATTGTTGCCCCGGTACTCCCCAACAAATATGATGGCTTGCCTTGCCCTACTGGGCATCGCAAGCCTGTCACCTTGGTCTATTAGTTGATCCACTTGCTATGGTGTTGATTATGTATCGTTTCATCTTTAGATCATGCAATTACTTTGTTTAAAGTCATTTGTCATGCCTTGAACCCCTTATCCAAACTTTGGCCATGAGTTTGCCTTGCCGGTTTGCTTATTGCTTCCTTTTTTTTCTTTTTTGTCATCTTTGCTTATTTTCATGTTGATGCACATTAATATTAGAATGGAGCTTTATGCCTGCTCTTAGATGTTGTTTTGGTTGTCCATATTTGTATCTCATCATAGGAGCACGTTATAGTTAAATTTGTATTGACTAGATTTGCTTGATTTTGATGGGCTATGTTGAGTTTTAACTTTCAATTAGAGATAAGGATATTTTAGACCATGCACTTTTGTTTTAGGGTTTTTTGAAGGGAGACTATAAAAGGAATGCATTTAATAACATATCAAAAACACTAACCTCCATATTATTTTTCGTTTTGTTTTTTCTTATCTTCTTGTTAGATCTTTAAATCTTGCGGCTCAACAAGTAGTTTTTAGAGCTTTTGGATTGTACTCTCGTACTCTTTATTGAAGATAGTGAAACCCCCTTCCCTCTCTCTATGTGATATTTCTCATTTTGGGTTCCCATGTAAATTTTGTGTCTTGCATGATTTTGGTTTTACTTTCATCCTTTGCTACTTGTGCTTAGATTGGTGCATCTTTTGGCCTTTTTTGGCAACAACTTGGTATTAGAGTGAAGGAATTTCGATCTTTTTTTTTTGTTCAAAATAGCATCTATCAAGTTCGAAGTGGCATCCTTCAATGACCAAAACAATTTTGAGCTATGGAGGATCAATATGAATGTGTTATTGCATTCAGAAGGTTCAGTTAGAGCCTTGGACAGGAATTATCCCGATGATATGACTATGGCTGAGATCAAGAAGATGGAAGAAAGGGTGCATAGCACCATCCAATTGTTGTTGTCTGATAAGATGTTTCATGAAGTTGCTAATGAAGAAACGGTTTTGGGATTGTGGAATAAACTTAAGATCCTCTACATGAAAAAATCTCTTCCGACAAAATTATTTTTAAAGCAGCATCTTTATGCACTAAAGGTGCAAAAATGTACTCCTATCCAATAATATCTAGATGAATTTAATAAGATTTTTATGGATATAAAAAGATCTAGATTTGAAGTTAGATGATGAAGATGAAGTTCTAATTGTGTTATGCTCACTATTGAGCTTGTATGAACATTTTGTGAATTATATGCTATATAGAAGGGAATCCATAACTCTTGAAGATGTGAAGGTATCATTGAATTTAGGGAGATGGGTACAAAGTTGAATTCAAGTAGTAGTAGTGATAAAGTTGATGGCTTAATTGTAAGGGGAAGATCGAATCATCGTGATAGATGCACAGTAATAGTAAAAAGCATTCGAAGTCTCGGTCAAGTGATAAGAATAAGGTGGAGTATTACTATTGTCATAAATTCGGACACTATAAAAGTGAGTGTCCAGTGCTCAAAGCTTAGGGGAAGAAGCCGATGGAGAACTCCGATTTGGGTAGTCTAGTGAAAAATAACGAGTTAGCTAATGCATACACAGTTCTTACTATTTTGCCTTTAGATTTTTGTGTCAATGATAAATGGATTTTGGATTCAGCATGTTCATACCACATATGTCCTCATAGAGATTAGTTCCACACATATGAGAAAGTCAGTTGTGGTTTAGTTTTAATGGGCAATAATGCGGTTTGTAAAATTGCGGGTATTGGTACGGTGCGAATCAAATATCATAATAATGTAGTAAGAACTTTGATAAACATTAAGCACATCCTAGATTTGAGGAAAAATATTATTTCAGTGAGTATTTTATAAACTATTGGGTGCATATACATGGGTAGAGGTGGAGTTTTGAAAATTTCAAAAGGCTCCTTGATTGTGGTGAGAGGTAACCAGAATAACAACCTTTATGTTCAACATGGAAGTACTATTGTGGGTCCTTTAAATATATCATCATCTTCAGATTCTGAAAAATCAATATTGTGACATCTGCGATTAGGCCATGAGTGAAAGAGAAATGACTATCTTGAGTGAACATGGTTTACTTTATGGGGTTCATACAATCTCACTTGACTTTTGTGAATATTTTGTTTCCAAGAAGCAGTGTAGAGTTGGTTTTAGTCTTGGTGTGTACTCAACGAAGGGCACAATTGACTATATTTACTCCAATTTATGGAGACTAGCAAAAGTAACATCTAAGGGCAATGTGGTTTATCTTCTCATATTTATTGATGAATTTTTAGGAAAGTCTAAGTTTATTTCTTTAAACGCAAAAATGATGTTTTTTATACGTTCACGAAGTAGAAGATATTGATAGAAAATCAAATTGGGAGGAAAATAGAGCGTCTCACAATGGACAATAGTCTTGAGTTTTGCGGATGTGATTTCAATAAGTATTGTGAAGATTTAGAGATTGTTCAATATCAAATAGTTAGGTACACAGCTCAACAGAATGGGTGGCAAAATGCATGAACTTTGAAACTTTGGAGTGAGCTAGGTGTATGCTCTCTAATGCTGGAATTGGGAAAGATTTCTAGGCTGAAATCATGAATATGGCATATTATTTGGTGAATTGTTCTTCTTCAACTACAATTGAATGTAAGACTCCTAATGAGATATGGTCAAGTAAACCTTCTAATTATTATGGTTTAAAAACATTTAAATGCCCTACTTATTATCATGTAAAAGAGGGTAACCTTGAACCTGGAGCTAAGAAGTGTATTTTTGTTGGTTAAATAGACGGGGTTAAAAAAATAGGTTATGGTGTTCTAACCCTTAGTTATCAAAGTTTGTAATTAGTAGAGATGTTACTTTTGATGAAAATTTCATACTTGAAAAGAGAAAAGTTGTTATTGGATCTACAGGTATCTAGGAGAAGAATGTTCAAAAAGAGGTGGAGCTTCATGTAGAGCATCCACGAAAAATATTCGAAGATGTTCCTATTCAACCAAAAAGTGACAACAAGCAACAAGACTCAGATTTTATCAAAGACGAAGTAGAAGAAATTGAGCAACCTTAAAGTATGGTTGTAAGGAGGGCTCTACGACAAATTAAGCCTCCCCAAAGGTATGATTTCGTTGATTTGGCAGCATATGTTTTTACAATTACTGAATAGCTTGGTATTGAAGAACTTTCTACATTTCGTGAAGCTACTATTTATTTTAAATTTGAGAAGTGGCTTGTTGTGATGAATGAAGAGATAGTCTCTTCATAAGAACCAAACTTGGGATTTTGTGAAATTGCCTAAAGGCAAAAGAGTTTTTGGGTGCCAATAGGCCTTCAAAGAAAAGAGAGAATTCCAGAGGTTGAAGATTATATATTCAAGGGGCGTTTGATAGCGAAGGGTTTTAGTTAGAAGAAGGGGATTTGCTTCAATAAAGTGTTCTCTCCAATTGTGAAGCATAATTCCGTTCGTGTGTTATTCGTGTTAGTAGCCATTAATGATCTAGAACTTGAGCAACTTGATGTTAAGACCACTTTTTTACATGGCAACCTTAAAGAGACAACCTATACGTCTCAACCCAAGGAATTCGTTGTTGAGGGTAAAAAAGATCATATTTGCAGGTTGAAATGTTCTTTTTATGGTTTCAAGCAATCTTCGTGGCAATAGTACAAGAGATTTGATAGCTTTATATTGAGTCATGACTACTCACGAGGTATGCAGGATAGTTGTGTACTATAATAGATTGCATGATGGCTCTTTTATTTATTTGATATTATATGTAGATGACATGCTTATTGCAACAAAGAACATATGTGAGACACAAAATTTGAAGATACAACTTAGTAGGGAATTTGAGATGAAAGATCTCACAGCTACCAAGAAAATTCCTGGTATGGAGATTCGGAGAGATAAACAAGTTGGGAAGTTATACCTTTCACAAAAGCAGTATATTAAAAAGTGCTTGAACGTTTTGGTATGAAGAATGCCCAATCGATAATACTCCTTTGGCATTCCATTTTAGGCTTGCAACTCCTTTATTGCCTAAACCTAAAGAAGAGAAAGATGAGATGTCTCGAGTTTCATATTCTAATGCTGTAGATAGTCTCATATATACTATGGTTTGCACTCATTAAGATACTTCACAGCCTATTAGTGTTGTGAGTAAATGTATAGCACATTCGGATAAAGCTCATTGGCAAGCTATGAA
Organism: Eucalyptus coolabah; assembly: GCA_014182585.1. Taxonomy (NCBI): domain Eukaryota; kingdom Viridiplantae; phylum Streptophyta; class Magnoliopsida; order Myrtales; family Myrtaceae; genus Eucalyptus; species Eucalyptus coolabah. The sequence continues at coordinate 25,670,933 of CM024622.1, forward strand.
ATGGATTCTTCGGTACATTCAAGGTACCTCAAATGTGGGTCTGGTCTTTGATAAAGATTATAATATAGGACATTCGGTTGTTGATTCTGACTACGTAAGCGATTTTAGTTAGTTGGAGAGCAATTTTGCAAGACACAATTGCTTTGTCTACCACCGAAATAGAGTACATGGCAATAGTGGAAACGGTAAAAGAAGATCTTTGGTTCAAGTGTTTGATTATAGAACTTGGAGTGAAGTAGGAGGGAGCCTCCGTTATTTTTGGTAATAACCAAAGTGCTATCCAGTCGATCAAGAGTACGATGTATCATGAGAGCATAAGACATGTCATACGGAATTACTTTGTGTGTGACGGGGTTACCAAGAGTACAGTCATGATGAAGAAAGTATTTGTGGCGAATAATCCGCAGATATGTTGACCAAATTAGTTCCTTTGACCAAGTTCAAGCATTACTTGGACTTGATTGGTGTTTTAACCATTTGATTTGCTTAGAGGGAGTTGGTGACCTTTTATCCCTTGTTTATTGCACCAAGTGCACTCACATAAGCTTAGGGGTGTGCATTGTCGATTCCGCCATTTTAAGGGTAGCCTTGTATATTCACTTTTGGTGGTGAAAGAGAGAGGTCCTGTGGTATTTGGCATAATGCTCTTTTGGATATTTGAAGCCAATGTGGAGATTTGTTGAGTTTTGACTTTCAAATTAGATATAAGGGTATTTTAGACCGGTCTTGTGGTATTTGCCGTAATGCTGTTTTGGATATTTGAAGCCAATGTGGAGGTTTGTTGAGTTTTGACTTTCAAATTAGAAATAATGGCATTTTAGACTATGCACTTTTTTTTAGGGTTTTTTGAAGCAACTAAAGGGAATGTGTTAAATAACACATCAAAAATCCTAGCCTCCATATTATTTCCTTTTCTTTTTAGTATTATCTTCTTGTTAGATCTTTAGATCTTGTGGCTCACCAAGTGGTCTTTGTTGAAGATAGCAAAACCCCTCTCTCTCCTCGTGGTTTTTCCCATTTTGGGATTCCACGTAAATTTTATGTTTTGTGTGATTTCGATTTTGCTTTCGTCTTTTGCTACTTATGCTTTGATTGGTGCATCTTTTGGCATTTTTTTTTTTTCGCAATAGGCTATAAGCCGCTACCCGAGCTATGGCTGGCAAGTTGTTGGTCTTGACTTAGTCATTTGATGAACCTTGAGCTACCCTCATGGGTCCTTATGGCTTGGGGTGCATCATCTCGACTTTTTGAACTTTTCTAAACCGTTTTTGAGTTAAATAAAAAATTAACAAAAAATAATTAGATGACAATATTTAATTTACTGTGAGAATAACAATATATTTCGAACTTTAAAAACTAAAAATAAATTATTATAAATGGTGGTAGATTCTACCCTTTCAAGAATTTGTGACTCTCAATAAGTTGTCAAAATTGTGTGCATGCTGGACAAGTGGGCATTTGCAAGGCTATTGGTTCATTAAGATTATTGTGAAGTGTCTCACGCTGGCCCTCATGAGCCCAGTGGCACTGCGAGATGAGGTTCGTAGCCTGCTGTTCAGACCATACAAGTGGTTTTTTTTTTTTTTTTTGACAAGTAAGTAGAATATCATTACTAGCTAATAGTCTAAGCAAATACAGCATGTGCATTAGTACAAAGTAAATCCAAAAGAGCAGAGGAGGGGTTAATGGCCCAATTTCTAGGAAGACAACCCATGCGCTGGGCTTAGCTAACCAATCAGCAACTCTGTTAGTATTCTGACTATAGTGGGCAAAAGTTAGATCCGAAATAATCTCCAGTTTGTGCTTAGCTTGATCCACGAGAGGTTGCATTGACCAGCTTAAGGTAGGTGAGGAGAGAACACTTTCCACCAGCATACGACAATCATATAAATGTACTATTTCTTTTTCTTGGGAATTTGGGATGAGCTTAGAAGAGATGAAATCTAGAGTTTCAACTAAAGCTACGGCGTCTGTTTGTTCAGCTGAACTCACCTCAATATTCTTTGCAAACCCATCTCTTATTCGGCCAAAGGAATCTTTGCAAATGCAAGCAACAGAAGCCCAAGGTCTTGGTCTTCTCTGCTGAGCACCAAAGAAAGTCCCATTCGTCTCTCTGGTCGGGGCATGGCGTGATGCCGGATCGGGGTTCCTTTCAACTATGCGTTTGGTGAGATCTAGGCCAAGAGGAGAGGTAGGTCCTGCCTCTGCGTCGCTGCTGTACTAGTGAGTCGTTCTCCCATCCCTCTCTTCCAATCTACAAATCCTTCCATGGTGGGCATCATTGGTGCTCCTTTTGTGCTACAACTATGCTGGAGATTCAGATCCAGTAGATCTGATATTGTGATTTGCTGCCGCAGGCGGTAGAGTCTTCCTCAATGTTGTCGCTAGTCAGGGGGAGCTTTCCACAATCTTAGACGACACCTCTATTGTGCAACTCAGGCAGGCGTGCTCTATTGCAAATCTAGAACGATTGGGGCATCTCCAGTTGGTCGGACCCTTCCCTGTCATCACCGCTGATCAGGTGAGGTCTGTTTATATCCAGCTTTGTTGCTCTATCATTCTTAGAAGGAAGAGGCATTTGGTTAATCCTCTTGCTCCAAGGTTGTGTTCTGGAATCAACAGTGACAGATCTGAATTGGTGATTGGGCTCTGTAGGTGGCAGAGGGCGGGCATCGTTGGGGCCACGACCCAGGGGTTGTTTCCCATAGTTTTGCTCTCGACCTCTACTGGGCATCTTAAGTGTGCCTTTGCGGGTGTACCTTCGACTTGAGCTAGGTATTTTTCGGCTCACCGTTATGTTCAGACCAAGTAAGTGTTGTGTTTTATCCTTTCTAGTAGTGCTGTTGACCTTCAGGTTATGCATTATATCAAAAACTTTCTCAGCGATGTCTGCATTTGAAGTTGGAGTGGGACTTAGGAAGGCGTGTTGGTTGGCCAGAGTAATGTCGCAATTGGAGGTTGAAGGCAGGGAAGGAACTGAAGTGCTTTCAATGGGACGCACCACCTCCTCTAGATATCCTTTAGGCGAGTTGCTGGCAAGTACAGATACCTTCGAACGAAGCATTGTTATTAATTTTAAGTACTCCTGGGGGTGGAGGTTGCCACTTGTCAGGTTGATCTTGGCCTTGTTCCCCCTTTTCTGATTTTTTATTCCAAGTTGAGAAGCTCTTCTATGACATTGTAGCTCGAACAGGGTATGGTGTGGGTTGAGGGGATGTTTCTTGAATATGAAGTGGTTACGATCTTTCCATATGCACCATAAAACTGTGGCAACCACTTCAAAATTATGTGAGTTTCTTTGTCCTGCAAAATATTTGCACAACCGGTCATCAAATCTTGTTAGACCCACTCGATCTGTGTGGGCTTGCAGGTTTGTCTCATTCTAGATTTGTGCTGTCCAGGGCAAAGCAGCAAGGTGTGCTCAATCATCTCCGGTCCCAGCTTGCATATTGGGCACATTGGTACAGGTACAATCTTCCTCCTATAAAGATTATCCAAAGTAGGTAGTGCATTTTGACAAGCACTCTAGAAGAAAAAAATTATTTTAGGTTGTATGAAGGAGTTCCGGATAAGCTTCCATATGTTTGGATCGAACTGGTGTGATGTTGTTAGTGTTGAGTCTCGATGAGTAACAGGTTTTCTGGTTGAAAAGTAACCACTCTTCACCGTATAGGTTCCGACTTGTTATTTGCCCAAACCAGTTTGTCTTTTGTGGTTGGGAGGCCGATAGGTATTGCTTTGATTTATGTCACTAGGGAGGCATCAAACAGGGACCGCAACGGGTCTTCCTTCCATTTTACAGCTTCAAAATCAATCAAATCGGCGACTTTGCTTGGTTCATTTGTTCTCACAAGTCCTCCAATCGGTCCTATCTTCACCCACTTATCCTCTCGAATTGAAATTTTTTGTCCATTACCCACTGTCCACATGACTTGGGGAGCAATTGCATCTCTTCCTGCTAATAAACTTTGCCAACCCCACGAAGGGCGTGAACCTTTCCCTGCTCGCCAAAAGTTACAGTTGGGGAAGTAAAGACTGTCGCGCCTCGATCCTCGAACACGTGCCCATCCCTCATCTGGTCGATTAATAGCGATGTCCCAAGACACATCGTCGACCTTTTGTTCTTAATACGCTTGAAGCATATAGAAAATCCCTAGACAATAAAATAATGGGATAGAAAAGTAAAGCAATATTTTTCACAACTGAAAACCACAACCACACATTTATGCAAAGCAAACCACATAGTATATATGATAATACTATTTACTAAAGGTTGAACTATCACACATTAGTTCACAACCCAAGTTTGCAAACAGGATGGGATCTCAATCTTCATCTGGGTCATAATCTGGATCCTTCTCCAAATCATCCTCCTCTTCTTCATCTTTAGGGTCTTCTTCAGAGTCCTCCTCTTCAGGCTCCTCCTTAGGCTCTGCTTCTATAGGTTCCTCTTTTGGCCATTCCCACTCCTGATCCTCCTCTTGTTCAACTATCTCCCCTTCTTCTTCACTCCAGTTAGCACCCCCGACTGAGTATATTGGTGATTTAGGATCGCCCTCAAACTTGGGATCCTTGGCATCTATTACCAACCCATCCTTAGGGTCTGCCGTCCCTAACTCGAATGTTGCCTCCAAAATGTACAGAGACACATCACCTTCCGGGATGGGACCTCCTCTTTGCCCATCATGGTAGTGATGATACCATGATCGATACTCGTGGGGCACCAGGTCATCTCTACCCACATTGACCCAAACTTTGAACTCTACTAAAACATACTCTAGTCCTTCTAGGTGAGGGTGTATCGGAAAGTGGTACGCTACTTCGGTGATCTCTTCCGGGGATACGAAAATGCATAGGAGGACGAGGAGGTGGAGGTGCTACCATCTAGGGGCCTGAAATGGTTATATAATAACCACTTAGACAACGTCTCAGTGAGTTCTACTCCCGAAAACCAGATTAGTAAACCAATACACTATGGGTTGCCTAAGCACACACAGGTCAGAGGACTTACCTTGGCCTCAAATCCCACCTGCAAATTAGTATAATTCATAATAGACACCCACTTACTCAACACAGATCGAACTATTGATCAATTGACCTAGTCGATTATAAGTCAACCAAACCATTCCCACAATGGAATATCTAGATGTCGGGCCACGTGCATTCTCCAGGATGACATACAAAGTCTCCGAGCCCATGTGCATTCTCCGAGCTCACGTGTCCCTTTCACAATGCCATACTCAACACTGCACCCACGTGCATTCTCTTAGGCATAGATTCGCCAAAGTGATGCATCAAATCACCGAGCCCACGTGTCCTTTTAACGATGCCACAGTCAAGTTGTTGGGCCCACGTGCATTCTCTTAGGCACAGATTCGCCAAAGTGATGCATTAAATCACCGAGCCCACGTGCCCTTTTAACGATGCCATATTGAAACATTTGGCCGATGTGCATTCTCTTAGGCACAGATTCGCCAAAGTGATGCATCAAATCACCGAGCCCATGTGCCCTTTTAGATGCCATACTTAACCACCACTCTACTATCAATACTGACAACCGATACCCAATCATTTCTCAATCAAATAATCGAAAACAACTATGTAGGAACATATCCTAAAATTCCACAATTAAAATCAATTCGGCACGATACAAAGCTCAAATAAATAAACGGACTGCACCACGATAATCAGCATGATATTCCGGTCATTGGCCATCCCAGTTGAATTTCCAGAAAATAAATAAATAAATACTTTATTAATTTTGAAAATTAATTATTAAATACTAAAAATCCAATTTAGGCCCGTAATGCCTGATTGGAAGCTAGAACGAACCCGAAAAAAATCCCGAGATACGTTCAATAAATAATACAACATGTCTACTTGCTAATGGCTATGTCTAACCACCTAACATGCATTGTTAAGTCACTAATTTAATTGATCTAAACTAATCTAACCACCTTATTGCACTTAATTAACACTAATCAACCCTTAAGCATAATTAGCAAACTAAGCAAGGTTTAGTGAGCTAAACTCATCTGAATTAAGATCCGCTCGGATCAAATTGATGAGCATGCGACGAAGCTTGATAAATCCCAAAGCGGCGGCATCGACGGGAGCCTAGAACGGCCTGAAAATGGCCTCGCAAGCTTTTGTTTTGCTGCTGGGATCTTAGTTCCAAACTGCTAGTTCGAGGGCTACTTCGGTTGAGTCGTGGACGAAGGTGGCTTCGCTAAATGTGGCACCCCTCGACAGCCCCGATCTGTTAGGGTCGCCACAGTTCGCTTACCTTTCCCTATTAGCATTTCACTCGATACCATTTCAATTGCAGCGGGTCCATACAACCATGGGGTTTACACCCTTTTTTTTTTTTTATATAAGTCCCTTGCGCAATTCATATACGGAAGCACATCCAACAAACTCCCTTCCCTATATTCAGAAAACGATGCACACCTACTAAACATCTTATATAAGTTAAAGCCGAACACGTTTATTTACATAAAGCAGATGGACATCTTTAGTCGGTACATCGAAATGCCAATGTTTCTATACTCGACTATACTTCAAAAGATGACCGACATCTCCTCCCACAATCGTATGCTTAAGGTCCATCAACTAGTGTCGGCGTCCAAAAGTTTCCTCCTTTGCTATCCTCCTCCTCGCGGTCATATCCAACCACTTTGATTCATCTACTGGTAGCAGTGGCAACAGAGGTATCTTATCTAGTCTGAAATGTTATTCCCCAAAAGGGGTGAGTACAACCATTCAGCAGGTAAAGGACCAATAAACCACTCAATACATCATGCCATGCAATCATCACAATCATAGCATCACATGTCATACAAGCATCCATGCACAACATACCATGGCATCATGCACATGTCATCATACCTCATGTACCATCGTCATCATATAGACATCACCATCATATCATACACTTACCATCATCATGTCACATATGACATCATCCTTACCATGCATCCATGCGTATAACATCATCATCATATCACCATATCACATGTACCATCATCATTACCATGCATTCATGCATGTAACATCATCATCATATCATCATATCACATGTACCATCATCATTACCATGCATCTATGCATGTAACATCATCATCATCATATCATCATATCACATGTACCATCATCATTACCATGCATCCATGCACATCTCATCATCATATCACATATACCATCATCATTACCATGTATCCATGCACATCTCATCATATCGTGCATATATCATCATGCATAATTCAATTTCAATTTCATTTTGGACTGCTACATTTCTCTTTCCCAGGACCAATGTTTGCATCCCACATTCATCACTCGCGCCCAATCCTGGCATTGCGAGGAACCTCCGAGCATGTATCCAAGATACAACCGGGCATCCGGCACCCCCACATTTCGGGCATCTCGCATCCCAAGCGGTATCACGAGGTATCCCCCTGGGTACAAACCTCCGGGGCTTCCAGCATTTACACTCCCTAGCTGGGCATCTCGCATCCCAACTAGTATCGCGAGGCATCCCCTCGGGCACAAACCTCTGGGGCTTCCGGAATTACGTACTGACATACCAGCAGGATTCCCCCCTCCTTTGGAATTACGTACCGTATACCACCGAGTATCTCGAAACTCCCGAGGAAATCTCTGGGGCTCGCCATGAAAATGATTTCCCCTACCCTCCGAAATTACGTACCGACATACCACCAGGCCTCCCCTGGAATTACGTACCGTATACCACCGGGCATCCCGACACTCCCGGAACATCGTCGGCTCATACCTCCGACGGTCTTCTCATTACCACGATACATGTTCTTATACATCTCATTTTCAATTTCACATTCACAATTATGGCTCAGTTTCAACATGGCATGCGATGTGATGGCAACCAAGATCATATTCATCACTGAATTCATACATGCATCTTAAATCATAATCGTACATGCAGCAAGACACCATCATCCATAACAATACAATTCATGGAGTCCATGTAATTTAAAATGGTCCATATTTCATGCCTTTTACAAAATTCCAGCATATACCATTTTTAGAAAATATGTAAATAAAATATCCATATGCTTCTCAAAAATCATGAGATCAAGGCATGTGATAGGCAAGACAATAAGATAATAATTTCATGAGAAATACATGCCCAATAGAGTTCCACACAAAAGGTATAATTCACACAAATACAGCATACAATTTCGGATAGAAACAGAATGCACAGTTTCCGAAATAATTTAATTAAAATATCCAAACGACCTCCAAAAATTATGAAATTTTACCAGGTTATAGCCAAGACACTATAGTATATTTTTCATGAAGACTTCTAAGCCAAATTCGTTTTAGATTATTTTCTATAGTCATACGAACCTTCTGGATCTAACACCGAAACGTCCAGTGCATGCTTATCCGAAATACTGAGTCTTCACCTACCTATTCTTCTTCGTTTCCTCTGAAATATGGATATGTTTTACTTCAAGATGTTATCTAAAAGTTTTATGAAGGGATCTAAGTCAAATATCCGGAGTATAGTCATCATATGGGTCCATGAATTCTCGGGTGTCCTGTACCGTGTCTCCAGATTTACCATCTTCAAGAGTAAGTCGATTCACTAGGTTGTACTTATTCATTTTACTTCAAATTTTAGTATGTTATAGTTTAAGATGTTCTCTACATGTTCCATGAAGAAATCGAAGAGATATTCCTAGTAAAAATCAACATGCAACCACAAATCTACCGAAAGGTCAGTGAAATCGTTCCAGATCTGGTGTCTCTGTAGGATGAGAGTTTGACCCCTCAAATCTCCATAATTTTGCACCAAATTTTATTATGTTGTAGTTTAAGATGTTAGATACAACTTTCATGAAGAGATCAAAGTCAAAATCGAACTCAAAACATGCATGCAAAACTCCACAAAATTCTGGGTCAGGCGGTTCATGCGAAAACAGCAAGCATCTCCAAGAACAAACCTCAAGTACTTCGATTTCTAGCCTCTAAACATTCAAGAATTCAACCACACATGCAAGACACACATGCAAGAGTAGAAATCAATCCTTACTTGCCTCTAGAACCAAGCGGACAGCAGCACACGAACGGCACACCAGCGACGAACGGACGGCGTGTGGGGGGTGACGGGCGAGCTCCTCCTCCTCAGCCTCCCTCTCTCTTGCATCTCACTCCCTCTCGGCAACTCTCTCCCTCTCTCTCACTCTCTCAAAACCAGCCACTCTCCCTCTCTCTCTTTCTTTTTGGTGGCTTATATATTTGCATGCATTCTTCTCTTGCATGGGGGACACTTGTCCCTAAGAAGGAGACAAGTGTCTCCTTTGTTGAAGACACTTGGAGGCCATGCGGCGCCTCACTCCTCCCCTCCATGCGTCGACAATGGACCGGGCTTATGGCCCATTTTAGGCCCATCTCACTTGGGCCTAAAGCCCAAACTTAAATGGCCCAAGTTTATTTTTAATAATACATCTTAATCCTTATCTAAATAAATACTTAATTGCATAATAAAATGGCCAAAAGACTTTGCAACATAGTTTAATAAAATCCAACTTATAAAATTTATAGCCAAAAACATAATTTCCTCGTCAAATAAAATCCTTGGTCTCACATGGACATAGGATGCGTTTCCAACAACAATAGTTATCCATTTATATAAATACCAGATCATTCTTATTCACTTGGCCATAAATCTTGAAATCAAAATTCAATAAACTCCTACTTATAAAACACATGGCCGTGATAGAATTTTCTTTCCTATCACATAATTATCTATTAAAAGCTTGGCCATATATCTTATTGCAAATTATGGATTAAATGGCCATAAAATAACTTGATGGTACTTCCATCACCTATTCATAGACTTTAATGTAACTAGAGGTCATTATGAATTTTAGGATGCCACATTAAACCCGTGAGGAAGAGACACGGGCAGCTTCGATCAAAGCAAAGCAAAAGTCCTTCGGTGGAGATGGGAGCAGCTGCACGGACGAACGGACAGTGAAGAAGAGAGAGAGATGGGGACGTTCGCGGCTTCCGTGGGGGCGTTGCGGGCGTGCGTGAAGCAGGCGGAGAGAGAGGAAGGCGAACGGTGAATCTTAGCCAAGGAGAAATGAAAATGAACGGTTGAAGATCAATGGGAATCATGGGGCAACTGTCCGCACAAGTGAATGGGGAGGAAGGATAAGGGTTGTCGGCTAAAGACAAGCAAACAAGCAGAACTAATAAAAGAAGAGAGAGAGATGCACACATACGAGATAAGAAGGAAGAGGAAAATTCAGCCAAAGAACTGAAAGAGGAAACGTGCGTGAATTTGAAGGAATGTCGGCTGAAGAGGGAAATGGGCGTGCGTATAAGGTGTGGGACCAAGAATAAGAGAGAAAATAAAACCAAAAAAAACAAAAAAACCAATTTATAATCTTGCCCAACTTTAACACTTTGCCAATTGGTCATCCTAGGGCCAATTTCCTTGCCAATCGCGCAATTTGAAGTCTCAAAGGCGACCGAGATGAGTCGGTTCTTTCATCTCATGAATTTCCTTCCATTTCGAATTCCCTTTCATTTTTCTAAACAAACAAATCCAGTTGAGGTCCAATTTGAATGCAAAAAAAGCTCAAACAACTTCCATTCTCCAATTCATTCATACTAGATGCCAAAAATCCCTTCAAATTGGCCAATTTGAATTTCCGTTTGTTTTCCGAATCATCCGATTCGATTTTCCATAAAAATCTCAAACTCGCCGGAAATTCCTCAAAAGGTGAGTCGACGTTTCTAGAATGACTCGTGACACGACATGACTTTCAAATTCTGAAATCGAATTCAAATTCACGGTTATTTTCAATCAAATGCACTTTTAGTGTGACCATGCCTACCTGGTAGCTTCTAGAAATTTGTTACGCAAATGACTCGTGATTGATTTTCTTCAAACCACACGTGCCTCTTCGACACATTGGCGACTCTCGATGGTCGTGAAAATCCCAAGGTTTCAAATACGGACACATGGTACCCAAAACGAAAGAAAATCGATTTAGTATCGATCGACGAGAATTTTGTAATTAGGTGGAATCACCCACACTTTGATCACCCTCTCGGTCGATTTGACCTATCTCTAATTTCTAATCGATCTTTAATTGTGCGGCAATGACCCTTGCAGACTAGCATGGTTGAGTAGTTGATTTCTGGTCGAATTCTCAAATCCATTGCATGTAAAATCCTTTAATAAATTCACCAGATATGTCAGTTATCTCATGAGTGGCCATCTTAGAGAAAAACACTATAGTCACGTTGATGGAAGGCCCGGTTTATCCCAGTCGAAATTAGAACTGAAAATTAGGATGTCACAAAGACCTTTCATGAGTTGGCTCCAAAGTATATTCGGACCTTGAGAAATCCTCCAAGCTTGTTTACCTAACATAGCGGTGTTGAACGCCAATAGGTCCTTAAAGCCAAGACCGCCTTCCTCCTTACAAAGCTTTAGGAGATCCCATTTTCTCAATGCAAACCAGCTGTCTTGTTGGTATTTCTCCACCATAAGTTGGCAATTTTCTTCTCAATGGCTTTGATGATGGAAATTGGGATTTTGAAGATTGATATTGCATATTGAGGTATTACCTGAACTACTGATTTGAGAAGAATTTCCTTCCTAGCTCTTGAAAGTAGGTTTTCTTTCCAGCTCTCCAACTTCGAGTTTACCCTAGCAAGTATCCATGCGAACATATCTTTTTTCGAGGCCCCCCCAGTCCGAAGGGATTCCTAAATATTTTCTAGTTTTCGCAATTTCAGGAACCCTCAGCATCGATACCATGTTTCTTCGAAGGCTGTCTGGACACCCTTTGCTGAAAAATAACCCTGATTTGTTAAGATTTATGGCTTGACCTAATGCATAACAATATTTGTGGAGTATAGTTGCCAAGCTTTGGCATTCCAGAACTGTGCCATCTAAGAAGAAAATAGAGTCATCTGCAAATAATAAGTGGGAGAGGGTTGGGCAATTTCTATTCAGCTTAATGCCATGGATTGTATCGTTTGCGAGTGCTTGTTTATCATATGGGATAAGACATTAGCTACAATAATAAACAGATATGGGGATAAAGGATCTCCCTAGCGAATACCCCGAGATGGCTTGAAGTAAGGTAAAGACTTGTCATTAAACTTGATGCTGTAGGACATTGTAGTAACGCGTAGCATAACCCACTTCACCCATTCAATGTTAAAGCCCATCTTGCATAGACACTTCTGCAGGAAGTCCCACTCGATTCGATCATAAGCTTGCTGCATGTCGAGTTTAAGTATGGCTTGAAATTTTTTCCTCTTGTCTCGAGTTCTTAATCTATGGATAACTTCTTGAACAATCAAAATATTGTCTTGAATTTGCCGATTACCCACGAAAGCACTTTGCTCCTCAGCAATGATGTCTGGTAATAAAGGTTTTAGTCTGTTCACGAGGATTTTAGAGATGATCTTGTATACAAAGTTACATAGACTTATGGGCCGAAATTGTTCTAACCTTTCTGGATTTATGTTTTTGGGAATAAGAATGATTTGGGTTTTATTCAGGGCTGGGTTGAGAGTTCCAAACTCAAAGAAAAGCTACACTTCCCGAGAATATCCCCACCGATGTCATGCCATTGTTGCTAAAAACAGAGGCCATTCAATCCATTCGGTCTAAGAGCTTTGGTAGCACCCAATTGGTGAGTAGCAGTATAAACCTCTTCCATAGTCACCGCTTCAGTAAGTTTAAGATTCATAACTGCATCAACTGATGATGGAATATGATTTAGAATAGGCTGGAAATTTCGATGACCTACTGAAGTATATAAGTTTTTGAAGAAGTCCACCGTCATGTTCTTGAGAGTTTCATTATTCCTCACCCAGTCGCCTTCGACATTCATCAGCATGGAAATATGGTTCTTGTTCCTTCGTTGTATGGTGGTCTATGTAGCACTGACACGGACACACGACACGCAACACAACACGATACGACACGCCAACACGTCATTTCTTAAAAATAGAAAATTTCGACACATTTTGACACGTTATATATTAAATATATTTTTATATGTAAATACATAAATAATAATAATAATAATAATAATAATAATAGCCTAGAATTAATTTACACGAAAAATATTAAATAATATCATTCATTATTTTAATTTGTTACAATAATACACAAAACTTAGAGGAAAAAAATATTGTTTAAAGAAAAATGCTGAAATTATATTTTTAAATTTATTTATTTATCATATATAGCATTTTTTTTATTACTTCTTTCATAGTAAGAGACTTTAAAAAAAATAAAACAATTCTAAAAAAACAAAACTGAAAAAAATTGACCCCGTGTGTGTATATTTATAGCAATTTTATTATTTATGTTATTACTTATTTTGTGTATATTTATATTTTGACCCCTCAAGTATTAAAAATTTTTAAAATTGACCCTGTGCGTGTGAGAATCGCGTGTCAAAATTCTAGAACTCGCATGTCGGAGCGTGTCGAAAGAGTTGACCACGTGTCGATTTTCGACACTCGTTGACTGCGTGTCGGGACGTGTCGGAGCGTGTCGGAGTGTCGGACATGACACAAAGGCTTCCGGAGAGTGTTCGTGTTACATAGATGGTGGTGGCATGAAAAAAATTTATATTCCTATCCCCCCATTTGAGCCACTTAATTCTAGATCTTATATCCCAAAACATTTCTTCTTGTTGCCATAAGGATTCAATTTCTTTGTGGATATTTTGAATTTTGCAATGATCATACTGCAAGGTGGGTTTGTTCATTTGAAACTGAAGCTCATTTTTCAGCCCTTCGATTTTCTTATAAGCGTTGGGGAATCGTTTTTTACTCCACGCTACTAGTTGAGTAGCCACAGTGTTCAGTTTCTTGGTCATATTTTTCCTATGGGAATCCTCCCATGTTCACTTTACAATTCTCCTACAATCTTCATCTTCCGCCCAATATGGCTCATATTTGAACTCTCGGCGCTTGCGTGTTGGAGTGGGTGAAGTTGACAAGATGAGAGGATTGTGATCAAAACCAATAGTTGGTAAGGCTATAACTTTGGCATTTTGGTAAACTATTCTTCATCCATGGTTCATAGTGCTCTGTCCAACCTTTCTTTAACATTTTCAGCTCCCTCTCTTCTATTCGTCCAGGTAAAGGTGCACCCCTTACTTTCCAGATCCATTAATGAATAGGCATATAAGAAGTCCCTGAATGTAGTAAGTCGGAAATCTTATGCCATCCTCTTTCCCAGTTTTTTCCAATGGTATAAAATTTCATTAAAGTCCCCGATACAAAACCAAGGAAGATGATTGGAGGCACTTACTCTTTGTATTTCGTCCCAGAGGATAATTCTGTGCTGAAATGCATTAGGAGCCTGAAGAAAAGTAATCCGCATGTTCTGTCTACTATCTTGGAGAAGGCACTGCATTTGATAAGATATTCAGAATGCGAGTCGATGAAAATAGTTACCTGGTCATCCCAAAAAAGAGCCTGAACCCCCCGATAACCCTTCTGGATTCACCATAAAACTGTGAGAAGCCTTGAGTCGTCTTCTTAGCCGTTGCATTGTCTGCTCTTGATTCTTAGTTTCCATAAGAAATATAATATTGGGCATTTCCCGAGTCCCTAAGACTCTAAGAGCCTGAATTGTCAGAGGAGAACCCAACCCTTGACAATTCCAACTTAATAGTTTTATGAGTGCACCAGTGGCTTATTAGGGCTAGCCACCAAAACCCATTGAGTTGGTTTATCCTCTTATGTGACAGAGATTTCTGGTAGCTATAAGTTGTCAATAGAAGTTGCCCTTGAGGATTGAGCTCCATATGGGCAAAATCGCTTACCTTTCTTTGATGTAGGAAGCTTGGTAGACCTGGCTTTGCCCTTAGCTGAACCTCTTTCTGACTCTAAATAGAATTGCCTCTCTCTTTCAACTTCTTTAAGCTGTTCATTGTGCAAGGTCAACATGGAATCTGCGCCTAAGCAGCTGCTGTCTCGCTTTTGTGGAGATTTGCCTTCTATAATGGTTAGAGCTCGGGAAGATACTAGATGGTCAGCCTGCTGTTGAGGTCCCTCCTCCAAGGGATGTTGAGAGTGGAGAGGCAGGAGGGGCTGCGCTACTGTGTTCTTTACTGGCTATGATTCGTCGGTTTTCGCTACCAGGGGAGATTCCGGCACCATTTCTTCATCTTCAATGAGCTGGGTTTGTTTGCCATAAAATATTTTCCCATACGGGCTAAGCTCCTGGACTTCAACTCGTAACCAATTCCCGAAGTTACCTGGTAGGTCTTTCTCCAACCTTGTAGTTTTGTAAGGTATCTCTTTATAGGTAGTGGCGTAGTGGCCAATTCTACTATAAGAGTAACAATAGTGTGGCAGCCACTCGTATTTGAATTCAATCCACAACTTTTTGCTTCCCAAGTTAACGACTATTCCTGTTTTAAGAGGTGTAGCTAGGTTCAGCTTGATTCTTGCTTTCCCAACCTTATAGTTGTTGTTTCCTTTTGCTTCCAATTTCACCTCAAGAACTTCATCGATCTTGGAGGCAATCTCTATAACTACCTCCATCATAACTCGGCCAAAAGGTAATCCAAATAAGTGCACCCAAAATGGACAATGAGATAAATCATAGCAAATATCAGGAATATCAAAATCACATTGCTGGAGCACTAGGAGGTTGCTGGAAAAGAACCATGGCCCGGCATCGAGGACCTTCTGCTTCTCGGCTTTTGATTTAAAAGAGAATGATAAGAATCCTAGTTCTAACAAGGTACAAGAAACATTCTCCGTCCTCCATGCCTGTTTCATAGTGCTGAGAAAAGCCTGGAAATTGCCTTTTGGTCGAGAGTAAAGTTTGCCGAATAATGTAAGCCTGAATTCTGTTAACTTTTCAGCAGAAATACCCTATGTAACATCTATAACATCATCCTCAGATCATAAGTTACCCAGGCTTTTACACAGTGCCTCTAACCTGCTCGCTTCAGTAGTAGGATCTGCCATAAGGCCTACTTCAAGAAAGCTTAATAATATGGAGCATAGACTACCTCTGAATAAAAGCTATTGTCCAGATGCCGTAGCGATACCAGGATAAGTCTCAGTGATTCAGCTAAAATCGTTAAGTAGACCCTTGATGAATGATTATAGAAAAAGGCTGGGGCTCTAGCAGACCATTTCCATCAATATACATACTGCTAAGCTGCAAGGGAAACTAGGCCAGGTAAATCATGGTGAGACAGATTCCTGGAAGGGGTGTTAATTTATGGATAGGGAGAGGTGTGCGGAAAAGCGGAAGGGGTTGGGTTGAGGCTAGGAAAGCGTAGGATAATACGAGCAAGGGATAGTTGATGGGTTTCAGCCTATTGTGAGGGTCAGTTAATTTGGGGCTGAAGGTTAGGGTTTTGAAGATGGCGCGCAAGATGAAGGATATGGTGGGCGAGGAGAAGCGGAAAGGCCCAGAACTGACTTAGGGATTGGAGAGGTGATTGAGTTATAGTTGCTGGCTCGAGATGGTTAAATTAGTTGATTGGGTTTGTAGATATGAGTGATACGACTAGGGAATGGAGAATTGGGGTCTGTTGGAGAGAGCTTCTTCATAGCGAGGAGGACTGAGGGTGATGGGGAGGATTGGAACGGAAGAAACACTGAAGGCGGCATCAGCACGAAGGAATCCAGCGAAAAACTACCATGCGGTAGAGGAGAGCCCAGAGCGCCTGGGAGAATCTGGAATATGCAGCGTGACCGTACAAGTGGTTGGACAGCGAACTTTCAACAGTTTTCTGTTGGATAACATTTTTTCTCATTTTCTGATGTTTAGATCATCTAGGAAGATGAGATAATGCACTATCATTTCATAGTCAGCAAGAGGCCTATACCTTGCATTCAGGAAAATGATTTTCTTTTTAAAAATCAGAAAATATTGGCTTTTCATAAATTTTTGTTTTCCTTCCTGGAATCGGCCAGGAGCAAGCTGCATGCCCATTTCAGTTTATTTTCTTGTGGTGGAGGAAAAAATAGAAAGGAGCAAAAGTCGAGAGGTAAAAGTAGAGGAATGAAACACAATAACCTTCCTCATTGCAGTTGAGAATTTGGAATCAAGAACCAACAGGAAATATCAATCACTTCCAACTGCAGAAACATGAATTTATTGGCCGGTCACGTGATTGAAAGCGCTTCACTTGTTCCAAGCTGACCTGGAAAATCACAAATGATCCACATCAACGGCTTCATCAAATCAAGCATGGATATTTTCTTGAGCCGTCACTTGAGCGATACCGTGTTGAACTTCTTATTGTTGACTTGATGCCCGTGGCATGGGTGTATTCGATAGGATGCTCTTGAGCAAAGAATGTGCATGAGAGGGGAGATACATTGGGACTTCGTATCCCGATCCCAACACAGCAACGAACGTAAGCCCTTCATATATCTTGATCCAACCTCCGAGCTGATCAGAAACCAAAGAGTCTTGTTTCTGTTTAACGTGAATTACTGCACGAAAGCTTTTCTCCAGCTTGATTTGAATTGCGTTTACCAGATTGTTTTGGTTCCAAGGGTACCATTTATCCTGTAGTTTGAGCTTAAGGGCTTTAACGTTGCGCCAAGCCGTTGACAAAGGGAATGGCTATATCTGTAGTCCCACTGCTCAAAAAGAAAAAAGTTTAATCTGTGAAAGTAAATATTTGGTACTAGTAATGTCTAAAACCAAAAAAGACATCTTGATGATGAATGAATATATAACTTCCATATTGTCATTAATGTTTATGCACTAATTCTACCAATTGTAATACAATCATGATTATATCTCAAATTAATCAAATGTTGCAAACTCAAGATTAAATGCATTGGCATGATTTTCTTCTTGTTTCTAACATCTAATACGCCTTACCTATACATCGAAATGCACAATTGGGTCTCTATGAGTTCTTTAGAATCCGCAACATCGATGATTCTGTGTCACTTTCTAAGTAGTGTTCTGTCGAACTAGGTCACTATGTAAGCGAAACCGCATGATTTATCATTCCCTAGGAATTTTCCATGCCCTTGATTTGAAGGTGAGGACACCTGGAGTGCCATAACTTAGCACGGAGGGACATTTAAGTGCCATAACTTTAAAATAGTACACTTAAGTGCCAATATCGGAGTAAAATGGGACACTTAAGTGCCACTCCGGCGAAAATCCGGCCAAATGGCTGACGTGGCAATTTTCCGACGAGTTTAATCCAAAACGGCATCGTTTTGCACACTGACGTGGCGGAGAAAACGCAAAACGACGCCGTTTCGTGTCTACATGTAAATAATAATATAAAAATTAATTAAATTATAAAGTATTCAAAAAATTTTAAAAATTTTAAAAATTAAGAAAAATTTAAAAGTTTTAATAAATTAGGAAAATTTTAAAAAATTAAGAAAAATGTAATAAAAAAAGTTGGGGGAGGTCGAACGGGCGGTTGAGGGCGAGCCCTTGCTGCCACCGCCTCCCCGCCGTCGCCGGGAAGGGCCGGCGAGGAGGGGGAGGGCCGACCAACGGCGAGGGCCGCGAGCCCTCGGATCGCGGCGAGGGCCGCGACCCTCACCCCAGATCTGGCAAGGGCTCGCGGGCCCTCGCCACCAGTCGCCGGCCGCCTCGCCGCCCGGCCGGGGGCCCGACGATCCCGCCGACCCTCCCACTCCGTTGCTGGCCCTTCTCGACGGCGGCGGCGACGAGGCGAAGAGGGCCCGTGAGCCCTCGCCGGAGCCGCGACCCTTGCCCAGATCCGGCGAGGGGTTGCGGGCCCTTGCCGCCTCCCCGCCGCCGCCGGAAGGGCTGGGACGGAGTGGGGAGGGTCGGCCGGGTCGCCGGCCCTAGCTAGGGCCGGCAACCGGCGGCGAGGGCCCGCGAGCCCTCACCCAAATGGGGCGAGGGTCGCGACCCTCGCCGTGATCCGGCAGTTGGTCACCGGGGCCGGCGACCCGCCGACCCTCCCCCTCCGTCGCCGGCCCTTCCCGGCGACGTCGGGAGGCGGCGGCGGCAAGGGCTCAGCCCTTAGCCGCCCCTTGACCTCCCCCACCCCCTTTTTAAAATAATTTTCTTAATTTTTTAATATTTTTAAAATTTTCTTAATTTTTTAAAAATTTTTAAAATTTCTTATTTTTTAAATTTTTTAATTTTTATGCTGCTTTGAAGCTGAGCTGACTCAGCTCTTTGGCGAGCCACGTAAGCAAAAAATAATAATAAAATATTGCCACGTAGGATTTCTGGCAAGGGTCGCCGGAGGTGGCACTTAAGTGTCCCATTAGAAAAAAAAAGTGGCACTTAAGTGTACCGTTTTGAAGTTATTATGGCACTTAAGATCCTCCGCGAGTTTATGGCACTTGTCGGGACTTCTGCCCCTTGATTTGAGTGAAGTTCTTGAATCATGAACAATTCCTGGCTAGAGTGTAGTTCACTGGAATATACGAAGGGTTGATGTGGAAAGCTTCCTGCACTTTCTTTCCTTCTCAAAGCGAGTACTAGTGTCATTATCCGAGTAATGTCCAAACCCATCTCTGTCAATCAAATCCTACTTGCAGAGAAAAACTGAGGATTGAGTATCAAAGTGCTGTTAGGCTTTCTTACCGCTCATTTTCCAGCCTCTAAGAATAAAATTAGGAGCTATCTCAACTGCATGGGGCTCGTAGATGGTCTCATAAATAGGTTAAAATTGTCGACGTCTCCAAATTCATTCATGTATGCTTCATCCCAGGCTTTATTGCAGCCATCAGAATGTCTATTGACAGTGCAAAATTTCCGTATGTTTCGGTATGTAGTGTCTGAGATCAACCCATGATTCCGCAGGTAATCAGCCATACCCGATTCTCCAGTTTCGTTGTCAAGGAGGGTTTCCTGGCTAGGAAATTTTTACCCAAGGATAGAGCACTAGCTTAGTCCAGTTTAATAGCGAAAATGGATATGCTTTGACATGCAGATTCGACACTAGTCATCTCACCACTATTCCCTTCAGATTGATGATTGGTCGCACGATCCCCATGTTGCGGTTTACTATCAGTCGAGCGAGTTGAGGCACATAATGTCCTGGAATAAGCGTTAATTATTAAACTCGTGCGTGACCTAAAATTACGTTATACATTAAAATGGCCACAGAAAACACGTACCTGCACAGCTCTCTCCGGCAGCGTAGAAGTCTCGGTATTTGTATTTCAGAAATATTTCGAGCCATTTATTTAAAAATGTGTGACTGTCCATGGCTGAGATGGAAAGAAAAGGAAATAACTTGAGACTTTTTGAAAGAAAGTATAGAGTGGAAGACTCAATAATCAAACCAGGGCAAACAGGTAGAGCAAGTCATTAAGTCCCGACCGGTGCTGTTATCTCCGATTGACTCAGCGACGCTGAGGATAGAAAATCCAGCTCCAGCAACCACAAGTTGTTATTATTCAATCTTCATCTTAAATATGGATTTCTTAGTGATGACGCATTGTTTATGAGTTTGAAAAATGTAATCCAAATATAAAGACCAAAATGGATCATGTAGTCTGCCGTCATGAAAAAGCCGTTACTTTGGTCTGAAGTTATACCATATAACAAGTTAAAAGGGTAAAACTAACCGACAGATATAATGAAAATGTTGAGTCTCCATACTACAATCTACACACTAATTACGTCACTATTTAAACTCGGCACATTTTTTTGACAAAAAAAAAAAAAAAAAAAAACCTTGGCACCTTCTCAATTGAGTTTCGTCTTATAGAGAGGCGGGCCTAAAGTTTCTTGAGTTTGACTTTCCCTGATCAATAAAACCAAACAGCAAGTCATATAAGGTCATAGCCATTCGAGACATTCAACGAACGAGTCTTAATCGAGATTTAATACGCAAAGCGTTGCTGAAACAAAATTACCAGTGTTCCAAGCAAATTGTCTCTTAAAAAGCTTCCCGGCGGGCAAGATCTGGAAGGGTCCAATCTCTCGAAAGGCTCTGTCCCCGATTGTCAAGGTGCTGGGTCCTCCATTGAGCCATAGAAGAAGAGGTTTAGACTCTGCATCCGATGACGCTTCAACCAGCCAATAGAACAGCTTCTTTTTTTTTGTTTATGATCACATGTCCCGAATACTGAGGAAAACTTACGTCCATAGGTTGTCCAGGTAACGCCGTAATCTTGGCATTTGCTGCTTCATCTACTGAAGGTCCAGCAGCGATGGCCGACACCCATAAGTCCAATAAGAGAAGGCAAACGATATTCGATGACGCTGTTTCGCTATGTTTCAGTTGTCTTTTGGTGGGGCTTCTTCTTGATGTTCGTGGAATGCTTTTCCTCTTATGTAAATGTATACGTTGTGGTGTTAACCATCGACCGAAGATATAAAGTTGTTTGCATAGTTGTGGGTAAATAACAGTATTTTGTTATCTATTGTTAGCAATAGAAGTGAGTGATTTTAGATTCTCTACAGGTTTTATTTGAAACCTAGAACCTACCCATTGGAACACGTTCCTCATTTTTTAGAACTTGAAACCTGCCCTACATATCCTAAACCCTAAAACCTACCTTGTCACAAGTTCTAGGATTTACCTAGGTTCCACTTGCTGTTATAATTCAAACCTTTAATGACCTCCACTTGCTGTTATAATTCATTGACCATAACTTATATTTAGACATATGAAAAATATGAACATTGAAAAGGTAAAAATCCCAATCATAAAATGAAAGCTTAGATTAGTACTTTTAGATTATACATTCATCATCAAGCGGCATGGAAAATTGGAGGATCGGCAAAGACATGGACCAATAAAAACATTAAAACTTGTTTTAGGTTCTAGGTTTCAGGTTCCAAGTTTCTCCAATCAAGAACCTTGAATCTACCAGTTCAAACAAGTTTCTCATTTTTTGGAACTTGTAACATATCCTATATATATTGGAACCTAGAACCTACAAGTTCCTATCAGTCCAATTCTCAAGTTTTAGGTTCTACTCTAAAACATGCTCACCTCTAATTAGCAACAATACATCATTCTTCTAGAGTTTTAGAAGGTTATAAGCAAATATTTGTTTTGGCAATGTTGAGCTTTTTTGAGTTGTAAGCACAAGGAATGGTTGAATTGGGATTGTTCCAATGAAGGGCAATTAGTCTTGAGACTGCAATGCATAATATGTTACTAGTGAAAAAAAAAAAAAAAAAGAAGGAAAAGAGAAGAAAAGAAAAAGAAAGGAAAAAGAAAATAATAATAATAATAATAATAATAATCATAATAATAATACTAATAATAAATTCAAAAAAATTCACGTTAGCACCTGATGTCCGCGTTAGCAATTTCTAGGCAAAATTAGCCGGATGAACTATATTGTCAAATTATCAAAAACTTTATAACTAAATTGATAAAATTGAGAAGTTTAGAATTGAATTAACACAAGTGCAATAACTTTAGTAATTTTCTCAATTATTCTGACGTTGCTAAATCCTAATAGAAAATAGGTGTCTGGTAATATAAATATGAGCGATCCTCTTAGCTATGACAAATCTATTAGCATCATGCCTGATTGAGTTTTTTGAAGCCATTGCCAAGAGATCTAGTGAGATTACTATTCTTTTCTCTTTTTTTTTTTGGTAAAAGGTAATAAATATATTGAGGAAAGGCCAAAAGTACAAAAGATCACAGCACCGATAATCATAATGAGTGGAAGGATGTCATGATGTAAAACACAAAGCCAATGGCCAAATAAGGCACACAACAACGAAAAATGGCACGGCATGAACAACTGGCAAAGATACAACAATCTTAGCAAAAGAGAAGAAAAATGTTGGCTCCAGAGCACCTTGAAGCTTCGGCCGAAACCGGGGTCAATTACGAGGCCCCCAGAGAAAATAATGGGATCAATGCCCCAACTCCTTTGCAACCTTCTATTCCTAAAGTTATCCTCAACATTTCTAAATGTGCTAGCCCTATCATTAACTACTTAAAAGGTGGTTCTTCATAGCCGGGACGGTGAGGGGTTGTTCGGTAGAAGAACACCACAAGTGCCATAACTTGGCACGCCGGGACACTTAGGTGCCATAACTTCAAAACGGTACACTTAAGTGCCACTTTTTTTTTCGAGTGGGACACTTAAGTGCCACCTCCGGCGACCCTTGCCGGAAATCCTACGTGGCAATATTTTATTACTATTTTTTGCGTACGTGGCTCGCCGGAGAGCTGAGTCGGCCCTCACTCACCTGAAACAACGTCGTCTGCATAATAAAAGCCACAAATCTTCCAAAACGACGTCGTCTCCCCAAATGCCCCAAATCTAAAACCCTAAATCTCCCCAAGTGCTCGAATTGAAGTCTCGAACCCTAATTTTCATTTCCCCAAAATTCCTTCGTCGAATCTTCGAAATGGAGAGCGGGACTCGCAGCCGCCTCAATTTCCTCTCATCGAAGCGAAGGAGAAGGCCAGCGTTTCTGTTTTTGTGGGTTACCGAGTCCAAGAAGAACATCGTGGACTCAAATCAATCCTGGGAGAAGATTTTATGGATGCGCCCGATATAAAGAAGCGTCGAAGTGCAAATACTTCAAATGGATCGATGAGAAGTTCTCTGACCGAGCCACAGAGGTGATATTGGATCTACTTCATAAAAGACAGCAATCTCCATCTGTGTTCGTGGACGACTTGGACGAGGTTGACTCAATGCAAGCTCAAGTGTCTTCAGTTAAACTTTTGAAGAATGAAGTCTCAATGCACGCTCAAGCATCTTCAACTAAACCTTTCAAGAATGAAGTTCCAATGATGAAAATTGAACGAAAGTGTTACCAAGCGTGTATTATGGTGTTGTTTTGCTGTCTATTGTACTTTATGATGAAATGTAAAGTACTTGAAAATGAGAAAAAGTTTCTCCGACTGCCATAGTTAAAAATGGTGTTGTTGTGGAACAAGATCATTGTTGCTTTGTTGTTGTTTGTGCTGTCGTATGGACTTGCCATAAGTTTACCATCATCTTTCTGTTTTGATGCAGAATCATCTTCTGTTTTGATGCAGAGCAACATATACACAAGACAAACATGAATGATTACCCGAGTGCCATAAGTTGTATTTAGTAATCACGTAAGTGCTAGTCGCGATGAAAAAAGGATCACTTAAGTGTCAAGTTATTGTTAAAGTGATCGGTTAAGTGTCACTTGTAGTTAAAAGTGAACAGTTAAGTGCCAAGTTTTTTAGAATAGGATCGGTTAAGTGCCAATTTTTTGTGGGTTTTCTGTGAAAATTGCGCCACCACCAGCACCGGCGACACCACCAACCATCACCACTAGCCACACTACACACTAGGCTGGAGCGCCACCACAATGCTGGTGGTGTTGCTGCACAAGAAGATACTAGTGCAAGCTGAGCCTTGCACTAGTTTGCACCAGTACACATGGTGTAAGATGTGCAAACTGCACACTTGTACCAGGTGTAGGTGCAGCTGCTTAAGCCTATAACCCCCACCACAAACCAATAATCACCAGGCATCACCACCAGCCACACCAAAGACTCCAGCCACCACATTAGCACCCCAAGAACAAACCGACTACCAGCAAACATCACCATCCACCATCACGGATACACCAAAGCACTCCGGCTATCACCACGAACACCAACAAGGCAAAGAACAAGTAAAAGCGGAATCCATGATAAACAACAACATAAATTGACAAGCAGCACAAGATCATTTCATTGATATTTCATCAAGTCCGAGTCGACAACATCAATGAATGACAAACTAAAGAAAAGTTTCAAAACAAAAGATAACCATCCAGAGACTTTCTATATGCACGACAACATCATCGTTTACATAACTGTTTTTACTCCTAAGCTCCACAAATATCACATCTCATCTCATCAATCAATATGCACGACACCCCCTGTTCGTCCTCCTTTCGATGGGCCTTTCACTTGATTCATAATTCTGGCACTCTTTCTAACTGGACGTGCAACTTCTTCTTCAACCTTCTCAGTATCCACTGACTCAGATGGAGCTGCAAATGTCCTAGGCCGAATTGAATCAAAAGGAGCTGGAGCCGGAGCCGGAGCCGGAGCCGGAGCTCGGGTTCTTTCTCTTATTTTTGTTGGCACGGTTGACGTTGATGTTTTCTTTTTTGTTGGTGCAGCCGTCGATTCTTGAGTTGGGCTGAGATAAGAACTTCGAACTTCTCCCAGGCTACAAAAAAATAATAAATTGTTAGCAAAAATCTACAGCATAAATTAAATTAAATGTAGCCAATAAAACTTACATTGAGAACGACTGTTCCAAAGACGCTCATCTCGTATAAAGGCCATAGCCATATTGTCTTAACCTCTTCCCAAGTGCCCCTCTTGTTTGAATAGGGGCGTCACTTTCAGGAACTTGTGATTTGTTGCCCCTTTTTCCTGCTTTCTTGGGCCCTTTAACTACAGTCGGGGCTTCTTCGACCAATTGTGCTGGGCGTCTTCTAGATGGCCTTTGTGCACTGCGCCCTTCACCTGGCCTTGTTCTAGTTGTCCTTCGTGTAGCCCTTCAACTTCGGTGACACCTCCTTCGTTGGGCCTTCGGTGGTACTGGTGGTGGTACTTGTGGTGCCCCTTCCAGTGATTCTTCTGGTGGCTCCTGTGATGATCCTTGAGGTGGCTCCTCTGATGGCCCTTCAGTTGGCAGTTCAGTTCGAACTTGCTTTCTTCGAACCTGAGAAAGAGGCCAAAAGATACCATAAATATAATATCGAGACATATAATAATAAAAACTGAATACAAATTGGTTGAATTTAGCACTGGGTATTTCTTTCGCTGCTGAAGAACAGTCGACTGCACTGGCCGTGATGCTGCTTGGGCCAATCCTTCACCTGGCTGTGTTCTACCTTGCCTTCTTCGAACAGGCTGTTCAGTTTCATGACTTACTGAGGTTCTTCTTGTGACCTAACAAACACATTACATACAAGGCCAAATAGGATATTATGTACATTTTTATGATAAACGACAATAAAGCAACATAAACATAAAATAAATTTCATGACTTACCGGGGTTCTACTTGTTGACTGAAGAACAGTCGACTCACTTGGCCCCTTTGTGTGCATTTCTCCAACTGTGTCTCTTCGCAGGCCCTTCACATTGCCTCAACCGTTGTTGCTTCCTCAATTGACAACCTTTAATATTGTGGCCTGTTAGGCGACAATAAGAGCACGTGATCTTTGCACCCGCCGCCCATTCTTTGCGACCCGAGACCTCTCCCTCCGCCATTCTTCGTCTTCGTTTTGTCCTTCCAATTGTCTTCTTCAGTGGCAAAGGTTGAGGTGCTTCATGATCCGTGGGCTCCCAAAACTTGCTACTTCTAATTGGCTGCATCATGAACGATAGGAAGCAAGATATTTTGATTTATGGTACCAATCATCGATGTAATCATATGTATTGTCGCCCTTCAACTGGATGGCACATATGGCATGTGCACATGGAATTCCACTTACTTGCCATGCTCTACATGAACACTTCCTACTTCCTAGATTGACAACATACTTATCGCACCCTTCATTATCTCATATCTGTCATCTCCATTCCAAATGGGATGACAATGCGTACTTGCAGCCAAGTTCTCATCCAATTTCTTCACAATCCTAGGACCATATTGTCTTATCCACTTTGCAGCCTCATCTCTTTGTTTCGCAGCCGAGTCATAACCGCAACTCGTATATCTTCAAGCATTGAGATGACTGGTTTGCATCTCGGCATCTATTATCTTCGCATTAAATACTTCACAAATGTTGTTGTCGACGTTATCGCACTTGAACTCCTCTTGAAGAATGCCCCGCACCAATGCTTCGGTTCTAGTTGAAATAGAGTAGCACAACCTTCCTTTGTCAACTGAAGCGAGTCCTTCTTTGGCTATTCTAAAGTCAGCCATGTTTGCACTCTTTGCTAATTGCCAAAATTGCAATTGCAGCTTATCCCCTTTATACGTCTTTGCCCAATTTCCGTATATGTGCCGCGCACACATTCGATGTTCAGCATGGGGCAACAACTCGGCTACATCGCCGGAACCAATCCCGCAATAATTTAAAGTAAGAAATACTAGAGCAAATTACATGTTCATATTACAAAGCAAAGCAAACTATTGACTAAATTTTTCAAAAACTAAGCATTACCTTCGTTGGTCGCTCGTGAATGCCCACCCTTCCCCGTTTGTTATCTCCAAGTCAGCCATCAGATTTTTTCAAGAACCAGGACCAATTGTCCTTGTTCTCAATCTTTACAATAGCCCAAGCTAGTGGGAACATTTGGTTATTCGCATCTCTTCCAATCGCTGCCAATAATTCTCCCTTGCACAAGCCCTTCAAGAAACAGCCATCCAATCCTATAATCCGTCTACAACCAGCTAAAAATCCTCGTCTGCATGCATCAAAGCACACATAGAACTTATCGAACTTGGTCCCATGATCGGAAGTGGTCTCTCAATCACCTCTACATACACTCTACTTGTAGGGTTTTGCAGCCTACACTCCCAAGCATACTCCCACACCTGCCCATATTCCTTAGCATACCGACCAATAAGTACCTTTATCACCTTTTGCTTTGCTCTTTTGCACCGATTCCTAGATACATTGATGCCTACACGCTCCTTCACCAGCATCCTAAAGTTAGCAAGTTTCAAGTTGGGCATCACCTTGATCACATCGAAGAAGTGCTTGGCCAACCATGCACTTGTTACCCTTTTGTTTTGAAAATTAATGGAACAAGTATGTTCCTCTTGGTAGGCTCTAATCTGAAAAGACTCACTCTTCTTAACAAACGCACCGTAAATCTTCCATGGACAGTTTTGCTGCGAACACCTAGCTCTTACAAATTTCTTGGTATTTCTAATGAAATCAATATTTCTTTGTGCAGCAATGGAAGAACTCAGTATAGCTTCCCTAAATTGTATCGCATCATGGAATTTCATACCTCCGACAAAGTAGGAGACGCAACAGAGATGGATCATAGGAAGGAAACTTACTTTTCCTTCTACGCACAGCTCGTTGATCTTCTTCAACTTCGTCCCGGGAAGTTGCGGTGTCGATGCTTTCTTCATAATCTGTCTCCAGGACGACCCTGACCAGCAACACCAACATCTGCGGGGCCTTCGTCTCGTTTGGGTGAACAGTTAAATGCAAAGTTGCAAATCTATCGACAAGAAGTCCCTTTGTTTTTTTTCCTTGACGTGTAAGCTCCTCATCGTCGGCGTCACTTAAGATTAACAAATTTTCAGCTTCAGCCGCCAACCCTTCATCGTCATCGTCATCATCACCGTCACCGGATTCAGCTACTTCCCAATCTAATTCGGTGATGGTGACATCACCCATGTCACAATCGTTCGGTGAACAAGATCGGCGCCCTCTCCTCCCCATCCTATCCATCATGACCTACTTCATCTCCTCCTTCTCCTACTTGAGTGGTATCTCTGTCATCATCTTCGTCGTCACTATTGTTTTCAACAAACACTTTCGCCTCTTCGCCATGAAGATAATGATATAAGACATCCCTAAAACCATTATCATCTTCCAAAACTCTCAAACCATCTCTCAAGCCTTTCCAGGGAACACAAGTCAAAGATAACTTTTGTACTCTACAAGGCAAAAATGTCACTATATCCCTAACAAATCCAATATAAGATGCCTTCTTTATATCTACAAAGATAGTACCCTCATTCCCCCCCTCATACTCCCACTCATCCTCCCCAATCACAAAATCTCCACCGTAGTAAACGATGACAGCAACATAGTCTTTATGCGCCATTTCTGCAACAAAAGAGGACAAATATACAATTAACTTTTGGGACCACATTCACAAAGAACAAACAATTGCAAGTGGAGGTCCCTACACTCTTTATTAAAGAAAAGAAAAGAAAAGAAGGAGAGAGAGGGAAGATGCAGTCAAGACGACAGCTGCGGCTTGAAAACAAGAGGCCTCGGGACAAGGACAAATAAAAATAAAGATGGGACCCGACAACTGCTTTGATTATGCCGTCGCATTTCTTTAAAATATGGAGAGAGAGATTCCTCAGCGTCCTCAACAATGCAATTTATTAAAAAAATCCAGAAGTCCCCATCCCCACAACCTTCGATTCGAACATGTGCAAAGTCCAATACTCGAACCCTAACAATCACCAATCATCACAAATTTCACATCCGACCACTACAAATTACTTTCGCACATCACAATTCAACACCCTGAATGAATCACCCATCACAGTGGATGAGGCAACGTCGAGCCCTACATTGAGCCCTAATTTTCCCCCACCCAGCCCTACACCGAGCCTATATTTCAATGCCGCTCCTAAACTGTCAATTCGAACCCCCAATAGGATTGTAGCACTACATCTCAGCCATGAATCTCACATCAAGCCTGACCTTTCCCAGCCGACCCCCAAATTTGAAGTCCAAGCCCTAATAAACGAGTCGGAGCCCTAATTTCACCACAGGGGAGAGGAAGAAGATAAAAAACCTGAGCAAATCGACGACGGCGAGCGATGACGGCGCTCGACGCCGGTGAGCGACGACGGCGAGCGACAAAGGCGAGCGACAACGGCGAGCGATCACCTGCGAACGGCGAGCTGTGAACGGCGATGGATGGAGAGGACGTCAGACCCAGTGTGAACTGACGAAATGTTCAAATCCAAATAAACCAAACGAGGTCGTTTAACACTCAGGAAAAACGACGTCGTTTAGTTTGGCCAAATGCACAGTGGATGAGGCGACGTCGTTTTCCTCCTCCACGTGTGCTTTTTTTTTTAAAAAAAATTGCCACATCAGTTAAGCAAGTCGCCGGAAAATGCCACATCTGCATTTTGACCGGTTTTTGGCCGGATTGGCACTTAAGTGTCCCATTTTACTCCAATGATGGCACTTAAGTGTACCATTTTAAAGTTATGGCACTTAAGTGTCCCGGCGTGCTTGCCAAGTTATGGCACACCGGGTGTCCCGCACTCGGGGTTGTTCTCTAAATATAATGTTATTCCTATTTTTCCAAATAATATGACAAAGAGCCCCAAAGGAAAAGTGAGCAATGCACTTAAAGAAGTCCTTACCCTTCAAGAAGGAGGTGGCCCAACGGAGATTCTTTCCCCAAGATCTGTTTCACCAAGGCAAGTTGTATCTCGCCGCCCAAAAGAAAACAATCCCGACCGTAATGAGCAATCAAAAATAAATGATCAATGGAATCGGGCATCCCATTACAAAATGCAGAGGATCCCCTCTCTATTCTACCATAGGACAAAATGAGTATTCTTGATCTGCAGAGAAAGGGAAAAAAAAAAAACAGAGTATAAAAATTTCTCTTCAAACTCATATTTCTTGACCGTATTTGTGCATTAGAATATAAGTAAAATATATCTTCTGTTGTGACATCCAGATTTTCAGTCATGTTTTCTATTGAATAAATCGGGCATTTCATTGACGCATTTATAGGGCTGTTCCCATAACTGATCATTCTAAAGATAACTAGACTATATGGGGAAACTATTAAGAATTTTAAGGCAAATGGACTTGAGAATTCGATCAGGAATTGGCTACTCGACTGTATTCATCTACTAAGATCATTACAGCACGGACGTAAATTGATTAGAGATCAGATATAGGTTGGTTCGATAGAGATATGTGGCTAATCGTGGGTGACACCACTAAATTGGAAAATTCTTGTTGGCTGACACTATACTGAATTCTCTATCGTTTTGGTACCCTGTGTCCGTATTTGAATTCTCGAGATTTCTACGACAATCGAGAGTTGCCAATGTGTCAAGTGGGTTTATTGTGGCTCGAAGAAAATCGACCATGGGTCATTTGCAGTAAAAAATTCTGAAAACTACCCGGTAGTTTAGGTCATGCTAAAAACGCGCTGAATGGAAATTAACCGTCAATTCAAGTTCAATTTCAAAAATTGAAAGTTCTGTTGTGTCACAATCTATTTTAGGAACGTCGACTCATCCTCCGAATAATTTTCAGAGATTTCAAGAGTTTTACAGAAATTTAATTCGGACATTACGGAAAATTAACGGAAATTTGGATAGGCCAAATTGAAGGAAATTTGGACTTTCAAACCGAGCCTTTAGGTGTTGGGCACTTGCAGAAATTGTACGGGATATTTCTTCAACGAAATTGGATGTCGGTTTGGAGAATTCGTGATGAAATTGAAACCCACTTTTAGTGAAATTCGGATTTACCAAGGGGCTGAGAATTTTGGTATCAAATTGGACAATATTATGGATTAAGTTGCAAGAAAGCAAGTGGGGACAAAGAGGATATGTTTGTAGGTTTTTGTGGAACAAGTCATTCAATGTTTTGGCTAAGATTTGCTGAATGTTCTTCATCCACCTGCAGCTTCCTCGGCAAGATTTGCCAGCTGCCTTGCGTCGCTTTCTTCACTTCCTTGAAGCCAAGTTCCCCACGACCAAACCTGCCACTCCACCGCCTTGATCTCCCTCTCTCTTTCTTCGAATACGCGCACAGCCCTTCGGTTCTGCTTTCATTTTCATTTCTTTCCTCTGCATCTTTCCTTTTCATCTCTCCTTCGTTGCAACCCACCGAACCAGCTGATCTTCCTTTTCTTTCATTTGTTTCTTTTCTCTTTCATTTACTTCAAGCAACCCCACGTGATTCTGTCCCCCAACCGAAATCCCACATCCACGACTTAAATCCCCCATGAGTCAAACTTCTTCAACAAAAATTCTGGTGTTGACCGCCCATCTTCGAAACAGCAAGGTCCACCGAAAATTGCGGCCTCTACCCTTGCCACGTTTTCTTTATTTCCTTCCCAGCTCGACGCCACGCCCTCAGTTCTGCCGTGTCTTCATCAGCGTGATCAACTCACCTCCTCGTTGAAGCCACGCCGTTGACTACGAAGCCCTCACGCCCGCGTGTCAGCTCGTCTCTCAAAATCCTCTAGCAGCTTCTGTCCACTCGTCGAGTCAGCAAGCTGCTGAACTTTGATCAAGCTGCCGCTCGTCCGGCATCTTCGCCCGTGTCTCGCCAGCTCCTTCGTTGCAGCTTCGGTTTGTAGCAGCTCGGCCCAGCGATTTTCAACGGCCCAACTTCTTCAACAACGTCCCAGCTGCATCCTTCAGTCTCACGGGCCAGGATTTCCGTGAGTTTCAATCAAGTAGCCCAGCGAAGCAATTCTTCATCTCACGATTCAGCCCACAATCAGTAGCAAGTGAAGCCCATGGATCCAGCAAGTTCGGCCCACATCATCTTCAGCCCAATGAAGTCAGTCTTTGATCCAGCCATTTGAAGCCCAGCAAAGCTTGCACATTCGGCCCATAAGCCCAACAGCAATTCAGCCCATCTTGAGGCCCACTTGAAGTCAGCCCGCGATTTTGAGGCCGAAGCCCAGCATCTGCAATGAGCCCAGTCCAACGCAATAAGGGCCAAGTTTATGGCCCGGTCCAAGCCCGCCGGTGTCATCGAAAGCCCGATTTCGGCCGCCGTCACGGTGATCCGGTCTCCGCTTTTAACCAAGTGAGTTTTACTCACTAATGCTTTCTAAGTTTTCTAATTATGCTTAAGGGTTGATTAGATTTAATTAAGTGTAATTAGGTGGTTAGATTAGTTTAGAATAATTTAATTAGTGACTTAATGATGCATGTTAGGTGATTGATTAGTGCAATTAGCAAGTAGAGACGTATTTCTATTTATTGAATGCATCTTGGGATTTTTCCCAATCCGTTGTAGCGTCCAATCATGCATTACAGGCATAAATTGGATTTTTAGTATTTATTTATTAATTTTCGAAATTAATTTAATTATTTATTTATTTTTCCGGAAATTAGGCGGGGATAGCCATAGCGACCAGAATTTTATGCTGATTGTTGTAGTACAGTCCATTTATTTAATTGAGCTCTATTTCATGCTGAATTAAATTATTTGTGAAAGAATGAATTATTCTTTAATTGGATAATCATTGGTTATTAATTGAAAAATAACCAAGCATCGGTTGATAATGCCAAAAATATTTGAGTGGACTATAGAAAATGTGGGAATTATGGAAAGGAAAATATTATATTTTGGCTAAAGTTGATTGTGTGTCCCCACACACGGCTATTTTATCGAGAAGGATAAAAGATGGAATGAATTGAATGGTCGGATATTATATTATATCATCCTATGAGCTCGATATGTCAGCTTAGCGCGAGCAGTACACTTTATCAGCTTAGAGTGAGTATCGGGGGTATACTATATCAGCCTACAAACGATATGTCAGCTTAGCAAGAGTAGTATATCGCATACTATATCAGCCTACTGGGCGATATGTCGGCTTAGTGAGAGCAGTATACCTTAACCCTATCGCCTTAGTGCGAGCTATACTATCTATATATCAGTTTAGAGTGAGCAGTCCTGGACTATGGTCGAACTTATAGGTAGTACTGAATGTACCGACCAAGCTTGGGTTGTGATGACATGTAATCGACTAGGTCGATTGATCATTACTTTGATATGATATTGTGAATTGATTTATTGAACTGAAATGACTAATGAACGGTCTGATTGACATGAAATCGACTAGGTCGATTGATTGAGATATCGATCTGTGATATGATTGCTTTGGTGCCTATTGAACTGTGCTAATATGCAAATGGAATCTGAGGGCAAGGTAAGTCATTTGACCCGTGCATGCATAGGCAACCTGGTTAGCGTGTTAGTTTACTAATCGAGTCTAAAGGGGGTAGAACTTGCTGAGACGTGGTCTCAATGGTTATTAAATAACCATTTCAGGACTCTGATGAGGAGCTTGAGGAGGAGGAATCTGAAAAGGAGAACCCTGATGTGGAACTAGATGAGGAGGAACATTTTGGAGAAGAAGATGACCACGAGGAAGATCCTGAGTACGACTCGGATGAGGATTGAGATCCCATCTTATTTTGTCAGACCTTGATTATATGTGGAGAAGTGTTAGATCAGACCCTTGTAAATAGTATTACATTATATATTATGAGGTGCTTGTATAAAAGAGTGATTGTGAATTTCAGTATGAAAATTATGGCCTTACTTTTCTATCACATTGTTTTGTTGTATGGGGATTGATAATCGCTTTCGCATATGCTTAATAAATGAAAGAATCGGCGATACGTAGTCCCGGGATATCGCAAGTTTAAAATCGACTAAATCAAGAAGGATGGGCACGTGACCGAGGATCAAGGCATGACACCTGTGTCCTAACTTTCATTTTTGTCTAGAAAAGACATATGTCCTTATTTCATATTTTGATAAGCAATTGAGGAGAACATGCAGTTAGACGGGATAATAAAGGGGAACAGGGGAGGAGAAGTTGAGAGTACTAATTAATTAATCCCTATACGCTTTACTTCTTCTTCTTCTTCTTATAGTACTAAAATATCTTAGAATATTTTTATGATATAACTAGGATGGACAGAGATATGAAAATAATGGTAGCGGGATTTAGTCGGGCAACAATGTCAATATTAATAGTACGAAAGCGATATGCTAGAAGACAGATTTGGTCCTGTTATCGCTAAACAAATAGCCAAATGAAAGCCAGCTTCCTTTATAAACTCTCCTCAATAAAGACCGAGTTTAAAATTAGCAAATTTGAGAACTTCTTGTCATTGTATAATTGATTGGACGATTACAATGTAAAAAGGTACAAGAACCAGACTTAATAATGAATCAAAACTAAAATCCGACGGCACAAACTTAAATCAAAGTCAAGTGTGAAAGCCTGACAAAAGAAAAGAAACATAAACTTTGATCGAATAAGCTAAATCTGACAGTTTAGTTGAGTGTGTGTGCTCTTCTTCTTTCATCCATTTATAATCATAAGCTTGTAGGATTTCACTTTCCACAATTCAAGACTTGTTATCTCGACCTTCTGGACGTGTCCCTGAGGTTCTGGACATTGTTTCCTACATTTTGTAAGTGGCTGATATCAACTTATGGTAGCAGGCTTGGCATTCATGTCAATCTCTTCTCCGCGAATGTGAATCGGCTGTTGTCACATTTTCATTATTACGCCCTCACCCTAGCTACCTTTGCTGGATATTACCGATGGGCTGGTGATCGGTGGAGGGAATAGAAAAATAAAAAGGAAAAAAAAAACTAAAAAGAAAAGTAAAGAAAAAAAGGAAAAAAAAAGTTCAAAAAATTCAAAAATATTGCAAAATGCCATTTCATCCCTACCACTAATTGAATCTCCACATTAGCGATTTTTAGGCAAATTGGTTGGATGGACCACATTAACAAAAAAAAAAAATCAAAAAATTTAAGACTAAATTAGCCAAACTGCAAAGTTTAGGACTGAGTTAGCGGCCACAAGATAGAATTATGACCTTTTTGACAAATTTCCCCCATATATGATATTCCTCTCTGTCATATGCAATTTTTTGGATGTAGACCCCAAGAATGTAATATCTATTAATGTCATAGACCAAGTAAGAACGAGTCTAGTAGATGGTCCATATGGTGGATTGTTTACGCGTGATAGTGTACAACATCAAACCTGAAATATTTACGAGAGGTTTTATGTCACATTGACCACATTACTGATCTTAGAGTCTAAAATAGATTTACAACACATTGATCTTGAGAACGGGCAAAGCAAATATAAATAAAGGGAACCCCAGTAACCTTCCCTTTGCTAACTCAAAATTCATCTCTAATGTATGTGTACTAGCATTGTGACATCCTGAATTTTCGGTCATCTTTTCAATTAAATAAATCGGGTATTTCATCGACATGCCTATAGTGGTATTCTCTGAGCTGATCACTCATGACTTAACTGGACTATCGGGGGAAGTCATTAAGGGATTTTAATGTAATAGACTTGAGAATTCGACCAAAAATCGACTACTCGACCGTGCTCATCTGCAGAGATCATTATGGCACAATTAAAAATCGATTAGAGATCAGAGATAGGTCAGTTCAACTGAAATGTGTGGCTAAACATAGGTGATTCCACCCAATTGAAAAATTATCGTCGATTGATACTAAACTGATTTTTCTATCGTTTTGATATCATGTGTCCGCATTTGAAACCTCAAGATTTTCACGACCACTGAGAATCACCAATGTGTTGAAGAGGTACATTGTGGCTCGAAGAAAATCAACCATGGGTCGATTGCACTAAAAATTTCTGAAAACTACACGATCACCTAGGTCACGCTAAAATCACGTTAGATCAAAATTAATCGCAAATTTGAATCCGATTTTAGAAATTAAAAGTTTTATTGTATCACAAGTCATTTTAGGAACGTCAACTCATCCTCCAAAGATTTTTTTGTAAATCGAGATTTTTGGCGAAAATTCAATTTATGGCCATTTTCGACTAGAAAATTCAGGGGACCATTTTTGATCGCATAATTGGGATGCAAGTTGGTTTTATTAGCGATGAAAAATGTCAATTTGATCGTGGGCACCTCAATTGGATTTTTGAGTGCTGAATTGAGTTGATTTAAGAGGGAATGCAAGTGGAATTTAGGGAAAATAGTGCAAAATTCGTAGCCCCATGGTCCCCCAACCTTTGGACCATCTCAATAGCTTCTAGAGGAAGATTTGGGGTTGGAAAATGGCTGAGGAAACCAGCTGGCCATGGTGGGGCATGGTCAAGGGACAAGAAGATAGAAAGAGAGAGGGGTGGCCTCCTCCAAGCTAATAGCCATCTTCTTCTTCCTCTACATCTGCTTTCCCCATTTCCAGACCAAAGAAGCTCTGAAAGTTGCAAGAAAACCGAGCATCCCTCCTCCCTAGCCCGTCGCAAGAATCGCCGCAAGCAGCCGGAGCCCCGCCATGTCACCGTTGCGCCCCGCATGCTAGTCACTCGTCCCGAGC
Organism: Eucalyptus coolabah; assembly: GCA_014182585.1. Taxonomy (NCBI): domain Eukaryota; kingdom Viridiplantae; phylum Streptophyta; class Magnoliopsida; order Myrtales; family Myrtaceae; genus Eucalyptus; species Eucalyptus coolabah. The sequence continues at coordinate 25,707,706 of CM024622.1, forward strand.
ATTGTCCTGCCTAGCCGCGACTCCTGCCGCATCCTCCCGAGCCCAGGCCATTGTACATTGCCGTCGTGGTCGCCGGAGTCACCGTTGAGCACCGTCGTCACCCGCTGCAACCCATCCGCTCGCCTCTTGCCGTTTCCATGCCAACCAGCCTCTATTAAGCCTTTCCTCGGCCCAAGATCAAAAGCGGAGACCAACAAGAAGTCGTGGGCTTCGAGGCCCGCTTTGGACCCTTTCCCAGCCTTAAAAGGTGTCGCCGCTTTGGAGTTTATCACTTGTCTCCGCCTCGCCATCACCATGGTCCCGTCGGATCATTAATCAAGTGATTTTACTCATTAATCTTTGCTTAGGGAGTTAATGACGCTTAAGGGTTAATTAGTTTAGGTTAAGCTTGAATTAGGTGGTTAGTTAGAATGGATTAGTAATTTAATTATTTGTTTATGTATGTTAGGTGGTTAGACCGGCTTAATTAGCCATTAGATAGGTGGTAGTATTCATCTAGATAGGTTCGGAATTTTTCGGGCCCATTTCGGTATTTAATTAGGCTTTTCCGGCCTAAGTTGCATTTTTCAGTAATTAGATGTATTTATTTAATTAATTTTATTAATTATTTAATTAATTATTATTTTCCAAAAATTAGATTGAGATAGCCGGTGACCTGAATTTTTCATGCTGATTGTAATAGTATGTTTGGTTTATTTATCGGGTGCTAATTTGTGCAATTGAGTGATATTTGCAATTTTGAGTATTTATCCCAAAATCTATTAATTTTAGTCCACCAAGCGTCGGTTTACAATGCCAAAAATATTTTGGGAGACTATATTAAATGGTGGGATTTTTAAAAAGGAAAATATTGTATTTTGGGTAAAGTTGACCTTGTACCCACACACGGCTATTTTTATCAATATGATAAAAATGGTGAATTTGTTGGTTGATTAGAATGGTATACTATATCAGCCTGAGAGCTTGATATACCGGCTTAGAGTGAGTAGCATACCTTAAGTACCACACAGCTTTGGTGAGCATATTAAGTACTGCATAACTTTGGTAAGTATTATCAGTATACTATATCAGCCTGCGGGCTTCGATATATCAACTTAGTGCGAGCGCTTCTGGTGAGCTATATCTATTATCAGCTTTTGGCGAGCTATACTATTTATCGTCAGCTTAGGGTGAGCAGTTCTTGATATGATAGGACTTGAGAGAAAGTCCTCTTGGCATGGAATCGACTGGATCGATTGATCAATGACTCAATCTGATTTGTAATGTGATTTGGTGAATATATGAATCATACTAACTTGCATGAAGGAACTAAGACAAAGGTAAGTCTTTTGTCTTGTGTGTGCCTAGGTAGCCTTTAGGTGTATTTCCTTTCTAGTCGGAGTTTAGGGGGTGAACTTGCTGAGACGTCGTCCCACCTCGTTGTGGGATAACATTTACAGATCCCTAGATAGTTGTGCCACTTGAATGTTTTGGCTAACCGAAGAAGATTACCGAGCAGCACTCTCAGATTCCCCTCCCTTGGGAGCTAAGGAGCCTGGGTCTATGAGCTCGTGAAATCCGTTGTCTGGGTTGATGAGGGTCTACCCCCATAAGGTACCCCATCAATTCAGATTGTATTATCATCACGAGCGAGATGGACCTAGAGGATGCCCTTTTTTGGAGTATGAGATTCCTAGGTCGGTACTAGAAATCGCTTTTGGCAATGGCACAACTGATCCTCCTGGTGTTTTAGTGGTAGACCTAGATCTTCCAAATCCAGAGTCCCCAAAGTATTCAATTGAAGACTCGAATGCTTTGAGGATCTATAGCCCTTCCCTTTTTGCAAACCTTGTATATATCGGCTAATATTGTATATGACTTAGTTTGATATGTATATAAGTGTGTTGTGGTTTTCGAAAATTAGTGGTCCTACTTTTTTATCCTATCTTTATGTTGTCTAGGAATTAATTATTCACTTCCACATGTATAAAAAATGAATGGGTTGGCGATACATCCTAGGATGTCGCTATTTAATCGATCGTCAAGGGATGGGCACACGCTCGGAGGATCGGGGGGTGACAAGCATGGTGAAGAGAATCAGCAACAAATTACACAGGAGTCGACGTTGTTTCAGAGAGCACTAGTGGTCAATGGCGACAAAATACCGATACCCCACGTTGTATTTTGCAACACAGGCTAAATTTTGCAACTGTGGATACAAGGAAAAGGTATTCGACGTTTGTGCTGGAACGTGGAGCAGGGTGTTTTATATGAAACTCTAGAAATTAGCATCATAAAGAGTAGCTAAATGAATGGTGAATTGCCTAGTTTGAGGACAACTGGCCATTTCGAATCAGAAAATGCAAGCGTTCCATGTCTTCTATCAGAGGAGAGGTGAAGGTCCATAATGTATTCTATTGGCAACATAGTGAATGGCCCATTTGGTATATTGAAGATTACTGTAGAAGGTTCTATCACAGATTGCCAAATAGGGCTTCGGCCGCATTGACTGTCGCAAAACTGATCCGACAACTTATCAGCAATGGCTTGATTTGGGGAGCCACTACCTTACTAGGCGTCTTACCACTGAAGAGAGAGTACAGCATAAGGAAAGTATGTTTGGACAAGAAAAGGATTGTCCGACATTGTGTGCTCATAAAATCCTTGTTAACGTCGTTGTATTCAGTATTCGATGCCTTGTATCATGACACTTGTATTGTATGCTAAGGGCCTTAATCCTATTTGTCTAAACCCTAAGTGAATCTCCATATCATGAGATCTATGGACTCCTCATGAATTGCCCGATTTGCCTTGTTTTAAGGCTGTCATTATTTATTTTTATTTTTTTGGTTGGAAAAGCCGTCATTATTTTATTTAATTAGCATTAGCCAAATATGGAAAAATTTATCACCGGAAATGAATGTAGTGCGATGTTGACAAACTTAATCAAGATGCAATTTAACATGGCATTTTTTGCAACTTAATCTTTGCCTGGACATGTTGAGAGGGGATGGCAAAATTATGATTTTAAGCCAATAGCAGACAACCTACCAAATTTGACCAAGAGCCAACAAATTCATGCCAATTACTGAATCAAGTTGCCTGGGCCCTGGGCGACGACCTTGCTTGGATGAAGTAGGCTAGGACCATAATTTTTTTGATATTTTGACGTTTTATTTATATAATTTTTAATTTTCCTGAGACTTCTTCACTAGTTTGATGAATGGCGATAGTAATGACGATGATAGGGATAAGACTTGTTCGTCTGAAGTATAGCAATTAGGCTTATCACAAGAGAAATTGAGTTAAGGAATCATCAGATGGAAAGAGTGATTCAAAGCATGGTTTGACAATGCCATTGCGCGTACTTTTATATATAAGCCAAAACATCCAACATTTATTTTCTTTTTCTTTTTTCTTATTGATATGAATGTGAGGTTGCTTTCAAAGATTTGGACTTTTGCTCGAACACAAGTTGAGACTGTTGAACTTGAGAGGCTATAGAAATTCCAAAGACGTTGAAAAATAGAAATTTAAGTAGTTTGGACTTTCATAATGGCCAAAAACGGGGCTATTGGACATAGGACACAATGTTTTGGGATTTGCATTGCGTGGTCAAAACCCAATAATATCATAGGCCCAAAAAGTTCCAACAAAGCTCTAAGAGGCCTAACAGCATATGTATCCTTTGTTCATCAGAAGTAGAGGCCTGGGCACATGAAATACTCCACGAATAATTTTTTTTTTTTTAAAGGACCCTACTAGCATCACGGATCAAATAAAACACGAGCCAACATAATAAGGATTTGCCAATCCTACGAGATTTTTCAAGTGCTAGAGTGGGAGATCATCACTTCGAGCTACTTGTTTTCCTCTCGCCAAATTTGTTACAAGAGCATCAACATCCCACTCCATCAGCTCCTTCCAGGTGGATAGATCAAGTAAGGGTAGCAAGGGACTGCAACGTTTGATGTAAAGACTTTTCAATGATTCCAGTCTATCAAAACCTCGAATTTCAACCACTCTCGAACAGTTCCATACTTTGAGGTCCTTGAGATTCTTGAAGTTAGATAAGTTGGAAAGGTCCACAACTTCAAGAAATTTGCAATTGGTAACTATAAATATCCTCAAATCAGAGGGCAGTTGTCCAACAAAACGCAGGTTGTCGCAGTTCTCAAGTTCAAGTTCTTTTAGATAGTGAAAGCAACCCAAATATGAACTTCTGCTAGTGATAATTGAAAGTTGTAACTTACAATATTGGCTGGACATGTAACTTTTTGGAATCATGGGACAAACGGGGTATATAAGGGGAAAACGAAATTCCAGATTTCTTAAATTCACTAAGTTGGAGATCTCCTGATCTTTTTCTGAGACTGTTGAGGACAGACATAGACTCATTAAATTCTCTGGAAGCTTTGGTACATTTTCCACACGAGTTTCTATTAATTTCAAAATCCTGCAAAGATGATAATCTCACAATATCACTAGGAATCACTTCAAGCTGCTGGCAACCCTCTCCATCAATTTTCTTAAGTTTCTCTATCATCCCAATGGCATCAAGTAACTTTTGCATGCAACCGCCATCAATCTTCAACACTTTCAAGTTCTTTAGATTAACAATAATATTTGGCAACTCTACAATACTTGTGCATGAGACATCCAACTCAACTAAATATTTCAGCATTTTGATCGAGTTGGAAAGTTTTGTAAGAATTTTACACCCCTTTAGAATTAAATTTTTCAAGGATAAAAATGCGGAGAGCTCAAAAGTTTCTTTTAACATTCTGCAGTATGACAGATTAAGGACCTTCAATCTTGTAGCCACCTACCAAATGATTATGTATATCAAACAAGTTTAATTTATATTAGTTTTGCAAAACATAACCAAATATATCGACTAAGCAATCCATAAAAGTAACTTTATAAATACTCTTTACATGCATTTCTAACTTAAACTAAAACCATTCTTTGTCACACTTCTTTCATTTCTTCCAATGTTGTCCCCAACAACATATAAAAGAAAATGAATATATTCTTAAATTAATCGAATAATTAAAAGATGGATTAAGGACCTTCAATCTTGTAGCCACTTGATTATGTATATCCAACGAGTTTAATTTACATTAATTTTGCAAAACATGAAAAAATATATCAACTAAGCAAGCACTCCATAAAAGTAACTTAACCCAAAACCACTCTTCGTCACCCTTCATTTCTTCTAAGTGTTGTCCCCAACAACCAATAAAAGAACATGGATCTATTTTTAAATTACCCTGACATTGAATAATAAATCGATAGATTATAACCAATGCTGCTCCAATAAACAATAACATCTATAATGTTACGGGAAAACATAATTTCAGATTTTTCAAACTCACAAAATTGGAGATCTCCGAATCTTTTTCTAAAACATGTGAGGATAAACTTACCAAACTTTGTGAAAACTTTGGTATATTCTCCACGCGAGTTTCTGTTAATTTCAAAATCTGCAAGGATGGTACCCTCACAATATCACTAGGAATCACTTCTAGCTGTCGACAACCCTCTCCATCAATTTCCTCAAGTTCTTCATCATCCCAATGGCATTAGGTAACTTTTGCAAGCGACTATTGTTAATCTTCAACATTTCAAACTCTTTAGATTGACAATGCTATTTGACAACTCTATAATATTTGTGCATGAAGACATCCTACTTAACTAAATATTTCAGCATTTAATTGAGTCGGAAAGTTTCGTAAGCATTTCACACTCCATTAGAATTAATTTTTCAAGAATAAAAATGCAGAAAGCTCGGGAGTTTCTTTCGACATTCTGCAACGACAGATTAAGGACCTTCAATCTTGTAGCCATCTGTCAAATGATTATGTATATGTAGCCACTGTCAAATTATTATGTATATCCAACGAGTTTAATTTACATTAGTTTTTCAAAATATGAGAAAATATATCAACTAAGCAAGCTTTCCATAAAAGTAACTTTATAAATACTCTATACACGCATTCCTAACTTAAGCCAAAACCACTCTTTGTCATCATTCATTTCTTCCAATGTTATCCCCAACAACTAATAAAATAACATGAATCTATTTTCAAATTACCCTAGCATCGAATGATAAATAGACAGATCATAACCAACACTGCTCCAATAAACAATAACATCTACAATGTTATGGGAAAATATAATTTTATATTTTTTAAACTCACTAAATTAGAGATCTCCGAATCTTTTTCTGAAACATATGAGAATAGACGTAGACTTACCGAGCTCTGTGGAAGCTTTGGTATATTCTCCACACAAGTTTCTCTTAATTCACAATATCACTAGGAATCACTTCTAGTCGTCGGCAACCCTCTCCATCAATTTCCTCAAGTTCCTCCATCATCCCAATGCCATCAGGTAACTTTTGCAAGCGACTATTGTAAATCTTCAACACTTTCAAGCTCTTTAGATCGACAATGCTATTTGGCAGCTCCATAATGCTTGTGTACGAGACATCCAACTCAACTAAATATTTCAACATTCGGATTGAGTCGGAAAGTTTCGTAAGCATTTCACACCCCATTAGAATTAACTTTTCTAGGGATAAAAATGTAGAGAGCTCAGGAGTTTCTTTCAACATTCTGCAGTACGACAAATTAAGGACCTTCAATCTTGTAGCCACCTGTCAAATGATTATGTATATCTAATGAGTTTAATTTACATTAGTTTTACAGAACATGAGAAAATATATCGACTAAGCAAGCATTCCATAAAAGTAACTTTATAAATACTCTATACACGCATTCCTAACTTAAGCCAAAACCACTCTTCATCATCCTTCATTTCTTCCAATGACGTCCCCAACAACCAATAAAAGAACATGGATCTATTTTAAATTACCCCGGCATTGAATAATAAATAAACAGATTATAACCAACATTGCTCCAACAAACAATAACATCTACAATGTTATGGGAAAACATAATTTTATATTTTTTAAACTCACTAAATTAGAGATCTCGAATTTTTTCTGAAACATATGAGGATAGACGTAGACTTACCAAACTCTGTGGAAGCTTTGGTATATTCTCCACACGAGTTTCTCTTAATTTCAAAATCTGCGAGGATGGTACCCTCACAATATCACTAGGAATCACTTCTAGCTGTCCGCAACCCCTTCCATCAATTTCCTCAAGTTCTTCCATCATCCCAATGCCATCAGGTAACTTTTGCAAGCGACTATTTCTAATCTTCAACACTTTCAAACTCTTTAGATTGACAATGCTATTTGGCAACTCTACAATACTTGTCCATGAGACATCCAACTCAACTAAATATTTCAGCATTCCGATCGAGTCGGAAAGTTTCGTAAGCATTTGACACCCCATTAGAATTAACTTTTCTAGGGATAAAAATGTAGAGAGCTCAGGAGTTTCTTTCAACATTCTGCAGTTCGACAGATTAAGGACCTTCAATCTTGTAGCCACCTGTCAAATGATTATGTATATCCAATGAGTTTAATTTACATTAGTTTTGCAAAACATGAGAAAATATATCAACTAAGCAAGCATTCCAAAAAAGTAACTTTATAAATACTCTATACACGCATTCCTAACTTAAGCCAAAACCACTCTTCGTCACCCTTCATTTCTTCTCAATGTTGTCCCCAACAACCAATAAAAGAACTTGGATCTATTTTTAAAGTACCTCGACATTGAATAATAAATAGACAGATTATAACCAACACGGCTCCAATAAACAATAACATCTACAATGTTATAGGAAAATATAATTTTAGATTTTTCAAACTCACTAAATTGGAAATCTCTAAATCTTTTTTCTAAAACATGCAAGGATAGACGTAGACTTACCGAACTTTGTGGAAGCTTTGGTATATTCTCCACACAAGTTTCTGTCAATTTCAAAATCTGCAAGGATGGTACCCTCATAATATCACTAGGAATCACTTCTAGCTGCCGCAACCCTTTCCATCAATTTCCTCAAGTTCTTCCATCATCCCAATGCCATCGGTAACTTTTGCAAGCGACTATCGTAAATATTCAACACTTTCAAGCTCTTTAGATCGACAATACTATTTGGCAACTTTACAATGTTTGTATACGAGACATCCAACTCAACTAAATATTTCAACATTCCGATCAAGTCAGAAAGTTTCGTAAGCATTTGACACCCCTTAGAATTAACTTTTCTAGGGATAAAAATGCAGAGAGCTCAGGAGTTTCTTTCAACATTCTGCAGTTCGACAGATTAAGGACCTTCAATCTTGTAGCCACCTGTCAAATGATTATGTATATCCAACGAGTTTAATTTACATTAGTTTTGCAAAGCATGAGAAAATATATCGACTAAGCAATCATTCCATAAAAGTAACTTTATAAATACTCTATACATGCATTCCTAACTTAAGCCAAAACCAATCTCCTTCACCCTTCATTTCTTCTAATATTTTCCCCAACAACCAATAAAAGAACATGGATCTATTTTTAAATTATAACATTCTTTTCCAACTTTATCATCAAATTAGCAATTTTGTCCCCACCACTAGTACTTATGGCTATAAACTCTACGATTGTTCCTATGTGAATGTATCTTCTAAATTTCAATATAGAAAATAATCTTACATGCTTTCTCACTATAAACTAATTTATATTTGCACTTTACTTTTTCTTTTTGTGCATTTCATTTGTTAAAATAAGGGCCGTATTAGCTTTCACATAAGCTCGAAGAGTATAATGTTCATTTAATAGTATTGATGTTCAAAATAAATCAATTTGCAAGTTCAAATTTATTTGCCAATTTTTATTGGTTTGCTAATCTCTCCATTGTTTGCTTTTTTTCCTGCATCGCATCCTTGTATATTATAGATGGTCACTACTTATATTTCATTTAACTTTAAACATTTATTATTCATGACAACTAGTTGGGGGAATTAGGGAACTCGAAACAACATGAATGTTTATAAATTGTTCTTTAAATAGTAATGTTAGTCAATAGATATTAAGCGATGACATTTATTCCATTAGACAATTTAACAACCCTCAAATTATAGAAATCACGAAATATGTATGAACATCTAATCAAGTCATTACATTTATTTATTGTGCAACCCAAAAATGTAGTTACTAGTAATATAGAATGTACAAATTACAATACCATTTAATCATGTAGCTACAATCAATTTGAATTGAAGAAAGCCATTGGAGAAGAATAGGCATAAATGGTAAAACAGCAATAACATAATATCAATGTAAAACTATAAAATGCAATGCAGATTGATGATCATCAACCAAATCATAATATCTTTTTTTCTTTTTTTTTCGGTAAGTTAATTGTTTGATTAGGTAAAAATAAAAAATGCAATCTTGAAAAATCTGCACAAGTTAAATTCTCTCCATTAACACAACAAAATATCTTTGAACACAATATTGAATCAACGAATAAAAGTGGTCAAGGTACCAGTCTTTCCGTTTACCAAAGTGTCTTCACCAGGGATATACAAGTGGCATTATCTCTTAAATGACATCTACGACATAAATATAAAGTAACTGTTTGATTTGATGTTTTTTCAGTGAAAACACAACGGTTAAGTTTTAGATCTACGGAATGAGGGATTCGTGTCATAAGCCTTCTTCAAGATCAAGAGTTGTTTTATGAATTAAACCAATAGACTTCAATAAAATAATAATAAAAAAGAGATCAAGGATGACGATCAAGACCATGTGCAACACGAGCTGGTGTGGCTGGAAGAAAATATAACATGTTATCCCAAATTATTTGCACACATGCATACATACCTTGAGTTGAGTCCAACCACCCCAATGTTCATCTATTGAGCTGTTCACGTCAGGTCAAGGATGACTAGATTTTTTGGGCAAAAGTTGGTTGCCTGCATTTCTTTTGGACAATCACGCCAAGTAAGCCATCTCAATTCTGAAAAGAGATCCCCAAAGTCTCCAAAGAGGATCCCACCATACAATTGGAGAAATCTAATATTTGGCACTTTGATAAAGTCTTTTGATGTCAAAACAGAGTCTTGGAGAGACACCTTAAATTGACTACAGTACGCTGCAATAGTTCCAGTTCCCTAAATTGAGAAAGAGTCGGTTCAAATTGAGGAGTTACAAATAGAGCCCAAAATAAAAGGAAAACAGACCAAGGAAGTTTTTTGCAATGAAAAAAGAATACAAGGGTGCACTTAGACTTATACCTTCTTTTGCTGGACAATATCCGGACCAACTTGCCAATCCCGCCACACTCGAGAACCCTTTGTTGGGTCTTTGCAATTTTCTTCATACACAATGCTTCTACCTAAGTCCTTAAGCTGATCATGCATCCATAGTTCATTCTCCTCTCTAATCTTCACTAAGGACATTAAAAGTAGAATATCAATCCCCTCACTTGGAAAAAATCCACAATCATCCCACATGTAATATGGATAGCTCTTATCTTGTCCAGCTAGAAAGCAAGCGATATCAAGAAATATCTGTTGTTGCAGATGATCTAATGCTTGATAACTCAACATTAACTTTTCCTTCACGTCCCTATGCTGACAATATTCCATCTTTTTCAATGTATCTCGCCACACTCTTTCCTCATTTTTTCCACATAACAACGAGCCAATAACTTCGATAGCCAGAGGAAGCCCTCCGGTTTTTGCAACAACTTCCTCTTAGATAGACTCAAGAATGCATATGGAGGAGAGTTGCTTCTAAAGGCATGCTTGCTAAATAGTTGAAGAGCTATGAGATTGTTGAGTTCCTTAACTTCATAAATCAAACAATGTTCAAATTGATCTTGGAGTTTACAGAAAACACTTATGTCTCTTGTTGTAACAACTATCCTACTTCCTAAACCAAACCATTCTTTCTTTGCTGCCAATGCCATGAGTTGGCTCTCCTGATCTACATCATCAAGGACAATAAGAACTTTCTTTCTGCAAAATCGATTTTTGGTCATATTTATCCCATGATCAATGCTAGAAAGTTCAACTCCTAGGTCACCAATGATATCAAAGATTAATTGCCTCTGTATATTTAACAGACCATAACCTTTTGATGCTTCTCGAATATCTGAAATGAAGCTACAATTGTCAAAATTAGTAGATAGTTTGTCGTAGACAACCTTGGCAAGAGTCGTCTTGCCTATTCCACCAATTCCCCAAATACCAATGAGCCTTACGTCCTTAGATTCGACATCTAGCAAATCTACTACTTCATTTGCTGATTCGTCCATTCCAACTAAATGATCGGATATATGCACACAAGATACCTTAAGCTTAACTGACACTTTCCGAGCAATCAAACGTGCAAGTTCTCCGTGGCTGTGTTAGAACACACAACATTATCAAGTGAATCACAAGATTGGTGGCAAATTTTTTCACTTGCAAGATCAAAGAATAACATGAACTTACAAAATTGACACTGGACCCACCAAACAAAAGAATAAATACATGATTCTCCGGTTATGTTCAATCTAGGATGATAGGTTATCATGCTTATGTCGAGCAATGAATATCAAGTGAATTTTAAGATTGGTGGCAAACTTTTTCACTTGCAAGATCAAACAAGAACCTGAAGTTACGAAATTGACGCTGGACCCAGCAAACAAAAGAATAAATGCATGATTCAATATGGTTCTGTTCAATCTAGGATGATAGGTAATCCTTGAGTCAAGACAATGGAGTGTAGAATTCACAGAGATATCCATCATAATTTTTGGTCCAGAACTAAGAAAAAATTGTGCTTTTCAAATCATAATCCGCCTTCAAGCAAAAAAACAAAGAGAAAAGGAAGATGGAGTGGAGTGAGTTAACATACCCTGTGTTCTTGGTGTCCCATCCCTTGATTCCAGTAACTTCCTTGAGCGACTCTGCCCAGCGCTGCACAATCTCGGGCCCATGTTTTTTTTTTTATGCAGAGTTAGTGCATCCGCATACACTCCGGTTTCAAGCTTCACATCAGAAGGTTTCACATCACAGAAAATGGGCATAACCTCCAATTCATTGGTTTTCCAACGCTGTATCATGTGTTCTAGCTCGCACAGGCACCAACTACTGGAGGCAAAATCTCTAGAGAAGATGGGAATGCAGATTTTCGAGTCATCGATGGCTTGGTAAATCTCAGGACCGATCTCTTCACCAACATCAATCCCCCATTTGTCTATGAAAACACTGATACCCTTATCCAGCAGGGCATGATAGAGGGAATCTGTAAAGGTAGCGCGAGTATCCGGTCCTCGAAAACTCAAGAATACATCGTACTTAGTCCCCGATGAACCATGGCTTGTGGATCCCGTTTTTGGAGAAGAGCTCCTTTTCCTTTCCATCTTAGCTGCGTTTGCTAAAATTCTGAAAGGAAATCACAAAAAGATTTGACATGCTTTAATAGGGGCCAACGATCGATGGTCAGGGAGGCAAGCGAGGCTCAGTTTTCATTTCCGTCGTGTTGCGGAAAAGGTCAATAGAAATTGCAGATATACGATAGAAGAATTAAGAAATGGCCTAAGCACCACCACAAGTTGACTGGTGGATGGGAAATTCGGTATTGTGCATTTCGAGCAAGTTCATATTAGTTGAATTTTGTGAAATTCCGATTTTCAAGGCTGGCCTGGGGCCCACCAGAGTCAAGTCTAAGTAAACCTAAAATTAGCAAGGCAAATTGACGTCAGTGTAGTGCTCTAGAAACGTTATATTAAATCAAATGTGATGATTAAGTTTTCTTTTTTGGACAATTTATGGTAAAGTAATGTCTAGTTAATGTTAAGGGCATTAATGATAGGCGTAAGTATGTGCATGGTCTGGTTTCACAAATGACATAACAAAATAGAACGTAAGGAGGTAATCCCGCTGATCAGAGTAGTTTTCTTGAAACTTATTTTTTTGTGCTTTTTTAGAAAGCAAAACTGTTCTGACCAAAAAAAGAAAGCAAAACTGTTTACTTTATTGTTAAAATTTAAAATGTTTATTCAAGTATGACAAAATTATATTTAAATTACTTATCAATTTTTTTGTGTTATGAAAATATATATTTCAAGGGAAAAATCTATAATTGTATCGGCAATAAAGATTTAATTATGGAAACAGTAAAACATAAAATTTACCGATGCAAGCTTGAAACTAGGTCCTTTTTCTCATATGCTAGTGAAAGGGTAAAGCTGGAAATCCACTATCGGTGGTGGACCATATCATTGTCCTTTAATGGGATCGTCTTTTTGCTGTTACCCTTTTTCCTTCTTTTTTTTTTGGAAAGGTGACCATAAAAAAGCGTAAGAAATCGCGTCCGCGAAGCAAAGCCACAAGTTAATCACTAAATTTGTCCGGCAGCCACTCTTCTCACTTAAAAAGGAGACGAGAGGTTTGAATTCCAGGGAGGATGAGAGTAAAAATGATTTTAACTTTACATATGAGTTTCTTGTAAAGAGATAAGACAAAATTTTGAAAATGAGAATTAAAATATGAATAAATTAAGATATAAAAAGAAAAAGAGCAAAGGCACAAGTTTTCATTTCCGTTGACCTGCGGCCCACCGAAGTCAAATCAACATAATGTGGAAGTTTGACGTCTAAGTAAAATGTAAATATGAAGCACATGTATCTAAAAAAATAAAAAGAAAAGAAGAATTGGCACTTGCTTGAGATTAAAATTTCTCATTTAGAAAAAAGGGAAAAGAGTTACTTGACAAGATGACAATCCAAAAATAAATAAAAAAGAGAGACAAAAAATTGCACCTCGATCGCAATAGCGTCAGAAGCAAAACCTACTACGATTCAAGGATGCTTCGAGTGGCCTGATCGTTTTGGTCATGAACAAAGTGCTGCTTTTTTGGAGTTAACTTTATCGTACCATTACTAGTCAAAAGCAACAAGAAAAATAAATCCAAAAAAGCTGAATTGTAGACAATTTTAGGTGCTTTTTAATTTTAATTATACATGCATTTCTAAAAGAAGATTGGGAAAATAAAATTTTATGGAACTTTCTTAACTTGTATTCGTTTAGGTTGGATGATTCAATTATGTAATCTTTTATTGAATTAAAATCTACGTATAAGGAAAATTAAAAATATTACTAATTTTTTTTTTTAAATTTGTCTATGCAATCCATAACCCGGATCAAATTATTGAAATAGGAAATTTCCTAACATGAAGATGCTAAAAATCTCAAACAAATCAAGATTAGAATAGAATAATATCAAATTAGATAATCAATAATTGCAAACAATCAAATTGTTTCGAGAAATTACCTAGTTTCATGTATTTGATTCCGAGAATCGGGACCGGGGCGGGGAGCCTTACGTCGACCCATGAGGAGGAACGTCGCGACCAGAGCAGCAACGACGGCGATCCAGTAAGGACACGGCATATTGCAGACAGGTTTGCTAGAACAAAAGACGCAACGGTAAAGGTTTGTTGGTGTCGGGCAGTCTAACTGGAAAGCTGGGGTCGCCCGGACTCTGCTTGGCGGCAACGGTGTGGGTTCGATCAATGCTAAACTGCTCCGGGCAACCTGCGAAAAGAAATCAAAGGAAGCGATGGCGTCAAGTGGAGCCGGGATGCCGCCTGGAATCACCGGAAACCGCCAGGGACTGCTGCTGTGGCGTTAGAATAAGTCGGCAAAGCTGCTGTTGCGGCTGCAGCAGGACATGCTAAGCGCGACGAAGAGAGCCGGCAAGCGAGGTAGAGGCGTGACGAGGGGTAAGCCAGCAGCGGCCGAGGTGAATGGTGAGGGGCGGCAGCGATGGGTAAGCCCGCAACAACGTAGAAAACAAAACAGATCACCGGTCGAAAGCAGCAACGACACCGAGAAGTTTGGCAAGACCACATCTCACACTTCAGCCTTCGTCGAATAGATGAATGGCTTCAAGGTTTCACCCATACCTCAACAAGTTTTGATCTCCTAGCCACAGCACTCTGGCAAGATCTGGAAAGAAAGGAACAACACAATTTTTCGCCAAAAGAAACCGAACCCAAAGAAAATCATCAGCTTAGCCAAGGCGAAGAATCTCTGTTTTACAAATCAGGCGAACTCAAAGAAGAAAGCGCACGGTGACGAAGGCTCCTTACCTCAGAACTGGAAAAGCCCGACTGCAAATGCCCTGAAAATCAATATTGACGGGTCTTGCTCCTCGGATTCGCCGGTAGGAGCAATAAGCTGCGCGTGCCGGAACAAAGATTTAATTAAACAACCAGTAAAACATAAAACTCAGCAATGCAAGCTCGAAACTAAGGTTTTTTTTTTTTTTTTTTTTTTTTTTTTTGTCTTATGCTAGTGAAAGGGTAAAGCTGGAAATCCACTAGCGGCGGTGGACCATACCATTGTCCTTTAATTGGAATTTGTCGTCTTTTCGCTTTTTCCCTTTTTTCCTTACTTTTTTTTTTTCCAAAAAGGTAACCGGTAAAAGGGTAAGATATCGTGTTGGTGAAGCAAAGCCGAGGTTTTCACTTCCGTTGGCCTGGGGCCCACCGCAGTTAAATCAACAAAAAGTGAAAGTTTGGGCCCTGTTTGAACCATCCAAACAGTGCAAACCTCGATCTTTGTTACCGGAATCGTTTGGGCCAGAATCGCATTTGGTAAAATTTTTGTTAGAACAAATTTTTTCCGAGGAACAGATTGGGGAAAAGAATCAAGAACAAAAAAAAAAATTGATTCTTGTCCAGGGAACGAATTTGAGAATCAAAATAAAGAAATTTTCTTCTTCCCTTCGGCCATCTCGCGACCGCCGTCCACCATCGCCCGCCACCGCCCGCCGTCGCCGCCGTTATTTTCGCCGCCGCCGGTTGCCGCACGCCGCCGCTAGTCGGCGAGCTCGCCGGTGGTCGGGCAGGCCGGGCAAGCCTCGCGACGCCCAGCCCCCGGTGGGGGCGAGGCTCACCCGGCCCCGGTGGCACAGCGGAGTCTCGCCCAACCCCGCGAGGTCGACCGGCCATCGGCGGGGCTAGGCGAGCCTCGCCCGGTGCCGGCGAGGCTCGGCCAACGAGGGCTAACCTCGCCGAGGGCCGGCGACGCTCCGGTGAGGTCGCCGGCCCCCTCGTCTGGCCGGTCGCCGGTCCAACAACCGGCCAAAAAAAGAAGAAGATGAGAAAAAGAAAAGAAAAAGGAAAAAAAAAATTAAAAAAGTAAAAAAAAAGGAAAAAAGTAAAAAAATTATTTAAAAATTAAAAGAAATTGATTTGGAACAGTAATTAATGAACACGGTACCAAATGCAATTCTATTCCGAATCAAAAATTTTGGACGATTCCAAATGGCTTAAAATGCTTAGAATCGATTCCTAGGAACGAGAATAAAAAAGAATCGGTTCGATCGAATCTCTCTCGAGAACGGAATCGTTTACCAAACGCGCCCTTGACGTCTAAGTAAAATGTAAATCGAATCCCATGTATCTAAAAAGAAAAAAAAAAAACAAGAATTGGCACTAGCCCGAGATTAAAATTTCTCATTTTTAAGAAAAAGGAAAAGAGTTACTTGAAAATATGACAATCCAAAAAATAAATTAAAAAGAGGGACAAAAAATTGCACCCCGATTGCAATAGCATCAGAAGCAAACCTACTACTATTCAAGGATGCTTTGAGTGGCCTGATTGTTTTGCTCACGAACAAAATGCTGCTTTTTTGGAGTTACTTTATTGTACTATTTACTAGTCAAAAGCAACAAGAAAAATAAATCTAAAAAAGCTGGATTGTTGAAAATTTTAGGTGCTTTTTAATTTTAATTATACATGCATTTCTAAAAGAAGATTAAGAAAATAGAATTTTATGAAACTTTATTAACTTATAGTCATTTAGGTTGGATGGTCTGTTTATGTAATCTTTTATTGAATTAAAATTTGCGTATAAGGAAAATCAAAATTATTATTAAATTTTTTAAAAATTGTTTATGCAATCCATAACCCAGATCAAATTATTGAAATAAGAAATTTCCTAACATGGAGATGCTTAAAAATCTCAAACAAATTAAGATTATTATCGAATACTATCAAATTAGATAATCAATAATTGCTACCTATCAAATTGGTTCAAGAAATTACCTAGTTTGAAGTATTTGTTTCCAAGAATTGGGACTGGCGACGGGCAGCTTTACAGCGACGGGTGAGGAGGAACGTCGGGACCAAAGCGGCGGCGATGGCAATTCAGCACAGACGCAGCAAATTGCGAGATAGGTTCGCTAGAATAAAAGATGCAACGGTGAAGGTTTGTTGGTTATGGCCCTATGGGCAGTCTACCTAGAAAGCAGGGGTCACCCGGACTCTCCTTGGCAGCGACAGTGTGGCGGCGACAGTGTGGATTCAGTCAATGCTAGTCTGCTCTATGTGTTGGAGAAATCTTCATAAAGTGTTTTGAAATTGACAAATCGTTTCCATTAGTCTAGTCTAAAGGTTTGCAGACTGTGCTATTTAAAGTCTGCAGACCTCTGGACAGCCAGACTCAAGACTCAAAGTCTATCCTCATTGATAGTTTCTAATCCGTTGAAGAAAGGCTATCCAGAACTGGATGTTTCATTAAGGATGTAACCTTATCGACTGCAGAAGATCTCTTGGCTGGATATGACATAATGGAATCCTTTTATTTGATCATGATTGATTCGAAGATTAAGGATTCGATGATTGGCAAAATATTCTTGGAAGGTTCTACTTATGGAAACCGAGATCCTGATTGTATGGGCGAACAGGATTGATGGGCTATCGACATGTTCCTTTAATAGCTCGAATGATCTTCCTAATTGATTCCTTCCAACGGGTAGATTGGAGGAATTTCTTTGGTAAGTGCCAACAGGTATGATGGCATAAAGGAGTATATAAGGAAGATGTTCTAAGTTGTTCGAGAGGTGCGCGATAGAAGAATTTCAAAGTCTGAAGCTCCTTGTTGTTTAGTCAATTCCTTTGAGCGAAATCTTATACGCAAAAGAGAGTCTATATTTGTGAGAAACCTTGAGGAAGTGTGGTAGAACATCTACACTGTGGAATCAAGGAAAAGCCTGTCTTTGTAACATCTCTTTGTTATAGTGAAATCCAGCCGGTGGGCTATCGTGCGGAAGAGTGGACGTAGGCGAACCACTATAAACCTTGTGTTCAATTTTCTCTTCCCTACTCCTTGCTTTACTTTGATCGTATTTCATTTTATTAACCAAAAGAGAACTCCCTTTCTATCGTTTGCCTAGTATCGCTTCCGTATCTCGAGAAATTGTTTTTACACCTATTCACTCCCCTCTAGGTGTTTATACTAGCTATCTCAATTGGTATCAGAGCTCGTGTACTCACTTTGTTTGAAGGGTTTTACTTCAGAGTTAAAGATCCATAGCTAGTATGTTGGCTCCAGGGCTGGTAGAAGGGCAAAGCAATACCAAACCGCCTTACTTTGATGGAAAGGATTACAACATATGGAAAAACAAGATGAAGGCGCTCCTAAGATCAAAGGATCCTCTTGAATGGGACATTGTAGAAAAAGGAATCATTCTTAAAGTTGCACCTGTCTCGAGAGAGAGGAAAAGACACCTTGTTGAGTCTAGCGAAATGACTCGGGAAGAGATAATCAAGAGACAAGCTCTTGATGCAAAAGCAATTTATTCTTTATATTGTGCTTTATCACCTACTGAATATAATGAGAATATCTTCTTGTGTTACAGCTAAAGAAGTCTGGGATAGATTACATATTACATATGAATGAACTGATCGAGTGAAAGAGACTAGAATCAACATTTTCCTTGGTCAATACGAAGCCTTCAAAATGAAATCAGGAGAATCTATAACTAACATGTTTAGTCGTTTTACAGATATTGCGAATGATCTTGAAAATCAAGATCAACCAATTTCTGATCCCATGAAAGTAAACAAGTTATCGTGTGGACTTTCCAAGAATTGGAATCACATAAAAACCTCAATCGAGAGACCCAAAGAATTATGCCATTATCTGTTGATGAGTTGGTTGGAACTCTTCGTCTTATGAAGTTGAATGAATCAATGAAGATGAAGACCCTAAAGGTAAGAAATCCATTGCATTAAAATCTAATGATGATTCCGATGTTACAGATTCTCGAAGACGATATGGATGATGAGGAACTTGCTCTCATGATTATAAGATTCAGAAAGCTGAACATAAAAGGAAGAAGATTTAATCCAAAGAAACAAAGCTTTCAAAAGAAACAAACCAAGTTTGTTGAAGATGATGAATCAAACAGAGAAGTAGTCCGCTTTGAATGTAAGAAAAAGGGATGCATCGGACCCAACTATCCTCTTCGAGGAAGAAGAAAGGAAAAGCTGAAAAGTATCGAAAGGCTCTCAAAGCAGAAACCTGGAGTGATACAGAGTGTGAAGAAAGTGATGATGATTATGCCAATATATGTCTAATGGCACAATCGGATTCAGATTCAAATTCCGAAACAGAATCAGATTCAGATAGTGAATTTGAGGTAAGTAACTTCAAAATCCCTCTTAAGGTTTCTAAATACATTGAAGAGTTGTGTTTTAGTCTTAAAACTTTTCTTAAAAAGATTTCGAACTCAAAAAGCAAAATTCTGCTCTAAAATAACAAGAAAACGTTTTGAAAGACAAGGTGAAATGTTTAGACACAAATGTTTCTTCTCTTAGAGAAAGTGAAAATAATCTTTCAAAAGAAAATGCGTTCTTGAAAAATGATATCTCAAACATTTCTAAAAGATTTTCTATAGGTTACGATAAACTGGAAAAAATTATTTATGTTCAAAGACATTATTTCAATAAATCTGATTTGGGAATGACTGCTGAAACCATTCCCTTGATTGATTTTCCAAAAGTGAAAGAAAGAATTAAGCAAAGACCTTCAAGAGATGCCTACAAAAATCATTTTAAAAGAATCTTTGTAAAACCTCTAGGTCGCAATGCTCTCAGATGTTCAAAGTGCAATAGTGCGAGTTCATTTTAAAAAAGAATGTCCTATGGTTTGGAAAACTGTCAATAAAGTATGGGCAAAAACCGCATATCATACTAACACGAATGGACCCAAGAAAAATGGGTACCAAAGAAAGTTTGAGTTTCTTTTTTTAAATGCAGGTCACTATCAAGAAAAAGGTAAAATGATATCTGGATAGTGGATGCTCAAGACATATGACAGGAGATTCAAATTGCTTCATAAAACTTGTTCAAGTGAATGATGAAAAGTCTCATTTGGAGGAAACAACAAAGGAAAAATTGTGGGATTTGGGCGTAAAGATTGGAAACCTACAATAAGCAATGTTTCTTTAGTTGAAGGACTCAACTACAATCTGCTCGGTGTCGTCCATTTGTGTGATACCGGTTTCAAAATCTACTTTCAAAAGGGTATATATTCAGGAACCAGTAAAGACTCTACTCAGTCATTTATGGGTCGAAGACATGGAAATATCTACCTCTTAGACGTGAAACCAGATGAATCGCAATGTCTAATCTCAATTCAAGATGAAGCAAGCTTATGGTACGAAAGCTTGGGCACATCAATATGAAGTAGATAGCCAAAATCTCAGCAAAGAAGCTTGTTCATGGTCTACCCAATTTATCATATCAAAAGTCTGACCTATGTACACCATGCATATTGGGAAAACAGGTAAGAAATTCCTTTAAACCAATAAATCAAGTTTCCACTAACAGTATTGTAGCTTCGCATATGGATCTCTTTGGACCAATCGAACTCGAGCATTGAAGATAAGAAATACTGCATAGTAATTGTGGATGACTACTCACGATTTACTTGGGTGTATTTCCTAGCAAGTAAGTCTGAAACTTTCTCTTACTTTGAAAAATTTGCTAAAAGGTTCAAAACGAAAAAGGATATGTTATTTCAAGTATAAGAACAGATCATGAAGGTAAATTTGAAAATCAAGTTTTACAAAATTTTGTGATAAATCTGGTTTTCAGCATTTGTTCTCCTCTCCATATGCTCCCGAGCAAAATGGAGTTATGGAAAGAAAGAATAGATCGCTTCAAGAAATGGCTAGAACTCTTCTAATTGAAAGCAACATCTCCTCACGTTTTTGGGCTGAAGCGGTTTTTACAGCATATTATATTATCAATAGAGTTTTTCTAAGGCCTATTCTAGAAAAAAACACCCTATGAACTATTCAAAGAAAAGAAGCCTATTATTTCATATTTTCATGTATTCGATGCAAATATTTTATACTGAAAAATACAAATGATCGAGTTGGTAAGTTTGAAGAAAAGTCAGATGAAGGCATCTTTCTTGGATATTCAACCACAAGCAAAGTGTACTGAGTTTACAACAAGAAGACTCAAACTGTGGAAGAATCAATGAATGTCAAATTCCAGGATTCTATGCAAAATGAATCTATTCAAACTCATCTTGAAGAACCTGAATCTGCTCCAGATTCTACAAAGTCTAAATTGCAAGAAGCAGCTCAGACTTTGAAAGACCAGCAACAAGTGACTGTTGAAGATTCAAATGAAGGAAGTGATCACCATCCTGACAAATCAACCAGTAACTGGAAGCATAAGTCCAGTCATCCCAAAGATCTTATTATTGGCGACATTAATGAAGGAATTCGCACAAGATCCAAAAGGCGTGAAAAGTCTAGTGATGTGGCTCTTATTTCTAAAATAGAACCCAAAAGCATAGATGAAGTTTTATCTGATGAAAGCTGGATTAAAGCTATACAAGAAGAACTCAGACAATTCAGAATTAATGATGTCTGGGAGTTGACTCCTAAACCAAAAGGTAAATCAATTGTTGGAGCTAAATGGGTTTTCAGGAACAAGATAGACGAGAAAGGAAAAGTCATAAGAAACAAAGCAAGACTCGTGGCCAAGGGATACACGCAAGAAGAAGGGATAGACTATGACGAGACTTACACACTAGTAGCAAGGTTAGAAGCAATTCGTTTATTACTTGCATTTGCTTGTCATAAAAATTTCAGGTTATTCCAAATGGATGTCAAAAGTGCTTTCCTAAATGGATTCATCCATGAGGAAGTCTATGTGGAACAACCACCGGGTTTGAAGAACCAAGGAAACCAGACTTAGTATTCGAGACTCAAAAAGGCCTTATATGGCTTAAAACAAGCACCTCGAGCTTGGTACGACAGGCTGAGTAAGTTTCTAATTCAAAATGGCTTTGTTAAAGGTAAAGTAGACACTACTCTTTTTATTAAAAGAGAAAGCAAAAGTTTTCTGCTTGTTCAAATATATGTCGATGATATTATTTTTGGATCCTCTAATGAAAGTCGTGCAAGAAATTCTCTAAGACTATGCGGGATGAATTTGAAATGAGCATGATAGGTGAGTTAACCTTCTTTCTCGGGCTTCAAGTAAAACAATCGAAGGAAGGAACTTTTATTTATCAAGAAAAGTATGCAAATGATCTTGTCAAAAAGTTTGGACTAAACAATTGCAAAAAGGCTGATATACCAATGTCAAGTTCCTTGAAGATAGATAAAGATGAAGGAGGAAAGAAAGTCGACCAAATATTATACGGGAGTATCATCGGTTCACTCCTTTATCTTACTACTTCTAGACTCGACATTTTGTTTAGTATTTGCATTTGTGCCAGATTTCAAGCATACCCTAAAGAATCTCATTTAAGTGTTGCAAAACATATTATCAAATACATTGCTTCATCCTCAAGCATCGCCCTTGGTATCCTAAAAGAGGATACTTTACTCTTCTTGGATACTCAGATGCAGACTTAGCCGGATGCAGAGTTGATAGAAAGAGCACCTCGGGTACCTCTCAACTACTTGGAGGCAGGACGGTGTCTTGGTTTTCAAGGAAGCAGAGTACAGTAGCTCTCTCTACAGCAGAAGCAGAGTATGTAGCTTTCGGAGGTTACTATTCACAAATTATGTGGATAAAACAACAACTAAGAGACTTTGGAATTGAAGATTCATCCACGGAGATTAATTGCGACAACACTAGTGCAATCAATCTTACCAAAAATCCAATTCTTCACTCAAGAGCAAAGCATATAGAGATTCGACATCACTTTATTAGAGATCATATTCAAAATGGAGAAGTTTCAATTCAGTTTGTTGATTCAAAGAACCAACGGTGGATATATTCATAAAGCCCTTGGAGAAAAATCAATTTGAAATCATCCGTTCCCGGACTCAACATTTTAAGGTATGAAGAAATCAAAGTCTAGAGACTCTCAAACTCGGACATACAAAACTTTGACTGTAAGTTATTCTCTCTCTCGAATCTCATCTTGAAAAGGTACGATCATCAACCGTGTTCGTTATTGATATCTTTAATCGATGTAATTATTGCAACGTTTCCTTTTTGAAAAAGGAGTTATTTTGAAAAGACTATTTTCTCGAAAAAGGCAGTTATTTTTTAAAAATGGATCTTTTCACTTTCCATTACGTCGTTTGGCATTCCCTCGTTTCGACCGAGTTATATACAGTCGGTTTATCTTCGTTTAAAACTCCAAAACCCTAAAAAGCACCAATCTTCCATTCTGTTTTCTTCTCTTGCTTAATCTTCGAAAAAGTTGTCATCTTTCTTGGGAAAGTCAAGCAATGAATCTTTCAAAGAGTGAGAAAGATGTCGTCTTCAAGAAAGTCTTCGAGGATCGCAAGCGGGGGACCACGGCGAATGAGTGAGGGTCCTACTCACTTCGATCTCACCGAGGAAGAAGTGTCTCCAAATCAGCGGTAGAGCCTACAACATTCTCAGCAGTGTCATTCTCCACCATCTAGTCCTCGAATGTTGGTCATCAACAAGAGGAAGAAATCATTGAAGACGCAGATCCCGTAAGAGTTCAAAGGCCCTCTTTTATTTATAAGCTTTATCGTGCTTTAAAAGGGACTGGTACTCCATTGAACTACGTTGATGATTTTCTTAAGGACAAAGAATATGGGAATGAATATATCTTTTTGCGAAAAATGGAAAGTTTGAGAATTGCTCGTAAAAGTGTGGCAAAAGAAACCCTTGCAAATATCCCGGGTGATCCTCGTGATTGGGGATTTAATCCGATAGATGGGAATGATGATGACAAATTGTACAACCAATTTCAACCGAGAATGGGTATTGCAGCGGAAAATCGAGGAAAAATGGGAGAATTGTTTATATCGAAGGAACCGGAGGCTCTATACTCAAAATTGCTAAAGTGTGGGGTGATAAACCTTAGGAGTGTGGATTTTGATTTCCTTGATGCTGTAAATGTAAACTTGAGAGAAAAGTTCAGTTTTCTTCAAGTTGAGCGATTCTGTTTCCGACACCACAGAAGCTCATGCTGAATTAACTGCTTATTTCTATTCGAATCTTAGTTTCCTAGATGCGAATAGATTCTCTTTCAGTGTCAATGATCAAGAGTTTGTAGTGGATATGGATATGCTGGCAGATGTGTTAGGGGTTGAGAGAGGAAGATATCAACCGATCAAAGTTTCTATTGTTCGTGCTACATTGGAACTTGTTAAGGAAAGGAGAACAGAGGAAAAGATTTCCTACTCAAGGATGAGTGCGTTCAACATTCTACTTCACAAGATTGTGATCAATTGCCTCGACCGAAATCAACTTCCAAGACTCGATATTTCAAGTTCGGAGGCAAAGTTGATGTATGCCATCATCACTGGGAAAAAGTTTTCTCTTCCTCACACTTGTTATGTTCCACATGTATAGAGCGGTGGTGAAGGACGAGAGGTCAACTTCCTTATCCAGGTCTTGTAACGAAATTATTCAGACATCTGAACATTCAGCCTCCACAAATTCTTTGTGCTCGATCGTGTGATCGTATGGTGATAGGGCTAAAAATGGTGACTAAAATGCGTCTGAAAGAACTAAGCAAGGCATTGGAGAAGTTCAAAGAGAAGACTCTGTCAAAACTCATCAAAGCTCTTCGCAAAGCAAAAAGAAAAGGGAAAGAGCCTATGGTTGCTCCATCCAAGAAAAGAAGAGCTCTCATCATCGAGGATGAAGAGGATGAGGAAAACATCACCATTTCTGCAATGGCTTTGAAGAATCTAAGTCGTTCTGTTCTAGAAAAAGACTCAGAACAGAGGACTAGAGAAAGAGAAGAGAAAGAAGCAGAGGAGAAAGAAACAAAGGAGAAAAAGAAGAAAGAAATGCTGAGAATGAAAGAGTCGAAAAAGAAGAAGAGGAGAAAAGAGATCAAGAAGAAGGAGAACATGAGGGACACTCTTCTCCACCGAAGGTATGGAAGCGGGGAGATCATGAGAAAAGAGGAATGTCCTCATATCCCGCTACCGCAAGGGAGTCGGATCGCTCTCAGCAGATCCAGAGGACATTTATGCCTCTCAATTTCCGAGGAAGGACATGATGTTTCATCTCCAAATCTGCGTGATTATGCTGATCCGCCATCGTCCGCCTTTACTCCATCGATCGGCTGAAGCCGGTACACGACCGATAATTCAGCAGATTTTCGCAGAATTATGGATATTCTCGTGGAAATGCGATGTCAAATATATGCTTTGAGATGCGAAGTTCAGAATTTGCAGAATGCAGGTCAAGCTTCTTCGGGTTCATTGAATGATCAGATCCAAGCCATTTCTCTTCAGATTCAGGCTAATACTAAGGGTGAGGATGTTGCACAACTAAAGGAAAACTTGAAAAGGCTGGAAGGCATCGTTCAGTCAATGGGAGATTTCCAGCTTGTCCGAGTTCCCAAGCATTCTTGACTCTATTCCATTTTCATCTCAACATTTTTTTTATGCTGACAAAAAGGGGGAGTGATGCAAGATTTAAAACCTTGATTTTTAATCGTTTGGACTGTTTAACTTAGATTGTTTTGATGTTTGACTTTGCTTTTGTGTCTGGATGTGTGGACTGAATTTGGATGTGGACTTGACTGTTTATATTAACTACTATTGATATCTTGTGGATGGCTTTATCACATACTAGACTAACCTATTTTCTATGGTTGCAGATTCTAGTGTTATCATTCATTAAGTCATTTATCTTTATAAGATATCCATATTTGTTGAGTAATGTTTTGCAGATCAAAGTTATCCAAATCTACAGGAAAGTTTTGTCACCATCAAAAAGGGGGAGATTGTTGGAGAAATCTTCATAAAGTGTTTTGAAGCTGACAAATCGTTTCCATCAGTCTAGTCTGAAGGTTTGCAGACTCTGTTATTTAAAGTCTGAAGACCTCCGGACAGACAGACTCAAGACTCAAAGTCTATCCTCATTGGCAGTTTCTAAGGCTATCTAGAACTAGATGTTTCATTAAGGATGTGACCTTATCGACTGGAGAAGATCTCTTGGCTGGATATGACATAACGGAATCCTTTATTTGATCATGATTGATTCGAAGATTAAGGATCCGATGATTGGCAAAATATTCTTGGAATGTTCTACTTATGGAAACCGAGATCCTGATTGTATGGGCGAACAGGATTGATGGGCTATCGACATGTTCCTTTAATAGCTCGAATGATCTTCCTAATTGATTCCGTCCAACGGGTAGATTGGAGGAATTCCTTTGGTAAGTGCCAACGAGTATGATGGCATAAAGGAGTATATAAGGAAGACGTTCTAAGTTGTTCGAGAGGTGCGCGATAGAAGAATTTCAAAGTCTGAAGCTTCTTGTTGTTTAGTCAATTCCTTTGAGCGAAATCTTGTACGCAAAAAAGAGTCTATATTTGTGAGAAATCTTGAGGAAGTGTGGTAGAACATCTACACTTTGTGGAATCAAGGAAAAGTCGTGTCTTTGTAACATCTCTTTTGTTCATAGTGAAATCTAGCCGGTGGGGCATCGGTGCGGAAGAGTGGACGTAGGCTTGGAATAAGCCGAACCACTATAAATCTTGTGTTCAATTTTCTCTTCCCTACTCCTTACTTTACTTTGATCGTATTTCATTTTGTTAACCAAAAGAGAACTCCCTTTCTATCGTTTGCCTAATATCGCTTTTGTATCTCGAGAAATTGTCTTTACACCAATTCACCCCCCTCTAGATGTTTATACTAGCTATCTCACTATGCAACCAGCGAAAGGAAATCAAATGTAGTAGAGGAAACAAAACAACAAGCGGTGGTGTCAAATGGAGCCTGGATACCGCTTGGAATCACCGGAAACCACCAGGAACTGCTGTTGTGACATTAGAATAAGTCGGCAAAACTGTTGTCGTGGCTGCAACAGGACGTGCTGAGCGCGACGAGGAGTGCCGGCGAGCGTGGTAGAGGTGCGACGATGGACAAGTCGGCAACGAGCACGGTGGACCGGTGAGGGACGGCGCGGCGATTGCATTGGCAAAAGGACAGGAGCCGGAGATCAACGCCGGCAAACAAGGTCTCGAGAATTTCGACGAGGAAGCAAACCAGACACCGCCTGACGAAAGCTGCAACGACGGCGAAAAATTAAACCACACTGGCAAACAAGCACAAGCAATCCCTCCTCAGTGTGTCATTTTATACAGTGTTTTTTTTTTTTTTTTTACTTTTTTTTTTTGTGAACTGTTAGTCTCCCTTTCTTGTTTTAAAATAATTATATATTAGTCTCAATATTCCTTTACCTCTCAAAACCTCACGTAAAGTTCCCAGAAATCGCTTGAGATATTCATTATCTTTACCTTTGTAATTTATTGTTTTCCTTTGGTCGTTTCCCTCAACGCGTACGACAGCGATGCATTTATGATGATGTGCCTACCTTGACTCGGGCGTTGACTTAGGCGTCTACGTTGGGGCTTGGATCGAATCCTGAGGAGATTAATCGAGTCTTGGGTACAAGTTCTTGGAAATTTACTGTGGAGGAAGGACAAATGTGAGAAGGAGTCCATAGGTATAATTATTATAATATTTTCTTTTTCTTTTTCTTTTTTTTTTTTTTTGGGTTGGGGGAGAGAAGGGAAGGGAAATGGCAACGATCTGGTACTGTTCCCACCAATACAGGCCCCTCGATTGGGCTGAGAATGATCTCAGCCGTTGAAGTAGAACGAATCTTGCCGTGATGGGGTTGCGAAGATATTCCTGCAATGTCCTTCGAAATATTTTTTTTACAAAGTTATTGTCTTTATCCCCCGAATTTACTCTAATGAATTAATTTTTTCCACCTTGGCACCTCTTAGTTCTTCCATTTATAACTTTCGGCCACTTAGTGCTATGTTAGCTTGCCAAAATTTTATGCTCTTATAAACTCAGTCTAGTTTATTAGTTAAGTTCGAGACAATTCACTTAAATTTATTCGTCACTGTTTCTACAAATATATGAGTTTAAATAATGCATGAAAGAAATATGCAACTAGTATGTAAAATGCAAGGGATCGTGGTTGATTCCTATTTTTTATGCAATTAACAACTAATTAAGTTGTCAAAGATTAGGTGTCGACAATAAATAAGCTACTAATGCATTTCTACCCAAAGCAAGTTTGCCAACAACTATAACGGCACCATTCGCTAAAATTTGTCCTATTCTACTGCATTTACCCCATGGAACCTGAAATTTTTTTATGCATACACATATTTTTGTTGGAACGTAAGCATTGAGAAAATAGAAATGTCATAAAAAAAATCACTTGTAAGGTGTCATATAAAGTCTAAGTATGAGGAAAGAGTATAAACAGCTCCTTTTTTTTCACCTTGGCTGTACCTACTAAAATTCTAAAAACCAAATCACACCACATTTTATGGTGATTTCACAAGCCAGGATGATCCAAAACGTGTTATGGCACATTCCAAGGAAGTTGCAAGAACAATGTGTGGAACAAGGGTCAATGGGTAATGGTCATGCAAAAAGTGCAAGGTGGTAGAGATATAATTGAAGGAAGGGCCAAAAAATGGCCCTAAGCCCTACAAGTGATGGGGCGCACAGGGCAAGAATCAAATGAAATGTCTGAGAAATGTAGACATGTAGAGTTGCACTTCTAACCTCGCTCGCTTGAAAATAAAAATGAAAGGGTATCACCTTCAAACTTTAGTTATCATTTTTTTTTATCGTCTACATACTTCTAGTTGCATTTCTCAAAATTGCCTCAATATTACCAACTTTAATTAGAGTGACTTTCTCTATTTCAATTATCAATTAATTCTAAGTTAGCAACTCTTATTTAAATTAGTTACCAATTTTTTTTTAATCACTAACTTTTCTTGTTTTTATTGTCAATTTTCATTCACCTTTATTTATTGTGCCTTAGATTTACTGGCTCTTATTTGCCAACCTTTTGTTCAATTGAGCTTTCAACCGATTACCAACTCTTATATGAGTTAACTATATATGTTTATTTTATTTTTATTTTTTTTGGTAAAAGGTAATAGATATAATAATGAGGAAAGGCCAAAAGTATAAAAGATCACGGCATCAA
Source organism: Eucalyptus coolabah (assembly GCA_014182585.1). Lineage (NCBI taxonomy): Eukaryota > Viridiplantae > Streptophyta > Magnoliopsida > Myrtales > Myrtaceae > Eucalyptus > Eucalyptus coolabah. The sequence goes on from CM024622.1 coordinate 25,736,892, forward strand.
AAACTTGCACTCAAGATGAATGGTCATAATGAGTGAAAGGATGCCATGATGTAAAACACAAGGCAACGCTCAAAAAAAGGCAAACAACAAACAAGAAAGGCACAGCATGAACAACCGGCAAAGAAACAAGCACCTCAGCGAAGGAGGAGAGAGACGTCGGCTCCAAAGCACCAGTAGTTCCTTGAAGCGTCGGCCAAAACGAGGGTCGATTACGAATCCCCGAAAAGATAATGGGATTGATGCCTCATCTCCTCTGCAACCTTCTATTTCGAAGCTATTCTCAACGTTTTTGAAGATGCTAGCTCTATCCCTAATCATCTTTAAAAGATGGTTCTTCATAGCTGGGACGGTAAGGGGTTGTTCTCTAATTAGGATGTTATTCATATTTTTTCAAATAATGTGACCATATATGTTTATTTTTTTCTTAATTTATTAACCTTTTCCATTGAGTTACTTAATTTGGAAAAAATCGAGAAGTCGCCAAAAAAATATTGCTAATTTTCTATATAGTTGGTAAAGTTAAGATCTTGATAATTAAACAAAATTTGCCAAATAGTAAGAGAATTGGTTTATCAGCATGAAAGAAATTGATAATCAATTTATAACAAAAAAAAAAAAAAAAAAAAGGAAAAGGGAAGTTGTCTTAGACCCACGAGGAGCTTTCCAAGAACACTCCAAAGGTAACCTCCACTTCCGCGGTACCGTGTGAAATGGAAAGGACTTTTGACCCTTTTTTCCCAGCCATCGACAAAAGGGAAAAGTTAAAAGATCAATCATGGAAGGAATCGCAAACGAGCTTTATTTTTTCTCCAATATTGTGCTTCTACGAACTTTCTTGGTAGTTCGGAATCAATTCTTATTGTCTTTTAAAACAACCTCAATCTCTTCCTAATATTGACTTTGAATAATTTGTCCCTTCTTTACAATGATTTCAGTCTTCAACAAATCTTGATCTATACGACGACATTGTATTGCATCAAAGTTCAATTCTTTTCCTAAATCATAATGATATGATGTTCACTGTAAACAAATAAATCAAGTTTCTTTCTTTTTCTTTCTTTCCAACAAATGTTCATATTCGTGAGTTGCGGCATAATGTTAATTAATCAAAAAAATTTGGTTATAAAAAAAAATCAAACAATAAGGCTGTGCATAGTCTGTGAGCTGGTCTACTTTTTTGTCTTTTGCGAATTATTTGTTTAAAGTGATTTTGACAGAAGAGAAAACAAGAAAATGAGAAAACGCATTTAGCCATTAGCTTTGTAGACAATGCATCTTTGAAGACTACTATAGAGGATCATAAGTCGGAGGATAGTCAGTCTAGTCTTCTAAATCAATTTCTCTCTTTATCTTGGATTACAATTCGATCAGCACACATCCATTAAAGTTTGTATGATTTTTCTAAACTATAAAAACATGAAATAGCATATGTAATTGCTTGATATTTAGAACCATTAGCTCTAGCTTTAACCTGAGCATCAATGCGATCACAATCATTAGTTAGTCCTAGTCTGTAGCCTGAAAAAAAAAAAAATTTACAAAATGCTTAATATTTTGAAATTGGTTTAAGTGCATTGAAAGTTCTAAAATTTCTCATGAAAGTGTTATTTAATCCTAAAATTTTCAAAAAATACAATTAAGTTTTAAAACTTATCGAAATATAGTTAAATCCTAAAATTTGTTAAATTGGTCCAATTAAATCATTTCGTTAATAGTATTTTTGAAAATTTTAGGATTCAACTGCACTTTAATAACAAGTTTTAGGAGAAGAGCAAACGACGTAGTTTTCTAAGAAATTAGTTTTTGATAAATGCATTGTGAGTGTAATCATTTGGTATGTTTTGTGAGATGAAAATTAACATTGGATAAATGTGTTATGTGAATATTGGTTTGAAATTTCTAATTGTATTAACTAAACAATAGACAAATAGATGTTAGGAACTAATTTCTTAGAGCCCACAAGGAAATTTTCAAGAAGGACGCTCAAAAGGTTATCTCCGTGGTTGGCACATTGAGCGAAGTGGAAAAGACCAACACTATTTTGCGCAACCATCAACAAAAGAGAAACGTTAAGATCATTCGTGAAAGGAATCTCAAATGAACTTGCCTTTTCTAATCCATTATCGCATTTCTATGACCTTTCATGGAAATTTAGAATCAATTATTTCATTTTAAAAATTTCAATTATCAACTATTTCTCCCAAACCCTTATTGAAAGTTGGCTAACAATAACGAATTGCTATTCTTTCCTTTTGTTTTTGTGAGAAGTCTGGAGAGATATTGGTACTTTCCCAAACCAAGCAAGATGAAAAGAAAAACAAAATCATGTGTAACGTGGTCATAAATAGCACATTTTCCTTTTCACTGCACCATGTATAATCACACCACATTTAATACTGATTTTACAAGACTTGAATGATGGAAAATGCGGTAAGCTGCATTTCAAGGAAGCTGCAAGAACTATGCATGGAACACCGGTCAACGAGCGATGGTCTTGTAGCAAAAAGTCAAAAGTCATGGAGATATGATTGAAGGAAAGACTAATAAAGGGCCCTATGCCCGCACAAGTTACTGGGTGTATGGGGCAAGAATCAAATGAAATGTTTGAGAAATGTAGACACGGGGAGTTACAAATCTAACCTCGAAAACAAAAATGAAAAGGGTGACACCTTCAAACTTTAATTATCATTTTTTCATGGTCTATAAGGGCCTGTTTGTTTGCAATTTGTTTTTGTTCCCCGTAACACAATTTTTGTTCTTTTGTTCCGGGGAACAAAAAAAAACGAACGCGTTTGTTTGCACTTTTGTTCATGGGAATAAATTTGGCACGAAACAAAAATAAGAAAACAAAAAATTCGTTTCTTGTTCCCATGAACACTTCTAAGAAACAATTTTTCTCTTTCATATATTTTTTTCTTCTCTCTCTTTTCTTCTTCTTTTTTCTTTGGCTAGTCGTCAGCCTCAGCCATAGCCGGTGACCGGCCAACGAGGCCCGATGGCCTCGCCTAGCCACGGTGAGGCTCGCTGGTCCTCGGCGAGGCCATCGGCCCTCGTCGGCCGATCGTCAACCATGGTTGAGGCCAACAACTGGCCAAAAGGAAGAAAAACAAAAAAAAAACGAAAAACGAAAAATAAAATAAAAATATTAAAAAATTAAAAGAAACAAGAAAATTATACAAGTTTACCAAACGTGTTTCTATTCTTTTTATATTCCAGGAACATAAATTTTGTATAGTTAGAGTGCGTTTGGTAACATTTATGTTTAAAAATTGTTCTAGGAAACGGAAATAGAAAAAAGTGTTTTTCATTCCGGGAAACGATTTTTGAACCAAAAACGCATTTAGTAAACTTGTTCCGGGAATAAAAATGAATAGAAACACGTTTGGTAAATTTGTATAATTTTTTTATTTCTTTTATTTTTTAATATTTTTATTTTATTTTTTCTATTTTCTTTCTTATTTTTCTTATTTTATTATTTATTCTTCCTTTTTTGTTTTTTGTTTTTTTCTTTTTTTGGCTGATCGCCGGCCTCGGCCATGGCCGGCGACCGGCCAACGAGGGCCGGCAGCCTTGCCTTGGCTGGGCGAGCTTAAGCTCACCCAGATTTGGCGAGGCCGAGCTCGCCCGGCGCCGACGAGGCTTGGCCTCGACGACGCCGACTGGGCGGTGGCCGGCGAGGCCGAGCCTCTCCGACGTTGGGCAAGCTCGGCCTCAGGGGGGCCGGCGATGCTCCGGCGAGGTCGCCGGCCCTCGGACGGCCGGTCGCTAGCCCTAACCAAGGCCGGCGACCCGACCAAAGAAAAAGAAAGAAAAAGAAGAAGAAGAAAAGAAGAAGAAAAAATAGAGAAGAAATTGGAAAGTGTCTCTAAATTTTGTTCGAAACAAAAAATAACTTTTTTTTTTTTTCTTGTTTCTGTTCCAAATGTGTTTAAGGAACAAAAAATAATTTGGAACAAAAATGCAAACAAACGCGTTTTCTTCTTTTTTGTTCCTAGGAACAAAAAAACAAAAAAATTGTTTAAAAACAGAAAAAAGAAATGCAAACAAATGCAGCCTTACCAAATCTTTCTTACGTTCAAAAATTGTTTACGGAATAGAAATAGTTTTTCTATATTTATAGAAGCTTTAATTTTCCGAAGAACAATTTTTAAACAAAAACGTTACCAATGCGTCCTAAACTTCTAGTTGCATTTCTCAAAAATATCTTAACAATACCAACTCTAATTAGAGTGACTTACCTACTTTTTTTCTATTTAAATTATCAAATATTTCTAAGCTACCAACTCTTATTTAAATTACTTATTAAATTTATCTTTTAAGATTTCCAACTTTTCTTCGTCTTTTTTTTTTTTTTTTTTTTTTTATCAATTGTTCATTCACCTTTCTTTATTATGCCTTAAATTTACTAACTCTTACTTGTCAACCTTTTCTTCAATTAAATTTTAGACAGGCTACCAACTCTCATTCAAATATCAATATTTACTTTTTTTTTTTTTAATTTATTAATTTTTCTGTTGAGTTACCTAATATGGAAAGTGGGAAGTTACCCAAAAAATATCAGTAATTTTTTATATAATTGGTAGATGTAAAATGTTGATAATTAAACAAAATTTAGCAAATATTATGAAAGAATTTTGGTAATTATGAAAAAGATGTTGGTTACTATTTTCTTAGACCCGCGAAGAGCTTTCCAAGAAGAACGTTCCAAACGTTATCTCCACTTTCGGTGTACCGTGTGAAATGGAAAAGACTTGTAGCACTTATCATCCCAACCATCAACAAAAAGAAAAAGTTAAAAGACAAGTCATGGAAGGAATCGCAGACCAGCTTTACTTTTTCTAATTTATTATCTTGCTTCTCCGACCTTTTCGCTCAGTGTGCCAGCCAAGGGGATAACCTTTTGAGCATTCTCACGAGAGGAATCTCAAAGGATGTTGCTTTTCCCCATCCATTATTGCGTTGCAATGACTTTTCTTGAAAATCTAGAATTAACTATTTCCTTTAAAATTTTTCGATTATCAACTGTTTCGCCCAAATCCTTATCAAAAGTAAGTGAAAAGCCAAGTGAGATCGAAAATATACCTAAGAAATTTAGGATTTATAACTTGATTGCATTAGTTATTTAACTAGTGCCCTTTCAATACTTTGGCTTGATTAATATGTTACCTAAATGACTTAGGCAATCTTTCACCATTGTATCAACTTATGTTACTGAACAATGTTTATGTAGGAAACGTAGAATAATCACAAACAATAAGATAATAATAATAGTGCAAGAGAGTAAACCCGATAGAGTATCATGCAACTCTTTATTAAACTCAAGACAATGATCCCCACGAGCTAAGTTCAAATAGAGTCCAATATCTTGCTTAAAAGATCAACCTATATAAACCTAAGCTATATCAAAGGTAACTACTTTTACCCTCTAAACTAAAGGCACATTAATTAAATAAAACTAAGCTACATCTAGCGCTAAAAAAAAAAAAAAAGACTTCATCAAAACCTGCTTCTATACTATTTTTCTTAATTTATGTAAGTTTTCGATCCTTCAATTTTAAAATTTTCGGTTTTTATTATTCTGGAAAATAAGGGACTCGGGCTGGGCCCCTCGAACCCAGTTTGCATGTATTACTCAGTTGGACACGAAAGACGTTGGCCAGGGATAAGATTGGGCTTGTTTTAACAAGCCCAAACTAAATAAATTAAACTGACTAAGAAAACTCAAAACCAGCCCAGACCTATGCTAAGTCCACCCCCCCAAAACTCACCTATTGACTTGAGAACATTAAAAACCTGAGCGACAATTCACATAAACTATCTTGAACCGATAATAAAACTCTCCACCATCGACTGCTTCCGGTTGCCGGCTCCACCATGTTCAACCACCCGACGTGACTCACAAGAACGTGATATCAACTTCCGACCTTCCCTTTCCGGTGACCACTTCCGAGCACTGCCATCGTCCATGCATAGAACACAATTTCGAAGCAAACATTCATGAATTAGAGAAATTCTTAACATCATATTCAATGAATCTTCAACGAATACTATGGTTCATTCACAAAGGAAGATTTCCAGTAATCGCTGCACCAAGACACAAACGAGGAACTAATAGATCTACTTCAACGCTGAGAGTATATCAAGTTTATTCAACGAACAAATAATCATGAGAATCGACATAGCTCTACTCAAATTGGGAAAACTTATGTAATCGGTGGTTCATTTTTAGAAACGATTTGAGTACATTTAGCAATTGACAAAGCTATATACATGCATAACAGGAAAATGACCAAAAAAATTCATAAACCTATTGCAATTGTGTAGGTTTAGTCATAAACTTATTTTTTTGACCAATTGAATCATAAACCTTTTATAATTGTACAAATTCAGTCCATCTAGCCAAATTTGGCTGACAGGTGCTAGAGGAATTTTTTTAATAATATTTTATTTTATTTTCAAATTTTTATTTTTTTCATTTTGCTCCCTCCTTCCTCCTTTTTCCCTAGAGGAGAGGGCCGATCACGGAACCGAGGTTGCTGGTCGTGGCAAGCTCGATGGCGAGGTCGAGCTTGCCGTCGCTAGGCAAGGGCTCGCCTTGCCCATCCCTGTCCAATCTCGCCGGCCCTTCCCTTTGGCCGGTCGTTGAAAGGAGGAGGAAGGAGGGAAAAAAAAAGGAAGAAAAAAAAAAAAAAGGAAGAAAAGAAAAAAAGAAAAAATTACTAAAAATTACTAAAAATTCAAAAATTTATTTAAAAATTGTCCACAATCATCGGCCAGCGTCACGTCACGCCAGTTGACTAAATTTAATCGGATAAACTAAAATGACACAATAGTAAAAGAGTTATCACTCAATTGGCCCAAAAAATAAGTTTAGAAATGAATTGGCATAATTGCAATAGGTTTAGGACTTTTTTGGTAACTTTTCCCATGCATAAAAATGTGTAAGTAATGTCTGGACTCAACAGTCTCGCATCAGCAGAAGTCTAGTTTATATTAACGAAAATAGCTCTCATGCCAATCGTTTTTAAGGCTAGTATCAACCCAGAACTTGTACTTAGTATATACTTGAGAATTAATTGAAGCGATGAAAATAATTAAAAGAGGGATGAAATCCGGATGCCGGGAAGCCCCCTCAAAGTGACGTAATAAATGCTGTCATATTTTAATGGTGGCCTTTGCTCACACCTTAATCCATAAATAAAGGAAAAGCCAACTAAATCATCGTCACAACATGGAAATTGGAAAATTGAAGCTATAAATCAAAGTGTCCATTATATATTGGTCGAACCAATTGCTTTTACAATGAACCATTTATAATAAATGCTATACCTTATTCACCAGAAAGAAGATTGTCTCTATTTTCACATAATCAAGTGCATCATCAATCAACTCATCACTAGCCTTTTCAAAACCCAAACCGTGAAAAAAAAAAAAAAAAAAAAAAAACGAACAAAGGTGGTCACATTCATCGGAAAAGTCTTTTCCAAGGGATCATCCCAAAAAGGGGGAAAAAAAGAAGAAGAAATGATCGATTTCTTAAAGTTTTATTTTATAGCAATCATCAACCTTCTATAATAAATCTAATAAGTTAGAGGAAATGATTTTCGATAGTTTTTTAGTGCCAATTGCAAAAATTTCTCCATAAATATGGGCTAACACTAGTGGCATATATGGGAGAAAAAAAAAAAACAGGCGAGTATATAATATGGATTAAATCAAGGTATCGGCAACACTAGAACGGACGGCTGTGAAAGACGAAACTGCATGGATTCGATTTCACCCTTAGTTGCTGATGCTTCATTTTGGAGGACTGATCTTTTCAAATTCTCAATGCTAATATTGAAGCGATATTGGCAGAATTGCTGAATGAATTCATGCTTCATTTTGGAGGACTGATCTTTTCAAAATCTCAATGCTAATATTGAAGCGATATTCGCAGAATTGCTGAACGAATCCATGCAGCACATTTTAAAAGAAACGGCCGATCCTTTACTTGCCATTAGCCGATTGCAATGTGAAGTAATGTGTTGAAAAAGTGAAAGAATCTTTCCAAGTTGGTTGAAGAACTTCATCACTGGAATATCCCAACTGCAGTCCCCCAAACTGTCTTGAATGATTTGGCAGCAACCGTCCGATGAGGGACAGCATAAGTTAGCTTCCTAATGTCAAAACATGGACAAGTTCAAAAACACCGCTGTTTTGGCTTTTCCTTTTCTTTCTTTCTCTCTTTCTTTCTTTCATTTTTTTTTTTTTCCGGAGGGGGTTGACGGAGGGGGAATCTTGAGTCCACGTGAAATTTAGGCCTCTGGCATCTAGGCCTTTTGAGGTGAGTTTCTAGAAACTTTGTCGTCCCTCTTTCAAGACTTTCATATTGAGCTTTTTTTCCCCTTGAGGATGCAATTTTGTTATCCTTATGAATTTGTTAACCCCTTGGCGCACCTTGTTTTTCCATATGACAAAAATTAGTTGGCTCTTACTGAGACAAATGTTGGTATGACAATCTAACTTCAAAAGCATCGCTAAATCATCGGATAGATATTGGTAAATTATCAAAGTAGTTGATAACCTTGGAAGCATAAGGAAACATTGATACTTCTCAAAACCAAGCAAGATTGAATGTGACGAATGTTGATATACCAGTCAAGTTAAGGTTTGTAATTTCGTACAAGAATCGGTGACTTTCCAAGGCATTGGTAAGCCACAAAAGTAAATATAGGTAAGTTATTTAACTAGTTGGTGATCTAACCAATATAAATAGATGCTGGTACCTTTCTAACCCAAGCAAGTGAAAAAGTTGATAAGTAATTAAAATTAACTGATAAATAACATAATGTAAAATGTTGGTATTTGGTAATCTCGAGTAAAAAGTATTATCTTCGAAGGCTTTGGTAAGGTAGAAAAACAGTTGTTGTTAGATTTTTAAAGAAGTTGGTGATATTTGAAGTATAATGAAATATGGATATTTTCTAGATTAAGACCCAACAAGATAAAAATTTCGTAAGTGACTACAGTTAATTAATATCTTAATGTGACAAATTTGGTTCCTCAATAAGATTGGTTATTTCGAATAATAGTTAATAACCTAAAAAGCATTGGTGAGACAAAAAAATTAAGTTTGGTAGAATAATCAAGTAACTGGTAATGTTTGAAGTATAAAGAAATGTTGGTACTTTATGAAACCAAACAAGATAAAAAGATGGCAATTGACTGAAAATTAATTAGTATCTTATTGTGACAAATTTGGCATATCACTTGACTTAAGGTTGGTAATTTTGTATAGAAGATAATAGTTTTAGCAAGTTAGTAATTCAATAATTAGGTGAATTTGAAAATAATAATTAATTCTGATACTTGTCAAAACTTGTTGATAATCGCCAACGAATGACCAAGTAAGCAAGTTATCAGGTCACTCGATTTGATACTTACCAACAGTTAAAAATTATACCAGTGCGGAACTAGGTTCCTATTTTCAGATTGAACCCCACGAGTATGCTCATTTGTAGAGTGAATGAAAAGGCCAAACTTAAAAAACTTTAATTGGTTTTCATAATTCTGAAAGGAAAGGAAAACCATGAGATAAAGAAATATGAAAAGGAGAAAAATAACAATTTAAAAAGGGCAAAGTGGGGCTCTGTATCAAATTATTAAAGGGTCAGGTCGCAATCACATTACCTATGTCTCCCTTAGAACACAAAAACACTTAGTACTAGAGCGCAAGCCTGTGCCATGCATGGGTATAAATTAAAGTACCGCGGCTGTAATCTTAGCAGAACATTAATTTTATTTATTAGTTTAAGGCAAAAATATTACATACGTAGACAAATTTTAGATTTATTTGACGTACATAAAATTTGTATAGCAAGAGATATTAATCATTAGAGGTGCACATCCTTGATTCTTTGTATGCATGAAACTGGGTACTTTTCTGGCCAAGATAATGGCTTGTCATCTTGTAATGCCAACCTCAGCACATTCTGCAGTTTGGCCAAACTATTTAACTAAAAAGAAATGCATGTTTTTTTTTTTTTTAAATTCTACGAATTAGTTTATTCATTAATACTGACCAGATACATAACGCTAGCAAATGTAAATGGTATGTTTATCGTAGACTGCGAATTGGATGATTGTTCATTCCTTTCTAACTCATATTCTCTCATAAGTTCAATACTAAATAATAATATTATATATTTTTATCATCAAATTTTTATGTTGCATCCATCGTACCTGTAGTTTACTAAACTTATGATTTCTCTAAACTATTAGAGTTATAAGATATCTAGATGTTTCCAGTTTTATTTGCATGTATGAAATCAGCTTTGAAGCCATCTTCTTTGAGGATCGTTGGGTAAAGGCCATGACCTTGTGCAATAATAACCTGGAACTAATTGATCAAGGGAAGATTTCCGTTTGTACTCTATGTATTGAACCTTGTGATAATATTTCTCATGGACTCAGAGAAAAGAGATTATTAACTAATACTCAGTCCTAATTCCTAAATCTGTCATTTTAAGATCAAATTTTGCATAAAACAGTTTTTCTTTATTAATTGATTATTAAGCTTTATTAACTTTATAGCATTGCAACTTTAATTTTGTGTTTTGTTTTCATTTACCTTTTCTACAAGTTGGAACCGATTTGTCTAGAGTGTAAAAACTTATGGGACCAAGATAAGTTGTTCTAAAAACTCAAACTATTAGATGAATGCATGATTTATTATTTAAATATTATAATGTAGATAAGTGATAAATTTTAGGAGAAAGTAAGACCCGCCTATAATGTATGGTAACATTTGTCAAATTTGAAGTGTGGATCTTCAACAAATGTTTTAATGATAGATATAGATTAGCTGGTAAAGGTAACTTTAGCTAATTAGAAAGGTTAGACCTTCATTTGGTCATAATTTGGCCGGCCACAGCCGGTTCCGGTCTAGCGGTGGGGTTAGAATCTTTTCGGGGCCTAACCCGGCCTTTACGGAAGACAGACACGAAGGGACTCCCACCCTAGGGCGGATCCATCCGCCTGTTTCTTTCCTTGAGCAGTTTAAAGACCTGCTCAGGTCTAAATTTCAGTAAATTAAATCCCTCATTTTTTGGGGTTCTGTTAATTTTGGATCTCAGATATGCATTTGATAGGCTGTAAAAGTGGACTGAGAGCACGTTAAATTTTACCAACGAACTCATGATCCTCGAGACCCAAAATTTACGAACAACGCAACAAAATCTCAAGCCACAAACAAATGGACTTCACTACTGACCACCAATCTTTGTGTCCATTCATCAAATACATTCCAGCCGTACACTCCAACCAGCAAGCATCACACAAGTAACACCAAAACATGTGCAAAACAAGGAGCCAAGCACGAGAGAAGGAAGAAAAAGAAAAAAGAGCGTGACATACGGCCATATACTCGAACCACAGAAAAATGAACTGGAAATGAATCAATCGAAGATGGATGTTGCGATTTAAAAATGAAATTGTCATCAAAATGTTTTAAATCAGGAGACGTTCCCAGACAATAACAGAGCTTCATTTAGACATTTCTGCAAACAGACGGTGTGCAGTGCGTTGAGGAGAAGTTACTGACACCATTCTAAGGCCCGAACTCAGATCTAGACCTGTGACACCAAAGAAATCAACTCAGTTGGACATGGAACACTCAAGAACCGGAGAAACTAAACCCGGTTCGTCCTTCAAACAGAACAAGGCAGAGCTGAACGGGCTCGTGTGGGTGACCGTTTAACCAGGAAGTCCCTACCCGGCTTCGGAGATGACGACTAGAGGGCGAGTTCGAGGTGAACCGCGGCTCTGGCCGGCTCCAAGCCAGGATCCTTGGGAAAGAGCGACTCAAACTAAACAACCAAGAGGACTCGCGAGATGTGGGCAGCGACTTAAGGGAGATACGACACCCAAAACTCTGAGAGCCCCCTACCCGAGATGGTGACAGTGGAAATAGAAGACCAGGTTCATTCCATACACGAAAACGGGATGAACCGTGATCTCACATCTTTCGACCCCGTCAAGCCCCGAGATCATCGGAAAAGACCGCACTGACGACGACGATGACGACGATGACGACGACGACCAGCGATTCCTTTAAAGAGCAACTAACCAACGATTCCTTCTCCTCAAGGACGACGCCCCCGTCTTCTCCGTTGGTCACTTCCCCGACCAAAATTCTCGCTCGACGATCGCCGCCGCCGCTGCAATGTCGTCTCTGCTGTACGAGCGAGAAAAATTGGGGAAAGAAAGAAAAGGGGGATCGGGCTGAAGAGGGAAAAGAACTGGGCCAAACAAAATAAAAGAAATGGGCCGGGGAGAGAAAATAAGGGAGACGGCTAAAGCCCGACCCAAACGAGCCGGGTCGAACTGGCTCCATTCCTTTTCTTTTTTTTTTTACTATTATATATTTTTTGTATTCTCATAAGTGACAACCTACTGGACCGGCGAAATCAGGTTTCAACAATCATGAACTCATGATCAAACTGACTCTTTTTTGGAGTTACTTTATTTTGTACTATTATTAGTCAAAAGCAACGAGAAAAATAAAATAAAGAAAGCTAGCTTGGTGACCAATTTAGGTTACTTTTCAATTTAACTAGACATGCATCTTAATAGAAGAGTTGGTAATACAATTATTCAAAAATTTCTTAATTTATCGTCATTAGGTGTGATCATTAGCTTATGTAATTAAAAAATTACATTTACGAAAAATGAAATAGAATCTTTTACATACTATTTGTTTATGTCGGTTCTTTTGTCTTCCAAAAAATAAAGTGATAAGTGGCCAAAAGGAAAAGGATGAAGATAATGTTATAAAGAAATGAAAAGGAAAAGGAAAATAAAAGATTATATGAAGATGAAAGTGGGATATATGTCAGTTTAAGAGGGGCCATTGTCAAACTTCACATAGGCCTCTTGATTTGCGCCAAATAAATATATAGTACTAGATCAAATTAAATCATATTAGATTAGACTACAAAATAAAATAAAAACGAAACAACCCAAGCTTGAATCGAAAGAACTAATTCTAAATTATCATCACTTATTTCAAAGGAGAAAGCGTAGTTATTTAATTATTGTCTTTTTTGGAATTAGTAGTCGGATGTAATCTCCCCTTTCTTCCTTAAGGATTTTTTTGGCCAAATCTTCCTTAAGCGTTGAAAAGAGTATAAATCTCATAGAAAGATCACTTGAAGTTCTAAGGTGGTCAAATGAAGGAAGATGGCCGCATATGCCTTCTTTGGATAAGGATGTATTATGATCTACACTACAAATGAATATTTATGTCAATCCATATCAATTAAATTGTCGATGTCAATAAGTATATGGAATAGATGCTCATACAAGTTGTTCTAATATTCTTTTTTAACAAACGATACATGTTTTCAAGAAAAACGAAAATGAAAATTGGAAGGGGTTTTCAAATTTAAAATATTTTCAAAAATGAAATGGCTAGTCTCCAAGTGATCTCATGAAAAAGATCAAGAAGACACTATAGGCACACTAAAGTTAAAGGGGAGTAAATAAACAAGTTTACCAATATATATTCCTTCAAGCCTCAAAATTTCGGATTTGTTGATCTTACAAGCTTGCTCAGGTGCTAGAGTGCAAGACATCTTCTCAAGCTTTTTCTTAATGTTGGAAAGGATCATCTTTTCACTAAGGACTGGGAAAACCATTATAAAAAAAATATACTTCATGAAGTTCTTCAAGTTGGACAGATCACATGAGCTTCCCTAGGAGCTATAGCCTTCGATCCAAAGAATTTCTAGAGATTCTAGTCTTAAAAAAAAAAAAAAAAGGACCTTGAATGTCAACCAATTTTGCGTTGTACCATAATTCGCACTCCTTAAGATTTTTCAAGTCAAAGAAGTTGAGTAATGTTTGAAGGAGCGACACTCGGCAATATACAAGAGCTATAGATTTTCCAAATTGGAAAAGACCCATGCGCGGGCTGGGCATCACATTTTCGTAGGCGTGACCGGCATGAGGAGGAAGAAGACCCATGTGCAGGTTGGGCCAAAATGAAGGGAAATGGGCCAGCCCACGTGAAAAGAAGAAAAGAAGGAAGAAGAGAGAGAAAAAGAGGTGGGCTGGGCTTGCGCGAGGAGAAAGGAAGAAAGGGGAAAAAGGAGGGCCGGGTAGGGGATTCGTTTTTTTTTTTTTTTTAATGATTATAATTTTTAATAATGATATTTTTCTCTTCTTTTTTTTTTTTTCTCTTCTTTTTTTCTCTTCTTTTTCGAAAAATTTAATAATTAACATTAGTAATGCAAATATTCCTAATGCTAATACGCGATGCAATTTAGTTAAAATTATTTTTGTCTAGGGTTTAAAAATTATTTACTAATTTTCTACGCAGTTAAATCCTAAGTAAAAAGGCAAATTTTAGGTGTGAACATGCAACTTACTGCAATGAGAGATTGACACGTAGACAAGGCGTCTTTGAGCATATCATATCTAATATTATTCTTTTCCTCTTTTTTTCTCCTTTTCTTATTTCTTAATTTGCTCCTCCTCCACCGTGGTTGTCAACCTTGCCTAGTCACTTACCCCCAAACCCCCTCCTCCTGAATTATAAGTATATAACATTGCCCATTTATTGCAATGAGAGGCTGATCAATAAATGAGGAATCTTTGAACTGAATATAATCATCTTATTCTTTTCCTTTTTTCCCTTTTCTTCTTTCTTGACTAGCCCTCCACCACCATCGCCCACCCAAGCAACCAAGAACTGGGGCCGCAACCACCATACTAGACCTCGCTATCTTTTTCTAGTAGGGGATAGAGTGAGAGAATGCTTTTGGCAACGATGACAGTGGCCTCGTGTGATGGTAGCAGATAACGAGCAACGCCAGAGGTGTGGTGTGGGGTTGACAAGACCATGATGGTGGCGGAGGTAAAGTGAAAAAAAAAGAAGAGATATTAGGTTTAGACTTTTCAAGTAAATTCTTTAATATTGTTATGCTTTTTTTGTCATTTTGCGTAATTGAATAAGAAAATGATCTCTATGCTTTTTCATTATTGACACCTAAATTTTGCCTTCTCGCTTAGGATTTAATGTAGAAAATTAGGGATTAATTTTAACCCCTAGTAAAAATAATTTTTGCTAAATTGCATCAGATATAAACATTAAGAATACTTACGTTACTATTATTAAGTATTAAAGTCTTCAAAAAAATTCAAAAAAATTTATTATTACTAGGCGTATAATTTATAGATGCCACAACAAGGATTCAAGTGATTAGGTTATTTAAAAGGACAAATTTTAGCAGATGGTGCCATTATGGTTGGTGGCAAACTCACTCTGGATAAGAGTGTAGTTAATGTAAAGAAAGGAAAAAAAAAAAAGAAGATCAAAAAAGGGCCGGGCTAGGGCTGGGCCTGCTCGGCCCTCTCTTCTCTTCTCTCCTTTTCTTCTTCACGCTAGGACTGGCCCAGTACCTCTTCATTCCTAGCCTGGCCCACTCCTCTTTTCTTCATTTCCTAATTTTCCCCTATG
Organism: Eucalyptus coolabah; assembly: GCA_014182585.1. Lineage (NCBI taxonomy): Eukaryota > Viridiplantae > Streptophyta > Magnoliopsida > Myrtales > Myrtaceae > Eucalyptus > Eucalyptus coolabah. Next base: position 25,752,394 of record CM024622.1, read on the forward strand.
TGGCCCATCTTTCTTGTTCCTTAGCCCGGCCCACTCATTTCTCTTCCTTCTCCACTGTTGCCTTGGACGCTGGCCAGACGACAAATGAAACGGAAAGGGAGAGGCACAGAAGGACTGAGGCGAGGACGAACGGAGGCGATGCTCGCGCAACGCCGACCGGGAATGTCGTGCAATTTGGGTTTGACAAAGGCAACTGTCGTCGCTAGAACAGAGAGAAGATTTGAAAAAGGAGAGGGCAGCTTCTTCGGGGAGGGGATTCAGAGTCCTCTTCTTCTGGGGCTGGAAAGGAAAAAAAACAAAGGGATTCAACCAGGTTGACATCGCTCCTTGTCCAAGACCCTGACACTGGCGCCTCGCTGCCACGCCATGGGAGGCAGCCACGTGTATCCCACCACCACCGTGGTCGCCGCCTTGTTAAGCATCGCCTCAAGCAAGCACCACCACCACCGTGGCCGAGAGTCGAGCGGTGACACGACCCACACGCCGAGACGTGCCACCACGAGGCGATGTTGCTGCACCAACATTTCAAGCTTGTATTGGAAAGGCAAATATATTGGAAGAAAGGCAGCTGTGATATGCTTTTATTTAGGCTATTTACTTAGGAAGTTTTGTGTGCATATCTTTTTATTCATTTATTGCGTTGTCCTTGTATTTTTGGTAGTTTAGCCTAATTAGGAGATTGTTTGATAGCTGTATCTTCTTGTATATATGTTACGTTTATGTGGCAATGAAGGACAGAATTCTCATTCCAAAATTCCTTAGTTCTTTTACATGGTATCGAGCCATGGCTGATGGAAAAAAAGTGAGGAGAGTTTTGGAACGGACAAGAAAACCTCTAGCCCTTACACACTAAATTTGAATGACAACCCGGGTAACCTGATTACCCAAGTTTAGTTGAAGGGAGAGAATTATGAAGAATGGGCGCGAGCTATGCGGACTGCATTACGAGCCAAGAAGAAATATGGTTTTATTGATGGATCTGTCAAGCAACCAGCAAATGATTCGTTGGAACTTGAAGATTGGTGGACAGTTAATTCCATGTTGGTTTCTTGGGTGTTTAATACCATTGAACCGACACTTCGCTCGACTATCTCTCATATTGATAACACGAAAGATCGTGGGAGGATATCAAACGAGAGATTCTCAATTGGCAATGGTTCATGGATGCAGCAAGCGAGATCGGATTTGGCCAATTGTAGGTGGGATGGTCAACCCATCGTGTCCTATTTCGGTAAACTTAAAATCTTGTGGGATGAAATAAATAAGTATGATTAGATACCAGTGTGTGTTTGTACAGGTTGCAGATGCAATTTTTCCGTTGAATTGGAAAGAAAGCCTGAAGAAGAGAGAGTTCATCAGTTTTTGATGGGCTTAGATGAAGAAGGATATGGAACAAAGTGCGCTTGAGCACTGAACCTTTGCCTAATCTGAATCGTGTCTAAGCTATGGTTGTTTAGCAAGAGTGAGTGCGAACTATGACACGAATCGAGGATGAAAGAGGCAATCCCATGAGTTTTGCAATCCGGGCAGGTGGTCAAAATTCAAGGGGGGAAAAGATACAATTCCATTTTGTTTTAATTGCAACCGAGAGGGACATGATGCTGAAAGTTGTTTCCAGCTTAGGATATCCAGAATGGTGGGGTAAAAAGCGAGTGCGAACTATGACCACGTGGAACCTCTACTGGACAAGGCAGTGGTCAAAAGCGTAATAATAGAGGTGGACGTAACAACTGAGGAGGTGCTCGTGCCAATGTCTCACAAGCAACTGGAGTTGATGGTGGGTGAGGAGTTGTTACGGATTCAAATCGAAAGGGTCTTAGTGGATTGAATGATGAGTAGTGGGCAACTTTATTGGGAATGTTAAGTTCTCATCAGAATGGTGGCCATGAGAGGCGATGGGTAAACAGAGTATTTTCCTTGGATTATTGACACAGGAGCTTCCCACCATATAAGGAGAACGTTGGCATTTTTGAGAGAATTGCGTGACATTGTGCCATGCTCGGTCGAGTTACTTGATGGAGAAAAGACCATGGCAATGAAAGAAGGAACTATGTTGCTCGAAGGAGACTTGAAATTGCGACGAGTTCTTTTTGTGCCCAATTTGACATGCAATCTGATTTCTGTATCACAACTTCTTAATGATTGAAATTTGGTTATTCAACTCACTAACAAAATATGTGCTCTACATGACCTAAATTGGAGGAACCTGATTGGAACGGGTGAGCAATGCGAGAGGCTTTACTTTCTCAAAGGAGTGAGTTTAGTACATACTTGCACAAAGTGGCTGATATGGAATCTTTTGAGCTTTGGCATAAACGAATGGGTCATCCTTCTTCTAAGGTGGTGGAGTTAATTCTAGAAGCTGGCAAAATGGTTAGAAAAACCAATAAAACCTGTGAGGTTTGTTTTAGAGCAAAACAAACAAGAGAGATCTTCTTTTCTAGTGACAATAAAGCTAAAGATTGTTTTGGATTGATACATTGTGATTTGTGGGGACCTTATAGAGTTCCAGCTTCATGTGGAGCACTTTATTTCTTGACAATTGTTGATGATTACTTTCGTGCTGTGTGGATATATTTGCTGAATGGAAAAAATGAAGTGGCTTGTGTTCTTAGGAAGTTTATTGTGATGGTTAGATGCCAATTCGAGAAAAATGTGAAAATCATTATAAGTGATAACGGAAGTGAATTTTTGTGTTTGAAAGAATATTTTGATGAACATGGGATATTGCATCAGACTTCTTGTGTTGGAACACCTCAACAAAATGGCTGAGTGGAAAGAAAGCATCGCCATATCCTTAATGTTGCAAGAGCTTTGCGTTTCAAGCAAATTTACCCATAGAATTTTGGGGAGAATCTATACACGCAGCTGGGTATTTGATAAACAAGACTCCATCTATATTATTGAATGGTAAAACCCCATATGAGATTATTTTTGGCCAACCTCCTTCATACAAACATATTTGGATTTTTGGTTGTTTGTGCTATGCGCATAATCAGAATCGGGATAAAGATAAATTTGCTAGTAGAAGTCGTCGGTGTGTTTTTGTTGGTTATCCGTTGGGAAAGAAGGGGTGGAGATTGTATGATTTAGAAGCTGGTGAATACTTAGTATCAAGAGATGTAGTGTTTGTTGAAACAGAATTTCCATATGCTGATGAGAAAATTGTAAGTGATGAACTCATTAAAAATAGAGTCATGGAGTTGGGTGATGAAGTTGATGATTTATAAAGTGGCTTGAGAGAGGAGCACGCCAAAAGTGTAGATAGAGAAAATGAGGTGAATCATGAAATGGAGGAATTGAACCACACAAGCAATGAGGATGTGGAAAGAAGTGAAGTTGTCGAAGAGCAATTATGTAGGGAACAAAGGGTCAAGCAATTGTCTTTTCGTTTGAAAGATTATGTGACAAACGCCATCATAATAAGCCCCTCGACATGCTAATCTGCCCAATCCAATTCCTCAAGTATGCCTTATTCTATAGCGCATTATGTGAGTTATGAAAATTCTTTTGCACAACACTGGTGTTTCTTGGTAGCAATTAATGCAAGACATGAACCAAACTCTTATGCGGAAGCAATTAAAGATGAACGGTGGAGAGAGGCCATGAGTAAGGAAATACAGCCTTTAGATAATGGCACATGGACAGTTGAAAATTTGCCGCCTGGGAAGAAAGCAATTGGGAGCAAGTGGGTGTATAAAATTAAGTACAATTCTGATGGAAGCGTTGAACAATACAAGGTGCAGTTGGTGATACTAGGAAATAAACAAGTTGAAGGCATAGATTATCAAGAGACTTTTGCTCCTACGGCAAAATGTGCACTGTACGCACCTTTCTTGCCGTTGCAGCCGCAAAGAATTGGGAACTTCATCAAATGGACGTTCAAAATGCTTTCTTACATGGTGATTTAGAGGAAGAGGTTTACATGAAGATGCCGCCTGGATTTGCCTCTCAATCATTAGAGAAGGTATGTAGACTTCGGAAATCTCTATACGGTTTGCGGCAAGCACCTAGATGTTGGTTTGCAAAATTGGCTGCATCTCGTGAAAGCTTATGGATTTCAGCAGACATATTCAGATTACTCCTTGTTCACTTTTCAAGTTGGGACTGCTCAATTGAATGTGCTTATTTATGTTGATGATCTCATTATCTTCGTAATGATATTTCCGCTGTGCAAAAGTTCAAGAACTATTTAAGTCGTTGTTTTCATATGAAAGACTTGGGGAAGCTGAAATTTTTCTTAGGGATTGAAGTGGCGAGAAACTCAGATGATATTTTCTTATGTCAACGTAAGTATGCGTTGGACATGATTTCTGAGGTCGGATTGCTGGGTTCCAAGCCGACTAAGACTCCTCTTGAACAAAATCACAAGTTGGCCCTTACTAAGAGTGATGATGTAGACAAACTTGCTCAGTATAGGTGCCCAGTAGGTTGGCTTATTTATCTAACAATAACTCAACCTGAATTGTCTTACTATGTGCATAATCTTGCATAGTTCATGCAGCGGCCAAAGAAAGCTCATTGGGAGGCAGTTGTGAGAGTTTTGTGTTATTTGAAAGGAAATCCAGGTCAGGGTATTATGTTGCGTGCCAATCGTGACCTCAAATTGTCTGCTTACTGAGATTCTGACTGGGCTAGTTGTCCTTGGATGAGACAATCTTTGATTGGTTACTTTGTTCTTTTGGGACAATTGCCTATCTCGTGGAAGACTAAGAAGCAACAAATAGTGTCTCACTCATCCGCTGAAGCTGAATACAGGTCTATGAGTACTACAGTTTGTGAACTTAAGTGGTTGAAAAGATTATTGGATTCTCTTGCTGTGACACATTCTCAACCTATGCACTTGTATTGCGACAGTCAGGCAGCTTTACATATAGCTGTTAATCCTATTTATCATGAGTGTACTAAGCATATTGAAGTGGATTGTCATTTTATTCGTAATGAGATACTTAATGGTAACATTCAAACAGATTATGTACGTAGTTCAATGTAGCTAGCTGATATCTTCACGAAGGCATTGGGAAAGGATCAATTTAACTTTCTTCTTCACAAGTTAGGCATTTGAGATCTCCATGCTCCAACTTGAAGGGGGTATTGGAAAGGTAAATATATTGGAAGAAAGACAGCTGTGATATGCTTTTATTTAGGCCATTTACTTAGGAAGTTTTGTGTGCATATCTTTTTATTCATTTATTGCATTGTCCTTGTATTTTTGGTAGTTTAGCCTAATTAGGAGATTGTTTGATAGCTGTATCTTCTTGTATATATGTTCCGTTTATGTGGCAATGAAGGACATAATTCTCATTCCAAAATTCCTCAGTTCTTTTACAGCTTGCCCTGTCTTCTTTGTGCTTTGCAAGTTGTCTGGCGAATTTCCAGTGATCCCGGTGGATATCTAACATGCCGCAAGCCTCCACATCATCCCGGTGAGATCGTCCTTGCCTAGTCGCCACAATTGGATCTTTCTTGTTGCAAGTTTTCTTCAGTCGAGTTGGACCCAACCCCAAGACTTCCGAGGAGAAAGATACGAAAAAAAAAAAGAGAAGGGGCCAGCAAGCATGCTTGAGCCAAATTAATTCTGTGTTTTGCAGGTTCATGGTAGTGTTCCTCCTACAAGCTGCCACTTGGACCTCCGGAAGACTTGCTGTCGCCTCTGGTTGGTGATAGCTCCTGCTATGCCGTGAATTCTTATGCTGTCCTTCGGTGTTCCTTGCTCCGGCAAGCTGCGATCCGGTCCGGTTCCGATAAAGATTACGAGCGCCAAATTAGGTGATGATTTTGTCTGATTTGATTTGAAACTTTAATCGCTAATTTCAGTTTGATTTCGTTATCTAATTGCAATATTTGAGATTTTATGCATCATCCAGTTAATGCATTGTTTGTAATAGTCAATTTAATTACTAATTTTATCCATAAAGATCTTTTTTTCATTTTCTAATTACTTTGACTTATTATTGGATAACTGTTGTGTCTAAATATTTAACCTGTGAGACAATGCGTCATACTTCAGATTATCACAATCTTTTAATTTGAAATTCTCAAGAATTGCGTAGGCGGGTTAAGTGAGATCCTTAATTCAGACGACCACCGTTTTCTGAAAATGCCAAAAAAATCAACTTAGAATGGATTTGATTCTTTTTCTTAGTTCAAATTGCGTGTTTAAATTAGGGCATTTTTAAATTATTTTTTTCTTTATTAAAAAAAACCAAAAATATCATGGTCATGTTGTTAGTTGCATCATCATTATGCCATGTTATCATGCCACGTTGTCGTGTATACCATCGTGCCATGTCATCAATGCCACGTCATGTGCCCCGCCATCGCCTATGTTACCACATGTCATGTCATCATTTGCATGCCATTTAGTGATTGTACGTTAGGGTCATTAAATCAGAACACATGTCATGCTAGGATAAAATGCATATTGATTATTTCCCATCCTTCTTTGAGTCATTGCATTTAAAGTAAGCTCACATAGCATAAAGCATAGTTTTCATTAAACAAGAGGAAACCCAAAAGCAGTTGGTTGAAATCGTGTGTTAATTACTAACCATATCTAGTTGGAATATGTGTTTCTTCTAATTAATCTTGTAGGTGTTTTTTCGTTGCTTTAAGGTAAGTACGCCTCTCTTTCCTTGCAATTTATTAACTACTTTGATCATTGTGTGTTTCATTAATGATTGCGCACCGCATGATCACCTCATATATTAGTGGATAAGCTTAAAATCAATCTAGACTACCTAACAAAAATTTTCTTGAATTGAACAAAATTAGGTATCAAAAGAGCACTAATTGCTTAAGTAACATAATTAAGTTCCGACTCTAAACTCTTTGGTTATGTAAAAAGTGACGTATATTTCCATGTCTTACTTAGTTTCTAGCCAACCTCGACAGGTTAGTGGCTCCTCCTTTTTAGAAAATTTTACACCATCGATTTGAATACCTAATGTTGTGTAAGGTGTGGGCTTAGGAGAGCCTGCGTCTAGATCATGGGCCGTAGATCAATCTTTTAAACAATACCCTTAAACCCCCTTCCCTCCGTATTGAGGGATAGGTTGCAACACTATGTCAAAACATGGAAAGTGTTGAATAAACACTTGGGTCGCGCATTTTGCACTCTCGCTACGGTTAAAACACTTTCTATCACAATATTTTGACAATATTAACTTTTGTGGGTCTCATTTTTTTAAAGGGTTCTTCAATTGCTTTTCTTATTTCTCTTTGCCCGTCGTGCCACTCGCTTCTTCTAATTTATTTCTCTCTATTCTCTCTCATTCTAAAACACCCCCTCTCATGCCAATAGGACAAGCATTTGATACCCAAATGTCTGTTATCAACACAAGCAACTCACGAAGTTGAAGCCCATATTTTGTGTCAAATGAATAGAGCATCAGGTGCCAATCGTACTAAGGTCTTCACCATAAAAACAAAAACACTTATATAGGAGGGTATAAATAAAAGTATTGTTGATGTCAGTACTACCGCTGGTTCAAGCACTGCTCGTGCATTATGAGCATCGAACATATGAGGATACTTAAAAAGAAGGGATATCACCGATCTTGAAGTTGAACTGCGGATGAAGAGGGAGACTTGTTATTTCTCGCTCGGAAATGCACCGATTCGATTTGTAAGCTCAAAAGCATAGTGTGATGACATTGGGAGTAGAGGAATCTAGGTGAATGTCCGGGACTCCAGAAAAATGAATCTGGTCCCAACAAGCTTGCTAGGCCACAAAATCAGGCCGACTGCTAATCCAGTCTCCCAAATCAACACCACCCCGGACTCTGCAATGCAAGTCTCATAGGCCTGAATCTAACATCGTTTAAAATCTTGAACTTCCCGCCTCATACAAAAGAATATCCATAACCTACAGTATCTGTTTTTGACTCTTGCATAATCATCTCTAAGATGCCATCTTTTTTTTTTTTTTTTTGGGGACTGGAGATGCGGGGACCCACCTCCCATGGTGTTCCACTTAAGTCCCGCTTTAATGCACATGCGGTGACTCGAACCTCCCCCCTTCCGCAATTAGAGGGGGAAAGGACCAAACCAACGCGCCCACAGCGGGGTGGTAAGATGCCATCTTTTAGATCACATATGATTCCATCATCCAATAACATCAAAACTAATAAAACTACTAGAACTTTTTCGTGACTTCACATGATAAAGCTAGCGGAGTAATCATCTAAATTAATAAAGCCATAAACACAATTTCCTAATTAACTCAATGCTAGAGTTACGACATGTTCTAACCTCACTTATTTCGCTCAGGGTACTGTTACTATTATATATATGATGAACTCAAACACGGGGATCCGGTTGTGGAGTGGTGCAACCTAATTTGGAGTAATGGTATTAACAAATACAATTTTATTGGCTAGCTAGTTTGCAAAGATAAACTACCAATAGCATAGATTGTATCATGATGGATGCATCCGTTGATATCTAGTGTAACTTCTATAGGGTCGATATAGAAGACAAAACATATATATTCTTCCGATGTGAATGGACAAGCAGCATTTGGCATAATATCCTTGCAAAACATATGATTAGGGATTTTTAAGGAGGATGGAATGTGGAACTTCAATGGATGATTAGGGCAACAAAGGGTCAAGATTTGGTGGCGAGACTCCTCAAAGTATTTTTCCTAGCAATCATATATTGCATTTAAATAGAATGCAATCATAGACAGTTTCAAAACAAATCAACTAACATTCATATTATTTTGGCCAAGGTGCATAAAAATATAAGAGGTAGAGCTTCACTTTACCAAAAAATTAAACCCTCTCAATCAAATGTTGTATTGGCTATTATGTGGAGACTTCTTACCTCCATCCTTTTGAATTATTAGCTCTAGGCCTCAAAGTTGTACTTCTTATGTTCTATAATACTTACATTTTCAACCAAAAAAAAAAAAAAACTATTCATTTGAAGACCATGAAATACTCAAATACTAGACACAATCCGCACTGTCCGGGCAGCACGGATTGCCATACAATTCTACATTGGAGAGTAAACTATAAAATTTCATGTAAAAAGAAACCTTCATGATATCGTATTTATAATAAGATTGTAATGTTAATATTGCTTTATTAATTTTTTTAGCAACTTATTTATGAAATAGTTAGCGTGATGGTTAACCTCTTTCTTTATTATGGTATAAGTAAACGTAATGTATACATGTTTCTTTTAGTAAACATATTTGTATACTAATGTAAATATTTATGTTACTATTAAGGAGGAAAATTTCTTTAAGATAAAGGAATAAAATTAGAATAAATATGAAGAGGGAGGGAAGCGAGAGGGACGGATGTAATAAACGGGTAGCATAATGTGGTCAAGGAGAACGGTCAATCCCTTTCAACTTAGAAGCAACCTTTAGGAAAGACATTATTAATATATGTATATAGATACATAATAATGCTTGAGCACATTTTCTACTTTTGAGTTCTCTCTATTTTTTCCCCAATTTCCAGTTGCAAAAGCAATCGAAAGTCGATCAATTCATATGAGAGGTTAGAAACCGCAACCCAACTTTAGAAAAAAATCAATTTTGTTATTTCTAGTTTAAAAGAAGTTTGGAAGAGATGAATTATACTATTTCCTTGGCATCACATGTCAAACAACTTACCAAATTGCTAATTTGAGATTACGCTTTTTAATTTTTGTAATGGGACAAATCATACCACCTTCGGATGCACTGTTAACGCAAAAGCTTGGACACGACATAATTTTATTGGTTATTATAGATATCTAAGACCAATGGGGTGAGCATCGGGTCTAGAACCAAGAATTGGTGTCTTGACATTCATTGATTTAAAATGCATCGCCTGCGATTGAAATGTGTGTAGGTAAATATGACAGAAAAAGACTCATCATGTAGCAAATATGTGTCGGATTATGCTAAAATTTATTTTCATCATAAAAATATCCGAAATATGGTAAAATGATTTTATTTGTGGTAAACATGTATAAACATTTTATAAAAGAAAAGAAAAACATTTTTGCACATATGAAGAATCAAATAATAGTCCTCAGCATGAAGGTACAACAATATAACCACTTGATCAACCTATGTTTTTATAATGAAATGGTGTAATGCTAATATTTTATTATTAAAAAATGATTTTTGGACAAAACAAAAATTGGACCTATTCCAATTTAAATTTTTGGAACCAAGTCGGAAATCCACTCAGGAACTTATCACTCCTTCCCATCGGACACACATAATAAGTGATGAATTTCCTTGTTCCTCTCTCCTCTCCTCTCCTCTCCCTAGCCACGTCTCCGTTGCCACAACACAACCTTACCGTTGCTGCTGCTGCCACGAACCCGCCTTGCCTCTACAGTCACCGTGCCTTGACCACAGTCGCCCCCTCTTTCTACTCGGACAAATAGGCGCTCCCTCGACAAAAACAGGTCGCAAGCTATAAAGCCAGATCTGGCCTCGTTGTCACCGGCTCGATCTTGACAGGCTCTAGGGAGAGATAGAGAGCGGAATGAGGGGATGAGAAGACACACCATGGCGGCGGCGGCACAATCTTGGACTGGTAGCGACGTAGTGTCGAGCAGCCATTAGCCACGTCATGAGCAGGGCAGCGAAACGATGAGTGACTATTGATGAGAGAGAAAGCAGAGGATTCGAAGAAGAAAAGAAGAAGAGGCAAAATTGAAATCTGGAAATTGAAATCCTAACCCAAAATTCGTTTCTTTTTATGGAGTGAGCGCCAAAAGGCTATTCCCACGGGAGAAAGAATCTATTCATAAGAAGCGTTGCTTCATCCCTCGTGTCCTCTGTGTAAACAAGCCCCGGAAACCGTAGAGCATCTCTTCCTTTCGTGCCACTGGACGGAAGCAATGTGATCGGACCCGAGACTGAAAGTACAGATTTTGCATCCGGATATTACTAGAATGGACAAAAATGGGTGTTGCAATTTCTTTGAGTCAAGAACTGACTTGTCATCTAATTATGGAGGAGCCCGTCGGTGCTCTGGGGTTTCTCCGGAAAGCCCGAACTACCATCGTCTTCCGCTTCCGACAGCCTGATCCGAGTTCAATTGTTGATGCTGCTCTTGCAATGACCATTTCATGAGATGGAACCCAGGTGTCGAAACACGAAAGAAAAAAGCGAGTAAACCAACCTGTCGAGTGGATTCCCCCAGCGAGGGACTCTGAAGTTCGATCTGGATCGAAGATGGCAAAAGAAAGCTGACCCAGCTCAAGTGGGCTTGCGTGTCCGATTGTCCCCGTGATGCAAATCAACTGATAGATTGAATCGCCAAAGCCTATCGCAAACGGTCCTGTTTAAGCCCCCGTGAACTCTGCTCTGACGTTGTTGCCTAATGAAATGACTTGTGAGTGGGTGGGCTTTTATTTTATTTTATTTGTTTTCTCTAGTGTATAAGAAATAAGGTGAGTTGCTTCGCTTGTAACAGGATAGTACTTAATTAAGTCAACACATGGGTGATCGAGCGACATCAACAATACTTCAAATAACTAGTCGAAGATTTCAACAATTACCTCCTCTTATTTTCTTGATCTGGAAATTTATTTTGAATATTTTCAAGATTGCTTCTATCTAGAGAGGAATTTGATCTTTATTTGAATTTTTTTATTACATATAATACATATCTTTTTGGTACTCAAAGGTTATTCAAAGGATCGTAAATTTTTTGGCCATAGTTACTCAGCTTCTTTCTTTGTGGCACGCAATTGAGTCTTCGTCTAAAGTTAAGTTTCGCTCTTTGGAATTATCCTTTGTCACATTTCTTTTTGTTCACAAACCACGGGGCCTTCCCCCTGCCGAAACTCGCGATCTATACATGTGACGGTTGCCGAGCTCTGCACTAGGAGAGAGCCACAGGAAAAAAATTCACGCCACCTCATCACACGAAATCGAAAAGCGACGATCTGGATTGCACGTACTGCGCCGAATCGCACGGCTGCACCCAATAACTCCCCCCGGTGGATGGGCCATCCCTTCGATATAGAAACCGATCCTGTACGTTTGGGGCCTCCTGGTGGGGCCCACCAAGGTTGCATTCATTGTATTTGCAAATAGGCGGCGGGTATCCGTTGGATACGGCATAAAAAGTTCTCAGGCTCGCGATGAATAGAAAGGTGTCTCGTCAAAAATAATTATATGCCCTCGAAAAATAAAAGAAGATAACCGCAACGATTCAAGCATGAATTGAGCGGGATTTGACAAGGGACTTAACGGTAGTCATGTTTCACATTTGCTAGTGTCCATTCTTTTGAAAAGATACTCTTGGCATAAAGACACGGTAAGATTGCATATATGTACTTTAATTGGTACCATCTTTATATTTAACACTGTACTTATATTGTTATCTATTGAGGAGTATCGCATGGAATCGATTTACAAATTAACTTCATCTTGATAGGTATGGGATCAAAGTGTAGTTGGCGCTAGTCTAGTCAAAACTTCCATACACCCATTTTTTTTAATAAATAAGACTTTAGTAAATCTCGAGATATGTTTGTGATAGAAAGTAAGATATGCTACTACCCCAAAAAAGAGTTCAAGTTTGAGCCTATTCGTGATATCCAGTCAAAATTATTGTAACTTAAATTTTAAGTTAATGAACTAATTAAGATATACATGATGCTCCATATCATATCGAATTTATTGAGTTGGACTTCTCCAACACTTTTCTCACTGGCACTTTAACAATCTCCTCCTAAGCATGCTTCTCTAATCCATATTTCCTTCAGCACCATCTTATTTTAGCATGAAGTTCCACATTATTGCTATGTATTGCGGCAACCGTCTTTGCAAACTTGAGGCCACTTTGCTCTAGTTGCCCCTTTTAGATAAACTATAATGGTCATTTCCACGTGAAACTGCATTGACCATGAGATGCATAGTGGATGCTAGATACACTATCATAAGAAGATTACCAAGAAAAAGCTCAAGTCCAAAGTCTTTAACATATCCAACTAGGTTTACTTTCACAAAAAAAAAAAAAAAAAATGAGATAATAAGTATGGACCAACTATTATATATTAATTGATCCATATTACGTTAAATTTTCGATATTAGACTTTTTTAACACTATTAACATGTGCGTTTTAAGACACAAGGTGAAGAAAACCTCCAAGAAAATGTGAGAGATACGAAAACATATCTTAAAACACCTTTACTAATAGACTCATTTATGTATCCAGAAGGAATTTGCTACGTGACCTATAGTTTATAAATTTTGTATTAGGATATCTTCCAAAAAGTCATAAATCTATTATATGGCTGTTAAATCAGTTATAAATTATTTAATTTGGCAAATTATATCCTAAACATTTTTGATGATTTGCCAATATAGTTTTTCTAGTTAATTTTAATTTAAAATCACTAACGTGAATGTTGACTATTTTGTGTGGCACAACCGGCATGATTTGAACGATTTTATATTTATGAATTTTTACCATTTTCTTTTTCTTTTTTTTTTCTTCTTCTTCCTTCCTCATCATCAAGACCCAATGATTGGCGAAGGAAAAAGGAAGAAAAAGAAAAGAAAAAAACATAAATTTCTTAAAAAGTTATAAAAATTGGCAACATCAGTATTGCTTATGCTACGTAAGGCGATGATGTTAACTAGACTATTAGGCTACGTTTGGTCGTTCAGATTTCTAATCGGGATAGGATTGGATAGGATAGGATATGAAATCCTAGGATTTTTTTATGTCATCTCCAATGTTTGGTGAATCACGAGATATTAAAGTCGGATATGTTCACATCATGTACATTTTTATTTTTTTTATATAAACGACATATCATTATAAATGAACATAAATGTTCATAAATGAAAATGGTGAAAATATCTCGTAACACTATTCCTTAATTTATTTATTATTTATTATTTATTATATTTTTCATTTTTTTATATTATTTTCATTATTATTTCTTTTTTCCCTTTCATCATTCTTTAATAAAAATTTATCAAATAGCAAACTGTACTAACATATTTAAAATACAAAAATAACTAAAATATATAATAAATATAAATATTTAATTTATAGATTGAATGTTTATTATAAAATAGAATTAAAATAAGATTAATTAAAAATAAATTTTTATTTTTATTTTCTTTAATTAGAATTCAAATATTATTTATATTGAAATATAATTTCAATTTTGTTAATTTAATAAATTTGTTATTAAAAAAAATAACTTTACTATTATGGACGTTAGAAATCCTATCCACCTCTATCCCACTTCCCCCATGGGATAATTTTATCCTGTCTATATCCCCCTTATATCCGACTTTATCCTATCCCGAGTAAGGACCAAACGTAGGATAGGATAAATTATATCTTATCCCGAATTTTATCCCGACTGCCAAACGCAGACCTTATATAAGTGATTTTTTTAGCATGGACTACATTGAAAATTTATAAAAAAATTTTAAAATTAAATACAAAATTCAAATAGCCGCTTTATAACATGTTTAAGTTTTCAGCACTCTCACATGAGTCGCTAATCAACTAAAAAGGTCCAGAGCATTCAGTCAAAGTTTTGCATAACTAAAATTGCAGCCGCAAAAAAGATCTGATTTTTCTTTTTATTGCTTCACCAAAAATCTGTCTGTACATCTCTTGTCTGCAGTAACCGAATCAATAGTCACATTCTTAGAAAAAGAAAACGAATCAATTGAATCAGAACCCTCGTATTGAACAAAAAGAATCATCCGAGAACTCTGCTCTGTTCCAAGCTATGCTGACTCTGCTTTTGGAATTGGGACGAACTCCGATCATCGATCGGTCACCCAACCCTCGGAGTGTTCCCAATTAGGCCTCTCGTGGCTCGCCAACTCGCCTTCCCGATCCATCACCGATGAAGAATCCGACGAGATCTCCAACGCAGCAGCATCCTCTCTAATGAATGACGGATCAGAATCCATCTCCGAGGAGGGCGAAAGCGAGCCCGACTCCCAGCTCGTTCTTAAACATTGCATCAAAACCCAGTCTTGGAAATCGAAGTGGCACCTTGGAGAGGAATCCGCGAATTCGACTACTCCGTAATCTCCTACGACCTCCTCGTCGTTGATGCAGTCGAGGGCAAGGAAGAGGTGCTTTAAGAGCATACGGACGGTCCACACCTTCTTCGGGTTCTTTACGAAGCACTTCATCAAGAATGGCCTACGAACTGAAGAGCACGATTTGCCGCGAGGATACGTCCTTCCCGAAAATCTTCATGGCGTCTTCTGACCCTTAACCCTCTCTCTCCCTCTCTTTCGCTGTCTCCAAATGCATCGGACGGACGACGTTAGCTTGGTTGTCGGATGAACGCGAGCTGAGGGTCCGGCCACGTTTGGACCCTCTTACTCATGCCATTGTATTTTGCTTTACATTAACGGTACGATATTTTTTTCCCATTTGAAGTAGTTTTTCTAACAGAAAGAAAAAATAAAAGGTATTGAAAGTTATTCGAAAAATATTAAATCAATTATGAAATGATATTAGGTTAAGATAATCATGTACGTGAAATTAACTATGTCAATAATCATGATGCTAATACTTATTTATGTAGGGATTGCAATACCTAAATATAATAATACTTTTTTTAAATATAATTTCGATGGCCTACGAGGTGGGTTATTCTATTAAGAGAGTCTCTTCCTTTTTTCCTATCCTCCCTAGGATCTTGAACTAAAGTTTTAGATGATAGCCTAATTATACTTAGCAAGAATTAGGTAATGATGACAGAGTTCAAGATCACTTGCATTTTATAATGAGTGGAATTTAGGTTATGCGAGATATGGATTTCTAGAGGAAAGAGTAGATATTGTTGGATGACATATGCGCTATTTCCCGCCTTTAGTACGCAATTAATGGACGAGTCTAGACAAGGGTTCAGTTTCGGGCTTCTTAACGTTCGATAGTTCATATGGACATCAGAATTTCTGCTGACAAATTACGCATACAGTTTAGTAAAAAGTACAAAATAATGATAATGATAATGATACTAATAGACAAGTGAAAAAATAGAGAAGTCTAATTTGATTATGTGAGCAATCATCTGCCCAGTTCGTCGTAATAATAAATTAGTTTGCACGCACCCAGCTTGTATTCAATTGGCACTGCACTGGTAGCCTCGCTCAGCACGTTGACCACCATAGCTTTGGCACCGTCACAGAAATCTTCGAAGTCTCACACGAAGATCAATGAGAATCACGACCTCCACTACAATCCAGCCGAGGTCACGCAGCGTCGATCTAGACATTTTCCACAATGTGTGACTGTTAAAGCTATCATCCAGATTTAGCATTTGAATGACGACTCCATCAGTGGAGGAGAAGACGGTGAAGGTAGGAGTGCTGGCGAAGATGATGCCAGGGGAGTGGACACCGGCAGGGAGGGTGATAAGTGGGTTTGTTTTGCTGGGGAAGGAAGTTTATTCTCGTTATATCTGCTGCGTGAGGGGTAAGGTAGTCCTTTTGTTCGCGCATTTTTGCCATTATAAGATGCGAAATGATTTTCAGAAATGGATGAGGCGAAATTGAATAGATGCAAAACCAGAGACCGACATGTGTGGCGTCCAACTTGCAATGATTACCCGAATTGGGTCATTAGCAAGCTAATGAGGGTTGCTGCCCAAATTCCAGACTCGTTTATAACGTGTCAATTTTGTTTTCCTACCCTTTTTTTTTTTTTTCCGATTTCCATTTTGTAAAAGCAGTTAAGATAATGGGAGCTTGGGAGAATGATATATGTAATTTTTAGACTAAAAACCATGGGTTGAATCAATTTGCACCCATCAATATGTCTATTTTCAAATACTTTTGAAATGCTGTATGGATATGGTCTCAGTTGTATAATCCATAGATTACTATCAAATAGTAATAAATTCAAATGAACCCATGAATGTTAAATAAATAAAAAAAATCAAATGTGAATGTCATTTTAAACTTATCGTTAAGCTTGTAGAAATTTACCCTAAAATTTCAACAATTAATGGGCAAGAAAAACGGAAATTGTTAGATAGGAATGTAGAAAACTTGTTCTGCGTTTTGTTGGCTTCGAAATATATTTTGGCAAAGTGGACGTAAATTGGGACTCGAAAAGGTCAAACAAAAAGGCGATAATTGCCATTTTTATTTGACACTTTAATATTTCAATTCCCTTCAATTCTCTCCTATTCAAACACTTGCGTCACATATTGAAGTTAATTTCAATTGTTGATTAGATGACGTTGTTACATCCAAAAAAAAAAAAGAGAGTAGGACCTGAAATATACATGTAGAAGATAGAATACGTTTGATTCATTTCAAAGCCAAATCAAAATGCATAAAGGACCACAAAGACCATTTATGAATTTCTTCTTAAATTAATAAAATTCTCTAATTTTTAAACCATCTATAAAACACCTTAGAAAATTAAAGGGAGATCGGTGCGAAGTAAAAGAGCAAAATGAAAGAATATGGTTCATCTAAAAGCCGTATTGGAGCCGCAAGAAAGGAAAAATTGTCCAAGTGCCACTTAAATTGTTTGAGTGTCACTTAGAACCTTTAGTTCAAATTATCCGAATGTCACCTAAAACTTGTTTCTACATTAAGTCCTTAAATTATACCTTTTCAACATTAATTTTGGACGTAATCGAACCGATTAAAATATTTAGGGCTTAATTATGTATATGTTTATAAAAATGCAACATCCATTCGAATTAATTAGAAGATTTAAAAGTGCGATTCGATTCTGTACATAAGGGACTAGCCTCATCGTTGACTTATCCACCAGTTCGCTTTGATTAAACAAAGAGTGACGGAGAGAGACTGAGAGCGAAACCTTGGACCGGAAAATGCTACCTGCACATCACATTCGTAGACCACACCCGGTCCATTTTGAGCACAAGCCTTTTAACTTTTGGTGGGGTCAAATCATGCAACAAAACAAAACATGCGAGGCATAAAACTTCATGTTATTTTCTTTTTAGTACATCCTTAAAGGATGCTCATGAGTCATGGCCTAAGGGTAAAAAAAGAGGGAGCATTGTGGGAGTTTTATTGCGATGGGGCTAGAGTTGTAGCTTTGTTCAGACAGCAAGTTGCTTCCTTTGAGGTAAGTTGTTGTCAGAGTAGGTAAGATTACTAGCAAGGAAGCAAGTCCAATCTATGCTTGCATATTTAAGGTAAGTTTTGGTGACGTGGTGCGGTGCCCTTTCTTTCTAGACTTTCCGCTTCTTTTCTTGTAAATGGCAGTCTCTTGGTCCTTGTTACGTTTCCATTATAAAATTTGACTTCTCTGTAAGAACAATGGAGTCCAATTGATGTTTTTTTTTTGGCAAAAGTATTCGATCAGCCCTTCATGGTTTAGTTCCTACTCTAGTTGTAGGTTTCCCAGCTTAAATTTGATACAATTTGATAGTAGAAGCAGTCAATTGCTAAACTGTTGGTTCTGGGCACAAATAAGAAAGTGGGACTGGAATGAACAGGGTCCAATTTTGAAAGCCAGGCTCAATGCAAAACTATCAATTTATTGAGCCATCACAAGATTCAAGATGAAGAGGTCATCATCTCTTGATTTGGATGGTAAAGCTCTAAAGAAGTTTTGGCTTGAGACTCTTGTAATATTCCCTGACGCAGCTGAGGCATGTTTACTATTCTTCTGGAGAAAATTAATGATGTGTGAAGATTGATTCAGTGCTTTCCTTACTAGTTGGGTCAAATTGTTGTCACTTAAGGTGGACAGTGGGAACGAGTGCTGCTCATTTGCCACAAGCTATTTGTACTGACTGCACATGCTCAGGCACGTCTAAGAAAGGAATTATGCTTGTTAGCATCATCCATTCGCAATAACTCTGATTGATCTGTTTATCCATATTATTCTGTTTCTGGGACTACAAGTTGTAGCAGGCCGATGCGTGGACCAATAGCCATGGAGCCATTATTGAAAGTGTGATGAAGGCAAGCTGTCCAGTGATTGAACATGGTTGAGCAAGCAACTTTTTCCTGAAAGTTTACTGCTTCAATTCCTTCTTGTATTCTTGTACGGACCTCTACTTTCTATTTGGAATATCTTACCCATGAGTTTGCTTTATAAACTGCAAGGTTCCCACGGAGCCCAGTTTCTCAAACTTTTCTTCCTCCATTAATTCTTGTCAACATTTCTTTTATAGAAATGATATGGTTTAGGTTCTTCCCAAAAGCTAAAGTTAGTAGCTAGGATAAAACGGTTAAATTTTCATTGAATTGTGTCTAGAGCTCATAATGTGCATGACAAATGTTTGTTCGAGTCTGACATAAGATGAAAGCTGCATAAACCAAATGAAAGAACAGACAGCAGCAACTCAGCAAAACGATATCATCTGTGAGAAGAAAACACAAAGTGCTCCTCATTCATAAAAAGTATCCTCAACAAAATTATCTAAATCCAGACATGTAAAACAACATGTTGAGAAGAATTAATGAAGAAATTGCAAACACTTAATTATTCCTCCTGACAAAATTCAAGTAATGATAAAGAGTATGGGCGAATTTTAAAATAGGTTGCAGAAATTGCGCACCAACAAGAGACATGCCCTTAGAAATCAAATGGATGAAAATATCAAGAGATATGTACATATGACAGTCAAGAAGATAATTCCAAGAGCATTCAGAAGGCACTTCACCGTCGAGAGCTCCTTTTGGCTCCCAGTTTAGGAATATATATGGCCCTTAGAATGGAAGTTCGAGAAAATCTGATCCTTGAAGTAGAATGTCTTGATCGGCCAAGCGGTGAATCGTCCATGAAAGATGGACAATGGTACTTGTAGCCAATAGTCACATCGTGAACTGCATTAGAGGAAAGAAGCTTGCTCAAGCTGGAAGGGATAGAAGATAGGACTACTTCACATGTCATTCATTTTAAATACCTAGTAGGAGTACCATTTTTGTCCGTCTTTCCCTCGAACAAGATTTGCCATACTGTTTTCTTCTCAATTGAGCTCAATATGTAGGACTACAATTTAAGAATGTTCTCTTCTTTACTAATAGAAGAAATCGGGACAATTTCATCCCCTACATCATTCAAGAAAGGAGAAAATTGTAATTTCATCTTCTTCATGTCAAGTCTTGAACCAATGCCTATTAAGATATAGCTTTTCAAGTTCCAAATGGAAAAACTAATGAATTTGCTTCAGCATTAGAAACTCCCGACTTGGAGGAATCCGGGAACCAATGAACAACCTTCACCAGCCATCAACATTTGCTTCTTGGTTAGGACTACCGATTAGAAAAGTACTTTTGGATCAATTCATGTGGAAGCTTCGAGGTCAATATTGGAGGTCCCCATCATAAATATAAACTTGCCACTTCCTCAGTCAAAACATATGTAAATATAAGACAACTTGAGTCGAGAGACACCCGCAACTGCTACAAGCATGTGTCACGGCCAAGAGGCTATAGCTAAAGGGCCGTGCCTTTTCGTGGAGGACCTCCTACAGTCAATAGGATTCCCAACAAGACTTCTTTTGGAATATCTCAAGGGTGGGCGATAAGGTAATTGAGCCAAATTCTAAAATTCTCCTCTCATTAGTGTTGGTAGTTGGTAGGTTTGGCGGTGCGATCTCATCCACCGGATGAAAAGCCAATCAATGGATGCAATCAAAGGGCCTTTAGTATAAGAAGGGGTGCCCTCCCCCTCATTTGTATCCATTCCAACCATTTCAGCAATATAAAGGCTCATTTCTTTTCATAGCTTCTCTCTCTAGAAACTTTCTCTCTCTATGATCCGGGTGAAGCAAGCAAGTGTGCAATTGATCGAGCAAGACTTGGCTTAGGCAATCCAAAAGTGCCTAAGTCACCGCTGCATGGTCATGATCTCAATCGATTGGCTCGTGACACATGCATAAAACCCTTTCCATCTTTGGAAGTAGAATATTTTTTAGGATTGGTAGGCTACTTTTAGCAACATTTTTTTTTTTTTAATACTTTGAACACATTTCTGCTCACTACAGTTAACATTTTAAGCTCAAGGCATATGGGGCAAAAGAAAAAACAGAACAAAGCTCATCTATTCGTCGGCTGAATAAAAAGATTATTATCCAAATGCACAACAAGACGCCATTGTCGATATTGTTATAAGATGCTTACGTATATAGACAATACATAAGCCTCTTAAAGCAGTGAACACATTCACCATTTTGAAACTATGGGAAAATAAAATCACCCATTTCAATGGAAAGATAGGGGTATGTCAAAGGTTTCTCATGATGCGTATGTGTCCTGCTCTCTACACAACCCTCACACCCAGCACAATCCATAATCAATCACGAACATAATTTCTTTCAAAGAGTAATAGTCTAACAAACATTTATTTTTACCTAACACCCTTATCTTATAATTACTCCTGCAATTGCGTTTGAGTCACTTGCGTCCCTAGCATCCTTAGTGGCGTGGACCTTCTCAAGGCTATGTCCCTGGCCACCTACTTCCAATTGAAAAATGATTCTGAAAAATTGGATCATCTCCTCTAGTGTCAGGCCTCGAGTCTCCGGCATTATTTTGTAGAAGAGAAACCATGAGATGCATGACACCACCGCGAAGAAGAAGGTAGCCTTGCCGTGGATGATCGCCTTGTCCAGTGGTAAGAATGCCAGAGCAGAAGAATGTCATGTTAAACGTATTTCTATTCTGGTCGCCTTTATATGCTTAGAAACTCATTGAGGGAACAAAATCAGAAAAAAAAAAAAAAAAAACATATCGGACCAGAAAATTTTTCTAATAAGAGAACCTAAATTATGAAAATTTTAGGATTCAAGTGCATTATTATAAAATTTTTAGAATTTAAGCTTCATTTTTTTTTTAACCTTAAGTAACTAGTGGCATTATGGCTTGCTAAGCGCAAGAAAGTTAATAGAATGATTTTCACATGAAAATTACAGAATTCTTTGCACAAAAAATTGTAAGATGATAAGGAATAAGATTTCCACGTTTCACATTCCCATGCTTTCACATTCTACAACTTGTTTCTACTCTACATTTGCATGTTTCAATTAATTAATTATTCAATAGATAAGTCTACCTGATTACTTGATCCTAATTTATTTATTTTGTATTTTACCAATAAGTTTTTCAAGAATTCAATTGATTAACTATTTTTAATAGCTTGGAAATTCACTAATCAATTACAAAGTACTCATATTTAGTTGAGGTATTCAACTAGAGAACTCTTCATTATTAATTGATGCTACTCTTCCTTTCACATTACCATTCATGGCCTCTTCAAATATTTGTTCTTAAATAGGACGATAACTATATTTAATAACAATTTCTCTACATTAGTGTGTTATTTAACTTGGTCTTATCGATAATTTTTCTGTATGTTTTTATTTGACTAAGTACTTTCTAAATTCAACTCTCTTGGCAATTTATTTGTCTAAAAAAAAGTACTCAATTAAACTTTCCTTCAGTTTTAACCATTTTCCAAGAGAGATATTCTTTTTATATAATTAGTTGCACATACACATAATACATGTTATGGTGACTAAGAGGAGAAGAGCTTAATGAACCCGAATTTTAGGTACAATTAAAGACAAAAGGTACTGTCAACCAAATCAGTTCGCATACTACATAGCAAAATAGGTTGCCACCAATTTGCTTGTAAAAAATTTGGATGCCCATGCTGATTCATTTTGGCATACTTATGTTATTTTTATGTATTTATTTATATTTAACATTAGAAATCCTTTTTGAAAAAAATGTCCCCATTCTTACTATCATAACAAAAAGTTCTATCGCTTAAATATTTTCCCTTCCTCTTTTATTTGGATGTGTGTAACGTCTTAAAAATAGCATGTAACTCCATAGTAGTTAGAAGAGCCAACAATTTTAGTACTAAAGCATAGATATTAATATTCTCAACCTTTTCATGCAGGCTAGACACCAATTCAATCATGTTCACCTTCATTTTTTTTATTTTATAATATCACATGTTGTAACAGAGTCAAATTTCTAAGAATTGATTAACATTACTATTTTTTCATGCTCGACAAATTAATTTTATATATTACTTTATTTAGATGTTTTTAGATGTGATGTTTGTAATTATATTGACATTTTAAAAGGTTCCTCTTAAATATTTTAGTTAGTTGTACTTGTTTTTATTGAGAAATTTTGCTCTAAACTCATTAAAATTGAATGCACTTAATGAGCAAAGAGCACTTTTATTATCATATATTACCCACTTGATTTTTCTATACTTTTACTTTTCTCTTGACAAAGCTTTCAAAATATTATTTGAGAAAGAAGAACATTTTCATTTAAAAATGAATGAATTTAATGTGCTTAAAGTCAATTTTGGTATGATACATTAGATTTTTAGCCTCTATAAAAAATTCAATAAATTGATTTCAATGAGTGTTTAACTAAAAATACACTTTTAATAATATCATTTAGATTTTCATATCATAAATATGATCAAAACGGGTTTCTTCTTCTCGATAAACCCGATGGAGATAGACCCTATGATTGACAATGCTATTGAGAGATATTTTCTATTATCTGAAAAAGTTGAATCTTTTCCCCCTTGGAGAGAGTAGAAAGATTTTATGAACAAAGAGAAAGTGTTGGGATTAGGTAACTTAAAATAAATTGAATATGGAATTTAAAATTAGATAAAATCTAATCCCAATCACTCTATTACAAAGAGTTATCGAAAATACTCACCTGCACGGGGCCTTGCTTTAGAGAGGATAGAGTGTAAAAAGAAGTTTAAATGGGGTGTTCTCTGACCATTGACCATCGCTCCACACTGTCGTCACTACTTTGACGTCCAATAATCACACAAGAGGAGTGAAGCGGTGAGGTTTGGAATATTATTCAACTTTTATTTCTGCAGCAAGCCAACCCCTCATGGTAAGACCTTTGTCAACTATTTTTGGGCCTTGTTTTGATCATGTTTGATAGATTGATGATTGCATTCTTTTTCCTTTTTTTGGATAGATTAAGGCTAGTTTTTGTTAAAATTATTGCTTGCACTTTTGGTAGATCTGTAAAAAACATATACAACGATGTAATTGTTTGATACGCATAGTTTATCAATCAAGTGGCTAGACAAGTAACACGCATGGTTTGGTGGTGTGAGGACAAGTAGCGCATATGGTTTGTTTGATACATACATAGTTTCTATACAATGAAATAATGTCAATCCTATGTTTTGTGACTTTGTAATTAATATTTCATTATTTTTCTTCTTTGTTCTTTTTCTCAATTAAAGGAGGGGGAAGGTAGATTTTTGATTAAGTCGAACAGATGCGGGGAGTATCTTATAAATTGGTGAGTTAGGCAATTACTCGTTGTATACGTGGGGAGTATCAAACAATTACATCGTTGTATATGTTTTTTATAGATCTACCAAAAGTGCAAGCAATAATTTTAACAAAAACTAACCTTAATCTATTAGAAAAAAGGAAAAAATAATGCAATCGTCAATCTATCGAACATGATCAAGACAGGGCTTGAAATAATAGTTGACAAAGGTCTTATTATGAGGGGTTGGCTTGCTGCATAAATAAAAGTTGAATAATATTCCAGTCCTCACTATTTCATTCCTTTTGTGTGATTGTTGGATGTTGAAGCGACAATGTGGAGCAATGGTCAATGCATAGAACACCCCATTCAGAACTTCCTTTTTACAATCTATCCTCTCTAAAGCAAGGCCTCGTGCAGGTGAGTATTTTGGATAACTCTTCATAACATAGTGATTGGGATTAGATTTTATCTAATTTTAAATTCCATATTCAAATTATTCTAAGTTACCTAATCCCAACACTTTCTCTTTGTTCATGAAAGCTTTCTACTCTCTCTAAGGGGGAAAAAGATTCAACTTTTTCATATCATAGAAAAGATCTCTTGCTAGCCTTATCGATCATAAGGTCTATCTCCACCGGGTTTATCGAGAAAAAGAAACCTACTTTGATTGTATTTATGATACGAAAATCTAAATGATATTATTAAAAGTATATTTTTAGTTAAACACTCATTGAAATCAATTTATTGAATTTTTGATAGAGGCTAAAAATCTAATATATCATACCAAAATTGACTTTAAGCACATTAAAATTCATTAATTTTTAAATGAAAATGTTCTTCTTTCTCAAATAATATTTTGAAAGTTTTGTCAAGAGAAAAGTAAAAGTATAGGAAAATCAGTAGGTAATATATGATAATAAAAGTGCTCTTTGCTCATTAAGTGCATTTAGTTTTAATGAGTTTAGACCAAAATTTCTCGATGAAAACAAGTACAACTAACTTTACGATTGAAATATTTAAGAGGAACCTTTTAAAATGTCAGTATAATTACAAACATCACATCTAAAAACATCTAAATTTAAAGTAATAAATAAAATTAATTTGTCGAGCATGAGAAAATAGTAATGTTAATCAATTCTTAGAAATTTGACTATGTTACGACATGTGATATTATATAAATAGAAAAAGAATGAAGGTGAACATAATTGAATTGGTGTCTAGCCTGAAAGAAAAGGTTGAGAATATTAATATCTATGCTTTAGTACTCAAATTGTTAGCTCTTCGACTACTATTGGAGTTGCATGCTATTTCTAAGAAGTTACACACATCCAAATAAAAGAGGAAGGGAAAATATTTAAGCGATAGAATTTTTTGTTATGATCGTAAGAATGGGGACATTTTTTCATAAAAGGATTTGTAATGTTAAATATAAATAAATACATAAAAATAACATAAGTATGCCAAAATGAATTGGCATGGGCATCCAAATTTTTACAAGCAAATTGTTGGCAACCCATTTTGCTCTGTCAGTATGCAAACATGTGATTTGGTTGACGGTACCTTGTCTTTAATTGTACCTAAAATTTGGGTTCATTAAGTTCTTCTCCTCTAGTCACCATAACATGTATTACGGTCACACACACACACACACACACACACACACACACATATATATATAGATATAGATTTTTGTGCAACTAATTATATAAAAGAATATCTCTCATGGAAAATGGTTCAAACCGAAGGAAAGTTTAATTGAGTACCTTTTTTTTAGACAAATAAATCGCCTCATTGTTAGGAGTGTTAAGTTTAGAAAAGTACTTAGTCGAATGAAAACATATAGAAAAATATTGATACGACCAAGTTAAAGAACACACTAATATAGATAAACTGTTCATAAATATAGTTATCGTCCTATATAAGAACAAATATTCGAGAGGCCATGAATGGTAATGTGAAATGAAGAGTAGCATCAATTAATAATGAAGAGTTCTCTAGTTGAATACCTCAACTATTGTAATATGAATACTTTGTAATTGATGTAGTGAATTTCCAAGCTATTAAAAATAGTTAATCAATTGAATTCTTGAAAAACTTATTGGTAAAATACAAAATAAATAGATTAGTGTTGCGTGACCTAAATTTTGGGTGTACCACCTAAAATTAGGCTAAGTTAAACTTAAACTCGAGCTCTCCCAAGCCCATACCAATTCGCGACTTAGGTTCAAGTTCTTAACATACAATTGATTTTTAATTAGGAGTCGCCACTAATTTATTTTTTGGCGGATTGATTAGAAATCAAAGTAAAGTAACGGGAGATTTACTTTACACCTGCGAACTAGAAATTGTGAATTGAGGACTTGGTTACATTAGATTTCTCTAACGCCATTTTGGTACTTTTCCCTTTTATTTCAAAAAATTGTTTTGCAGGCAGCTTAAATTGATTTTAATTTACTTCCTAACATGTGAGGTAATCATGCGGGTGTGCAAACCACTAATTTAACACCCAAGAAAGCGATGAAAAAAAAAAATTACAACGGAAGAATCTGCAATGTTAGCTTAAAATTCACATCAAAGCCCTAAATATAATTCACAATCACTCAATCTTTTGTAGGATTTTTTCTTATTTAATGAAATTTAAACTACGTGCAATGCAATGCAATGACGTACAAAAATGCCTAACTAAAATGACATGCAACATGCAACCTATTATGTGGATTATATATCATGCTATATTTAGTAAATGACCTAATCTAATGATGGGCAATTTCTAATTAAATGGATCTAGGAACAATCACTAAATGACATGCTTTTCATGAATCCAATTCTATATGGCATGCGCATGATATTTCCGTAATTAAAAATTGCTAAAATAAAATTTTAACTAAAGTGAGATGTTATCTATTTTAAGTTAGGAAAGAGACTAATATGAATCCTATCTTAACTTAGAAATTTATCTCAACATGCAATTTAATTCAAAGGTATTATCTAACCTAGATACCATCTAAACATGCATTCTAATATAATCAGAAAAGAATCTAACTATTCTATCATGCAATTCTAATCTACATGATATGCAAATGCAATCTTTTTTTTTTTTTTTGTATTTTTGGGATAAACAAAACAATTTAAAGATAAGCACCAAATCATTCACGGTCATCAAATATATTTTCCATCGTTCAAATTTGGAAACGATATCTAACCAAACGTAATTATTTCGCTAATAAAATCAATAAATTGATCTTAAGCCTTAAAGATCAAGATATCAACTTTATTCCCGTGTGATTATTTATTCCATCTAAAGCCTTATAGATGGAATAAAAAATGTTGACGTGCAGTTGCGGATTGGGCAATAAATCCTAATTGGGAATACACCTATAATTCAAATATGCACGTAAGATATTGAAAAGCACGTATTAGGCAATAAGATATCCAAATCAAATTTAGATAAGATAATTACCTAATTTCGCCAATAATGTTACCAAATTTGAACCAAACGGAATCCGCTCGATAGATGACCTGGGAAAGGGTTGCGGCACTTGATGGTGGAGGTTGGTGAGCAGTGATGCGGGTGGGTCACAGCCAATGAAGCTGCGAAAGTAAAAACTTCAACGGATCGGCTTGAAGAGAAGATCAATGCTGGCTCGAGCTTTGACGTCAACGTCGATGGGCAGCTCATGGTTTGGGACCGTGAACCGTGGTGGCTTGCAATTCTCAGTGGGTGGCCAGCAATAGGGACTCAGGTGGTCGACGGTATACACAGTGGACAGGGCTCACGGGGAGGTAGCGTGACATTGTGCTGTTTATTCTTCTCCCCACTGCCCATAGTCGCCACGCATCCGAATTCTTCGCGATCTCATTGCAAAAAAAAAAAAAAAAAAAACCGTTCTTTTGCTTGCATGAAACAAAATCACAAAGCCCACAATGTTATAGTAAAATCTGGATAAAACTTAAAAAGAAGACAAATCCACCACTCAGAATTATTCAAGCGAGATTATGATAACTATTTTTGACCGTGGACTTCAAGCTCACAAGCGGTGGCCACGAAAATACGACGAGATATTCACATTGTTCGGGAGATTTTGGCCTTGCTAGACCTCGGCGAAACCGTCACACTAGATGGAATCCGCAGGAGTCTTCGTTCACTCTGAACCAGGGTGAGGGGGGTTCAAGCATCCCTAGGGTACGTTGGTTCGCGATACAGCAGAAGCAACAGATTGTGGATCGTTGAGGTTGCGATGGCTGGCTGAGTGATTGTTGCAAGGAGAAATCACGGTCTCGTTGGGGGATCAGCGGCCTGGACTCACGGCGGATCAACAATGGATCAGCAGCCACTTTGAGGACTTGAGGAGTCCCAAGAACTTGTTCCTTCTTGTTTCTTTTCGTAAAGTGCACTACGAGATGGACTAGACCTAATAGATGCGCCGGGGAGCTGTGCCAATAAAACCTAACGAAACACCTGAGGCAAAGATCGATGTCTTGAGGATCACCGAGAATGGTCTTCTTCTTTGCGTGCGTCTATGGCAAGTGCTCTGTGAAGACCAAGTTTGTGCTCTCCAATGTGCCGAATGTTGATCCCAGAGAAATCCTCCAAGTGCTGCCGCTCAGAACCTTGAAGACCCCCCTCTCCCTCTCTCTCCCTCTCTCTCGGCTCTCACTCACAATTTTTATATTGTGGCTGATCTAGATTCTGTCGCCGTGTGTTTTCAATTGTGTGGCCTCCCCTTCTCTCATAATAGGTCTTGCTTTATATATGTAGGGTAGCCGAGGATCTTCCAAGGAAAGGAAAGAGAGCCAGTCTTTTCTCCTTCCGTAGATGCTGAATATATTATGATCTTTATGTCTTTCCTTTTTTAAATTTCACATGTGCAGGAATCAAATTTTTTCTCACCCATTGCCCGCAAATCACATTCCCAATTTAGTTAGACTAGTGGCTGGCTTGATTCCATCAAAATATTGACAGTATCTTCCTCATCTTGTCCACCAATCGCCAAAAACTCAAATGAGTATAATATGATTGCCCCCTGAGAAATTCATCTTTCTTAATTCAACCCTCCAATCTATATGATATTTTTTACCACTACCAATGTTCATGGCCTTGGCCAAATTCTCTCTCATTGCGGGCTTAGTCCAATTCCTTGAACTAAATTTGAGAGCCATTAATTCAAACCCGTCCACTGGTCCAATACAAATGCAACTATAGACTAAATAATAAATAAATGCACATAAAATTATGTGCTATGCAATTCAATTTTTTAATTTTAATTTTTTAATGCAATAAATAAATAACTAGATCGCCAAAATTTAGGTGTCAACAATTAGGATCAAGCAATCAAGTAGACTTATCCAATTAAATAATTAATTAATTGAAATATGCGAATGTAGAGTAGAAACAAGTTGTAGAATGTGAAAGCATGGGAATGCGAAACATGGAAATCTTATTCCTTATCATCTTACAATTTTGCGTGCAAAGAATTCTGTAATTTTCATGTGAAAATCATTCTTTTAACTTTCTTGCGCTTTGCAAGCCATAATGCCACTAGTTACTTAAGGTTAAAAAAAAAAAATTGAAGCATTCTAAAACTTTTATAATAATGCACTTGAATCCTAAAATTTTCATAATTTAGGTTTTATTATTAGAAAATTTTCTTGTCGATATATATATTTTTTTTTTTTTTTTTTCTGATTTTGTTCCCTCAATGAGTTTCTAAGCATATGAAAGCAACCATAATAGAAATGTGTTTAACATGACATTCTTTTTGCAACTTATTATTATTTTTTTAATTTTTTAAATGATTTTATTAAATTTTTTATTTATTTTTTTCTTTTCCTTTTTTTCTTCTTCTTCATCTTCTTCCTTTAGTTGGTTGCAAGCCTTAGGGGTCACACCCCGAATTTCAAGCGTGCGCACATCCCTCGGTGCTCGATAAAATTGCAATATCCTAGGACGCGTCGCCAACCCTTTCATTTTATTGCACATGCGAAATATATAAACAAAACCCATGACAGCAAACAACATTGGATAGAAAAGCATAATACAAGTTTTACAAACACTTTTATATACAAACTAGTCTGTTTACAAAAAGATCGGCTTTCAAAAAGAAACTGTCTTGCGACCTATGAGTCAGACACATTCACCGATCTTTCGGACTCTACTTCCATAGGTTCAGGGGGCTTTAGGTCCTCCACAACCCCATTAAGAGGGTTGGCTGCACCCTCACCTAGAGCGGCGTTAAGCGTAACAGCGAGGATATCAAATCCTTGAAGGGGACCTATCCTATACCCATTGAGTCCATGGCAGAACCATGTCCTAAATTGATGAGGTACCCTCTGAGGTAGGCCTTCATCGACCCAGACAGTGGTCACAACCAGCTCATAGACCCAATGACTCTTGGGAACATGGACATCTACGCTTTGCTCAGTAATAACTTGAGGCTGACCAAAACGTTCCAGAGGGATTGCCATCTAAGGACTTGAAAAGATTGAGCCCACAACGTGATGAGACAATGTTTTAGCAAGTTCACCTCCTAAACCTCGACTAGGAAGGAAATACACCCAGGGGCGGCCTAACCACACAACCACACAACTATAGAGACTCACTTTGTCTCAGATCCTCTCTGCATGTCAATATGGTTCATATCACAGACATAAGCCGTAATAAAACTCAATCAATTGGAACACCTTAACTTATATCTCAATAAATATAAGGGTCCCGATTATAAGGCCAAATTATTATGACACGTCTCATACCGTACAACACAATTTTGTCCCATAATCAGGCGCGATTAAGATACTCAATCATGCGTTCCAATTATATCATGGCCCAAAGGGCACGGTTTACTCGACGTTCGGCGGTCTTCTAGTGTAGTGGTGACAATATGGGGGATGGTTTGTGTAGTCCGATATTCTAATGGCCATTTATAGCAGAGAGGCTGTAAAATATGCTTGATAGAAAGGACTTTATTTGGCGTCTCCTAAAACACTAAGAGACGGTACAATTGAAAATGAAGAAAGTGATGTTCGGATGAGAAATGGTATCTCCAACATCGCATGCCCATCAAAACCCACTCCTATGACGTTATATAAGGTCTGTATTTATGGATCTTAATACGTATATAGATAAGTGGGGCCTCTAGATAAGTGATAAGCGAGTTTATCTTCTTCTATTAAAATTTACTTATTAATCATTGTGATTACGTGTGTTTTCTAGAGGGAAATTTGGAAAACATGAAATATATGAGTTTTGATGGTTGTGCCTCGTGATTGCCTTATTAATGATGAGTTCAAAATGTTGGAATATTATCAATATTAGAATAGGAAAACTGCAGCGAAGAGAAATGAACGCAACATAAAGCTAGCACAATTAATCCAATGCGATATAATGAGTTCCTTCATGAATTAAATCCAAATCATAAAAGATACACGTCGACAACTGGCTTGGACATTGCCCCTGCCACTAAATTGAAAAATTTTGACACGTGAGAGGTGGGACAAATTGTGAATGAAGCTGATACCGGCCAACTTAGGGTGTGTTTGGTAACCATTCTGTTCTTGGAAAAAATGTTTCTAAGAAATAATTTTTTTTGAATTTGTTTCCTGGACGAATTTTGGAGCATTCAACGACATTTAGTAATTGCACAAAAATTCTGTTTCGGGATAGAAATGCATTTGGTACAACTCTTAAATTTGTTATTATTTATGATTTCTTTTAGTTTATGATTTTATCACATTTTTCTCTTCTTCTTTTTGTTGCCTTTTTTTTTTCTTCCTCTAGCCGGTTGTCAACCTCGGTCATAGCCTCATTGGCCGAGTCTCGTTGTGGTTGGGAGAGGCCAAGCTCGCCCAACCACCTACGAGGCTTGACCTCACCCCGCCATTGTGAGGTTGGCGTTGCCTGGCTAGTTAAGGTAAGAAGAAGAAGAAGAAGAAGAAAAGAAAGAGGAAAGAAGAAGAAGAAGCTTGATTCTAGAATTGTTCCAAGAGCAAAGAAGCAACTCTTTTTTTTTTTTTTTTTTTCACTTCTTGATTCTGCTCTAAATGGATTTCTGTTCTTTTTAGCAAATTGATTTATGTTCTTTTTAGCAAATGGATTTCTGTTCTTTTTCATTCTAGTGATTGAAAGAACATAAATAGTTATTATTTAGCTGATTGCCAAATAGGCCCTTACTAAATTTGATGAACTCTTGAAGTTTGTGCCAATTATTCTCCTCTAATTAGTTACTTGGTAGAGAACTTGCTAAAATGTGGTAGACTAGATCACGAGCTTTTGTGAAATTTTGGTTTTTTTTTTTTATTTATAATATTATTGTTGCAACCTACCCTTTCCATCCGAAGGAGAAATGACAATAGGTTTAGAGGTGTTGCCTAAAGATGAGCCTATGGCCCTTGATTAGGCATGGGCTCTCTCCAACCCATACCTCGCATGATGTTTGTGTATTCAATGTTAACTCAAATTGATGCTAGGAGAATTTTCTAATAAAGAGTAGTCACTAGTCTATTGGAGCCACATAAAACTTAAGTGAAGCATAGGAGTGTACCTCGCTTCTTATGTGTCTCACCCCAAAACTCCGAGCGTGCGCACATTCTTTGGTGGTTGATGAAACTGCAATACCTAGGATGCATTGTCGACCCATTCATTTTAATGCACATGCGGAAGCGAAATGATAACCCCGACAGCAACAAACACGGGATAGAAAAGCAAGATAACAAATTCACAACCAAAACACGCTTTTATAAACACCCCGGTTTATGTACAAAAGTCTATCTACCAAAAGATCAGCCCTCAAAAAGGAAATTGTCCAAAGACCCCCTAGTCGGACATGTTTACTAATCCTTTGGACTCCATAGGCTCTGATTTCGCCGGGTCCACTACAGCACTATCAGGATGGTCAGCTGTAACCTCAAAATCCTGGAGGGGACCAACTCTGTATCCATTGAGCTCGCGGCGAAACCACGCCCTAAATTAATGAGGTATCATTTTAGGTAAGCCCTCATTGACCCAGACGGTGGTCACTACAAGCTCATAAACCCAGACCCCATGGCCTTTGGGAATAGGGAAGTTCGTAACCAGCTCTATAACCCTCTGAGGCTGACCGTAATGAACTGGCGAGACTATCATCTAAGGACCTGAAAAGATTGAGCCCACGATGGGGTGAGACAAAATCTCAGCAAGT
The DNA here is from genome assembly GCA_014182585.1 of Eucalyptus coolabah. Classification (NCBI taxonomy): domain Eukaryota; kingdom Viridiplantae; phylum Streptophyta; class Magnoliopsida; order Myrtales; family Myrtaceae; genus Eucalyptus; species Eucalyptus coolabah. The sequence continues at coordinate 25,785,812 of CM024622.1, forward strand.
TCAACTCTTTAAACTTCGACTAGGAAGGAAATACGCCTAGAGACAGTCTATGTACACAAGACAGATGACTTACCTCGCCTCAGTTTCCTCTTGCATGTAAGTATAATTCATATACTCAATCAATCAATCAATCAATCAATTCAATTCAATCCATACAATCAATCTAGGGGTCCCGATTATAATACTAAATCGTTATGACACGTCTCATATCGTGCCACACAATTTTGTCCTATAATTCAGCGCTTTAATTTCAATCAATCACACGTTCCAATTTGATTATTGCTCGCACAAGCATAAACTACCGACACACATCGGTCTTTTGGCGTAGCCAGGCTTCGTCTCACTCCTTTGAGAATGGCAACATCCACCAACACATATCAGGGACAGCATTCTCGAAGGAGCATCAATCCAGAATCTATTGCGACCGACTTCCATTATCCAGGGTATCCCATATAGGGGCAACATCCTATTGACGCACATCCGGGATGAGTTCACTTAGCCATCAAATGATCAATCAATCCCAGCCAAGGACATTGTGCTTTGCACTCGAATGCCTCAATTAAAATAATGACTTGGCCTGATTTCTTTATATTAAAAACATCTAATGAAAATAATCGTGTGTGGGTATACGATCAATTTGAACTAGAAAAATTGATATCCTTTCTTTTAGAATCTCACTGATTGATATAGTCTTTAAAACTATTTTTGTGTCAAGACGACACTCAAGATTTTCTAATTAAATATCAAAATTTCGCAATTTTGGAATAATTAACCAAAATTACAATAACTACTCAATTTGCATGAATTAATACTCAATTGTATAAACTAGGTACACCATTGCAATTAGTACGAAATTCCGATCACCGGCTATCCTGGTAAAATTTTCGAAAAATATTAAATAATTAAATAAATATAAAAAATAATTAAATAGTGCAATTTAAATACCATAAATACCAACTTAGGTTGGAAATGCTAATCTAATCACCTAAATGGGCCTAGAAAATTTCCGAACCTATCTAGATAAATAACACTACCTCTTTAGCCTCTAATTAATCCATTCTAACCATCTAACATGCACAATTGAATAATTAAATCACTAATCTACACTAACTAACCACATAATTCTTAATTAGCCTAAAATAATTATCCACTAAGCATTATTAACTTCATTAGCAGAGTTTAGTAAGTAAACTCATTGGTTTAGCTATATGATAAGTTCATTGCAACGGCAACGTGAAGGCAAGCGACAACCAAGCCTACGACGACATCAACCAAGGCCCGGAAGAGACCTAAAATGGGCCTCGAAGTCGAAGGGCCCTTGCTAACTTTGGCATTTGTCCTTAGGTCGAAGGGGTTGCTTGAGCAGCTGGTTGGTGTGGAAACGGCAACAAGGTGGTGGCGGAGGCTGCAGTAGTCGATGGCGAGAGATGGATGACGGCTGGAATAGTAGTGGTGACGGCTCGGGCGACCTTGACGACGACTAGGGTGGCTCGGGGACGGTGAGGAGGCGCGAGAAGGAGGTGAGACTTGAGCAAGGCAAGCAGATGGCTTGTGGGGCTTGGGTGGCGTACAACGGGCGTGTGATAGTGCTAGACGGCAGCAAGGGCAGTCGACAGTGAAGGGGGGGCTCTCTTTGGTTTCTCTCTGCAGTTTTGAGCTCCAAAGTTGTTCAACAATGGATAAAGTAGGTTGAATGAGGAAGAAGCTAGCTGAAGAGGGGGACCCATTTAGCCACAAAAGTCCATGGAAATATCTCAAATTGCTCATTACATGGCCCCACCAGCCAATTTGTTGCACCAAATTTCCCTTAGAAGCTTCCCAAATGGTCCAAATGTTGTCCACCCCCTTGGCCTACGAATTTTGGACCTTCCCTAACCAAATTGAACTTAATTCCTTTCTAAATTGACCTAATTGATGTCCATGAATTCAACTAAGATGTTCACATCAAATTCAACATTTTTCCTCGCCAATTGAACCAACTTGACGGCTAGAAATGTGACAAAAAACGGCCCTCTAATTTTCCCAGTCCAAAATAACCTTACTTTGATTTCACCGAAAGTCCTAGTTTGTAGAAAAATCTTCGGAGGATGAGTTAACATTCCTAAAATGAATCGTGACAAAACAGAACTTTCAATTTCTGAAATTAGGTTTAAATTTGCAGTTAATTTCAACCGAGCGCAATATTAGTGTGACCTAGCCAACTGGATATCTTTTAGAAATTTTTAGTGCAGTTGACCCATGGTTGATTATTTTTTAGCCATATTGTACATCTTTGACACATTGGCAACTCTCGGTTATCGTGAAAATCTCAAGGTTTCAAATACGGACATAGGGTACAGAAATGATAGAAATATTGGTTTAGTGCCGTTCGACGGGAATTTTGAAATTTGGTAGAATCACCCATATTTTAATCATATACCTCAATCGAATCAACCTATCTTCGACCTCTAATCGATTTTGATAGTGCTGTATTGACCCTTGTAGATTAGCATGGTCGAGCAAACGATTCTTGGTCGAATTCTCAAGTTTATTGCATTTAGATACCTTAATGACTTCACATAATATATTAGTTATCTCGTGAGTGATCAGCTCAGGGAAAATAACTATAAGCGTGTCGATTGAAAGCACATCTCATTTAATTGAAAATAGAACCTAAAAATCAGAATGTCACACTATGCAACTAGATAATCTAGGGTCGAGGATTTGGTTACATTAATTAATCAATTAGTGCCCTTTTGATACTTATTTTGTTCATTTAAAAAATTGTTAGACAATTTAATTGATTTTGGACCTATCCACAAACGTGTGAGGTTATTAAGTAGGTGCATAATCATTAAAATAACAAGCAACAACCAATGAAGCATTTAAATAAATTGCAAGAAAAACAAGCATCTAGTGATAAGAAATAAATAAATGCAAATCCTAACTAGGCTAATGGAAAACCATAACCATCATATTGAAAGTGCTCATCTCTAAGAACAAAAGAGACCTTATGTAAAATCCTAAGAGTTTGTTCAATTTTTTAACACGATTTTTTCATCAATGACTTTCCCATAATTTCATAGAAGACTACCCAAAAAGACTATTCTTAAGCTTTTTATGAGGAGTTCTACTTTAAAAAAAAAAATCAAAATTTTTGGGATTTCTCAAATCTTTAAAATTTATTATGAATTTTCTAATTTTTTCTAATATTTTTTTTATCTTGTATTTAATTTTAAAAAAGGAACTCTGATTTGGATGTGGGTTTGACTCAAAACCTAACAGTTTGGGTTGGGTCAAGAATCCAGACCAGCCTCGAGGCTCGGTCAAGCTTTGGTGGACGAATTCATTGCAGAGGGAGGCGAGGTCATTGAAGATTGTGGTGATGAGGTGGACAGGAGGAACAGGCTAGGGGTGAGGTGGAGAGGTGAGTGGGAGAGAAGGAAAAAAAGAAAAATTAAATATTTATTTAAAAATTTTGATTTTTTTAATCTTAATTTTTCTTTTATTGAGAAAGCATTTTCTAACGAGGTCCAAACATCAAAATAATGTTTTCAATCATACATACCAAATAAAGGAAAACTAATTGTATCCCATCGAAGTATTTTCCGAAGAAAATATTTTCCTTAATTATTGAGTTTTTGTGAAATAAACACATCCTAAGCCAGACTAAAGCAAATGAAGCCCGAACTTAACAAATCCTAGTTGAGCCCAAAACCAATGGACTTTTTTTAAACCCATGAAAATGGAAACGAGCCTAAACCCACCAAACCAAATTAAGCCCAACCTACTACTCATCCTTCAAGGTACCGACGCCTCCCTCTTCACCCTCTCGGTTGCTCCCTCTTCATCCGAACAGAGACAAACGGCCATGGGCCGGCTCGTCTCTGGCCTTCGCTCAATCAATAGGACCGTTTGCTGGCCTCGTCCACCAGGCCGACTCTATTGGCCGTTTCGAGCCAACACCGCCACACCACCTGTTGGCCACATCCAAACCCCATTCTCATCACCGTCCGCTACGATACACACACAACATGGAAAAGAAACAACGCACGACTCCACGGATGACAATGAGAGTCCACAAGCATGTCAAAGGACCGACAAATGCTTAGAACCAAACCAAAATCATGGAAAATCTACCCAAGCTTCATTCGGGCATTTTCATGAACACATGACGGGCATCGAATGAAGGGAGGCTATTGAGTCGACCAAGATTCAACCCGCCCCAAGACGCTTAGCAATCGATAGGTAGAGATGAAAATGCAGCATAGCACAACATAGATGGGGGCTGGGACTAGCGCAAACCGGACCCTGACGAGGCTCGGTCCGATGAGCAGAAACAGGGCACAAAACCTGGCAAATGGGGGCCATTGGTGGCGCCCTCTACTCGGCTCGGCGGCAGCGAATGGTGGGGGAACTCAATAGATCGGACCACGTCCGTTCGCCTCGCGCTCCTCTGAGCCGGGTTCCTCGAGGAATTGACGCAAATCGGAAAAAAAAAAAAGAAAAAAAAAAAGGGCAACTACTGGAAAACACCCGCGTGGCCTCACTATTTCCTCTCTAGTTCTCGCTCCCCCTCACTCACGACTCGCTCTCTCTCTATCTCTGGTTTCTCCCGAAGAACCTAAAGCCGCCCCGGCCCCCGGGGCTGTTTTAGCCAACCTTCTCTGCTCTCTCTTCAAGGCCAGCATCCCCGACCGAGTGTCTTGCGTGATGCTCGACCTCCCTGTCCTTGTCCCCCAGTACGCCCCGTCCTCTCTATCTGTACCCCGCGTCCTCCTTCGTTTCTTGCTATCATCCAAGGCGGAGAGGAAGGGAAGAAGAGACGAAGGGAGAGGTAAGGCCAGAGAAAGAGGAAAAAGAGGATGGGCTGGCCCAGCGTGGGGAAGGAAAAATAAAAAGGAAAAAGGGGGCCAGACAGACCCAGCCCTGGTCCGGCCCCACTCCTTTTTTAGATATAATTTATTTTTAAAAATAGATTTAATTGTTAATTTAAATTTCTTTATATACTAGTCAAGAAAATATTCCTTGCTAGATTTAGGTGAGGGCCTTCGCACCCTCATCTATGGTTGACGACGCATCAAGACCCTTGCCTAGACAAGTTTGTGGCTAGTGATGGTCGGCCAACAGCCTCATTGGCCAAGAGTGTAAAGAAAAATAATGAATATAAAAGAGAAAAATAAAAATTTTGAAAAAATATCAAAAAATTATAAAATTTGTTAACATTAGCGCTAGTCATGCCACATAGAATCACTGGCATTTATATTAATAATTTCTAGCCAGAATTGGCTGAGCAGTTGAATTAGTACCAATGCGAAAAGAGTTTATGATTAAATTGATCAAATTAAAATGTTTAAAACCGAATTAATATCAATATAGTAGGTTTATTATTTTTTGTACGTTTCCCTAGTAATGGTACTACTATTGAACTTAGACAAAAGAGATTGTTTACTAATCCTCAATCATATTTCCTAAATATACCATTTTGAGATAAAGTTTTCCATAAAAATTTTCAGTTCTTCGTCAACTAATCAACTCATAAATTTTATTTGCTTTATAGTTATGGTAACCTTTATTATAAGCTTCATCCTCATATACCTTTTCTACATTTCTACTGCATAGGAAATGTTTTATCCTGCAAAGTGATTTTTGTTAAGAGAGAGAAAGTAAGACACCCCCCCCCAAACAACAACAAAAATGTATCGTTTAATATGTCAAATTTGAAGTAGGCTTATGAAATGTTAAAAAAAAAGGGAGTTAATGATAGATAAAAATAGGTTGGTAATGTTAATTTTAACTAATTAAAAAGGTTATACCTTCGTTTGGTCTTAATTCAAGTAAAGTAAACCCCTCAATTTTGGGGATTCATTTTTAGACGTCAAATCTGCACTTGATAGGATGAAAAAAAAAAAGCAGAAGAAGCAAAATTTGCTCTTGATTGACGTTAAGATTTTTTATCAAAAAAATGGGGAAAGTTACCGTTGATGCACCTAATTTACTCTCCCCAGGATGCTTTGGTTGCCTGATCTTTGTAGTCATAAACAAAGTGATGCTGTTTTCGGAGTTACTTTATTGTAGTATTATAAAAAGGCAACGGGATAGATAAAGTCTAAAAAGCTGGATTGCTGACTAATTTAGGTACTTTTTTTATTATTATTTTGATTCGATATGCATTTCAAGAAAAGAGTGGGGAAACATAAGTCAATGAAACTTTGCTAAGTTATCTTCATTTAGGTTCGATGATATGTTTCTATAAATTTTTAGTGAACTGAAATTTACACGAAAATGGAAAAAAATCTTCTGCATGCAATATGTTTATGTTGGCTATGTTGTCTTTCAAAGGGTACAATGAGATGCGGCAAAGATAAATGATAAGGAAAAGAACAATAAAAAGATCAAAGTGGGATATGTGTCAATTGAGAAGAAGGCCATCTATCGACTTCACCGACGCCTCTGGCTTTTGAACCAAAACACTAATCATATTTCTTTTGATGAGGTTCAACAAGAAAATTAAGATGGACAAAAAAAATATGAAACGGTTAAGTTTGAACCAAATGAGCCAATCATGAATACAGACTCTAAATAATTATTATTGTTTCCAGAAAAATCAATAATATTGCATCAATCAATTATTTAATCTTCATCCCTTTGAGGAAAGATAGAAATCTCATAAAAAATTCACTTCTAGACAATGTCCAAAATCTTGGTTTTGTGATCATCGGACACTCTTCCTATATAGATTTGATGAGGGAAAATTGTTCAAAAAGTTCTAAATCCATTGCACTTTTACCAATTTAGTCATAAACCTTTCAACTTTATCAATTAAATTCTAAACATTTTCATTTTTTACCAATTAAGTTTATCCGGTTAATTTGGCCGAAATTTGTTGACGTGGATGCCGTAGCTGATGTGTACAAATTTTGTTATTTTCTAATATTTTTTTAATTTTTTAAATTAATTTTTTTATTTTTTAATTTCTTTTTTTAATTTCTTTTTCTCTCTCTCTCTCTCTCTCTCTCTCTCTCTCTATTATTATTTATTTCCTTTTTCTCCAACAACCGGCCAAAGGCCATGACTAGTGGGGATCGGTCTCAACGCCCTCACACAAGGTCGCCCTTGTCGAGATTTGGTGAGGGGCACCTTGCCAGCCTCAAGCAAGGCTCACCCTCGCTGGCATCTGGTGAGGGTGAGCCTTGCTTGAGGACAATGAGGTCGCCCCTCGCTAGTTCCCTACAAGGGTGACCTCACTTGAGGTCAGCAAGGTCGATCCTCACCGACCGTGGCCTTTGGCCAATTCTTTGGAGGCTAGGCGACAGTTGCGGCGGTTAGAGGAAGAAAAGGGAAATAAAAAGAAATTTTAAATATAAAAACAATTAAAAAATTAGAAAAATATTAAAAAATATTAAATTTTATTCATGTCAAGTATCGGCCAGGTGCCACGTAGGATAGTTGGTGTCCATGTCAGCGAATTCCGACCAATTTTGACCGGATATACTCATTTGGCAAAATATTGAAATGTTTATGACTCAATTGACAAAGTTGAAAAGTTTATGATTGAATGGATAAACCTACAATAGATTTATACTTTTTTTGGACAATTTTCCCGATTTGATGACCGTTGGAATTCCTAAATGGAGACCCAGCTCATATCAATAAAGTATGTTATTCCAAAATTTTCATGCAAAAAAATAAAATCACTAACTTTCGTTTAATATTTTGGTGAGATGGCGTGATGAAAAACCAGCCATCAATAGAACATGTGACAGCAGATCACTAACTAAGGGAAGGTTCCATACATGTTTTTCAACAGATATTTTGCCAAAATTCCCTACAAAGAATTAAATGGACTTCAAGGACAACGTCCGAATTTGGGGCTCTATAAATTGGAGAAAATTCGGCCAAAGGTCATAGAGTCGAGAAGGACAAAAGAAGTTAGACTGAACATAATTGAGAGGTTTTTTTGGCATCCATCTCTTTTGTAAGCTTGTAACACCCATTTGAGAGGAAAAGTATAAAAAAATCTTAAACTTATTGTATTTATGTCAATTTAGTCTTCAATCTTTTGATATAGTGATAGTTCAGCTCTTTTGGCTAATTTTATCCAGGTATTATTGATGTAGACATCAATTGGCCCATGTGACATAAGCGATGCCAATGTCGATAGCTTTCAATAATATTTTAATATTTTTTGAATTTATTTAATTTTTAAATATTTTTTTTGAATCATTTATTTATTTATTCCTTTTTTTTTTTGTTCCTTCTTCCACTAGCTAGTCACCAAGGTCTAAGGACAGCTAGAGGTGAGGGCGGCGAGCCTTGCCAAAGGCCACAAAGGCAACCTTGTGCTAGGTTGGCAAGGTTTCCTTGCTAGATTCGATGAGGGTTGAGCCTAGCCACCCATGGACGAGGCCTAACATCAACAATATTGTGCTATGTGCATGATGCATGTGAACAAGTTCCAATCACAAATATATTCTTGCATAGATAATCTATGTTGTATTAAAAAATCTCAACTCAAGAGCTCAATTATCATTCAGTTATAATTGAATTAATCTCATTGCGTATCAATCAACATTTATAGCTGTTCAACTCACGTACATGCACATCATCGACGTACCTGGCAATGGCTAGTGTAAAAAGAATTACAGATTTTCTGTATAAAAAAATCGTGTTTTTCAAACTTTAAATAAATATAGTTTACTAAATTATAGTCCATTCATCATACATGAGGACGGTTCTGGCATGTCCGTGTTGTGCCCCTGTGCATAACGAAATTGTCATGCCCAATCTAATGGCTAACATTAAGCACTTTTAATCTGACAGTTGGGATTGCGATGGCATCCGACGGACGAGATTTCAAGCCCTCTTAATCCGACGGCAGATGTCACCTTCGTCATGCATCGTTTGGAACCTGGCGAGTTCTCCCCACGTGACCCGACTCTAATTGTGTCCCAAAGCCAAATAAAAACGAATTTCTCTAAAGTATCTTATTAATATGAAATGTTAAATGGGGGAACATTGTGAGGTGTAATCCACTTAGAGAATAATGAACCAAACACTTTTTCGAGAAAATAAAAAATTAAAATTGAAAAAGTCGTATTCAATTAAAAATATATTCTAAAACCAAATGGTCGATCTCCACAAAATTTCGTGAAAAGATTAAGAAGAAACCATAGGCCCAACTCCATATTATAACCAAAATTGACGTTAGAACAAATGACTTACACACCATCCAAAGCCGGTAAGTAGGATGCTCTTGAATCAATAGAAATACTGCTACATCGATGATTATTTTCATAGATCATAAATTTATTGCAAAAAAGCAAGTTAGATTTGGAGAGATCAAGTGCTTAGTGATATTTCTAAGCCTTCTTCGTGTAGGAGATCGAACGTACGAGACGATATATTTTTTTTTTTTTTTTGGTAAAGGTAATAAATAAATAAATAGACGATATTGTTTATACTATCTGTAACTGGGATTTCGTTGAAGAGTATTTAGAGAACACCTTAAGCAACTTAAAAATGGTGAACTTTACATTTTTGTTGCCTCAGTCACCATTGTAAAATGAGTCCGTATATTACTTATATCTTTGATGATAAATTCCTCCACGCCTCAAAATTCAGGATTTGCTGATCCTCTAAGCCTTAACCTGTGCGAGAGTGGAAGATCTTCGGTTTGAGCTACTCGTTTTCCCCTCGCCAAATATGTCGTAAGAGCATCAACGTCCCACATCTTCAGCTTCTTCCAGTTGGATAGATCAGGTAAACGTAGCCAGGAGCTGCAGCGTCCGATTATAAGACTTTCTAGTGACTCCAGTTTGTCAAGACCTAGAATCTCAACTAGTCTCGGACAGTCCCATAGTTCAAGGTCCTTTAGATTCTTGAAGTTAGATAAGTTGGAAAGGTGCATAACTTCAAGAAGATTGCAATTGTTGACCATAAGTTCCGTCAAACTAAAAGGAAGTTGTCCAATCTGACGCAAGTTCTTGCAATTGATGATTTCAAGTCTTTTTATATAGCGAAGGCAACCCGAATATGAGCTTATATTGGAGATAGTCGAGAGTTCCAATTTACAACACGCAATATCAATTGTCTCTTTTGCAACATGGCGGGAGCCACGCATTGTTCGACAGAAGTCCCCTCTTATAGTTTTCCATCCGATAGAGGTTGAGCCGGTAAAACATAATTCCAAACTTCTTAAACTCACAAGGTTGGAGATATCTGGAGCTTTTTCTGAGGCTCTTGAGGACAGACATAGGCATACCAAACTCTGAGGAAGCTTTGGTACATTCTCCACACGAGTTTTTGTTAATACCAAATTTTTCAAGGACGGTAGTCTCACGATATCACCGGGAATCGTCTCTAGCCAATTGCAATTCACTCCATAAATCTCTTCAAGTTTCTCCAACATCCCAATTGCCTCGGGTAACTTTTGCATGCAACGGCTCATATTCAATGCTTTCAAGCTCTTTAGATTGATAATGGTATTTGGCAACTCTGCAATACTTGTGTCTGAGACATCCAACTCAGTTAAACATTTCAACATTCCAATTGAGTCGGGAAGTATTGTTAGGTGGGTAGCTCCACAAATGGCCAAGCGCTCAAGATTTATGAGTGATCCGATTGAGCTTGGGACTTGACTAATACTTGTAGGGAAATAATAACTTTCTATAAGCATCTCAGTTAATGCTTCCAGACCACCCAATTCAATAGGAAGGACTTGGAGACGATGACATCCATTTAGATTCAATTGCTTCAGACGTTTTAGATGACCAATGGATCGATGAATCCTTAACAAACTTTTACACCCCTTTAGAATTAATATTTCCAAAAATAAATATGCAGAGAGGTCAGGAATTTCCTTTAAGTAGCAGCAACATGATAGATCAAGGACCTTCAATCTTGTAGTCACCTGTAAAAATAATTATGTATATTCAATGAGTTTGATTTATAAAATTTTCTAGGACATAAACAAATATATCAACTAAGGAAGCTTTCAACCAAAGTAAATACTCTGTGCATATCAATTCCTTAAGCCAAAACCACACTTTGTCTCACACTTTTTCATTTCTTCTATTATTGTCCCCAACAACAAATAAAAAAAATGGATAAGAGTTTCAAATCACCGCTGTATCGAATAATAAAATGACAAAAGAATGTAACCAACATCTCTCTTATGAATTATGACACCCCTTTCCAATTTCATCATGGAATTACCGATATTGTCCCCACACTAGTCCTTATGACTTTCCTATGTGAATGCATCATCAAAACGTCAATATAGGAAATAATTTTATATGTCCTCTGACTATCAACTAATCTATATTTGCAGTCTACTGCTTTTTGCCTTTCATACATTAAGGTAGGGGCGTTATTAGCTTTCACATAACCTTTGAAAGAGTGTAATATCTTTTTATACTATTGATGTACTAAACTAGCTAGTTTGCATTTTCAATTTTACTTGCATCCTATGTATAGTACGGATAGTCTTATTCACCAATTAATTTTTAACTTAATTTAAACATCTAATAGTGACAACTCATTGGCTTGATTAGGGAACTCAAAACAACATGAATGTTCATATAATGTTCTTTAAAAGGCATGTAAATCAATAGATATCAAGCGACAACAACAATTATCCCATTAGATGATTTAACAATTCCATGAATCACTTGTATGAATATCTAAATAAGTCATTCCCAATAGTGGAAGTTACTATTAACATGGAATGTCCACATTACAATACCCATTGATAACGCAGCTACAATAATTTGAATTGAAGAAAGTCATCAAGAAAAGATTTGCCATAAATGATAGAACGGCAATAGCATGGTATCAATGTAAAATTATAAATGCAATACAAGTTAATTACCAATCACCAAATCTTAACATCTTTTTTTTCATTTTTTCAATTTTTTTTGGTAAAGTAATTGTTTGATTCAGAAAAGTAAAAATGCAATCTTGAAAGTTCTAGACATTTGAATACACTATTGAATGAATAAAAAATTGTGATTGAAGGTAACATTCTTTCGTTGACCATAGTGTGTACAACCATTCTATGCCATAAATGTAAAGTAATTGTTTGAGTCAATATACTTCTAGTGAAAACTTGGCATTTAAGTTTCAAACATATGGAATGAGGGATTGGTGTCATAAGCCTTCTTCAAGACCAAGATTTGTTCTATTATTTAAGCCAATAAAATGTAATTAAAAAAAAAAAGATCAATAAAATGATGATCTACAACCCCGTGCGACACAAGAGCTAGTGTGACTAGAAGAAAATATAGCACGTTATACCAAATTATTTGCATACACATACCTTGAGTTGAGTCCAACCACCCCAATGTTCGTCTATATTGCTCCATGATAGGTCGAGGATGACCAGATTTTTGGGCAAAAGTTGGTTGCCTGCATTTCTTCTGGACAATCCTCCCAAGTAAAGCCATCTCAATTCTAAAAAGAGATCCTCAAAGTCTCCAGAGAGTGACGGACCACACATTTCTAGAAATCTAATATTTGGCATTTTGATAAAGTCTTCCGATATCAAAACTAAGTCTTGAGAACGCACAAAAAAGTTCGAATAGTATGCTGCAACAGTTTCAATTCCCTAAATTGAGGAAAGAGTTGGTTTAATGTGAGGATTTCCAAATAGAGCCTAAAATAAAGGGAAAACAGTCCAAGGAAGAATTATGCAGTGAAAAAAGTAGACGAGGGTGCACTTAGACTTATACCTTCTTTTGTTGGACAATATCAGGACCTTCTTGATTCCTCCACACCCGATAACCCTTTTTTGGATCTTTGCAATATTCTTCGTACACAATGCTCCTGCCTAAGTCCTTAAGTTGATCATGCATCCATAGTTCATTCTCTTCTCCAATCTTCACTAAGGACATTAAAAGCAAAACATCAATCCCCTCATTTGGAAAAAGTCCACAGTCATCCCACATGTAATATGGATAACTCTTGTCTCGTCCAGCTAGAAAGCAAGCAATATCAAGAAATATTTGTTGTTGCTGATGATCTAATACCACATAACTCAACATTAACTTCTCCTTCACATCCCTCCGCTGACAAAATTTCATCTTTTCTAATGTATCTTGCCACACTGCTTCCTTTTTTTTTCCACATAAAAATGAGCCAATCACTTCTATAGCCAAAGGAAGCCCTCCAGTTTGTTCAATAACTTTCTTAGATAGACTCAGGAATGCATTTGGAGGAGAGTTGCTTCTAAAGGTATGCTTGCTAAAAAGTTGAAGAGCTACGAGATTGTTGAGTTCCTTGACTTCATAAATCAGACAATGGTCAAATTGATCTAGGAATTGATCAAAAACACTTTTGTCTCTTGTTGTAACAACTATTCTACTTCCCGAACCATACCATTCTTTCTTAGCTGCCAATGCCATGAGTTGCCTCATATGGTCTACATCATCGAGAAAAATAAGAACTTTCTTTCTGCATAATCGATTTTTGATAATATTTTTCCCATGATCAATGCTAGAAAATCCAACTCCTATGTCACCAATGATATTAAAGACTAATTGCCGCTGCACATTCAAAAAACCAGAACCTTGTGATGCTTCTCGAATATCTGAAATGAAGCTGCAACTGTCAAAATTAGTAGATAGTTTATCGTAGACAAGTTTGGCAAGAGTTGTCTTGCCTATTCCACCCATTCCCCAAATACCGATGAGCCTTATGTCCTTAGATTCAACATTCAGCAAATTTACTACTTCATCCACTGATTCATCCATTCCAACTAAATGATCAGATATATGCACACAAGACACCTTCAGCTTAACCAACACTTTCCGCGCAATCAAATGTACGAGATCTCCGTGGCTGTGTCAGAACACAAAATGTTATCAAGTGAAATATAAGATTGGTAAGATCAAACAACAACATGAAGTTAGAAACTTGATGCTGAACCCAGCGAACAAAAGAATAAAACATGATTCTCTGGTTCTGTTCAATCTAGGACGATAGGTTGTAATGCTTGTGTCAAACAGGTAATCCTAGGGTCTTGAGACAATGGAGTGTAGAATTTCATACGATATCCATCACAGTTTTGGGTCCAGAACTTAGAAAAAAATTGTGCTCTTTCAAACTATAATCTGCATTCAAACAAAAGAAACAAAAGAAAAGGGAAGATGGAGTTGAGTGAGTTAACATACCCTATGTTCTTGGCATCCCATCCCTTGATTTTAGTAACTTCCTTGAGCGCCTCCTCCCAGCGTTGCACAATCTCAGCCCCACGTTCCTTTTTATGTAGAGTTAGTGCATCCTTATACACTCCAGTTTCAAGTTTCACATCAGAGGGTTCCACATCATAGAAAATGGGCAAAACCTCCAGTTCATTGGTTTTCCTATGCTGCATCATGTGTTCCAACTCACACAAGCACCAACTACTAGAGGCATAACCTCTGGAGAAAATGGGAATGCAGATTTTCGAATCATCGATGGCCTGAAAAATCTCGGGACCGATCTCTTCCCCAACATCGATCCCTTGATTGTCTATGAAAACACTGATACCCTTATTCAGCAGGGTATGATAGAGGCAATTTGTGAAGGTATTGCGCGTATCCGAACCTCGAAAATTCAAAAACACCTCGTACTTGGTTCCCGATGAACCATAGCTTGTGGATCTTGTTTTCGGAGAAGAACTCCTTTTGCTTTCCATCTTAGCTGCGTCTGCTAAAATTTTGAAAGCGAATCACAAAAGATTTGACTTGCTTTAACGGGGCCAACGAGCGACGGTCAGGTAGTTTAGTCAAGCTTAGTTTAGATTTCCGTCATGTTGCGGCATTGATAGAGAGAAATTGCAGATTTATGACTGAAGGATGAAGACATGGCCTAAGCCCCACAAGTTGACTGGTGAGATGGGGCGAAAATCAAAGGAAATGTCTGAGATTTTTAACTCTACACATGTGGAGTCGCACATCTCGGGATGATTGGAAATGCAACTCCACAAGTTTATATTAATCTGAGATACGTGAAATTGAGTTTCTGTATTCCAATTTCCATGACCAGAGTCAAGTCAAAGTCTAAGTAAACCGAAAAATGGAAGGTAAGTTGACGTTAGTGTATTGCTCTAGGAACGTTATATTAAATCAAATGCAATGATTAAGTTTTATTTTTTTCCTACTTTATGGTAAAGTAATATGTCTAATTAATTTTAAGGAAAGGGAGGAGAAAGAACTTTGTGATTATGTGGTTCAACCGATAAGCTCCATTTTACCTTACTTTCTTAATTATTGGTAGATGTAAGTATTTGCGTAGCTTGGTTTCACAAATGACACAACCCCGATAATTAGATACTGCTGAGTTTTCTTAGGACTAGTTTGTTGGGTGCTTCTAGAAAGCAAAACTTTTGACGTTCTTAGTAAGATTTAAAATGTTTATTCAAATATAAAGTGTAAGATAACGTGTTATTACAGATCAAAATCTATTACAAATCAGAATCACCATTAATCTGCACAGCGATAATGACTGGCTTGGGGTTCACTGGAGTCAAGTCAAAATAGTTTAGTCGAAGTCGAAGTCTAATTAAACTATAATTAAGAAACACGAGTACCTAAAAAGGAAAAGAAAAGAAGAAATGGCCCTTGATCGACATTAAGACTTTATATATATATAAAAAAAAAAGGGAATAAGTTACACTTGACCAGATGACAACCCAGAGAGAGAGAGAGAGAGAGAGAGAGAGAGAGAGTTGCTCCTCTATCGCGAATAGTGAAAGAAGCAAACCAACTATCCTGAGACGCTTTGAGCGGCCTGATCTTTATAGTCATGAACAACGCGATGCTTTTTCTGGAGTTACTTTATTGTACCATTATGAGTCAAAAGCAACAAGAAAAATAAATCTAAAAAGCTGGATTGGTGACTATTTTTGGTTCCTAAAAAAACTAATTAGATATGCATTTCTTAAAAAAAAAAAAAGAGTGGGAGAATATAAGATTATGAAATTCTGTTGACTTACATCCATTTAGGTTGGATGATTTGTTTATGTAATTTTTATTGAATTAAAATTTACATATAAGGAAAATAAAAATCATTATCAAATTTTTAAAATTTATTTATGCAACATTTTAATTTCTAAATATTGAATTATCAACTATAACCACAGTTCAAAATAGGGAATTTTCTAACATGGAAATGCCTAAAAATCTCAAACAAATCAAGATTAGTACGAATGGTATCAAATTAGATAATCAATAACTGCAAACTATCAAATTGGCTCGAGAAATTACCTAGTTTGGAGTATTTGTTTCGAAGAATAGGGACCGGCAACGGAGAGCTTTACAGTGACCGGTGAGGAGGAACTTCAGGACCAAAGCAGCAAGGACACAGCAAATTGAAGACACGTTCGCTAGAACAAAAGATACAACGGCGAAGGCTTGTTGGTCGGACTCTGCTCGGCAGCACCGCTGTGGGTTCGATCAATGCTAGTCTACTCTGGGCAACCTGCGAAAAGAAATCAAACGTAGCAGAGGAAATAAAAGAGCAAGCGGCAGCGTAAAGTGGAGCCAGGATGCCGCCTGGAATCACCAGCAACCACCAGGGACTGCTGCTGTGGCGTTAGAAAAGAAAGCGCAAGGAAAAGCAGCATAGAGGATCAATTAGTTAATTAATCAACATCCTTTTGATTTTAGTAGTTAGATGTAAATCTCCCGTTTCTTCCTTAAGCATTTTTTTTTTGACAAATCTTGCTTAAGTAGTGGAAGGATAGAAATCACATAAAATAATGGCTTCTAACCAATGTCCAGAATCAGTATAACAACGTACTGTTATCCTGAGATTTCGCACCGAATTGGGTGGGCCTTTCTGTTTTTGTGATATTGTTTTTGTGAGAAGTATGGAGAGATATTGGTACTTTCCCAAATCAAGCAAGATGAAAAGAAGATCACGTGTAAGGTGGTCAAGAGCCCCTTTTCCTTTTCATCTTGGCTGCACGATGTAAAATCACACCACATTTTATAGTGATTTTACAAGACTTGGATGATGGAAAACGTGGTATGATACATTTCAAGGAAGTTGCAAGACTTTGTTTTTAAATAACCAACTTTTCTTTTTATTTTTAATCAAGTTTTCAGTCACCTTTCTTTACTATGCCTTAGATTTACTAACCCTTATTTGTCAAACTTTTCTTCAACTAAGCTTTCAACTGGTTATCAACTCTCATTCGAGTTAACTATCAATGTTTATTTGGTTTTTTATTTTTATTTTTTATTTATTCACTTTTCCATTGAGTTACTTAATCTGGGAAAAAAAAAATCGGAAGTCACCCTGTAAATATCGGTAATTTTCTATATGATTTGTAAATGTAAGATGACGTTTATTAAAGAAAAAAAGTTTGGCAAATAATAAGAGAATTGGTTCATCAGTCATGAAAGAAAGTTGGTAATTATAAAAAAAGACTTGGTTACTAATTTCTTGGACCCACGAAGAGCTTTCCAAGAAGTTCCCTCCAAACGTTATCCCCACTTTCGGTGTACCGTGTGAAATGGAAAAGACTTTTAAAACTTATCTTCCCAATTCCCAACCATCAACAGAATGGAAAAGTTAAAGGTCAATTATGGGAGGAACCACGATGACATTATATTGTATCAAACTTCAATTCCTTTCATAAATCATAAAGATACGATATTCATTGTATGATGGATATGTCAAAATTCTTCTTCTTTCTACCTTACCACCAAATGTTCATATTTGTGAGTTGCGACATGATGTTCATTAATAAAAATAAATTGGTTATAAAAAAATATCAAAGAATAAGGCGGTGTATATTATGTGAGCTGGTGAAAACAAGAAAATAAGAAAACGCATTTAACTAGTAGCTTTGTAGACAATGCATCTTTGAAGAATGCTATAGAGGATCATGACAGACTTTAGAGGACAACTAATCCGTTCTTTTAAATCAATCTCTCTTTGGCTCGGAGAACACTTCGGTCAACACACATTTATTCAAGTTCATATGATTTTTCTGAACTATAAAAACATGAAAAGGTTCATTTAATTGCTTGATATTTAGAACCATCAGCTTTAACTTTAACTTGAGCATTGAGGCAATCACAAGCATCAATTAGTCTTGGTCACGTAACCAAAAAAGAAAAAGAAAAATTAAACAAAATTCTTGTATATTCTGAAATTGGGACAAGAGTATTGAAAGTTCGAAACTTATCACGAAAGTGTAATTTAGTTCTAAAACTTTCAGAAAGTGCAATTAAGTCTTAAACTTGTCAAAAGTATAGTTGAGTCATAAAACTTTCAAAAGTGCAATCAAGTTTCAAAACTTGTCAAATTAGTACAATCAATTCCTTCCGTCAATTGCACTTTTGAAAATTTAGAACTCAACTGGACTTTGATAATAAGTTTTAAGACTCAATTGTACTTTCGCGACAAGTTTTAGAACTTCCAACATTTTGAAATTTTATACAAATAGTCAAACCAGATTGTCAAACACTTTCTCTACATAGAGACAAAACTTGGAATCCCCAAAATCAAGACCCACCTCATAGCATTAAAGTATGATATTTCAAGATTATTTGTGCCAGAAATACCGCTTAATTGATTTGTGAGACGACATGATCAAAACTTGCTAATAATAGAAGTTTTGATTGCCCCTAATTAGGAGAAGGGTCAATAACGTGTTTTTCAAAGAAATTAGTTTTGGATAAATGTATTGTGAGTGTAAGAGTTTAGTACGTTTTGTTAGATGAAATTTAATATTGGATAAATATGTTATGCGAGTACTGGTTTGAAATTTCTAATTGTATTAACCGAATGATAGACAAATAGACATCGGGAACTAATTTCTTAGAGTCTGTGAGGCAATTTTCAAGAAGGACACTCAAAATGTTGTATCTTTCATTGGCACACTGAGTGAAGTGGAAAATACTAACACTATTTTGCCCGGCCGTCAACAAAAACAGAAAGTTTAAGATCAATCATGAAAGGAATCTCAAACAATCTTGCTTTTTCCCATCTATTATCACATTTCTATGACCTTTCTTGGAAATCTAGAGGAAACTATTTTCTTTAAATAATATTTTGATTACCTACTTTTTTAATAGGTTTTAGGAACTAATTTCTTAGAGCCCACAAGAAAATTTCATGGAAGGACACTCAAAAGATTATCTCCTTGGTTGGCACACCAAGTGAAACAAAATAGACTAGCACTACTTTTCCTAGTCATCAACAAATGGGAAAAGTTTAAGATCAGTCATTGGAATTTCAAATGATTTTGCTTTTTCCCATCCATTATTGCATTTCTATGACCTTTCTTGGAAATCTAGAATCAACCATTTTCTTTAAAAAATTTGATTATCAGTTGTTTCTCCCAAATCCTTATCAAAATTTGGCTAAAAATCAAGTGCGGTATGGGAGCATACCTCACTTCCTAAATAACTAGAGATATATGATTGGGGACTTGATTAAACTAGTTATTGGAATCTCAAATGATCTTGCTTTTTCCCATCCAATATCGCATTTCTATGACCTTTCTTGGAAATCCAAAATCAACCATTTCCTTTAAAAAAATTTGACTATCAACTGTTTCTCCCAAATCCTTAAAAGTCGGCTAAAAATTAAGTGAGTTATGGGAGTGTATCTCACTTCTCATATAACCAGAGATCTATGATTGGGGACTTGATTGGTGCTTCACATAGGTCTCATGCCTTTGCACCACAAAAAATAATTTAATATTAAAGTAAATTAATATTAGATTAGACTCAATAATAAAAATTAAGATCGAGAAAAAAACTGAAACAACTCAAGTTTGCACCAAAAGAGCTAACTATATATATAGACTCTTTATCCGAAAAGGAAGAAGAAGAAAAAAAGGATAGACTCGTACGGTTATCATTTATTTGAAAGAGAAAGCGCAAGGAAAAGCAACTAGAGGCTCAATTGGTTATTTAGTCAACATCCTTTTGATTTTAGTAGTTAGTTGTAAATCTCCCTTTTCTTCCTTAAGCATTTTTTTTTTTTTTGCACAAATCTTGCTTAAGTGGTGGAAGGATAGAAAATCACATAAAATAATCACTTCTAACCAATGTCTAAAATCAGTATAACAACGTATTGTTATAGTTTTGTTTTTGTGATATTATTTTTATGAGAAGTATAGAGAGATATTGGTACTTTCCCAAACCAAGCAAGAAGAAAAAAAGATCACGTGTAAGATGGTCATAAGGAGCTCCTTTTCCTTTTCTTCTTGGTTGCACCATGTGAAATCACACCACATTTTATAGTGATTTTACAAGACTTGGATGATGGACAATGTGGTATGATGCATTTCAAGGAAGTTGCAAGTCAACGAACGATGATTAGGTAGGAAAGCAAGAGAGAGAAGGGATATGATTGAAGGATTAAGAAATGGCCTGAAATCCACTACCGATTGGCGTGTGGGGCAAGAATTAGATGAAATGTCTAAGAAAGTAGACATGTGGATTTGCAAGTCTAACCTCGCTCAAAAACAAAAATGAAAAGTTTAACGCCTTCAAACTTTAATTGTCATTTTTTTTAAATCGTCTACCAACTTCTAGTTGCATTTCTCAAAAATGCCTTAGCATTACTAGCTATAAATTTGAGCAACTTTCCTACTTTTCTCTATTTAAATTATCAATTAGTTTTGAGTTACCAACTCTTATATAAATTACTTACTAATCTTATTTTTAAATAACCAACTTTTCTTTTTCTTTGGGTTAATACCCCGAAAGACCCCAAACTGGTACACTGTAACAAATTTACCCCAAACTATTTTTGACCACCAAAAACCCCAAACTAGCATATCTTTAACAAATTTACCTTCTGTTAGTTTTCTTTAAATTTTATTGTCAAATTATTAAGTTAAATGACACGTGACAATTGATTGGTATATTTATTTGGGATTTTATGCTCCGTTTGTCACAATTTACAATTTTTGTGATTTTTTTGTGATATTAAATCCAATTTAGTGGAGGGTATATTTGTCACAAATTTATCAGTTTGGGGTTTTACAATTAAATAAATTAGTTTGGGATAAATTTATGACAAATTTACCGTTTAGGGTTTTTATGGCCCGTCGGGGTAAATTTGTCACAGGTATACTAGTTTGGGGTTTTTCATGGTCAAAAAAATAGTTTTTGGTAAATTTGTCATTGGTATACCAGTTTGGATTTTTCAGGGTATTAATCATTTTCTTTTAATCAAGTTTTCATTCACCTTTCTTTATTATGCCTTAATTTTACTAACTCTTATTTGTCAACCTTTTCTTCAACTAAGCTTTCAACTGGTTATCAACTCTCATTCGAGTTAACTATTAATGTTTATTTTTTTTTAATTTATTCACTTTTCCATTGAGTTACTTAATCTGGGGAAAAAATCGGGAAGTCACCTAGTAAATATCGGTAATTTTCTATATGATTTGTAAATGTAAGTTGATGTTATTAAAAAAAAAAAAAGTATGGCAAATAATAAGAGAATCAGTTCATTAGTCATGAAAGAAATTTGGTAATTATAAAAAAAGACTTGGTTACTAATTTCTTAGACCCACGAAGAGCTTTCCAAGAAGGACCCTCCAAACGTTATCCCCACTTTCGGTGTGCCGTGTGAAATGGAAAAGACTTTTAAAACTTTCTTCCCAACCATCAACAAAATGGAAAAGTTAAAGATCAATTATGGAAGGAACGTCTTTACCAAAAAAAAAATTATGGAAGGAACGTCAACGATATTATATTGTATCGAACTTCAATTCTTTTCATAAATCATAAAGTGTCACGCCCGATTCCCGGACGCGCACATCCTTCTACTTGGTCGATTTTGAAATGCAATATCCCAGGACTATGTATCGCCGACCCTTTCTTTTTATTAAGCACATGCGGAAGCGATTATAAATCCCAGACAATAAAACAATGGGATAGGAAAGCAGGCCATATTTTTCATGTTGAAATTCATAACCACACTTTCATTAACAGAACAACTCATAGTATATTTACAATACTATTTACAGCATAAAATTCTCACACCTATCTATACCAAGACAGGGTTCACAAAAGGGATGGGATCTCAATCCACATCCGGGTTATATTTAAGATCCTCTCTGGATCATCTTCTTCTTCAAAAGTCTTTCTCCTCTTGAGTTCCTCTTCCTTAGATTCTCCTCGGGGTCCTGAAATGGTTATTCAATAACCAATGAGACCACGTCTCGGCGAGTCCTACCCCCTAAGACTCGATTAATAAACTAATACGCCATACGGTTGCCTAAGCACAACACGAGTCAGAGGACTTACCTTGGCCTCAGTTCCAACCTGCAATTCAAGGTTAAACACAGATATTCAAACAATTCACGACATTCGATCAAGCACTGGCCAATCGACTAAGTCGATTACATGTCAGTCAGACCCTCTCAAGGTCATTCCCACTCATACCACGATTTCCCAGTGGTGTACTCTTTCACCAAATCACATGTGTTTCTCGGGCGTCGTTTTCGCCAATGACATACCGATCACCGACACCGTGCGTTCTTTAAGGCGCCGTTTTCACCAGTGATATCCTCGATCACCGAACCACGTGTCCTTTCAAGGGCGCCGTTTTCGCCAAGGTGACATCGGCTATAGACAACATCGTGAGTTCTTTAAGGCGTCGTTTTCACCAGTGATATTTCCTTAATCACCGAACCACGTTTGTCTATAAGTCATTTACGTGCGTTCTTTAAGGCGCCGTTTTCGCCAGTGATACTTCTAATCACCGAACCACGTATGTCCAATAATATCGTGCCTGATTCACGTGCGTTCTTTAAGGCGCCGTTTTCGCCAGTGATACTTCCAATCACCGAACCACGTATGTCCAATAACATCGTACCTGATTGGTCTCAGCCAATAACATTCTCAGTTAGCTCTCACCGTTCTCCCTACTATATAGCCCATCAACGTGCGGCACTATATACCCATGCATGGCCATTACCAATCAAATATTCAATAACAAACAATTTAGGACAATTCATAAAATTCCACAATAAATTCAATTCCACACAACGTAGAGCTCAAATAAATAAATGGGCTGCACCACGACAATCAGCACGAAATTCGGTCACCGGCCATCCCGGTTGAATTTCCGGAAAAATAATTAATTAAATAAATAAATTTCGAAAATAAATAAATAAACATTAAAAAATCCAATTTAGGCCCATATTGCCTTATTGGAGCCCGAAACGGGTTGGGAAAAATCCCGAGATGCATTCAATAAATAACCAAACATTTCTACTTGCTAATAGCTAGGTCTAACCACATAACATGCATCATTAAGTCACTAAATTAATTATTCTAACCTAATCTAACCACCTAAGTGCATGTACTTAAATCTAACCAACCCTAAGGCATAATTAGCAAACTAATAAAGCATTAGTGAGTAAAACTCACTTGATCAAAAGCGGGATCGAATCACCGCAACGGCGACGACGGACGGCCGAAATCGGGCTTTCAACAACACCGGCAAACTTGGACCGGGCCTTGACCTTGGCTCAGCAAATCTCAGCCCAACTGAGATTTGTTCTTGCTTTTGGGGCCAGACCCAAGTTGGATTGGGCCTGCTGCGAAGATGGGCTTCAAGCTATGGGCTGGGCTGCAATTGATTTGCTGAAATTGGGCTTGACCAATTAATTCACTTGACCGGACTGGGTTTGAAAACTGCAGGAGATGGGCCGGCTTCTTGAGGATTCGGTGGCCTGAAGACTGCTGGACCGAAATTGCGGGCTCGTGGACGCGAGGTTTGGACGAGGCAGCCGTAGGTAGAAGCGGAGACGTGCTGGCCGCTGGACTCGAGAACTTCAATTGGCTGAAGACACACGCAAGCGGAGACCGAAGCTGCTGGATTTCACGGGCTTGCTTCGTGGGCGATCAATCTTCAACGAAGCAGAAGAAAGAGAGCTTCGGTGGTCTTCAGCTGGCTTGCGCTGGCTTCACTTAATTCGCTGGATGCACGCGAGAGCTTCGGTCAATAAGGGACTCCATGAGTGGCGTTGATGACCAAGCGTGAGAGGAGGTGGAGCGGACAGCTGCAACAAACGGTGGAGACTGCACTTGGTGGGTCTCGCGAGTGAAGTTGGCGGAGACGGAGGGAGCAACCGAAGGCTACGTGGACGTTGCTTCACCGGCCAAACCCGGGCCGATCGGGTCTGCGTGCGTGCATGGGTTGCTGCGGTCAACCAAGCGGTGGAGAGGTTCCACGATTGACCGAACGTGGCAGCTCGTTGAAGAAGACGGTGGAGGAGAGTTCGCTTGCGGACGTGTGGAGCGACTTACGGAGTCAACAAACGGCTGGGAAATGCTTCTTCGGTTGACCAAGTGGGTACGTGGACGTGTGGCGCTGCAGCTTCGGTGAAGTAAAAGAAAAGGAAGAACAGCCGAGGAAATGAAAGCGAAGCCAGAAGTTCACGCGAAGGAGATGGACGGCGGTTGAGCTGGTGTTGCTGGCTACTTTTGCTTCCGCTGGCTTCTTCGTTACTCCAGGCGTGCGGAGTGGAGCAAAGAGGAAGAGTCTTGGACGGCAGCTAAGTGAGAGGAAGAGAGAGATGGATAGAGATGAAGTTGAGGAGCCCACCAGCCTTCCTTTTCCACATGATTATCCCCTCAAACCCTTCCTAGCCAAGTCTTCTTCCTTGGCTCACCTTAGGCCAACAATGCACTCTCCAACACATCTCAATTGGTCCAACAAAATGCTAAGGGAAGGGGCTACGAATTTTTAAAATCATGGCTTCCAATGGGACACTCATCACATCTCAATTTCATCTCATATGGCCTCCAAAAATCAATTTAAAGTCCAAATTAATGCTGCCCTCCTTTAAATCCGAATTTCACAATTTTTTTTTTTTCGGGACATCTATTTCTTCGAAAATTTCCCAAATTCGACGTCCAATTTGATGTAGAAAGAGTCCACATAATTTTCTATAAATCTCGACACTCAAAGGCTCGCCCGGAAGTCCAATTTTCTATCAATTTAGCCCGTCGACTTTCCGCCAAATTTACGCGACATCCGAAACGGTTTTCCGTAAAAATTCCTGAATCTCCGAAAAATCTTCGAGACTGAGTTGATGCTCCTAAAATTTATTGTGACAAGGCCAAAACTTCAATTTCTGAAATCGGACTCGAATTGGCGGTTAATTTTCATTCGACGCGTTTTTAGCGTGACCTAGGCTACCGGGTAACTTTCAGAAATTTTTAAATGCAAATGACTCGTGGTCGATTTTCTTCGAGCCACTATGAACCCACTCGACTCATTGGCGACTCTCGATTGTCGTGAAAATCTCAAGGATCCAAATACGGACACAGGGTCCCAAAACAATAAGAAAATCAGTCTAGTGCCGGTCGACGAGAATTTTCCAATTTAGTGGTGTCACCCACGATTAGCCACACATCTCAGTCGAACCAGCCTATCTCTGATTTCGAATCGATTTTATATTGTGCCGTATCGACCTCTAAAGATGAACATGGTCGAGAAGCCGATTCTTGGTCGAATTCTCAAGTCTATTTGCCTTAAAATCCTTAATGATTTCCCCAGATAGTCTAGTTATCTCGAGAGTGATCAGCTCTGAGAATAACCCTATAGACGCGTCAATAAAATGCCCGATTTATTCAGTAGAAGACGGGGTTGAAAATTTTGGATGTCACAACTCTTCCCCTCTTATAAAAATTTCGTCCTCGAAATTTAAACCTTACAAGACTTGATCAAAAATGTGGGGGTACAATTCTCTTATTGACTCCTCAGTCTCCCATGTCGCTCCTTCTGTACCGTGGTGTTGCCAGACCACTTTGACCAACGGGATGGTCTTTGTGCGCAAAACTTGCTCTTTGCGATCGACAATCTGGGACCGGTCCTTCAACGTATGACACACGGTCATCCACGTCCAATTCTTCAAAATTGAGCACGTGGGTCGAGTCGCTCGTGCTTCCTCAACATCGACACGTGAAAGACGTCATTCACTTGCGTCAATCTTGGCGGCAACGCAAGACGATACGCGAGGTCCCGATTCTCTCAAGAATCTCAAACGGACCTACGTACCTCGGACTCGGTTGCCTTTCTTACCAAAGCGCGAAGTTCCCCTCATTGGTGACACCTTGAAAAACGTGATCACCAACTTGGAATTCCAAAGACCTCCAGGCGCTTATACGCATAACTTTTCTGCCGCTCTGCGCAGTCTTTAATCTGCCTCGATCACCCCACGGCATCTGCGGCGCTGAACCAACTCGGGCTTGTTATCTTTCTTTCCCGACTTCATCCCAACATGCGGTGCCCCGCATGCTCGCCATACAACGCTTCGAATGGGGCCATCGAATACTGGCGATAACTGTTATTGTAGGCGAATTCTACCGAGATGAAGCGATCTTCCCAACTTCCCTTGAAGTCTATTACACAAGCTCTCAGCATGTCCTCGAGAGTTTGAATTGTCCTCTCGGACTGGCCATCTGTCTGAGGATGATATGCCGTACTATACTGAAGCTTTGTACCAAGAGCACTCTATAGACTTTTCCAAAAAGCAGCAGTAAATCTTGGGTCTCTATCAGATGTTATCGTAACTGGCACTCCATGCATTCGGACCACTTGGCGCACATATAGATCTGCGTGCCTATCCAAACTGAGGTCCTTTCGAACTGCAATGAAGTGAGCCGACTTTGTCAATGTCGACTACCACCTGGATCGAATCATTCCCTCTCGACTCCTTGGTAGTCCAGTCACGAAGTCCATCGTGATATGCTTCCATTTCCATTCTGAATCGAGAGGTTGCGAAGTCCTTCCGCTTGCAATGCGAGCTTTTTACTTGTTGACATGTCAAACACTTGGCCACATGCTTGGCGATATCCGCCTTCATACACGACCACCAATAGTGTTGACGCAGATTCGATACATCTTAGTGCTTCAGGATGAATGCTGTAACTACTACGATGTGCTTCAGATAAAAATTTCTTCTCTAAGCTCTACATCGTCGGTACAACCAACCGTCTCACGGAATCTTAGCGTCCCGTCATCGGCAATCGAAAATCAGTCTTTCTTTTCTCTTCGTCTTCTGAAGAATTCTCGTATATCCTGGGTGTCGGTTGGAGTTGTTTGATTCTAACTTGGACATCCGGTTCAATTCTGAGGGTGGCCATAAAACTTGAAAGGCGGCCTACCTCAAATTTGAATACCGAATTTCGGGCTCTCTCGATTAAGTTCCACTCCTTAATCGGTATATGAGCCACCTCGAAGACTTTCAACTTAAAGCATCGGCGACCTTATTTGCCTTTCCGGGTGATATAAAATATCACTGTCGTAGTCTTTCAGCAATTCCATCCATCTGCGCTGTCTCATGTTCAACTCCTTTTGAGAGAATAAATACTTGAGACTACGATGGTCCGTGAAGATCTCGAAACTTTTCCCCACACAAGTAGTGCCTCCAAATCTTCGGGGCAAAGATAATCGCGGCGAGCTCTAAGTCACGCGTCGGATAGTTCGGTTCATGAGTTCTCAGCGACGGGAGGCGTACGCAACAACCTTACCATGTTGCATCGCACGCAACCCAACCCCTTGAATGACGCATCACTATAGATTTCGAATCCTCCAGGACCAGATGGAATTGTCGCACGGTGCGGTAGTCGGCTTTTCCTTCAGCTCTTGAAAACTACACTCGCACTTGTCCGTCCATATGAACTTCTCGTCTTTCTTCGTGAGCTTAGTTAGAGGCGATGCTAACGCCGAGAAACCTTCTACAAACCGTCTCGTAATAACTGCCAATCCCGCAAAGCTTCGATTTCTCACCGATGTCGGTCTCGCCAATTGATCACGGCTTCTATCTTGCTCGAGTCGATGGCGATTCCTTCTCCGGAAATCACATGACCTAAGAACGCAACACGAGTCAACCAAACTCGCATTTGCTAAACTTAGCATATAGGTGATGAGTTCTTAAGGCCCGAAGCACTAATCTCGAGATGATTCTCATGCTCTTCATCACTTCTCGAATAGACTAAGATGTCATCAACGAACACAATCACAAACCGATGATCCACTTATTCATTGAACGTTCGTTTGTCAAATCCATGACAAACTGGAGTGTTCACCAAGCCAAACGATCTTACAATACTCTCGTAAAGACCATATCAAGTACGAACAGCTGTCTTTCGTACAACCTCCTTCCGGTTCGTAACTCAACGACTTCATAATCTCAAGTCGACCTTTAAAACATCGATACTCTTTATAACTAGTCACACCATTCTTTGATCTTTGGCAAAGAACACTTGTCCTTGATCTTCACCTAATTGAGTTGACGATAGTTGATGCATACTCGCGATAAACCATCTTTCTTCTTCTCACAAACAAAACCGATGTTTCCCAAAAGTGATGCACCGATATACACGAATTCCTCATTCATCAATCTTCACATCTGCATCTTCAACTCTACCACTTTAGACAACAACAGCTGGTAAGAAGTCTTCGAGAGCGGCTCTATCCAGTGCTATCTCAATTGCAATTTCAATATTTCTTTAACGCGGTAACCAAGCAATTCCTTTGGAACCATCTTATAAATTTTCTGTATCACGGCCACCTTCTTCTCATTCTATTTCTTAACTGACACATCCACTACCGCTGTCAAATCAATCTTGGCAACCTCCGTCTAACAAACGGATTGTCTTTAGCCAACGAGATTAATGAAATCGAAGATTCTTTTCGACTCTTAATAATCTTGCTATTTTCACAAACTAATAGACTAAACTGGATTATTCCATGACCATGATTCCTTATCACAAGATGCTTTATGAACTCACACTATTCATGTGGCGTCAAACTCACACCTCGGCAAAGAACTAGTCAAGCACAACTATTGCTAGTGCTTCCTTCTCTTTCACTTTTACTTCAACAACTTAAGTTGTACCAACTCGACACAAAACTCTCGCTACGTTACTCCGATAAAATCACCTCCAATACATTCTTTCTCTAATCGGTGCAAGATCAATTCTACTCCCATTCCTTTCGCCATCCTAGTGGCGTTCGCCAAACGATAGATGCCTATGCTACCTTGGACTTCCACCGACAATCCTTCACCGATGGCCATGCTAGTCATCATCACAACATGTTCTAGTCATACTCGGACACCGGATTTATCTATACTTCCTTCTACAATTTTGACACCTATCGGGTGCATCTTTTATCTTCTATTAGGTGAAAGCATGCACTCTTTCCGGTTGCCCCATCATTTACGCTAGGATTACTCCCAGGCCAGATATCCTCGTTAGCTATACTCCAAACAAATTTGCGTCCTAGGAAGGACATAATGCCGATTTCCATCATCACGTCCGAAAACAACCTGATCTATTCACCGAGCCCATTGGTGCCATTACCAATCAAATATCAATAACAAACAATTTAGGACAATTCATAAAATTCCACAATAAATTCAATTCCACACAACGTAGAGCTCAAATAAATAAATGGGCTCCATCCTGAAAATTCGGCCATGAAGCCATCATTTTGGTTGAATTTCCGGAAAAATAATTAATTAAATAAATAAATTTCGAAAATAAATAAATAAACATTAAAAATCCAATTTAGGCCCATATTGCCTTAAGCCCGAAACGGGTTGGGAAAATGCATTCAATAAATAACCAAACATTTCTACTTGCTAATAGCTAGGTCTAACCACATAACATCGCATCATTAAGTCACTAAATTAATTATTCTAACCTAATCTAACCACCTAGTGCATGTACTTAAATCTAACCAACCTAAGGCCATGTGAAAAAACTTCTGGATCGAATATGACGGCGGCCGAAATCGGGGCTTTGAACTTGGACCGGGCCTTGACCAACAAATCTCAGCCCAACTGAGATTTGTTCTTCTTGGGGAGACCCAAGTTGGATGGACTATGGGCTGGGCTGCAATTGATTTGCTGAAATTGGGCTTGACCAATTAATTCTACTTGACTTGGTTTGCAGAGATGGGCCGACTTGAGGATCGGTGACCGCCGGACCGAAATTGCGGGCTCGTGGACGCGAGGTTTTGAGGCAGCCGTAGAGGTAGAAGCGGAGACGTGCTCTCATCCTTCCTCAAGTTTCAGTGGGCGAACGAAGCAGAAGAGAGCGGTGGTCTTCAGCTGGCGTGCGCTGGCTTCACTTAGTTCTGCACGGCGAGAGCTTCGGTCAATAAGGGACTCCATGAGTCGTTGATGACCAAGCGTGAGAGGAGGTGGAGCGGACAGCTGCAACAAACGGTGGAGACTGCACGCGAGTGAAGTTTTCGTGGACAATCGCAACGTGCGTGCGGGTGGAGAGGTTCCACGATTTAGCTCGTTGAAGACGATGGAGGAGAGTTCCTGCGGACTCGACTTACGGGAGTCAACAACGGCTGGGATCTCGAGAGTGATCAGCTCCGAGAATAACCCATAGACGCGTCAATAAAATGCCCGATTTTATTCAAAGAGGAAGACGGGGTTGAAAATTTTGGATGTCATAACTCTTCCTCTTATAAAATTTCTTGGCCCTCGAAATTTAAACCTTTACAAGACTTGATCAAAAATGGGGTACAATTCTTTATTGACTCCCTCGCCTCCTATGTCGCTCATCCCCGTACCGTGGTGTTGCAGGACCACTTTGACCAACGGGATGGTCTTTGTGCGCAAAACTTGCTCTTTGCGATCGACCACTTCAACGTATGACACACGGTCATCCCGCCAATTCTTCAAAATTGAGCACGTGGGTTCATTTCCTCAACATCGATGGCACGTGAAAGACGACATCTTGGCGGCACAGCGCGGCTTCTATCTTGCTCGAGTCGATGGCGATTCCTTCTCCGGAAATCACATGACCTAAGAACGCAACACGAGTCAACCAAACTCGCATTTGCTAAACTTAGCATATAGGTGATGAGTTCTTAAGGCACGAAGCACTAATCTCAGATGATTCTCATGCTCTTCATCACTTCTCGAATAGACTAAGATGTCATCAACGAACACAATCACAAAGGCGATGATCCACTTATTCATTGAACGTTACGTTTGTCAAATCCATGACAGAAACCGGAGTGTTCACCAAGCCAAACGATCTTACAATACTCTCGTAAAGACCATATCAAGTACGAACAGCTGTCTTTCGTACAACCTCCTTCCTGGTTCGTAACTAACGACTTCATAATCTCAAGTCGACCTTTAAAACATCGATACTCTTTATAACTAGTCACACCATTCTTTGATCTTTGGCAAAGAACACTTGTCCTTGATCTTCACCTAATTGAGTTGACGATAGTTGATGCACACTCGCGATAAACCATCTTTCTTCTTCTCACAAACAAAACCGATGTTTCCCAAAAGTGATGCACCGATATACACGAATTCCTCATTCATCAATCTTCACATCTGCATCTTCAACTCTACCACTTTAGACAACAACAGCTGGTAAGAAGTCTTCGAGAGCGGCTCTATCCCTGGTGCTAGCTCAATTACAATTTCGATCTCTTTTTTTGGCGGTAACCCAAGCAATTCCTTTGGAACCATCTTAGAAATTTTCTGTATCACGGCCACCATCTTCTCATTCTATTTCTCAACTGACACATCCACTATAGTTATCAAATCAATCTTGGCAACCTCCGTCTAATAAACGGATTGTCTTTAGCCAACGAGATTAATGAAATCGAAGATTCTTTTCGACTCTTAATAATCTTGCTATTTTCACAAACTAATAGACTAAACTGGATTATTCCATGACCATGATTCCTTATCACAAGATGCTTTATGAACTCACACTATTCATGTGGCGTCAAACTCACACCTCAAAGCAACTAGTCAAGCACAACTATTGCTAGTGCTTCCCTTCTCTTTCACTTTTACTTCAACAACTTAAGTTGTACCAACTCAAGCACAAAACTCTGCTACGTTACTCGATAAAATCACCTCCAATACATTCTTTCTCTAATCGGTGCAAGATCAATTCTACTCCCATTCCTTTCGCCATCCTAGTGGCGTTACGCACGATAGCGATGCCTATGCTACCTTGGACTTCCACTGACAATCCTTCACCTGATGGCCATGCTAGTCATCATCACAACATGTTCTAGTCATACTCGGACACTGGATTTATCCATACTTCCTTCTACAATTTTGACACCTATCTGGTGCATCTTTTATCTTCTATTAGGTGAAAGCATGCACTCTTTCTGGTTGCCCCATCATTCTGCTAGGATCACTCCGACAAGATATCCTCGTTAGCTATACTCCAAACAAATTTGCGTCCTAGGAAGGACATAATGCCGATTTCCATCATCACGTCCGAAAACAACCTGATCTATTTGACTTGGTGCCGACTTGACTACTCCATCCTTCCTCAAGAGTGGAATAGAATGCTTTTCTCTCGACCTCGGTCTTTTCCCGACCGATTTCCATTTATGCCCGAACTGGATCTATACCTCGACTCGAATGCAATGACTCGCTCCGGATCACATCTCCACTGGATCTCGGCGGGTGAAGCGACAACGGCGGTAATGATAATGACAACAACAGCGGCTTGATCCCGAGCTTGCTGGCTCATCCAATTCCCAAGGAACACTAGCATCGTAACAATCCTATCGAACTTAGGATCATTCGACGCTGCTACACTAGTACCAACCTGCGGTGGTACTCTTACACTCGAGCTGGCGAGTCAACACTCGCCACAACCACCTCGGTGCGACCTTAGTCAGTGCATCATCCCGAGTTACAAAGGACATTGTCCTCTTACTAGGAGTTCTCAGCTCCTGCTCGCTCATGGTTCAGTCTTTACACTGCAACCCGACTTCCAAACCCACACTGGATTAGAAGGTGAGCGATCCCACACCACAAACAATTTTAGCATTCAGCTAACATAAACATGCACGAGCATGAATTTAAAGGCCTTTCCTACTAACTATCCCATGGTCAACGCTCCTTATCACTCCAATCTTGAACTTCGCTCCGATACCACAAAAGGGTATGTCACGCCCGATCCCCGGACGCGCGCACATCCTTCTACTTGGTCGATTTTGAAATGCAATATCCCAGGACTATGTATCGCCGACCCTTTCTTTTTATTAAGCACATGCGGAAGCGATTATAAATCCCAGACAATAAAACAATGGGATAGGAAAGCAGGCCATATTTTTCATGTTGAAATTCATAACCACACTTTCATTAACAGAACAACTCATAGTATATTTACAATACTATTTACAGCATAAAATTCTCACACCTATCTATACCAAGACAGGGTTCACAAAAGGGATGGGATCTCAATCCACATCCGGGTTATATTTAAGATCCCTCTCTGGATCATCTTCTTCTTCAAAAGTCTTTCTCCTCTTCAGGTTCCTCTTCCTTAGATTCTCCTCAGGGTCCTGAAATGGTTATTCAATAACCAATGAGACCACGTCTCAGCGAGTCCTACCCCCTAAGACTCGATTAATAAACTAATACGCCATACGGTTGCCTAAGCACAACACGAGTCAGAGGACTTACCTTGGCCTCAGTTCCAACCTGCAATTCAAGGTTAAACACAGATATTCAAACAATTCACGACATCCGATCAAGCACTGGCCAATCGACTAAGTCGATTACATGTCGATCGAGACCCTCTCAAGGTCATTCCCACTCATACCACGATTTCCCAGTGGTGTACTCTTTCACCAAATCACATGTGTTTCTCGGGCGTCGTTTTCGCCAATGACATACCGATCACCGACACCGTGCGTTCTTTAAGGCGCCGTTTTCACCGAGTGATATCCTCGATCACCGAACCACGTGTCCTTTCAAGGGCGCCGTTTTCGCCAAGGTGACATCGGCTATAGACAACATCGTGAGTTCTTTAAGGCGTCGTTTTCACCAGTGATATTTCCTTAATCACCGAACCACGTTTGTCTATAAGTCATTTACGTGCGTTCTTTAAGGCGCCGTTTTCGCAAAGTGATACTTCTAATCACCGAACCACGTATGTCCAATAATATCGTGCACGATTCACGTGCGTTCTTTAAGGCGTCGTTTTCGCCAGTGATACTTCCAATCACCGAACCACGTATGTCCAATAACATCGTACCTGATTGGTCTCAGCCAATAACATTCTCAGTTAGCTCTCACCGTTCTCCCTACTATATAGCCCATCAACGTGCGGCACTATATACCCATGCATGGCCATTACCAATCAAATATTCAATAACAAACAATTTAGGACAATTCATAAAATTCCACAATAAATTCAATTCCACACAACGTAGAGCTCAAATAAATAAATGGGCTGCACCACGACAATCAGCACGAAATTCCGGTCACCGGCCATCCCGGTTGAATTTCCGGAAAAATAATTAATTAAATAAATAAATTTCGAAAATAAATAAATAAACATTAAAAATCCAATTTAGGCCCATATTGCCTTATTGGAGCCCGAAACGGGTTGGGAAAATCCCGAGATGCATTCAATAAATAACCAAACATTTCTACTTGCTAATAGCTAGGTCTAACCACCTAACATGCATCATTAAGTCACTAAATTAATTATTCTAACCTAATCTAACCACCTAAGTGCATGTACTTAAATCTAACCAACCCTAAGGCATAATTAGCAAACTAATAAAGCATTAGTGAGTAAAACTCACTTGATCAAAAGCGGGGATCGAATCACCGCAACGGCGACGCGACGGCGGCCGAAATCGGGCTTTCAACAACACCGGCAAACTTGGACCGGGCCTTGACCTTGGCTCAACAAATCTCAGCCCAACTGAGATTTGTTCTTGCTTTTGGGCCAGACCCAAGTTGGATTGGGCCTGCTGCGAAGATGGGCTTCAAGCTATGGGCTGGGCTGCAATTGATTTGCTGAAATTGGGCTTGACCAATTAATTCACTTGGACTGGACTGGGTTTGAAAACTGCAGGAGATGGGCCGGCTTCTTGAGGATTCGGTGGCCTGAAGACTGCTGGACCGAAATTGCGGGCTCGTGGACGCGAGGTTTGGACGAGGCAGCCGTAGGTAGAAGCGGAGACGTGCTGGCGCGGCGGACTCGAGAACTTCAATTGGCTGAAGACACACGCAAGCGGAGACCGAAGCTGCTGGATTTCACGGGCTTGCTTCGTGGGCGATCAATCTTCAACGAAGCAGAAGAAAGAGAGCTTCGGTGGTCTTCAGCTGGCGTGCGCTGGCTTCACTTAATTCGCTGGATGCACGCGAGAGCTTCGGTCAATAAGGGACTCCATGAGTGGCGTTGATGACCAAGCGTGAGAGGAGGTGGAGCGGACAGCTGCAACAAACGGTGGAGACTGCACTTGGTGGGTCTCGCGAGTGAAGTTGGCGGAGACGGAGGAGCAACCGAAGGCTACGTGGACGTTGCTTCACGGCCAAACCCGGCTGAGGCTCGGGTCTGCGTGCGTGCATGGGTTGCTGCGGTCAACCAACGGTGGAGAGGTTCCACGATTGACCGAACGTGGCAGCTCGTTGAAGAAGACAAAGTGGAGGAGAGTTCGCTTGCGGACGTGTGGAGCGACTTACGGAGTCAACAAACGGCTGGGAAATGCTTCTTCGGTTGACCAAGTGGGTACGTGGACGTGTGGCGCTGCAGCTTCGGTGAAGTAAAAGAAAAGGAAGAACAGCCGAGGAAATGAAAGCGAAGCCGAAGTTCACGCGAAGGAGATGGACGGCGGTTGAGCTGGTGTTGCTGGCTACTTTTGCTTCCCGCTGGCTTCTTCGTTACTCCGGGCGTGCGGAGTGGAGCAAAGAGGAAGAGTCTTGGACGGCAGCTAAGTGAGAGGGAAGAGAGAGATGGATAGAGATGAAGTTGAGGAGCCCACCAGCCTTCCTTTTCCACATGATTATCCCCTCAAACCCTTCCTAGCCAAGTCTTCTTCCTTGGCTCACCTTAGGCCAACAATGCACTCTCCAACACATCTCAATTGGTCCAACAAAATGCTAAGGGAAGGGGCTACGAATTTTTAAAATCATGGCTTCCAATGGGACACTCATCACATCTCAATTTCATCTCATATGGCCTCCAAAAATCAATTTAAAGTCCAAATTAATGCTGCCCTCCTTTAAATCCGAATTTCACAATTTTTTTTTTTTTTCGGGACATCTATTTCTTCGAAAATTTCCCAAATTCGACGTCCAATTTGATGTAGAAAGAGTCCACATAATTTTCTATAAATCTCGACACTCAAAGGCTCGGTCCGGAAGTCCAATTTTCTATCAATTTAGCCCGTCGACTTTCCGCCAAATTTACGCGACATCCGAAACGGTTTTCCGTAAAAATTCCTGAATCTCCGAAAAATCTTCGAGACTGAGTTGATGCTCCTAAAATTTATTGTGACAAGGCCAAAACTTCAATTTCTGAAATCGGACTCGAATTGGCGGTTAATTTTCATTCGACGCGTTTTTAGCGTGACCTAGGCTACCGGGTAACTTTCAGAAATTTTTAAATGCAAATGACTCGTGGTCGATTTTCTTCGAGCCACTATGAACCCACTCGACTCATTGGCGACTCTCGATTGTCGTGAAAATCTCAAGGATCCAAATACGGACACAGGGTCCCAAAACAATAAGAAAATCAGTCT
The DNA here is from genome assembly GCA_014182585.1 of Eucalyptus coolabah. Lineage (NCBI taxonomy): Eukaryota > Viridiplantae > Streptophyta > Magnoliopsida > Myrtales > Myrtaceae > Eucalyptus > Eucalyptus coolabah. The sequence continues at coordinate 25,822,325 of CM024622.1, forward strand.
AGTGCCGGTCGACGAGAATTTTCCAATTTAGTGGTGTCACCCACGATTAGCCACACATCTCGGTCGAACCAGCCTATCTCGATTTCGAATCGATTTTATATTGTGCCGTGACCTCTAAAGATGAACATGGTCGAGAAGCCGATTCCTGGTCGAATTCTCAAGTCTATTTGCCTTAAAATCCTTAATGATTTCCCCAGATAGTCTAGTTATCTCGAGAGTGATCAGCTCTGAGAATAACCCTATAGACGCGTCAATAAAATGCCCGATTTATTCGGTAGAAGACGGGGTTGAAAATTTTGGATGTCACAACTCTTCCCCTCTTATAAAAATTTCGTCCTCGAAATTTAAACCTTACAAGACTTGATCAAAAATGTGGGGTACAATTCTCTTATTGACTCCTCGTCTCCCATGTCGCTCCTTGTACCGTGGTGTTGCCGGACCACTTTGACCAAGGGATGGTCTTTGTGCGCAAAACTTGCTCTTTGCGATCGACAATCTGGACCGGTCCTTCAACGTATGACACACGGTCATCCACGTCCAATTCTTCAAAATTGAGCACGTGGGTCGAGTCAGGCTCGTACTTCCTCAACATCGACACGTGAAAGACGTCATTCACTTGCGTCAATCTTGGCGGCAACGCAAGACGATACGCTGAGGTCCCGATTCTCTCAAGAATCTCAAACGGACCTACGTACCTCGGACTCAGTTTGCCTTTCTTACCAAAGCGCGAAGTTCCCCTCATTGGTGACACCTTCAGAAAAACGTGATCACCAACTTGGAATTCCAAAGACCTCCGGCGCTTATCTGCATAACTTTTCTGTCTGCTCTGCGCAGTCTTTAATCTGCCTCGATCCTTTGTCACGGCATCTACCGACGGCTGAACCAACTCGGGCTGTTATCTTTCTTTCCCGACTTCATCCCAACATGCGGTGTTCGCATGCTCGCCATACAACGCTTCGAATGGGGCCATCTCGAATACTCTGGCGATAATTTGTTATTGTAGGCGAATTCTACCAGATGAAGCTGATCTTCCCAACTTCCCTTGAAGTCTATTACACAAGCTCTCAGCATGTCCTCGAGAGTCTGAATTGTCCTCTTGGACTAGCCATCCGTTTGAGGATGATATGCCGTACTATACTGAAGCTTTGTACCAAGAGCACTCTATAGACTTTCCAAAAAGCAGCAGTAAATCTTGGGTCTCTATCGATGTTATCGTAAGCGGCACTCCATGCATTCGGACCACTTGGCGCACATATAGATCTGCGTGCCTATCCAAAGCGAGGTCCTTTCGAAGCGCAATGAAGTGAGCCGACTTTGTCAATGCGTCGACTACCACCCGGATCGAATCATTCCCTCTCGACTCCTTGGTAGTCCAGTCACGAAGTCCATCGTGATATGCTTCCATTTCCATTCGGAATCGAGAGGTTGCGAAGTCCTTCCGGCTTGCAATGCGAGCTTTTACTTGTTGACATGTCAAACACTTGGCCACATGCTTGGCGATATCCGCCTTCATACCGACCACCAATAGTGTTGACGCAGATTCGATACATCTTAGTGCTTCCGGGATGAATGCTGTAACTACTACGATGTGCTTCAGATAAAATTTCTTCTCTAAGCTCTACATCGTCAGGTACAACCAACCGTCTCTGGAATCTTAGCGTCCCGTCATCAGCAATCTGAAAATCAGTCTTTCTTTTCTCTTCGTCTTCCTGAAGAATTCTCTGTATATCTGGGTCTGTCGGTTGGAGTTGTTTGATTCTAACTTGGACATCCGGTTCAATTCGAGGGTGGCCATAAAACTTGAAAGGCGGCCTACCTCAAATTTGAATACCGAATTTCGGGCTCTCTCGATTAAGTTCCACTCCTTAATCAGTATATGAGCCACTGAAGACTTTCAACTTAAAGCATCGGCGACCTTATTTGCCTTTCCTGGGTGATATAAAATATCACAGTCGTAGTCTTTCAGCAATTCCATCCATCTGCGCTGTCTCATGTTCAACTCCTTTTGAGAGAATACATACTTGAGACTCTGATGGTCCGTGAAGATCTGAAACTTTTCCCCACACAAGTAGTGCCTCCAAATCTTCAGGGCAAAGATAATCGCGGCGAGCTCTAAGTCACGCGTCGGATAGTTCAGTTCATGAGTTCTCAACTGACGGGAGGCGTACGCAACAACCTTACCATGTTGCATCAGCACGCAACCCAACCCCTTGAATGACGCATCACTATAGATTTCGAATCCTCCAGGACCAGATGGAATTGTCAGCACTAGGTGCGGTAGTCAGCTTTTCCTTCAGCTCTTGAAAACTACACTCGCACTTGTCTGTCCATATGAACTTCTCGTCTTTCTTCGTGAGCTTAGTTAGAGGCGATGCTAACGCGAGAAACCTTCTACAAACCGTCCGTAATAACCTGCCAATCCCGAGAAAGCTTCGATTTCTCGTCGCGATGTCGGTCTCGCAATTGATCACGGCTTCTATCTTGCTCGAGTCGATGGCGATTCCTTCTCCGGAAATCACATGACCTAAGAACGCAACACGAGTCAACCAAACTCGCATTTGCTAAACTTAGCATATAGGTGATGAGTTCTTAAGGCACGAAGCACTAATCTTAGATGATTCTCATGCTCTTCATCACTTCTCGAATAGACTAAGATGTCATCAACGAACACAATCACTGGCGATGATCCACTTATTCATTGAACGTTCTGTTTGTCAAATCCATGACAGAAACTGGAGTGTTCACCAAGCCAAACGATCTTACAATACTCTCGTAAAGACCATATCAAGTACGAACAGCTGTCTTTCGTACAACCTCCTTCCTGGTTCGTAACTAACGACTTCATAATCTCAAGTCGACCTTTAAAACATCGATACTCTTTATAACTAGTCACACCATTCTTTGATCTTTGGCAAAGAACACTTGTCCTTGATCTTCACCTAATTGAGTTGACGATAGTTGATGCACACTCGCGATAAACCATCTTTCTTCTTCTCACAAACAAAACCGATGTTTCCCAAAAGTGATGCACCGATATACACGAATTCCTCATTCATCAATCTTCACATCTGCATCTTCAACTCTACCACTTTAGACAACAACAGCTGGTAAGAAGTCTTCGAGAGCGGCTCTATCCGGTGCTATCTCAATTGCAATTTCAATATTTCTTTCGGCGGTAACTCAAGCAATTCCTTTGGAACCATCTTGGAAATTTTCTGTATCACGGCCACCTTCTTCTCATTCTATTTCTCAAATTACACGTCCACTACAGCTATCAAATCAATCTTGGCAACCTCCGTCTAACAAACGGATTGTCTTTAGCCAACGAGATTAATGAAATCGAAGATTCTTTTCGACTCTTAATAATCTTGACATTTTCACAAACTAATAGACTAAACTGGATTATTCCATGACCATGATTCCTTATCACAAGATGCTTTATGAACTCACACTATTCATGTGGCGTCAAACTCACACCTCAGCAACTAGTCAAGCACAACTATTGCTAGTGCTTCCCTTCTCTTTCACTTTTACTTCAACAACTTAAGTTGTACCAACTCAGCACAAAACTCTGCTACGTTACTCTGATAAAATCACCTCCAATACATTCTTTCTCTAATCGGTGCAAGATCAATTCTACTCCCATTCCTTTCGCCATCCTAGTGGCGTTCTGCCACAGTAGCGATGCCTATGCTACCTTGGACTTCCACTGACAATCCTTCACCTGATGGCCATGCTAGTCATCATCACAACATGTTCTAGTCATACTCGGATACTGGATTTATCCATGCTTCCTTCTACAATTTTGACACCTATCTCGGTGCATCTTTTATCTTCTATTAGGTGAAAGCATGCACTCTTTCGGTTGCCCCATCATTCTCGCTAGGATTACTCCCGACCAGATATCCTCGTTAGCTATACTCCAAACAAATTTGCGTCCTAGGAAGGACATAATGCCGATTTCCATCATCACGTCCGAAAACAACCTGATCTATTTGACTTGGTGCCGACTTGACTACTCCATCCTTCCTCGAGAGTGGAATAGAATGCTTTTCTCTCGACCTCGGTCTTTTCCGACCGATTTCCATTTATGCCTGAACTGGATCAATACCTCGACTCGAATGCAATGACTCGCTCCCAGATCATATCTCCACTCTGGATCTTAGCAGGTGAAGCGACAACAGCGGTAATGATAATGACAACAACAGCGGCTTGATCCTGAGCTTGCTGGCTCATCCAATTCCCAAGGAACACTAGCATCAGAACAATCCTATCGAACTTAGGATCATTCGACGCTGCTACACTAGTACCAACCTGCGGTGGTACTCTTACACTCGAGCTGGCCAGAGTCAACACTCTGCCACAACCACCTCGGGTACTGACCTTAGTCAGTGCATCATCCCGAGTTACAAAGGACATTGTCCTCTTACTAGGAGTTCTCAGCTCCTGCTCGCTCATGGTTCAGTCTTTACACTGCAACCCGACTTCCAAACCCACACTGGATTAGAAGGTGAGCGATCCACACACCACAAACAATTTTAGCATTCAGCTAACATAAACATGCACGAGCATGAATTTAAAGGCCTTTCCTACTAACTATCCCATGGTCAACGCTCCTTATCACTCCAATCTTGAACTTCGCTCTGATACCACAAAAAGGGTATGTCACGCCCCGATCCCCGGACGCGCGCACATCCTTCTACTTGGTCGATTTTGAAATGCAATATCCCAGGACTATGTATCGCCGACCCTTTCTTTTTATTAAGCACATGCGGAAGCAATTATAAATCCCCAGACAATAAAACAATGGGATAGGAAAGCATGCCATATTTTTCATATTGAAATTCATAACCACACTTTCATTAACAGAACCACTCATAGTATATTTACAATACTATTTACAGCATAAAATTCTCACACCTATCTATACCAAGACAGGGTTCACAAAAGGGATGGGATCTCAATCCACATCCGGGTTATATTTAAGATCCCTCTCGGATCATCTTCTTCTTCAAAAGTCTTTCTCCTCTTCAGGTTCCTCTTCCTTAGATTCTCCTCGGGGTCCTGAAATGGTTATTCAATAACCAATGAGACCACGTCTCGGCGAGTCCTACCCCTAAGACTCGATTAATAAACTAATACGCCATACGGTTGCCTAAGCACAACACGAGTCGAGGACTTACCTTGGCCTCGGTTCCAACCTGCAATTCAAGGTTAAACACAGATATTCAAACAATTCACGACATTCGATCAAGCAGCGGCCAATCGACTAAGTCGATTACATGTCGATCGAGACCCTCTCAAGGTCATTCCCACTCATACCACGATTTCCCAAAGTGGTGTACTCTTTCACCAAATCACATGTGTTTCTCGGGCGTCGTTTTCGCCAATGACATACCGATCACCGACACCGTGCGTTCTTTAAGGCGCCGTTTTCACCAGTGATATCCTCGATCACCGAACCACGTGTCCTTTCAAGGGCGCCGTTTTCGCCAAGGTGACATCGGCTATAGACAACATCGTGAGTTCTTTAAGGCGTCGTTTTCACCAGTGATATTTCCTTAATCACCGAACCACGTTTGTCTATAAGTCATTTACGTGCGTTCTTTAAGGCGCCGTTTTCGCCAGTGATACTTCTAATCACCGAACCACGTATGTCCAATAATATCGTGCCGATTCACGTGCGTTCTTTAAGGCGCCGTTTTCGCCAGTGATACTTCCAATCACCGAACCACGTATGTCCAATAACATCGTACCTGATTGGTCTCAGCCAATAACATTCTCAGTTAGCTCTCACCGTTCTCCCTACTATATAGCCCATCAACGGCGGCACTATATACCCATGCATGGCCATTACCAATCAAATATTCAATAACAAACAATTTAGGACAATTCATAAAATTCCACAATAAATTCAATTCCACACAACGTAGAGCTCAAATAAATAAATGGGCTGCACCACGACAATCAGCACGAAATTCCGGTCACCGGCCATCCCGGTTGAATTTCCGGAAAAATAATTAATTAAATAAATAAATTTCGAAAATAAATAAATAAACATTAAAAATCCAATTTAGGCCCATATTGCCTTATTGGAGCCCGAAACGGGTTGGGAAAAATCCCGAGATGCATTCAATAAATAACCAAACATTTCTACTTGCTAATAGCTAGGTCTAACCACATAACATGCATCATTAAGTCACTAAATTAATTATTCTAACCTAATCTAACCACCTAAGTGCATGTACTTAAATCTAACCAACCCTAAGGCATAATTAGCAAACTAATAAAGCATTAGTGAGTAAAACTCACTTGATCAAAAGCGGGGATCGAATCACCGCAACGGCGACGCGACGGCGGCCGAAATCGGGCTTTCAACAACACCGGCAAACTTGGACCGGGCCTTGACCTTGGCTCAACAAATCTCAGCCCAACTGAGATTTGTTCTTGCTTTTGGGCCAGACCCAAGTTGGATTGGGCCTGCTGCGAAGATGGGCTTCAAGCTATGGGCTGGGCTGCAATTGATTTGCTGAAATTGGGCTTGACCAATTAATTCACTTGACTGACTGGGTTTGAAAACTGCAGGAGATGGGCCGGCTTCTTGAGGATTCGGTGGCCGAAGACTGCTGGACCGAAATTGCGGGCTCGTGGACGCGAGGTTTGGACGAGGCAGCCGTAGGTAGAAGCGGAGACGTGCTGGCCGCCGGACTCGAGAACTTCAATTGGCTGAAGACACACGCAAGCGGAGACCGAAGCTGCTGGATTTCACGGGCTTGCTTCGTGGGCGATCAATCTTCAACGAAGCAGAAGAAAGAGAGCCGGTGGTCTTCAGCTGGCGTGCGCTGGCTTCACTTAATTCGCTGGATGCACGCGAGAGCTTCGGTCAATAAGGGACTCCATGAGTGGCGTTGATGACCAAGCGTGAGAGGAGGTGGAGCGGACAGCTGCAACAAACGGTGGAGACTGCACTTGGTGGGTCTCGCGAGTGAAGTTGGCGGAGACGGAGGGAGCAACCGAAGGCTACGTGGACGTTGCTTCACTGGCCAAACCCGGCTGACTGGTCTGCGTGCGTGCATGGGTTGCTGCGGTCAACCAACTGGTGGAGAGGTTCCACGATTGACCGAACGTGGCAGCTCGTTGAAGAAGACAGTGGAGGAGAGTTCGCTTGCGGACGTGTGGAGCGACTTACGGAGTCAACAAACGGCTGGGAAATGCTTCTTCGGTTGACCAAGTGGGTACGTGGACGTGTGGCGCTGCAGCTTCGGTGAAGTAAAAGAAAAGGAAGAACAGCCGAGGAAATGAAAGCGAAGCGGAAGTTCACGCGAAGGAGATGGACGGCGGTTGAGCTGGTGTTGGCTACTTTTGCTTCCGCTGGCTTCTTCGTTACTCCGGGCGTGCGGAGTGGAGCAAAGAGGAAGAGTCTTGGACGGCAGCTAAGTGAGAGGGAAGAGAGAGATGGATAGAGATGAAGTTGAGGAGCCCACCAGCCTTCCTTTTCCACATGATTATCCCCTCAAACCCTTCCTAGCCAAGTCTTCTTCCTTGGCTCACCTTAGGCCAACAATGCACTCTCCAACACATCTCAATTGGTCCAACAAAATGCTAAGGAAGGGGCTACGAATTTTTAAAATCATGGCTTCCAATGGGACACTCATCACATCTCAATTTCATCTCATATGGCCTCCAAAAATCAATTTAAAGTCCAAATTAATGCTGCCCTCCTTTAAATCCGAATTTCACAATTTTTTTTTTTTTCGGGACATCTATTTCTTCGAAAATTTCCCAAATTCGACGTCCAATTTGATGTAGAAAGAGTCCACATAATTTTCTATAAATCTCTGACACTCAAAGGCTCAGTCTGGAAGTCCAATTTTCTATCAATTTAGCCCGTCTGACTTTCCGCCAAATTTACGCGACATCCGAAACGGTTTTCCGTAAAAATTCCTGAATCTCCGAAAAATCTTCTGAGACTGAGTTGATGCTCCTAAAATTTATTGTGACAAGGCCAAAACTTCAATTTCTGAAATCGGACTCGAATTGGCGGTTAATTTTCATTCGACGCGTTTTTAGCGTGACCTAGGCTACCGGGTAACTTTCAGAAATTTTTAAATGCAAATGACTCGTGGTCGATTTTCTTCGAGCCACTATGAACCCACTCGACTCATTGGCGACTCTCGATTGTCGTGAAAATCTCAAGGATCCAAATACGGACACGGGGTCCCAAAACAATAAGAAAATCAGTCTAGTGCTTGGGTCGACGAGAATTTTCCAATTTAGTGGTGTCACCCACGATTAGCCACACATCTCGGTCGAACCAGCCTATCTCGATTTCGAATCGATTTTATATTGTGCCGTCTTGACCTCTAAAGATGAACATGGTCGAAGCCGATTCTGGTCGAATTCTCAAGTCTATTTGCCTTAAAATCCTTAATGATTTCCCAGATAGTCTAGTTATCTCGAGAGTGATCAGCTCTGAAAATAACCCTATAGACGCGTCAATAAAATGCCCGATTTATTCGGTAGAAGACGGGGTTGAAAATTTTGGATGTCACATAAAGATACGATATTCATTGTACAATGGATATGTCAAAATTCTTCTTCTTTCTACCTTACCACCAAATGTTCATATTTGTGAGTTGCGACATGATGTTCACTAATAAAAAAATTTTGGTTATAAAAAAAATCAAATAATAAGGTTGTGTACATTATGTGAGCTGATGAAAACAAGAAAATAAGAAAACACATTTAACTATTAGCTTTGTAGACAATGCCTCTTTGAAGAATGCTGTTGAGGATCATGACAGACTTTAGAGGACAATTAATCCGGTCTTTTAAATCAATCTCTCCCTTTGGCTTGGAGAACACTTTGCTCAGCACACATTTATTCAAGTTCGTATGATTTTTCTGAACTATAAAAACATGAAAAGGTTCATGTAATTGCTTGATTTTAGAACCATCAGCTCTAACTTTAACTTGAGCATCCATGCAATCACAAGCATCAATTAGTCCCGATCGCGTAACCCCAAAAAAGAAAAGAAAAATTAAACAAAATTCTTGTATATTTTGAGATTGGGACAAGAGCATTGAAAGTCCAAAACTTATTACAAAAGTGCACTTTAGTTCTAAAACTTTCAAAAAGTGCATTTAAGTCCTAAACTTGTCAAAAGTATAGTTGAGTCATAAAACTTTCAAAAAGTACAATCAAGTTTTAAAATTTGTCAAATTGGTCCAATCAATTCCTTCCGTCGATTGCACTTTGGTAAGAAGTTTTAGAATTTGGTTGTACTTTCATGACAAGTTTTAAAATTCGATTGTACTTTTATGACAAGTTTTAGAACTTCCAACCTTTTGAAATTTATACAAATAGTCAAACTAGATCGTCAAACACTTTCTCTACACAGAGACAAAACTTGGAATCCCCAAAATGAAGACCTAGCTCATAGCATTAAAGTATGATATTTCAAGATTATTTGTGCCAAAAATCACTGCTTAATTGATTTGTGAGATGACGTGATCAAAACTTGCTAATAATAGAAAATTTGATTGCCCTTGATTAGGAGAGGGGCTAATAATGTGTTTTTCAAAGAAATTAGTTTTGGATAAATTTATCGTGAGTGTAACAGTTTAGTATGTTTCGTGAGATGAAATTCAATATTGGATAAATGTGTTATGTGAGTAATGGTTTAAAATTTATAATTGTATTTAATCGGACGGTAGACAAATAGACGTCAAGAACTACTTTCTTAGAGTCCACAAGGCAATTTTCAAGAAGGACGCTCAAAAGGTTTTCTCTTTGGTTGGCACACCGAGCAAAGTGGAAAATACTAACACTATTTTGCCTGGCCATCAACAAAAAGAGAAAAGTTTAAGATCAATCATAAAGGAAACTCAAACGATCTTGCTTTTAACCATCTATTATCGCATTTCTATGACCTTTCTTGGTAATCTAGAATAAACTATTTCCTTTCAATTTCCTTAGGGGTTAGGAACTAATTTCTTAGAACCCACGAGAAAATTTCATAGAAGGCTGCTCAAAAGGTTATCTCCTTGCTTGGCACACCAAGTGAAACGGAATAGACTATCACTACTTTTCCTAGTCATCATCAAAAGGGAAAAGTTTAAGACCAGTCATTGGAAAAGTTTACAACAACCTCAATCTCTTCGTGACCTTGACTTTGAATAATTTGTACCCTCTTTACAATGATTCCAGTCTTCAACGAATCTTGATCTACGTGTCGTTCTTATATTGTATCAAACTTAAATTCTTTTCATAAATCATGAAGACATGATATTCATTGTACGATGGATAGGTCAAAATTCTTCTTTCTACCTTACCACCAAATGTTCATATTTGTGAGTTGCGACATGATGTATTTATTAATAAAAAAAAAAAGTGATAAGAAGCGTATATGATCCAGTATCATATTACATCTCTCATCAAGATTTCTTCAAAAGAAATTATATAATTGCAAAGGACAACGATAAATATTTAATCTGAATGCCCATTTTCTAAAAATTACATGGAAATGAATAATTTCATGAATTTTCATTGATTACATCGAACAATACAAGGGAGGCAAAACCTTACATATACAAAGCTTACAAAGTGATTTGATTTTACATGTAATATGAAAATGAATATAGGAAAAACTCAAAGGAAAGGAGGGAAATACAAAGGAAATTCCTTTACAAGAAAAGAGAAATGCACGAAAGAATGTCAAGTGAATATCCTAGGAGCTAGGTGGGATCATGCGGAGACACTTGTTATCACGAGCCAAGCATTTCACATAGGCTTCATCTTCATGCTCCTTGACATGAGCTTGTTGAAACCCTTGAGACTCGGGAATATCAGGCAACTCAACTTTAAGCTCTGGTTCCACTTGGCGATAGATATAGTTGATAGACGCGTAGTGTGTCCTAATTTCTCTTTCTAAGTCGAATTTGTCAATAGTGACCACATGATGTGAGAATCTGGAATACCAAATCCCAATAGCACCTCGAATCGCGGCTTCAACATGACCAATTTGGTTTTCCACGATGACCTCATTGTGATAATCAATACGGTATAACGCCCAATTGAAGATTGACAGAATCATTTGAAGTGTTAGACTCGTCAATTCTACAAGGGGGAATGGGTCGTCAACTCCACTAACAAGGCGTAACTTGGCATTCCCAAGCCATCGGACATGCCATTGGATTAAGCGTGGGGTGAGTCTTTTGAGGAAATGGAACCATAGAGAAAAAGACCATAATAGAAAGAATTCATTTCTTTGGTGAAACATACGAATAGGATGATGGTATTTCATGACATCAACGATCCTCATGTGAGGGGCAAATTCTTCAATGTGAGAAACGAGCCAAACATGGAGAAGTCCTAATGGAGCTCTAAGAATTCCTCGACCACTTGTTTTGAATTGGTAAAGAGATACGAAAGTTATGGCGATGATCATGTGTGTAAAGCAGCTAAAGGAGCATACTTGATTAACAATGTGAGTGACTAAAGGATATATTCTTTTTCGAGTATGTGAGAATATTACAAAGTCGAAAAATATGAGAAGGAAGGCATAAGAAATTTAATTCATAGATTTAGGCTCAAGGCTAAGAAAATGTTGCTCAAGGAATGTATAAGGCATAGAATTCAAATTTCCCCTAAGAGTGGTTCTAATTTTATTAGTAGGGATATATTAAGGAATTGACTTAGAAGGGAAATTGGACTTTGACTAATAGGAGGAGTAGTGAAACCTAGGGAAGCCTTGCTAACCCAATGGCTATTTGAAACTTCTCATTTATAGGGGTCAACTCATATTTGTTAAATACAAAGGTATAGGTCATGGGATTCCAAAAATGGGCCAATGCCTTCACCATCGCAATTTGGGGTTCGATCTTGAATAAGGTCAGGAAGAAGCCTATGTGCCTCTCCACGTAACCTTGATGTCTCGGTTTGAGATTCTCCCACATGGCCTTGAGACTCCTTGGCATGGGAATAATGTCCAATTCGGGCTTGTCCATCTAAGCCTAAACCTAAGGTGCATTCATGATTAAGGATGTATTGTTGTTGAAATATAAAATGCGTAATTAAAATTCAGGAATTAGGAAAGATAACATCAATAAGAAAGGAACGATATTGTCACACCCCGATCCTCGAGCGCGTGCCCATTCCTCTCTGGTCGATAAAATTTGCGACTTCGCGGGACGAGTCGTCGACCCTTTTCATTTTATTTCACATGCGGAAGCGAATAATAAATCCTCTAACAGTAACCATATCGGGATAGAAAAGCATGACAACATATTCACAAACATAACATGCATTTATAAATATACTAAGTCATGTACAAAAGTCTATGATCAAAAGACTTCAAAAGATTACCTCTCAAAAAGAAATGGTCCTATCTGACCTTCGGCTCCAGGTTCTCCACTATACGGTCCTGAAAAGAAATTGAGCCCACGACGAGGTGAGATATAAATCTCAGCAAGTTCATGCTCTAAACCCGATTATGAGGGTAATACGCCTAGAGGTGTCCTAACCACACAATCATACAACCACAAAGACTTACCTCGTCTCAGATCCACCCTGCAAGTCAGTACAATTCATATCATAGACAACACGAAAGCATGAGCAACAACTAAGCTCAATTAATTGGAACGCCACATTGACATTTAACCCAGCACAGAGGTCTGATTATAGGGCCAAATTGTTATGATATGTCCCATACCGTGCCACACAATTTTGACCCATAATCCAACACATTTGACTCAATTATTCATGCGTTCCTAATTTTTTTGATCTCAGCATATAGCACGGCCTACTCTTTGCTCGATGGTCTTTTGGTATTGCCAAGTGTCGTCTCACCCCATTAAGCACGACTACGTCTCCATCAGACAGCTTTCCCAAAGGAGCATAGGTCCAAAATCTACTACGACCGGCTTCCCGTTGTCTAGAGGCGTCCTATATAGGGGGAACATCCAACTTAACAGCCCGAGACGGGTTCTCTTAACCAACACACGAGCACTCAATCTCAGCCCAGGACATCGTGCATTGCACTCAAATGCCTCAATTAAAATGGTGAACTTGGTCTATTTTCTTCGTATTAGAAATACACAAGTAAAATAGTCATGTGTAGGTACACAATCAATTCACCCCGAGAAAAAGTGATATCTTCCAATTTAAAATCTCACTGCATTTTTATATAGTACATAAAACCATTTTTGGTGTTAAAATCTGACATCCAGGATTTTCTGAATAAATATCGAAATTCACAAATTTTGAAATAATTAACCAAAATTCCAATTAGCACTCAATTTGCACAAATTAACATCCAATTGTATAAACTGAACACATTATTACAATTAGCATGAAATTTTGGTCACCAGCTATCAGTTTAATTTCCAGAAAATATTTAATAATTAAATAATTACCAAAATTAATTAAATAATTAAATTTAAATACTAAAAATACTAACTTAGGCCATAATTGCTAAATTAAATACCGAAACGGGCCCGAGAAAATTATTGAACCAATCTAGATAAATAATACGATCTGTCTAGTCTCTAATTTAGTCATTCTAACCACCTAACATGCATAATTAACTAATTAAATCACTAATCTAATCTAACTAACCACATAATCCCTAATTAACCTAAACTAAACACCCATTAAATATCTTTAGCCTACTAAGTAAGGTTTAGTGCATAAACTCACCGGTTTAGCGCGAAAATCGGTTCACCGCGACGGTGGCGTGACGGCGGCCGATAAACTCCGAAGTGGCGACGCTAACGGAGCTTCGACCTAGCCTAAAATGGTCCACAAACTTCCTGCTCAAGCTGAAAATCAAATCTGCTCAAGGCTAGTCGCGAGGCTTCGCTCGAGCGGGCGAGCTCAGCTTCGACGGGGGAGAAGAATCAGTGGGAGCTACTACTAAGGTGAAGACTGAAGGAGGCAATGCTGAGAGCGCGCAGCCGAAGATGGGGAAGAAACGATGGAGTGGGATAGTGGGTTTGACTTCGGACAAATGGCAGAGGAGTCAACATTGGGGGCTTCTGTGACACCCCGAACCCTTCGCAGGTCGTCACCAGCGCCAATGTTACTCCTTATTACCTTTCTGTCTTTCTCCTTAGAAGATGCGTTGTAATTTATAAACACATTTAAAAAAAAAAAAACAAAACGGTCCCAGCGCGACTCATTAACGGAAGCAAATTAAATATCACGTCTCTCCCCCTACCAACCATGATACAAATACACACCACTAAACATCAGGATTTTTATAAACATGCCATAACACTTTATTTATATATATTTTCAAGATGGGATTACTCTCAGGTCGGTACATCAAAAGGAAAAGCTAGGACTCAGCCACGTCCAGCCTAAAACCTCAAAAAGAACCCTCGACCATCAACATCTCACATGTACAATTCCCCCCATCATAAGTGTCGGCTAACTAACTCCCAAAAAGATCCAGCTCCTACTCGTCGCGCACGGTCTCACACCCAACCCGGTGCATCAAGCGGTGGCGGTGGCAACATCCCTCGCATCGCTCCATCCCGACGAGCATGTACGAATATAAACTCCGAATAACGGGCCCCCAGCCAGGCCCACATCGTACATCACTAGACAACGTACTCGAATAAAAGTCAGTCCGGGAACAAAGGGACGGTCTATCTCAACACACTCGACCTCTACATCGGATGGTATCCTGTAAAATGTACCCCGCGTGACGGCGGGGAGCGGCATACGCTAATCTGAAATGTTATCCCCAAAAGGGGTGAGTATAACCACTCGGCGAGATAGGAAATCCAATAACAACTCAATGCATCGGGCAGATCATACATGCATTGCGGGCGTTACTTACCTTGAAGCCATGCGCATACTATCATGCATCATCGTATCAATTTATAACACATACATGTGTATCATCATCGTATCATACATGTCATCATCATCATGACATCATCACATTACACATGTCATATCATATACCATCATCATTATCATCACCATGCATATCATGCATGCCATATCATCATCATCATCATCATGCATATCATCATGCATATCATATCATCATGGGTGATCATCGTTATTTCACATCACATATCATTATCATCATCATGCATATCATCATGCATATCATATCATCATGGGTGATCACCGTTATTTCACATCACATATCATTATCATCATCATCATGCATATCACATCCTGCATATCATCGTCATCATCATCATCATGCATATCATCATGCATATCATATCATGGTTTAACTTCCACTTTTTTTACTTTTCAATTGATCACCACATCACCTATTTCTCAAATCATCAATTTCATCATCCCCTCGGGCAAAGACTTCCGAGGTTCCCCGGCATTCAGCCTCCTAGGCCATCGAGCATCCGGCCCCCCACATTCCGGGCATCTCGCATCTCAACTAGCATCACGAGGCATTCCCTTCGGGCAGAAACCTCCGACAGGGCTTCCGGCCTTTACCATTCTAGCCAGGCATCTCGCACCCCAATCCTGGCATCGCGAGGCATTCCCTTCGGGCAGAAACCTCCGACAGGGCTTCCGGCCCCCCACATTCCGGGCATCCTGAATCTCCCAGGGAATTTGGCAATGTATCTCTATACATTCCGAGCATCATCCGCCATCACAATCATCTCCTCATTTACTATCATCCATGTTTACCAGTATTTTATTCACATTTTAACATGGCACATGGCATGATATCAAACAAATCATACTAGGCATGACATTCACACATGCATTGATTCAATTGCCATACATATGCCAATACTTTATCACATGTGCATCTCAATTCAATATCATAGACATATCAAGGCTTTATCACATGTGCATCTCAATTCAATATCATAGACATATCAAGGCTTATCACATGTTCATTTCAATTCAATATCATAGACATATTAAAGCTTATCACATGTTCATCTCAATTCAATATCATAGACATATCGAGGCTTATCACATGTTCATCTCAATTCAATATCATAGACATATCAAAGCTTATCACATGTTCATCTTAATTCAATATCATAGACATATCAAAGCTTTATTACACATGCAACATGAATTAATTGAATGGAATCTATGGCCAATGAAATAATTCCTTTTTATTCATTTATTTTATTTATATTTATTATTATTATTATTATTATTATTATTATTATTATTATTATTATTATTATTTTATTTTATTTTATTTTTAAAAATAACTATAAATTCCCAAAATTATCAAAATTCAAGAAATTATTAAACAAACCCATAGGATGATAATTTCTTGCAAAATTCATGGCCAAATTGAATTTTTACAAAACCTCATAATTTTCCCAAAGCATCCTATGCTTCTCGGATGAAACCAGAATGCACGGTTTCCGAATAAATTCAATTAAAATATTCATATGGCCTCCAAAAATTATAAAATTTTACTGGATTATAGCCAAGACATTTTTGTACAACTTTCATGAAGAACTCCAAGCCAGATTACTTATATATTATTTTATACGACCTCACGAAGCTTCTGGACCCGTTACCGCATCGTCCACTGCCTCCATCTCCGAAATATTAAGATTTCACCCATCTACACTCTTTCGTTTCCTCTAAAATTTGGATATGTTATGTACCAAGGTTTCCTTTACAAGTTTCATGAAGAGATCTAGGTCAAATAACCAGAGTATAGTCCTCATTTTAGTCCTTTAAGTCTCGGGTGTCTCGGAATACATCACCAGAATTATCGTCTTCAAGATCTGGTCGATTTACCAAGCTATACTTGTTATTTTCGCTTAAAATTTGAGTATGTTGTATTTTAAGATGTTCCCTACAACTTTCATGAAGACATCAAAGTGAGATTCTCAACAAAAACCAACATGCAACCATGAATCCAGAAAAAGGTCAGTAAAAACTCTCCAGATCTGAGGTCTCCGTAAGATGCGACTTTAACCCCTCAAATCTCCATCATTTTCCACGAAATTTCAGTATGTTATAGTACAGGATGTTAGCTACAACTTTCATGAAGACATAGAAGTAAGATTCTCAACAGAAACCAACATGCAAGCTCAAAAATGTTACTGACTCACACAACCCGAGCAAGAACAGTCACACGACTTAAGAACGAGCTTAAGAACGAGCCATCCTTACCTCGGTTTTTCACACTTAAAACACCTAAAATCTAACATGAAATCAACAATACAAGCATGCAAGAGAAGTTAGAGGACTCCACTTGCCTCTAGGATGAACGATCGACGACGTACGGCGGACGGACATGGCGGTTTCCCTCCTCCTCTCTCTCGGCCGGTCCTCCTCTCTCTCGCACACCTCTCTCTCTCTCTTCCTCTCCTTTGGGCGAGCAAATGGCCGGCCACTCTCTCTCTCTTCCCTTCTTATACCCCCCTAGAGCTCATCATTTGTAATGATTGTTTTGCCTCAACCATGGCCAATGCATGGCCTTCCCCTTTGCCACTTGTACATTGAATTTTGAATTGAATTGGGCTTCTTGGGCTTGGGCTCCTTTATGGCCGGCGATCACTTCTCTTGGGCCTCTATTGGGCCGGTCGACTTCCCCTCTTGGGCCGCTCATCTTGGCCCATTAAAGGCTTAGGCCAAATGGGCTTAAGGCCCATTCGAATTTTGACCTTCTTTTTCCCCCCCTTTTTTTTGAATTCCTTCTATAAATATTTTTAAATTTCCATTTTCAATCTTGGCCAAAGTCTTGGGACATCTTGTCTATTGAAATTTAATTTATAAATCTTATGGCCAAGCATAGATTATTAATCTATCAAATTTAAATTTTCACAATCATAGGCACAAATCATCTAATTAAAAGACTAATGGCTAAAGCATAAGCCATGGAAATTTTATCACCTAATTAAAGACTTTAACACACCTTATGGCTTGACTCTGAATTTTGGGATGCCACAGCTTCAGTTGGAGAGGGTTGACGTTGGATGTGGCGTTGGACAGGAGGGTGATGGTGGACCGAAGATGGTGGGTTAAATAAGCTTTAATTCCTTAGCGAAATATCCCAATTCGACGTCAAATTTTGATGAAGAATAAAGCCCATTAAATTTTTGCAAGTCCCCATCACCTAAAGGCTCGGTAAGGAGGCCAAAAATCCCTTCGATTTGGCTCATTCGAATTTTCGTTCTTTTCCGAATCGTTCGAATCGATTTTCCCGTAAAAATCTCGGGCTCGCCGAAAATTCTTCGGAGGATGAGTCGATGTTCCTAAAATAAATTGTGACATGACAGAACTTTCAATTTCTGAAATCAGGTTCAAATTCGCGGTTAATTTCAATTTAACGCGATTTTAGCGTGACCTAACTTATTGGGTAGCTTTTAGGAATTTTTGGTGCAATTGACCCGTGGTTAATAATTTTCAAGCTACATTGTATATCTACGACACATTGACAATTCTCGATTGTCATGAAAATCTCGAGGTTTCAAATACGAACACAGAATATGAAAATAACAGAAAAATCAATTTAATGCTGTTTGATAGAAATTTTGCAATCAAGTAGAATCACCCACACACTAATCACATATCTCTATCAAATAGACCTATCTTTGGTCTCTGATCGATTTTGACGGTATCGTAATGACCCTTGCAGATGAGCACAATCGAGCAGTCGTTTCCTGGTCGAATCCTCAAGTCTATTGCGTTAAAATCCCTTAATAGATTCCCCAAATAGTCTAGTTATCTCATGAGTGATCAGCTTAGAGAATAGCACTATAGGCACATCGATGAAATGCCCAATTCATTAAATTGATAACAGAAATGGAAAACCAGGATGTCACAAATATCTTACCAACTGAACTCATGGCAATCACAAATCACACATCACATGAAACTTGTAAGGGTTTTGATGTCTAAAGTGAGAAAACTAAAGGCTCAAGGTTTTCATTCCAAAAGATAAAAGAAGTTTACCCACCGCAACTATTGTTAGTCAATGCAACTTTTATCGATTAGGATAAGCAAGTGGAAGAATGGATTACCACAAACATTTACTTGAGGATTCCACCCATAAACCCTCTTAAGGTTCTAGATTAGTCGATCGGGTTTTATATTGTAGTTGTGTGTACGGTGTAGTACTAACTTCTGCAGAGCCAATATAGAAGACAAAACTCATCTATTCTTCGGGTGTGAATTGACAGATAGCATTTGGCATAGTATCCCTGCGCAACATGGGATTAGGGGTTCTCAAGGTGGATGGAATGGGGAACTTCAATGGATGAGTAGGGCAACAAAGGACAAAGATTTGATAGTGAGACTCCTCAAAGTATTTTTCTAGAAACAATATATTGCATTTGGAAGAAGCGCAACCATAGACGATTTCAAAATAAATCAACTTTCATCCATATAAAAAAAAAAAAAAAACTGACATCCATATTATTTTGGCCAAGGTGCACAAAAATATCAGAGGTAGAGCTTCACTTTACCAAAAAATTAAACCTTCTCAGTCAAATGTTGTATTGGCTACTATGTGGAGACTTCTTACCTACATCTGTTTGAATTATTAGCTCTATTTGTAATGTCGGTGATGCCCCTAAGTTGTTGTGCTTATGTTTTATAATACTTACATTTTCAACCAAAAACAAAAGATAATACTATTCATTTGAAGACCGTGAAATACTCAAATACTAGACACAATCCACATTACGCGGGCATCACGGATTGTCATACAAATCCACAATGAAGAGACTCTCATGTAAAAAGAAACCTTCATAATATCGTATTTATAATGAGATTGTAATGTTTAATTTTTTTGGCAACTTATTTATGAAATAGTTAGCGCGATGGTTGACCTCTTTCTTTATTATGGTATAAATAAACGTAATTTATATATGTTTCTTTTAGTAAACATATTTGTATACTAATGTAAATAATTCTGTTACTATTAAGGTGGAAAATCTCTTTAAGATAAAGGAATACAATTAGAATAAATGTGAAGAGGGAGGGGACGGAGAGGGACGAATTTAATAAACGGGTAGCGTAATGCGGGCAAGGAGAACGGTCAATACCTTTCAACTCAGAAACAACCTTTAGGAAAATTATTATTATATATCTATATAGATACATAATAATGCTTGAGCACACATTTTCTACTTTTGAGTTTTCTCTTAACTTTTTTCCCCAATTTCCAGTGGCAAAGGCAATCGAAAGTGGATCAATTCATATAAGAGGTTAGAAACGGCAACCCAACTTTAGAAAAACTTCAATTTTGTTATTTCTAGTTTAAAAGAAGTTTGCAAGAGATGAATTTTACTGTTTCCTTGGCATCACATGTCGAACAACTTAACAAACTACTAATTTGAGATTACGCTTTTTAATTTTTGTAACAGGACAGATCATACCACCTCCGGATGCACCATTAACACAAAAGCCTGGACACATGACATGATTTCATTGGTTATTAAAGATATCTAGCGACCAATGGGGTGAGCATCGGGTCTAGAACCAGGAATTGGCGTCTTGACATTTATTGATTTAAAAGTGTATCGCCAGCAATTGAAATGTGAGTATAACATCAAATATGATATAAAAAGACTTATCACATGGTAAATATGTGTCGGATTATGCTAAAAATTTATTTTCATAATAAAAATGTCCCAAATATGATAAAATGATTTTATTTGCGGTAAACATGTACAAACATTTTACTTAAAAAAACGCGTTTACATTTACAGAGAATCAAATAATGGTCCTCGGCATGAAGACACAACAATATAACCACTTAATATAAAGAAATGGTGTAACACAAATATTTTATTATAAAAATTGATTTTTCGACAAAACAAAAATCAAGTCGGAAATCTACTCAGGAATCACTCACCCCTATCGATAGGACACGCATAATAAGTAATCAATTTCCCTGTTCCTCTCCTCTCCTCTCCCTAGCCGCCTCTCTGTTGCCACAACACAACCTCGCCGATGCCACTGCTGCCACGAACCCACCTTGCCACCACAGTCACCAAGCCTCGACCAAATTCGCCCCCACTCTCTACCCTCTGACAAATAGGCGCTCCCTTCACAAAAAACAGTTCCCAAGCCATTGAACCAGATCTGGCCTTGTTGTCACTGGCTCGATCTTGACAGGCTCGAGGGAGGGATAGAGAGGGGATTGAGGGGAAGACAAGATACACCATGGTGGCGGCAGTGGCGGCAGTGCAGTCTTGGACTGGCGGCGACGTAGCGTCGAGCAGCCATTAACCACATCATGAGCGCGGTGGCGAAACAATGAGTGGCCATTGATGAGAGAGAAAGCAGAGGATGGACAAGAGAAACAAAATTCGAAGAAGGAAAGAAGAAGAGGCAAAATTGAAATCTGGAAATTGAAATCCTAACCCAAAATTCGTTTCTTTCTATGGAGTGAGCACCAAAATGATATTCCCACGAGAGAGAATCTATTCAGAAGAAAAGGTTACTCCATCCTTCATGTCCTCTGTGCAAACAAGCCCCGGAAACAGTAGAGCATCTCTTCCTTTTCCTTTTGTGCCATTGGACGGAAGCAATATGATCGGACCCAAGACTGAAAGTACAGATTTTGCATCCAAATATTACTAGAACGGACCAAAATGGGTGTCGCAATTTCTTCGAGTCAAGAACTGACTTGCCCTCTAACTACTATCTGAGGAGGAGCCCGTCGTTTCTCTGGAAATCCCCGAAATACCTTTGTCTTCCGCTCCCGACAGCCTGATCCAAGTTCAATTGTTGATGCTGCTCTTGCAATGACCGAATATTTCATAAAATGGAACCCGGGTGTCGAAACAAGAAAGAAAAAAGTGAGCAAACCAACCTACCAAAAATGGCTGTAATTTAGGGTCACAATATGATGTAATGGTTACTGGAACTCCATATAGATGAGTTATTTGTCGGACATATAGCTCGGCATATTGTTCTGATGTATAGCCCTTTTGAACTGCGAGGAAGTGGGCTGACTTTGTCAGCCTATCGATAATCTCTCAAATAGAATTATTTCCTCTTTGGCTTCTAGGCAAGCCCAAAATGAAGTCCATTGTGAGATATTCCCACTTCCATTCCAGAATTTCAAGAGGTTGTAGGAGTCCTCCAAGTTTATAATGTTGTGCCTTTATTTGTTGACATGTTAAGGCTAACGAAAGTTGGCTCACGTGTCCGATTGTCCCCACCATGCAAATCAACCGATGGATTGGATCATCAAAGCCCATCACAGACGGTCCTGTTTAATCGCTCATGAACTCTGCTTTGAGATTGCTGCTTAATGAAATGACTTGTTGTGAGTAGGTGGTTTTTTTATTTATTAAATATCTATCATATAAGAAATAGGGTAGCTTATTTGTAAATGGATAGCATATTAAATTAAGTCGACATATCGGTGATCTAGTGACATCGAGAATACTTAAGATACCTATGACAGAAAGTGTATAAGAGAGAAGGACAAAGCAAGAGACGCAAAGCTTTTGGGGAATGATTTTCTATATCTCTATTGTATTCTGTGTACAATGCTCTGCAATTATAATACAAGAGATGTATGAATAAAAGGAAAAAGAATATTTTACAAATCAATTAATATCTCAATCTATTCCTTAATTGATTGAATGCATGATTCAGCATATCTTTGAATATATCTTCCAATACTCCCCCTCAAGCTAGTGGTTTGTAGATATCCAAGACTCCTAGCTTGCTTAAAAGATATGTGTGTTGTCTTTGGCATAGAGATTTGGTGAAGATGTCTACAGGTTGTTCTGCAGTTCCAATTCCTCTTGTCTCGATGATTCCTTCTTGAATCTTCTCTCGTGTGAAGTGATAGTCCACTTCTATATGCTTCGTTCTTTCATGCATTACAGGATTCGTTGCGAGCTTGAGGGCTGCTTCATTGTCACAAAACAGCTTTGTTGGCCCTTTTAACCTTACTCCAAGATCCCCAAGCAATCCTCGTATCCATACAATTTCACATGTAGTTTTTGCCATAGCTCGATATTCTGCTTCAACTGAGGATAAGGAGAGTGTTGCCCATTTCTTGGTCTTCCATGAAAGAATGGATTCCCCAAACTTAATACAAAAGCCAGTGATTGATCTTTGACTCATTGGACAAGTCGCATAATTTGCATCACAGTATGCTGTCAATTCCATGTTGCATCTTATAGTTAGAAGTATTTCGAGTCCTGGGCACTTCTTCAAATATTTCACAACTTTCAAGGTAGCATTCATGTGAGACTCCTTCGGGCTATGCATAAATTGGATGAAAGTTTGTACGGCGTATGAAATATCAGGCATGGTCATAGTTAAATATATGAGTTTTCCAACGAGCTTCTAATAACCTGTCGGATCTTTGAGTATAGGATCATCATTTTGAGATATTCCTCCAAGAAATTCCGCTATGGTTAATTTTGTATTCTGCTCGATTGGAATAACTACTGGCTTGCATCTTGATAATTCGGCTTCTGAAACGATCTCCAATACAAACTTCCGTTGACTGAGAGAAATCCCTTGGTCGGACTGAGTAATCTCAATCCCAAGGAAGTATTTTGGTGCTCCCAAGTCTTTTATATGAAACATGGTATGCAAATATTTCTTAAGACTCCCTATTGTAGTTTCATCATTTCCCATGATAAGAATGTCATCAACATATATCATTAAGTAGATAGATGACATACCTCTAGTCCATGTGAACAAGGCGTAATCATACTTAGATTGTTTGAAACTGCGGTTGTGAGAGCGTTTGCAAATTTTGCATACCATTGCCTTGAAGCTTGCTTCAATCCATAAAGGGATTTGTGGAGACGATATACTCTATTCTCCCCCTGTCTCCGTAAGCCTAGAGGAATATCCATGTAGATTTCTACATCCAAATCACCATGAAGAAAGGCATTATGGACATCCATCGATGCAAGGACCAATTATGAACATTTGCTACGGATAAAAAGAATGAACCTGTGAGGTCTTTAGCGACCGGGAGAAAATCTCGTGATAATTGAATCCTTCCCGTTGGGTATATCCCTTAGCCACTAACTCGAGCCTTGTAACGCTCAAAGGATCCATTAGAGCGATATTTGATCTTGTAGACCCATTTGCATCCTATGGACTTTCTGTTTTGGGGAAGAGTGACTAATTCCCATGTATGGTTATCAGTCAGTGCCTTTAATTCTGCTGCCATAGCTTGTTGCCACCATGGATCTCGAGATGCTTTTTCATAACTAGATGGTTCCCTCTCATCCGACATACAACTAATACAACATCTATGGTCTGACGAAAGCTTATCGAAGCATACATAAGAAGATATTGGATAGCGAATACCTGGTGAGTTAAGTGAAGCATAGACATAATCTTTAGTCCATGTCGATGGTTGTGTAGCTCGCTCGGAGCGACGTTGATGAGCAGTCGGTGGTGGTGATGAGGATTGTCCTTCTTCATTTGTTTTACGATACGTAGAAGCATCCTCTAAGTTGTTTGTGTCTACAGCAACATTTTCCATAACCTCTTCTGAAAAACGAGTCGATTGAGACCGGATGAACCATTTCACACATTGGTCAACGAAACCATTCCAGTATCTGGTGTTGGAGGTGTTGGAAGGATATAACTAAGAGATGTATCCTCATCTTCTAAGACTTGATGGGAACTGTTGCAAGCATCCAAGTCTTCTTGGGAGGATGTGGTTTCATGAAATGGAAAGACACTTTCGCGAAAAACAACATCCTGATTAATAAAAAACTCCCATGTTATTGTGTCAAGAACACGATATCCTTTTTGTAGATTTGGATACCGCATGGATATACATCGCCGAGCACGAGGCCCCACTACTGTAGCATAGCATAGAAAGCCGAAAATTCTTAGATGATCGAATGTTGGCCTTTTTGCATAAAGGTTTTCAAAGGCGATTTGCCATCCAAGTATCCGTGTTGGCATCCTATTGATTAAATAAGCCGCAGTAACAACACAATCTCCCAATAATTCTCTAGGATTGATCCCTGAAATTTTAGTGCTTGTGCGACTTCCAAGAGATGACGATGTTTTCACTCTACTACCCTATTCTGTTGTGGAGTATAAATGCAAGAGCTTTCATGGAGAATACCATGGGGCAAGAAAAGTGAATGGCAATCATTATTGAAGAACTCTGTCCCATTATCACTTTGCGAACTCGTAGAACCGGCTTCCCAAATTGATTCTTGGTCAGCAGTAAAAAAGTCTTTAGATGAGAGGCAACTTGAGATTTTGACTACATCAAAAATACCCATGTGGCACAAGAGTAATCGTCCACAATCGTGAGACAATAACGTGAACCATCACGATGTGGGGTGTGATAAGGTCCCCAAACATCCATGTGAATTAGTGAAAAAATGTCACTGGATTGTGTTGTACTAGAAGGAAAGGGAGTGCGAGATTGTTTTGCAAGTGGGTATATATCACATTTAGAGTAAGGATAAACTGCACTATGACCCATTCTTGAATGTATAATTTTTTTTTTTTTATCATTGGCAGACATTACACAATGATATTTTATTCAGGGAATTGAAGATAAATCAAAATGACTTAGAAAACTAGTCCAAAAATATAGTCTTTCAAAAAGACTACCCAAGCCCATCAATTTGCCGGTCAAAAGGAACTGGAAAAACAGTGTCGAGAATCGAAGAATATTCAAAAGGAATTTTCTTGGCAAACTTTGGACACGAGATAAGATTGAATTGAAATTGTGGAACACAAAGAACATTTCGAAGGGTAATTTGATGACTCGAGTTGGACATTGCCGATCAAAGTGACAAGAGTGATGTTCCCATTTGACAATTGCACATAAATAGGCGTGTCTAATTTCTCATGCATATTGGAAAAAATCCCTTATCACAAATAATATGATCACTTGTCCCCGAGTCAATTATCCAAGCCTTTCTTGAAATAGAATTTATCGGGCAATGAGAAATATCTAAAACAAATTCCTCCTTTATTCCCAACATCAATCTTTTGCAACACCCGTATCATTGTTGGTATTGTCCATAGGTAATAGGTTGGTCATTATTTAGACCGATTGGTCCGGTGACCTAATAGGCTGTAGAAAATTCCTTTTTCTTCCCTTTTTCACTTGGCTTACCATGTAATTTCCAACAAGTATCTACGGTATGATGTGGACGTTTGCAATATTCACAGTATAATTTACCTCTACCCTTTGAATTTTGAGCAAAATTCTTTGAAGATGCGGAAAAAATCTGACCATCCAATCCTTTTAGTCCCAAAAGAAACCGATCGTCCGATCCTTTTAAGGTGGGATTATACCCACCGTCCGATTCAAGGGTTTGATATGCCCCTTGTCCACCGTCGGATCTCGTGAAGCATTTGAGTCGTTGATCCCTTCTCTTTTAAGGGACTTTTTGCCACCAACGAATCGTGTAACCCTAGCCCTTCTCAACTCTCTCTCTCTCTCTCTCTCTCTCTCTCTCTCACTAGGGTTTTCATGCTCGAATCTCACCGAATGCCGCACAGCGCGAGGGCGACGCTGTTGATCCCTCACGTTTGCTCCGAACCGCGAGCCTCTGGCTCTCCTCTTGGACGGCCGACTGGAAGATTCATCCAAGAGGAGGCACCAACTCCATTGCCAAGATCTGCGAGTGGAAAGTCATTTAAGTTTCATTTAAAATCAGTAGAAACCACATAGCCTTTTCCCTCTCTCTGATGGATCTGTATTGTTGGAGAGTCTCTGCTGCTCCCTCAAGCTTTTCCATGGTCGCTTCGAGTTGGTTCTAGAGAGGACAGCTTATTGTAACAAGCTATGACGCTCATGTTTCCTTACTTTAACTCGCTTAATTCTTGCATGAGGGAGAAAATTTTGGCCCAATCTAACTTCCCGTACATTTCTTTTATGTTCTCCCACATCTTTTGAGTCATCCGTCGGAGGGAGCCCGACGGCCACCTCTGGAGAGACACGAGTTGCCAATCCACGTTCGGATTAGGTGGTTGCATTTTCTCCAATGCTTGGCCAGTCGCTCATCCGAAGGTATAGGTACTGTTTTGTCTAGAAATCCGTCTTTGTCCTTCGTCATGAGGGCTCGTCGAAAATCTTGCGACTACCTGGAGTAGTTCTCCGTCCCGGTGAGTTGTAGACTAATTAATTTCAATTCTGGGCTGTCGGCGGTTGACACGTACAACGGGTCGCCGGGCTCTTGTTGGTTGGTGATAGCTACGATCAAAAATGGAAGAAAACCGGGTGCGAGATTTGGGTAGGGATTTGTCCCTGCACCTAATCCGCTAGATTTGGATCCATAACCCGCATTTCAAAGACTCGAGGTAGGGATTTGTCCCAAAAACCGGTTCGCTCGACCCGCCATTCTATTATGAACCGACGGTCGAGTTTGCCCCATTGTGGTTGGTGGACTCCCGTCAGGCTGGCGGTTGCTTTGGCTGCTCCCGGTTCCCAGCAATAATGCATCTGGGCTCGGCCCAACATACCATGGATATGGTACCCATTGGTAAGGATGGCCCGACATGGGCAGCCCCATATTTGATCGAGCCGGGTGATACTGCCATTGTAGGCCTTAAACTTGTTGTTGGACCACCGGGGCCGTGTTCTGTATTTCTTGTGCGGTATAGTTTCTCTTGAGGGTTGGGGTTGCGTGTTGATACCGGAAGATGGATTCTCTGGGTGATTCATGGTGAGTATTGATGTTTGCTTCTTCCTTTCTCTAATGAATTTTGATTCGTTCGCTGCTTTGATCTAATTTTTGCAGATCAGGAAGCTTTGACAAGCAATCGATGCGGAAGCGGGATCAAGAGCCAAGCTCTGATACCATGACAGAAAGTGTATAAGAGAGAAGGACAGAGCAAGACACGTAAAGCTTTTGGGGAATGATTTTCTATATCTCTATTGTATTATGTGTACAATGCTCTATAATTATAATACAAGAGATGTATGAATAAAAGGAAAAAGAATATTTTACAAATCGATTAATATCTCAATCTATTCCTTAATTGATTGAATGCATGATCCAGCATATATTTGAATATATCTTCCAACAACCTAGTTGAAGATTTCAACAATTACCTCTTCTTATACTCTTGATCTGGAAGTTTGTTTTGAATATTTTCAAGGTTGCTTCTATCTAGATGAGGAATTTGATGCTTGTTTGAATTTTCTATTATACATAATGTGTCTTCTTCATACTCGAAGGTTATTCAAATGGATCATAAATTTTTTGGCTGTAATTACTCAGATTCTTTCATTGTGGCACACAATTGGGTCATCAAATAAAGTTTCGCTCTCTGGAATTATCCTGTTTTGTCTCTCTGAGTTCCCGAGTGAGATATACATGCTTTTCGGGTCAAAGATTCCAAAAATTCAGAACGTGGGAGAATGTTCTTTTCTTCCCCGGGGAGGAGCCATGCAAAAAGATCCCTCGCAAACGGCGGGACCCAGCCCCGCCGAAACTCGCGATCTCCACGCGACACGGTAGCCGAGCTCCGCACCAATAGAGAGCCACGGGCAAAAAATTCACGCCACCTCGTCACACGAAATCGAAAAGCGACGATCCGGATCACACGTACTGCGCCGAATCGCACGGCTGCACCGAATAACGCCCCCGCCGGGTGGGCCATCCCTTCGATATAGAAACCGACGCTGTACGTTCGGGGGTGGTGGGGCCCACCAAGGCTGCACACATTGCATTTGCGAAGCGGGGAGGGGAGCCCTCGCGCTGATCGCATCTGGCTGGTGGCCGTCTCCATATCGACTGGCTGCACGTTTGGTGGTGTTCTTCCCATTTCGTTGCCTTTTCGGGAAATTGACCGGTTCATTTCATTAGGCCTATACATTATCAGAACTGATGTCCAGTCCACGGCATCCGTTGGATACGCCATAAAAAATTCTCGGGCTCGCGATGAATAGAAAGGCGTCTCATCCATCGAAAGACCATTAGGTGGTTTAGCTCATTCATGACGTCGAAAAAAATTATATGCCCTCAAAAAATAAAATGAAATAATTGTAATGATTCATTCGTGAATTGAGTGGGATTTGATAAGGGCCTCGACGGTGGTCATGTTTTTTGCATTTGCTAGTGTCCATCCTTTGGAAAGATACTCTAACATATAAGACACGACAAGATTGCACTTATGTACTTTAATTGGCACCATCTTTATATTCAATGACGTACTTATATGTGTATCTATGGAGACGTATCGCATGGAATTGATTTGCAAATCAACTTCATCTTGACAGGTATGGGATCAAGGTGTAGTTGGTGCTAATCTAATTGAAACTTCCATGCACCTATTTTTTAATAAATAATACTTTAGTAAGTCTTGAGATATGTTTGTGGTAGAAAGTAAAAGATGCTACTACATAATCCTTTGCGAGAGGGATCACCAAAAGAGAGTTAAAGTCTAAGCCCATTTTCGATATCTAGTTGAAATTACTATAACTTAAAATTTAAATTAATGAATTAATTAAGATATACAAACTGCTTCATATCACACCGAATTTATCAAGTTGTACTTCTCCAACACTTTTTCTCACTAGCACTTTAACAATCTCCTCCTAAGCATGCTCTCTAATCCATATTTCTTTATGCACCATCTTATTTTAACATGAAGTTCCACATTATTGCTATCTACTGCACCAACCATCAAAGCAAATTTGAGGCCGCTTTCCTCTAGTTGCCTCTTTTAGATAAATTATAATGGCCATTTCCACGTGAAAACCATGAGATGCACAATAGATGCTAGATGCATTATCATAAGAAGATTACCTAGAGAAAACTCTAGTCCAAACTCTTCAATGTATCCAATTAGATTAACCTTTGCTAAAAAGATTTAAGATAATAAGTATGGGCCAATTATTAGATATTAGTTGCTACACACTACGCTAAATTTTCGATATTAGACTTTTTAACACTATTAACACATGCGCTTTAAGACACAAGGTGAAGAAAACCTCTAAGAAAATGTGAGAGATATGAAAACATATATTATAACAGGTTTACTAATAGAATCATTTATGTATCCGTAAGGAATTTGCTAGCGGTTTGGCATGGCATGACCGGCATGATTTGAATGATTTTTGCAATTCTTTTATATTTTTGAATTTTTTCCTTTCCTTTTCTTTTCTTTTTCCTATTTTATTCTTCTTCCTTTGCTAGTTGCTGGCCATGGTCAGGATCCGATGACCTATGAAGGAAGAAGCAAGAATAAGAAAAGCTAAAAAAAAAAAAAAAAAAAATTCTTCGGAAGTTATTAAAATTATCAAATTTGTAGCAAAAAAAAAAAATTGTCAACATCGGTGTCGGTAGTATTACGTAAGACGGCAATGCTGGCTGGACTATCATTTTAGCAATTTCTGAACATGGATTACATTAAAAAATCATCTAAAGATTTATAACTAAATTTGTCAAATTCAAGAATTTAAAAAACTCAATTAGCCATTTTATAATATGTTTAAATTGTCAGCACTCTGCGTGAGTCGCCAATCAACTAAAAAGTGCAAAGCATTCCGTCAGACTTTGCATAACTAAAATTGCAGCTGCAAAAAGATCTGATTTTTCTTTTATTGCATCACCAAAAAATCTGTATATGCATCTCTTGTCTGCAATAACCGAATCAATATTCACAGTCGTAGAAAAAGAAAACGAATCAGTTGAATCAGAACCCTCATATTGAACAAAAAGAATCATCCAAGAACCCTGCTCTGTTCTAAGCTATGCTGACTCTGCCTTCGGAATTGAGACGAACTCCGATCATCGAACGGTTTCCCAACCCTCGGAATGTTCCCAATTAGGCCTCTCGTGGCTCGCCAACTCACCTTCCCGATCCATCTCCGATGAAGAATCTGACGAGACTCCAACGCAGCAGCATCCTCTCTAATGAATGACGGATCAGAATCCATCTTCGAGGAGGGCGAAAGCGAGCCCGATTCCCAGCTCGTTCTTGAACATTGCATCAAAACCCAGTCTTGGAAATCGAAGTGGCACCTCGGAGAGGAATCCGCGAATTCGACTACTCCGTAATCTCCTACGACCTTCTCGTCGTTGATGCAGTCGAGGGCAAGGAAGGGGTGCTTCATGAGCATACGGGTGGTCTACCTCTTCTTCGGGTTCTTTGCGAAGCACTTCATCAAGAAATGACCTACGAACTGAAGAGCACGAGTTGCCGCGGCGATACGTGCTTCCCGAAAATCTTCATGGCGTCTTCTGACGCTTAACCACCCCCCCAAAAAAAAAAAAAAAAAATGCATCGGATGGACCACGTTAACGTGGTTGTCGGATGAGCGGGAGCTGAGAGTCCGGCCACGTTTGGACTGTCTTACTCATGCCATTGTATATTGCTTTACATTAATGGTACGATTTTTTTTTTTTCCCATTTGAAGTAATTTTTCTAACAGAAAGAAAAAAATTCGACCAAAAAACAAAAAAAAAAAAAGGTATGGAAAGTTATTCGAAAACTACTAAATCAATTATGAAACCTATTTGGTAAAGATAATCATGTATGTCAAATTAACTATGTCAATAATCATGATGCTAATACTTATTTGTGTAGGGATTGCAATACCTTACTATAATAATATATCTTTTAATAAAATTTCATTGGCCTGTGAGGTGGTGATTCGATTAAGAGTCTCTTCCTTCTTTCCTATCCTACCTAGGGTTTTTTTACCTCGTCAAGATGAAAAAAATAAAATAAAAAATATTAACCTTTTCCCTCTTTTTTCCCCCTCATTTGGTGTTTCATTAGTCCCGACGTATTTCTAAGCCAAGAACCCACGAAAAAAAAAAAAAAAAAAAACCGTAGTCCCCATATATTTTTGGTAGCATGGATTTTCAATCATTTTGGCCAAACACCAAGAAGAGGCATGTCAGGGCTAAAGATGTGGGGAAGGCGCGTAAAGCCCAAAAGGAAGGGGCGAAAATTGATGGTTTCCTTTGGCCTAATTATTTATGATACTTTAAAACGTCTCCCAATTTATTTATTTATTTTTATCTACCTTACTCTACTCTGTCCCATCTTAATTGATTCTATACCTTAGATGTCGAGAGTCTAGTAAAGATTGGAATTTTCTTAAATAAGGCCCATTCTATTATTAATGTTGTTGTGTAAGTTCTACTTTTAATTTTCATGTATTTTTCACTTATGTACCTTTGTAATATATGCACCTTATGCCTTGTCCCCGAGTTTGACCAGTTGAACCTGGTGAAGAGCACTAAATTGGACAAGAGGCCGGGTGCAATGCCCCTGTTGCAAAGATTTTTTCATTCTCCAATATTGTTTTCAATATACGAAGTTGTGGTGTACCTCCCAGGAAGTCCAGATTTTTTTTTTTAAAGAAAATTAAAGAACTAATGTTGGGACTAAATATACTCTAAAGGGCCAGAGCCCAAGAACATGTGGAACAGGCCGAGAACAAAATTAAAAATAAAAATAAAAATTGCTCTTAAAATTATAACCAATGTTTGAGTAAAAGAAACCGAGAAAGAAGGGAAAAAAGAGTTGAGGGAGTTAACATACTCTATGTCCTTGGTGTCCCATCCCTTGATTTTAGTAGCCTTCTTTGAGTGCCTTCTGCTAGAGATGCAGTCTCAGTCTCATGTTTCAGCTTATGCTGAGTTAATTGATACCCATACACATTGGTTTCGACTTTCATGTGAGTAGGCATCGTATCATAGAAAATGGGCAAAACCTCCAGTTCATTGGTTTTCTTGCGCTCCATCATGTGTTTCAACTCGCGAAGGCACCAACTACTAGAAGCATAACTTTTGGAGAAGATAGGAATGCAAATTTTCGAATCATTGATGGCCTGCAAAATTTCAGACCAATCTCTTCACCCATGTCAATCCCCTTCTTGTTGATGAAAGCATGGATATCCTTATCTAGTAAGGCATGATAGACTGTATTCGTGAAGTTAGCGTGAGTATCTGGTCCTCGAAACTTAAGAACACATTGAACTTAGCTCTGAATGTGCAGTGGCTAGTGGATCCTGTTTCTGAACAACTCCTTGTTTTAATCATAGCTGTGTCTACCACCCTTAAAAAATTCACAAAAAGATTACAAGCTTGGGATGATGAGAAATTTGATATTATGCACTTCAAGCAAGTTTATATCAATAGAATTCTAGGAAATCAAGTTTTTGTTTCCCTTACTTGTGTCAGGGAAGAACCGGACAACAAATCACCATAAACTTAACCTAATCTAGAATCAATGTCTCCCCTAAAACTAAACTAACTGAAATTGACTTAGCCCAACGACAACCGGCCAATACAACCTTGCACTAAGCATATAACAACGAAATAATGAGACAAAACCAACAACACCACCAAGGTTTTTCGTAGAAACCCAATGCAGGAAAAATCGTGGATCCTCCAAAAACTTCCATTAGTCACTAAGAATAGTACGATGTATAAAATATTATTCTCTAGTCACATATTAGAGGTTCAATAGTAACAATACAATTGTAACTCTATTAAGACCTACCTTTTCCATTCGAAGAAGAAAAAAACATAGGTTTATGATTATTGCCTTAAAGACGGGCCTATGACCCTTGTTCAGACGCCGGCTCTCCTGAGCCTATACCTCGTATGACGTTTGAGTATTCAATTTAAGTTTCAAATTGACACTATAATGATTTTTTTTTAATGAGGAATCACCACTAGTCAATTGGAATCGGTTAAAAATTAAGTAAGGCATGAAAGTATACTTCACTTTTATGCAATCAAAGAAGTGTTTTTTCAGTTCCTAATCTTATCCATTTTAAGAAGATGTTTGTTGAGCAATTTGAATTGATTTTAAACCTATCCACTTATGTGTGTAATGATCATGGGAGTGTGAATCATTATCCTATCAATTAGCAACCAATGAAACATTAAATAAATTGCAAGGGAAAACAAGAATCTAACTAAGAAATAGGAAATATGTCATTCCTAACCAAGCTAAAGGAAAACCACAATTAACATAGTGAAAATGTGCAATCAAGAGTAATTGAAATAGAAATGCACGAACAACAACTTAACATTTGTCCTAGGAACACTTAGACCCTGTTTTAAAACCTTGAAGACTCGTTTAATTTTAAACAATTTTTTTCTTTTCAAGGATTTTCCCACACTTTAAGAGAAAATTACTCAAAAAATATTTTTTAACATTTTCCCTAATTTAGAAAAAAATTGGAATGTTTTTAATTTTTAATTTTCTTGTTTTTAAAAAAAGTTAAGTTTTTAAATTATCTAAATATAATAATTTTAATCCTAAAAGGACCCGGGTTGGATCCTCGAATCCGGTTCGGTGGGATCGACCGGGTTGCGAGGCCCTCGGCTAGAATGGGCCTTAACGTGCGTGGCCTAGTCCGACCCAAAATTTTAGCTAAACCCTTAAGAAACTAACAAACTAAGCCCGGCCCACAGTAAACAAAACTAAAGTAGGAATTGCACTAAACCAGCCCAACTTGGCCATGCTAGCCCAAACAAGCCTTGGTTGGCCAGGCCCGCGAGCCAGCCAGCCCGACCTAGCTCGTTTACCCCTGTTTCACGGAGTGATTGCTGCAACCGAGATGACCGTAGCAACAGACACTGCCCTGTGAAGATGAAGATGCGGGTGAAGAAAATTAATCTAGATACAGAAGAATCAGTGAATGAAACACTCGAATCACTTTTCTTCAATAAGATTGTACTACAAAGCTTTATGTGTATTATTGAACAACTATGAATACAAATCCTCTATTCCTCCTCTGTTTCTATCTCTCTATCTCAACATGTTTATGCTATTCAATGCAGAACATTCATGGACGATTGCTCTCTCTCTCTCTCTCTCTATCTTCGTTTTATCTTCCGTATTTTCTTTGTCTTCATCGAGGAAGAAGAAGACTACTTAAAGAACATAAAAACTGAATATAGCTCATAAAAGAAACATAATACCACTAACTGTTTCTACATTTGTTTTTCCCACTTTCAGCTGAATAATTGCACACGTATTAGTTTAGATCTGTTATAACTTGGCGATCCATGTCAATCTTCATTTCAGGCTTCTTCTTCATTGATGTCAATCCAAGTTTGTCTTCATCACAGTTCTCCACCGTTGATCACCAACTCTTTGTTGCTTTTTTGTCTTTTGATTTTCCTCACGTGTTCTTTCTCTATCTGCTAAATTTATAGTAACTGATGATTGAGAAGACTCAATTCCTTTATATTTAACATCCCCCTCAAATTGGGAATGGGTGGAAAACCAAGGCCCAATTTGGTGCGTAGTTGACAATGTGAAAACGTGAGAGAGACTTGGTGAAAATATCAGCAAGTTGAGAATTGCTTGGGATATATTGGACATGAAGGGATCATGAGGAGACTTTTTCTCAAACGAAGTGGAAGTCCACTTCGATATGTTTCATTCGAGCATGTAACATAGGATTGGCAGTGAGAGCAATGGCTGATTTATTATCATAGAACAGATGTGTGGGATGAGTGAGAGCACATCCTATGCCTCGCAAGACAAAACTGATCCAGGTAAGTTCAACAGAGGTTGAAGCAAGAGCACGATACTCAGCTTCTGTAGAAGATATACTTATTGTGGTCTGCTTCTTGGCTGCCCGAGAAATAAGGTTGGAGCCAATATAAGTACAGAAACCTATAGTTGATCTTCGAGTTTTAGTACATCCAGCCCAGTCTACATGTGAAAAACCATACAGATGTGGAGAGCTTTGAGAATGAATGAGTATGCCAAGACTAATAGTGCCTTTGATATATCGTAGAACCCTTTTAAGTCTAGAAAGATCTGCAATAGTTGGTGTATGTAATTTTTGATAGAGTAAATTGGTAGCATAGGCAATGTCAAGGCGTGTTAAAGTGAGATACTGAAGAGCATCAACTAGGTTGCGGTACTCAGTAGGATTGGATAAAGAAGCAGAATCATTTTGCAGAATGAGTGGTCTTAGTGACAGAGGAGTGGAAATTGGTTTACATTCAGACATGTGGGCTCGAGTGAGAAGGTCACTAGCATATTTGGTCTGTCATAGAAACAAATGATCAGAATTTTGTTTGACTTCAATGCCAAGAAAATAGTGTAGTGGGCCAAGGTCTTTCATGTGAAACTTGAGACTTAGAGAATGAAGGAGAGTAGAGAGTAGTTGAAAGGAACTTCCAGTTAGGACAATGTCATCAACATACAATAGTAAAAGAATGGTATCTTGTCTATGATAATATATGAATAAAGATGGGTTTGTAGAGCTGCAAAAGAATCCATACTCAAGTAAAAAAAATCACTGAACTTTTTAAACCATGCTTGAGGGGCTTGTCAAAGTCCATAGAGTGACTTTCTGAGCAAACACACATGATGAGGTTTCTGGGGGTCTTGAAATCCAGGAGGCTGCTCCATGAAGACTGTTTCATTTAGTGTGCTATGTAAAAATGCATTTTTAACATCAAGTTGATGAATGGGCCACTGTCTCATCTTTGCTACGAGATAGTATTATTCGAATTGTGGCATGCTTGATCACTGGACTAAAAGTCTCTGTGAAGTCAAGGCCTTCTTCCTAATGAAAACCTTTAGCAACTAACCAAGCTTTTAGTCTGTCAAGGCTACCATCAAATGTAAGTTTCGTTTTAAAGACCCACTTGCAGCCAATTACATTCATTTGATCAGTTCGAGGAGTTAATTCCCAGGTTTTATTTTGGTACAATGCATCCATTTCTTCTGTCATTGCTTTATACCAACCTTCATGTGCCAATGCTGATTTAATTGACTTTGGTTCAAAAGGTACATCATAAACAGCAAGACATGCATACTTGGGATTATGTTTTATAATGCCAGACTTTGATCGAGTCTGCATTGGATGACTGGAAGTTGTTCCCTGCATTAAGTGGCTGGAAATGATTCCTTGTGATATATGAGAGGAGGCAACTTGTTCAGATCCAATGTTTGTAATATTGGATATTGCTGTATCAGTAAAGGACATCTCTTGATGTTGTATAGGTGAAGATACTCCTTGTGTTGTTGTTGTAGAGATGACATGTTCTTGTGTTATTGCCGGTAGTAAAGAAAAATGATCAGTATAAGGTACAGTAACTTGTTGTAAAGGCTGAAAATTCCTTGTAGTATTATCTTCATC
The DNA here is from genome assembly GCA_014182585.1 of Eucalyptus coolabah. Lineage (NCBI taxonomy): Eukaryota > Viridiplantae > Streptophyta > Magnoliopsida > Myrtales > Myrtaceae > Eucalyptus > Eucalyptus coolabah. The sequence goes on from CM024622.1 coordinate 25,859,359, forward strand.
CAGCTGCAGATGGGCTGCATATGTCTGAGAACAAGTATGAGCTGTCTCTTTGCTTGTTGATTCCATAAGTTGTATTTCTTCTGCCCATAGCTGATAAAGTGTTGTAAGTGGTGCATACTTTGTTAGACATATCTTGGTGAAAGGGAAAAACTTCTCATCAAACTTCACATGTCTACTGACATAAACTCGGCCTGTTGAAGGCACAAGGCATCTGTAGCCTTTATGGTGTTCACTATAGCCAATGAACACACAAGTGAGAGATCTTGGATTGAACTTGTGCTGAGCATAAGGTCGTAAACATGGATAGCAAGCACATCCAAACACCCTGAGATGATCATAAGCTGGTTCTTGTTGATATAGCTTTCTGTGAGGTGATTGCACTTGCAATTTTGGTGTTGGAAGTAGGTTGATGACATAGTTAGCTGTTATAAATGCATCAACCCAATATTTCAGTGGAACTCTGCCATGATATAACATGGCAAGACCTAATTCAACAATGTGGCGATGTTTTCTCTTAGAGATGCCATTCTGTGCAGGTGTATAAGGACAAGAAATGTTCTGTTTGATACCACAGTCTTGCAAATGAGCTTGAAATTTGTGACTAAGAAATTCTCCCCCACCATTACACTTTGAAAGATCTTGATTTTCGACCCAAATTGGTTCTCTACTTGCTTTTGGAATAGAATAAAGATCTTATAAAAGTCTGATTTCAACTTTAATGGATATATCCAACTAAATCGAGAGAAATTATCTACAAACAGAAAATAGTACTTGAAATTCTGAAAAGAAGTCACAGGTGAGGGACCCCGTATATCACAATGGATTTTCTGTAGGGGCAAATTGTTACAGATTCAGATGAAGGAAATGGGAAAGCTGTAGTCTTAGCAACTTGACAACTGCTACATATATTCTGCATTCTACTATTACATTGAATGAGTTTTTGATTCTGTAGGTACTTAAAGATATTTAAATTGGTGTGTGCTAATCTTTGATGCCACGTGTCCTCTCCTACTATTCTGTGTCGCCTGAGCTAGAAAAGCTTGTGTTGTTTGTGAATTCACTTGATACAGCCCTTTAATTTTCCTTCTAAGTAGCAAAGTTGTGTTGGTGCAGTTGTCCTTTATATAGACACCAAATTTGTCAAAAAACAAATGAGCATGGATAATCATCTGTTAACTTGGATACTAATAGAAGATTTTTCTTTATATTAGGGACAATTAGTACATCATTTAGAGGCAATAAATTTCGCCAGTATGTTGTAGTGAATCACCAGTATATGTAATAGGCAAGTATGATCCATCACCAATCATAACAGTGTCATATCCAGTATATTCAGAAGAATTATGAAGTATACCAGGATTAGCTGTGATATGTGCAGTTGCACCAGTGTTTGGATACCACTCGCTGCCTTTGGAGTCTTCAAGATGTATAGCTGCCAAAGCAATTAGTATGTCCTTAGCTTGATAGGAGTTATCAAATATATACCGGCAGTGTAAAGCATCATGGCCTGGTTTCTTGCAGATTTGACACTTTAATTTTATGTTGTTAGCTAGTTTCTCATCCTGCACACTCTTAGAAAGAGTCAAATTAGAAGGATAAGATCTCATTTCTTGGTACCTCTATGATGGACCAGCATAGGGACGAAATCCTGAGATGAAAACAGAGTCAGAGGAATTGTGATAAGGTTTGGTTTTCTAACTTTCTTGCATGTAACTAATATTGTTGGATTTGTAACCTGAATCTTCTCCAGGATATCTGAATCCTCAACCCCTGTTATTAAAGAAAACGTCCCCTACCATAGCTACGGCCTCCTCTGTAATTTCCTCTTTGAGCTACAAAACCTGAATTTTGAGGGATGTACTCTCCATCAGTAGTTTCTTTAAACTGTATTTGAGAGAGTCTTTGCCCAAAATAAGCCATATTGGAGTTAAACTGAGTCCTAGAGTAATTCTGCAATCTTGATTCAAACCTTTCTAATTGTGCAATTACCTCATCATACTCAGGTTAAGGCTTTAGACAGTATATTGTGGTTTGAAAATTTTCATATTTAGAACCCAAACCTTCCAATACACCAAACAACTTAGTTATTTCATCCACAGGTTTTCCTATAGCATTCAACTGATCACATATGGATTTGTATTCTCTAAGATAAACTGAAAGAGCTCTATCATGTTTTTGACAGGAATTCTCTAGCTGCTGATTTTTGTGTGAAGCGATTCAAAAGTGTCTGCCACACTTCATAAGATGTTTCTAAACCAATTATTAAGCTCAGTATATTCTCGGAGATAGCTCCACTTATCCATGAAGAAACCAGCTAATCAATTTTTGTCCAGTCAATATAGTCTGGATTTACAGCTTCAGTTTCTCATCCTTCAACTACACTTTGCAGCATTCGAGGAGGTGATGTAATATCACCATTAATAAAGCCAAAGAGTTCTTGGCTTTTCAGAAATCTGTGGATCTGAGCTTGCCACAAGAGAAAATTATCTTCGGCAAGCTTAATTGTGACAAAGTTAGAGATATTCACATGTATAGGAAAGGGATACTTTGGTGCTCTTACTGCCATTGTCGTATTCTCTCAGCTTTGAAGAAGAAGATAGCAATGGTGTTATGAAGAACTAACACAATTACCGTGATATTGCAATCTGCTGCAACTTCAGCTTCTTCTTTCTCGATCTAATGAATAGCTACTGAATGGATCCCTCTGGCAGATATGATCGCCTGCTAGATGGAAACCTTATGAGGAATCCAAGGTTGAATGCACAGCAGCAAGATGATTCTCCAGAATGCAGATGCTACGATACCATGTGAAGATGAAGATGAGGGTGAAGAAAATGAATCTAGATACGGAAGAATCGATGAATGAAACACTCGAATCACTTTTCTTCAATAAGATTGTACTACAAAGCTTTCGTGTATTATTGAACAACTATGAATACAAATCCTCATTCTTCCTCCTCTGTTTCTATCTCTCTATCTCAACATGTTTCTGCTATTCGGTGCGAGCATTCATGATTGCTCTCTCTCTCTCTCTCTCTCTCTCTCTCTCTCTCTCTCTCTCTCTCTCTCTCTATATATATATATATATATATATATATATATCTCCGTTTTATCTTCCGTATTTTCTCTGTCTTCATCGAGGAAGAAGAAGACTACTTAAAAAAAGAACATAAAAATTGAATATAGCTCATAAAAGAAACATAATACAACTAACTTTGTTTCTACATTTGGTTTTCCCACTTTCAGCTGAATAACCGCACACGTGTTAGTTTAGATCTATTATAACTTGGCGATCCATGTCAATCTTCATTTCAGGCTTCTTCTTCATTGATGTCAATCCAAGTTTGTCTTCATCATGAGTTCTCCACCGTTGATCACCAGCTCTTTGTTGCTTTTCCGTCTTTTGTTTTTCCTCACGTGTTCTTTCTCTATACGCTAAATTTATAGTAAGTGATGATTGAGAAGACTCAGTTCCTTTATATTTAACATGCCCGTCTCCATCAGGAGTGCCGCGGCGTCGCCAAGGCCTCGGCTGCCATCCCCCGTCTGTCCCTGACAAATGGCTATTTGTTGGGGATAGTACTCAAACTTGCGCCGGAACCCTCGACTAACCACATGCTCGAACAATGGAGACAAAACAAGAGGGTGACGGAGGCTAGGGCTCGCATGAGCCGGACAGCTGCGAGCTCCGGCCTAACGTGCCCAAAGCAAGGTAAAACAGGGCACACACAAAGAGGGCAAAATCAGGGGTCGGCCAATGTATGTTCCTACCCAACTTGGAGACGATGAATGGATGGCGAGCTTGACAGATCGGGCAATGCCTGTTCATCTCGTACGCCTCCCAACCGAAATCCTTGGAAAACGACCCAATTCGAGTGAAATAAAAAGGGAACCGTGACTTATCAGAGGCTGTTGGCTCAAGGGAGCGGCCGAGAGTCGTCGGATGAGGCTCCGCCGTCGGTCTCGCTCCCTAGGTTTCTCTCACGCCCAATCTCCCTCTTGGCGGACTCCTCTCTCTCTCTCCGTCCGAACTCCCCCATCTCTCTCTCTCCACCTCTCTTTCGTTTTAAATGGCCACAGGCGCACATGGCCTCAGCCATACCAATTGCAGCCTGGCCCCCGACAAGACGATCACGCCATGAAGTCCGCTCCGTTCTGTATTTCGTTCTCTTCTCTCGCCACCACGTCCTTTGTTCGGCGAGCATGAGGGAAGAGAGGAGAGGAGGAAGAAGGAAGGAATCTAGACCGGTGGAAGAAGTCAAAGAGAAGAGGCCGGGCGGGCGAGCAAGCTCGGGCAGAAGAGAAGGAAGAAAAGTAAAAGAAATGATGGCCCGCCCGGTCTTTTCTTTTTTTTCCTTCTCTTTAAAAAAATAATATTTTTAATTAATTTTTTCTTTTAAAAAATTTCTATTACTATTAATGCAAATGCTTAAAATATCTATATGCCATATAATTTAATGAAAATTATTTTTGTCAAGAGTTAAATATTATTATAATTTTCTCTGTACTTAATGATTAATTAAATGAATCGCCAAAATTTAAATGTCAACAGCTTTCTCACCACAAAAGTGAATTCATATAAATAGAGCAAAAAAACCCTAACCATAAGTGGACAATTTAGAGAAAGTTTTCAATTAATAAAACCAATCAACTCATAATTCTTGGTTACAACATACTCAAACTTAAGCTACCATTAACGTTTGACTTTCGAATTAGGATTGCAAAATAGTGACCCTCGATTCGGCCCTATCTTTCTTTTCTTCCCGGCGCTCTCTCGATGCTCTCGGTGGGCTCTCTCTCTTTTCTGCCTCCTCCTCCTCCCGGGCACACTCACGCACGAAGTAGCGATTTCCTTTTCATGTTGCTTTTGACCTATTGACTTTTTCTTCTCTTTTATCTTAATGTTAGCTGGGCCTCACATAGAGGTGGATCCAGCCATCAATCTGCGAAATGGCGATGGCTGGCCTGCCGCCTAACCAGAGTCAGGTGGACACAATTCAGTGGAAGTCGTACTCTAACTAAAAATGTGGGGCATCGTTAGTCAGGACACCAACAAAACTAAAGGAACAATATAAAGCACACTGACCCAAGTCAAAAATATAAATAAAAAAGGAAAGAAAAAAAAAGAAGGCGTGACCATAGAAATTTCAGAAGACAAAGGCCGGTGCAAAAAGGTCCAGAGGCCGGAGGCCGGGACAGGGAATAAAAATCATGGTGTTGTTTCGCAAGAAGATGGTCAAATTGGAGAAGTTTGATGCAGTGATCGTGAATACAATTTTGCTACCCAGCAATTTCGTAGTAATCGAGCCATCACATAGCGTGATCCATCATTATTATCCAGTGATCTTAGAATGAGATTTGCCCAACATGAAAATAATATGTTATAGATGTATCATCCCAGAGTATCAACAACCATCGGTGTGGCTTGTGTAAGTTTCTATATGCTTAGTCAAAATGATAATTCTAATGTAGTCTTCAAAGACATGGTTGAAGATGGGTTTGAATGGACTACTTTGTGTTCGCATATGATACGAGACCTGTTGCAACTTATATGTTAGTTGACTCAGTTATGTTCTTATCCGTTTTCCCAGTTTTATATTTTTATTTATTTATTTTTTTTTTTTTAACGCCTGAGCTGGAAGGCTGGGTCCAAGAAGCATATGAGTCCTGAAAAATGTAACCTTCACTGTTGTATATCAGATCTTACCATGGATTTGCGGGATTGTTGCTCCGAATCAACAGATATAGATGTTGGAAATGGAACTAGCTCCGTTGGAGGGAGATTTTAGGTCAACGAAGCACATGGAGAGAGAGAGAGAGAGAGAGAGAGAGAGAGAGAGAGAGAGAGAGGACTTTACTGGGCCTCTTCTAAGATTACTGAAGAGCCAGTACAGCAAGAATCGAGGAAAGTGATGTTTGGTCAAGAAAAGGCACATCCGTCGTCGGCTAATCATCAAAATCCTCCTTAGCGGCGTGGTGCCCTTGTATCATAATACCTGTACATCACCGTTAACTAACATGTTGAGTTGTATTAGAAAAGTCCTACATCGGATAAATTATGTGATGTAAAGCAATTAATGTATCCACATTGGCTCATAACTCATTAATTTAAACTTTTGAGTGAAAATCAATCCAACTGAATATATTGATAGGCTTGGATTTGGGTTCTCTCTTGATGATCTCCCCTAGATGAAGGTAGTGAAGATTTGTACTTCATGTTCCCAACACCGTTAAACATGTTCATCTTGTTTGTTTGAATCCTGCATTTGAATTGTTAAAGATGGCGAGTTTTCCGAGGTGAATCTCCGGATCACAAGATCCATGCACTTCTTGGTAATGACCTCATACATCTTCCATGGAAGGCTGTCACTATTTATTCCATGATCATTAAGCGAATGAATTGACGATTTCAAACATTAGGAAAGTGAAAAACGTAGAATACTATAGATGGAGAAGTTTATTGTGAGAAATGAATGTGGCATGATACAAAGTAATGCAATTAAATGAGCATTAGCCTTCCATAGAAGGCTGTCATTGTCTATTCAACTGGCATTAGCCACATGTACCGACAATTCAGACAATAGGAACGTGAAAAACTTAGAATACTTTGTACGGAGAAGTTTATTGCGAGAAAAGAATGTGGCATGATACTAGTGCAATTAACCTGACTCGATTCAACGTGCTCCAATATGGAAATGAAATTTTAGTCAGGCAAGATAATTTTTGCGGGGTGACATGTTGAGAAGGGTACCAAAAATGTGCTTAAAGCCAATAGCAGTCAGCTTGCCAAACTGGACGAAGATCCCTAGTTTATGCCGATTAATTTTCCCTAATTAAGCTACTTGGGCAGCGAACTTGCTTAGACGTGGTAGACAAGGACCACGATTTTTATTTTTTTTTTGGTTTTATTTCCTATTTTCCTAGACTAATGTAGTAGTTTTTTTTTTTTTTTTTTGAAAGGACTAATGTAGTAGTTTGAAGGATGGTGATTGTGATGATAGGGATAAGATTGATCTGTCTGAAGAAATAATAAAAAACAGAGAGTGATTAGATGCAGGTTTGACCATGTCATTACACGTTCTTGGCCTATGACGGGAGAAATTAAAGTAAGAAATAATCAAATGAAGAGAGTGATTAGACGCAGGGCTTGACCATGTCATTGCACCTTCTTTTCAATAAAAGCCAGAAAAATGGATATATCCTGTGTCCAAAATCCAAATGAATGGAAGATCGCTTTCAGTAACTTGAGAGGCAACTGAAATTCCATAGACAATGAAAAATGAACTTTCAAGTGGTGCGGACTCTTAGATGACCGAAAATGACGTTCCTCTACCTCGGATACAAATTTTCGGATCCACATGCGTGGTCAAAATTATTGAACCTACTAACATTATAAAACAAGTAAGATGCAAGCCTCAGTCAGGTGGATGGTCCAAACATCACTGTTCATTTGTGGTGGTGTGAGATGTTCAACCAGTAATGTGCACACTAGGTTTACTACACATTGACCATATCCGCATTTTGAGAGTCCAATTAGTTTACAACACGTTGATCTGGAAAAGATGCGAAACAGGAGATAGATAAAGGGTGCCCCAGTAATCTTCCCTTTGCAAAATCAAAATCAATCTCCAAAGTGTGTGGTACAAGCATGGTGAAGAGGGCTAGCAACGAACTACATAGGAGTGCACATTGTTACCGCCACCCATTAGACATGAAAATAATGGTCGCGGAATGGATTTAGTAGCACGAAAACACGATATATTGGAAGACCCAAACGGCGTTGCTTGTTATTAGTTGGTGAATTGCGAAGTGAAGATGCCTTCCACTCAAACTGTCAAAAGGACTTGGCCTCGGACAATGAGACATGCAGTATCTAAGAAAGTGGCAGATTTGGTACTGTTTTCCCAGAGATTCCCCAAATCAAGGTCCGCTCACTTAAGGAGACTCATTCAGACCAAAGTAAATAATAAAAGACTTCATCTAGGTTCTCGTACGGATTTCGGGGTTGCTTGGATGTCAACAAGAAGAGGGTATCAGCGGGTATGAGGCAATAAAAAGATATTGTACCAATTAAGGATACACAGCATGCGGGCACTTGGGTCTGCTTCCTTAAGAAGACTCATCAATGAAGGCTCAGGTTGAAATTACCAAATGTGATAACATGTGATTTATGTATTATTGATTAAATGGTTACAGTCTAAAAGGAACACAAAATAGACACAATTCAAAGCTAAAGTTTCACACTGCAAACTCAAATCATAATCATAGAACAAAAATTTGGAGATAAAACAAGGTAAATTTTACGATTTGATTGAGTGTATTTACCCTTCTTCTTTAGTCCCTTTATAGTTACGAGTGTCTAGCATGCCACTTTTCATATTTTATGACTTGTCCTCCACATTTTGGACAATATGCTTATGAGACGTGTCTGACCACGATCTCCATTGCTTTTACATTGTAGGAATAACTTGAAAATAACCATTCCTGTACTATTCCCCGACTTTAACCGTTTGACATTATGTCAACTGCTTCTACCATGTGCGTGTCAGTCGTTTGTGCCACGCATCTGGCTATGATTTCCATGTCTCGAGGTTCTAGAGTCGAGGCATAACAGTCTTTACTTCCCATTTCCATGCTTTCATCATCATAATTGTCAGTGTCAATCTTGCGCATGCCAAAACTCCGACTGGCCAAACTTATGCCAATCATCTTGTCCAAAAAAAAAAAAAAAACTTACGCCAATCATAACTTGGTTGGGATAATTTATTGAATATCATACAATTATAAAGTCGATATTTTCTTTGCTATGATTATCTCACAAAGTCAATGTCTCTCTTAAAATGACCAACACCTATTTTGGCCCTTTATAGGTGTTAATCCCCACTGCCCACATAATTTCAGGACAAAGAGTACAAAGGCAGCCCACATGACCAAGATTCGACATATGATTAGGTGAAAATTAGTTAATAAATAAAATATGCAAATCTGGTGAGGAGATTCGACTTAGTGGTTGTCCTCAACTCAATGAGTTTAATATAAGTGATTATTTATTTGACTTGATTTTATTAAGGGCCTAGCATCAATTGGATTCTTCTCTTTACAAAAGGTAAACATTTTTTAGGTTGGGCCATCAAATATATAATTATCAATGTTTCAATTGTGTTAGTTGGTTTTACTCCTACGTGGAGGAAGTCCAATGAGTTGTAAGCCCAAAAATGCTTGAGCTCATATGATAAGTTATATGGAGAAATAGGGGTTTTCACTATCTTTATAAAGTAGTAGCCACAAAAGGAAATAGTAATAAAAGAAAAAGAGATAGCAGAAAATCTGGGAATTAGGGCAATATTTGATTTACATCAAGCTGGCATTGGAGGTCGATTCATGGTCCAATTGAGCTGAAATTTTGTTAACATGTTCGTGGCACAATTTTCTCGAATCTGAATGGTTTGATTTTCGTTTGAAGCTCCCTGCATTAGGTTTTTCATGGATTAATTAAAACTTGCGTTTTTGGTCAGATTTATTGTTGATTTCTTGTGAAATTCAAGTGTATTGTTAAGAATTATGTTCTTGAGGTGTTTGCTGCTATGTACCTCTAATATTTGTTAGAAAAGAACATTGTTCACCCAATTTTGTTGATAATGAAGAATTTCGGGTGATCTCTAGTCCCGTGATTTTGATCTCCTCACATCGAGGAGGTTTTTTACATAAAAAAAATAGTCTTGTGTTCGCTTGCTTGATATTTATTTTACTCTACTTTAGCGATTCCTATTAGGTTTACACAAGAGGGGAGATTATTTTATTTCGCTACGTTGATTCGATATTGTTCGAATTATTACTGTTCTCTCATCGAGTGGTATCGGAGATTCTGGTTATTGCTTGATTTTTCTGCCTTGTGTTAAACAATGAAAACAAATACGAGTAGAATGGTTACACTGAATGATTCGAATTATCACATTTGGAAAGGGAAGATGGAAGACCTTTTATATGTGAAATATTTTTATTTACCCGTATTTGTCGATGAGAAACTAGAGAATAAAACTAATGTTGAATGGTCTATATTTCATTCTCAAGTGTGTGGTTATATTAGGCAGTGGGTGGATGATAATGTTTTGAACCATATTATTGAGGAAACACATGCATGCAGTTTATGGGATAAGCTCAAACAATTATATACTCGAAAGACCAAGAATAATACGTTATTTTTGATAAAATAGATGATGGCTCTAAGATATCAAGATGATACTCGTTTGACTGATTATTTAAATTATTTTCAATAAATTATAAATCAGTTGGTTGCGATAGGAGTCAAGTTTGATGATGAGATACAAACACTATGGTTTCCAAACATCTTTATCTAATTCTGCCCCAGATGGTACGATTACCATGGATTTGGCTAAGAGTAGTATTTTGAATGAAGAGATGAGAATGAAGACACAAGGATCGTCCTCTTCACATTATGATGCATTGATTGTTGAAAAAATGGGAAGAAGTTAGTCTCGAGGTCCGAGAAATAGAGATAAAAGTTGAGATAAAAGCAGAGATAAGTATAATAAATTTGCTAATGTTGAGTGTCATTATTGTCATCAGAAGAGACATATTCAAAGGTTTTGTCGCTAATCAAAAAGGGAGAAACAAAATGAGAAAGGTAAAGAGAAGAAAAGTGATAATGACAGTAATGACAATCGTGTTGCTGCACTTAAAGAAGACTTTTTCATTATTTTTTATAATGATGTGGTGAATTTTGTATCTCATGAGACCAATTAGGTAATTGATAGTGGTGCATCCGTTAATGCTACGTCTCATAGGGATTTCTTTACATCATACGGGTCGGGTGACCGGATCTGTGGAAGATGGGAAACAATAAGCTAGCTTAAGTTGTAGGCATCGGTGATGTGTGCCTAAAAACCAGCAATTGCACAAGGTTAGTATTGAATAATGTTAAACATATCCATGATATCCGCTTGAATTTGATTTCTACAGACAAGATGGATGATGAAGGGTATTGCAGCACCTTCAAGTAATGGTCAATGGAAGCTCACCAAAGGTTCTCTTGTTGTGGCTAGAGGTGAAAAATATTCTTTATTGTACATTATGCAGGCAAAGTTGTCCACGAGACAAAATTAATGTAGTAGATATCGAAAATGCAGCTGAATTATGGCATAAGAGACTCGTCACATCAGTGAAAAGGGTTTGTCACTACTAGTTAAGAAGAAGCTCTTTTCAGGATTGAAAAATTTGATGCTAAAAAGTGTGTTCACTTTGTTTAGCAGGGAAAACAGAAAGCAGTTGCACTTAAAAGCTCCCATCTTTCAAGAAAGTCGGGTTTACTAGATTTAGTGCATTCGATATTTGCGGTCCTATGAAAACAAAATCACTTGGTGGCTCTCTTTATTTTGTACCTTCATAGATGATTTTTCAAGGAAAATTTGGATTCATATCTTGAAAACTAAAGATCAAGTGTTAGATGCTTTTAAACAATTTCAAACTTCAATTGAGAGACAGATTTGGAAAGAAAATAAAATGCATCGTAACCGATAACGGGGAAAATATATTAGACATTTTGATGAATATTGTAGACAACAAGGTATTCGACATCAAAAGACACCTCCCAAGACGCCTTAATTAAATGGCTTAGCTGAGAGAATGAACAGATCACTAGTCGAAATGGTAAGATATTTACTTTCACGATTAAAGCTATCTCGGATCCTTTTGGGGTGGTGCTTTAAGTACGAGTTGTACATTTATTAAATTTTACTCCATGCATCCCTTTAGAGTTTGATGTTCCTAATAGAATTTGGACATGCAAAGATGTTTCTTATGATTATTTGCGTGTCTTTGGGTGCAAAGCATTTGTGCATATTCCCAAAGATGAGAGGTCTCAACTTGATGTGAAAACACAACAATGCATATTTATTGGTTATGGACAAGATATGCTTGACTACAAATTTTATGATCCTATTGAAAAGAAAATTGTAAGAAGTAGAGATGTTGTGGTTATGGAAGATCAAACAATAGAGGATATTGAGAAAGTAAAGATGATTTCAGCACCACAGATTAGTGATAATTTGATTGATTTGGATCCGGTTCCTCTTACAAATATTCCTACATAGGTTGATGAAGAGCAACAAAAGTCAATGTTATAAATAACGCACATGTTCCTGAACATATTGAAACAGATAATAATATTCTTGAACTAGAGGCTCAATTAGATGTTCCATGAGATGTTCCAGTTCGGAGATCCGTTAGAGACCGACGACCTTCCGCTAGGTATTTTGAAGATGTGTATGTATTATTGACTGATGCGGGTGAACAGTACTATGCAGAAGTAATAAAAGATAAGTACAAAAGCAATTGGTTTGATGCTATGCAAGATAAGATGCAGTCACTTTATGATAATCATACTTTTAAGTTGGTGAAGTTACCTAAAGGTAAAAGAGCTTTGAAGAACAAGTAGGTATATAGGTTGAAGCAAGATGAACATACTTCACAACCACGGTACAAAGCTATATTGGTTGTTAAGGGGTTCGATCAGAGAAATGGTATTAATTTTTGATGATATATTTTCTCCGGTAGTGAAAATGTTTTTTATCCGTGTGGTACTAGGCTTGGTAGCTACCTAGATTTGGAAATTAAGCAAATGGATGTCAAAATAACATTCCTACACGGTGACTTGGAGGAAGGATATACATGGAACAACCTAAAGGTTTTAAAGTGAAAGGGAAATAGGATTATATATGCAAATTGATGAAAAGTTTTTATAGCCTAAAACAAGCACCGATGCAATGGTATAAAAAGTTTGCGTCGGTTATAACAGAACATGGTTATGAGAAGACTTCCTTGGATAAGCTGTGTGTTTGTCCAAAATTTTTCTAACTATGACTTTATTATTTTCTTGCTTTATGTTGATGATATGTTGATTGTTGGTAGGAATGCTTTAAAAATTGAGTTATTGAATAAACAATTTAGCAAGTATTTTGCCATGAAAGACTTGGGTTTGACGAAGCAGATTCTTGGCATTAGAATTACCCGAGACAGAGATGCTAAGAAGTTGTTTTTGTCGCAAGAGAAATATATCAAGAAGATACTTCAGAAATTTTACATGGACAAGGTTAAAGTAGTTAGTACTCCTTTTGCTGCTCACTTTAAGTTAAATATGAAGTAAAGTCCTACGACTGATAAAAAGAAGAAAGATATGGAAATTGTTCCATATGCCTCAGCTGTAGGAAGCTTAATGCATGCGATGGTATGTACACACCCAGACTTGGCACACGTAGTTGGCATTGTTAGTCGTTATTTGTCAAATCCAGGTAGAGAGCACTAGAATACAGTAAAGTGAATTATGAGGTATCTTCAGGGAATTTCAAATTTGAAACTTAGTTTTGGGACCGGGAAGCTTGAGTTAGTTGGATACACAGATTCTGACTTGGCAGAAGATATTGATACTCACAAATCTATTTCTGGTTATTTGATTTCTTTTACGGGTAGGGCTGTGTCATGGAAGTCAAGATTGCAGAAGTGTGTTGCACTTTCTACAACCGAAGCTGAATTTATTGCAGTAACTGAAACTAGTAAAGAGATGCTATGGATAAAGAAGTTCTTAGAAGAACTTGGGTTCAAGCAAAAAAGGTATGTGCATTTTGTGATAATCAAAGTGCAATTTATCTTGGTAAGAATTCATCTTTTATTCTAGATCGAAACATATTGATATTAGATATCATTGGATAAGGGATGTTCTAGATAAAAAGTTGTTGGAACTTGAGAAAATTCATACGGATCATAATGGCTTTAATATGATGACGAAGACTCTACCAAAAGAGAAGTTTGAACTTTACCAATTGATAGCAAGGATGGTGAATCCCCCCACATTGTCATGAGGGGGAGATTTGTTAGCTGGGTTTACTCCTATGTGGAGGAAGCCTAATGAGTTACAAGCTTAAAAAGGGCTTGAGCTCATATGATAAGTTATATAAAGAAATATGGTTTCTCACTATCTTTATAAAGTGGTAGCCACATAAGGAAATAGTAACAAGAGAAAAAGAGAAAGCAGAAAATTTGGGGGTTAGAGCAATATCTGATTTACATCAAGCTGTCATCGGAGGTCGATTCGTGGTCCGATTGAGCTGAAATTTTGTCAGCATGTTCGTGACGCAATTTTCTCGAATTTGAACGGTTTGATTTCCTATATCAGGTTTTTCATGGATTGATCAAAACCTACGTTTTTGTCAGATTTATCCTTGATCTCTTGTAAAATTCAAGTGTATTGTTAAGAATTATGTTTTTGAGGTGTTTGCTGCTATGTACCTCTAGTATTTGCTAGAGACGAACATTGTTAACCCAATTTTATTGATAGTGAAGGATTTCGAGTGGACTCCGAGTCCCGTGGTTTTTGATCTCCTTACATCGAGGAGGTTTTCCACGTAAAAAAATCGTCTTGTGTTTGCGTGCTTGATATTATTTTACTCTACTTTATCGATTCCTATTAGATTTATACAAGATGGGAGATTATTTTATTCTGCTGCGTTGATTCGATATTGTTCGAATTGTTACTGTTCTCCCATTAAATTGTTGCAAAACAATGGATTTTTAAGAATGGTATTTCTCTTCCTTGAAATAAAACAAGTTACAATTTCTTAATTCCCTACGCACTTTTTAGGATAAAATTTTTCAGAAATAAAAAATAATAGTCATTTTTATATCTATTTTCCATCATTCTTTGATGTCTTGCAATGAATTTGTAATATAATTCTAGATATATAAATGAGTAAGGATGTCCCATGATCTATACTATTAATAAATATTTATGTCAATCTATACTAATCAAGTTGTGTATATCACTTAATTCATGGAATAGATATTTATAGAAATCAATCTAATTTTCATTTTTACGAACCAAACACACTTTCAAGAGAATGAAAATGGAGAATTGGAAACTGTTTCAAATAAAAATATTTTCCGTACCAAATGGCTGGAATCCACATTAATTTCTAGATTGAGTTGAGGGGTTGAGGGATCATTTTGGAATATTTTCCTTAGTCTTCATCAACCTCATGATAAAGTGCCACGCCCAAATTGGAATTAAAATTTAGCATGGTCAGGTTGGATTTGATCAAATCTCCCTTCTACGTAACCCAAGAATTACTCCATCTCTTCGTTAATTTTGCAGGGTTTCGTGATGGCTCACAAAACATAAAACGGATCTTTTTTTTGGTCAAAATCTCTCCACAGTTTAAGCAAAAATTTTCTCATTTCTCTCCATCATAGCGCCCCTATTTCTCGATAAGAACAAACTGACTTGCATGGTAATGTCACCACACCAAGTAAAAATATACTCATTAACATCCCAAACATGTGCATTCGTTGTCATTGTCTATAATTGATTTTAAAA
This sequence comes from Eucalyptus coolabah, assembly GCA_014182585.1. Lineage (NCBI taxonomy): Eukaryota > Viridiplantae > Streptophyta > Magnoliopsida > Myrtales > Myrtaceae > Eucalyptus > Eucalyptus coolabah. The sequence goes on from CM024622.1 coordinate 25,874,744, forward strand.
AAAAAAACTCAATTGTGGATGGTGAAATCAACAGATAATGAAATCAGACCATTAATGACACAACAGAAGAATACAATTCAAACACAACATGGATTTATTGTGAGAAATCAGGATTCGGTGTGAGACGATTTAACTCGAAGCTAACACGTTTTCATCCAATATTTTGAAATCATGCTTTGAAATTATAATGAAACATCTTGGTTATGACATGAAAAGACATGAGTAATTGCTATAACACGTTACCAACCCGATGTCATGGGGTGCATTACATATTTTATTGTTTTTTACATTTAGAACCAGTAAAGGTAGGTGCTTGCAGGAAAATCTATAAAATTAAAATTGTTGATATCTAAATTTTTGCTTAAAAATTATTCATGCTTTTTATAAAAATTGGGATGAATTCACCGACAACAACTGAATTTAGTCCATAGCCTAAAACATTGATCTTTTATAGTCTTGCATTCACAGTTCTTACTACATTTATTTGCATTTAGCAACAACAGGCATCTTAGTTTTAGGACCTTGGACCTGACGTTAAGAATTTAAATTAACGAGGGCATTAGAGTTCCCAAATCCTTCAAAAACACAATAAAATCAGCCTTTTCTTTTCCCGCCGGTTCACACGTTCTAATCACCCACTTAATCTTACATTTCTTCATATTAAATAAGCTCCATAGGCCACCCACAATTTGCCGATAATTAGACAAGAAATTGAAGGAGAAATGGGCTGGAATCAGCTAAAAATTATGAGCTGGGAGCAGGCAGGATGCTGGAGTTTCTGCAGCAACTTCGTTGACCCAAGAGGGAATAAAAGGGGAATGGCGGGACTTTTGTGGGGCCCTCCTTCACTTAATCCTCTCCCAAAGACCTTCAGTTTCAGCTGAAATCAGATAGCCAAAGAAAGAAGTGACTAAGAGTGACAACCAAGAGGGAGGGAGTGACCGTGAGATAAGAGAAGGAAACCGTGAGTAAATGGTGTGTTGCCGTGAGCTTTGCTGGGCGCGTTCGCCTATCTTTCTCATCATTCAAGGTAGGAGTCCTATTCTTGTTTCATCCTTGTTTTTGTATCGTCATTATGTTCCTCGAGTACGAACCCAGTATTGTTGCCAAATCTTGTTGGCTGCTTCCACCTCTATGTGGGTCCTAGCTAGCACATAAAATTTAAAAAAAAAAAAAAAAAGAGTAAAAATAAAAAATAAAAAATAAAAGAAAGAGAGGTATTGTTGCTTCGTGCTGGAGATCAAGGGCCATGAGTTGATAGGTTTTGTTCGTTGAGAATCTCCTTCGAATTCTCCAATCTCAATTAGTGTTTTTTTTTGCTCCATTTATATTGATCTACTTTTATGGTGAGGAAATACGACCATATTGTTAATGTTGAGCCTAACACTCTGTGTATGCTATTATTCTTATGGGAGGTTCATGGTTTTTTTTTTTTTTTTCCGCATTGGGTTTACACGTAAAACCTTAGTGTTTTTGTTGGCATTATCTACTTAACATTTTTGCATTAAATTTACTTATTACGAGGTTGTATTGGCCGTTTGTTGTTGAGGTTAAGTTGATTTTGGTTGGTTTAGTTTTGGGAAAGATATTGATCTTGGATTGAGTTTAGTTATTAGTAAATTGTTGCCCCGGTTCTTCACAACAAATATGATGGCTTGCCTTGCCCTACTGGGCATTCAAAGCCTATTAGTTGATCCACTTGGCCATGGTGTTGATTGTGTGTCATTTCATCTTTAGATCATGCAATTACTTTGTTTAATGTCATTTGTCATGCCTTGAACCCCTTATCCAAACTTTGGCCGTGAGTTTGCCTCGCTGGTTTGCTTGTTGCTTCCTTTTTTTGGTCATCTTTGCTTATTTTCATGTTGATGCACATTACTATTAGACTGGAGCTTTAGGCCTTCGCTTAGATGTTGTTTTGGTTGTCCATATTTGTATCTCAGTATAGGAGCACCTTATAGATAAATTTGCATTGACTAGATTTGCTTGATTTTGATGGGCTATGTTGAGTTTTAACTTTCAATTAGAGATAACGATATTTTAGACTGTGCATTTTTTTTTAGGGTTTTTGAGGGGGAGACTATAAAAGGAATGTGTTTAAACCAAATCAAAAACACTAACCTCCATATTATTTTTCATTTTGTTTTTCTTATTTTCTTGTTAGATCTTTAAATCTTGTGGCTCACCAAGTGGTTTTTAGAGTTTTTGGGTTATACTCGTACTCTTTATTGAAGATAGTGAAACCCCTCTCTCTATGTGACATTTCCCATTTTGGGTTCCCATGTAAATTTTGTATCTCGCTTGATTTCAATTTTACTTTCATCCTTTTCTACTTGTGCTTAGATTGATGCATCTTTTGGCCCTTTTTGGCAACAACTTGGCATCAGAGTGAAGAAATTTTGGTCTTTTTTTTTTTTTTGTTCAAGATGGCATCTATCAAGTTCGAAGTAGCATCCTTCGATGGCCAAAACAATTTTGAGCTATGGAGGATCAATATGAATGCGTTATTGCATTCAGAAGGTTCGATTAAAGGCTTGGACAAGAATTATCATGATGATATGATTACGGCTAAGATCAAGGAGATGGAAGAGAGGGCGCATAGAACCATCCAATTGTCGTTGTTCGATAAGGTGTTTCATGAAGTTACTGATGAAGAAATAGCTTTGGGATTTTGGAATAAACTTGAGAGCCTCTACATGAAAAAATTTCTTACGACAAGATTATTTTTAAAGCAATTTTAAAGCAGCATCTTTACGCACCGAAGGTGCAAAATGTACTCTTATCCAATAATATCTAGATGAATTTAATAAGATTGTTATGGATATAAAAAATATAGATTTGAAGATAGATGATGAAGATGAAATTATAATTGTGTTATGCTCACTATCGAGCTCGTATGAAAATTTTGTAAAATATATGCTGTATAGAAGGGAATCCATAACTCCTGAAGATGTGAAGGTATCATTGAATTCTGGGAGATGGGTACAGAGTTGAATTCGAGTAGTAGTAGTGATAAAGTTGATGGCTTAATTGTTAGGGGAAGATCAAATCATCGTGATAGATGCGTAGTAATATTAAAAAACGTTCGAAGTCAGGTGATAATAGTAAGGTTGAGTATTACTATTGTCATAAATTCATACACTGTAAAAGTGAGTGTCCAGTGCTCAAAGCTTAGGGGAAGAAGTTGATGGAGAATTCCAATTTGGCTAGTTTGGTAAAAAATAATGAGTTAGCTAATGCAGACAAGGTTCTTACTATTGTGTCTTTAGATTTTTGTGTCAATGATGAATAGATTTTGGATTCAGCATGTTCATACCACATATGTCCACATAGAGATTAGTTCCACACATATGAGAAAGTCAGTTGTGGTTTAGTTTTAATGGGCAATAATGCGGTTTGCAAAATTGTGGGTATTGGTACAGTGCAAATCAAATATCACAATAATGTAGTAAACACTTTGACAAACGTTAAGTAGGGGGGAGCGCGGTTCCCGGTTCCAAGGGGACCGGTTCCGGTTCTCGGTTCCTTTTTTCTAGGAACCGGAGTTTGATTCTGGTTCCGGTTCTTATGGGGAATCGGAACCGGAACCGAACCGAACCGGTCATAATTCAAAAAAAAAAAAAAAAAACCCTAGCTTCTTCACCCCCTCCTCCCGCCCACATGATTTCCCCCTCGCGGATACTTCCCCCTTCCTCTTTTCTTTTTCTCTCTCTTTCTTTTCTCCCCTTTTCCCTCGTCACGTCACTTCTTGCCCCCAACTTTTCTTTTCTTCTCTCTCCCTCTCTTCTCTTTCCGGTTCCGGTCCGAATCGCCTAGGGTTTCTTGGATTGCTCTCTCTCTCTAGAATCCTCCGTTTCTTTCTCAACGAGCGCCTCCTCCCAGCACTGTCTCCGATCTCTTGCTTTCCGGGACCTGATCCGCGTGACGCCCTCCGTTCCACGGCCACTCCGATTCGGAGCTTCGATCGAGCGCTCGTCGCCGTCGATCAGTTCCCGCTCTTCTTCTTCTTCTTCTTCTTCTTCTTCTTCTTCTTCTTCCGATCTCTTTCTTGTTTTTTGTGGCTTGAGAGAGCGAGAGAGAGAGAGGGAGGGGGGAAATGGTGAGGGGGAAGACGCAGATGTAGAGGATAGAGAACAACACGAGCAGGCAGGTGACGTTCTCGAAGTGCGTGAACGGGCTACTGAAGAAGGCCTTTGAGCTCTCCGTCCTCTCGCGACGCCGAGGTTGCACTCATCATCGTCTTCCCGAGGGGCAAGCTCTACGAGTTCTCGAGCTCGACAAGACGGTAGGTTTTCCTCCGCATTTTTGCTCAAGTGACAGATTGCTATGAGCAACATTGACAGTTGCTCAACCTTCATTTCAAAATTTGGAAAAATGAAGATTGCGAAAAGATGCATTGTTACTCAATTCGTTGGGGTTTACCGGTTCCATTGGGTTGAATAGTTGATTGGCACACTGTTTCTTTTACAAGGCCTCCCGAATGTAGCGTGAAATTCTTATGCTTCGAGTGCACCTTGGCAAACCTGGCCAACGGCGAGCCCAGGTTCCGCGCGATGAAGCTCGGGGGATGATGGACTTGAGCTTCTTGAACTAGTCGAAGAAGCCTTGGGGAGTGCGCTCCTCGATGGACGACGACTCATTCGCGAGCGTGAAGTTGGGGAAGTTGAAGCCCTCGAAGATCGATCTGGCCACGAACGATTCGATGGCAAAGTGCCGGTGGCTAGGCTTCGCGAACCTCGCTCGCGACTCGATGAGTCGGATGGCCTCGTCGAGGTTCCAGTTCACCGCCTCCATCTCGCGAGCCATGGCTTTCCCGAAGTGCCTCACAGATCGTAAGGCGTAGTGGAGGACTTGGACGAAGTGGGTCGGGCTCATTGACGCGAGCTTGAAGCCGTCAAACGGGGGCAAGACGCCGCTCGGAGACGAACCGGAACTGAAAATTTTGAATTTAGTTGTCTATTTGGATGTAAAATATTCACATTGTTGTGTATTGGCAGGAACTGAAAATGAAGGGCCAACATTCGGCTTCCGAATATTCGCGCCCATTATGAAAATGAAACAAAAAAAAAAGAAAAAAAGAAACCTGTTGGAACCTGGAACCGATTCGGAACCTGTGACAGGGTAGGTTCCAGGTTCCTGATTTTGACGGGTAGGTTCCAGGTTTCAAAAATTGAGGAACCTATACCCGAGGGTAGGTTCCAGGTTCCGGACGGAACCGAACCGAAACCAGGAACTGCTCACCCCTAACGTTAAGCACATCCCAGATTTGAAGAAAAATATTATTTCATCGTGCAATTTAGATTCTATTGGGTGCATATACATAAGTGGAGGTGGAGTTTTAAAAATTTCAAAAGGCTCCTTGATGAGAGGCAACCAGAAGAACAACCTTTATGTTCTACATGGAATACTATTGTGGGTCCTTGAAATATATCATTGTCTTTAGATTCTGAAAAATCCATGTTGTGGTATATGCAGTTAGGCCACATGAGCGAAAGAGAAATGATCGTCTTGAGTAAACTTGGTTTACTTTGTGGGGTTCATACAAGCTCACTTGACTTTTGTGAATATTTTGTGATGCGACGCAGAGTTGGTTTTAGTCTTGGGGTGTACTCAACGAATGGCACAATTGACTATATTTACTCCGATTTGTGGAGACCGGCACAAGTAACATCTAAGGGTGATGTGGTTTATCTTTTGATATTTATTGATGATTTTTTTTAGGAAAGTCAAGGTTTATTTCTTAAAACGTAAAAGTGAATTTTTTTATATGTTCACGAAGTAGAAGATGTTGATAGAAAATCAAATTGGGAGGAAGATAGTGTCTTAGAATGGACAATGGTCTTGAGTTTTGCGGATGTGATTTCAATAAGTACTGTGAAGATTTGGAGATTGTTCGATATCGAATTGTTAGGTATACATCTCAACAAAATGGGTGGCAAAGCGCATGAACTTTGGAGAGAGCTAGGTGTATACTCTGTAATCTTGGAATTGGGAAAGATTTCTAGGCTGAAACCGTGAATACGGCATGTTATTTGGTGAATCGTTCTCCTTCAACTGTAATTGAATATAAGACTCCTAATGAGATATGGTCCAGTAAACCTTCTGATTATTCTGGTTTATAAACATTTAGATCCCTGCTTATTTTCATGTAAAAGAGGGTAACCTTGAACCTGGAGCTAAGAAGTGTATTTTTGTTGGTTATGCAAATGGGGTTAAAAAATATAGGTTATGGTGTTCTGACCCTCATTTATCAAAGTTTATCATCAATAGAGATGTTACATTTGATGAAAATTTCATACTTGAAAGGAGAAAAGTTGTTATTGGATCTATAGGTATTTAGGAGAAGAATGTTGAAAAAGAGGTGGAGCTTCATGTAGAGATTTCACGAAAATGTCTAAACATGTTCCTATTCAACCAGAAAATGACAATGAGCAACAAGATTGAGATTTTATCAAAGACAAAGTAGAATAAATTGAGCAACCTTAGAGTTTGGTTGCAGGGAGGGCTAACTGACAAATTAAACCTCCCCAAAGGTATGGTTTTGCTGATTTGGTAGCATATGCTCTGACAGTTGCTGAAGAGCTTGGTTTTGAAGAACACTAGATTTCGTGAAGCTACTATTTATTCTAAATTTGAGAAGTGGCTTGTTATGATGAATGAAAAGATAGAGTCTCTTCATTTGGGATTTTGTGAAATTGCCTTAAGGCAAAAGAGTTTTTGGGTGCCAATAGGCCTTCAAAGAAAAGAGCAAATTCAGGAGGTTGAAGACTAAAGATTCAAGGCACGTTTGATAGCGAAGGGTTTTGGTCAAAAGAAGGGGATCGGCTTCAACAAAGTGTTCTCTCTAGTTGTGAAACATAATTCCATTCATGTGTTACTTATGGTAGTAGCCATTTATGATCTAAAACTTGAGCAACTTGATGTGAAGACCGCTTTTTTTACATGGCGACCTTAAAGAGATAACCTATATGTCTTAACCCAATGAATTCATTGTTGAGGGTAAAGAAGATCACATTTGTAGGTTGAAACGCTCTTTTTATGGTTTCAAGCAATCTTCATGACAATAGTACAAGAGATTTGATATCTTTATGTTGAGTCATGACTATTCATGAAGTACGCATGACAGGTTGTGTGTACTATAAGAGATTACATGATGGCTCTTTTATTTATTTGATATTATATGTAGATGACATGCTTATTGTAACAAAGAACATATGTGAGATACAAAATTTGAAGATACAACTCAGTAGAGAATTTGAGATGAAAGATCTCGCATAGCTACCAAGAAAATTCTCGGTATGGAGATTCGAAGAGATAGACAGGTTGAGAAGTTATACCTTTCGTAGAAGTAGTGTATTGAATAAGTGCTTGAACACTTTCGTATGAAGAATGTCCAATCGGTAAATACTCATTTGGCGATCCATTTTAGGCCTTCAACTTCTTTATTGCCTAAAACTAAAGAAGAGAAACATGAGATGTCTTGAGTTCCATATTCTAATGTTGCAGATAATCTCATATATGCTATGGTTTCCACTCGTCAAGATATTTCACAGTCTATTAGTGTTGTGAGTAAATATATGGCACATCCGGGTAAAGCTCATTAGCAAGCCATGAAATGGATTCTTTGGTACATCTGAGGTACCTCAAATGTGGGTCTGGTCTTTGATAAAGATTGTAATATAGGACATTCAATTGTTGATTCTAACTACGTAAGCGATTTCGGTTAGTTGGAGGGCAATTACAGGACACATTGCTTTATCTACCATCGAAATAGAGTACATGGCAAAAGCGGAAACAATAAAAGAAGATCTTTGGTTGAAGCGTTTGATTACAAAACTTAGAGTGAAGTAGGAAGGAGCCTCCGTTATTTTTGGTAATCACCAAAGTGCAATCCAATTGATCAAGAGTACGATGTATCATGAGAGCATAAGACCTGTTGACATACAGTATTACTTTGTGCGTGATAAGGTTACCAAGAGTACAATTATGATGAAGAAAGTATTTGCGGCGAATAATCTGGTAGATATGTTGACTAAACTAATTCCTTTGACCAAGTCCAAGCATTGCTTGGACTTGATTGGTGTTTTAACCATTTGATTTGCTTAGGCGGAGTTGGTGACATTTTATCCTTATTTCTTACACCAAGTATGCTCACATAGGCTTAAGGGTGAGCATCGTCGATTTCGTCATTTTAAGGGTAGCCTTGTGTATTCGCTTTTGGTGATGAAGGAGAGAGGTCCCATGGTATTTGGCATAATGCTCTTTTGGAGATTTGAAGCCAAAGTGGAGATTTTTTGAGTTTTGACTTTCAAATTAGATATAAGGGTATTTTAGACCGGCCTTGTGGTATTTGGCATAATGCTGTTTTGGAGATTTGAAGCCAATGTGGAGGCTTGTTGAGTTTTCACTTTCAAATTAGAAATAATGGTATTTTAGACTATGCACTTTTGTTTTAGGGTTTTCGAAGGGAGACTAAAGGGATGTGTTTAATAACACATCAAAATCCTAGCCTCCATATTATTTCCTTTTCTTTTTATTATTATCATCTTGTTAGATCTTTAGATTTTGTGGCTTACCAAGTGGTTTTTAGAGCTTTTGGATTGTACTCTCATACTCTTTGTTGAAGATAGTAAAACCCCTCTCTCCTCGTGATTTTTCCCGTTTTGGGTTTCCACGTAAATTTCGTGTTTCGTATGATTTCAATTTTGCTTTCATCCTTTGCTACTTGTGTTTTGATTGGTGCATCTTTTGGCATTTTTTCGCAACAAGCTATAAGCCACTGTCCGAGCTATGGCTGGTGAGTTGTTGGTCTTTACTTAGTCATTTGATGAACCTCGAGCCAACCCTCATGGTCCTTATGGCTTGGGGTGCATCACCTCAACTTTTTGAACTTTTCTAAACTGTTTTTGAGTTAAATAAAAAAATTAAGAAAAATAATTAGATGACAATTTTTAATATACTGTGAGAACAACAATTTATTCTGAATTATAAAAACTAAAATATAAATAATTATAAATTATGACTCTTAATAAGCTGTCAAAATTGTGTGCATGCCAGACAGTGGGCATTTGCAAGGCTATTGATTCATTAACATTTTTATGAAGTGTCTCGGGCCGGCTCTCATGAGCCCAGTGGCACGTAGATGCATTTAGGCGTCTTGGCCTTTGCTTGGGGTCGTGTGCCATGCGAGATGAGGTCTGTAGCCTGCCGTTCAGACCATACAAGTGGCTGGACTGCGAACTTTCAACAGTTTTCTGTTGGATAACGTTTTTCTCGTTTTCTGATGTTTAGATCATTTAGGAAGATGAGATAATGCACTATCATTTCATAGTCAGCAAGAGGCCTATACCTTGCATTCAGGAAAATGATTTTCCTTTTAAAAATCAGAAAATATTGGCTTTTTATAAATTTTCGTTTTCCTTCCTGGAATCGGCCAGGAGCAAGCTGCATGCCCATCTCAGATTATTTTCTTGTGGTAGAGGAAAAATAGAAAGAAGCAAAAGTCGAGAGGTAAATGTAGAGGAATGAAACACATAACCTTCCTCATTGCAGTTGAGAATTTGGAATCAAGAACCAACAGGAGATATCAATCACTTCCAACTGCAGAAACATAAATTTCTTGGCCGGTCATGTGCTTGAAAGCACTTCACTTGTTCCAGGCTGACCTAGAAAATCACGAATGATCCACATCAACGGCTTCATCAAATCAAGCATGGATATTTTCTTGGGCCGTCACTTGAGCGACACCGCGTCAAACTTTTCATTGTTGACTTGGTGCCCGTGGCATGGGTGTATTCGATAGGATTCTCTTGAACAAAGCATGTGCATGAGAGGGGAGATACATGGGGACTTCATATCCCGATCCCAACACGGCAACGAACATAAGCCCTTCGTATACGTTGATCCAACCTCTGACCTGATCAGAAACCAAAGAGTCTTCTTTCTGTTTAACGTGAATTACTGCACGAAAGTTTTTCGCCAGCTTGATTTGAATTGCGCTTACCAGACTGTTTTGGTTCCAAGGGTACCATTTATCCTGTAGTTTGAGCTTAAGGGCTTTAACGTTGCGCCAAGCCGTTGACAAAGGGATGGCTATATCTGTAGTCCCACTGCTCAAAAAGAAAAAAAGTTTAATCTGTGAAAGTAAATATTTGGTACTATTAATGTCTAAAACCAAAAAAGACATCTCGATGATGAATAAATGAATATATAACTTCCATTATTGTCAACCAATGTTTATGCGCTAATTCTACCAATTATAATACAATCATGAATATATCTCAAATTAATTAAATGTTGCAAACTCAAGATTAAATGCATTGGCATGATTTTCTTCTTGTTTCTAACATCTAATACGCCTTACCTATTTATCCAAATGCGCAATTGGGTCTCTATGAGTTCTTTTAGAATCAGCAACATCGATGATTCTGTGTCGCTTTCTACGTAGTGTTCTGTGGAACCAGGTTACTGTGTAAGTGAAACCGCATGATTTATCATTCCCTAGGAATTTTTCATGCCCTTGATTTGAGTGAAGTTCTTGTATCATGAACAATTCCTGGCCAGAGTATAGTTCAATGGAATATACGGAGGGTCGCTGTGGAAAGCTTGCTGCACCTCTTTCCTTCTCAAAGTGAGTACTAGTGTCATTATCTGAGTAATGTCCAAACCCATCTCTGTACATCAAATCCTTCTTGCAGAGAAAAACTGAGGATTGAGTACCAAAGTGCTTTCAGGCTTTCTTACGCTCATTTTCCAGCCTCTTAGAATAAATTTAGGAGCTATCTCACCTGTATGGGGCTCGCAGATGGTCTCATAAATAGGTTGAAATTGTTGACGTCTACAAATTCATTCATCTATGCTTCATCCCAGGCTTATTGCAGCCATCAGAATGTCTATCGACAGCACAAAAGTTCCGTAAGTTTCGGTATGTAGTGTCTGAGATCAACCCATGATTCCACAGGTAATCAAGCATACCCGGTTCTCCAGTTTCGTTGTCAAGGAGGGTTTCCTGGCTAGGAAACTTTACCCAAGAAAGAGCACTAGCTTAGTCCAGTTTAATAGTGAAAATGGATATGCTTTGACATTGAGATTCGACATTAGTCATCTTGCCAATATTCTCTTCAGATCGATGATTGGTCACACGATCCCCATGTTGCGGTTTACTATCAGTTGAGCGAGTTGAGGCACATAATGTCCTGGAATAAGCGTTTATTATTAAACTCGTGCGTGACCTAAAATTACATTACACATTAAGATGGCCACAGAAAACGCGTACCTGCACAGCTCTCTCCGGCAGCGTAGAAGTCTCGGTATTTGTATTGTGGAAAGATTTCGAGCCATTTATTTAAAAATGTGTGACTGTCCATGGCTGAGATGGAAAGAAAAGGAAATAACTTGAGACTTTTTGAAAGAAAGTATATAGCGGAAGACTCAATAATCAAACCAGGGCAAACAGGTAGAGCAAGTCATCAAGTCCTGACCGGTGCTGTTATCTCCAGTTGACTCGCGACGCTAAGGATAGAAAATCCAGCTCCAGCAGGGGTAGGAAAATAGAAACCACAAGATGTTATTGTTCAATCTGATAATGCTAGTATGAACACTTAGAGATGGGTGAATAGGTGTTAAAAAAGTTATTGCAAGGCTTAACAACTTTATTCGACTTTTATGAAAACAGTGGACTGAAGATGTAAAAGACTGTAAATAGTTATATAAAACTGCGAATTAAAGTAAAGAGTTTAGGGAAAGAGAATTGAAAAACAAGGTTTATAGTGATTTAGCTTAGACCAAGCCTACGTCCACTCTCCTGTACTAACAGCCCACTAGCTGGATTCCACTAAGAACCAAAAGAGATTTTACAGTCTCACGTCCTTAATTCAACAGTGTAGAGACTCTACTACACTTCCTCAAGGTCTCACAAGTATTTAATCTTTCTTTTGAGTACAACTTAAACTCAGCGAGTGAATTAGCAAAGAACTAGAAGATTCAGACTTTGGAATTTTTCTTTTACGCACACACTTGAATAACTTAAGTGTCCTCCTTATATATTCCTCCATGCCATTATAATCGTTGGCACCTTCCAAATGAGTTCTTCCAATCTACCCGTTGGACAGAATCAATTAGGAAGATCTCAAGTTATTTAAAGAATGTGATGATAGCTCACCAATCCTGTTCACTCATACAATCAGGATCTAGGTTTTCATAAGTAGAACCTTCCAAGTATACTTCGCCAATCAACAGATCTAATTATTCAAATTGATTTCAATAAGAATAATTGATCATGAGATGCTATCTCCATCCGTGAGATCTTCTTCAACCGTACGAACGAAATCCTTAAAAATATACTTGCATTTGGATAAGTCTTCTTCATCCGATAAATTTTTTCTTCGTCGGTCTAGAAACTATCATTGAGGGTAGACTTTAAATCTTGAGTCTCGAAGTCTTCAGACTTTGACGATAAAGTCTGCAAGTCTTCATACTAGACTGATGGAAACGTTTTGTCAACTTCAAAATAGATAATGAAGTTTTCTCCAACAATCTCCCCTTTTTTTATGGTGATAAAATTTTTCCGCAGATTTGGACATTTAGACTTGCAAAACAACACTTTAGCAAATTAAGATTTCTTATAAAAGATAAGTAGAGATTAGGATAATGATAGTAATGATTCTGCAACCACAGAAAACGTGTTAATTCTGTAAAAGAAACTATCTTTACCATAATCAATAACATAGCTTAAGTTACTTGCAAGCATCATCAGTCCAAATTAGTCCACGCCACATTCAAATAAAAGATAAGTCCAAAAATCCAAAAATCAAATCAAATCGCATCAACTTCTCCCCTTTTTTGTCAACAGCAAAAAGTGGAGAACAAATAAAAGAGTTGGTCGAAAGTAGGATCAGAATCATGGCTGTTTTGGAAGGCGAACAAGCTCAAATTCTCCCATAGAATTCACTGTCTTCTCAAGCCTTACAAAACTCTGCTTCGTGTGACTGAAAATCTTCACCCTACACGGACGATCGCACTTGATTCTTCGGGCGTTTAACCGATCGTGCAAAGACACTAAAGTGGCCATGAAGGCATTCTTGAGATCCCGCATCTCACACCCCATAGCATATTGCTGCTTCCTTACATACAATAAAATCTCTAGCGTCTCGAAGCTGTAGGTTCTGTTGCAGCACTAGGACCAACCGAGTCGATTCTAGAGATTTTGAGAATGGATGGAACTTCAGCAGATTGTCCACCATGACTACGAATGGAAGCTTCTGGATAATGAGAGGTATACACATCCTCTCGGATCTCTTTGCAGAACGACTTACATCACTAGTAAAGATAGGTTAAGAAATACCTTTTGGTCCAACGGCTCCCCCTGTTTAGTTGCCTTCAGGTGGAGTAGGTAACATTTCTTCTTGATCAACTTCAACTTTAGAGTGATACGCGTCAGCAATTCCAGTTCTTGCTATCTCAGAATTACTGGATAGGGAGACAGCCAAAGTTGGCTCAAAAGAGTCTTCTTGACCCTGATCTTTTTCTCCTTCTTGTCCTCTTTCTTCTCTTCTTTCTACTTCTTCTTTATCTCCTCTTCTTTCCTCTTCTCTTCTTTCTTCCTCTGTTCTCCTCTATTCTTCATCTTCATTCTCTATCTCTTCTCTCTCTATTTCTCCTTCTTATGGTTCTTCTCAAGTCTCTTGAAAGCTAACAAAACTCTTTAAATTTCTTAAGGTTAAAAGAGTCATTTCATCCTCATCCTCTTCATCCTACAAGATGATAATTCTTTTCTTCTTTACTGGAGCAGCCATGGGCTCCTTGCCTTTCCTCTTTGCTATAGCAGAGTCTTGTTTTGCTTTGATAGGAAACTTCTCCTTCATACGCTCCAACACTTTATTCAACTCTTTCAAGCGCATCTTTGTGACCATTTTAAAACCAATCACCATTGGAGAGATGGTTGTCAAACATAATGGTGCAGAAATGTGAATTTTAAAATGTCTAAAGAGACGTGTGATAAGAGTAGAATAAGAGAGTTGTCCCTTATCCTTCACCACTGTTCGGTACATATGAAACAAGATGGTGTGAGGCAGAGAGAATTTAAATCCAGCAGTGATGGCATACATCAATTTCGCTTCAGATCGAGAGACATCAGTCTTGGATGTCGACTTGGGACGAATGCAGTTGATTATGATCTTATGCAGCAAGATGTTAGAGGCATTCATCCTAGAGTAGGAAATTTTTCATTTAATATCTCGGTCTTTAACCAAAGTCAATGTAGCATGTGCAACTGACACACTAATTGATTGGAAACGCGCTCTTTCCACTCCAATTATGTCAGCCAACGTGTCTGTATTCACCAAGAACTCTTTATCTCTTACTGTGAAAGAAAAGCTGTTTGCATCCACGAAAGATAAGTTCGAGTAAAAATAAGCTGTGAATTCAGGATAAGCAATAATAGATTCATAACAAAAGCACTCCAATTGTAGTAGAGCAAACTTCTCTCGCAGATTGACTTTTATTGAATGAAGAAAATCAAAATCGACACTCCTAGGGTTCATTACCCCTCCCTTCATCAAATTCAAGTAAACCCTCTCGTGGTTTTTTGATCGAAAAGACTTGAGCCGTCACCAGCAATGTTCGCAGCCACTCTGTTCTAGGCTAAAAATAGATAAACATCCGTTCATCGTCGTCTAGTCTTTTTGGTTGATTTGCAGTGCCATAGAATGGGTCACTTGGGAAATTTGCGAAAGTCCTTTCAGCTATCCCTCTCTCTAAGTCCTTTCAGCTGTCCCTCTCTCTACAACTCCTAACCTTTCTAACTCCCGCAAAACAAGTTTCATTCTTGTATCATCTATCTCTTAAAAATTCATCGATCAAAGACATCGGTGTTCCTCATTTCTTCAAATTAGAGTAAAGTTTGAAAGCAACCTTGGGAGTTAGCGTTCTTACAGGTTCAGCCTCTTATATAACTTCTTTGTCGGTTAAGTCGGTGGAGAAGGCGCGTTGTTGAGAAGGTTGTTGCTGACTCGAACGTAGTGGTGGAGAAGAATCTTCTTCCTCGGTCAAGTTGAAATGCGTAGGACTCTCGGGCATATGTCATGGTCCCCTGCTTGTAATCCTTGAAGACTTTCTTGAAGACATTATCGCTTCAAGGGAGAAATTCACAAACTTGCTCGAAAAAAGTGAAAACTTTTAGACAAATCAAGAGTGAAAGTGAAAGCAAGTGGGAATTTTGTATCCTAGGGTTTCGGTATAAAAACAAAGAAGACGAACCTCGGTAGTATATAAAACAATTGAAGCGAGGTAAACAAAACGACATAAAAGGAAAAATAAAATTACCTTTTCGAAAAAAAAAATAACTTCCTTTTTTGAAAATAACTATCTTTTCAAAATTAATAATTGCCTTTTGAAAAATAAAAACTTGGAAAGATAATTTCAATTGATTAGCATTTAATAAGTAACCGTACCTTTTTAAAATACTGGAATAGAAATAACTTACAATCGTAACTCTTGGTCTTCCGAGTCCGAACACCTTCGGACTTTACTTTAAAATCTAAGCTCCTTCATACTTTAATGGATAATAGATGTAATGTTCCGTCTGGTGCGAATAGAATCAAATAGGCTTTTCTCCAGTGGCTTTGTAAGTATGTCCACCAATTGATTCATTGAATCAATGAATTGAATCATAACTTCTCCACTTTGAACATGATCTCTAATAAAGTGATGTCGAATCTCTATGTGTTTTACTCTTGAATGAAGAATTGGATTCTTTGTTAGATTGATTGCGTTGGTGTTATCACATTTGATCTCGGTGCATGAGTCTTCGATTTCAAAGTCTCTCGGTTGTTATTTTATCCATAAGATTTGAGAACATCAACTTTTAAGGGCCACATACTCTGCTTCAGCTGTTGAAAGAGCTACAGTGCTTTGCTTCCTTGAAAACCAGGATACTGTCATGTTTCCCAGTAATTGGCATGTACCAGATGTACTCTTTCTATCAACTCTGCAACCTGCTAAATCTGCGTCTGAATATCCAAAGAGGGTAAAGTCTCATTCTTTAGGATACCACAGACCTAAATTTGAAGTGGTTGCAATGTATTTGATGATGCGTTTTGTGGCACTTAAATGAGACTCTTTTGGATCAGATTGAAATCTAGCAAAAATGCAAACACTAAACAAAATGTTAGGTCTCTGTAAAGCTTTTGGTCAGCTTTCTTTCTTCATTCATCTTTATCCAGCTTTGAAGAGCTAGACATTGGTATCTTAGTCTTTTTGCAATTCTCCAATCCGAACTTTTTAATAAGTTCTTTCGCATATATTTCTTAGTGAATGAAAATTCCTTCATTCAATTATTTTACTTGTAATTCGAGAAAGAATGATAATTCACCCATCATGTTCATCTCAAATTCATCATGCATAGATTTAGAAAAATTCTTGCACACATTTTTGTTAAGTGATCCAAATATAATATCATCAACATGAATTTGAACAAGTAGAAAGTTTTTACCTTAACGGGTCTCCAAACCATAGGACATTCTTTCTCAAAGTGTTCGAGTTGTTGCACTTAGAACATTTAAGAGCATTTCACCCAACATGTTTTACAAAGATTTTTTGAAAATGATTTCTGTAAAAAAGTTTATGTAGGCCTTTGTTTGATTCTTTCCTTTACTTTTGGAAAATCAATTAGAGGAATATTTTCAGAAGTCATTCCCAAGCCCGATTTGTTAAAATATGGTCTTTGTACCGAAAGAATATTTTCTAACTTCTCAGATCCAATTGAAAACCTTTTTGAAATATTTGAAATGTCATTTTTCAAAAATGTGTTTTCTTTTGAAAGAGAGTCTACATTTTCTTTTAAAGTAACAAAACTTTTATCTAAACTTTCAAACTTTTCTTTCCAAAAATTTCTTGTTGCTTGGTATAGAATTCTTCCTTTTTAGCTTAGAAATCCTCTTAAGAAAGGTTTTGAGCCTAAGACAAAGTTCATCAATATATTTCGAAACTTTAGTAGAGATTTTTAAATTACTTACCTCGATTTCACTATATGAGTCTCGAGTCCGTATCTATTTCGGAGTCTAACTCGATTCGATTTTGCCATTAGACAAATATTGGTATAATCTTCATCACTTTTTTCGCATTCAGTATTAGTCCATGTTTCTACCTTGAGAGCCTTCCTATATTTCTCATCTTTTCCTTTCTTTTTCTTCAACATGGGACAGTTCGGTCGATGTGTCCATTTTTCTTGCATTCAAAACAGATCACATCTTTATTGGCTTCATCATCCTCAGTTGATTTGTTTTGAAATTTTTGAATGCTTTGTTTTTTCCAATTGTATCTTCTTCCCTTTTTGTTCAGTTTCTGAACCTCTTTATCATAAGAGCTAACTCTTCACCATCCATATCATCTTCAGAATAACGTAACATCAGAATCATCATTAGATTTCAAACCGATTGACTTCTTACCTTTGGTATTTTCTTCCTCGTTGATTTGCTCCACTTCATAGGACTGAAGTGTGCCAACCAATCCGTTTACGGAAAGTGGCATGATCTTTTGTGTTTCCCTTATTGAAGTATTTACATGATTCTAGTCTTTGGAGAGTCGACGTAGCAATTTGTTAACCTTCATGGGTCCCGAGATTGATTGTCCCTAATACTCTAGACCATTTACAATTTCTGTAAAACGACTAAACATGTTTGTGATAGATTTTCCTGGTTTCATCTTGAATGTTTCATACTGTCCGAGTAGAATATTGATCATTGTTTCTTTCACTCGATCAGTTCCTTCATAGGTAATGTGCAGCCCGGACTTCTTTGGCTATTTCACAAAAAGATATTATGTTATCTTTAGTATAAGATAATGCACAATAGAAGGAGTAAATTACTTTAGCATCAAGAACTTATCTCTTAGTTATTTCTTCTTGAGTCATCTCGCCAGTCTGCAGGCTTCTTTTCCCCTTTCTAAAGCGATGTAGCTTTAGGAATAATTCCTTTTTCTACCATATCCCACTCCAGAGAATCTTTCAATCTTAGGAATGCCTTCATCTTGTTTTTTTATATGTTGTATTCCTTCCATCAAAATAAGGTGGTCTGGGGTTACTTTAGCCTTCAACCAAACTTGAAGCCAACATACTAGCCATAGATTTTTAACTCGAAATAAAAACACTTCAATTAAATAAGCACACATGCTCTAATACCAATTGATAATGCTAATATGAACATATAGATGGGGTGAATAGGTGTTCAAGAAGTTCTTGCAAGGCTTAACAACTTATTTGACTTTTATGAAAACAGTAGACTAAAGATGTAAAAGACTGTAAACAGTTATATAAAACTGCGAAGTAAAGTAAAGAGTTTAGGGAAAGAGAATTGAAACACAAGATTTATAGTGGTTGTCTTAGACCAAGCCTACGTCCACTCTCCCGCACTGACAGCCCACTAGCTGGATTCCACTAAGAACCAAAAGAGATTTTACAGTCTCACGTCATTGATTCCACAATGTAGAGACTCTACTACACTTCTTTAAAGTCTCACAAGTATTTAATTTCTCTTTTGAGTACAACTTAAACTCAGCAAATGAATCAACAAAGAACTAGAAGATTCAGACTTTGAAATTTTCTTTCACGCACGCACTCGAATAACTTGAGCGTCCTCCTTATATACTCCCCCATGCCATTATAACCGTTGGCACCTTCCAAAGGAGTTCTTTTAATCTACCCATTGGACATAATCAATTAGGAAGAGCTCGAGTTATTTAAGGAATGTGATGATAGCCCACCAATCCTGCTCACCCATATAATCGGGATCTAGGTTTTCATAAGTAGAACCTTTCAAGTATACTTAGCCAATCAATAGATATAATTATTCAAATTGATTTCAATAAGAATAATTGATCACGAGATGCTATCTCTAACCGTGAGATCTTCTTCAACCGTACGAACCAAACCCTTAAAAATATACTTGCATCTAGATAAGTCTTCTTCATCGGATAAATCTTTTTTGTCGGTCTAGAAACTATCAATGAGGGTAGACTTTAAATCTTGAGTCCGGAGGTCTTCGGGCTTTGACGATAAAGTACGCAAGTTTTCGAGACTAGGCGATGGATGTTTTGTCAATTTCAAAACAGATGAGGAAGTTTTCTCCAACACAATCTTCATCTTAAATATAAATTTCTTAGTGATGATTGTTTATGAGTTTGAAAGATGTAATCCAAATATAAAGACAAAAATGGATCATTTAGTCTGCCGCCATGAAAAAGACGTTACTTTGGTTTGAAGTTGTACCATATAACGGGTTAAAAGAGTAAAACTAGCGACGAGATATAATGAAAATGTTGAGCCTCCATACTACAATCTACACACTAATTATGTCACTATTTAAACTTGGCACATTTTTTTGACAAAAAAAAAAAAACTTGGCACCATCTCAATTGAGTTTTGTCTTAGAGAGAGGCGGGCCTAAAGTTTCTTGAGTTTGACTTTCCCGATCAATAAAACCAAACAGCAAGTCACATAAGGTAATAGCCATTCGAGACATTCAACTCTTAATCGAGATTTAATACACAAAGCTTTGCTGAAACAAAATTACTAGTGTTCCATGCCAATTGTCTCTTAAAAAGCTTCCCGTCAGGCAAGATCTGGAAGGGTCCAATCTCTTGAAAGGCTCTATACCCGATTGTCGAGGCGTTGGGTCCTTCATTGAGCCATAGAAGAAGGAGAAAATATTAGGTACGTCTTATGCTCCAGCGTGGCAAACAAGAAGGCAGTGGGAGCGCGACACGTGTCCTCGTGGGACCCACAATTTCGGGCGCCCATTTTGAAAATTTCCGTCATCAGTAGCTTCGGAGAGACGGTTTTTAGTCGCGGGTTCTTTCTTTGCGCCTCTCTCTCTACCCTCGCTCTCTCTCCCGACGAACTCCCTCTCTCCGCCCTCGCTTTTCCGACCGCCAAAGCACCGCGAGCAACCGACGAACCAGGAGGATACCGGCGAGATGACCGCGAGCAATCGACCAGCGTGCGACCTCCCTCTCTCTGCCCTCTCTCTTTCCGACCGACCGGCATGTGACCTCCCCCTCTCTCTACCTTCCGGCGTGCGACCACCCTCTTTCCGACCGACCGGCGTGCGACCTTCCTCTCTCTCTGCCCTCCCTCTTTCCGACCCGCGAACCACCGTGCCACACCTCTGGCTCCGGTTCCGGCCCCAACTCGTCCGTCCCTTACTCTTTCTCACTACTCGCGTCTCTGTCTGCCCTCCCTCTCTTCGACGGTGAACCACTTTGCGTGACTAGCAAACCACCGCGCCCCCCTCCGACTCCAGATCCGGCACCGGCTTGTCCAGGTAATTTCTCGCTTTCTCTTCTCTCTTTCTCTCTATATGACGGGGTGACGAAAGGGATTTTATAGGAGTTCGCGATGCCTGAAATGTCATTAGTAGTATGCTTTTCGCCCGTAGTTTTTCTTTAATCTTGGGTCGGCTATTCATCATGCCGTAGGACATACTCCGAAAAGGCTCTAAAATGAGTGCTATTGTTGCAAATCATGGATAGTCCTTGAAAAGCCAGATCTGTTATTCTTCCGTATTGATGTTTATATGTATATTCCCCAATAACTTTGCTGAGATGCACGGCAAATGCATCCAGTCTCAATTGATTATTGTCATGCAGTGTAGATTTTTATTGCTTCTGAGATCATTTGGTCATATTTGTTTCCGCGTGTTTGCGATGCTTATGGTATAGACCTATGCGATCTCCTGATGATGATTTTTTTTTTTTGTCGGATTTTAACTTTCTCTGTATTTAATCCAATTGCAGGATGTGGCAGTGAAGGTATTCTCGATGCAAGAATATTCAGAAGAATTGATAAATTCCTTTAGACAAGAGGTTTGTTTTCTTTTTTGTTTTACTATGTCTCATGAGTTCTCTTTCTTTCTAATATTATTCAGCCGGGACATGCCGAGGGTCGCTTAGACTTTTTTAATTTGAATAAGGCATCTCTCGTAGGACATGATATGCAGGCTATGTCTTGCTCTAAGCCCGTTGGCCTGTCCTTGACTTGTTAATTGAAATCATGAAAACATCGTTATGATAGCGATTAGTGATTGCTGGATGCGAGGTGGCTGGTTTAATTTTGATAAGGGCCTTCCTTGAGAGGTTGTAATTGCAGTTGATAGTCTAGATTCTGAGGCAGTGAGGGATAATGGGTTGGCCTTTTAGTTGATAATGAGTCCAAAAAGTGATCTATATTATCCCAGGATGTGATGAGTCAACATCGAGGTGCGAAATGACTCCATCTATGGTGTCACTTGCCCCTACATCTTCTGATTGTTCTTTTTTTTTTTTCTTTTTCCTTTCAGAACTACATAGTCAAGATGGTTTAGGAAGAACATTCTGAAAACCAGTGTGATAAAGAGTTGAAGTAAGATTGACCAATATGTTCGAACCGCATGCATTTATCTCTCTCTCTCTCTCTCTCTCTCTCTCTCTCTCTCTCTCTCACTTGTATGACTAGCCCGTATTTTATTATTTTATAAAATTCTGAAGCCTTTTAATGAACAGAATTTTTGGTGCTTATTCTGTAGCAACTGGGATTTTTTTCCCAAAGCACGGATATAGTTTATTGGTGTCAGCTCTATTAGTGATGGCATTGGCAATTTTAGTTCAAGTGTTGTTCCACTAATACAGCAACGCAACATTTCCAGGACATGTGGTGATAGCAGGTTTTGATCTTCTTCTTTTTTTTGCCAAAGGATTATGGATATTTTTCTTTATATTTTCCATGCCTTGATCCATTGCATTATGATTAATTGTGTTGTGTTGGATAGATGTAATAGCATGTGGGTCTACGAAAGGATTATACCTTCTCGTTTTACTCAAAATGAGGAACTTTCTCATAGGACTTTGCGATTGTTATATGTCCATGCTCTCCCCCTCAGCATGCGTAGTACCATGCAGATTCTGAGAACCTCTTTTGATGTTGCCACAATTTTTCTCACTTCTCATAAAGTACGTTCATGTAGAATTTTATGAAACCTCATTAGCTAGTTGTGGAACTAATCTTAAACCTGCAGGGAACTTTAGAGTGTGGTAATTTTTTTTAACCAAAAAGTAGTGAAATCCAAAAGTTTGACAGATGTGATGCTAACAATGTAGGATTTGTGCACTTGTCTATCAACTAATTGTTAAGTATTTAATTTGGGTTATGGGCAATTTTTTTGGTATAGTAGCCTAGTGGGAGACAATCATTTGTATCCTTATCAACTTATGAGGCAGGGTATAAAATAGTAATGATAGTGACTCGCAAAGTCTTGAGAGATTTAGACCCAAGTTGTTGGTTACTTCATACACTCCTTTGATTGGCTTTATGTCTCATGGAAATTGCCTGCTTTCATATTCAAGGAAAACATGCCGAATTTGACTACCATTTTATTAGAGAGTACTTGAAGGTAAAATAGAGGTGAAGTTGTCGAAATAGAAGCAAGTTCTTTCCCTCTGCAAAGTTGGCAACATTCAGAGAATACTTGGCTTGATAGCAAAACTGAATTAGGTTGGAAGGAGTGTTAACAATAACAACCAACTTGCTGGCTTCTTGAAGAGTTTAATCTCTCCCCATGACGAAGGATTTTGTGGAGTTGGTCTTTCGGCTTTAATCTTCTTTAAATTTGGCCTTTCATGTACATGGCTATGTGGTCTCTCCTGTCCGAGTATTTAGTTATGCAAATCAAAGGGGTCGTTTGCTTTTAGTTTTTCAGCGAGCAAACACAATCAAGAAGCTAGCAAACATTTTTGGAATAAACAGTGTGTATGCAAGCAATTCTGGCACATATAGGCTTTGCAGGAGAAAAGTTACTTGAAAGAGAAATAGAGATGAAAGTGGCTTTGAGTGTCCGCTACGCAGTGGAGTGTGTAATTGGAGTATTGTGTGCACAAATGCTTCATGTTTCTTTATAAAAACATTTCAGCTTATGGTTTCATTGCGCACCTTCATTTCAAGTAGAACATGCCCTCTGACAAATGGAAATTCCCATGGCACTACAATCATATAGTTTGGTTGACACCACATTACCACATTTGAGCTGTGGAGGATGTAAGATCTTCTGTGTGTTGAGGTTGGTACTCGTTACAACTATTAGGCTCAAAGGTTGTCCATAGCAAAAATGCATCCATGCATTATCATCCCTTTCTCAGGGAACCATTTCATCTAGTTTCTGGCTTGTGTTAACTTGTGCATCTCTGGTGCTGTTTCAGAGGTACTCAATGCATAAATTTCTTTTTGGTTATTTGTCATCTCATTTGACTTACAATTCGCTTGTGGCCCATTGTTCCCTAAGGAGAAAGAATTGGCTGCTGTGAAGATCAATGCAGCTGACGTTGATATAATCGCTAATGAACTTGAGGTCAGTCAGCTTATGCCATGTGCTTGAACACATTTATTCTCACTAGCCTGAGCTTTTTAATAGTGTATGGTAAATTCTGAAAACAGCTGGATTGGAAGGTGGCTGAAAGGACCTTACGCGAGCATAAAGGTGATGCTGTTGCTGCAATTCGTTCCTTGCTTCGATAAAGAATTGGTGGCACGAAAAATGGGATTTGTGATTTTTCTGAGCGACTTGCCCATAACATTGTCCAAGTAGGATCAAAAAGCTGTTTGAGTCATGCTTCTTTTGGGGATACATGACTTGCTTTCTGGGAGATTGTTTGTACTCTCGCCGATTTTGGTTGCAAATGTTCAGCCCTGCATTTTTGCCCTTCCATGTAGTACATGCCGGGAATTTTGGACGGTATGAAAATCATGTACAATTTCAACGAACAAAAAATCATAAATCCACAAGCCTATGCTCAATAATGTGAGGTCGATTTCCGATACAAAGCTTGGAAGAATTGTTGGGTTGATGCCTGGTTGGACGGCGACCCGAAGTCCAAGCTCATTAGACTGAATTTAATTCGAGAAACTAAAGCATCAAACTTTCTGGAAAAGTGAAGACCTTTGATTGCACGTAAAATTTTGTTGAAATAGCCCCTGGCACAATCGGCTAACGACTATAGAAAAGGCATGGATATCTTCATTGATGGACTTCCATGGGGCGAACAACTTGGGCTAACGGTGATTTAGAAGCAGAATCTGCCTTGAGCTTTAGTAGTGCGCAACCCTGTTAGGCTATTACCATTGCAAATCTCTCTGTTTTACCACTAAGAGCCGTCAAAGTCAATTTTGATTTGTACAGCTTTATGATGAGAATCTAATGTTCCCCTATAAATGTATCACAAACAAATGGATGGCAATGCCTAATGTGCTTAGCCTCCGATCTCCACAACACTTTGCAACATATCTACAAGATCCTTTGTGACTTTTCTGGTAAACGAACAAAAGTGACATACAATCAACCTAGATCCACCCGCAATTGAATTGCTCAAACGAAGGACAAACATTCTATCCTCTCAAAAGGTCCCAAAAATCTGGTTGCCAAATTTCATGGTCCAGAAGCAGCAAAGCGAGTTGAGATTGGTTGGCAACATCAACTTCCTGGCAAATCGCCAGGTTTGCTTGGACTGTTCACCAATGTAATGAATAGACAAATTCCTCTTGATGCACCGGATGGTTCACGTTTCCCTTGGAGTGTTGTTGCCGGCAGCAGAGCAGGAAGCCTGGAATTGAAGTGCGTTCTGTCTCTGCAAATCTTTGAATCTTTCCAGTATTTCCTGGAATGTTGGTCAGCACTTTGGATCACTGGTTAGGAGAAAATGCAGTTCCCACATCAATATCGAATTGTAACAAATTGACAATTTTTGTCCTCACAAAAAGGAAAAAAAGAAAGCTCCTGAATGACATCAACTTATGCCGGAAGAAAAAAAGGTCATGAAACTGCCTAACTACAAGTGGTACATGTCAAATGCTCATCGGAGATGGAGCATCGTTTTCTGTGTCCAATTCTATTGCATTAGTGACCAGAAAAATGCTTCTCCATTTTCTACCCAAGATGAATGAATTATCCTTTGCAGACTCCATGCTTGTGTTTAGTGTACTTAGGGCTTGATAAACACTAAAGGAGAAGAAGCACCTGTGCCAACAGCTCTCAATTATAGATGCCCACTGTGGATCAACATCATGAGGGATATCTAGCCACTGATTCATAAACCCCACAGAACCAATTACCTGCAAGTATCCTGAGTAAAGCATTGTTCAAAGCATTCCGAATAATAGATTTCATGTAATTCCTAACAGAAACAAAAGGGAGAGAAAAAGACGGCACATCGGGCATAGTCATTCATCCCCCTTCATGTTCACATAAAATGTCGCTGAATACAAAGCCTGCCAAGTCCATATCCACAGAGAAGTGAAAAAGAGATCCAAGATGCCACGATGCCTTTTCAATGGATCTTGTTTACTGATCCAAAAGGTGCATTTTTCAGACGAAATGGAATGTGGTGACAGAAAAGAAAAACAATACTTGCACTGCATTGAGATTATCCCACGGGATCTTCTGGGTGGCAATTTCCCATAAGACCACTCCATAACTGTACACATCAAATCTGGAGATGCAGAGAAATATTAGAAGTAAATAAGGATACCAAAGCTATCTTTAGATAGTAAAGGTAGTAGTCTTCAAAATAAAACTCAACAGAGAAAAACGTACTTCTCATCTGAGGCTTCATTACGGAGAACTTCCAGTGCCATCCATTGAGGCTAGAGAAAGAGAGAGAGATCGCAGGTCAAGTCCGCCAAGAATTATAATTTCAGATAGTTAAAGAGGAAAGTTACAAATGACGACTAATAAGATTTATTGAAGAAATAGTAAGTAAAATTTTCATACCGTTCCCTTCCCAGTTTTTGTTGTGAGATATGCTTTAGATTTCACACGTGACAGTCCAAAATCACTCACCTAAATTACAATTTTAGCAAATCATAAATGAGCTCATAAGCAAAAACCCATATATTGCATCTAAAAAAAGGGATATATCTTGAAACAGAAGGACGGAACTCTGTAATTGTAGCCACCCTTCACATTCCAATTCTTGTCAACTAAGAGATTCAAGGACTTCAAATCACGATGAATGATAGGTGGATTGTAATGATGCAGATAATTCATGCCCCTAGCCTGAAAAGTACCCAATTCAATAATTACATGTTAAAAGCAGCAAGATAACATACAAGAGATAGTAGAATTCAAATAACTGACAAACTCTGGAGGCCAAAAGTTCACGGGCCAAGCAGTCTCAGGAAGTTAGGAATGCTAAGGTTCAAGACACTTGTCTCAAATTTTTATCAGCATGGAAGTAAAATGTACATTTAAAAGATATCAACAAGAAAAAAAAAGAGGGCAATATAAAAAGGAGCAAAACAAACGCTGACGGGGAAACGGATGAGAAAAAAAAAACATTCAGGTGACCAAATGTAAAACACTGCACCTACAAGAAGATGAATTTGGTTACATGTTGAATGTACATGTAAAAGATATCAACAAGAACAAAAAGAGGGCAGTATAAAAAGGAGCAAAACAAATGCTCACGAGAAACAGATAAAAAAAAAAAACATTTAGGGCGCGTTTGGCAACGATTCTGTTCCAGGAACCGATTCGAGTAAAAAAGCGCGTTTGTAATGCTTGTTCAAAATTTTTTATTCTGGAATAGAATTGCGTTTAGTCTTGTATTAATTGATTCTATTCCAAATTATTTTCTTTTGATTTTTAAATAAATTTTAAATAATTTCTATACTTTTTACTTTTTTTCTTTTCTTTTTCCTTTTTTTTTTTTTTCTTTTTTTCCCTTTTTCCTACTCTTCTTCTTCTTCTTCTTCTTCTTCATTTGGCCGGTCGCCGGACCGGCGACCAGCCCGAGGGCCGGCGACGCTCACGGGAGCATCGCCGGCCCCTAGGCGAAGTCGGCCTTCGTTGGCCGTGCCTCGCCGGCAGCTGAGCGAGGCTCGCCCGGCCTCGCCCGGTGGTGGGCTTGCCTCCGACAAGCTCGCCGGACCTCGCTCTAGCCTAGCGAGCCTTCGGCGACCTCGCCGGACCGGCGATCGGTGGCGGACCGGCGACCAGCCGGGCGGACCCGGTGACCAGCGGGCGGACCGACGACCTTGCCGGACCGGCGACCGGCAGCGGACCGGCGACCGGCAGGCGGCGGCGGGCGGTGGCGCGACGGCGGGCAATGGCGACGGCAACCGAGATGATGAAAGAGAAGAACGAGGGTTTTACCGTTTCGATTCTTTTTCTGATTCTCAAACGTAGAATCAAATTTTTTTATATTCTCAAATCTTGTCCAAAATCATTCCCGGGAACAAAAATTTTACCAAACGCGATTCTTGTCCCAAACTGATTCTGGGAACAAAAAATCAAAATCTGGCACTGTTTGGCACGTTGCCAAACAGGTCCTTAGCTGACCAAAATGTAAAATACTGCACTTAGAAAGCAATGGATTAAGTTACACAAATAAGAAGCAGATACTTGCCACATCCAAAGCCATATGAACACGGTGTCTCCAATCCAACTTGGCCATGTCCCTCTGCAGTAAGTGAAACAAACTTCCACTGCATCAACACACATGACAACTGTTAGTTCCATAGAGACGGATATCGACAGAAATTTTTGTCCTCACAAAAAGGAAAAAAAAAAAGCTCCTGAATGACATCAACTTATGCCAGAAGAAAAAAAGGTCATGAAACTGCCTAAGAGATTCGAGGACTTCAAATCACGATGAATGATAGGTGGATTGTAATGATGCAGATAATTCATGCCCCTAGCCAGAAAAGTTCCCAATTCAATAATTACATGTTAAAAGCAGCAAGATAACATACAAGAGATAGTAGAATTCAAATAACTGACAAACTCTGGAGGCCAAAAGTTCACGGGCCAAGCAGTCTCAGGAAGTTAGGAATGCTAAGGTTCAAGACACCCGTCTCAAATTTTTATCAGCATGGAAGTAAAATGTACATTTAAAAGATATCAACAAGAACAAAAGAGGGCAATATAAAAAGGAGCAAAACAAACGCTGACAGGGAAACAGATGAAAAAAGAACATTCAGGTGACCAAAATGTAAAACACTGCACCTACAAGAGGATAAATTTGGTTACATGCTGAACGTACATGTAAAAGATATCAACAAGAACAAAATGAGGGCAGTATAAAAAGGAGCAAAACAAATGCTCACTGAGAAACAGATGAAAAAAAAAAAACATTCAGGTGACCAAAATGTAAAATACTGCACTTAGAAAACAATGGATTAAGTTACACGAATAAGAAGCAGATACTTACCACATCCAAAGCCATATGAAAACGGCGTCTCCAATCCAACTTGGCTGTGTTCCTCTGCAGTAAGCGAAACAAACTTCCACTGCATCAACACACGTAACAACTGTTAGTTCCATAGAGACGGGATATTGACAGAAATTACAATCACTGAAAACCAACAAACCAGACATTACAACAAACTTTAACACGATGCACCATATAATCAAAAGCCTGCTTTTCAAAAGCATTGAGAAAGTACCGTGGAAGAAACTCTGTGACTATGCAGAGGCGCTGAGGTGAAGTTACTGCTCCCATGAAAAGCAAAACATTGGGGTGCCGAAGTCTTTTCATAAGAGACATCTGCAAGGACAAAAAAAAAACTGTCATATTAATGGTACTTTATGAGAAGTGAGAAAAATTGTGGCAACATCAAAAGAGGTTCTCAGAATCTGCATGGTACTACGCATGCTGAGGGGGAGAGCATGGACATATAACAATCGCAAAGTCCTATGAGAAAGTTCCTCATTTTGAGTAAAACGAGAAGGTATAATCCTTTCGTAGACCCACATGCTATTACATCTATCCAACACAACACAATTAATCATAATGCAATGGATCAAGGCATGGAAAATATAAAGAAAAATATCCATAATCCTTTGGCAAAAAAAAAGAAGATCAAAACCTGCTATCACCACATGTCCTGGAAATGTTGCGTTGCTGTATTAGTGGAACAACACTTGAATTAAAATTGCCAATGCCATCACTAATAGAGCTGACACCAATAAACTATATCCGTGCTTTGGGGAAAAAATCCCAGTTGCTACAGAATAAGCACCAAAAATTCTGTTCATTAAAGGCTCCAGAATTTTATAAAATAATAAAATACGGGCTAGTCATACAAGTGCAGAGAGAGAGAGAGAGAGAGAGAGAGAGAGAGAGAGAGATAAATGCATGCAGTTCGAACATATTGGTCAATCTTACTCCATCTCTTTATCACACTGGTTTTCAGAATGTTCTTCCTAAACCATCTTGACTATGTAGTTCTTATCAGGAAAAGGAAAAAGAAAAAAAAAAAGAACAATCAGAAGATGTAGGGGCAAGTGACGCCATAGATGGAGTCATTTCGCACCTCAATGTTGACTCGTCACGTCCTGAGATAATATAGATCACTTTTTGGGCTCATTATCAACTAAAAGGCCAACCCATTATCCCTCATTGCCTCAGAATCTAGACTATCAACTGCAATTACAACCTGTCAAGGAAGGCCCTTATCAAAATTAAACCAGCCACCTCGCATCCAGCAATCACTAAACGCTATCATAACGATGTTTTCATGATTTCAATTAACAAGTCAAGGACAGGCCAACAGGCTTAGAGCAAGACATAGCCTGCATATCATGTCCTACGAGAGATGCCTTATTCAAATTAAAAAGTCTAAGCGACCCTCAGCATGTCCTGGCTGAATAATATTAGAAACAAAGAGAACTCATGAGACATAGTAAAACAAAAAAGAAAACAAACCTCTTGTCTAAAGGAATTTATCAATTCTTCTGAATATTCTTGCATCGAGAATACCTTCACTGCCACATCCTGCAATTGGATTAAATACAAAGAAAGTTAAAATCCGACAAAAAAAAAAAAATCATCATCGGAGATCGCATAGGTCTATACCATAAGCATCGCAAACACGCGGAAACAAATATGACCAAATGATCTCGAAGCAATAAAAATCTACACCGCATGACAATAATCAATTGAGACTAGATGCATTTGCCGTGCATCTCAACAAAGTTATTGGGGAATATACATATAAACATCAATACGGAAGAATAACAGATCTGGCTTTTCAAGGACTATCCATGATTTGCAACAATAGCACTCATTTTAGAGCCTTTTCGGAGTATGTCCTACGGCATGATGAATAGCCGGACCCAAGATTAAAGAAAAACTATAGGCGAAAAGCATACTACTAATGACATTTCAGGCATCGCTGAACTCCTATAAAATCCCTTCCGTCACCCCGTCGTACGAGAGAAAGAGAGAAGAGAAAGAAAGAAATTACTTGGACAAGCCGGTGCCGGATCGGAGCCGAGAGGGGGCACGGTGGTTCGCCGGTCACGCGGTGGTTCGCTATCGAAGAGAGGGAGGGCGGACAGAGACGCGGGTAGAGAGAAAGAGTAAGGGACGAACGAGTTGGGGCCGGAACCGGAGCCAGAGGTGCGGCGCGGTGGTTCGCGGGTCAGAAAGAGGGAGGGTAGATAGAGAGGAAGTTCGCACGCCAGTCGGTCGGAAAGAGGGTGGTCGCACGCCGGAAGGCAGAGAGAGAGGGGGAGGTCGCACGCCGGTCGGTCGAAAAGAGAGAGGGCAGAGAGAGGGAGGTCGCACGCTGGTCGGTTGCTCGCGGTCGTCTCGCCGGTATCCTCCTGGTTCGTCGGTTGCTCGCGGTGCTTCGGCGGTCGGAAAAAGCGAGGGCAGAGAGAGAGAGGGAGTTCGTCGGGGAGAGAGAGCGAGGGTAGAGAGAGAGGTGCAAAGAAAGAACCCGCGACTGAAAACCCTCTCTCCAAAAGCTACAGTACCGGAAATTTTCAAAATGGGCGCTTGTGGGTTCCACGAGGACACATGTCGTGCTCCCACTGCCTTCTTGTTTGTCACGCTGGAGCATTAGACGTACCTAATATTTTCTCTAGAAGAAGAGGTTTAGACACTGCATCCGATGACGCTTCTACCAGCCAATAGAACAACTTATTTTTTTCTTTTATGGTCACATGTCACGAATACTGAGCAAAACTCACTTCCATAGGTTGTCTAGGTAACGCCGCAATCTTGGCATTTACTGCTTCATCTACTGAAGGTCTAACAGCGATGGCCCATACCAGTAACTTCAATAAGAGAAGGCAAATGATATTCGATGACGTTTGTTTCGCTATGTTTCAGTTGTCTTTTGGTGGGGCTTCTTCTTGATGTTCTTGGAATCCTTTTCGTCTTATGTAAATGTATAAGTTGTGGTGTTAACCATCGACTGAAGATATAAAGTTGTTTGTATAGTTATGGGTAATAACAGTATTTTGTTATCTATTGTTAGCAATAGAAGTGAGCGGTTTTAGGTTCCGTACAAGTTTCATTTGAAACCTAAAACCTACCCATTGGAGCACGTTTCTCATGTTTTAAAACTTGGAACCTACCCTACATACCCTAAATCCTGAAGCCTACCATGTCATAAGTTTTAGGCTTTACTTAGGTTCACTTATATTATTAATTAAACAATTACAGTGAATTAAACCTTTAATGACCTCCACTTGCTGCCATAATTCATTGACCATAACTTATATTTAGACATATGAAAAATATGGACATTAAAAAGGTAAAACTCTCAATCATAAAATAAAAGCTTAGATTAGTACTTCCGAATTATACATTCATCGTCAAGTGACATGGAAAATTGGAGGATCGCGCAAAGAGATAAACCAATAAAAACATTAAAATTTGTTCTAGGTTCTAGGTTCCAGGTTCCAAGTTTTTTCCAATCAAGAACCTTGAATCTACTCGTTCAAATAGGTTTCTCATTTTTTGGAACTTGTAACCTACATACATTGGAACCTAGAACCTACAGGTTCCTATCGATTTAATTCTCAAGTTTTAGGTTCTATTCTAGAACCATGCTCGCCCCTAATTAGCAACAATACATTATTCTTCTAGAGTTTTAGAAGGTTATAAGTAAGAAATTTGTTTTGGCAATGTTGAGTTTTTCTGAGTTGTAAGCACAACGAATGGCTGAATTAGGATTGTTCCAATGAAGGGCAATTACTCTTGAGACTGCAATGCAGAACATGTTACCAGTGAAAAAAAAAAGGAAAAGAAGGAAAAGAGAAGAAAAAAGAAAAAGGAAAGGAAAAAAAAGATAAAATAATAATAATAAATTTAAAAAAATTCATGTTAGTGCCGGCTGGTGTTTGCATTAGTGATTTTAAGCCAAAATTAACTGGATGAACTATATTGTCAAATTACCAAAAGGTTTATGACTAAATTGACAAAATTGAGAGGTTTAGAATTGAATTGACATGAGTGCAATAAGTTTAGTAATTTTCTTAATTATTTTGATGTCACTAAATCCTAATGGGAAATAGGTGGCTGGTTATATAAATCTGAGCGATCCACTTAGCTATGACAAATCTATTAGCATCATGCCTGATTGAGTTTTGCGAAGCCATTGCCAAGAGCTCTAGTGAAATTACTATTCTTGATCTGCAGAAAGAAAAAAAAAAAAATTGAGTATAAAAATATCTCTCAAACTCATATTTCTTGACCGTATTTGTGCATTAGAATAAGTAAAACATATATCCTATGTCAAGAGAAGGCATATGTCCTCATTTCATATTTTGATAAGCAATTGAGGAGAACATGCAGTTGGACGGGATAATAAAGGGGAACCGGGAAGGAGAAGTTGAGAGTAATAATTAATTAATCACTATACGCTTCACTTCTTCTTCTTCTTCTTCTAGTACTGAAATATCTTAGAATATTTTTATGATATAACTAGGATGGACAGAGATACGAAAATAATGGTACCGGGATTTAGTCGGGCAACAATGTCAATATTAATAGTACGAAAGCAATATGCTAGAAGACCGATTTGGTCCTGTTATCGCAAAACAAATAGCCAAATGAAAGCCAGCTCCCTTTATAAACTCTCCTCAATAAAGACCGAGTTTAAAATTAGCAAATTTGTGAACTTCTTGTCATTGTATAATTGATTGGACGATTACGGTGTAAAAAGGTACAAGAAGCAGACTTAATAATGAATCAAAACTAAAATCTGACGGCACGAACTTAAATCAAAGTCAAGTGTGAAAGCCTCACAAAAGAAGAGAAACATAAACTTTGATCGTATAAGCTAAATCTGACAGTTTGGTTGAGTGTGTGTGCTCCTCTTCTTTCATCCATTTATAATCATAAGCTTGTAGGATTTCACTTTCCACATTTCAAGACTTGTTATCTCGACCTTCTGGACGTGTCCCTGAGGTTCTGGACATGTTTCCTACATTTTGTAAATGGCTGGTATCAACTTATGGTAGCAGGTTTGGCATTCATGTCAATCTCTTCTCGCGAATGTGAATCTGCTGTTGTCACATGTTCATTATTACGCCCTCACCCTAGCAACCTTTGCCGGCTATCACTTGGATTGGTGATCGGCGGAGGGAATAGAAAAATAAAAAGGAAAAAAAAAATAGAAAGAAAAGTAAAGAAAAAAGAAAAAATATTCAAAAATATTCAAAAATATTGCAGAATGCCATTTCATCCCGGCAATGCCATTTCATCCCCGGCACTAATTGAATCTCCACATTAGCGATTTCTAGGCAAATTGGTCAGATGGACCACATTAAAAAAATCTTCAAAAGATTTAAGACTAAATTGGCCAAACTAAAAAGTTTAGGACTGAGTTAGCAGCCATATGATAGAATTATGACTTTTTTTGACAAATTTCCCCCATATTCCTCTCTGTCAGGTGCAGTTTTTTGGATCCATATGCATGGTCAGACCCTAATAATGTGATACCCTATTAATGTCATAGACCAAGTAAGAACGAGTCTAGTAGATGGTCCATATGGTGGATTGTTTACCCATGATAGCGTGAAACATCGAAAGAGGTTTTATATCACATTGACCACATTACTGATCTTAGAGTCTAAAATAGATTTACTACACATTGATCTCGAGAATGGGCGAAGCAGGAGATAGATAAAGGGAACCCCAGTTACCTTCCCTTTGCTAACTCAAAATCCATCTCCAGTGTATGTGTGGTACCAGCATGGGGAAGAGGATTGGCAACAAATTACACAGGAGTCGACGTTGTTTCAGGAGAGCACTGGTGGTCAGTGGCCACAAAATACCGATACCCCACGTTGTATTTTGAAACACAGGCTAAATTCTGCAACTGTGGGTACAAGGACAAGGTATTCGACGTTTGTGCTGGAACGTGGAGCAGGGTGTTGTATATGAAACTCTAGACATTAGCATCATAAAGAGTAGCTAAAGGAATGGCGAATTGCCTAGTTTGAGGACAACCGGCCATTTCGAATCAGAAAATGCAAGCGTTCCATGTCTTCTCTCAGAGGGGAGGTGAAGGCCCATAATGTATTCTATTGGCAACATAGTGAAAGGCCTCGTTTGGTATCTTGAAGATTCTCGTAGAATGTTTTATCACAAATTGCCAAATAGGGCTTCGGCCGCATTGCCTGTCGCAATACTGATCCGACGACTTATCAGCAGTGGCTTGATTTGGGGAGCCTTGCTGGGCGTCTTACCACTGAAGAGAGTACAGCATAAGGAAAGTTATGTTTGGACAAGAAAAGGATTGTCCGACATTGTGTGCTCATAAAATCCTTGTTAGCGACGTCGTATTCGGTATTTGATGCCTTGTATCATGACACTTGTATTGTACGCTAAACACATTAATCCTACTTGTCTAAACCCTAAGGTAGATTTCCATATCAATAGATCTGTGGACTCCTCATGAATTGCCCGATTTGCCTTGTTTTAAGGCCGTCATTATTTATTTTTATTTTTTGGTTGGAAAAGCCGTCATTATTTTATTCAATCAGCATTAGCCAAATATGGAAAAATTTATCAGCGGAAATGAATGTAGCGCGATGTTGACGAAGTTAATCGGGATGCAACTTAACATGGTATTTTTTGCAACTTAATCTTTGCAGGGACATGTTGAGAAGGGATGGCAAAATTATCATTTCAAGCCAATAGCAGACAGCCTGCCAAATTTGACCAAGGCCCAACAAATTAATGCCAATTACTAAATCAAGTTGCCTGGGCACTAGGCGACGACCTTGCTTGGACGTAGTAGACTTGGACCACAATTTTTGTGATATTTTGACATTTTATTTATTTATTTATTTTCTTGAGACTTCTTCACTAGTTTGATGAATGGCGACGTGATGACAATGATAGGGATAAGCCAAAACATCTTACATATATATATATATATATATATATATATATATATATATATATTTTCTTATCAATATGAATATGAGTTTGCTTTCAAAGATTTGGACTTTTGCTCGAACACAAGTTGGACCGTTGAACTTGAGAGGCTATAGAAATTCCAAAGACATTGAAAAATAGAAATTTAAGTAGTTTGCACTTCCATAATGGCCAAGAATGTGGCTATTCTACATAGGATACAATGTTTTGGGATTTGCATTGCGTGGTCAAAACCCAATAATATCATAGGCCCAAAAAGTTCCAACAAAGTTCTAAGAGGCCTAATAGCGTATGTATCCTTTGTTCATCAAAAGTAGAGGCCTCAGCACATGAAATCCTCCATGACCCAAAAAAAAAAAAGGAACCTACTAGTATCACAGTTCAAATAAAACACGAGCCAACATAATAAGGATTTGCCAATCCTATAAGCTTTTTTGAAGTGCTAGAGTGGGAGATCATCACTTCGAGCTACTTGTTTTCCTCTCGCCAAATCTGTCACAAGAGCATCAACATCCCACTCCGCCAGATCCTTCCAGGTGGATAGATCAGGTAAACAAAGCAAGGGACTGCAGTGTTCAATGTGAAGACTTTTCAATGATTCCAGTCTGTCAAGACCTCGAATTTCAACCAGACTCAAACAATCCCATACTGTAAGGTCCTCGAGATTCTTGAAGTTAGATAAGTTGGAAAGGTCCACAACTTCAAGAAATCTGCAATTGGTAACTGTAAATACCCTCAAATCGAGGGCAGATGTCCAACACAATGCAATTTGTCACAGTTATCAAGTTCAAGTTCTTTTAGACAGCGAAAGCAACCCAAATATGAGCTTCTGCTGGTGAAAATTGAAAGTTCTAACCTACAATATGGGTTGGACATGTAACTTTTTGGAATCTTGGGATAGACAACGCATGTAAGGGGAAAACAAAATTCCAAATTTCTTAAATTCACTAAGTTGGAGATCTCAGGAGCTTTTTCCGAGACTGTTGAGGACAGACATAGACTTACCAAACTCTGTGGAAGCTTTGGTATATTCTCCATACGAGTTTCTGTTAATTTCAAAATCTGCAAGTATGATAGTCCCACAATATCACTTGGAATCACTTCTAGCTGCCGGCAACCTTCTCCATAAATTTCCTCAAGTTTCTCCATCTTCCCAATGGTATCAGGTAACTTTTGCATGCAACTACCGTCAATCTTCAAAACTTTCAAACTCTTTAGATTGACAATGCTATTTGGCAACTCAACAATGCTTGTGAATGAGACATCTAACTTAACTAAATATTTCAGCATTCCGATCGACTCGGAAAGTTTTGTAAGCATTTGACACCCATCTAGAATTAATTGTTCTAAGGATAAAAAAGCAGAGAGCTCGGGAGTTTCCTTCAACATTTTGCAGTCTGACAGATCAAGAACTTTCAATCTGGTAGCCACCTGTCGAATGATAAGATATATCCAACGAGTTTAATTTATATTAGTTTTGTAGGATATAAGCAAATATATCGACTAAGCAATCATTCAACAAAAGTAACTTTATAAATACTCTCTACATGCATTCCTAACTTAAGCCAAAACCACTCGTCGTCACCCTTCATTTCTTCAAATATTGTCCCCATCAATCGATAAAATAACATGGATCTTTCTTTAAATTATCCCGACAATGAATAATAAAAACACAGAATATAACCAACACTACTCTTATAAAATGAAACTTCTAGAATACTATGGGAAAACATAATTTTAGATATTTTAGACTCAATAAATTAGAGATCTCCGAATCTTTTTCTGAAACATGTGAGTAAAGACATAGACTTACCAAACTCTGTGGAAGCTTTGGTACATTCTCCACACGAGTTTCTGTTAATTTCAAAATCTGCAAGGATGGTAGTCCCATAATATCACTAGGAATCACTTCTAGCTGCCGGCAACCTACTCCATAAATTTTCTCAAGTTTCTCCATCATCTCAATGCAATCAGGTAACTTTTGCATGCAATTACCGTCAATCTTTAACACTTTCAAGCTCTTTAGATTGACAATGCTATTTGGCAACTCTACAATGCTTGTGAATGAGACATCTAACTTAACTAAATATTTCAGCATTCCGATCGACTCGGAAAGTTTTGTAAGCATTTGACACCCATCTAGAATTAATTGTTCTAAGGATAAAAAAGCGAGAGAGCTCGGGAGTTTCCTTCAACATTCTGCAGTCGACGGATCAAGAACTTTCAATCGGTAGCCACCTGTCGAATGATAAGATATATCCAACGAGTTTAATTTATATTAGTTTTGTAGGACATAACCAAATATATCGATTAAGCAAGCACTACACAAAAGTAACTTTATAAATACTCTGTACATGCATTCCTAACTTAAGCCAAAACCACTCGTCGTCACCCTTCATTTCTTCAAATATTGTCCCCATCAATCGATAAAATAATATGGATCTTTCTTTAAATTATCCCGACAATGAATAATAAAAACACAGAATATAACCAACACTACTCTTATAAAATGAAACTTCTAGAATACTATGGGAAAACATAATTTTAGATATTTTAGACTCAATAAATTAGAGATCTTCGAATCTTTTTCTGAAACATGTGAGTAAAGACATAGACTTACCAAACTCTGTGGAAGCTTCAATACATTCTCCCCACGAGTATTAATTGATTTCATCAACCGGAAGTCTTGTAGTTCCCGAATACCATTAGAAGTCACTTCCAGCTGCTGGCAACCTACTCCATAAATTTCCTCAAGTTTTTCCATCTTCTCAATGGCATCAGGTAACTTTTGCATGCAACTACCGTCAATATTCAACACTTTTAAGCTCTTTAGGTTGACAATGCTGTTTGGTAACTCTACAATGCTTGTGTTTGAGACATCCAATTCAACTAAATATTTCAGCATGCCGATCGAGTCAGAAAGTTTCGTAAGCATTTGACACCCTTCTAGAATTAATTTTTCTAATGATAAAAATGCAGAGAGCTTAGGAGTTTCTTTCAACATTCTGCGGTCCGACAGATTAAGAACCTTCAATCTGGCTGGCCCCTGTCAAATGATTAGATATATCTAATGACTTTATTAGTTTTGCGGGACATAAGCAAATATATTGACTAAGCAAGCATTCAACAAAAGTAACTTTATAAATACTCTATACATGCATTCCTATAAGCCAAAACCACTCTTCATCACCTTTCATTTCTTACAATGTTGTCCCCAACAATCGATAAAAGAACATGGATCTATTGTTAAATTACCCCGGCATCGAATAATAAAAAGACAGATTATAACCAACACTACTCCCATAAACGATAACATCTATAATGTTATGGGAAAACATAATTTCTGAATTTTTAGACTTACGAAATTCGAAATCTCCCAACCTTTTTTTCTAAAACATGTGAGGATAGATATAAACTTTGCCAAGCTCTGTGGAAACTTCGGTAAATTCTCAACACGAGTTTCTGTTAATTTCAAAATCTGCAAGGATTTCAGTCCTACAATATTACTATGAATCATTTCTAGCTGCCGGCAACCTTCTCCAGAAATTTCCTCAAGTTTCTCCATCATCCCAATGCCATCAGGTAACTTTTGCATGCAACTACCGTCAATCTTCAACACTTTCAAGCTCTTTAGATTGACAATGCTATTTGGCAACTCTACAATACTTGTGCCTGAGATATCCAACTCAACTAAATATTTCATCATTCCGATCGAGTCGGAAAGTTTTGTCACCATTTCACACCCCTTTAGAATTAATTTTTCTAATGATAAAAATACTGAGAGCTCAAGAGTTTCTTTCAACATTCTATAGTACGACAGATTAATGACCTTCAATCATGTAACCACCCGTCAAATGATTATGTTATATCCGACGAGTTTAATTCATATTAGTTTTGCGGAGCATGAGCAAATATATTGACTAAGTAAGTATTCCATCAAAGTAACTTTATAAATATTGTGTACATGCATTCCAAACTTAAGCCAAAACCATTCGGTGTCACCCTTCATTTCGTTCAACGTTGTCCCCAACAACTAATAAAAGAAAATGGATCTATTTTTAAATTACCCCGGTATCGAATAATAGATAGACAGATTATAACCGACACTGCTCTCATAAACAATAATATCTACAAAGTTATGGGAAAACATAATTTCAGATTTTTTAAACTCACTAAATTAGAGATCTTCAAATCTTTTACCGAAACATATGAGGGTAGACAGACTTACCAAACTCGTGGAAGCTCCGGTATATTCTCCATGCAAGTTTCCGTTGATTTCAAAATTTCCAAGGATTGTAGTCCCACAATATCACTAGGAAACACTTCTAGCTGCTTGCAACCTACTCCATAAATTTCCACAAGGTTCTCCAACATCCCAATGCACTCCGGTAACTTTTGTATGCCACTACCGTTAACCCTCAACACTTTCAAGCTCATTAGATTGGCAATGCTATTTGGCAACTCTACAATGCTTGTACCTGAGACATCCAACTCAACTAAATATTTCAACATTCCGATTGAGTCGGAAAGTTTCGTAAGCATTGTACACCCCTTTAGAATTAGAAATTCTAAGGATAAAAATGCAGAGAGCTCATGAGTTTTTCTCAACATTTTGCAATCCAACAAATAAAGGACCTTCAATCTTGTAGTCGCCTGTCAAATGATTAGGTATATCCGATGAGTTTAATTTATATTAGTTTTGCAGGACATAAACAAATATATTGACTAAGCAATCATTCAACAAAAATAAATTTATAAATACTCTCTACATGCATTCCTAACTTAAGCCAAAACCACTCTTTAACACTCTTCATTTTTTTTCCAACGATGTCCCCATCAATCGATAAAATAACATGGATCTTTCTTTAAATTACCCCGAAATTATATAATAAAAACACAGAATATAACTAACACTACTCTTAGAAAATGTAACTTCTAGTATGTTATGAGAAAACATAATTTTAGATTTTTTAGACTCACTAAATTCGACATCTCCAAATCTTTTTCTAAAACATGTGAGTATAGACATAGACTTACCAAACTCGTGAAAGTTTCGATACATTCTCCCCACGAGTTTTAAATGATTTCATCAACTGGAAATCTTGTAGTTCTGAAATACCATAAGAAGTCACTTCCAGCTGCTGAACACCTACTCCATAAATTTCCTCAAGTTTCTGTTAATATGTAAGGATATAAACTTTGCCAAGCTCTGTGGAAACTTCGGTAAATTCTCCACATGAGTTTCTGTTAATTTCAAAATCTGCAAGGATCTCGGTACCACAATATCACTAAGAATCACTTCCGGATACCAACAACCATCTCCAGTAATTTCCTCAGATTTCTCCATCATTCCAATGACATCAGGTAACTTTTGCATGCAACTACTTGTCAATCTTCAACAATTTCAAGCTCTTTAAATTGACAACACAATTTTGCAACTCTACAATACCTGTGCATGAGACCTCCAACTAAACTAAATATTTCAATATTCCGATCGAGTCGGAAAGTTTTGTCATCATTTCACACCCCTTTAGAATTAATTTTTCTAATGATAAAAATGCTGAGAGCTCAAGAGTTTCTTTCAACATTCTATAGTACGACACATTAATGACGTTCAATCATGTAACCACCCGTCAAATGATTATGTTATATCCAACGAGTTTAATTCATATTAGTTTTGCGGAGCATGAGCAAATATATTGACTAAGCAAGTATTCCATCAAAGTAACTTTATAAATATCGTGTACATGCATTCCAAACTTAAGCCAAAACCATTCATCGTCACCCTTCATTTCGTTCAACGTTGTCCCCAACAAATAATAAAAGAACATGGATCTATTTTTCAATTACCCCGGCATCGAATAATAGATAGATTATAACCGACACTGCTCTCATAAACAATAATATCTACAAAGTTATGAGAAAACATAATTTCAGATTTTTTAAACTCACTAAATTAGAAATCTCCAAATCTTTTTCGGAAACATATGAGGCTGGACAGACTTACCAAACTCTGTGGAAGCTCCGGTATATTCTCCATACAAGTTTCCGTTAATATCAAAATTTCTAAGGATTGTAGTCCCACAATATCACTAGGAAACACTTCTAGCTGCTTGCAACCTACTCCATAAATTTCCACAAGTTTCTCCAACATCCCAATGCACTCGGGTAACTTTTGTATGCCACTACCGTTAACCCTCAACACTTTCAAGCTCATTAGATTGGCAATGCTATTTGGCAACTCTACAATGCTTGTGCCGAGATATCCAACTCAACTAAATATTTCAGCATTCCGATTAAGTCGGAAAGTTTCGTAAGCATTGTACACCCCCATAGAATTAGAAATTCTAAGGATAAAAATGCAGAGAGCTCGGGAGTTTCTTTCAACATTTTGCAATCCAACAAATAAAGGACCTTCAATCTTGTAGTCGCTGTCAAATGATTAGGTATATCCGATGAGTTTAATTTATATTAGTTTTGCAGGACATAAGCAAATATATTGACTAAGCAATCATTCAACAAAAATAACTTTATAAATACTCTCTACATGCATTCCTAACTTAAGCCAAAACCACTCTTTGTCACCCTTCATTTTTTCCAACACTGTCACTATCAATCGATAAAATAACATGGATCTTTCTTTAAATTACCCCGACATTGAATAATAAAAACACAGAATATAACGAACACTACTCTTATAAAATGTAACTTCTAGTATGTCACGAGTAAACATAATTTTAGATTTTTGAGACTCGCTAAATTGGAGATCTCCAAAGCTTTTTCCAAAACATGTGAGTATAGACATAGACTTACCAAATTCTGTGGAAGCTTCGGTACATTCTCCCATGAGTTTTAAATGACCGGAAGCGATGTCGTTCCGAAATACTATAAGAAGCCACTTCTTGCTGCCCGCAACCTACTCCATAAATTTCCTCAAGTTTTTCCATCTTCTCAATGGCATCAGGTAACTTTTGCATGCAACTACCGTCAATATTCAACACTTTCAAGCTCTTTAGGTTGACAATGTTGTTTGGCAACTCTACAATACTTGTGTTTGAGACATCTAATTCAACTAAATATTTCAGCATGCCGATCGAGTTGGAAAGTTTCGTGAGCATTTGACACCCTTTTAGAATTAATTTTTCTAATGATAAAAATGCAGAGAGCTCAGGAGT
The DNA here is from genome assembly GCA_014182585.1 of Eucalyptus coolabah. NCBI lineage: Eukaryota > Viridiplantae > Streptophyta > Magnoliopsida > Myrtales > Myrtaceae > Eucalyptus > Eucalyptus coolabah. The sequence goes on from CM024622.1 coordinate 25,917,115, forward strand.
TTCTTTCAACATTCTGCAGTCTGACAGATTAAGAACCTTCAATCTGCTAGCCCCCTGTCAAATGATTAGATATATCTAACGGGTTTAATAGTTTTGCAGCACATAAGCAAATATATTTGACTAAGCAAGCATTCAACAAAAGTAACTTTATAAATACTTTATACATGCATTCCAATAAACCAAAACCACTCTTCATCACCCTACGTTTCTTCCAATGTTGTTCCCAACAATCGATAAAAGAACATGGATTTATTTTTAAATTACCCCGACATCGAATATTAAAAAGTCAGATTATAACCAACACTACTCCCATACACGATAACATATAGAATGCTATGGGAAAACATAATTTCTGAATTTTTAGACTTACGAAATTCGAAATCTCCCAACCCTTTTTTCTAAAACATGTGAGGATAGATATAAACTTTGCCAAGCTCTGTGGAAACTTCGATAAATTCTCCACACGAGTTTATGTTAATTTCAAAATCTGCAAGGATCTCAGTCCCACAATATAACTAGGAATCACTTCTAAATACCGGCAACCTTCTCCACAAATTTTCTCAAGTTTCTCCATCATCACAATGGCATCAGGTAACTTTTGCATGCAACTACCGTCAATCTTCAACAATTTCAAGCTCTTTAAATTGACAACGCAATTTGGCAACTCTACAATACTTGTGCATGAAACCTCCAACTAAACTAAATATTTCAACATTCGGATCAAGTCGGAAAGTTTTGTCATCGTTTCACACCCATTTAGAATTAATTTTTCTAATGATAAAAATACTGAAAGCTCAAGAGTTTCTTTCAAAATTCTATAGTACGACACATTAATGACCTTTAATCATGTAACCACCCGTCAAATGATTATGTTATGTCCAGCGAGTTTAATTCATATTAGTTTTGCGGAGCATGAGCAAATATATTGACTAAGCAAGTATTCCATCAAAGTAACTTTATAAATATCGTGTACATCCATTCCAAACTTAAGCCAAAACCATTCATTGTCACCCTTCATTTCGTTCAACGTTGTTCCCAACAACAAATAAAAGAACATGGATCCATTTTTAAATTACCCCGGCATCGAATAATAGATAGATTATAACCGACACTGCTCTCATAAACAATAATATCTACAAAGTTACGAGAAAACATAATTTCAGATTTTTAAACTCACTAAATTAGAAATCTCCAAATCTTTTCGGAAACATATGAGGCTGGACAGACTTACCAAACTCTGTGGAAGCTCCGGTATATTCTCCATACAAGTTTCCGTTAATATCAAAATTTCTAAGGATTGTAGTCCCACAATATCACTAGGAAACACTTCTAGCTGCTTGCAACCTACTCCATAAATTTCCACAAGTTTCTCCAACCTCCCAATGCACTCGGGTAACTTTTGTATGCCACTACCGTTAACCCTCAACACTTTCAAGCTCATTAGATTGGCAATGCTATTTGGCAACTCTGCAATGCTTGTGCCTGAGACATCCAACTCAACTAAATATTTCAGCATTCCAATTGAGTAGGAAAGTTTCGTAAGCATTGTACACCCCCATAGAATTAGAAATTCTAAGGATAAAAATGCTGAGAGCTCCGGAGTTTCTTTCAACATTTTGCAATCCAACAAATAAAGGACCTTCAATCTTGTAGTCGCCTGTCAAATGATTAGGTATATCCGATGAGTTTAGTTTATATTAGTTTTGCGGGACATAAGCAAATATATTGACTAAGCAATCATTCAACAAAAATAACTTTATAAATACTCTCTACATGCATTCCTAACTTAAGCCAAAACCACTCTTTGTCACCCTTCATTTTTTCCAACGCTGTCACCATCAATCGATAAAATAACATGGATCTTTCTTTAAATTACCCCGACATTGAATAATAAAAACACAGAATATAACGAACACTACTCTTATAAAATATAACTTCTAGTATGTCATGAGTAAACATAATTTTAGATTTTGGAGACTCGCTAAATTGGAGATCTCCAAATCTTTTTCTAAAACATGTGAGTATAGACATAGACTTACCAAATTCCGTGAAAGCTTCGGTACATACTCCCCACGAGTTTTAAATGACGGGAAGCGATCTCATTCCGAAATACTATAAGAAGCCACTTCTTGCTGCCCGCAACCTACTCCATAAATTTCCTCAAGTTTTCCATCTTCTCAATGGCATCGGGTAACTTTTGCATGCAACTACCGTCAATATTCAACACTTTCAAGCTCTTTAAGTTGACAATGCTTTGTTTAGCAACTCTACAATTCTTGTGTTTGAGACATCCAATTCAACTAAATATTTCAGCATGCCGATCGAGTCGGAAAGTTTCGTAAGCATTTGACACCCTTCTAGAATTAATTTTTCTAATGATAAAAATGCAGAGAGCTCAAGAGTTTCTTTCAACATTCTGCAGTCTAACAGACTAAGAACCTTCAATCTGCTGGCCCCCTGTCAAATGATTAGATATATCTAACGACTTTATTAGTTTTGCAGGACATAAGCAAATATATTGACTAAGCAAGCATTCAACAAAAGTAACTTTATAAATACTCTATACATGCATTCCTATAAGCCAAAACCACTCTTCATCACCCTATGTTTCTTCCAATGTTGTTCCCAACAATCGATAAAAGAACATGGATTTATTTTTAAATTACCCCGATATCGAATATTAAAAAGTCAGATTATAACCAACACTACTCCCATAAAAAATAACATATAGAATGCTATGGGAAAACATAATTTCTGAATTTTTAGACTTACGAAATTCGAAATCTCCCAACCTTTTTTTCCAAAACATGTGAGGATAGATATAAACATTGCCAAGCTTTGTGGAAACTTCGATAAATTCTCCACACGAGTTTATGTTAATTTCAAAATCTGCAAGGATCTCAGTCCCACAATATCACTAGGAATCACTTCTAGATACCGACAACCATCTCCACCAATTTCCTCAGGTTTCTCCATCATCCCAATGGCATCAGGTAACTTTTGCATGCAACTAACGTCAATCTTCAACAATTTCAAGCTCTTTAAATTGACAATGCAATTTGGCAACTCAACAATACTTGTGCATGAAACCTCCAACTCAACTAAATATTTCAACACTCCGATCAGTCGGAAAGTTTTGTCATCATTTAACATCTCTTTAGAATTAATTTTTCTAATGATAAAAATGCTGAGAGCTCAAGAGTTTCTTTCAACATTCTATAGTATGACAGATTAATGACCTTCAATCATATAACCACCCGTCAAATGATTATGTTATATCCAGCGAGTTTAATTCATATTAGTTTTGCGTACCATGAGCAAATATATTGACTAAGCAAGTATTCCATCAAAGTAACTTTATAAATATCGTGTACATGCATTCCAAACTTAAGCCAAAACCATTCATTGTCACCCTTCATTTCGTTCAACGTTGTCCCGAACAACTAATAAAAGAACATGGATCTATTTTTAAATTACCCCGCATCAAATAGTAGATAGATTATAACCGACACTGCTCTCATAAACAATAATATCTACAAAGTTACGGGAAAACATAATTTCAGATTTTTTAAACTCACTAAATTAGAAATCTCCAAATCTTTTTCTGAAACATATGACGCTAGACAGACTTACCAAACTCTGTGGAAGCTCCGGTATATTCTCCATGCAAGTTTCCGTTAATATCAAAATTTCCAAGGATTGTAGTCCCACAATATCACTAGGAAACACTTCTAGCTGCTTGCCACCTACTCCATAAATTTCCACAAGTTTCTCCAACATCCCAATGCACTCGGGTAACTTTTGTATGCCACAACCGTTAACCCTCAACACTTTCAAGCTCATTAGATTGGCAATGCTATTTGGCAACTCTACAATGCTTGTGCCTGAGATATCCAACTCAACTAAATATTTCAGCATTCCGATTGGGTCGGAAAGTTTCGTAAGCATTGTACACCCCCATAGAATTAGAAATTCCAAGGATAAAAATGCAGAGAGCTCGGAGTTTCTTTCAACATTTTGCAATCCAACAAATAAAGGACCTTCAATCTTGTAGTCGCCTGTCAAATGATTAGGTATATCCGATGAGTTTAATTTATATTAGTTTTGCAGGACATAAGCAAATATATTGACTAAGCAATCATTCAACAAAAATAACTTTATAAATACTCTCTACATGCATTCCTAACTTAACTTAAGCCAAAACCACTCTTTGTCACCCTTCATTTTTTCCAACGCTGTCACTATCAATCGATAAAATAACATGGATCTTTCTTTAAATTACCCCGACATTGAATAATAAAAACACAGAATATAACGAACACTACTCTTATAAAATGTAACTTCTAGTAAGTCATGAGTAAACATAATTTTAGATTTTTGAGACTCGCTAAATTGGAGATCTCCAAAGCTTTTTCTAAAACATGTGAGTATAGACATAGACTTACCAAATTCTGTGGAAGCTTCGGTACATTCTCCCCATGAGTTTTAAATGACCGGAAGCGATGTCGTTCCGAAATACTATAAGAAGCCACTTCTTGCTGCCCGCAACCTACTCCATAAATTTTCTCAAGTTTTTCCATCTTCTCAATGGCATCAGGTAACTTTTGCATGCAACTACCGTCAATATTCAAAACTTTCAAGCTCTTTAGGTTGACAATGCTGTTTGGCAACTCTACAATACTTGTGTTTGAGACATCTAATTCAACTAAATATTTCAGCATGCCGATCGAGTCGGAAAGTTTCGTAAGCATTTGACACCCTTTTAGAATTAATTTTTCTAATGATAAAAATGCAGAGAGCTCGGGAGTTTCTTTCAACATTCTGCGGTCAGACGACATTAAGAACCTTCAATCTGCTGGCCCCTGTCAAATGATTAGATATATCCAACGAGTTTATTAGTTTTGCAGGACATAAGCAAATATATTGAGTAAGCAAGCATTCAACAAAAGTAACTTTATAAATACCCTATACATCCATTCCTATTAGCCAAAATCACTCTTCATCACCTTTCGTTTCTTCCAATGTTGTTCCCAACAATTGATAAAAGAACATGAATCTATTTTTAAATTACCCTGACATCGAATAATAAAAAGTCAGATTATAACCAACACTACTCCCATAAACGATAACATATAGAATGTTATGGGAAAACATAATTTCTGAATTTTTAGACTTGCGAAATTCAAAATCTCCCAACCTTTTTTTCTAAAACATGTGAGGATAGATATAAACTTTGCCAAGCTCTGTGGAAACTTCGGTAAATTCTCCACACGAGTTTCTCTTAATTTCAAAATCTGCAAGGATCTCACTCCGACAATATCACTAGGAATCACTTCTAGCTGCCGGCAACCATTTCCGCAAATTTCCAAAAGTTTCTCTATCATCCCAATGGCCTCAGGTAACTTTTGCATGCAACTACCGTCAATCTTCAACAATTTCAAGCTCTTTAAATTGACAACGCAATTTGGCAACTCTACAATACTTGTGCATGAGACCTCCAACTAAACTAAAAATTTCAACATTCCGATCGAGTCGGAAAGTTTTGTCATCATTTCACACCCCTTTAGAATTAATTTTTCTAATGATAAAAATGCAGAAAGCTCAAGAGTTTCTTTCAAAATTTTATAGTACGACAGATTAATGACCTTCAATCATGTAACCACCCCTCAAATGATTATGTTATATCCAGCGAGTTTAAGTCATATTACTTTTGCGTACCATGAGCAAATATATTGACTAAGCAAGTATTCCATCAAAGTAACTTTATAAATATCGTGTACATGCATTCCAAACTTAAGCCAAAACCATTCATTGTCACCCTTCATTTCGTTCAACGTTGTCCCGAACAACTAATAAAAGAACATGGATCTATTTTTAAATTACCCCGGCATCGAATAATAAATAGACAGATTATAACCGACACTTTTGCTCTCATAAACAATAATATCTACAAAGTTACGGGAAAACATAATTTCAGATTTTTTAAACTCACTAAATTAGGGATCTCTAAATCTTTTTCCGAAACATACGAGGGTAGACAGACTTACCAAACTCTGTGGAAGCTCCGGTATATTCTCCACGCAAGTTTCCGTTAATTTCAAAATTTCCAAGGATTGTAGTCCCACAATATCACTAGGAAACACTTCTAGCTGCTTGCAACCTACTCCATAAATTTCCACAAGGTTCTCCAACATTCCAATGCACTCCGGTAACTTTTGTATGCCACTACCGTTAACCCTCAACACTTTCAAGCTCATTAGATTGGCAATGCTATTTGGCAACTCTACAATGCTTGTGCCCGAGACATCCAACTCAACTAAATATTTCAGCATTCCGATTGAGTCGGAAAGTTTCGTAAGCATTCTACACCCCTTTAGAATTAGCAATTCTAAGGATAAAAATGCAGAGAGCTCAGGAGTTTTTCTCAACATTTTGCAATCCAACAAATAAAGGACCTTCAATCTTGTAGTCGCAGATCAAATGATTAGATGTATCCGATGAGTTTAATTTATATTAGTTTTGCAGGACATAAGCAAATATATCAACTAAACAAGCATTCAACAAAAATAACTCTATAAATACTCTGTATGTGCATTCCTAACTTAAGTCAAAACTACTCTTTGTCACGCTTCATTTTTTCTAAAGTTGTCCCCATCAATTTATAAAATAACATGGATCTTTCTTTAAATTACCCCGACATTGAATAATAAAAACACATAATATAACTAACACTACTCTTATAAAATGTAACTTCTAGTATGTTATAGGAAAACATAATTTTAGATTTTTTAGACTCGCTAAATTGGAGATCTCCAATTCTATTTTTAAAACATGTGAGTATAGACATAGACTTACCAAACCCTGTGGAAGCTTCGGTACATTCTCCCCACGAGTTTTAAATGATTTCATCCACTTGAAATCTTGTAGTTCCGAAATACCATAAGAAGTCACTTCCGGCTGCTGGCAACCTACTCCATAAATTTCCTCAAGTTTTTCCATCTTCTCAATGGCATCAAGTAACTTTTGCATGCAACTACCGTCAATATTCAACACTTTCAAGCTCTTTAGGTTGACAATGCTGTTTGGCAACTCCACAATGCTTGTCTTTGAGACATCCAATTCAACTAAATATTTCAGCATGCCGATCGAGTCGGAAAGTTTCGTAAGCATTTGACACCCTTTTAGAATTAATTTTTCTAATGATAAAAATGCGAGAGAGCTCGGGAGTTTCTTTCAACATTCTCGCAGTCGACAGATTAAGAACCTTCAATCTGCTGGCCCCCTGTCAAATGATTAGATATATCTAACGGGTTTATTAGTTTTGCAGCACATAAGCAAATATATTGACTAAGCAGGCATTCAACTAAAGTAACTTTATAAATACTCTATACATGCATCCCTATAAGCCAAAACCACTCTTCATCACTCTACGTTTCTTCCAATGTTGTTCCCAACAATCGATAAGAGAACATGGATCTATTTTTAAATTACCCTGACATCGAATAATAAAAAGTCAGATTATAACCAATACTACTCCCATAAACGATAACATATAAAATGCTATGGGAAAACATAATTTCTGAATTTTTAGACTTGCGAAATTCGAAATCTCCCAACCTTTTTTTTCTAAAACATGTGAGGATAGATATAAACTTTGCCAAGCTCGTGGAAACTTCGGTAAATTCTCAACACGAGTTTCTGTTAATTTCAAAATCTGCAAGGATTTCAGTCCTACAATATTACTATGAATCACTTCTAGCTGCCGGCAACCATCTCCACAAATTTCCTCAAGTTTCTCCATCATCCCAATGGCATCGGTAACTTTTGCATGCAACTACCGTCAATCTTCAACAATTTCAAGCTCTTTAAATTGACAATGCAATTTGGCAACTCTACAATACTTGTGCATGAAACCTCCAACTCAACTAAATATTTCAACATTCCGATCGAGTCGGAAAGTTTTGTCATCATTTCACACCCCTTTAGAATTAATTTTTCTAATGATAAAAATGCTGAGAGCTCAAGAGTTTCTTTCAACATTCTATAGTACGACACATTAATGACCTTCAATCATGTAACCACCCCTCAAATGATTATGTTATATCCAGCGAGTTTAATTCATATTAGTTTTGCGAAGCATGAGCAAATATATTGACTAAGCAAGTATTCCATCAAAGTAACATTATAAATATCGTGTACATGCATTCCAAACTTAAGCCAAAACCATTCATCGTCACCCTTCATTTCGTTCAACGTTGTCCCCAACTACTAATAAAAGAACATGGATCTACTTTTAAATTACCCCGGCATCGAATAATAGATAGATTATAACCGGCACTGCTCTCATAAATAATAATATCTACAAAGTTACGGGAAAAAATAATTTCAGATTTTTTAAACTAACTAAATTAGAGATCTCTAAATCTTTTCGAAACATGAGGCTGGACAGACTTACCAAACTCGTGGAAGCTCCGGTATATTCTCCATGCAAGTTTCCGTTAATATCAAAATTTCCAAGGATTGTAGTCCCACAATGTCACTAGGAAACACTTCTAGCTGCTTGCAACCTACTCCATAAATTTCCACAAGTTTCTCCAACATCCCAATGCACTCCGGAAACTTTTGTATGCCACTACCGTTAACCCTCAACACTTTCAAGCTCATTAGATTGGCAATGCTATTTGGCAATTCTACAATGCTTGTGCCTGAGACATCCAACTCAACTAAATATTTCAGCATTCCGATTGAGTCGGAAAGTTTCGTAAGCATTGTACACCCCTTTAGAATTAGAAATTCTAAGGATAAAAATGCAGAGAGCTCCGGAGTTTCTTTCAACATTTTGCAATCCAACAAATAAAGGACCTTCAATCTTGTAGTCGCCTGTCAAATGATTAGGTATATCCAATGAGTTTAGTTTATATTAATTTTGCGGGACATAAGCAAATATATTGACTAAGAAATCATTCAACAAAAATAACTTTATAAATACTCTCTACATGCATTCCTAACTTAAGCCAAAACCACTCTTTGTCACCCTTCATTTTTTCCAACGCTGTCCCCATCAATCGATAAAATAACATGAATCTTTCTTTAAATTACCCCAACATTGAATAATAAAAACACAGAATATAACTAACACTACTCTTATAAAATGTAACTTCTAGTATTTTATGAGAAAACATAATTTTAGATTTTTTAGACTCGCTAAATTGAAGATCTCCAAATCTTTTTCTAAAACATATGAGTATAGACATATACTTACCAAATTTACGTGAAAGCTTCGGTACATTCTCCCCACGAGTTTTAAATGATCGGAAGTGATGTAGTTCCGAAATACCATAAGAAGTCACTTGTAGCTGCCGGCAAGCCACTTCATAAATTTCCTCAAGTTTTTCCATCTTCTCAATGGCATCAGGTAACTTTTGCATGCGACTACCGTCAATACTCAACACTTCCAAGCTCTTTAGGTTGACAATGCTTTTTGGCAACTCTACAATGCTTGTGTTTGAGACATCCAATTCAACTAAATATTTCAGCATACCGATCGAGTCGGAAAGTTTCGTAAGCAATTGACACCCTTTTAGAATTAATTTTTCTAATGATAAAAATGCAGAGAGGTCAGGAGTTTCTTTCAACATTCTGCAGTCTGACAAATCAAGAACTTTCAATCCGCTGGCCCCCTGTCAAATGATTAGATATATCCAATTAGTTTTGCAAGACATAAGCAAATATATTGACTAAGCAAGCATTCAACAAAAGTAACTTTACAAATACTCTATACATGTATTCCTATAAGCCAAAACCACTCTTTATCACCCTTCGTTTCTTCCAATGTTGTTCCCAATAATCGATAAAAGAACATGGATCCATTTTTAAATTACCCGACATCGAATAATAAAAAGTCGATTATAACCAACACTACTTCCATAAATGATAACATATAGAATGTTATGGGAAAACATAATTTCTGAATTTTTAGACTTATGAAATTCGAAATCTCCCAACCTTTTTTTCTAAAACATGTGAGGATAGATATAAACTTTGCCAAGCTCTATGGAAAAAAAAAAAAAAAAAGATATAAACTTTGCCAAGCTCGTGGAAACTTCGGTAAATTCTCCACACGAATTTCTGTTAATTTCAAAATCTGCAAAGATCTCGGTCCCACAATATAACTAGGAATCACTTCTAGCAGCCAACAACCATCTCCACAAATTTCCTCAAGTTTCTCCATCATCCCAATGGCATCAGGTAACTTTTGCATGCATTTACCATCAATCTTCAACAATTTCATGCTCTTTAAATTGACAACGCAATTTGGCAACTCTACAATATTTGTGCATGAGACCTCCAACTCAACTAAATATTTCAACATTCCGATCGAGTCGGAAAGTTTTGTCACCATTTCACACCCCTTTAGAATTAATTTTTCTAATGATAAAAATGCGAGAGAGCTCAGTAGTTTCTTTCAACATTCTATAGTACGACAGATTAATGACCTTCAATCATGTAACCACCCGTTAAATGATTATGTTATATCCAACGAGTTTAATTGATTAGTTTTGCGAAGCATGAGCAAATATATTGACTAAGCAAGCATTCAACAAAAGTAATTTTATAAATACTCTATACATGCATTCCTATAAGCCAAAACCACTCTTCATCACCCTTCGTTTCTTCCAATGTTGTTCCCAACAATCAATAAAAGAGCATGGATATATTTTTAAATCACCCCAACATCGAATAATAAAAAGTCAGATTATAACCAACACTACTCCCATAAACGATAACATATAGAATGTTATGGAAAAACATAATTTCATATTTTTTAGACTTGCTAAATTTGAAATCTCCGAACCTTTTGTCTAAAACATGTGAAGATAAATATGAACTTTCCCAAATTCTATGGAAACTTCGGTATAGTCTTCACACGAGTTTCTGTTAATTTCAAAATCTGCATGGATCTTAGTCCCACAATATCACTAGGAATCACTACTAGGAATCACTTCTAGCTGCTGGCAACCATCTCCTAAATTTCTTCAAGTTTCTCAATTATCCCAATGGTATCAGGTAACTTTTGCATGTAACTATCATTAATCTTTAACACTTTCAAGCTCTTTAAATTGACAATATTATTTGGCAACTCTACAATATTTGTGCATAAGACATCTAACTCAACTAAATATTTCAGCACGACAAACAAGTCGGAAAGTTTCGTAAGCATTTTACACCCCTTTAGAATTAATTTTTCTAAGAATAAAAATGCAAAAAGTTTATCAATTTCTTTCAACATTCTGCAAGGCAACAGATTAAGGACCTTCCATCTTGTAGCCACCTATCAAATGATTATGTATATCCAACAAGTTTAATTTATCTTAATTTTGCAAGACATAAGCAAATATATCGACTAAGCAAGTATTCCACAAAATAACCTTATAAATACTCTGTATATGCATTCCTAATTTAAGCCAAAACTACTCTTCATCGCACTTGTTTCAAAGTTGTCTCCAACAACAAACAAAAAGAAATGAATCTATTCTTAAATTACCCCCCCATCGAATAATAAAAAAATCACTAAATTGGAGAACTCCAAATCTTTTTTCCGAAACATGTGAGGATAGAAACACTGATCAAACTCGTGGAAACACTGGTATATTCTCCACATGAGTTTTTGTTAATTTCAAAATCTGCAAGGATGAAAGTTCGACAATATCACTAGAAATCACTTCTAGCTGCCGGCAACCTATTCCCTAAATTTTCTCAAGTTTTTCCATCATCCCAATGGTATCAGGTAACTTTTACAAATGCAGTCAATCTTCAACACTTTCAGGTTCTTTCGATTAATAATGTTATCGGCAACTCTACAATGTTTGTGCATGAGACATCCAACTCAACTAAATATTTCAGCATTCCGATCGAGTCGAAAGTTTCGTAAGCATTTCACACCCCTTTAGAATTAATTCTTCTAAGGATAAAATTGCAGAGAGCTCTAGAGTTTCTTTCAACATTCTCGCAATCCGACAAATCAAGGACCTTCAATCTTATAACCACCTATAAAATGATTAGGTATATCCAACGAGTTTAATTTACATTAATTTTGCAGGACATAAGCAAATATATCAACTAAGCAAACATTCCATAAAAGTAACTTTATAAATACTCTATACATACTTTCCTAACTTAAGCCAAAAGCATTATCACTTTTTTTCATTTCTTCCAATACTGTCCCCAACTACAAATAAAAAAAAAAAAAAATTGATATGTTCTCAAATTACTCCCCCTCGAGCCAACACATCCTATAATTTTAACATTCCTTTTTCAACGTCATCATCAAATTAGCAATTTTGTCCCCACCACTCGTACTTATGGCTGTAAACTCCACGGTTGTTCCTATGTGAATGTATCTTCTAAATTTCAATATAGAAAATAATCTTACATGTTTTTTGACTATAAACTAATTTATATTTGCACCTCTAGTTTTTCTTTTTGTGTGTTTCATTTATTAAAATAAGGGCCATATTAGCTTTCACATAAGCTCAGAAGAGTATAATGTTCATTTAACAATATTGATGTTCAAAACAAATCAGTTTGCATGTTCAAATTTATTTGCCCAATTTTATTGATTTGCCAATTTCTCTCCATTGTTTGCTTTTTCTTCATCACATCCTTGTATATTATATATGGTCACTACTTATATTTCACTTAACTTTAAACATTTATTATTCGTGACAACTAGTTGGGGGGTTAGGGAACTCGAAACAACGTGAATGTTTATAAATTATTCTTTATATAGTAATGATAGTATGACATTTATTCCATTAGACAATCTAACAACCCTACAAATTATAGAAATCACGAAATATGTTTGAATATCTAATCAACTCATTACATTTATCTATTGTGCAACCCAAAAATGTAGTTACTAGTAACATAGAATGTACAAATTACAATACCTTTTAATCATGCAGCTACAAGCAATTTGAATTGAAGAAAAGCATTGGAAAAGAATTGGCATAAATGGTAAAACAGCAATAACATAATATCAATGTAAAACTATAAAATGCAATGCGGATTGATGACCGCCAACCAAATCATAACATCTTTTTCCTTTTTTCGGTAAGTTGATTATTTGATTAGGTAAAAATGACATGCAATCTTGAAAAATCTGCACAAGTTAAATTCTCTCCATTAACACAACAAACTATTTATGAACACAATATTGAATCAACAAATAAAAGTGGTCAAGGGTACCAGTCTTTCCGTTGACCAAAGTGTCTTCACCAGGGATATACAAGTGGCATTATCTCTTGAATGACATCTATGACATAAATGTAAAGTAATTGTTTGATTTGATGTTTTTCTAGTGAAAACATAACGGTTAAGTTTCAGACCTAAGGAAAGAAGGATTGGTGTCATAAGCCTTATTCAATACCAAGAGTTGTTATATGAATTAAACCAATAGACTTCAATAAAATAATAATAAAAAAGGAGATCAAGGATGATGATCGACGACCACATGCAACACAAGAATTGGCGTGACCGGAAGAAAATACAACTTGTTATCCCAAATTATTTGCACACACATACATACCTTGAGTTGAGTCCAACCACCCTAATGTTCATCTATTGAGTGCTCGATATAGGTTAAGGATGACTAGATTTTTTGGGCAAAAGTTGGTTGCTTGTATTTCTTTTGAACAATCCCCCCAAGTAAGCCATCTCAATTCTGAAAAGAGATCCCCAAAGTCTCCAGAGAGGGTCCAACCAGACAATGAGAGAAATCTAATATTTGGCACTTTGATAAAGTCTTTTGATGTCAAAACAGAGTCTTGGAGAGGCTTCTTAGATTGATCATAGTATGCTGCAACAGTTCCGGTTCCCTAAATTGAGAAAGAGTCGGTTCAAATTGAGGAGTTCCAAATAGAGCCCAAAATAAAGGCAAAAACAGACCAAGGAAGTTTTCTGCAATGAAAAAAAGAATACGAGGGTGCACTTAGACTTATACCTTCTTTTGCTGGACAATATTTGGACCACCTTGCCAATCCCGCCACACTCGAGAACCCTTTGTGGGGTCTTTGCAATTTTCTTCATACACAATGCTCTTGCCTAAGTCCTTAAGCGATCATGCATCCATAGTTCATTCCATTCTCTAATCTTCACTAAGGACATTAAAAGCGTAACATCAATCCCCTCACTTGGAAAAAATCCACAGCCATCCCACATGTAATATGGATAGCTCTTATCTTGTCCAGCTAGAAAGCAAGCGATATCAAGAAATATTTGTTGTTGCGAGATGATCTAATGCCCGATAACTCAACATTAACTTTTCCTTCACGTTCCTCTGCTGACAATATTCCATCTTTTTCAATGTATCTTGCCACACTCTTTCCTCTTTTTTTCCACATAACAATGAGCCAATAACTTCAATAGCAAGAGGAAGCCCTCCGGTTTTTGCAATAACTTTCTTAGACAAACTCAAGAATGCATTTGGAGGAGAGTTGCTTCTAAAGGCATGCTTGCTAAATAGTTGAAGAGCTGTAAGATTATTGAGTTCCTTAACTTCATAAATCAAACAATGCTCAAACTGATCTTGGAGTTTACAGAAAACACTTCTGTCTCTTGTTGTAACAACTATTCTACTTCCCGAACCAAACCATTCTTCCTTTGCTACCAATGCCATAAGTTGGTGCTCATGATCTACATCATCAAGAAAAATAAGAACTTTCTTTCGCAAAATCGATTTTTGATCATATTCTTCCCATGATCAATGCTAGAAGGTTCAACCGCTATGTTACCAATGATGTCAAAGAGTAACCGCCTCTGCATATTTAACAGACCAGAACCTTGCGATGCTTCTCGAATATCTGAAATGAAGCTACAACTGTCAAAATTAGTAGATAGTTTGTTGTAGACAACCTTGGCAAGAGTTGTCTTGCCTATTCCACCCATTCCCCACATACCAATGAGCCTTACGTCCTTAGATTCAACATTCAGCAAATCTACTACTTCATTTGCTGACTCGTCCATTCCAACTAAATGATCGGATATATGCACATAAGACACCTTAAGCTTAACCAACACTTTCCGAGCAATCAAATGGGCAAGTTCTCCATGGCTGTGTCAGGACACAAAACATTATCAAGTGAATTACAAGATTGCTGGCAAACTTTTTCACTTGCAAGATCAAAGAATAACATGAACTTACGAAATTGATTTCGGACCAAAGCAAACAAAAGAATAAATACATGACTCTCTCGGTTATGTTCAATCTAGGATGATAGGTTATCATGCTTATGTCGAACAATGAATATCAAGTGAATTTTTAAGATTGGTGGCAAACTTTTTCACTTACAAGATCAAACAAGAACCTAAAGTTATGAAATTGACGCTGGACCAAAGCAAACAAAAGAATAAATACATGATTCAATATGGTTTTGTTCAATCTAGGATGATAGGCAATCCTTGAGTCGAGACAATGGAGTGTAGAATTCACGGCGATATCCATTATAATTTTTGGTCTAGAACTAAGAAAAAATTGTGCTTTTCAAATCGTAATCCGCCTTCAAGCAAAAGAAACGAGAGAGAAAAGGGAAGATGGAGTGGAGTGAGTTAACATACCCTGTGTTCTTGGTGTCCCATCCCTTGATTCCAGTAACTTCCTTGAGCGACTCCGCCCACCACTGCACAATCTCAGGCCCATGTTTTTCTTTATGCAGAGTTAGTGCATCCACATACACTCCGGTTTCAAGGTTCACGTCGAAGGTTCCACGTCATAGAAAATGGGCATAACCTCCAATTCGTTGGTTTTCCAATGCTGCATCATGTGTTCTAGCTCGCGCAAGCACCAGCTACTAGAGGCGTAATTGCTGGAGAAGATGGGAATGCAGATTTTCGAGTCATTGATGGCTTGGTAAATCTCGGGACCAATCTCTCCACCAACGTCAATCCCCTGCTTGTCTATGAAAACACCGATACCCTTATCCAGCAAGGTATGATAGAGGGAATCTGTGAAGGTAGCGCGAGTATCCGGGCCTCGAAAACTCAAGAACACATCGTACTCAATTCCAGAGGAGCCATGGCTCGTGGATCCCGTTTCCAGAGAAGAGCTCCTTTTTCTTTCCATCTTATCTGCGTCCGCTAAAATTCTGAAAGCAAATCACAAAAAATTTGACACGCTTTAACAGAGGCCAAGAAGCAATGGTCAGGTAGGTAAGCGAGGCTCAGTTTCCATTTCCGTCATATTGCGGAATTGATCGAGAGAAATTGCAGATATATGATTAAGGATTAAGAAATGGCCAAAGCACCCCAAGTTGACTGGTAGATGGTAAATTCGGTATCGTGTATTTCGAGCAAGTTTATATTATTTGAGTCCTGTGAAATTCCGATTCCGAAGATTGGCCCGGGGCCCACCAGAGTAAAGTCTAAGTAAACCTAAAATTAGGAAGGCAGACGACGTTAGTGTACTGCTCTAGAAATGTTATATTAAATCAAATGTGATGATTAAGTTTTCTTTTCTGGATAATTTATGGTAAGGTAATATGTCTAGTTAATGTTAAGGGAATTATTGATAGGCCTAAGTATACGCATATTCTGGTTTCACAAATGACATATAATAAAATAGAACGTAAGGAGGAAATCCCAATGATCAGAGTAGTTTTCGTAAGACTTAATTTTTTGTGCTTTTTAGAAAGCATAACTGTTCTTACCAAAAAAAAAAAAAGCAAAACCGTTTACTTTGTTGTTAAAATTTAAAATGTTATTCAAGTATAAGAAAATCATACGTAAATTACTTATCAATTTTTATGTGTTGTGAAAATATATATTCAAGGGAAAAATGTATAATTGTGTCGGCAATAAAGATCTAATCAAACAACCAGTAAAACATAAAATTCTCCGATGCAAGCTCGAAACCAGGTTTTTTTTTCTTATGCTAGTGAAAGGGTAAAGCTGGAAATCCACTATCGGTGGTGGACCATATCATTGTCCTTTAATTTTTATTTTTTTTGGTCGGTTTTGTCCTTTAATTGGAATGTGTCGTCTTTTCGCTTTTTCCCTTTTTTCGTTACCTTTTTTTCCCAGAAAGGTGACCAGAAAAAGGGTAAGATACCGTGTTGGTGAAGCAAAGCCACAAGTTTTCACTTCCGTTGGCCTGGGGCCCACCGGAGTTAAATCAACAAAACGCAGAAGTTTGACGTCTAAGTAAAATGTAAATATGAAGCACATGTATCTAAAAAGGAAAAAGAAAAGAAGAATTGGCACTAGCTTGAGATTAAAATTTCTCATTGAAAAGAAAAGGGAAAGGAGTTACTTGACAAGATGACAATCCAAAAAATAAATTAAAAAGAGAGACAAAAAAATGCACCCCGATTGCAATAGCGTCAGAAGCAAACCTACTACTGTGCAAGGATGCTTTGAGTGGCCTGATCGTTTTGGTCACGAACAAAATGCTGCTTTTGTGGAGTTACTTTATTGTACTTTTACTAGTCAAAAGCAACAAGAAAAATAAATCTAAAAAAGCTGGATTGTTGACAATTTTAGGTGCTTTTTTATTTTAATTATATATGCATTTCCAAAAGAAGATTGGGAAAGTAGAATTTTATGAAACTTTGTTAACTTATATTCATTTAGGTTGGATGGTTTGTTTATGTAATCTTTTATTGAATTAAAATTTACGTATAAGGAAAATCAAAATTATTATTAAATTTAAAAAAAATTTGTTTATGCAATCCATATCACAGATCAAATTATTGAAATAAGAAATTTCCTAACATGGAGATGCTTAAAAATCTCAAACAAATCAAGATTATTATCGAATACTATCAACTTAGATAATCAATAATTGCTACCTATCAAATTGGTTCAAGAAATTACCTAGTTTGAAGTATTTCTTTCCAAGAACTGGGTCTGACGACGGGCAGCTTTACAGCGACGGGTGAGGAGGAACGTCAGGACCAAAGCAGCAGCGATGGCAATTCAGCACGGACGCAGCAAATTGCAGACAGGTTCGCTAGAACAAAAGATGCAACGGTGAAGGTTTGTTGGTGTTGGCCAGTCTAACTAGAAAGCTGGGGTCGCCTAGACTCTCCCTAACGGCGACAGTGTGTATTCAATCAATGCTAGTCTGCTCTATGCAACCTGCGAAAGGAAATCAAACGTAGCAGACGAAACAAAACATCAAGCGGTGGCGTCAAGTGGAGCCCAGATGCCGCCTGGAATCACCGGAAACCGCCAGGGACTGCTGCTGTGGTGTTAGAATAAGCCGGCAAGCAGGTAGAGGCGCGACGATGGCTAAGCCGGCAACAAGGTCTCGAGAATTCCGAAGAGAAAGCAAACCAGATCGCCGGACGAAAACAGCAACGCCACCGAGAAGTTTGGCAAGACCCAGCCTTACAGATCCACATCTCACACTTCGGCCTTCATCGAATAGATGAATGGCTTCAACATTTCACCCATATACCTCAACAAGTTTCCATCTCCTACCCACAGTACTCTGGCAGATCTGGAAAGAAAGCAGCCACACAAATTTTGGCCAACAGAAACCGAACCCAAAGAAAATCATCAGCTTAGCCAAGGCGAAGAATCTCTGTTTTACAAATCAGGCGAACTCAAAGAAGAAAGCGCACGGTGACGAAGGCTCCTTACCTCAGAACTGGAAAAGGCCGACTGAAAACGCCCTCAAAATCAATATGGACGGGTCTTACTCCTCGGATTCGCCGGTAGGAGCAATAAGTTGCGCGTGCCGGAACAAAGATGTAGAATTGGTGGACGGGTTTGTGAGATGGGTGGAGATCGGCTTTCGCTGAACAGATGGAGAGTATGGCAATGGTTGAAACCCTTAGATGAGACCAGCTGTTCGTGGGATTTGGAGAATTTGATCAACGAGGCGTCCACGTCCAGCCCTCCGAAACCCTTTTGGCTTTAATTTGTTTAAACTCAAGTCTTTTCTACTCAGACTTTCGAGCTATTTTTAATATATGTCCATTTCGACCAAAAAAAAAGGACAATCAAATTGTTTCTTTTTATAGTGTTTTTTTTCTTTTTTTCTTTTTCTTTTTTTTTCTCTTTCTTTTTTGTCTCTCAAATTGGGAGCCGGCCTCTCTAATTGTTGCGTGTCTTAAGGGTTGTGCGGAAGCGGCCGTTCCAATGAGCCTTTTATACTGTTTTTTTTCTTCTTTTTTGCTTTTTCTTTTATTGTGTGAACTATTAATCTCACGTTTCTTGTTTTAAAATAAATATATATTACTCTCAATATTCCCTTCCCCTCAAACCTCACGTACAGCTCCCAGAATTTGCTTCCGATATTCTTTCTTGTTGACCGGCCAATCGTAGCTTAGATTGGCTTTCATCTTTTCCTTTTTAATTTATTGTTTTCCTTTTGTCGTCTCTCTCGATGTGTACGACCGCGATGCATTAATGATGATGTCGACTCGGGCGTGTGTGTTGAGGTTTTGATCGAACCCTGAGGAGATGAATCGACTCTTGCACGCAAGTTCATCGAAATTTACCGTGGAGAAAGGACAGATGTGGGAAGGAATGGATAGTAATATCATTATAATATCTTAATTTTTGGGCCCCGGAGGGGGGGATGGGAAGGGCAAGGGCAAGGGCAACGATCTTGCACTGTTCCCACCGATATCCGCCCTCTGATTGGGATGGGAAGAATCTCAGCCGTTGAAATAGAACCAATTTCGCTGTGATGTGGTTGCGAAGACATTCCTGCAATGTCCTTTGAATTGTTTTTATAAAATTATTGTCTATATCTCCCGAATTTACTCTAATCAATTAATTTTTTCCACCTTGGCACCTCTTAGTTCTCCCATTTATAAATTTCGGCCACTAAGTGTTTTATGCACTTGGCAAAAATTTTATGCTCTTATTGGCTCAATCCAATTTATCAGGGAAGTTCAACACAATTCACTTAATTTGCCTGTCCAGTGTAAATATATGGGTTAAATAATGGATGAAAAAAATGCAGCTAATATGCAAAATGCAATTATTGAATTTTGGTTAGAGATCGGGGTCGATTCCTAAATTTTTTAATGCAATTAACAATTAATTGGATTGCAAAATTGTGACACCATCAACTAAAATTTGTCCTTTTTCAATGCATTTACCTTGAGGAACTTAGGGTTTTTATGCATATAAGTATTTTTGTTTGAACGTAAGTGTTGGGAAAATAGTAATTTCATAAAAAAAAAAAAATCACTTATAAGGTGATTATATAAACTCTAAGTCCAAGGAAAGAGTATAAACAGCTCCTTTTTTCTTTTTATCTTAGCCGCACCTCCTAAATTTATGAAACAGATCACACCACATTTTATGATGATTTTACAAGACCGGGATGATGGAAAACACATCATGATGCATTTCAAGGAAGTTGCAAGGACTATCTGTGGAATAGGGGTCAATGAGCGATGGTCGTCTAGGAAAATGAGAAGTGACAGAGACATAATTGAAGGAAGGACTAAGAAATGGCCCTAAGCCCCACAAGTGAGCGAGCATATGGGGCGAGAATCAAATGAAATGTCTAAGAGATGTAGACACATATCATAACCCAGCTAAAAAACAAAAATGAAAGTGTAACACCTTCAAACTATAATTATCATTTTTTTCATCATCTACAAACTTCTAGTTGCATTTCTAAAAATGCCTTAAAATTACCAACTTTAATTAGAATGACTTATCTGTGTTTCTCCATTTAAATTATCAATTAGTTTTGAGTTACTAACTCTTATATGAATTACTTACCAAGTTCATTTTTTTAATTACCAACTTTTCTTATTTTTTATCAATTTTTTGTTCACGTTTCTTTATTGTGCCTTAAATTTACTAACTCTTATTCGCCATCCTTTTCTTCGATTAAGCTTTCAACTAGTTATTAGATCTCATTCGAGTTAACTATCAATTTTTTTTTAATTTATTAACTTTTTCCATCGAGCAACTTAATCTAGAAAAAATTGGGAAGTCAGCAAATAAATTGGAGTACTTTTCTATGTATTTGGTAAATTTTAGATGTTGACAATTAAATAGAATTTGCCAAATAATAAGAGAATTAGTTCATCAGTCAAAAAGAAATTGGGAAAAAAAAAAAAAAGGCGTTGGCTGCCAATTTCAAACCCACAAGGTGCTTTCCAAGAAGGACGCTCGAAAGGTGATCTCCACTGTCGGTGTACCGTGTAAAATGGAAAAGTATTAACACTTCTTTCGCAGCCATCAACAAAAGGGAAAAGTTAGAGATCAGTGATGGATGGAGCCGCGGACGAGCTTTACTTTTTCTCATCCATTGTCGTGCTTCTATGAGCTTTCTTGGAATTTTAGAATCGATTATTATTGTCTTGCTTTAAAGCAGCCTCAATCTCTTTGTGATCTTGACCAAGATCGAATTCTCTAGACTCAGAGTAACTTGTTCTATCTTAACAATGATTTCGGTCTTCAACAAATCCAAATCTACGCAATGAGAGTGTTAATACATTTAAAATTCTACGTAAGGATCTAAATGGAAAGTGTATTGTATCAAAGTTCAATTCGTCTCATAAATCATAATAACATGATAGTCATTTCACGATGGATAGATAGAAATTTCTCTTATGTTTTCTTTTTTTCGCTAATTATTCCAATTTGTGAGTAGCGACAAAATGTTTATTAATCAAAACAGTATGGTTATGAAAAAAAATCAAAACAATAAGGTTGAGTATAGTTTTGAGCTGGTGTATTTTTTTGTATCTGCTAATTATCTTTTCGTGTGTTTTTGACAAAAGGAAAAACAAGAAAAGAAGACCCCACATTTAACTAGCACTAGCACTAGAAAAATCTTTCTAGAATGCTCTAGAGGATCATAGGAGATTTTAGAAGACAATTAATTAGATGTCCTAAATCAATCTCTCTCTTTGACTTGGATAGCACTTCAATCATCATGCATCTATTCAAGTTTATATGATTATTTTTTTTAACTATAAAAACATAAAAAAATCTCATGTAATTCCTCGATATTTAGAACCATTAGCTCTAGCTTTAACTTAAGCATCTATGCATCACAAGCATCAGCTAATCCTAGTCATATAGACGCAAAAAAATGAAAATATACAAATAGTCAAACTTGATTGTCAGTCACTTTCCATATGTAAATTTGACGACAGTTGAGGTGCCCAAATTGAAGACCTATCTTATAACATTAAAGTATGATACTCCAGGATCATCTATGCCAAAAATCATGGACTGATTTACTCAATAGATCAATGAGATAACGTGATCAAAACCTGCTAATCATTGATAACCCAGATTAGGAGAAGAGCTAAGCATGTGTTTTTTAATACAAAATAGTTTTGGATAGATGTGTTATGGGTGTAAAGTTTAACATTTTTTGTAAGATGGAAATTAATTCTAAATAAAAGTGTCATGCGAGTATTGGGTTAGAATTTTTAATTGTTTTAACCGAATAATAGACAGAGAAACGTTTGGAACTAATTTCCTAGAGCCCACGAGGAAATTTCCAAGGACACTCAAAAGGTTATCCCCATGGTTGGTACACCCGGTGAAGTGGAAAAGACTTTGGCACTATTTGCCCCTCCATGAACCAAAAAAAAAAAAAAAAAAAGGTTTAAAGATCAGACATGAAAAGGAATCTCAAACGATCCTGCATTTATTTCATCCATTGTAGTGTTTCTATGACCTTTCTTGGAAATCTAGAATCAATGTTCTTTAAAAACCTTGGAATACCTACACACATACAGAACATAGCAAACCAGAGGAATTGAAAACAAAAGGGCTGGGAAAATCGAAGAGGAAAGGAAATACTATTAGCAAGTTCGATGGATGTAGCCATCAAGAAGACTAATTGCCAGATGGCTTGTCATGTAATTTGAAACTTCATTAAGGTTAGTTTTTGTATGGATGTGAGCTGGCGTACTTTTTGTCTTCTGCTTTTTATCTGTTTTATGTGTTTTTCATAAAAATGGAAAAACACAAAAAGAAGAAAATGCATTTAACCAGCACTAATCTATTAAATTCCGATGCATCTTTGAAGAGTTCTATAGGCAATCATGAGAGATTGCAAAGAACAATTAATCCGATCTCCTAAATCAATTTCTCTTTGGCTTGGACAACACTTTAATTAGCTAGCGTCTATTCAAGTTCATATGATTTTTCAGAACTGTAGAAGCAGGAAAACGTTTATGTAATTGCTTTACATTCAGAATTATCAGCTCTAGCTTCCAATGTTACACCCACCCGAAAGATAGCATAAGCTAGTCCTAGTCGCCTAGAATATATATAAAGAATCGGTATCAGCTAGCATGCGCAGGCCTTGAACTATAGTTGGACCATCTAAAATGGTTGTATTATTGACTGAGCAACATCTATTTTCTCTGAAGACAGACCAACGTGGCGAAGGTTGGGGGCAATAGCGCCCTAACAAATTTGATTAGAGACCTCTTTAATTGGTTATTTTCTCACTTTTTCGTTATTTGTCCTCCTTGATCGAGAACTGCAGTAAATTTTCATATAATTTATGAAGGTTTAAGTGCAAAGTATAAGCAAAATCTAGTTTAAATTTTACTCATCATTCGATTTTCTTTTCAAGCACATAAATAATATACTTACGATTTGAATCAATAAATCTGCATTTACCTTTTATTTTCTAGTGTTAGGTTTTCCTGCTGATGATAATCTCTGATCCGTCCCTGATTTTCTCCATCGTAACACGAGAATAAAGCAACCAAGATAAATCCAAGGAAATCTCAATCACAGAAGGAAGAATTCACAAAACTAACCTCGAATCTTGAAGGACAAAATATATTCAGAATCGGACAAAACCGGAAAAGATAAGGTCCAGATAGGATTTAACCAGGTCCGCAGGTGCTTGAATGTCTCATGCTAGTTCCGTCCAAAGATAAGCAGGGCTCGCTGACGCGGTCACGTGGTGGACCTTTGGACCAGTCGCTAGCATGGCGCAACAGTGGAGCTAACGCGGGACTGACGCGGAGCGACTCTGATTATAGTCAAATCACAGACTAACGAGTGACATGAAAGGACACAAATTCATGTGAGGCAGGACGCTATCACATGAAACTAAATCAGGATAATAGTCAAGTCGCCTATGGCAAACCCACTTTTAAACACACGGGAGAAGTTATTGTACTTAGAGTGAAAACATTTATCCAAGTGAGAGGTGAAGTGTGCGATTGACTCTTAGTAAATACTTAAACGTGTGGTTTATAGTTTGGGGTGAGGATCTAACGTGCTGTGCTTATAACTATGTTGAAGAGTCCCATAGTTTATAGCAGGATTGGATTACTACAGAAGGAAGTCGGATCTTGCATGACAATTCTACTCTTGAAACGAGGTGGTAATTGTATTCTTGACATAACTAGTGGAATTTGACTTATTTAGATTATTAGAGCTTGAAGAGAGGAGCAGACATATCCACGCCCAGCCTCTACAAATCTCTTTTTCAATTTCTTTTTCCCTAAGTTCTTTAATTTTCACTGTTTATATTGCTAGTTCAGTTTGCTCGTAGGAGTAGAATTTTTTATTGGGGTAAGTTTTACAAATTTGGTTTGTGTTTCTTTAAGAGCAAATTTATCCTCCCTCTTGGTTGCTTATTTCGGCCTAACAAATTGGTATTATAGTAGGCTCCTTCTCATAAAAGTGTCATACTTTTGGAATAAAGAAGGATGCCAATAATTCTTGGAACTAACTCAAACCGATTACTCGACCTCCTTTATTTAATGGTGCAAATTATTGTCCTTTGAAACATAGGATGGCCATGTTCATTTAATCAATGGAGGTGCAAATTATTGTCCTTTGAAAAATAGTATGGCCACGTTCATTTAATCAATGGACCACGAACTTTGGTGGTTGTGCAAAATGGGCCCTTTGTACTAATGAAGATAAGAAAAACCCCTACTAGTGCTCCCAATGATAAAATGAGTTCACGGTAGATGAAAAGAAAGGAGAATCATTGAACGTTGTCGTAGTAGTCCTTAGCCTTGGCAACCCTTGCGAATGAGAAACAAAGAAAGATGCTGGTGGTGAAGAGGATGAAGAATAACCAAAAGGGAAAAACAAGAATACAATTACAAAAACTAGAAAGCTAAACAAAATAGTGTCATTTCAAGTAGTTGTCCATATCAGATCACCGGCCACAACCTGTTGAACAACTAGTAATGACTAGATCACCATGTCACCAATATCAGGTGAGTATTCATTGGGAGGACTAGATTAGAAGTTCATTTAAAGATTAAAGATTATGTTGGGACAATTAAAATGTTTAGTGCTAAATAGATATACACACAATAGGTTTAGGATCCAAATAGCAATATTTTATTATTTTTTAATGATTTAGAACGAAATTATCGAGATCTTTGACCGATGAGTTCAATACATCAAGGACACGTACTCGCTCTTATGACCTTAGAAAAGTTTATTGGCTTGTCAATGTCTTATGAAGTGGGGAAAGAAAATGAAGCCCATAGGAAAAAGAGAAAGTCAATCGCCGTAAAGGTCGGTGATAGCATCGACGACGACTTCTCAAGCACGGATGAGGAGGACAAAGATGAAGTGGGTACGCTAAAACGTTAATTCAAAAAGTTCCTTCGAAATAGAAGTTACAAAAGGAAAATGGAATTGCAAAAGGCAGACAAAGCTATTAAAGCGAGAAGAAAAGTCCTGGAATATTTTCGAGTGTAATCAAGCCGGCGCGTAAAATCCGAATGCCTTTTACTCGAGAAGAAATTCGGCAAATCAAGGAAAGGTAAGAAAGCTTTAAGTAAACAAGGAGTGACACTAAAAAGTGAATCTAGTAAGGATGAAGCCAAAGCTGGAAATCTATGTTTGATGGCCAACGGTGTAGAAGCTGAGGAGTTCCACGACGCATTTGATGAGTTGTTTCGCGAACTCTAAAGAGCTTCCAAACTCAATTTCGAGTAGAAGAGAGCACATTAAATTTTAAAGGAAGAGAATAACGCCTTGAGAAATAAAATTTTTATAAAAACGAAATGATTTGAAACTGATTTTGCGTCTTTTTATGTTCATGGATGTCATTCTTGTTCTGAAATTTTGGAAACTTTATTGAAGGCTTTTGAAGAGTAGAGAAATTTATTTGAGAAGAGAAAGGGTCCAAACCAAGAGTACATAGACCATTCAGCAAAAGGTCATGAGATCACATGCGTGTCGTTCTTGTGCTAAATTAGGTCATTATGCATATAAGTGTCATACGAAAAAGGATCAAGCTCATTATGTGTGTTCAAGGCATATGAGAATGTTTTCTTGTTGAAGGTAATTATATATATATATATATATTTTTGTTTTGGTCGGTAAGGTAATTACGAAATGCGTGGAAGGTGGAAACATGATTTTTGGTGAGCAATGAAAAGATTACTGCTTGAGGCATCATTGGGTGGTAGCAATTTTCTATTGTCCGTGTATTGTTCTTACAAGAATACCTTCGAAGGGAAAGTTATTGGAATACTTCATGAGAATGTGTATATAATTTGTTCAAAGGAAATTGATCTTCCCAACGAACGTCGCAATGGAAAATTGTCTTTGGCATAAAAAAATTAGGCCATGCAAGTTTTAAACAAATTTCCATCCTTTGGCAAAGGATTAGTTCTTGGCCTATTAAAGATCAAGTTTGAGAGAGAATTTTGGTGATGCATGTTCCATGGGTAAGAAAGTAGAGTCATTTAAGTCTAAGATATATAGGTTGGTAACGATAATTTTAGCTATAAAGCTAATTAAAATGGGTAGACCTTTGTTTTGTCTTGATTCAAGTACGGTAAAACCCTCAATTTTTTAGATTCCGTCAATTTTGGATCCCAAATCTGCATTTAATAGGATAAAAAAGGAAAATTTGTACTTGATTGACATTAAGGTTTCTGATTATAAAAAGCGGAAAAAGTTACACTCGACAAGATGGAAAAACAGATAAGAGGAAAAAAAAAAAATTACACTCTCTCTAGGATGCTTTTTTTTTTTACACTCTCTCTAGGATGCTTTGATTGGCATGATCAGTGGTCATGAACAAAGTTGTGCTTTTGGGGACTTTCTTCGTCGTACTATTATTAAACAAAAGCAACGGAAGAGCAACAGAGAAAATAAATCTAGCAGGATTGTTGAATAGTTTAAGTGCTTGTGTATTTTAATTAGATATGCATTTCTAAAATCTGGAAGGATATAAGTATTGAATCACTTCTAAACAATGCCCAAAATCAATAAAAAAAACTTGTTAATCTTTCGGTTTGTTTCGTGAAAGAGTTTCATAGGAGATGATCATCTTAGAGAAGAAGATTTACAAGCGAAAAATCCAGGATACATGTGCACGAAGTCCATCCTTCTGGCCAAGTTCAAGCATTGCTCATGCATTGCTAGCATTTGAATAGGTAAGGAGGCCGAGGAGGTTCAAGAGAAACAACATTGCTGAGCTTGAAGATGAACTTCGAGTCAAGGTGGTGACATGATTTTCACCAACAATATGAAACATCATCAGATCACAACCAAACTAATAAACTATTAGGACATTGTCTTAAGTTAAAATGAAAAAGATAGGGAGTAATCATCTAAATTAATAAACCATGGCCACTAATTAACTCAATGCCAATGTTAGTGGGTATTCTAATTCTTTGGCTCTGATCAATGCTAAAAAGTAGGACCCATCGTCCATCAAAATTATGGTAAATAATAATACCATATCAATTGAAGACTGTGAAATAATCAAATACTTCATGCAATCTGTGCTACGCAGATTATTCCACAAATCTATATTGAAGAAATGATATACAAACATTCGTGTATGAAGAAACCTTCATGTTATTCGTATTTGCAATAAGAATGTAGAGTTAACATAACATCAAAAAATTCTAGCAATCCATTAATGAAATAGCTAACTTTATTTTTTATTTTTTTTATCTTTTTCTTTACTATGATTCAACTAAACGTAATTTATATATTTTTATTTAGTAAACATATTTGCTCACTAATGTAAATTTTTATGTTAGTATTTAGATGGGAAATTTCTTTAATATAAAGGAGTACGGAGAGAGGGGAGGGGGAGGAACAAAAAGTAATAAGGAGGTAGCATGATGAGTGCAAAGAAAACGATCAAATCCCTTTTAAATTAGATACTAACTCTTAGAGAAAACATTATTATATATTTATATAGATACATAATACTAATCGAGCACTCATTTTCTACTTTCAAGTTCATTTTCCCCACTTTTCAAGTTGCAAAAGCAATCGAAAGCGGATCTATTCATACAAGAAGTTAAGAACGGCAACCTATCTCCAGAAAAAAAAAAAAAAAACTTCAATTTTGTTATTTAATTAAGTTAAAAATATTCACAACAGATGAATTTTGCCGTTTCCTTGGCATCACATGTCAAACAAACGTAACAAAACGCCAATCGCCAAATTACATTTTTCAATTTTTGTGAAGGGACGGATTATGCCACCGTCGGGTGACGCGCGGCATATTTCTATTGGTTATCGAAGATTCCCGGGGATGTAATAGCACACACATAAAATGTAATCCATTTTCCTTCGTTCCTCTCTTTTCTTCTCTCCCTTACCCGCGTCTTCGCCACGCGACAAAACCTCGACGCTGCCGCTGCTGCCACAACCCTGCCATGCCGCCACATTCACCGAGGCTCGAGCACAGTCGCCCCCCTCTCTTCCCGGACAAAAATGGCGCTCCATCAACGATGACAGGCCGCTAGCTAAGCTATAGAGCTAGATCTGGCCTCGCTGTCACCGGCTCGATTTTGACAGGTTCTTGGGGGAGATAGAGAGGGAATTGGGGGACCAGAGAGACGCTCACAGGGGTGGTGGCGGCGGCAGCAGAGGCGGTGCAATCTCGGACTGGTCGCGACGTCGTGTTGGGCGGCCACTAGCCACGGTGAAGAGCAACTGCGGTTTGCAACGATCATGAGCACGGTGGCCCGGCATTGAAGCGGGCGGGGCAGAGATGACGAGTGACGCAAATGGCCAATTTCCACATAATTTCATGAAAACGGAAAATGAAAATTAGAAAGTGTTTTAAAGTTGAAATTATTATCCAAAGCCAAATTGGCCAATCTCCACATAATTTCATGAAAAGATTAAGGCTAAATGATTGAGTACATAAACAAGTTAACAAATAAATATATAAATTCAATGAGAAAAGTTATACTTGAAACATTCATACATTATCTGAGAAAATAAACCCTTGGACACTATTACTCTGCCAAAAATCAAAGTATATGTTCAAGATAATTAATCTCTGGTGGTTGTGAAAAAATGACAACTTGCTTACTCATGTAATATATAAGAAGAAAGAAATTCATTAGATTCTACCACGTAGGACGACTATATCTACTCTTAATTTATTTGTACTTAATTGACTATTCATTCAGGTACATGAGTATAACTCCTAGCAACTCCATATTATTAAGAAAATTGACCCATTCACGGTTGGACAAATTACTTACAGTATTGCACTCCCACACCAGCAAAAGCCGTAACTTGAATCATTAGAAATACTGCTCCACTGATCACTATTTCCGTAGATCATTACTTTATTGCAAAAAGTAAGCTAGATCTGTAGAGATCAAGAGCTTAATAATTTTATAAGTCCTCCTCATGCAGGGGATTGAATGAGCGAGAAGATCAATCTAAACCTTATTGTTATTGGGATTTCATTGAAGAGAACCCAGAACACCTGTTAAGAAACTTTAAAAAATTTGAACTTCAAATTTTTGTTGCCGCTTTGTAGATCCTACGGCAGTCATCATCCTAAAATGAGTCCGCCACATTTCGACGATAAATTCCTTCAACCTCCAAATTCAAGATTTATTGATCTTACAAGCTTTTTCAAGTACTGGAGTGGGAGATCATCTCTACGTGCTACTTGTTATCCTCACCACCAATCTATCTTCAACTTCTTCGAGTTGGATAGATCAGGTAACCTTCGCAAGGAATTGCACCCTCTGATCAAAATTCTTTCTAATGATTCCAATCTGTCAAGACCTTGAATCTCAACTAGTTCCAAACACGTATTGAT
This sequence comes from Eucalyptus coolabah, assembly GCA_014182585.1. Lineage (NCBI taxonomy): Eukaryota > Viridiplantae > Streptophyta > Magnoliopsida > Myrtales > Myrtaceae > Eucalyptus > Eucalyptus coolabah. Next base: position 25,947,143 of record CM024622.1, read on the forward strand.
CAACAAGAGTTGTAGATTCTCTAAGTTGGAAAGGTCAACAACTTCAAGAAGATTGCAACTGCAAACTTTAAGTTTCCTCAAACTGGAGGGAAGTTGCACGAGGTGGTACAGGCTGTCGCAGCTGATTGAGTTGAAGTTCTTTTAGACAGCAAATGCGACCCCAATATGAGCTTATGCCGGTGAAACTTGGGATTTCTAATATAAAATGGGCTGGAAGTTCTCGCTTTTGGAAAAGCTACGATGGAGGTCGGGTTGGTAAAACAAAATTCCAGATTCCTTAAACTTACCAAGCTGGTGATCTTTGGAGCTTTTCTTATTGCTGTTGAAGACAGACATAGATTTTCCAAATTCTAGGGAAGTTGTGGTATATTCTGCACATGAGTTTGCATTATTTTCAAAATCTTCAAAAAGGGAGTCTCCCAAGATCATCAAGAATCATCTCTAGCTACAAGCAGTTCTCTCCATATCTCTTCGAGTTTCTCCAACATCCCCATCGCCTTATGTAACTTTTGCATGAAACTCTATTCATCTTTAACACTTTCAAGCTCTTTAGATTGACAATAGTATATGGCAACTCTAATGCTTGTGCTTGAGATATCCAACTCAATTAAAGATTGCAACATTCCAATAGAGTCGGAAGCGTCGTTAGCTTGGGAACTCCACAAATGGCCAAGCACTTGAGATTTATGAGTGCTCCAATCGAGCTTGGGACTTGACTAATGCTTCCCATAAAAAGTACAGTTACATAGGAGTAGCTCAGTCAAAGCTTTCAGAGAACCTAATTCACTAGGAAGTACTCGGAGACAAGTACAACTATTTAAATTTAAGTGCTTCAAACGTCTCAAGTGACCAATAGATCAATTGATAGCAAGTTACTACACTCCTCTAGAATTAATACTTCTAAGTATAAATATACAGAGAGGTCAGGACTTCTCTTCAACCTGGGGCACTTCAACAGATTAAGGACATTCTCACCTGTAAAATGATTATGTATGTTAAACGAGTTTGACTTATAGAAGTTTTGGAAGACTTAAAACAATTATATCGACTAAAGAAGCATTCCACCAGAGGAACTTTATGAATGCTCTGTATATATGCATTCCTCAAAAACTTAAGAACACGTCGAACTTAGCTCCTGACGAGCCACGGCTTGTGGATCCAGTTTCCGGAGAAGAGCTCCTTTTTCTTTCCATCTTAGTTGCATCTGCTATAATTCTGAAAGCAAATCACAGAAGGTTTGACATGCTTTTCTCGTCAAAATACATGTAAAACCATACCGCATTTTAAAGCAATTTTGTAAGACTTGGATGATGGAAAACATGGTGTTATGCAATTCGAGGAAGTTGGAAGAACTCCATTTGAAACAGGGGTCGACGAGCGATGGTCAGGTAGGAAAGTGACGCTCGGTTTCCATTTCCATTCCCATTGTGTTGCGGCATCGATCGACACAAGTGGTAAAAATATAATTTAAGGATTAAGAAATAGCCAAGCCCCCACAAGTTGACATAATTTGGAAGAAGTAAAGTCGAGTAGGGTCTATAATCAAGGCGTGACCAGAATCGAAGCGTGGCTCGTGAAGTCCAACCACACCTCAGTCACTTTCGAGCTCCTTGCTCTGCTGCTATGGCAGATCTAGAAAGCGCAGAACAACCTCGTGTTCAGAGCTCGAAGTCCGAATCCCCCAAGCAACTCATCGACTCGGCTCTGGCGAAGAATCATAATCTCAGAAAGATGGGTAGACAAAAACGCACGCGAAATCACAGCAGCGAATGGACTTACCCCATTGTCGGAAGCCTCCCACCCCGCGACGTGCTCAAGAAAAACGTCCATGGATCTTATTGCACGAGAAACGGGGGAAGGAGCCCTTGCTCGCGTATGCCACCGCGACAGCTACGGCTTTTTGATCGATGGCTTTGCTCGACCGACGAGAGTGGCCACGGAGTCACAAGCAGAGGCGGTAGCTGACAGAAGTTGAAATGGAAAATGGAGAAATTTTCTTCTATATTGATTAATTGTATACAAGTACGATGATCCATTTATAATGTGAGAATGAAAGAAGAAAAATGAAATAATATACAATGAATTACAAATTTCCTATTTACTAAATCAATCACACAAATCACTCATTCTCCAAATCAATCAATCCTCAATTAGGATCGAAACCAGTAGATCAGAATCTCAGCATCGTCGATACTATCTCCAACAGTAGCCATTATTGAATCTGAAGCAGAAACCGAACTGAAGTCGAGCTGGAAACAAAAGTCTGATCTGGTGCAGGGGATAAGCGGAGGCACAAGTCAAGCAAGCTGGGAGGTGGTCTCTTATCACTGAAGCCCAAGCCCGTTTGACATATTTCCAAAACTTGAAGAGAATTGTCCACCTAAATTCAAAGCCCAAGCCCAAGCCGTAGATCAAGCAAGAGGATTGTACTAAGGCTGCGGATTGGATGGTCAATGTATCTCACCACCCAATCTTATTATGTTGATTGAAAACATCATAACCGAGGTTCTACCTCACCACCTAGGTATCTTTAATGTAGTGATCCGTTAAGCAACTACTGCATGAATTATCAACCTAAATTCAAGTAATTTACCGACTTTTGTTATATAAAATTACCAATTAGTGTTGCATTACCAATTTTTATTTGGTTTACTAATTTTTATTGTATTTACCAATTCTATCTAAAATTACCAGCCTTAGTTAACGTGATTCACCAATTTGTCTCCCGTAATATTACTACTTAGCATTATCAACATTCATGTAAGTTACTTACTAACAATTTATTCAGTTCTTTATTTCTAAATTTTCTTATTGCTTACAAATTTCCATTTGCATTTCTTAGTAACACCTTAGAATATCAACTTTTTTTTTCTTAAATTACCATATTTAATGAGAGTGACGTGGTGACTTTTTTGTACTTAAGTTATCAAATAGTTTGGGTGACCAACTCTTATTTGAGTTACTTATCAAATCTATTTTTTTTAATTACAAACTTTTGTTATTTTTTACCAATTTTCATTTGCCTTATCTTTTTTTATTACGCCTTAAATTTATCAACACTTAAGATATTTTTAATATATTAAACAAAAAATACATAGACGTTCATAACTAATTTCTTAGAGTTCACGTGGATCTTTCCAAGAAGGACGCTCAAAATATAATCTCCATGGATGGCTACCATATGAAGTGAAAAAGAGTAACACTTCTTTCCCAGCCCTCGTCAAACAGAAAAAAGTTAAAAATTAGTCATGAAAGTAACTACAAACGATCTTACTTTTCTCATCCATTATCGGGTTTCCATGACCTTTCTTGGAAATCTAGACTCAACTATTCTTTTGATAATTTCAAATGCATACATGACATATACATAACATAGCAAAACAGAAGAAAGAGGGGTGGGAAAATAAAAAAAGGAGAGGAAATAGTATTGGCAAATTTGATCAATGTACTTATCAAAGTATTAGTTAGAAGACAATGCATTTGACCAGCACAACTTGTAAGTGACACATCTTTGAAGATGATCACATTTGATCTGATCTCCCAATCAATCTCTCTATTTGGCTTGGACAACACTTCAATCTGTCAAGACCTTCAATTTGAACCAGTTTCGGACAGTACCATAGTTCAATGCCCATGAGGTTTTTTAAGTTAGATAAGTCGGGCAATGTTTGAAGGAACCAACACATCCTAAGCTGCAAGAACCGTAGATTCTTCAATCTTTCAAGCCCGCTGAACTTGCTTGACTTGCGAGTTGTCCACTCTCAAGCACCGCAACGATGCTAAACCTTCAAGTCCTTGAATATCACAGATCTCATTGTTGATTAGACATAGCTCCATCAAATTCTCCAAGTTGGAAAGGTTAACAACTTCAAGGAGATGGCAATAACTAATTTTGAGTTTCCTCAAACTAGAGGGAAGCTGTTCAATCTGGCGCAGGTTCTTCAGCTTCTTCAAGTGGGATAGATCAAGTAAGCTTAGCAAGGAACTGCAGCATTGGATATCAAGCCTTTCTAGCGATTCCAATCTGTCAAGACCTGCAATCTCAACCAGTTTTGGACAATGCCATAGTTCAAACTCCTTGAGATTTTTCAAGTTAGATAAGTTGGACAATGTTTGAAATGAGGGACACATCTTAAGCTGCAAGAGCCGTAGATTCTTCAGTCTTTCAAGCCCGTTGAACTTGCTTGACTTGCAGTTGTCCACTCTCAAGCACTGCAACAATGCTAAACCTTCAAGTCCTTGAATATCATATATCTCATTGTTGATTAGACTTAGCTTCAACAAATTCTCCAAGTTGGAAAGGTCGACAACTTCAAGTAGATGGCACTCACTAATTGTGAGTTTCCTCAAACCAGAGGGAAGATGTTGAATCTGGCATAGGGTCTTGCATCGATAAGTTCAAGTTCTCTTGCACAATGAAACCAACCCCCAAATGAGGTTGCGCCAGTAATACTCAAAAGTTTCATACGCGATGAGCTGTAAAAAGCGTGGGGCTATCACTCGATTCATAGTAGACAAAGGTTTCATCATTGCCATTGTCGAAACATAATTCCAGATTTCTTAAACTCGAAAGGTTCACCCGATTGTAGATCTCTGGAACTTTTCCTATGGCTCTTGAGGACAAACATAGACTTATCAAACTTTGTGGAAGCTCTGGCAAATTCTCCACACAAGTTGCTGTTAATGCCAAAATCTTCAAGAGTGGTAGTCTCCCAATATCACTAGGAATCATCTTTAGGCTCTTGCAATTGTTTCCATGAATTTCCTCAAGTTTCTCCATCATACCAATAGCCTCGGGTAACTTTTGCACATAAGTTCCGTTCATCTTCAACACTTTCAAGTTCTCTAGATTGACGATGGTATTTGGCAACTCTAGGATTTCTGAGTTTGAGATGTCCAACTCAACTAAACATTTCAACATTCCAATTGAGTCGGAAAGTTTCTTATAGCACCAATACCGCCGCAGAATTAATATTTCTAAGGATAAAAATATAGAGAAGTCAGGAGTTTTAGTTTTCTCCAAGAACATACAACTTGACAAATCCAAGACCTTCAATCTTGTAAGTACCTGTCAACTGATTATATATATCCAACGAGTTTAACTTATAGAAGTTTTGCGGGACATAAGCAAATATATCGATTAAAGAAGCATTCCACTAAAGTAACCTTATAAATACTTTGTATATGCATTCCTAACTTAAGCCAAAACCAATCTTTGTCACACTTTTTTCATTTCTTCCAATATTGTCCCCACCAATAAATTGAAAAAAAAAAAAAAAAGAGATCTATATTGTATCAAATAATAAAAAGACAGAATATAGCCAACACTTCTCCTATAAATTATAACATCCCTTTCTAACTTCATCATCCAATTACCGATTTTGTCGCCACCACTAGCACTCATGACTCTAAACTTTGTGTCTTTTCCTATGTAAATGTACCTTCTAAATTTCAATATAGAAAATAATTTTACATATCTTCCAACTGTTAACTAATTTATATTTTCACTTTACTTTTTTTCTTTTTTTTTTTTTGCTTCATATATTGAACCTTTTGAAGAGAATAATATTCATTTAATAGTATTGATGCTCTAATAAATCAGATTGCATGTTCAGTTTTACTCACCAATTTTTATTATTTTGCTAATTTCTCTCTATTGTTCAGTTTTTCTTTACATCGCATACTTGTATAGTATAGATAGTCGCTACTTATATTTCACTTAAATTTAAACATCTATCGTGACAACTAGTTGGCATGATTAGGAACTCAAAATAACATTAATGTTTATAAATTGTTCTTTAAAAAGTAATGAAGTCAATAGATATTAAGCTATGACATTTATTCCATTAGATGATCTAATAATCCTACAAACTACAGAATTCACAAAACATGTATGAATATCTAATCAAGTCATTTTCTTCTTTCATATTGCAATACAAAAATTTAGTTACTATTAACATAGAATGTACATATTACAATGCCCTTTAATCATGCAGCTACAATCAATTTGAATCGAAGAAAGTCATCGGGACAAACTACAGAATTCACAAAACATGCATGAATATCTAATCAAGTCACTTCCTTTATTCATAGTGCAACACAAAAAATTAGTTACTATTAACATATAATGTACAAATTACAATGCCCTTTAATCATGCAGCTACAATCAATTTGAATTGAAGAAGGTCATCAGAGAAGAATTGCCATAAATGATATAACAACAATGACCTAGTATCAATGTAAAACTATAAAATGCAATGCAGATCAATGACCGACAACCAAATCATGATATCTTTTTTTATGGGGCAAGTTAACTGTTTGATTAGATTCGGACCAAAAAGAATTGTTTGACTGGGTAAAAATGAAAAATGCAATCTTGAAACATCTACACGTGTTACATTCTCTCCATTAACATAACATAATATCTATGAACACAATATTGAACGAAACGAATAAAAGTGGTCAAGGATAACATTCTTTCCATTGACCTAAGTGTCTTCAACGGGGATTTACAAGTAGCATTATCTCTTCAATCAAATCTATCACATGAATGTAAAGTAATTGTTTGATTGGATGTACTTCTAGTGAAAACACAACAGTAAGTTTCAGCCTTATGGAATGAGGGATTGAGTCACAAGCCTTCTTCAAGCCAAGATTTGTAGTATGAATTAAGCCAATAAACTTTTTTTTTTTTTTTTTTTTTTTTTTTTTTTTTTTTTTTGGTCGGAAAGCCAATAAACTTCAATCAAACAGAGATTTGAATAAAATGACAATCTACAACCCCATGTGACGCAAGAGCTTGTGTGACTGGAAGAAAATATAACATTTTATACTAAATTATTTGCACATGCGTACCTTGAGTTGTGTCCAACCAACCCAATGTTCATCTATTGAGCTCCATGATAATTCAAGGATTAACAGATTTTTTGGGCAAAAGTCTGTTGCAAAGTTCGTTAGGAAAACAATCCCAAGAAAGCCATCTCAATTCTGAAAAGAGACCCTCAAAGCATTGAAACAAAACACAAAGAGCATTTTGTCATGAATTATTTTAGTGACAGTAGTCGTTGCACAAGTTTTAAACTAGTTTTATTGAAAGTTCTTATATTTGGGTGATGTGCTCATATAATACAAAATATACTCTAAAGTTATCCGCAACTTAGTACACAAATGATTCATATTTATCAACATTGTTCATTACTTTACTAAGTAATCCGTTGTATACTATGTCTTTTTCATTTGTATATTTTTACGACATAACTTTATACTTAGAATATTGAATTTAAAGTTATTCTTAAATTTATTTTCATACCCCAACAATTTTGATAATTCTTATTTACTAATTAATAGATGCATTATAAACCAATCATATACATGATAAACCCAATATATTTGTTAATTAGAGTATTTAGATTTATTCACTATCATCTCAAATTACACCCATGTTACTATGTTATATAAAGATGTTAATATGCTGTCCAATGAACATCAATTATTAGTTTAAGTACGTTAATGAAGTTCTTTTATCTTATCAATGTAAAGGGCAGCGTTTCCTATTTAATGTTTAGGGAAGCAGGTAACGAAAAGTTGCCATGGTGTGATTCAATCACAAAACTCCACTCTACGCACTTCTTTAATTATAAATGTGTGTAGTAAATGTACTAGTTACGTGAAGTTACCATAGAAACTTGTTGAGACTGTTTGGTAAAACTTCGCAGCAATTGCTTCAGTTGTAAAAAGTTGGTGTTGCGGTTTTACAAAGTAATTGAAATAAGCCTCTCAGTTGCAACTAAGTCAAAGCTATGGAACCTTATAGAAGCTTTTAGAAAGCTGACGCATCCAGCTTTGATGTGCTACATCTTTAAATTTTACATTGCCACACCTAATGGTTAGAATAGTTTACAATACAAAATTACAGCATTAGTGAAATTACAATTCAGCTACCAAAAGAGACACATTTAACATATGTTAAACTAATTTTGTTCCGATATACTTCTAGCTATCAGGAAGCAATTGAGTTTGAAAACATTAAAAGAAGTTGAATATGGAGGTCGGAAAAGGTATCTTAGGGACATCCTTCAACAGCTAAAATCTTCTTTCACTTTAATAATAAGATACCCCTCAACCGGTGTAACGCATGAGCTTGTGTGGAAATAAAAAAGTAAGCAAACGTTGTACCTAAAAAGTTGCCCATACCTTGAGTTGAGTCCAATCCCAGTGCTGTGTTATTTTACTCGATGATAGGTCCAGGATGAGTAGTTCTTCAGGAAAAAAGTGAGTAACTCGCGAAATTGAGGGACATCTCTTCCAAGAAAGCCATCTTAGTTCTGGAAAAACGTCCTTAAAGTCTCCGGAGAGATTTCCGCTCCTCATTTCAAGATATCTTATATTTGGCAATTTCTTAAACTCTTTCGACGTCAAAGAAATCCCATCAAAATCCACACAAATCGCCTCAACAGTTTCAGTTCCCTATAACGATGAAAAAGAGTCTTCCATCAACCCATGTGAAGTACAAAATAAGCAGGAAAAAAATTATATTAGGCGGATTTATGCTATGAAAAAGTTACAAGCGGTTGCACTGAGCTTTAGCTTCTCTCTGGTGATCATGTCCAACGCATCTTTATGATTCCACACTCGCGAACGCTTTCCTGGATTTTTGTAATTTTCAGCAAGTACAATACTCCTACCTAGGTCTTTAAGCTGGTCATGCATCCATAACTCATTCTCCTCTCTAAATTTTACTAAGGATTTTGACAGTAGGACTTGGATTCCCTCTTCTAGAAACAATCTGTCACCCCACATATAAGTTGCATCTCTCTTACTTTTTCCAGCTAGAAAGCAGGCAATATCAAGAAAGATCTCCTTCTGCGTGACATCTAAAGCCTCATAACTTAACCTTAAATGTTCCAGCACATCCTCATGAGGATATATTTCCATCTTTCTTAAAATATCTTTCCACACTGCCTCTTCTTTTCCATGTAACAATGAACCGATCACTTCAATAGTTAAAGGAAGCCCCCCTGCTCTTGCAATAGCTTTTCTAGATAGTTTGAGAAAGTCACTTGGAGGAAAGATGCTTCCAAATGCATGCTTGCTGAACAGTTCTAAAGATTCTTGACTATTCAGCCCTTCCACTTCATGAATCAAACTATTCTGAAATTTAGACAAAACATCTTTATTTCTCGTTGTAACCAGAATTTTACTTCCTGAACCAAACCATTTCCTCTCTGCTGCTAATGCCCTTAGCTGTTCCCCATCATTTACATCATCAAAGATAATAAGAACATTCATTTCACTAAAGTATTTTTTGATCACATTTTTCCCTTCATCAATGCTCGGAATCTCAATTTTCCGTTCCCCAAGGATATCACGCACTGGTTTCCTTTGCACATCTAGAAGACCAAAACTCGAACTTTCTGATGCTTGTCGAATATCGTGGATAAAGCTACTACTTTGAAAACGAGCTGACAAATTCTTGTAAACGATCTTCGCAAGAGTTGTCTTGCCTATCCCACCCATACCACATATTCCAATAAGTCTTATCTCCTTAGATTCAACACTCAACAAATCTATAACTTTATCTACTGATTTGTCGATCCCAACTAAAGAATCAGGGAGATGTACTGGAGACACGTCAAGCTTACCAAAAACTTCAAGAGCTATTTGTCGTGTTAGTTCTCCATGGCTGCATATCATTAGAGAGAGTATTATGAAGTTACTGTCAATGATATGAGTTAGCCATAAAATGTGGGATATAAAGAGAAAGAAATAGTACATGACTTTCCAAATCGATTCACTCTTTGTGATAAGATAAAATGGATATTATATAGGTGATGACCAAGACCACGAAATGAAAAATGATCCCTTCCAATATTCATCGCATATTTTTTTTTATTGGGAACCGAAACAGGGGGCCGTTCCAGGTTTTCTGGAATTGGAAATTGAACTAGTCCACCAAGTAACCGGTTCGGAACTGAACCGGCCCCTTATGTTTTCTTCTTTGTTTTGCTGTTTTTTTTTTTTTTTTTTCAATTCCCTATATAAGTAAACTTGTAATTCACATTTTCTATTGTAACTGGTAACTTTAAGAACCAACCTTTTCATATAACAATTGAGCTGTGAGGCGAGAGATACAGAGAGTCGAGAGATTAAGTTTTGTTTTGATTCGTTGTGCGGGCTGGGAGTGAGTTGAGTTTCAGTGAGGGTGTGGGCTCTCTTATGCTTGAGTTTAAGGTGGGCTGGGCATGTCGTTCTGAGTCCACCTAGATTTATAGTTGCAATATAAAATCTAATCTGCACAGTGTTTTGAGTCTAACCTAGATTCGTATCATATGACAATAATCAATATTTGATGTGTTTACACTACACGATGCTAACTGACTGAATCTTAAATCTACCTTCTATAAAAACTAATTTTATCCGGCACCCTCCTTGAAATTAATTAATTCATGCTTTGAAGTAAATCTCTTGCTTTTCCCTATATTCTTCCGGCGTGGCATTATTCCATTGCCCCAAAAGTTGCGAACTCAAGGACGGTGAAAAGGCCAACCAATTCTTTCTCTTACAGACACATCCTAGAACCTTTTGGCGACTTCCTTCAACCACTTGAAGCTTTTGGATGGGAGAACTTTTTGCCGCGAACTTTCTTAGTTTCATGTTAAGTGAAAAAAAAAAGATACATAATGCACCCAAAAAAATTGTGATGTAGAAACTGTTAATATACTGAATTACATGGTATGATAAAAATGGGCGTTTAGAATTTTGGGAATTTTTTGAGGATCTCATCTATAGACTGGTTCAAAGTTGATTCCACCCAAAAGCCAATATGGTCCGTTAGTACTCTTTCGAATCAAGTTAGTCAGGAGCTCCACTAAAACTAGCTACCCGTGGAAAGAAATTTACAAGACCCGTCCGGCCCGGCCCATATCCAATCTAGACGGATTGGTTCGTGTTATGAAGCTTCACGTTCATACTGCTCGACAAACATTATTCAATGGGTCCTCGCTTCAAATCCGAAAAACATAAACCGACCCCTTTCTAATTGAAAAAAAAAAAACACCACGAATTAAATCAGAACTGAAAGTGGAAAAGGAAACTAATTTGGGGAAACAGCAATATCTGAAAGAGGGTGAGGAAGCAGGGCACCAAAATAAATGAAAAAGTTTACAATCTACAAGTGGAGTCACCGATGGGCGTCCACCGGCCGCAGAGAGATTGACTACTATGAGGTAAGAGTGTCAATAGGAGTGTCAAAAACTGAACCAAACCAAATCAAAAAGTCCTCTTTTTTTCTTTTCGGTTTGGTTTTCATTAAAAACCAAAAACTTTTTAACTGGCTCAATTAACCGAACTTTTTAAAATTTTCATTTTATTTTTAAAAATTCGTTTTTTGATTTTTAATTTTTTCTTTTCTTTTTTTCTTCTTCTCCTTTTTCATTGGAGCTTTGCCACAAGCCGAGGCTCTAGCTCACCAGATTCCGGTGGGGTTGAGCCTCACTAGTTACGGCAAGGCTCCGCCTCACTTGGTCGCGAGGCCAAGCTTGCCGACGTCGGATCTGGCGGGGCTCAAGCTTGCTGGCGTTTTGGTAAGCTTGACTAGGGGTGAGCAGCGATTTAGGGTCGACCCCGGGACCGACCACTGGGACCGGCCCAACCCCGCTGGTCTGGTCCGATTCCCAAGGGACCCAGGTCGGTCTTTGGTCCTGAAATTTCGGGACCAACACCGTACGGAGTTGATCATTGGTCCTAAGAGTTTTGGTTCGCTCCAACCTTGGACCAACCCCGTATATTATATTATATTATATTATATTATATTATTTATAATTCTTTTATATATTCAAACCTAAGTAAAATGTATGTTATATTATATTATATTATATTGAGATGTTCTATTAATAGCACTAATAGTAATATCAATTTAAAACTTTTTTGAGTATTAATTATGTGTCGTTTGTTTTGTTTTCAAGTGTTTAGAAGTTCAAGTGAATTAACAAGTTGTGAAGTTATATATTCATGGTTTATATTAAATATTTTGAATTTTTTATGGTTTAATTGTATTTTACTAATGAATTTTAGTTGCACTTTGCTTTTCAATTTGTGTCAAATGGTAGAAGTTTTTGAAGAGTAGAGTAGTACTATAGGTGCTATGGTGATTTGCTAGTCAAGTGGTGTGAAGCTCATTTTTTGGTTGAGTAGACTCTACATGATCAAATACAGAAAACGCTTTTGCATATGGTGTTATGAATATTAAAGATAGATGATTACAAGAACTTTCCATTTTGTTCCATATCTCGATGAGCGGTTAGCGAGTACGAAATTTCTCTTATTGTGTCATCTTAAATTTGCTAAATATGTATTGGTATTTATAGTTTAGTTGCACAATGCCGCATTATCGATGGATGTGTAATTTGAATTTGTAGATTTGCTTTTTAGGGAGTATAAAAAATAAGACGAAAAAATTATCGATCGTCCGGGTTGACCACAGGCAGGACCGAACCCATTGGGTCGGTCCGGTCCTTGGTCCTAAGCTCAATAGAGTCGGTCATTGGTCCTAAAAATTCAGGACCGACACTGTACGGGTTGGTCCTAGGGTTAGGGGGTGGCCCGGACCAACCCGGACCATGCTCACCCCTAAGCTTGACCTTGCCACAAGTCGGCGAGGTCGGCGAGGCTCTAGCTCGCCTCGGCGTGGCCGGCAACCAGCCAATGAGGAAGGAGAAGAAAAGAAAGAAAAACGAAAAGAAAAGAAAAAGAAAAAGAAAAGAAAAGGAATAAAAAATAATTAAAAAATCAATTTTTAAAAAAATAAAAAAATTGAGTGAAAGGGGTGCATGTAGAGAAAAAAAAAGAAAAATGCAAAAATTGAAAAACTGAACCGAACCAAACTAGGATTTCGGTTTTGGTTCGGATCGATTTCGATTGAGTTCAATAAATTTCCTTATCGGTTCGATTTAGTTAAATTTTCCAAAAAAACCAACTAAACCAAACCATTTACACTCTTACTATGAGGTCACCTCGCTATGATGATCTGTCTTGTGATTTTCCACAATTGAGCATGGACTGTCTCGGGAAGATTAGTGGAGTCTCAAGAATATCCTTCTTTCGCATTTTTTTTTCAAGTTTTTCCATAGTAGTTACAGTGTGTAAAAGTGTAAAGTCCAAACAAAAAAATTGGCTATTCAAATTATGATCAGTATTCAAGCATAAGAAACGGAGAGAAAATGGAAGCTGGAGTTGAGTGAGTTAACATACCTTGTGTTTTCGGCTTTCCATCCTGCGATTTCAGTGACTTCCTTGAGGGCCTCCTTCCAGCCCTGCACAGTCTCAGCCCCACGTTCTTTTTCATGCTGAATCAATGCCTCCCTATATACTCCAGGTTCAAGCTTCACAACGGAAGGTTCCACGTCATAGAATATGGGCTTGACCTCCAATCCATGGGATTTCCTACGCTTCATCATGTGTTCCAGCTAGCGTAGGCACCACCTGCTGGAGGCATAGCCTGTGGAGAAGATGGGAATGCAGATTTTCGAGTCATCAATGGCCTGGAAAATCTCATGGCCGATCTCTTTACCGGGGTCGATCCCCTCATTGTCTAAAAAAACACGGATACCCTTATCTCGCAGGGCATGATAGAGGGAATTTGCGAAATTCAAACGAGTGTCCGGCCCTCGAAAACTCAAGAACACGTCAAACAAAGCTCCCGATGCACCATTGCCGGTGGATCCAATTTCCTGAGAAGAGCTCCATTTTCCTTTCATCTTAGCCGCGTCTGCTAAAATTCTGCAAGCAAATCACAAAAGATTTGATATGCTTTAACAAGGGCCAATAGGCGATGGTCAGGTAGGTAAGCCAAGCTCAGTTTCAGTTTCCGTCGTGTCGCGGCATTAATAGGGAGAAATTGCATATATATGATTGAAGATTAAGAAACGGCCTAAGCCCCACAAGTTGATTGGTGAGATGTGGCGAGAATGAGAAATGTAACTCTACACAAGTGGAGTCACACGTCTCGGGATGCCGGGAAATGCGACTCCAGCAAGTCTATATTAGTTCGAGATATGAGAAATTGATTTTCTTTTTTCCGATTTTCATGGCTCGCCAGAGTCAAGTCAAATTCTAAATAAACTGAAAATTAGGAGGGCAAGTTGACGTTAGTGTATTGCTCTAGATACGGTATATCAAATCAAATGTGATGATTTTAAGTTTTATTTTATTTTATAATTTATGTTGAAGTAATATGTCCGATTAATGTTAAGGGAAGGGAGGAGATGGAACTTTATGATTATGTGGTTCAACCACTAAGCTTCATTTTACCTTATTTTCTTAATTATTGATAGATGTAGGGCTCCGTTCATTTTATGGAAAATGTAGTGTTTCTGGAAAATGTTTTTAGGAAATCATTTTCTTAAAAATATCAATATTTTGGTGTTCGGCTCAAACTTGAAAACTTTCTATCATTCGGTATGGAAAATTCGATTTGATTTACCTTCGTGCATTTCTTTTAATTATTTTTTAATCTTTTTCAAAATCGAATTTGCAGTTTGTAATTTTTTTCCTTCTTTTTCTTTTTCTCTTTTATTTTTCTAATCCTCCTTCTTCTTCTTCAGTTGCCAGCGACCAGCCAAAGGCAAATCCGAACTTGCCTGAAGTCAGCAAGCTCGAGGCTTGCTTGTGGCTGGCAATCAGCCGATAAAGAAAGGAAAGAAAAAAGAGAAAAAGAAAGAAACAATAATTAGAAATTCGAATTTTTTTTAAAAGAAAAAGAAAAAAAAAAGAAGCGAGGGCTATAGATAAGAGAGACTGAGTGAGTAAAATGTTTTCTCTTACTTGAAAAGCAGAAAACATTTTCTGCCTATTTAGAAAATATTTTCAGTTGATGGAAAATGTTTTCCCTCACCAATTTATTTTTTATGAAATGAATACCAGAAAATTTGAAAAATATTTTCTTAAAATTATTTTCACGAAACAAACGGAACTTAAATATATACATAATTTGGTTTCACAAATTACATATAATCCCGATGGTCAGAGTGTTTTCTTAGGACTAGTTTGTTTGGTGCTTTCTAGAAAGCAAAACCTTTTTTACTTTCTTGTTAAGATTTAAATGTTCATTCAAATATAAAGTGTAAGATAATGTGTTATTGAAGCAAAGCAACAAATTTTCACTTCCGTTGGCCGACAAATAAGAATCACCATTTATCTGCATGGCGATGATGGCTGGCCTGAGGCCCATGAAGTCAAGTCAACATAATTTAGTCCAAATCCAAGTCGAAGTAAACTAAAAATATGAAACACATGTATTGCAAAAAGGAAAAGAAAAGAAGAATTGGCACTTGATTGACATTAAGATTTCTCTTTAAAAAAAAAAAAAGGGAAAAATTTACTTGAAAAGATTGTAACCGAAAAAAAAAAAGGACAAAAAATTGCTCCTCGATCGCGAATAGCGTCAGAAGCAAACCGACTGTTCTAGGATGCTTTGAGTGGCCTGAACTTTAGGCTGCGTTTGTTTTCACTTCTCTTTTCTGTTTTAAAACACTTTTTTGTTTTTTTTTTCCTGAAAACAAAAAGGAACAAAAACGCATTTGGGTGCGTTTTGTTCCAAAATTGTTTTTTTTTAAAACACATCGGAACAGAAACGAAATAAAAAAAAAAAAAAAGTTGTTTCTTTTCAGAAACAAAATTTAGAAACACTTTCTTTTTTTTTCTTCTTTCTCTTCTCTCTTTTTTTTTTTCTTCTTTTCTTCTTCTTTTTCTTTAGCCTATCGCCGGCCTCGACCATGGCCGAGGTCGGTGATCGGCCAAAAAAGAAAAAGAAAATAAGGAAAAATAAATAAGAAAATAAGAAAAATAACTTTACCAAAAAAATAAGAAAAATAAGAAAGAAAATAGAAAAAATAAAATAAAAATACTAAAAATAAAAAGAAATAAAAAATTATACAAATTTACCAAACGTGTTTGTTTATTTTTTATTTCGGAACAAGTTTATCAAACGCGTTTTTTGTTCAAAAATTGTTCTTGAAACGAAACACTTTTTCTATTTCGTTTTCAGAAACAATTTTTAAACGAAATGTTACCAAACGCGCCCTTCTGATCATAGTCATGAACAAAGTGATCCTTCTTTTTTTCTTTTTTCTTTTTTGTAGTTACTTTATTGTACTATTATCGGTCAAAAGCAACAAGAAAAATAAATCTCAAAAAGCTGGATTGGTGACTACTTTAGGTGCTTCTTAATTTTAATTAGATATGCGTTTCTAATAATAGAGTGGGAGAATATAAGATTATGAAACCGTGTTAACTTATATTCATTTAGGATGGATGATTTGTTTATATAACTTTTTATTGAATTAAATTAACGTAGAAGGAAAATTAAAATCATTATCAATTTTTTTAAAATTTGTTTATGCAATCCACAAGCCTATCTCATTACCTAAATATCGAATTATCAACTACACGCAGTGTTCAAAATAGGGAATTTCCTAACATGGAGATGCCTAAAAGTTAGGCACAAATCAAGATTAGAATTGAATAATATTGAATTAGATAATCAATAATTGCAAACTATCAAATTGGTTCAAGAAATTACCTGGTTTGAAGTATTTGTTTCCGAGAATCGGACCGACGCGGGGAGCTTTACGTCGACCGGTGAGGAGGAACGTCAGGACCAAAGCAGCAACGATGGCGATCCAGCAAGGACACGGCAAATTGCAGACAGGTTCGCTAGAACAAAAGATGCAGCGGTGAAGGTTCGTTGGTCGTACTCTGCTTGGCGGCGACGGTGTGGGTTCGATCAATGCTAGTCTGCTCTATGCAACCTGCGAAAGGAAATGAAACATAGCAGAGGAAACAAAACAGCAAGCGGTGGCGTCAAGTGGAGCCGGGATGCCGCCTGGAATCACCGGAAACCGCCTGGGACTGCTGCTGTGGCGTTAGAATAAGCTGGCAAAGCCGTTGTCGCGGCTGCAGCGGGATGTGCTGAGCGCGACGAAGAGAGCCGGCAAGCAAGGTAGAGGCACGACGATGGGTAAGCCAGCAGCGGGCGCGGTGAATGGTGAGGGGCGGCGGCGATGGGCAAGCCGGCAACAAGGTCTCGACAATTCAGAAGAGAAAGCAAACCAGATCGCCGGACGAAAGCAGCAACGATACCGAGAAGTTTGGCAAGACCCAGCCTTACAGATCCACATCTCACACTTCGGCCTTCATCGAATAGATGAATGGCTTCAAGATTTCACCCATGTACCTCAAAAAGTTTCAATCTCCTAGCCACAGTACTCTGGCAGATCTGGAAAGAGAGGAACAACACAATTTTTCGCCAACAGAAACCGAACCCAAAGAAAATCATCAGCTTAGCCAACGCGAAGAATCTCTGCTTTACAAATCAGGCGAACTCAAAGAAGAAAGCGCACGGTGACGAAGGCTCCTTACCTCAGAACTAGAAAAGGCCGACTGCAAACGCACTCAAAATCAATATTGACGGGTCATACTCCTCGGATTCGCCGGTAGGAGCAATAAGCTGCGTGTGCCGGAACAAAGATGGAGAATTAGTGAACGGATTTGCGAGATGGGTGAGATCGGCTTTGGCTGAACAGATGGAGAGTATCGCAACGGTTGAAACCCTGGATGAGACCAGCTGCTCGTGGGATTTGGAGAATTTGATCAACGAGGCGTCCAGCCCTCCGAAACCCTTTTGGCTTTAATTTGTTAAAATTCAAGTCTTTTCTACTCAGACTTTCGAGCTATTTAATATATTTCTATTTTGACAAAAAAAAAAAAAGGGCAATCAAATTGTTTCTTTTTATAGTGTTTTTTTTTTTTTTTTTTTTTTTTTCTCTTTCTTTTTTTATCTCTCAAATTGGGAGCCGTCCTCTCTAATTGTTGCGTGTCTTAACGGTTGTGCGGAAGCGGCCGTTCCAAGCTTTTTATACAGTTTTTTTTTTTTCTTTCTTGCTTTTTCTTTTTTGTGTGAAATATTAATCTCACCTTTCTTGTTTTAAAATAAATATATATTACTCTCAATATTCCTTATCTCTCGAACCTGACGTTCCGATATTCTTTCTTGTTGACCGACCAATCCTAGCTTAAATATCAATGTCTACGACCAGGCTGCATTAATGATCCTCACGGAAAGCTCCAGGAATTTTTATTTTTATTTTTTGGTAAAAGAAAGCTCCAGGAATTTGCTTAAGAAATTCAGCGTCATTGACCGAGCCACTAGATTAGGTCTGACCTTTTCCGGCTTGGTTCGTTACATAAAAAATAAATAATTCAAAAAATATTTTCTAAAAAAATCACTCGTTTCATTTAAAATAATTAATTAATAAAAAATTTCATTATTGATAATTATTTATAAATTAATATTTATATAAATTATTATAAAAATATTATTTAATTTTATAAGTGATGTAAATAATTATTTTTAAATAATTATTTTTAGAATTATTTTCTTCATTAAATAAATAGAGCCTAATTTATTTTTTCTTTTCGTCGATTCCTACAATGGGCAAGACCACGATACTTCCTCCTTCTTTTCTTCAATCTTGCCATGATATGGCTGTGAAAGACATTCCTGCGATGCCCTTTGAAAATTTTTTATGAAGAAAGATATTGTCTTTATCCCCTCGAATTGACTCTAATAAATTTAATTTTTCCACCTTCGCACTTCTTCCATTTATAAATTCCGGCCACTTATGGTGCATTTGGTAACGTTTCTATTCAAAAATTATTCCAGAGAATAGAAATAGAAAAAACTATTTTGTTTAGAAATAATTTTTGAACCGAAGAACACATTTGGTAATTGTACAAACTTTATGTTCTTAAAATAGAAAAAGAACATAAACACGTTTGATAACTTGTATAATTTTTTTTGTTTTTTTAATTTTTAATATTTCTATTTTATTTTTTCCTTTTTTTATTTTTTCTTCTTTTTCCTTTTTCTTCCTTTTGGCCGGTCGCTAGCCTCGGCCAAGACCGACGACCGGTCGATGAGGGCGGCGGCCTCGCCTTGGCTGGGCGAGCCGACCTGGCAAGGTTGAGCCTCGTTGGTGGCTAGGCGAGCTTGAACTCACCGAATTTGAGCGAGCTTGAGCTCGCCTAGCCAAGGTGAGGCCGAGTCTCGCGGCCGCGTGAGGTCGGCCTCGCTTTGGAGGTCGCCGACCTCGGCCATGGTCGGCGGCGACCGGCCAAAGAAAAAGAAGAAGAAAAGAAAGAGGAAAAAATAAGAGAGAAATTTTTTTTTTTTCGGAAGTGTTCTAGGAACAAGAAACAAGTTTTCTTGTTTCTTGTTTTTGTTCGAAATTTGTTCCTAGGAACAAAAAAATAGATTTGGAACAAAAACGTAAACAAACGCGTTTATATTCTTCTTTTGTTCCCCAAAAAAAAAAAAACAAGAATTGTGTTCATAACAAGAAAAAAAGAACACAAACAAACGTAGCCTTACTATGGGCTAGCCAAAATCTAAATAATGCATGAAAAAAATATAATTAAGAGTGTTTATTTGGCAGAAAACGAATTATTTGGAACACATTTTCAAAAAAAAAAAAAATGATTGTCTCAATCACTCACAACAATAAATGAATGAAAAATATTTTCATCACCTATGAAAATGTATAAAAATAAACCTTCATCAACATCGAAAGCATTTTTTACTGACTAATTATTTCAAATGACACAAGCGATCACTTTTTTGGAAAATATTTTCCAAATTAGTCATTTTCTACGAAATAAATGGAGCCTAATATGCAAAATGCAATTATTGATTTTTGTCAGGGATTGGGGTCGATTCATAAATTTTTGTTATGCAATTACCAACTAATTGGGTTGCCAAAATTTATGCGTCAATAACAACTAAGCTACGAATAAATATTTACCCAAAGTGAGCTCGCCACCAATTATAGTGGCACTGTCCACTGAAATTTATCCTTTTTAATGCATTAACAACCCCACGGAACCTGGGATTTTTTATGCATATGAGTATTTTGTTGGAACATAAGTGTTGGGAAAATAGGAATCTAAAAAAAAAAAAAATAATTCACTTGTGCAGTGGTCATATAAAGTCCAAGTTTGAGGAAAAATTATAAACAGCTCCTTTTTCTTTTCATCTTCTAATAAAATTCTGAAAGCGAATCACAACATATAAAGTTACACCACATTTTGTAGTGACTCTACAAGACTTAGATGATGTAAAACGTGGTATGATGCATTTCAAGAAAGTTACAAGAACCCTGTGTGGAACAGTGGTCAACGAGCAATGGTAGGAAAGCGAGGGTCGGTTTCCATTTCCATTTCCATTGTGTTGCGGCATTGATCGTGTGTAATGGTAGAGATATGATTAAGAAATGGCCTAAGCCCCACAAGTTGAGATAATTTAGAAGAAGTGGTCTCAAAATACGGGAGGAGAGTGGGAGTGGTTGCTCAATCCCCATCAATTTAAGGTACCATATTAACACTAAATTCCAAAGCAACATGTCCGAGAAATATAAGTTTATACATATGGGGTAGTACATTTCACCTAGCTCGAAAACAAAAATGAAAAAGGTAATATCATTTTGATCGTGTCACTAAATTTAAGTATCTTACTTTTCAATTAGTTGCCTAACAAGTTAATTTGAAAACACTCATTGACCAAATCCTTCTAATTATAGAATTCCACAGACGGTAACATTGCACCGTCATCTAGACAAACAGCCAAAAATGAGCTAAGCCACCATCTATGTCTTATGCATTCTAAAACATTATCTGTCGTGACCGTGAACCTGTTGGGAAGGATCCTTTCCAAAGTCTTCTCAAATACACATCCACAGTACCCACCCCTCACCCGCAAATGCTTGAGTGGCAGGTGATCCGGGAGCGCATGCATCGTTGTTCGTGACTCAAACCTTGTCCTGAGGGACCCCAAAAAAATTATTTCGCCCCAACCAACGCAGTGAACCCAACAACAATTTCAACTTGAATAAACAAAATCAGAAACAAGACTTTAGAATCGAATCAATGCAGCGATTCCCAATGACCAAACCCTAGACTCACAAAAATAAAGTTGTTCCTTCTACTCTTCGACGCAGGATTCTCAACGTACAAAGCACGAGGTGAAGTTGGTTTTCTTTCCATTCGAAATTTATAATCTCTTGTTATTTACAAACTTCTATCTGTGCAAAGACTTAAAATTACTGAATCTTTTTAAAAATTACCAACTTTAGTTTGAGTGGTGTACCAACTATTTACTATTTAAATTATCAACTAGTTTGAGGTTACTAACATTTCTTACCAAGTTTATTTTTTAATTATCAACTTGTTTTATTATTTTTTACCAACTTCTGATTACCTTCATTTATTACACCTTTATACACCCAAATTTAACTAGGGCATTGACATGAATAGATACGTGTTTAGAAACAAATGTTTGTCAACACTAGACATGTGAGCCATTGTTGACAACCGAAAGAGTTGTTGATATTAGTATACATCGACGACCATAAATCAATTGTTGATATAAAATCGATTTATCATATGAGTTGTACGATACGGCACATTTAATGTGTTTAAGATATGAAGTAATAAACGTGTATATATATTTAGATAAATTTAGATATGAAATCGAGTCATTGACTTTCCCGCCAAAACTCAGTATATTTGTTATGTTTTAGAAATTTATGACAAAATAGTGTATTATTTTATATATTGATTATTAATCTGTACATTTTGAAAGGTTTAAGGACTAATTTTTTAACTTAAAAAAGCCAAAATAAACGACAAAAAAGAAAAAAATCTTTAATTATAACTAAACAGAATTTATTTTTCACATATAGAGAAAAGATTTCCCGTGCTAATCCTTTCATTTTGTAAATTAATGGGTTTTCGTCACTATTTACCCATCTCTCTTTTTCTAGTGTTGTTTTCAGCTTGAAGCCTTGGACCCACTTACCCGCATCACCTAGGGGTGTGCAATCGGACCGGGTATACTCGGGAAGGCGGATCGGCCCACCTGGAAAACAGGGTCGGGAACCGGTTTCCAAAATTCAGAATTGGTTTAAACAGGTGTAGGAATCGGGTCCGATTGATTACTCACCCAGGAACTGGTTCCCGCACCAGTTTTGGAATAGGTTTTGTAAGTATAGGTCCAAAACCCTATTTTCTCCCCTTATTTCTATTCTTACTCTTGCAATCACATGGCATTTTTCTTATTGGTTCTCTCAAACACGCACAGCACTCCTTCATCGTTCCTCTTCCTCACTTGCTTCCCTCCCTCATTGACTCCCTCTCACACCGTCCAATGGACGGATGATGTTCATCACCACCAAATTCTTGTGTACCACGTGGATTGACTCGCCTAATTTCTCTTTTGTAAGAGGAGTTATACTTGTATAAATCAGTAACTTCATATAATAGTTGTGGGAATAAAACTAATATTAGACTCATGTTTGTTGCTAATCCTTTGTCTTATGATTTTATTCAATATAATTAACCTCGTGGATCCTTAATTTTTCGTTAAGTAAAAAAGTTCATGTATTTATTTATTAGAGGTGCTTAATGTTTTGATACAAATTATGAGGGTTACGTTATTTTCTCGCATATTAATATAAAATTTGAAGTCGTATAAAATATTGGGAGATTGCAAAACAGGTTCCAGTGGAAATATGGTTGACCTTGACCCAGGAACCGGACGGGAAAAACAGGGTGGGTCGAATACATGGTCCCAAAAAAGAGGAACCGATTATAACGGGGTTAGGTACGGGGTCAGGGTCTAGACCCTACCCACTCTAGACCCGATCACCCCTAGCATCAACCCCGCACATTGATTTGAAAGGGCAAAGCTCGACTCAACCACAAATCTCGAGAGAAGCTGCCACGCTTCGCTGAATTTCTCCTCTGTCGGGAAAGGCTGAAAGCGCGTCTATCGGCACGGCCCATCCTTTGTGGCTTCTTGTGCTGGAACATCGATATGCGTTCTTTGAATATTTCGTCTCTTAAGAAGAAAGAATCAAATTGATGTTTGTTAAAATTTCATATTAATTTTCAATTCAACACCAACTCCAATATAGTTAGGTTACATTCACGACCACGTGATCTAGTCTGTTCATACAAAAGAAAGAGCTGAGTTGGTGAGAGTAAAGAGTGAAGTTTCTGTAACTTTTGAGCTTCGCCCCTTTCAATACCCAAAACAAAAAAAAAAAAAAGAGTGGAGTTTCTTCGCACCCCCTTTGATGTTCTCATTTCGCCGGCCATCTAAACGGGTCATGTCTAAAGGATTCTTTTACACTCTTCTCTTTCAATGAAACTCAATATATTCCTAATGATGGGAGATTAGTATTGTTAGTTCTCGTAACTCTAATATAAACTAAACTCTACTGACTCGACAGTGTAAGTCTCTACAGAAATGCAGATGTAATGGGATTATAGGAGGTTGAAGAGACCAAAGTAGATAACGGAACCGCCTCCTGCAAAATCTACTTCGTGAGTTTGAAAAGGAAAGGACATAAGCTCCTGGCGGCTAGAGGACAATTCGCTCAATGGCAGACATGACTGATGCTCATGAGAAACCTCCAAACGATTGGAATATGGATGACTCGTGTTTCGTGTGTTAAAAACTAGGAATTGTGTTTCCGTGCTGGTAAATTCGTGAAACTGTTGATGACTATCAAATCTTGTGGATAACAATAAAGTTGATCGACAACTTGCTTGTAGTAACGTCCCATGTCCTTTCCATATTAAACAAGTAGTTAATAAGAGATGACATATTTATATAAGAGTTAGTTACTTGAACAAATATGTAATATCAGCATATACAAAATGGTATCTGATCAAAATAGTTTTCAAAACAACTAAATAGAAGTTGATATGTCACTCAAAACAAGTTCATATGACCAAGATTATTTAGCAAATCAGTTGAAGATAAGTTGGTAGAACAGTTAAGTTACGGTTGCTAATTTTGTATAGAAGTTAGTAACTTTAACATGTTGGTAAGTTTCAAAAATAAATATTCGTAAACTATGGCACCAATCAGTAGTTTTGAAAAAAAAATTGATAAGTATCTTAAATAATAATGCTAACCTAAAATTAGTTGGTAACTTGTTATCAGGATTGCTGGTAAAATACTTAAATTGAAGTTGGTAATTTCTTGTGAAAGTTAGAAATTTTAACACGTAAACAAGCCGCACAAAAACAAATGTTGGTGGATTACTAAAATACTTGGTAATTTTGGAAAAAATGTTAATAATTTTCAGAATCTGTTGGTACCTTAGCAACAATTTATAGGCCAACCAAGATGTCTTTCAAAATTTAGTTACCGACGGATTTTGGACGCCGGTAAGAACAAAAGGTGAGTAAATCAAGACGGAAAATAGTATATCAATCTACCCTATATTCATCTAACGACAACATTCTCTATTAAATGAGTCATGTGCTCTTAGAGCGCTTATTAACACACTAAATAAAGAAATTTTATATTTTTTAATGTAGTGACTTACTATTTATGCATGATCACTACTTTGAAAAATGAGTAGTATGCTTAACAAGAGCCTTTGGTTTTGAGTTTTTTTTTTTTTTAAATTGCCTTTGGAACACTTATTAACTGGAGCGGTGAAAAAAATCAGCTTCTGAAAATTCTCAAACTCCTTCTAAAACTCTTTTCATGTTATTATGTGAAAATGTACTGGATTATTAATCTTCAATGCCAAGATCCAACTGTTGAAAGTATACTATGAATCCCTGTAGCATTTTGTCTCTCAATATTTTCTTGATATTTATCAAATTAGAAAGGCATTGAAAAGTAGTTCATGAATCTTGATTAATATTTATCAAATAAGCTATTAACACTAGTTCCCCAATATTTAGAGATTTTTATCGGTAAAAAAGGGCAACCAATTTGCAGCAACATTGAAGGATTAATGACAAAGAACCATGATAACAATGCAATCCTTCTCAAAAGTTGAGTTGTTTTCAGTAAAAGAAAGCTTTGAGTAGGATACGATATTCCTCACAAATCAAGGTCTATTGTTACGATCAACGGCATCTTAGACTTTTGTGTTAAGACATTTTTTGTGAGACCGTTTTCTCTTTCTAACACTCGTGAGCTAGATTTTCCGTAATCAGACTTTTTGTCTACCATAAGGTACAAAAACATCTAAAAAACTTGCAGTTTTTTGTCATTTTCACCAGACTCATACCCTGAAATGATGCTTTTTCAAACATGAGTATTCTTACCATTGCTAAAGATTTTGCACCAGCTTTGAGAGATGTTAACAACAAATGGGATCATTTAATTCATTGGATTGGAAACTGATGCTGCAGTACTGTATGATGTTTCTCTTGATGCGAATCGGGTTTTTGGATCCACATGGGTGGTTGAAACTCATTGAGAAGCTGGTCTCTGTTAATCCACCAATAGTTTTTGGAAGGCGATTATTGGATTCATTGAGATGGATTTGAGTCTCTGGCAATGGGGTCTGTGATGGTATCATTTTCAATTTCAATGGGAAGAGAAAAGCATCAAAGGTGAGGTCTGAATGGGGTCCTCCAGAGAGGCACATGCTAATAGTAATAGGGGGCTTTGAAAAATTCAGAACTCCTTGTTCTGCTTCTAAAAAGAGAGAATATTACAGGCTAGTTAAGTTCATGCCAAGTTATCACCTAACCCAGTCAATGCCGTTATACTAGAGTAGCCAAGCATCGGCAGTGGATCACCTTAGCGTCGGGTGTCAGGACAGACAGCTAATTGGAATCAGAAAAGGCTTGCTGAAAGAAGAATTCATTTGAGAGTTTCAAGATGACTGGGAAAGTTTCCCACATACATTGGTAGAACGAATTGTTTAAACCATTAATAATTAAAGCGCTGCCTTGTTCACCAGAAAGAAGCTTGTCTCTGTTTCTACATAATCAAGTGCATCACCAATCAATTCGTTATTCGAAACATTCTTGTCATGATCCAAAATTTTTATTTTTTATTTTTTTTATAAGGGTTCAGTCTTAGAAAGGAGATTTCCTAAGGCCTTCCTGCGCTGTTAGGGTCTGCGACTAAAATGTTCGATTTCCTGAATTTTTGCTTTGGAGTCACTATCAACCTTTCATAATGAATCTTATATGTTAGACCAAATGATTTTTGACAGTGTTTTAGTGTTGATCATAAACGTTCTTCTATGAATGTGAGCTAACACTATTCACATATGAAGGAAAACAGGCTGGTTAATAATATTAGATAATGCCTGAGAGTCAAAGTACGGTAATCATACCAAATTATATTGGACTTTTTTTTTTTGTTCGAAAAATTATATTGGATTTCGTGTATCTTCATTAAATACAATTTTGAGGGGATATTTAGTGAAGTCCGGTATTCTAGTAGCCATCTTTGGTAGAGGCCGTTCAAATATGCTCTATAAATAGAACTTTATTGCGCGACTTTTAAACCATTAAAGAGACACTACAGTTGAAAATGACGAAAGTAATGTTTGGACAAGAAAAGGCATCTCCCACGTGGAATGCCCATCAAAGCCCATTCCTATGATATTGTGCTAGATGCTATGGACGGTCATATCTATATAGAGAAATGGTTATTCGAATTGTTACGATTATGTGTTCTCTTGAGGGGCATCTCAAGAGCACAAAATTTATGGGTTTCGATAACAGCCTGATCTGCCTCGTAAGATTACCTTGTTCGGTAGGGATGTGTTTAAAATGCCTGAATTATTATTAATGTTAAAAGAGGAAAAATACAGCTGAGAGATATGAATGCAATACAGTCTTGCCTGGCTTGTGGATCCTGTTTCTGAACAACTTCCTTCTATTTCCACTGTAGCTGCGTCTACTACCAAAAAAGATTACACAAAAGATTTTGCTGACGTGGGATGATGGGAAATCCGGTATTTTGCATTTCATGGGAAATTGAGTTTCTGTTTCCGATTTCCATGGGTGGCCTGGAGCCCACCGGAGTCATGTGGACATAATTTAGTAGAGGTTGAAGTCTTAGTAAACCATAAGAAATGGGACCGTCGTTGGCCAGTCCTCATCAATCTACCGTGTCATGTTGACACCCGTAATTAAAACGATCATCAATCAAGACAAACAAGCAAACAATGGTCGGCCCAAGTCAATGGTCAGGATCGGCGTGCCGTGTACTAAGTCTTCTTCTATTCACATTTCTTTTTGGGCAATGATTATAATTTAATCATCATCACGTTGAATTTGAAAAATTTAAGCTATAAATCGAAGTGTCCACTGTACATTGTTCATACGGTTTACCTCTAGAACGAACCATTTATTCACTAGAAAGAATCTTATATCTATTCTCACGCAATTGAGTGCATCATTATTCCACTCGTCATTTGTTTTTTCATTATACAACCCCATGGAAACGAAAATAAGAAAGAAAAGAATGAACAAATTCCATAATGTAGCTTATCTCTTTGCTCGCTATGAAAGGTTCTCCTCTCTTGTTGAGTTATATGGATGTGATATATAAGGTCGGGTCGATAAATGCCTTAAAGCATTGATTAAACATACTTATTGTCGAATTAAAAGACATTGAACATATGATATTAGAAATTTGCTTAATTGATTGTCTAAGATTGTGTTGTCAACAAAATCATTCTCAAATTTATATATCAGTGTAGAACATCATGATGCCAACTTCTCTGCTGATGGTGCCTGGAATTATATCAACATATAAAGAGCAATTGAAATAAATAAGTTAAAGTCACATTCTCTCATAAATTCCAAAACATTGTTGTCACAATCTAAAAGTTTATTTCACGGGATCATCCCTAGCAAGGATCTTTCGTAGGGCCTCCAGGCTCACCCAACGTTGTCAGGTCTGCGATTAAAACGACCAATTTCTTGAAGTTTTGCTTTAGAGTCACTATCACTCGTTGGTAACGAATTTAATAAGTTAATTTTTTTTTTTTTATAGTTTTTGAGTGCTGATTGCAAAAATTTATATGAATATAGACTAACGCTAATCACATAAATGAAACAGGCTGGCATATAATATGAAGCAATGACACGTCACAAGCTAGTTTGGATATCACTTGACCACTAAACGAAAGATATACAGAATTTCTCAATTTATTGATGTACATCGAAATATACAAAAAAATTTCAATTTTTTTCTGTATTATTGTTAACTTGGTATTCAATTAATTTGAGTTGCTATTTCCGATTCCTATCTTTTGCTACATGGCCAGAGTAAAGTGGACAAAATTTAGTAGAGGTTGAAGTCTAGGTAAACTATAAAATATGGGGGCGTTGTTGGTCAGTTCTCATCAACCTATCGAGTCGACACCAGTTATACAACTAGAAAGGGCGACAAAACAACGGTTGAGACAAACAAAAAAGTAATGGTCAGAATAAGCGTGCTGTGTGTTACGCTTTTCTTCTATTTACACTTCCTTTTCGCTACAAGATAGTATACTTTATACCACATGAATTAACGTTGTTTGTCCCTTCATCATCCAATAAGAGTCGGTCTCATCCATCGTTAATCAGCCATTGTGAACCGTTAACGCAGTGAAATTCACCCATGAACATGTTAATAGTGGTATTTGCTCTCGATATAATAGTTACTTTTAGTACACCTTCGTCTGGACACAAATGAAAACTCAATTAAATCATCATCACTCCAAAACTAAAAATTTGGAAGCTATAAATCAAAATGTCAGGTCTGCGAGTAAAATATTCAGTTTCTTAAAATTTTAATTTAGAGTCACTATCAACCTTTCAAGATATATTTGATAAGTTAGAGCGATTTTTTTTTTTTTTTAATGATTATGGGCTAACACTAATCGGATAGAAGAAAAGATAAAAAAGGCTGGCCCAATATGATACGATGATGGTAGTCCAACTACGGTAATGAGATAAAATTCTATTGGACTTTGTATATCTCAATTCGGTGACAGTGTGGATGGCCGGTATTCTAATATCCATATAATGCTCTATAAATAGGACTTTACAGGGCGTCTTCTAAGACCGAAGAGACGGCAAAATCAAAAATGAAGAAAGTGAATTTTGGACAAGAAAAGGAATCTCCTACGCGGCATGTCCATCAGAGCCCATTCCTATGCCATATGTGCTAGGTTCCATAGATTATAATATTTACATAAAAAGGTGATAAATGTGTTGGTCCTCTTCTCTTGAAGTTCGCATCTCAAACGATATGTAGTACGTGTTTTTGGGTTGTTTAGTCAGCTGATGTTAAGAAGTGAGCATGGTTTGAGGGTAAAACATGGAATATGAGAATTGGACGAGTGAAAACCTATAGATTTCAAGTTTTAAGGTATATAGGGTAGGTTCTAGGTTCCAAAAAATAAGAAATCTATTTTTAAGGGTAGATTTCAGGTTCTTAGTTAGAGAAACCTAGAATAAGTTTTAATGTTTTTCTTGATTCATGTCTTCGTGCAATCCTCCCATATTCTATACCATTCGATGATGAGCATATAATTTGGAATCACTAATTTAAGTTTCCATTTTATGACTAAGATTTTCACTTTATTAATGTTTATATTTTTGTGTATCCAAATATAAGTTATGATTAGTGAATTATAATTATTCAAATAATAATATACATGAAACTTGGATACATCTTAGAATTGACCCTAAAACCTGTGACAAGATAAGTTCTAAGTTCTAGGGTATATAGGGTAGGTTCTAAAAAAATGAGTAACCTGTTACAATGGGTACGTTCTAAGTTTTAAATGGAACATGTATAGAACCTAAAACTATTCACCCCTAGTTGATGTGCCACGCTAGACTGCATTAGTCATTGAAGATGAGTTTAAAATGTTTGAATAATTACCCATATTGGAAAAGCAAGAATGCGGCGCAATTAATTTGGCACGATTCAATGAGCTCCTAAATGGAAATGAAATTCGAATCATATGCGGTGACACGTCAAGATCTGGTCTAGATACCACCCAACCTCTAAACCAAAACACTTGGCCTAATCTTCAGGAGAGAATAGGTTTAGGGATATTACTTAAAAGGCGGGCTTAGAGCCCTTTATTAAATGCAGACTTTTCCAAGCCTCACGACGTTAGGGTGTTTAATGTTAACTCAAATTGATGCTATGAAGATTTTTAAATGAAGAGTCATCACTAATTTATTAAGGTCGACTAAAAATTAGAGGTGTTAAATGGGTTGTGCAACCCATTTATGGACCCATTTAAGCATAAATGAGTCGTTAATGAGTCGAGGCCTTGAGAAATAAGGCACCCTAATGGGTTTTAAAAATAAAAGAACTAAAATAAATGGGTCTTAAATGGGTACCCATTTAAGACCCGTTACAAACCCATTAAAGTCTAAAGATGAGTTGTGCAACCTATTTATTTTTGTTTCTTTCTTTCTTTTTCTTTCTTCTTTTTTTCTTTCCTCTTCCTCCGGTCGCCGGCATGGCGATGGCGGTGACCGGCCGGCCGAGCCTCGAGCCTCGCCCAACGCCGGCCGAGCCTCGAGCTCCTCGGATACGCGAGGCGGAGGCCTCGCCCGGCATCGGCGAGCCTCGAGCTCGCCGAATCTGGGAGGCGGAGGCCTCGCCGACGTCCGGCGAGGCTCGAGCCTCGCCGAATCGGCAAGCCGAGCTCGCCGGTGTCGGGCGAGCTTGAGTTCGCTAACGTCGGCGAGCTCGAGTCTCGCCGGATCTGGCGAGGCGGGGGGCTGGTCGGCGTCGGCGAGGCTCGAGCCTCGGCGATCTGGCGAGACTCGAGCTTGCCGGTGTCGGGCAAGCTCGAGCTCGCCGGATCTAGTGAGCCTCAAGCTCGCTAGTCGCCGGGGGCGAGCTCAAGGCTCGGCTGTGGCCAACCGCCGGCCGTCATCATGGCCGGCCGCCGGCCAATGAAAAAAGAAGAAGAAGAAGAAGAAAGAAAAAGAAAAAGAAAAGTTATATTTAAAAAATTAAAATAATTAAAATTCGATTGTTTAAAATAATAATTTTAAAAATTATAAAAATTGTCCATTAAATTTGTGTTGTATAAAATTATTTTAGCAATACAATTTTTTTTAAAAAATATATATATATATATATATATATATATATAAGTTTAATTAAATGGGTCGGGTATGGGTCGAGTATGGGTCGGGTTGGGTATGTGTCAAAATTTTTGCATTGCATTAAACGGGTCATAAACGGGTTAAATGGGTCGATTTGGGTCGGACCATTTATGACCCGACCAAAACCCGACCCACCCGTTTAACGGGTCTACTAAAAATCAAGTGAGGCATGAAAGTGTATTTCATTTCCCACATAACGAGGAGAGTTTAAGGTTAGAGACTTGATTATACTAATTAAACAATTAA